>JBAMBQ010005372.1:0-1338176 GCA_037044495.1 Stegana nigrithorax | reverse complement strand
CCCCCCCCCCCCCCCCCCTCCTCGTCGCCGCCGCCTCCGTCGTCTCACTTTCGTCTCCAAACGCTCCAGGCTCCAACTTCGTCGCCGCCGCCCGCCTCCTCTCACTTTCGCTCCCAACGTCTTCGTCTCCTCAATTCTTCGTCTCCAACGCCGCCGCCTCGTCGTCACCTCGTCCTCGTTGCGCTTCGTTTCGTCTCCTTCGTCGCCGCCTCTCCGCTCCCGTCGCCTCGTCTCCGTCGTCTCCGTCTCCGTCTCGTTCAACTTTGTTCCTCCTTCGTCTCGTCTCGTTTCGCTCCCGTTCCTCGAACGTCTCGTCGCCGCCTCCGTCGCCGCGTTCAACTTCGTCTTCGTCGCCTCCTCAACGTCGTCTCCAAATTCTTCTTCGTCCCCCTCCCGACGCCTCGTTTCGTCCTCACTCCTGTTCCTGAATTCTTCTTCTTCGTCTCGTCTCGTTTCGATTCTTCGTCGTCCCAACTCGTCCCCTCAACTCAAATTCTTCTTCGTCTCCTCGTCTCCTTCGTCTCAATCTTCGTCTCCAATCCTCGTCTCCTGTTTCTTCGTCTCCAACTTCGTTTCCGATTCGTCTCCCGAATGTTCGCTCCCGAGACGCTTCGTCTCCGTCGTCGCTCCCGTCGCCGCCTCCGTCGCCTCCTTCGTTCCGTCGAACGTCTCGTCGCTCCCGTTCTCGTCTTGAACCGTCGCCTCCGTCGCCTCCTCTCCTCGTCGTCGTCCTCGTCGCCGCCGCCGCCTCCTTCAATGTTCACAGCGTCCATTATTGTGACCAAAAGCAGATGGGACGGATATTGTCTTATTTACTTGGCTGTCACGTATTTTACAAAAAAATTTACAAGCAAATAAGTAATTGCAACTTTAAAAGCAAAATACAGTGAATCGCTAGAGAGAAATTATCATCCCATCGTAGAGTGATTTATATGAAGAAAATAAAATGAAATATTAAAAATTAATAAAATAAACAAAATAAATAAATACTACAGAAAAATTTATACAAAAATCAGCAAATAAATAAGTGCAATAACTATTATTCAATTGCAAATAAAAAATCGCAATATTTGTAATTTATATAGAGTAAATAGAATAAATAAAAAAGGCGAAAACAAATAGATTAAAAAAATTAAATTTCAACAAATAAAATTCAATTGCTTAAACAAATCATAAAATAATGAAAAAATAATATGCAGAAAATCGAATAAAATTTTAAATTAAAAAGTATATATTTTTTTTTTTTACACAGCACATACAAACGGTTGCTCCCAGTTAAATTTTATAAAAACATAAAAAAAAAAAAATTTTTTTTTAAATCAATTTATAAACACATAAAAAGCACGCTTCCACTAAACTTAGCAATCTGCACGCGCCTTATTAAAATACTAAGTACAGCAAAATTTAAACCAAGAGGTTGGCACACGCGCCTTGCTATTTTCAATGGGAAAAATAAAGCTCAGCAAAAATCAAAAGTGCGAAAAACGGGTCAACTGCTTGGCTTGCCTTGCCATGCCATACCATTCCCACATCACCACAATTGCGCAATCGCCCCTTCTTCAAATTTCGCCTTTCTTATGCAAAATTGAACACTGATTAACTAAGCAACAAATTAGTGGGAACGCACCCAATGCACCCATCGAAGTTTAAGCAAAATTCTCAACGTCAGCGTTTTAATTTGCCATATACTGGCATGCGGTAAAATTAATTATATAAACGTAAGTTCAAGTTATTAAACTTTTATTTTTTGTTTTTGAATTCTATGAACACACTACACGGCTTACGCTGCCACGTGTCATAAACTGCTTTGAGTTTCATTACTTTCCTACTCCTTATATTTTTTTCTATATTTGGTTTCTCTTGTTTTTTTTTCTTCTTTTTCAGCACTTTTTACGCTCGACTGTTGCCGGGCTAACGCTCGTGCTGACGCTTATACAATAAAATAAATTTATACGAAAGCAAAATAATAAAAAGACGAGAAAAAAATATTAAATGAAATAAGCAAATAATAAAACTAAAAAAAAAAATTTAAGAAACGACAAATTTCGTAGTCTTTTTTTTTTAACTTTAGATCATACGACTAGCAAATGTTTGTTTAAATGCGCCACATATGAAAGTCGAAAGCTTACCGACAAGACAAACAATTGCGAATTATAGTAAAAGCTTGTGATTTATGCGCACCAATGTGGCATGCGTTTTAGTAAAATTTTGGTCGTACAAAAAAAAAAAACAATAGGATTAAAGAATCAAGTAAGTATATTACACATTGACGATAAGTTGACAGTTGCTTAATTATTTTAAAAATTGGCAACAAGATGATGTTTTACAGAGTGATCTATTATATTTTGGCATAATGGGCTATCTGTATCATCTGTAAATGGTAAACGGAAATGAAAATCAAGCAGCTAAAGCTCAAGGATCAGTTTCTTGATCATAAAGAAGTCACGTTTTTTAAAGTATAACTTTATTTAAATAAATTTATATGACTTAAGCAAAATAGTTTATGAAACAAATGATCTCATAAAAGTGCGTCTATGGCAAAAAATAATTGTGCTTAGATAAGTTTAAAATAGCATAATTAAATACGCATATATGTATATTAGCAATTTAAATGCCTAATTTCAACCCTTACAATAACACATGTACTCGTTAATAAGCAAATATAAGCAGGTTCATCAAACATTTTGATGCAAATTCAAATAGAATAAAATGCGCAAATATGCTTTTAATGGTCTAGAGCACTATTTTGCCATAGCCTAGCCACATAGCAACTATTGACCTTAAATAGATGTACACCAAGGTTCTCAATTAAGCTGATGGCTACGCAAAATTAAAGTTCATTCACTTGCCTACTCTGTCAAGGTTTCCCAAGCATGTACTCACATATACATATGGTATAATATTATAGAACCGGCACTTTGGCTTTGCAAGTAAATGTATATTTGCGAGCCAACAATGTTTTGCTTTTAATATTATAATACATAGAAAAAGTTTGCTATGCACTCATTAGGCAATGAAATTTGTTTACATAAATTTAGAAAGCGCAACTACAAAACGGACAACTGTATATACACTCAATTTGCATGGCAACGGTTGATAGATTAAACTCACACACAACCGATTTCGTTTGCAGCCAAGACGACATAGCATAGAAAAACGATTATATATAAAAAAAAATATTTAAAAATAAAAGTCAATCAAATCCCACGGCAAAGTCAAACATTTCCAGGCCATGTTAGAAATTCTTAAAAAAAAAAAACTAAACATAACAAATGACATGTCAAAGCGTTGCAGCTAAAGACTCTGTAGACACAATTCTACAAAGTGAGCACGTTCGAATATAAGAACCGAACAAGATAAATCTAAAAATACCATTAGCCGTTTGCCACGTGACGGCTGCGCTGCTGGTTGACGTTGACGTTGACGCAAAGCTGCCTCGCACAATTTTATTTTATTTAGTGCTATTTTTTTGTTTTTTTTTTGTTTAGTTTTTTTTTATTATTGTGGTTTTTTATTTTGTGCTGATTTTCGTTTCTTTTTCGAATTGATCTGTTTGACATTTGCGTATCAATTTTGAATGTCAAGCTTAGCAAAATGATTTTCAACGCCCATCTTGACAGCTCTACGCCGACGAAGCGTTAAAGCATGCAATGCAAATGATCTTTACTCTTGCTGTAACTGCAACTGCATTAAGCACAGCAAGCAGGGCAAGCAGGCGAAGCACTGCGGTAGGTAGACAATTAACCAAGCATCGGATTTAACACCATACACAGACAGGGCTAGGCAAATTAGGCAGCTCATGCAATAGCCACGTTTTAATGATAAGTTTAAGCCATACTCTTGCATTTGGCTCTTCTAAAATCCAATCAGTCATGTTGAGACTGGTTGGTTTTTAAGTTTCACACTTTGGCTTTCATGGCAGTTACATATCTGATATTGTTGTTCGTTTTTTTTGTTTTCCAAAGACCTATGTTCATCAGTTCTATTGTAACACATAGCTTATGGCGGCGGGAAAAATAATGCCGCAAATACATTTTTTGTTTTTGCACCTGTTGCTGTGTGTCTTCAAAAATAAACGACAATATCATTGGCTACTGTCTATATATAGCATGATAAAAATCACTAACGCTTACAAAATGAAAATAGTCTAAATTGAAATATATTCATGACGCAATTAATTTAAAACTTTTAGTTTCATGGCAGTTCACCACAACAGTAAACATAAAGTAAACATAAGCAACCACAGTGTATACTTGATTTTTTTTATCAGAAATTAGATTTTGTTTCTTTTCTAACATTGTTTTGCTACTGGACTCCCAAGAGACAACCCACCTACAAAACGACACAATGATTTTTTTTTTTGCCAAAAAACAATTAGAGAGAAAAAAATAATAGCAAGACATTTCAAATGCAAAATTCATATACAAACCAAGTTGACATTTATGAAAATTTATGAGATTTTTCATTTCTATTTTGGTCTTTCATCAACTGCAAATAAAAAGTTATGTTTTTTTTTTTTTACTTTGCTTTTCTTTTTAATTTTTGTTTTTGTTTTCGTTATGCATAAATTTTCTGCTTGTTGGCATTTGAGTGAATGAAAAATGCAGCTAGCCGGCAGTAGTAGCACCGGACTGTTATTTTTAGAATTATCACATAAAGCTCGCTAAAAAAAAAAAATACCACAAGACATTTTAGAGCAAACGCAATAAAATAAAAAATTGCAAAAAAAAAAACAAGAACGGCGGCTTTATTTAGAAATAAAAAAAAACTCAAAAATTAAAATAAAGCCTCATGTAAAAGCAAAGAAAAATATGCAAATTAAAACAGAGAATATTCTGTAAAGTGACATAAACGAAGTGAAGCGGGCCGCGAGACTAGAACGTAGCGCAATGCAGCATACACAGCCAACACGCAGAGCTTTCGATTTATTTTTGGCTGCAAAATCAAAAAAAAAAAACGAAAACTCAGAACACAAATAATCTAAGAAAAGCAAATAATATACATACATACATGTATATAAGAATGATTTTCATGTGTTGATTTTAAAATTAAACACACACAACAGCGCCAAAAATTTGCATAAATAAATTTAGCACAAAGTAATTTCGTATATAAAGCACTCAACAAAGCAAATCAACGACACAGGAAGCAGGAGCAGTAGGGCAAGGCAGGGCAGAATAGGCAAAGTTTGCCAAAATGTGCAAATATTTAACGCATAGTGTAACTAATTGTGTGTACATAAATGTATGTTTGTACGCTTAGAGTTCATAGTTCCTGTTGATTCTAGCCTATAACTGTTACTGTTTGTGATGTGTGTGTGTGTAAATATTTTGCATACAAATAAATCAAAGCTCGTCGGTTGGTTGTTGCGTACACGAATTTTTAATTGTTTGTGATTGATTTATTATTAATAGAAATTGAAATGAACCCGAAAGCTAACGGCCGCTGCGCACTGCCCACTTACCTACATATGTATATTTTATTAGTATATATACATACATATCTACATATTGCTAGACTATGGCGAGCCCCAGACGCAATCAGCCTTAATTAAAATGAATGTCGACAACAACGACAACGAAAAGGATGATGTTGTTGATATTGTCTTAACTGTTCCGCAACTGATGACGTTTTGCGTAGAAAACTGAATGAACCCAGAGAGCGCAAGTAAATGTCAACGGTCGTGTGCTATAACCGTTAATAGCAATACTCCCTGCCAATGCACTGGTACACAGTGCTCAGCAGCTCGATATGTAAATAATCTCGACATGCTACACGTTGACGTAAAATATTAGCTGTGAGTAAACTGTAAGCAAACTGCTGCGCTTGTTTTTCTTTCTATAAGTGACGTCTTGCCCACCTACTGACGTATGTTACTAAGAAAAACCTACGCAAATAAGGTATCACGAACTATTGTAATAGGGATTTTACGTAGACATAATCAACAAGAAAACCATTGCAGGCTAAAAATACTCAGCAACACAAAGCATAAGCTAATAGAGTATAGAATTGGCTATTATTAAACTTTGCTCAATCAAAAAGGCTTCGTCCAGTTGGATTACAAATGACGTTTAAGTAATGCAACAACAGCGTATTTTTGCTGTATATAAATTATAAGCCATATAAATATTTTAGATTTATTAAATAACATTTTTCTTATTTATTACATTTATTCTTAATTGTTATATTTATTTACTTTATAATTAAAACAAAAACACTCACATTTCACTGTTATCAACAATGAGTGCATATGAAGTGTTAATGTTCACATCACTTCTTAAATGTAAAGTCAATTACATCTACAAGTTTGCTCTAAGAGTCACTGTTAGTGTTACAATAATGTCTGGAGCATATTATTTCTCTAACAATTTGATGTAAAATTTCACAGCATTGTGTAAATTGATTTATTTGCTGCATTTCTCATTGTTTGACTGTTTGTGCTGACGTGTGACTTTTACTAAACGCTTCAAATGATTTAAGTATATACAGACAAAAGATGTCACTCACCGCATGCAGATTAACAATCTAATACACATACATACATCCATATCTACAAATACGTATACTCATAACAACAATTTTTGCGGCAGCAGACGCTTTAAATTCGAAAAAAAACTGTGTAAATTATTATGTCTTGCGTGCGAAATTCTAGCAAGTGTAATAAAAACGAATTAAAAATACAATAAAATACAATGAAAATAAATAAAACGAAAACGAGAATTTAATCTAATGTCGTTTATTTTAAATTAAAAATTTAATCAGACGACGAAATAAAACCCAGGCTGGCTGCCAAAAAAGAAAGTGCTCGAAGTGGAGAATTTACACAAATGACATATCATGCACCAAAGCGTATTTAACAGAAGGAAAAGAAATAATAATAATGCCTATAATACATATATGAAACAAGTAATTTGCACAAATGAAATGCGTGTCACAGATTTAAGAAACACTTTAAAATTAGTTTGCCACTCAAATACAATACAATTAAGTGGGCGTGGCGTCTATGCATGCTGGCAGTCGGCCTGGAACAGGCAGATGATAGGCAACACTGTGCATAGATTGTAGAACAAAGCAGAAACCTCAAATGCCGCAGCGTCGTGTCTGTCGTGTTGTGCATGCAATTCGTGAGTGTATTGGGTGGACAGATGTATGTATGTTATAAACATATATGTATATGTGTATGTAGTAATGAGTAGAGTGCGCGAATGAGTGTAACGTCATTGCCGAAGGTCAAAGCAATTGATTAAACCTCATGCTATACGCTTGGGCATATGTACGTATGCACGTGAATATAGGCACTGGCTCATAGGCCGCTAGCAATGGACCTACATACATACGCATAGTTCTTGATTTGCTTTTTATACTTGATTTATATGCTTCTGCAGAATGAAAATGTAACTGTGGCAAAGCATTGCGAGCGATACAGTATGTATAAATATTTGTCTGAGCATATGCGCATATCTAACTACATAGCGACATATATGCGACGACGTCAACAATGTGTGCTGCCATAGTAAGTTCGATATTTAGTTTATTGTGGTTATTTCGAGTCGTGTCTTGTTTTACTTCAGCAATGAATAGAACAAAATTAAAATGACGAATAACTGCGCAACAGAGAGTGAAACGCACAAACAGCAATTAACGTTAAATTATGTTTATCATTTTGCGTCTTTGTATTTTTTTTTTTCCTGTTTGTTAATTTTTTTTCCTTTAATTGATACTTGAAACGTTTCGCGTACACGTATTACCAATGCCGTCTATCAAAATAAATAAAAAAAAAAATTAAAACAAGCATAAAAAAAGCGGACAAGCGCAAAAGCAAAGACGATACAGTGACGTCATGCAAGTAGCGTCACGGGGAGCCATACGGCAAGAGTACAGTGCAACGCATGCTGGAGTGTCCAAATAACTTAACTGCATTAAAATAAGTTGCTTCCGCGTGCTGACTGATTTAAATTGGCTCACCCTTTTCCGCAATCACGCACGTTCACGCATTCACACTCTAAGGCGTGAGTACATAAGTTGTGTATGTAGTTTTGCGTATTCGCAATCTTCATGCGCAGAATAATATAATTAAATAATTAATAAATATTGCTTTAAAACAATGAACGCTTCTTGCTTGACAGCAATTTTAAAGTGTAATATACATATACATATAAATATATATATATGTATATGACGTGCACTGAACATGAAGGTAACTCAACTCATGGTTCAATCACTTTCATTTATGCACACCATGGCAACAAGTTTGATTTGTATTACTTTATTTTTTGTGCTGCTGAAAAGTTTTTTCGACTTTGTCTAGCAGCCGTTATTTTGTTTTGAGTTGGGAAATTCCATGTTTGTGCAAAGTTCAAAGTTTATTTTCATTAGCGATAAATCGCAGTCATTGGCATCACAACAACATCGTCTAGCCCAGGCTGGAGTACACGCCGAATTTGTGATAAGCGCGCGGGGTTTACTGTCTTCCGTCTGTCCACAAAGAAATAGTATTTATTGGCCATTGTTTGAGCACAGGCACGGGGTCAGACAATGCCATCAAATCGTTTGGTCTGACTTTCATTTGTTTGTTTCATTTTTATTGGAAAATGTCTTTCAACAAATGTCAAACATAAATACAAATATTTACTTAATAATAATTAAACAAATGACTTTATTTGTGCAAGTATTTCTTTTTTTCTCTACTCACTCATTTAAACTGCTGCTCACGCTTTATTTGAATGTCTGCTTAGTTGTTTATTTATTTCATATAAATAATAACAAATAAATAAATAAAAAGCTGTTTAAGCGCAAAACTAGTGGCGTGTGTAACTAAACCAACATCTTATATTTAATTTTCATATTGAGTTTCTCAAGAAATCGGAATAACCTGGTTTACTTTTCCAGTTAACAAGTCAGAGCGCGTCTAAACGATTTACAAGTGACGTTCACAAACTCAGCCGAGTTACAGAGAACAACAGGTCGCGATGTTATTGGTGTTGAAGCGCAAAGTGTGCTGCGCATGCCCTGTCAGCCCTCAGTGTTATGTTGTGTCTACTTTGCACGAAGCATTATGCGGTTATTAGCATTTTGCAGCGTTGCAATGAAACTGTGTTTTATTAATTAGTTAAAATACGTAAATATTTTAATATTAGAATAATTATTACAGTTATAATTGGTCAATAGACTTATGCAAGGCCCGTTAGGTAAGTACATAAAACAATTACAGGCAAACTGATGTTTCGAGAAAAATAGAAACGCTACAGAATGGAACAACACTCATGTGTATTTAGTACAAATTAATTTAAATGCTTTAAATTAGTTTATATAAGGTTTTTCAAGGAATATCCAACGATTAATTGTTTATAATTTATACACTAAACCACAAAATTAAAATAATTTTTATTGTAAAACTGCAGGTCAGAAAAACCAAAGTAACTCATGAAACCGCAATTTTTCACATTAAATCAATAGCATTCAAATTAATTTTGTTCTCACATTCAGCTTAATTGCCAAAAATGAAGAAAAAACAACCACTAATATAAATAAATAATAACCGTTAATTAGAATTTAAAAACATATACATAGATACATAAGCAATCTCAACAGCAGCAGCAATAGCACAACTCAATGCAAAACAGAAGTTGCTAAATCGCTTGTAGCTTGCCTCAGGCAACAAAAAAAAAGGAGAAACAACAAAAACGCTTACCAATTGCGCAGCACAACATTGCACAGCTTACACAAATAGCAGATAATTACGGCATTCATAGTTAATTAATTGAAAAGCTGACGGCAGATGTATAAAACTGTAATGAAACCTATAGAAAATAAATTACAAACACGCCACGTAATGTAACGGTAATAATAGCTACAATTGGAAAAAAAAGCACATTGCAAACCACTTTGGGAAAAACACTGTAAACCTTAGAATTAAAAAAAAAAAATAAAATTCGAATGAAAATGCCGTATGCTGCAATAAAAAACGAATATGGGTCGCCTTGCTAGCGTCAACAAATACGAATTCGTAAAATAAATCACATGCATTATCGTACATTAACTGATGGGACGACTCGTCTCGGCGCAGCAAAACAAACCATTAAAGATAACAAAATTAAACAAAAATATAATAAAAACAAAAAAAAAAAAAAGAACATTGTCTCGATTCAAAAATCATACAAGTAAATAAACAAATGATAAAAATACACAATAAATGAATAAATATTAAGCGACACCGTGTCAGTGCCAAGGGCCGGCAATGCTGCCTTTTGTATTTAATGTCGGTGTCGTTTGTTTATTAACTTGTTGTAAGTCAAAATAATTAAAAAGAGCTGCAGCGGGTAGCTGAATTCAATCAAAGCAAGCTTTGAGCAAAGCACACGTCTACAAGCTTCGTTTGAAAGACAAACGCCACAACAACAACAACAACAAAAACAGCAACGATACAACAATTGCCAAACGTAATACTATTAGGGCAGAGAAGGCTGGTGCAAGCGGAACGGCATGATTGTCTTGCCTGCTTAGACGCTTGCTTAGGGTAGTCCAGACGCTACGGTATGCGACCTTGAACGTGTTTAAGTTTAAATTATATTTGTATTTATATATAAATGTATATATATATTTTTCTTTTGTAAAACAAAATTTATATGCTAATATTAATTTCTGCTGATCATGCTGTCGCCGATATTTGGGGAGCACTTGGTTGGCTAGCGCCGTAAATTAATAAGCTCAGACTTTCCCATCATTGTGGCGATTTTAAAACGAAACATGTAAATGAGTTCAACGTAAACGTAGATTTAAAAAATAGAAAATACGTTTGAAAACAGGTTAACAGTAAGCTAACAAATATGTAAGCGTAGTTAAGTGACTACAAAAATACCATGCAAATAATTTGATTCATAAAAATGAGTCATGTGTTTTGAGTGACTTTGCGCATTGTGATCACTTACAATAGACGTCTTTATAAGAGCTTACTCTAGCTAGTGATTATTTTTTAATGTTCCAAGCTGGTTAGCATTTAAGTTTAGACATTGTTACTACGCTCAAAGTGTGAGTTGAGCGTGGTTTGAGTAAGTTAATACAGACACATGTGGTTAATCTAGTTTTCTTTAATATGTTAGGGAAGTTTCTGCACACGGCATGTGCACGTGAGCATTTCGTAATAATTATTCAAATTTTAAACCATTTTAATGAGTTTATTCAAAAATCAGTAACAAATAACATAAATCTTTTGTTTATTTTGTTAGAAATATCGCTAAACCTTATAATTTAATAAAAAATAACAGTAATATGAAAAAGAAACCAGTGCTTAATGGCACCAACAAAGCACACATTCCTAAACTACGATTACTCCGTGACTAAGAAGAAAAACCCAGCCAACTATCGAATGAGCTAATTAAAGCAATCCTCATAACATATTGCAGCTCATGAAAACTCACTAACATTAGACATTAATATACGTAGGAAAAAAAAATACATTAAGGGTTTTTTGACAACATTTTCTACAAGTTTATACAAAACAGGTGCGGAGTTAGAAAAGCAACAACAAACTTACAGCGATAAGCACTACAAGCCCAATACAACAAATAACTGTAATTACAACGAAGAGATTTACGAGAAAATCTTATGCTCCCAAGCATAAAAAAACATTTACAGAACATCTAAGCAACGGAATAAACTACACATTGTGGCAGTAAATCAATTACGAAAATCCATAAAATAAAAAACCTTACACACGCCCTCGAATTCACATTTTCAGTACACGTGACACGAAAAAGGCTATAATTAAGGCACCGAAAAAAAAAAGATCGTAAAAAAATGTATACGTCATTTGCATACAAACCTAAACCCAGGCCTTGTACTTGCAGCTCGCCTGTCATATTCATGTCTGGAGCACTTGAGCTCTTCGCTCCGCAGCCGCCATGCAAATTTCAAGCCCAATAAACAGCTTAAATGACCGCGACTGCTACACATGTACTTTTATTCGAACGAAAAGAAAAAAAGTAAACCACAAGGAAATATATGCATAAAAACAAAAAACCAAGCACAGCAATAAAAATAATCACAGCAAAGGTAAAAAAAAAAAAAAATCAAATCAAACAAATCAAAAAACAATCGAAATAAAAAAAAGAAACACACGTCAGTGTCAACAATGTGACGCGAAAACGATGCTCAGTTCGCTCATTCACTTGCTTTACACAAACTTAAACACTCAAATCCCCTTCCCCTGCGCGCATGCTCGTTTACATGTTCACTCATTCACACTCACTCACTCATTCATTCATTCATGCATTCTGTGAAACGTTGTACATTTGGATTACTCCCTGCCCCTAGTGTTGTCTTCCCTTGTCTGCGCTCATCGTCGTTCTCGACTTCATTTGCATTTGCATAATGAGCGAATGTAACTTGCACGTGATTTTTACGAATGCTCTTTTGGTAACAGGAAACCTTAAAAAAATAAGTCAACGCGCATAAATCTAAAGTAAACACTTGCCCTGTTTGCCTTACGGTTTCGCAATTCACTTGCAATGCCTAGCATAGTAAGGTCACATGTTTAAGCTGCTAGGGACAGCACACAGGCGATGCGCCAGCCGGCAGTTGAGAAGTCGGCATTGCCACATTGGCAAAATGTAAAACACGCGCATGCACTTGAAGAGTGCGGCGCCACTTTAACTTGAACACTTTACTTTGTTATGAGATTTCTTCGCAGCTCTACTTTACTCGTCTTTATTTATTTTTTTGTGGGTGCAAATAATTGAAAAGACAACCTGCTGCTGCAGTGTAAATATAATACAATATTTACGTTGCCTTGTCGTCAGTGCTGTTGCATACTAAATTGTTGGAAAGTGCAATGCCATGCATGGCGTAATCATATAATGCATTATGTTCAAGAAAATTTACACTTAAGTAAAATGCTTAGTCATACTTTAAATTCAAGATCAGTCGCCTGTGGATACTATAACTGCAATGACATAATACAAGATCGTGTAAAGTAAGCTTAAAAGGTTTAGGTAGGCACACAACTTATTTGTAATGAAACTTGAAATCAGCTGATAGAGTTTTTAATAGTCCTAATCAGCAATGCAACATATTATCACACAATCAACTAACTGACTATTTAACCCTTTAGACCCAAATTGAAATGGGTTACTTATACAATCGGGTGGGTTTATTTGTTTGCTCATATGAGATTACACCAGAAGTAAATCAAAACCGCAAAATCAACATTACTTATTAATGAAAATAATAATAAATTATACTAAGTCCTAACTAACTTTCCGACTGCAACTGCTTCGAAGCTGTTTGTAAACAAGCTAACAAAGTAATGTCAAACCGTATAAGACGCTATCGGTTCTTACCAGATCTGCCCAATGCAGGCAGTTAAAACCGCAAAAATTTGTCAACTAATACGAATAAGCTGACTGATACTGTTGATTGTGACGACACACCCCCTTTGCAGCAGGCTAAAAATAAATTGTAATCTGTAACTTATGCACCTGCTTGACTCATTAAACACTTACTATCAGCACACGAGTACGTAATGCGACGCCTTTGTTGTTTACGGTTGGAACTTCAACGTATTTGTTTTTATGCATCATTTCTTTAAGAATATTTAAAATTCGGAATTTTAATGACTATTTGTTTGTTTGGTTGTTTTCAAAAATAGCAAAAATATAAGAAAAGTAAAACTTTTTGGCAGTTTTGTCGGGTATTTTTCCTTAAAGCAATGCGCAAAAAAATCGGATATTTCGTGTGTTGCGTCAACTCAAGTTTTAATGAGTTATTTTTTTTCTTATAAAGGGGAAGTTTTTTGTTTTGCAGCAGTGAAGACATTTAAGGCACATTTTGTAAACAAATATTGTCAAAAATTGAAGTACTAAGTCCCGCTATTGCGTTGCCTTACTGCAATCGTTTATGCTCTATACGGCACATCACTGCTGGTCAGCAGAAACCTTGCAAGCTAACGATTACATGATCAATAAAACAAACGCCTACGTGTTGTAACGCACACTTCGCACACAGCGGAGCTCAGCAAGCTTTATGCATTACATGAAACTGTGGAACGTGTCAAGTGGCAGCAAACGCTTTGCTTGGTGTTTGGCTGCTATGTTGTAAGGGTATCTCGGTCTTGGACTCGGACTCGTTGGTCACATCAACGACGAGCTTGGCCTTTTGTGGGTCAACAGAATTTCAATAATGTTACACATATACATATAGCCGAGCCCATGTTGTGGAGCACGTAGACATGCGCCAGCAGCTGTCATATTTGGCCATAGTTTGGGTATTGATTTATTCGGCTACGCTGCTCCACTTTACTGTGCTCTCTGCTGCACTCTGTTTAAAAATAGCAAACCTGTTTTATTGTTATGATTTTTTATGAGGCGGCAAACCTAGTTTAAGTTGGCATGTTGTTGTTGCATGCTGCACTGACTGTAGTAAAAGTATCAAGGTCATTGTGCTGGGTTTGCATACAATAAGAAACTTACATTTCAATAAACTTTCTAAGCGAGTATTAAAACATTTAGTGCAAGCAACTTTAAGAATGTTAAGATATTCATGACTTTTGCTTTACCTTCATTAATACGGAAAATATGGTTATCGAATATATTTATATACGAGTAAATTAAACATAAAAAATCAACAGCAATAAGTCATTCGATTCATAAGGTCAGAGATACTTATTACAATCATGCAATCAGCATGTATGAGTGCAAAGAAAGTATATCGACACAGAAACCTATTTTATGATATTTGATGAATATAATTGAAAAATACTAATCGGTCCACTTAGCTTTGTAAGCAATGTTCCTGATGATACTTGATGTACAAACATATGTACGAGAATGTTTATTTGTGGCTACCCAACTGCTTTGCATTTCAGAATGGGGTGGATAATGCATTTTAGAATTTATACGTCATTCTCATTTTAATCTGACTTGTATGCTGCTCTTACATTTTTATGATACTAATTGTTGTTAACTCCGTGGGTTTCACAACAAAGCCTGTCGCAAAAGATAACAAAACGAATTTGATAAAGAAGTCTAAGTAATTTTTGCTACCAGCTAATTAAATAATAAACTGACTTGGGCCTGTTAAAGTTTCACGCTCCGAGCTATTTGCTTACCAGTAAAGCTTAAAAGCGAAAAATACTTGGTTTTTATTTTTTATGGTTTTTCTTGTTAAAACCAAATAAAATGTGAGAATTGTGCAAACTTTGGCTACCATTCTATAACATATGATTATTCACAATTTTTATTTTATTGAAGCTTCTTCGGAAACAGCTAAATTTGCCTATGAGAGAAGCTTTTATCTTTTATTTTGAATTGCTTAATTTGTGTTTACATGTAAAAACTCACATATGGAGATGCCTTCAATGAATTGGCGACAATTTTTATCAAGTCATTTCGTGAATTCCATAGAAACAATTTAATTATTTGCTTAAAGAATTCTAATAACTTCGACAAACGTAATCTGTGAAATAACAATTAAGAGGAAATATAAAAGAATTCACATAACAAATGTATATTAAAAAGCTTCAGTATGGTTTGTATGCCGCTGAGTAAAAACATCCAATGAGCAGACTCACAGCAATCAATTCTTTGAAACGTAAAATACAATGTTATGGCATAAAATTATTTAATCAATGTAGGAAATACACACAATGTACTATATAAGTAAGTATAAGCATGTTGTAATAATAATATCACCGAGATAATTCTGGGAAACCGTAACATAAATTGTATAGAAACAATAATAGCGACGCTGATGGCGACGGCGTATACGGCTTAATGATTATGAATACAAAAGCTAAACAGCAGCAACGCCCACAGCGCGTACAGCATCAACCGCACAAAAGGGGGGGAAACAAAAACAACTAACTGCGACTACAACATCGTATTGCATTACTCTGAAGTAAATGAGTTGGAAAAACGTGTAAACAAAACGACGAATGCCACAACACACGTTGATTAGTTCAACGTTTACGCCAAAGTAAACACAAACGAATGCGAAAATGCACTTTGTGCAGCGGCAGCAGCCTTTCAGGGCATGTGTCACAGCGTCAGACGGCGAAGTGTGTTGCCGTCGCAAGTGATTTGCGTTCAAGTTAAATAAATAAAAGTTTATGTACATATATTCTGTATATGCATATATATACATGCCACTATCATTTACTTATTGAACCACAAATTACCAGTTCAAACCGATTACTACCAAAAGTAAAGTGCGAATGGTGGCAACGTCGCACGACCAGCGGCGGCCCAAGTGAGCACAAACGCGACACGATCACAAACAACGACAACGACAACGAACGAACAAACAAACGTACGAACGAAACTAGCATCGTATGTACAAAAAAAAAAAAACAAAAAAAAAAACAAGAAACGTAGTATGAGCACAGAATTTGTCCGATTGTCAGTGCTTTTGTGCATTGGCAGTCATGAAAGAAAAGTGAGCGACAAGTTGTAAATTAATAAAGCAATGAACGTGTGACATGCACACACACACACACACATACACATGTGTATGTATGAACGTAAATATTAGCAAACATTGAGCATAACAAGTGAAATGGCAACAATCGCCGTCGCCAACAACACAGGCAGCAGCATGCGGCAGTCAGTTCACATAGAGTTCAATTCGAAGCGAACGAAACAAACGAAACAATTGAAAGTGACATGAATTAGTGCCACATGCATGCTATTAGCAAAAACCAGAAAAAGAAATTAACACTTTTTGACAAATATGAATCCAAATCGATCATGTTCGCAACGGTTTTAACAAGTTTAAACCGCGTCAGACGTGCTACATGAACTTTTTTCGTCCAACGCTGATGTTCGCCGGTGAGACTTGTCTTTTCAAGTTGTTCAGCATCATCTTCATTGATTGCTGACCATTGCATATGAAGTTAGCTGCACATCAAATTTTTTGTATTTGACATTCAATATCTCAGCACTTCGTCGTTGTCGAGATCTTTCCAATTGAGGAATAACAAAAGAAAACGATAAAAAAAAAACCAGTAAGAAACGATAAACTGCCATGCAGTTTGCATGCATTGCAAAAATTCAAAAAACCATATGGATTTAACGGATCATGTTCTTATATTTGTTATAAGCGAGCATGCACAAGACGTTATCGCCTACATTATGATTTATTTGTTTTATTTTTTATACTTCGTATTGCCACATGATACAAAAGTTATAAAAGCTTAAGCAACTCTACACCGCATGACCAAACCATAACAATAATGTCCGCCACTCAGGCGCATGCTGCGGTCGGCAGAACTGTAAGGATTATTGTCGTGTGACCGAAGCACAATCAGCAAAGTGTGGCTGCGCAAGTGATCTTAGCGTCGGCGGCAACATTTCATCATTAAGAGAAAAAAAAAAAGGAAAAAATAAAGACTAGAAAAAATCTGCGCGTGGCATCAAGTTGTTTACTCATAACAAATAAATGGCTTTTATAATTTTAAAATCTTCTTCTTTATTTTTTTGTTTTTTCTTTGTGTTTGTTCTCTGCTTTTTTTTTTACTTGTCTGAGTTTTTGCATGTCTGTGTAATTCAAAACGCATACGTTTTTATTTTTGTATCTGATTTAAGTTAATTTTGCTTTTTTTTTTATTTTGCGCATACATTGGCTATTTCTGTTCACTTATGTAAATATCAAATACACTTCCAGGCTACTGACGACAAGCTGCGACGCAGTTTGGTGCACATCAGTAAACTTTTTCCTTTTTTGCTTATTTACTTTTGTATTTTCTTTTTTTTTTTTTTCTTGTTTAATATCAAGAGAAGTTTTTGTGTAAATATTTACTTTGCATCATTTACGTCAATTACTCAATTACTCTTTATTTATTAAAGCAAAATAATCGAAGACGAAGTTATTGTTTTTAAATAAGTACACAAACTTATGTGTGTGTGTGTGTATATAATATCAAAACAGCGTTATAGCTGGAGACCATATGCCAATTACAGACATTTGTTAAGTGCGAACTGCATATGGTCGGCTTGCCATACAAAATTTTAATGAGACACCCAATCCATATGCCGGTAAACTAAGTTAACATAATGCAAAACAGTGTTGGCGGCTGTATTAAATATCACATTTTTTTTTTTTGTGTACTTAACGAACAAAACAGCCCACATATACCCACATATGCATATAGATTTAAGACTAGAAAGCCTTTTTGTGTCTTTATATGAGTTTTAAGCAAATAATTCTGTTATTTTAACAGCTTTTCGTATAAAAAAATGTAAATGTTAATCTAAAAAGTTAATTAAAAGAACGGAAAAACGCAAACAACTTCATTTAAACTTGAACAATTTAACCTTTTGTTTTCCTAAATCAACAAATTGCCTGAAAAGCTTAGTTTATTTAAATTTTAACTTTTATTAATTTAAAAAAAAAAATTGTATATCTTATAAAAATTAAAAAAAAAAAATTTGGTAAGCTAAAGTTGACTGAATTTACTTATGATAACAAATTTGTCACACAAAAACAGATGAAGAAGTCATGCATGAGAATTGACTTAATTTGACTTTTGGGTTAGCAGATGTTCTCAGCCAACAATATGACTATATAAATCCTTCTGCAAATATATTTTCAGTTAAAGTAAAAATTAACCAATGAAGAAGAAATGACATAGAATCTATATACAGCGTGAACATGAAGTGACTTATTCAAATTCTTTTTTTTTGGATTTTCCCTCATACTTGTTAATTCATATTAAGTCGTAATAAATTGAATGGCCAAAATATAAGATTTCCATCTTCATTTTGAGGCTACGCAGTTAGATTTAATAATAAAATGCCAATCTAAAAAAAGCCTACGGACATATTTATCTTTACTCAGTTGTTTTGCAAAACTATGTAATCATAAATTAAATATTTTTCATTTACGTTTCTGCTTTTGGCAAATAATCATTACTACATTTACGTCATAACTGCGCTATGAGCCAAACTATCAAATACAACATTTACACAACAATAAGCGAGTATTCCGTTTAACTATTCTTCGCACGTACTGGACTATTGCAAAATGATGCGATAAGCGAGCTGAAGTAACATTTCTGGTGCTATAAAAATACTTCAGGCAAATATTTGATTTGCAATGTGTACTTGATCACCCCCCACCAGCCGCTTCCCGCACCACCTATTAGAGACAGTTTGCCCTATTAGTTGCGCCATGGGAGGTATGCGTATAAAGTAATAGAGAGCCTTTTGCTTCATGAGTAATTATAAAATAATAATTACTATTTGTTTTTTGTTTCTGTTTTTTGTTTAAAGTATACAAAATGTTTAATTAACTAACAATAAAAAATGGCAAAAGCAACGTACATATATAAGTCACATGACTTACACGTGCCAGAAGTAAAAGAGAAAAGTGGAAAATTAATTTATGACCACAACACAAAATGCAGCACTTGAACGAGTGTGTGGGCGTGTGTGCACGACTAACACAAATACGAGGAACAATAATTAGCGGATTATATAAACAAAAACAAGACACACACACAACACTTGCTACAAAGTAAAGTCACAGCAGATCACACGAAAGCTTATCATCAGTAAGAAAATAAAATTCTTTTTATTCTTTTATTAACAGCAAGCGAACGCGTCACGTTTTTCTGTAGCAGCAGCAGTGACAATATATGAAAAATATTAGTTAGTCAAGCTGCACAAATATTTAGTAACAATATAATGAAATAACAATAACAGCAACAAATAATAATACGCATGCCTATCACACAAAGACGACAACAACAGATATTTGTTGTTGTTATTGTTTTTGTTGCTCAGAATGTCATCTTCAACGCAAAAAATTTTGCCTGTAAGTGAACAAAATTTGCATAATCCATTAACATTGGCATGAAGCAAGAGTTTTGTCAATATCAAAAACATATTTTGTTAAGCTGCAAGACGTTTACCAAATTTGTTAAACATAACTCAGAGCCAATGGAAATGAAACGTACGATTATATATGTAGCTCTTCATTCAGCCTCTTCAAGCAATGTCCACTGTTTGTATTTATCACAAGCAGCAAATTGAGTTTAATCTGCGAATATCAAACAGCGTTTGTTAGCGATATTCATTTTCTTCATATCTTTCTTTTTATTTTTTGTTCTTTCGAATTACCTTCTATTTGTTAGCAACATGTAAAGGCAGCTAAGTTTAGCTGCTTAACAGCGTGAGCGTGTATGTAATCACATAATGCCACGCATGCACGTGACCAAGTTGATAAAAAGACACAGGCGCCGCACATTGGACAGTCAGCAGAAACGTGTTAATCTGCTTTTTATTGTTTACTTAATTTATTTGCAAATTGGCTTATTGCAATCTCATTTCTTTACTTTTATCTTTCTTTTTTTTTTTTTTTTTGTGTGTCTTCTGATTTCGGGCTGATGTTTGTCGGATTTATCAGCATAGTTATGAGTAAGCGTAATTACTATCATTCTATGTTCGAGACTGTACCCTGCGGACAATAAAGAGACTTGCGACTGCAATTTAGAACTGAAAAAATTGAGAGCAATATTTTGTATCTCAAGTATTAATGTTAATTTCTGTTTATTTGTATTTCTCTTTTGTCGAGCCCACTTGACAACAATGTCAAGTTAAAAAATATTATTTAATTTAATTTACGAAATTCCCAAAGCCTTGTGTCATGTTTTCGCCTAAAGTGTTAATTAAGTGGAATGTACCAAGGAAATATTCACATATGAGACTTTTTGAATGAAAACACACACAGCCAGTATGTAAACTGAATTTCTAGGAAATTGTAGGCAGTCAAGCGACCTTGAGCTTTTTTATTATATAAATGACACAAAAAAATCAAATAAAGACCCAATTTCTACTCTTTATAAACAATATAGTTATATCTCTGGCAGATGTGTATGTTTTTTCTATCGAGATGTTCTAAACCGCAAGAGCATAAACAACATATTCTTAGCAATGCGGTGAGTTACTATAAACACACTAATTCAAAAAAATGACCTACCTCTTGAGCCAGGCGGCAACTGTATAAGCAGAACACTTAACACTTTTAAGTTTATTCACAATTGAAATTGTTTCCTATTTGTTGCGTGAAACATTAATTAAAATACGCTATACTGTCTGTGCCAGAATGTAAACTCTAGCTGTAGCGATTTGTATGGAACTAGAAAAAAAACTAGAAAGGTAGGGCTATAGTCGGGCGTGACCGACTATAGAAAACCCTGTACCCAATCCAAAACTGAATATATATTTTTTGTTGCTATAATATTTTATACTCAATTAGTAAGGATATCTCAAGAAAAAAAAAATTTTTTTTAGTAAAAGGCATTTTTCGGCCGATTGTTCCTATGGCAGCTATATGTTATAGTAAACCGATATTTATAATATTCGGGAATACGATTTTATATTACTTAAAATCATAAAATTTTAAATTTGGTAAAGATGTCTTAATAAACAAAAAGTTTTTCTTAGTAAATGTTGTTTTTTGGCCGATCGTTTCTATTACAGCTATATGATATAGTAAACCGATATATATTATATTGAGATATGTAATTGGGCATTAGCTAAAACTGTTAAATCCAAAATTTGGTGAAGATATATATACTTTATGGGGTCTGCTACGCCTCCTTCTGCCTGTTACATACATTTGCATAACTTTAATATACCCTTTACCATTTTTTGGTACAGGGTATAATAATGGCGGCCCTTGAATCAAGGCAGGGATCAGTTTGGTGTGTTTGGTCATGCTAACATAGCATTAATGCAATAATGTGAAACTTTGCGCTGTTGAGTAACCATGGGTTAATACTTTCTCTTGAAACTTCACTTTTCCTGTCAGCTGGTTAACAATTTCTTCCTAAATGTTAAAATTAAATACAAGTAGCCAGACAGTGTCGGTTTTTGTTTAATAACACCTGTAAAACAAAACATTTCCGCGCTTAACTTTTTTTTTTTTGTTTCACACGAAGCAGACATGTTGCAGTTAAGTAATAATGTTTATAAATAAATAAAAATAAAGAAATTGCATGCAATATTGTTTATTTAAACTAAGGTTATAGGTCCTGCGTGCTTAGTTATACATCAAAAACAGTTTATTTTAATTTTAGTTTTTTTGTTTTGTTTTCTTTTTTGCCTGTGCTAATCAGGCGCACCTTATTGTGCGCCAAATGTCATCTGATGCTCTTAAATAAATATTTTTTTAAACGTCTAGCCTACACTTAGCATCCGTTGCCAAGCACACTAACTAATTCAACTAAAAGAGCAGCAAAAAAGAGCGCATACAAGTGAATAACTAATATAGAATTTTTTGTAATCAGGCAGCGTCAGAAAATCACATGTCGACATGCTAAAGCGGCCAAATAAAATACAAAATGCAAAAAGCTGATGCAAGCGCATATGAAAATTTCCAGGCGCGTCACTTGAGGTCAATAGAAAATTTCCATACTCAGCAAAATAAAACTGTGAAGTTCACACGCGCATGTTGAACTTTAAAATATTTTGTTTTTATTTCTGCTGCTAGGGGCGGCTGAGCTGTTTTTAACTTTTTGCTGCTATAATTAAATATGATTTATTTATAAGCGATATTTCAGTAATCTATATGTACCTTAAATCAAAAACGATTACGTTTGAATATTTGTTTTTGGGACATTTGCAGTTTATTTAAACAAGAGCATAACAAACTTTAGAGACTAAAGATATATATATATGTAATGATAAAAACAAAAACAATATTAAAAGAATTGGTTTTGAGTCAGAGCCAGATGGTTTACCTATAATAATCTGGTGATCATACAAAGATTCTATATTCATCGAAGTATGTTATAGAAATGTCCGGAATATTGAATTAACTTTAACATTAAGCTAGAATTTCTAGAGGACTCTAAAATGCGCTCTATAATAAACAATGTTTACGTGTTGACATCTGATTTATAAAAACTTTTTTCGCGTCGCGATAACAACTGATAACAACCAAAAAATCGATAACAGATTAATGCCATTGATGCGAATTGCGCTTATCGCGCTAATGCGTAAGTGCGGGCATATGAATGAATTTTAAACTTATCGGCTGCCGGACACTGAACTCAAGTGGTTCAATTAGGTGGCGCTTCGAAAAAAATACCATAACAAAAGTTAAAATAATTTACAAGCACGTATCCGCTGTAAATCCCATTTAAATTCTGCAAAAGTCCTACAGCGGGCACTTTGTTTTGCATTTGCAATTTGCCAATGAACTATTCATAAGTCATGGCTGCCTAAAGAAAAAAAATACTTAATTTATGTTCTCACATTTTCCGACAGTTTGACAAGTTTTACTCGTGTGCAAATTGTATACGCACTTGAACCGTTGCGCACTTCAATTGCAAAAGGTAATCCTATTCTGCTGCTGCTGCTGCTAATGAAGACGGCAACGGCAAAAAACAAAAAACGTCTAAAAATTGACGCGGGCGTTTAAATTATGGCGCGCATGTTTTGTATTAAATTCACGCCCAACGTGTATAAAATCAATGAACATATAAATAAATTTATTTATTTATATATAAACAAATAATATGCAACACAACGGCGGAAATAGTAGGTTGCCAATTATATGTATGTTTTGCTTCAATTTTTTTTTTGGTTTTTTCTCTGCTGTGCGCAAAGTTTAAACACAGAAGTCACGGCTGCATTTTGACAGTACTAACAAATTAATTTATTTTGCCTACAAGAAAATTAATGTAACGCTAAGAAAAACAACAAAATATTTATATATTTGTGTCTTAGTACGAAAATAAAACGTCATAAGCCAAAACAAAATATTTTTCCATTTAAAAATACACAAACGTCGTCACTTTTGGGAAAACGTGATTTTGGAAAATTCATAAATATAATTAATGTATTCTTTTTTTCTCGTACATTCGTTGCAAAATAATATTTTCGCTTATCTAAAAAAATTTTGAATGAAAATTGGCATTGAGATATTGGCCACAATACAAAACAACAGAACCGCCTCTTGGTAAGTGGCGAGACATGTCAATCTGTCAATATTGCGTATACGCTACGTATGACGTCACGGAAAGGCAGAAACGTATCGCACGAGTGCATAAGCCAGCAGGCAATAATTATTCGTAAATTAATTTATTTTAATTAGTAATGCTGATGTTGATATTGATGATGATGTTGACGCCTAACAATTTAAAGATAAATAACCCCTAATAATTTGTGCTGACGCATGTTACACTAATAAGGCCAATATGGCAATAATAAACACAAAAAGTGTAGTCAGCACAACTGCGAATAATAAACTTAATTAAATTTAGTTACAATCAGATAACTGACAGAAATCACCAATAAGTTATTTATGGACAATGGAGAACTCAGTCAGGCTATATGCTAGATTGTATTCTCGGGAAATGGTGACTAACAAACTACATAACAAATATAGCAAACAACGTGGAAAAAATACATTATCTCTCATAGTACGATCACCAGAAGTTATCCTGGACATTCAAGCATCATACAGGATAAAAATAATATACTAGATTAAATATTTTTGTGAACAATCAAAAGTTCATTTCAACATACACAAACAACAAAAAAAAAAAAAAAAATAAATTAAATTGTACATAATGGTGCAAAACTTTATTTATTTTTTATTGCAACAGATGAACAGAAACACTACAATAAATGACAGGCTAAACTAGGAAATATAATATAATTTTTCATTACAAATAATGGAGAAAATTATCGCCTGTTCAGAAAATTTGTGTTAAATAAATTTAATGCATATATCATCACTATGAAACAAAAATTAAAAACAAAAAAAAAATCAATCAAGTTCTATATATTTTGTGGTGTTTAATAGTTGTGAAAAATATGCTAAAATAGATCATGTTCAACATGAAAATCTCTGCTAACTTTTATATAAATAAAGCAAAAACAAAAAATTCATTCAAACTTTACCTCAATTAATGGCGATATATATTTAACTCTTTCTAGACAAGGGCAAGTATCAAGGAAATAAAAAATAGATAATTGTTTGCTCTAGTGCCCGACACTTTCCAAAAATAGTTTCATAACTGATTGCTTCGATTGTTAATTTTGGCACAATAAAAATTAATTGAATGGAACTGACCCGAAAAACTTTAACAATGATAAGCAAAGATTGAGAAGTTCTATTTTCGTATGCTTCTGAGAATAAAACTCATTTCTATAATGATCACCGCATACCGATAATGCCAATGACGGCTTTTTTATGCCAAACAACAAACTATTTGGCATTATCAAGGCAATTAGCACAATGTCTGAAAATATAAATTCCCTAAAGCTAATAACAACCAAAACTTTCCACAGTTCACGATACACACTGCGATGCATCAATGTCATTGGCTACAAAGGATTTGGTTGCAGCTCTATTGTATTATGTATGTGACCGTCTGTGGGTTGCCGCCTTCCTTATGAGCGTATAATTGATTGCACTTGCTACACTATCCACCAATTGATTACGGCTTATAGCGGCGTGCATTTCTGCTGTATCATCGTCATTATTATTATAATTATTTTTATTTTGTTTTTGTTTTGTTTACTGTTATCGCCGTTAATTGTGCTAATAAATAAAGTTTGGTATTAGAATTTCCGTTGGAACAATTTATTGGCAGGTAACGTGCTAAGCGTGCCGACCTGATAAGCGCACGCAATAACAAACCAATACAGTCCCGTACACGGGCCTATGTTCAATCCTCTATGGTTTTACAATACGTCGAGCATGTCATATGTATTCCAATTAACAGAGTTATTCCATTACATTGTCTAACGCAACAAAACTAAGTATTCAATATTATTAATGAGTGCTGTAACTCATATGTGTAGTCGCTGTCCATGTGCTGATAAGCTCAAAGGCAAAAAGACTATTTTGCATAAGCCACACCACTTAAAGTCATTTAAGTATATAAAACTTAATGCCATTAGCTCTGCTTAACGTCATACAGTCTACAAGATTGATTTCTTTTAAATGCTCATTTAATATTTGCTCGAGACGAAGCTAATGCCGCGTATCAACGCCATTCAATGCATTTAAATGAATTAAATATTAAATAAACAACCAGCTTTGCGCATCAGCTTGGCTCAGTTCGGCTTGGAGCGATTCGGTTCATTCATTAAATACAAATAAATTACAATATCAGCGAGTAATGTTAAGGAGTCAAAGTCGAATGTTCCCATTTTTCATCATTATGGCACACAGTACTCAGCACTGCGGAGCACATGGAATGAGTTGCTCTTAGCCGGCCTTGGCTGTTGAATGCGCCGTTCGACTCTACGGACGGCAGTTAACAGTTATTGGCAGAACATGTTGCTATTCGTAATGGGCAATCGTGCATATTCGGCAAGAGTGCGTAATGATGATAATAAATATATATCAATAATACGCAATTTGATAAATATCTCGTTCACTTAGGTCAGGTTTTGTTTTATTATGGGCAATTAAATTTTATTCGTGCTAATAGGCCAAAGTCGCTATGGAAAAACACTCAACCTGCTTGCGAATCAACACCGTTAATGTGACATAGCAGAAAACCCATATAGAATAAAATAGAATAATATAGAATAGAATTGGTTACCTGCTACAATAATAAGTTGTTAGGCATTACTCAAGGAACGAACTCCTTACTCAAATAATCCTCTAAACAACACCATATATATTATAAGTGTTCACCTTTTGCCAAAAAAAACAAATTTCCTCCTATACAAATTTTATCGAAAAACTAAGCAATGATTGGTTTGTGTCTTTGCTTATGTTCAATAATCATGCGCGCACATAAGTATGCAAAACTTTTTTAAACAGTTTAATTTAACTTGTCATATGTTTAAAAAAATAGTACCAAATATTGTACATTTACAAAACAATTAAATTTGTTCCTAATTAAAAATAAAATAAAAGAATTCTCAAATAAAACAAACTTTGCATACCTTTCTTCGCACTTCATTTTACGTACCCAGAAGCAAAGTGTTATTTATTATCTTTTCGATTTGTGCTTTGCGACAATGTCTTATGCAATAACACTGATAAAAATCATTTAAACAATGTTATCATCATCACGTACTTAATATAGTCTAGGATGACTGCCTAAAACCGGTTAAAACAAACTAATAATAGCCCGCGTTGCTGCTGCTGCTTTTGCCAAATTAAAACGATTTCCTGAGGTCAGTTTCTTGCACGGCTAAAAATTACTTTATGTTTATCGCCACAGCAAAACAATAATAATAATAAAAAGCTTAAAATATCCAGTCAAAAATAATTAATACCAAATTGAAAAAAGCAACAGTTAAAGAGCAAAGAAGTCGCAATAAATTTAGATTTGCACAGGTTAAAAAACATCCAAATGCGAGTTTGTTTTTATTTACTTATTTATACGCTTATTTTTAATTCGTTTTATTAGCTTTTATTTTGGTTTATTTAAGTTTTTTTTATTTGTTGCTTTGAACACTTCATCGACATAGTTAATGGTTGTGGCCGCCTTACATTTTGCTGCTTACTTAAAACGTGCGTTGCTTGATTTGTCGCGCTTAAAGCGCTTTAATTGCTTTTGTCTTTGCTTTAAAAAAAAAAATAAAAAAAATGTAAGCAAACTCAAAACAACAACGACAAAAGCATGCTTATATAGGAAAAAACTGCAATTGCCCCTCGCACGGGCAACAGAGCGCTGCACGTACCTTTACTAAAATGCATCCATGGCACATTTGAAACGTGACCTCAATGCAGCGTCAAGAACATGCATTTGTTGATTTTGTTGTTTGTTGTTGTTTTTGTTATTGCTATTGTACGCTATGCTGTTGTGGCGTTTATAATGGTTGTAGTTGTTGTGATTGTTATTCATTGCTGCAATATCGGCAAAAATAAAATATTTTAAGCTCGACACAACAACAACAAAAAATGCACAACAACAACACAAAAACTGCACAATCAGCTGCGAATATAAAACCAAAAGTGCGACCAGTTAAAAAAAGAAATAAATATTCCAAAGAAAACGCGAAATTTGGCATTAAATTAAGTCGAAAAGAAATTAGCATGGAAATAGGTCAACCACCGCAACAACAAAAACAGACAAAAGCAAAAACTACAACAACAGAAACAGAAACCCCCAGCAGCTACAGCGATAGGGGCAAAGTCTCAAATGCCTACGTTGTGTGTACGAAAGCGCACACGAAAAGCAATTTAAAAAATGCCATTACCGCCACACACCACACTCCGCTGACGTAAAGCAGGTTGTTCTTTTTTTTATTTTTTTTTGTACAAAGTATTTGACATTCGGCATGTGAATTATTATGTTGTTGTTGTTGTTGCGGCTATTGTTGTAGCTTTGCTGTTTATCCAAAATGGCAACATATGCAAATTTGTATTTACACAAAAGCCTCGCTTGCAAAAAAGAAACAAAGCGAAACGCAATGAATTGCAAATAATGTGCACTCAAATTTTTTTTAGCAATTGTATTGAAGTAAATAGTCTACAAAACAGAAGACAACTAACACCAATACATGTGTGAGCTTGCTACGTAGCATAAGTGCATACAAAAGCTTTGAATGTATATATGAACATACATTGTATTTGTGCACTTCAGAATTTTCTTTGTCGAATATTGCACACATCAAAAGCCATAAAAAGCACATTAAGCTCAGTGTACCCGTGGTAAGATGAGCAAATCTATTATAAGCAGCACACTTGAGTTTAAAAAAAAAAAACTTTTAACATAAAAACACATACTTGAACATGTATAGAAACATATATTTTAAAATTAACTAAGCAAAAAAATCGTATGGTTATGGCCATAGTATTGGCTTGATTAAGATGTTAATTTTTTGTCATTATGTTTAAACATGATTTCTGGCCTATTAACATTAATAAATGTTTCTTTCCTAATTACATTAATTATTGATTAACAAAACGCTCACCTTTGAAATGTAAATTATTGAGTGCAATGGTTGCCGTATTTAGCGCACTGTTGACCACATTTGGCGAAATGTTGCAGAAATCTGGATCATCAACATCGAAGAGTACGTTGTCTTCCCATTCGGTAACAATGTGCTGTGCTTGTGGTTGTTGTTGTTCTTGTTGTTGCTGCTGCTGCTGCTGTTGCGGTATGATGTTGTTATTGTTATTGTTGCTGAGAATGCCGATGTGGCTATAAGCGCCGTTATTATTGTTGTGGCCAAGATTGTTATTAGCAAGCACACGATTCTTCATCTGTAAAACAAACACTCAGAATAATTTATGGCTTTTTGCAAATCAGTGCAAGACTTTAGTTGTCGCTATTTAAGAATATGTACATATGCATACTTTTGAAGGAGACCTATGTGCAAAATAATATATTTGCTAAACCATAATTCTTATATGAAAATCAATTAAATGCACAAGTATAAATCACATTTTCTTATACTTAGAAATATTTTTCAGTTTTTACTACTATACCCACTGTACATATTCTTGTGTTCATAAATGTAAAATGTACTTGGTATGCTTACAAGTGCATACGCCAAAAGGTCAACGAGAAGGGCGTGCGTAAGTGCAAGAGTGTACATTGACAAAGTGAGCTTATCGCGTGACCATGAACTTGTTGAAGGCACGACTTACATATCGTGAGCATATACTCGTGCAAATGTTTTCAACACAAGTGAATTACAGTGCAAGTGAACGAGTACACAAGTGAGTGAGAGCTCGGGAAGTCGGTAAAACACTCAAAATAGCGCATATTTTATCTCAATGCCAAAATAACAGTTGTTTAATTTTCCGCACAAGAAATAATATTATAACAACAAAAAGTACGTGCATTAAGGCACATAAATTTCCAAACAGAAAGCACATAAATCAAGCAAATTTAGGTATCACAAACAAACATGGCGTACAAAGCTTAACGAAGCCAAAACAAAAAACAACAACAAAAAAACGCCATTCAAAGTTTAACGACACAGAATAAATGTGGTGTTTATGCATATGTTAGCGGTGAGCGGTGACTGCAGATACTCGCAGTCGCAGGACGCGGTTACGCACATTACCGGCTAGAGACCGAATAGTCGATTCAATATTATAAGTTTTGTTTTTAAATTTTTTCAATTCTTATTTAAAAGCCAAATATTACTTTCTTATAATCATGATTAATAATGATCGCTATTTTGATTATGTTTTTGTTGTTTCTGATATATTGGCTATTTATCGAATTTAAATTTACAACTATGTTATAAAGCTGCTTATTTGTTTAAGTGATATTTAATCATAATGATGGTTATTTATATTCATATATTTCCGAAAGCGTCGTAAATTTTAGCGAGTGTCATGATTAGACTGATATTCCTTAATTTCCACAATTTTCGCCAGTCATTCCTGATCCCACAAAAATCGGCGTTTTTTTTTAGCGGCTGGCTAAAAATAGTAAACTGCCAAGATCAAAAATAATACGAATCGCAGCTGGCACTTAATGCGCATAGAGGAAAATCACGGTTGCCACGACTCCCTTATGTGAGCCATAATGCATTAAATCCAACAAAAGGACCGACCACGCATTGTCAAAAAAGTTTACAACCGTTAAGCATAATATACCATACATAATTGAACATAAATATTAAAATACGAGTAAACCAAAAATATTTTATTTTAATAAAATCGACGCCACTATAGTGGCAACCGTAAAAAAGTAAACAAGAAGTGTCTGTAATAGTTTTTTTCATTAATAAAAACTGTTGTGCAGTGCTTTTTTAAAAGCACCTACTTTTATGTCTTATATCCGTTGCTGTGGGTGGCGGCTTGCGCCTCTTTGAACCAAAGCCACGAGGTCAAAGGAAGTAAACACATAATATTCAGGGTGAACAAAAATCAATAATAAGTGAATTATTTAGGTGAAGGTAGTTTATGTTGTTATGCGTTATGCGTTGTGTTTGTTGTAAGCTACTATTTGTTATTGCAAAAACATATTAACTCACCTTAATGTAACAAAGTGTTATTGTTCTTGTAAAAGTGACGTCAACGCCAATATGCCAATAACACAATACAAGAATTCGCACAGCAACAAAAGAAATTAGCGAAGATCTGTATGCTCTCAATTAATAAAGCGAAAACAACACGCGGCACTAATAACGTTTAAGTATTGATTTAATTAAAACTCTTCATTTATCTTTTACTATGCTTTATACTTATTTATTATATTCGCACGCAGCAGCAGCCAAAATACCGAAAACAACAAGAACGACCACAACAACAATAATGAAACACAAATGAAGTTGTCGTGCAGAGTTGTATGGCAAAATAAAAAATGAACTCACAGCCGTTGAAAGTTCTAAGTACTGGAAGCTACAGATGCTTTTAATTAAATACAACATACTAACAATAGCTGCTTAGCAATTTCAAATAAAACGGCAATAGAATTGTTTAAACAAATTCGCATAAGTACATTAATACACAGAATCCATACTGCTTATTCGCTTTCGCAACAGAAACGCACACAAAATGCTCTCTGCTATGGATTTCAGTACATTATTCACTGACATATTGCTCATTGCGTGCAAAATTCAGAGAATGTATACTCGTTAGTGATACAAAAACAATTGCATCGTGAATTTAGAGAATATAGTGAGTACAGAATTATCATATCATACAAATGAAATTACCAGATGGGCTATTCCAAGCGTGTATGTAATTAATTCTTTTTAGAGTTTCTATTTTTTGCAATAGTGTGCGGATGAAGACCTCCCTGGTGAACACATGATCTGTAACGACCACGCATCTGACCAATTAGTTTCAGCAACACTGTGTTATTGAACTGAGTAAGCGGGATAGATGAAGTAGGCATTACCAGTGTCTGATAATGCTCAAATATACCCTGCTTATTGAATGCAAAAAATTCTGAGAATTTAGTCTTACTAAATTATTTATATTTACTACAAATACTCTTGTTGTATGCGTAGTGCATTGAAAGTATAGCACACTGAAGACATGAAACTTTTTAGAAGTTTCCGCAATAGCTGCTTTTTCTTATTGGACACTTTCTATCGGTGTTAAACCAATTAGCAACCTGGTTAGGTCGTGCTGTAGCGCATTGCAATATTCGTTCAAAACGGACTCACTGTATTATTGTTTTCGACGTGCTGACACTTTGGCAAAACAAATAACGTGAAGAAAAATTCTTAATTGTAACGAAATTCCAAGTTTTAGTTTGCTGTTATTCAATTTAACAATCAAGGTGGCAAAGCACTTAGCATGTAATGTAAAGACTGGCTTTGCCAACCAAGAACGACGGGTGCAGCAGCAAAGAACTGTTAAGTGAAGAGTAACACCAGCCCCGCTGGAATTTTTTTCTTTCTATTTACTTTTTGCGTACGTATTTTATCGCACCTGCTGGCATTCAATGCAGCTATGGATGATTCAATGTGGTAAATATACGAACATTTGTGCCAAATTTTTTAAGCACTGCGGTTGATTATAGCATCGTGCTGATGTTGTTGTTGCCGCGCGAGGTCAGTCATTCGCAGAGCAAGAACCACGTAGAAAACTGCGTTTCGCTTGTTATCGTTGTTGTTTTTGTTGCTGCCGTTAAGCAAACTATTATTCATTTCTGCTTATCTACGGTGGCTAGAGTCGCTTACGTAGTTACAGGTAGACAACGCGCTGCGCTTCACAATGCATATTGACACGATTTGCTATGGCTGCAGCCTGCTTTTCCAACGGTTTACGGTACACTGCAATATGTTGTATTAATATTTCTATTTCCTTTTGGCCGTTAACCCCTCAGGATCATCGAACTGGAGTCGGCGCTAATCGAAGATTGCAATGTAAATGACATATATGCAATATGCCGCGGCAAGGCCATACCGGAGGCATTACGACCGGATGTCTGGCAGGTGTGCCTCGACGTGCGGCATAAGAGCGACCAGATGTCACTCTTCAACGAGATCTACGACCTGCCATTTCAGAATATACTACGTGAAGACTGTCAACGCCAGGTAGAGCGCATTGGTAACGACGAGGAAGATAAATTGTCCGTGGTGTCGGATCTAGAGTCAATACTGACGTTCTACTGCAAGAATCGTAACCTACAGTATGAAAGCGACAACGGTTGGATAGACCTGCTCCTGCCGTTACTCGCTCTTAAGCTCAATCGTTCTGATACGTTTAACATCTTTGAAGCCATACGCGACACCTATATACCAAAGGGCTGCAAACCGAAGGGCAATGTCTTCCACGTCTTTCGCCTGCTGGTGCTGTACCACGATCCGGAGCTGTGCACCATACTGGACACGAAAAAAATCACTCCAGATCTGTACTCCCTGAGCTGGTTTCAAACACTTTTCGCCTCATGCAGCAGTCTGACGGTGATACTGTCCATGTGGGACTTGTACTTCCAACACGCAGATCCATTTCTAGTGTTCTTCCTTGCGCTCATTATACTGATTAATGGACGCGAACAGATACTCGCCATGAAAAATGCATCGCGCGAGGAGATCGTCAAGTTTTTGTCGAACATGCCATGTGCACTGGAGGTGGACGATGTAGTTGACTTTTGCTCTTTGGCACAGTATTATGCACTTAAGACACCAACGTCTTTTAAGACCGACTTCCTGAAAGCGCTCTACGGCACACAGAGTGAGAAACCTGGCGAACAGACAGATGCATGCAAAGTTTCACAGGTTTGACGCGCATTTGACATTGTGACGGATTTACCGTTTTGCTGTAACAGTTGAATTTTTCTGATTTTCAGGCGCTTTGTCTGCCGGTATCCGTATATGAGCTGGTTGAGAATTCTTCGTTGGAAATTTCAGCGCCAGACACGGTACGCTTTTTTCTGGTAGACTGCCGTCCAGCCGAGCAGTACAATGCGGGACATTTGTCCACCGCATTTCATCTAGATTGTAATCTAATGTTGCAAGAGCCGGTTGCCTTCGCTACAGCGGTGCAAGGACTGCTCAATGCGCAACGTCAAGCCATCGGCGCCAATTCAAATGCCGGCGGCGAGCATTTATGTTTCATGGGCAGTGGGCGCGTGGAGGAGGATCAATACACGCATATGGTGGTCGCCTCGTTCCTACAGAAGAACACCCAATACGTGTCATTGCTGACTGGCGGTTATACCGCTATACACGACTACTTCGGTGATCACATGACCGACTGTTTGGAGGACCATGATGTGCGCAAGTGTCTTGTGTGCCAACGCAGCAACAGTGGAGTGGCGGCCAAGCCAGTACAGCAGGTGGGTAAACATCGCATACACTTGCATTTTATTATCATTTTTGCAATCTAAATGTCTGATGTACACTAATATTATTATAATAATCGAAATAGTTCGTGTTTTTAACATTTAAGTCAAAGTATTCTGTTTTGCCTTTGCAGCAATCACAACGATCGTCATCCAACAACGTTTCATCGGATTTATTCAGTAAATTCTCCGCAGTCATGCGGCTTAAGTCATCCGAGGTCAAGGACAAATTGTTCGACATCATTGTCAATCCGACAATGAACGGTGCCGCGCACAGCAGCACGCATGGTGCCGGTAACAAGACTGGCAGCAGCAGTGACGTAAACGGTCGCCAGACTCCTGTGCAGGATCGTCATGTCAGCTCCACGGACCGCAATGGCAAACGCTATCGCAACGTAGCACCAGTCTTCAGCATCAACGACGACAACGAGGACGATGTCGAAGCCAAAGATGCGCCAGGTAGCGCAGCCACAAAACTATCCGGCGATGCCAAGGAAATTGTCAATCTTACGGGTTATCTCAAGTCTCCAAATATCATAAACGCTTTCAAGTGCCAGGAAGTGCATATAAACGGCAGTATGTACGACAGTCATTTAATAATCACGCCCACCCACCTCATTGTGCTGCGGGAGCTGGGCCGCGGTCAGGCGCAGGTTATCGTGCGGCGTCCACTGGAGAGCATCGTGAAAATTACAGCCAAGAAGCGACATCGCGACTTGATCACCTTCAAGTATGGATTCCCCGACGGCGATGGCCTCCTTATCACTGACATGGATCGCTTCTTGATACCCAATGCCAGTGAGGCGACCGCAATGGTATCCAAGTACATCGTACAGACGCTCGATGGCGGCAACAAGTCGACGTAATGGCCAGCATTAACGTTTCACTTCATATGTGCAATCAACCTGTAGTGTACTTAGTTTATATCTTTATATATATAATACATCTGTATAGTATGCTTATTACTAACTAAAGCATCTGCTGTAAGCTTTAACGAAGCAACTTTTGGCAATACTTTCCTTAGACGCGCTGCATAAACACATCCTTTGTCATTCATGAGAAACCGACCGAATGTACAACGAAGAAACCTTCTTTGTATGCTTTTATGACCTTTCAGACAGTTTTTAATGAGAGCTGTTTTTATTTTGAAATGAAGGTATGAGTTATCCTTAAATTATAAGTGAATAACCTGAGAATTAAGCATAAGTTGCCGCCCTAAAACCTACTAATCTTTTTGTATGTATTTCAATTCGCAGAATGTTGACTTTAATTATATATCTGCGTATTCTTTCGTTATCCAGGGAACCTACCCTAACCCAAATGTTAATTGGATTATTATTATTACAAATATAACTTTAATGAACCGTGCATATATTTAGTAAATCTGTAGTAAATCAACTTTGAAAATGACAACCTTTAATGAAAATGATTAAAATTATTATAAATAAAACTAATAGAACAATCCGAACATTTCTTCTTCTTCTTAAAGATCTTCAGGCTGTTGGATAGTCGAATTCAATTTAACTTTGTTCATGGTGCAGAAGCTATTCCAATGCGCCAATACAACTTTAAGTTCGTAACAGTATTATTGATTCTCAGAGAAAAACAAAATTTAATAATAAAAAGGATGTTCTTAAATCGGGAATTGTTACCACGATTTCTCAAATTTCCCAATGACCAATTGCGGTATTTGTCTATGTTAAAAATACGCTGTCGCTACAGACACGGAAAATTGGTTTGGAGCCTAACTAAGCCACAGCACTGCCAGCTGAATGCAATATGGCGGCGAAATGAATTTTTACAACAACCACAATTACGTCTTTTTGATTTTTATGCTTACTCTGGGTATTTAGATTTGCGCGCTATGTTAATAATGCGTTCAAATAGTTTGTGTAAAGTGAAGATGTGTATATGTACTCAAATTTTAAGTCACAATATATTTGAGAGAATGCTCTGCTCTTTTGTTTCAGAAAGTCGGTGGCGAAGTTCTTTGACAAATTATGTATTTTTTTTAAAAATTGTGTCTGTTTAGCCTTTTTTGTGGCAGCGCCATCCTTATGAGTTAAGTTGTTATCACTCAAAAAATCAACACTCGAATCAGCTGAAACGCCGCAAACTTACCCAGACTTGAAACTTTCAAAAACAAAACAAAACCATTAAAGAAAAGTAAAAAAAAAAAGGCAAATAAAACCGCTAAGCTGCAAAGCGAAAGCAAACAAACAGCGAACGCAGTCAGCGCATGCGCCGAACTAAGGCAAACTACGTAAGCAACAATACGCCGAACATTCACAGACGCTGCCACACCGTCATAGTCAGTGCCAACAGTCGAAAGCAGTAAAGCAAAGCACAGTAAAGCCGACTACTGCGGCTACGATGGCTACCCCTTACTCGCAGGCCCACCGACTGGACACAGAGGCACGTACTTATCAATGACAATGACGTATGTAGCGCGAGCTGGGAAAAATACCGACAACGCAGCATGAACACACGACTCGACAGCCGAATGCCAGCCGAGTGGCAACACACTATCGAAAGGCTGCCTGCTTGGCGTGCTGTGCCGTCACTATTTGCCGCGGCACGCCGCTCGCCGCCTGCTTCGAAACGAGGCCAATTCAATAAAAACTGTTGCGTTGCGTTAGCAGACAACAGTTCATTCAGAACATTCGCAGCGTGCAGACGTTTAACGGCTGACGACTAGCGACTACCAGCAACAAAGAAGGCGGACAAGCAACAATAGCAGCAAGGAGCCAACAACTGAAATTCAAAATTCAAGTGTTTTCTATTATTTAAGTAAATTGGTGTGCGATTTTTTTGTTGTTGTCGAGTGCAAAAATCAAGGGTTTTTGAAGCTAACTAAAATGCAGCCGAAGAAGATGACCCGCGTCAGCGGCAACAGTGGTAGCGGAAACGGAAATGCTGCCATATTGTTGTTGCTCTTATGCATTATGCCATTGCTTGCAACTGTTGCATCCGTGCCAACATCTGTCCTGGCACAAAACTCCGAATTGTCCTCGAATGCGAATGCCAACAAGTTTAACAATAATAATATTGCGCCATTGTCCAAGGGTAAGTGCAACAAACAACTTATAAATAATATAATATACAAATTTTATTTAAAAAAAAAAATTATAAAATTGTAACATTGCAACATAAGAAAAAAAAAAAAACGTAGCTTTCATATAACATACATATTATGTATGTTGCAGGCCTGCGCCAGTTCAATAAACACAAAAAAAAACAAAGTCCAAAAAACAAAAGCAGCAATGCATAAAATTGCAGTCTAAATTGTGATCACTCTCATTTTCGCTCTCTCGTTGGTTAGCTGGCCAACGGTTTTGTTGCTCTCAATAGTGGGCTCATTCGATTCCTTATCGCTCATTTGTTCGCTCACTCGCTCGCCTACTCCAATTGGCAACAGACTAACTGTTTGGGCGGTTTTACTTTTGAATGCTTTGCGTGGTTGCTCGACTGCGTTCCGTTGCCTTGCGTTGCCTTGTGCTGCCTTGGGCTGCTGCGTAGGTGTTAGCTCGCTCGCCAGTGACGTTGTTTGTGCGGCAGGTGGAGCGTAGGCAATGCAATCTCGCACACAATCGCACTTATGCGCACACAATCATCGAGCCGTCATTGTGGCCGTTGTAGTTGTAGTCGTCGTGTAAGTGTAATTACATGTACAAAAAGCAAAACAATGTATTCTGCCCGCGGCTAGGTCGCTCGATTCAGCTAACGAAAAGGTCAAAAGTTCAACATTATTTTCTTGTACATTGTTATTGCTGCAGCCGCTGCCATTGCTCTGTGGCTGCTGTTTATGCTACTGTGGTTACCGTGTTAGCCATTCTTGACGTTCTTGTGGTGTTTCTTGCTCGCTGCTTTGTTTGCTGTTGAAAACTCAGCTAAGTTCATTTAGGCAAAAACCTTCTTTTGTCATAAATTTTTTTGTTTACTCTAAGCTCAGCAAAGCCGCATGCACACAGTTTATGCTTTACAGCTTATACTCGCTAAATTGCCCTCGAGCATGTCAAATTAAATATGCCAATAAATTTTTACGTCCAAAATGTCTTAAAATCGTGAATTGCAGCAAGCAAATGGCCTGCGATCTGTCTAGCCAGCACAGCCAGCCATGCCCACAGCACAAAGTTTCGCGAGAATTTCACAAAATATTGACAAACTGTCAAATGGTAAGTCACAAAATCAGCCGCCGCCAAGACAATCTTTGCATTATGCGTCGGAATGATAGACTGAGACTTTATGCGCATCATTTTCTGTTCGCTCGTGTGCTGTCAGTTGCAAATATGAATTTCTGTCTTTCTGTCAACGTAGTGAATCCCATTTCTTTTATTTGGCAAAAAAAATTCGAATGCGTTAAAGACATTGATGAAAACTCATAGCTAGCCAGCAAAGTTTCTCCCTGATTATTATGTAACAGAGCCCTAACTAGGCACCTGTTTGTGAAGTAACTTCACATTTTTCATAGCAACCACACACAGAAGCTAATGAAAACCGCTAATATAAAAAATGTCACTTGACTCATTGTCGGTTCTATTTAGATCGGGCTGTGAAAGAACATAAGAAGCTTAAATTTTCCACAGAAGTTTTCCATCTAAATCAATTAGCTTTTAACAATTTTAACTCATTTCGAAATTTGCCAGCTTCAGCTAATACAATTAGCACCCACGCACTGTTTTTACACGACACTCACTTGTCCTGGCGTATCCGTTAATGCCCAGCTCCCAGAAACTAATATACGTTTATATAAGTATTCGAAATGTTCTGCCTGCCGTTGGAAAAATAATCTGCTTTTTGTATTTCAATATTAATGAATTCAATATTTTATTTCAAAACGCAGTAAAATTCATGCTATTCCGTTCCTTACCCGATTTTTCGCAACTAAACATATTTCGCATCTAAGACGCTTACAGCACATGGGTATTTCCATGGAGTGATTTTTGAACTAAAAATAAAATTTCAATTAATTTAAAATGAAAATAATACCAAATTAAGTTATTTTGGGAAGCCATTAAATGTGAATTTTTAGTTATTACAATTTGCTTTAAATATTTCTAATACTGTGTTAACTAAATGTGCTCACATAGTCCTGGCAACAATGTCAATTTGACACACGTGTGAAAATTGCAGCTTATTGGTCAATTTGTTGCAAACAAATTGAGAAGTCCGTCAATTAAGCATGGTTAAGCTTTGTACGTAACAGCAAAATCAATATACCAGTTACGGTTAGCGATAACACGAACCATGTCCGCATTTGCCGTCGGTGATAAAGTCAACATGGCTGTAAAGGCTTCCTGTGAGCGAAGAAGCAATTGTAGCAGAGTGCATTTACTTGATAATTGAGCTGCCTTGATTTTTGCATGGCAGAAAAAAAAAATATATTTTTTTACAGCAACTCAGAGGAAGCTTGTGTTGCTAATATGACACACCATGCCACTTATGAAATCAACTCACATTAAAATAATTGTTCGGAAAAGAAAAATCGAAAAACCAATTCAAAATAACACAAAATCAATAAAGTAACTTCTACAACTCGATTGTGTCTATAAGAAATTTTGTTATTAGCTATTTTAGTTCAGTATTATAAATAATAAATTGCAATTACATGAATGTGCGGTAAATTTAAATTTGTTGTCTTTTTTATTCTTCATGCACATAGACCAGACTATAATGTGAAGTATATATGCACATAATTTCCCGTTGCAATCTAAAAATAAATTGACTCAGGCACAGCAATCTAAAGACACATGCTCTGTATATTTTTGCTTTGGTAGCTTCAAGCAATTCTACGCCTGATGCAACTTCAAAGCTTTGCAATCATTTTTTCAAAAAAGAGAAAGAGCATTGAAAGTATCCATTGAAAAGTAAACTTTAACATTGTGAAAGCTCAACGAGGGTTCTATAGAAATTGGTATCAATCGAGGTAATTGCAGCAAATGTTGTCAAAGGAAGCTGCAACCAGGAAGCCTCTACATATGCTGTTCGCCAGCTTGATTATGGTTCTTTGAGCACTTCGACACTTTACCATTCCACTTTTACGTCATTTGTGATGATTTCCGTTGCTTATTCTATGGTGCAAGGTTAGAGTTGGACTTCCAAAGCATGCAAAGGAGAAAAAACAAACTGCGTAATCAGCAATTCGCTTGAAACAGGTTTAATTAGTATTAGTGTCGCTATGATGTGCACAAGAAAAAAGACAAACTGCTGTCTGTGATAAGCCCTGAAGACATTCGCAAGGCACATGCAAGCCTATTGCAGCGTAAAGAAACCTGCTAGCTTACACTTTTTATTTCACAAAAATATTCCAATGCACTATGCAAGTGCTCGGATTGAGGAGGAGCTGTAGGTTAACCTTTTGGTTGCATAAGCATAGCAGAAGTTTAAAATAGGACCATGTTATCCCTGCAATGCCAACTGAAGCAAATTGATGCGTAACTGAGTTTAAATTTATGTAAATTAAATTTGTTTACATTTAATTAAATTAAAATCAGGTTTGACATTGGCAGCAGCTTTTCTCGCTTACGGCAAGAACATTAAACTTTAATAAAAATGCGCTACACTGCGCGTGTTAGCTGCACTGCAAACTTTTAATGGCGAATGGTAAAAAATAAATTGAAAATTTACCTAATGCTGAGTGCAATTTACGCAACCAAAATGGACTATGCAAGAACAAGCAACTCGTAAGCGAATAAAAAAGCAAAGAGTTGAACAATGGCAGACAGTTATCAAGTTGACATATAGCTTTGCGTACAGTTACTCAGCCAGTCACATAATAAATAAACACGTAACCGAGATGACATAATTTCGTGCACAAAAGAGCATGAAGCGAACGGAGCAGGCACGGGTAAAACTGAAGAATGACTGAAAGCAAACTTTTGTGAAGGATGTGTATGTTAAATTGTTTTAAAGCATTCCTATATCAGTTAGTTGCTGCTCGAATTGTCAATAGATGCTTCAACAGCAGGTACAGCGACGTGTCGTATGCGTAACAAATGCTGTCATGAAAATTAACATTACTCATACGCACCGTGTGTTTGAGTGAGAATGTGCGTTAGCGAGCGCGTGTGCATGTTCTTGTGTTTGTGTGTGTGTGTGTGTGTTTGAGCGTGTGCGGATACGTGATACATGCTACAAAATGAATGCATGCAAACATGTCTATTCACATCCTTACGTACCTACATACACACTTACGCGTGTGATTGTGTGTATGGGTACATACCATATGTGTAAGTGAAAGTGTGTCTGGCTTACTTTGGCTTTGTGACCCTGCACAGTGGTGTACCAAAGTTTGCACAGTGGTTACTGTCGAAATGTCTATCTCTCTGCCTGATTGTGTATGTAATCCGCTGGTGTATAAAATGATTTTTGTCTTTTTGTATAAAATATTTTCAACATATTATTCATACGCCTACGCGCAAGCAAGCGGCAGCAGCCACGACAACAACAACAACATCAGCAACAATGCCGACAAGCAGCAAGTCATTTGCTTTGCTGTTATGTTGCCTTACACTGCGTCGGGTTGCCTGCTCTTTATTTTTTCTTTCTTTTTCTTCTCCTTTGTTTTTCGGAAGGAATGGGGCACAGTGCTGAGGGTCGTTGCTGGTTGCTGGTACACGTAGCGCTCTGCAGAAAACTGCGTAGGTGTTCAATGTTCGATAGCAGTAACTTGTAATGAGCTAACGGGCGATGCACGAGTAAGTGGCTCGGCGGTATGTGGCTGGCATTTTGTTTTTCTTTTTGTTTTTGTCCTTTTTTTGTCGACTGTTTCTGCGAATTTGCGCAATGCATTGAATTTCATTTCGTCTTTGTTGTTTGGCTGGATTTTTGCTTTATTTATTTGCCTTTTTTTCCCCTCCTCCTTTTTCTTCTTTTGATACATTTCTTTGAGCTTTAGTTTGGCTTTAGTTTCATTGTTGTTGTTATTATTGTTGCCATTTCGTGCAAATCATTTTGCGCTCAGCATCAAAAGTTTAGCGCATTCTATTTTTAGCACAAGTCGAAGTATTTTTTTTTCTCTCTCTCGCTTTTGCTTATTCATGTCTTTTCTTTTCGTTTTCTTCTTGATGATTTTAGTGTGTTATTGTTGTTGTTGATTATTTTCTTGATGCTTTTTAATTTATCTGTTTATTTGTTTTGTCTGTTTGCTAAAATCTCCGCTGCCTGTTAGTTTTCTTATTGAAAGTGTAGTTGTTGTTATTAAAAGATAGCCATTTTGGCTGTCATAGCACGGCACATGTGCCCCCAGAAGTCGGCAACAATTTTTTTCTTTTCTTTTGTTTTTATCTGCCCGCGTGCTCCTTGCCGTGGCTGTTAACAGGCTGTTGTTTTTTTTTTTTTTTTTTACTTTAATGAGCATATAGTTATGCAACTGTGTATGCTCTATTTAACTTAACATTATTAACATTCTTTGTTTGTTTTATTGTTAGTTTTTTTTTTTTTTATGTAAAACGTATTTCATATTTTTGGACGCTTAGCTTTTGGCTATACCTTTTTTCATTTTCGTTGCTTGTTTGTAAACATCGCGCGTACATAAACTGCGTTCAGGTTTCAAAATGTCAAATGTCAGTTGAAAAATAACCTTTCAGTTGATTTCCTTTTTTATTAGATGAAGTTGCTACTGAAAAAACAAGAAAAATGAAAACAACAAATTGTTGCTGAAACCGTCGGCGCGCAATTTGTTAAAGTCAATGTGTAGCAGTTACCCGCGGGTTGTAATCGTATTAAATGCTGGCATTATCTTTTATTTTAATTAGTTTCAAACAACAAAGCAGCAAGTATTTAACAAACATTTTCAATGCTCAGCTGCATGTAGGCGTATCCACAAAGTATGCAACACTTTTTAATCTAATCCGCTTCTTATTCAATTTATGCTACGAAAAGTACAGCACCGTCAATATCGCTCAAACTTTTATTCCAAGAAAAATAAAGCGTAACTAATTCAAGCCTTGTAGTTTGGCAGGAATGTTTTTCATATTCGAAAAATGTGTGTTAAAATGTTGCCTTGTTAGCCAACATGTTACTCCCATTGCTAAATAATATATTATTTAATTATGGCTTGCTAGTTATTATTTCCATCCAAAAAGACAGTTAAACAAATTTTTACTTTTTTACATGTAAAAATTCCTGAGCATTTTAAAATTTTAAAAGCTACATACGAGCGCAAATAAAGCTGTCTACTACTTACAACGCGAGTGGCAAATATGTGACAAGCAAGTAGCATAAAAGTCAATAAAAAACTACATAAATTGTATCCTTGAACTGACAGAGTATATAATATTTATATGCTGACATATGCTGGCAATATGAACGTAATGACAACTGCAAGCATTTGTGATAAATATTATATTATATAAATTTATTGAAAATATGTTTTCATAACATATTTGACAACAGAAAAACGCAACTTGCATATTCACTTATTACATCTTAACAATAGCAACAACAAACGTTGCTTATGAATTTAGATTATGCAAACAATACATTGAAGATTTTTGCCTTGAGATTGTCTTATGTATTGCACTGGCATTTACGCATTCCTGTTAAGATTCAAATGTTCACTAAAATTAAAATATTTTAAAGCAAATATTGGCTTGCGTAGATTCTTGTTAACTAATATTTGCTTAAATACTACCCACGGCGAAGTATGCCAACGTTCAACAAACAAACCAAACGAAATTCGCTATGCCACCTACGCCAAATGGCATTCAATCAAAATGTCAAACGCAGAAGTTTCATATTTCAAATGAATATTTTGAATTGCTTTCTCTTTTTTGCATTTTTCGTTTTTTATTTGTTTTGTTTCTTTGTTTTTCTTTATTTCGGTTTTTTACTTTTACTTTTTTGCTTCGCTTTTTATTCTCTCGTCTGCTGCCTTACCTTGCTGTATCAACTGTTAAATGAAAAGGAGCCACTACGCGTTTAGAATAGCCAAACACAAAAGGATGCTTACGGACTTTTTAAGTGTGTTGCCTAACAACTGACAAAACCTACGAAAAGAGTTGAAATTGTGAGTGTAAAGAGTCATGATGAATGAATGTCTTCTTTGGTACTTCCCACGCTTTTCATGAGCGTTAATACAAAATGATGCTGCCCACAAAATTTTGGTGCTCTTTGATACATTACATACACAAACGTTCAAAATTTGCGTAATAATTAAATTAAAAAAAGCAAAAAAAATAAACAAGAAATAAAAAAAATATTTCAGACTAAATGTTTTTGACCTTGGCTTAGTACAAACTGTTTTTTCAGTCATGGGCAAGCGAAACCCAATATATCAACAGCTGCTTATCTCCATATCCTTGACAATAAATCAGCTGACAGTAAAGTTAATCAAATGTTTACTGCTTACGCTTAATTTTGCATTGCATCTATGATCCGCAGCAATACCAAAAGCAGCATAACCAGAAAAGGGGATCATACTTTAAATGGCAAGGTAAAGGTAAGTTAGGCAAACACCGGTGCCGGGTGTTGAACGCAGCTGTTAACAGTTACGTCGCCATTTGCGGTCATGTATATCGTAACACTGAGCTGCCAGCCAGCTTTTGATTTCTATATATAATACTTTTATTTAAACGTAGAGAAATCTTTTCACAAATCAGTTTTAGGTTACTGTTAAAAATAAGATGAAAAAAAAAACAAAACATTTTTCTTCGAAAATTTAAGTCTCAAGTGCAAAACAAATCGCTTAGTGACGGCTATTCAACTTTGCACTCGTTCAAGTGTAGCTAAAGTTGACACTTAACTTCGTGTCATGTTTTGCACAGCATAGCAAGGTGAACTTTTGCAATTATACACTGCAATGTTGTCACTGACATATGTTGCACTGAAACTACACAGCAGCCAACAAAACTTGATAAAATTCGCATCCTGCATATATTAAAAGTTAAAACAACATTTTGAAAGCAGCCTGAAAGATCGTATCATGACGTAGTCACCCGGGCAAGTGAAACGTTCGTCAGCTTTTTACATTTCACATTTTCACTTTATGTTGCTTATGCTTAACGGTTCTTCGGTTATGCTCTTCTACATGATCCTTAATTTTATCGGTCACTTTATAAAAAGTGCATAGGCGGGTTCTAATGTCTAATACCGATGTTAACTGTTCTTAGTAAATTTTTCAGCAATGAGAAGACCACTTAGGAATGAAGTTTGTTAGAAGGCTTTTCTATGGATTTTTTGCTAATTTTGTACTTTATATATATACGAGTTTCAATAAGTCACATTTTATAAATATTCTTTAAATAAATTTAAATAAATATAAAAAAATGGAGATTTGCATTTTGCACTTTTCAGTTGAATTCCTTGACATGCAATTTAAAGCCATCAAACTAACAAAAACATTTGCAAAATTATATTTTTATGTGCAGCTGTAAGCAAAATGCGTATTAAAGAAAATGTTATAGGTTTATGTTTATATTACGATGACATAAACAAGCACCCCCCTCCACCCATTGAAAGCGGTCTTTTGCCTAACAGCTGTTAGACAGAGAAAATCGAATAAGAGCGAAAAAACATAAATACACAAGTTTCGAAGGACATTGCGTAATAATAATATATATAAAATTGTATATGTTTGTCTTGTATTAAATAATACTGATGTCCTTCTTTATTATTAGTTTTCGGTTTTGTTTTTGTTTTTGTTTTTCTTATGCCTTAGCCAGCAGCGCAATGCTTTCATTTCTTCTTTATTCTGCTTTTCAACTGGCATAATTTCGCCATATGTTATTATTTCATTAAGCAACAGCAAAAGCAAGAGCAAGTGCAGAAAGTGCGTGAAGTGCGCGAGTCCTTGTTTATTCTGTTCGCTTATTTTGTTTCCTATTTTTTTTTTTTATGTCTTATACACTACTATGTTTTTTTTTTTTTTTTTGCTTTGTTTTCGCATTATTACTGTTTAATCTTATTTGTGACTGCGGCTGCTGCTCATTAGGCACTGACATTGCCATATTGTAGAAAATGACGCACGACTTACAAACTTAACAAACACACCAAAAAGAAAATGAAAACCGTGCAACAAAGTAAAATAAAGCAGACACGAGCTAAGCATTTTGCGGTCAGTCGTGGTCTCGAAAGACTTTATGTTACTTTTGATAATGGACACACCCACAAGGAGCAGCCCCAGCCGCAGCCACAGCAGCAGCAGAAGCAGAAGCAGAAGCAGTCGACGATATGCCTTTGTGTCGTTCTTATGTAATTAATATGTTAAGTAGATATTTGCGTATTTACGCATTTATGGAAATGGCTTTGAACTGTCATTGTTGTTGTTGTTGTTGTTGTTTTTACTTTGGCTGTAGCTATTGCTGTAGCTGTTGCTGTTGCTGTTGTTGTCTTATTAAGTTCTGCAACGCAATAGACGTTGTTTGCCATACGCACAATATGCGTATTACTCACTTGCCATCCCGCTCGCACGCATGCACAGCTTATCGCATTTTACAGTGAAGTGTACCTAGCTCACTGTGTGTATATGTTTGTGTTTACTGAAGTGAATATGTATGTGTGTGCGGCGCTGTATGACATAAATTGATGTGCAAACAACTTGTTGATATTTTTACGCTTCACTGAGCAAATTTCCTTATGCATATCAAAGCAAAGTTTTTGCTTTTCTTTTTTTCAACTGCTTTTTTGCTTTGCTACATATGCAGCCCCAAGTCAACAGCTGTGCGTTTCGGTTTTGTGTGTGGGTGAGCATATGTTCATATTAAAAAGGCATACAAAAGAAAAAAAAAGGAAAAAAAAGATAAAAAAATAAACTATGTATTTTACTCATTTTTAGCGTTCGACGCTGCTAACCATAATTTTAATTTTAGCTTTATTTGCATAAACCATAAGCAAGCAGCTTTGTTAAGAAAAACAAAAAAAAAAAAAATTAAATAAATAAATAAGTAAAAGAAACGTGGCAAGCAAAATAAAGAGAGTGAAAGATAAAAAACTTTTTTTATTTGCATAAAACTTAATAGCTTTCATTTTCTGCTGTGCTGCCTGCCACTGCTGCTGATATCCTATGCCGCCTACATGCGCACACGTCGTTGCTGCTGCCGCTGCTGCTGCTGCTGCTGCTGCTGCTGCTGTTACTCTTCTTGTTTGTGCTGTTATTGCTGCTGACGTTTTATCTTAACTAGCCGTGAGCAGAACATTGCGGCGCCAAAAATAGCGCAGGACTAATACTCGTGCAGAGTCTATTTTTAGCACACGCGCTGCTACTTAAGCCTCTCATTTGTATTCGGCACTACCCATGCTCTTAACGCCAGCTAGTCGCACACTCTTACACGCCACACCACTCTTGCTCTCTCTATCTCTAGCTCTCTGTCTCTCTCTTTCTCGTCCTCACTCTGTCCTGTGGGTTTGGTTTTTAGTGTGGCGCTGGTTATCTGTGTTGCCACTTGCGGCATTATGTGTGTGTGTGTGTGTGTGTGTGTGTCTATAGCCTTGAATAGCACAAAAGCAGCAACTGCAGCAACAACGACAGAAACGAATACAACAACAACAGCATATTTAACAGCAGTAGAAGGCGGCATAACAGAACTCGTCCTTGTGCGCATTTATTTTATTGTCGTCTTTGTTGCTATTGCTGATGTTACTATTATTTTTTTTCTTACTGTTCTTTTTTTACTCTGCTCCACACTGATTTCAATGCGCTTTCTTCCCATACCCAGCCTGCTTGCCGGTCCGCTTCTGTTGCTGCTGCTGGTGCTGCTGGTGCTGCCGGTGCTGCTCTTTGCCTGCTTTCTCTATTGCTTCTATGACTTGCGGCTGTATGAGTAAACTCGTATGCATGCCTTTAACTTGTTTAACACCCACGCAGTGGAATCTTCTACATTTTCATGCTTTATTTGCTATGCTTTATTTATTTTATTTTTCTTGTTTTTTTTTTTCGTATTTTTTTTTTTTTTTTGTTGGGACTTAGATTGTTTGTTGTTTTGCTATTTTATGCCTTCAACTCGTTCAACTTTTTCTATTTGATTGGACAATTTTTTCTTACAATGATATTAGGTTTTTTTAAGGCTTGCTTGTTGTTTGTTGTTGTTTTTGTTTTTATTACTAGCGCTTCTTGCTTGTTGCTGTGTCTATAACTATAACAGCGATTTTTTCTTGTCGTTGCTTTTGCGGTTCTTTTTTTATGTTTCTTTCGTTGTCTAATAGCTGGCGACTCACTTCGCTCTGACAACGTTTGTAATTGAGTTAAAAAGAGTTTATGTGATTGACCAGCTTGTACGCGTTAAATGAGGCACATAAAAATGGGTAACTTTTTAATCGACAGTCATTTTCCAACTTAAGTCAAAGCCACTGTGTGTGGGTTTTGCTGACATCATGCATTTGACAAGCAACTCAAGAAAGAAAAACAAATTAACAGCTCTTTAAACAGTACTCAAGGCAATTATCACGACTTACATGCGTAACTCGCGGCATAACAATATTCAATTGAAAATAAAGCTATGATATGCTGATAAACGCTGGCGCAATATTTAATTTAGTTTAGTTGAAGGAAAAATGTAAATTTTTTGAAGCATACTTTTCGGGGACAGTAGTTTTTTTCTTATATTTTTTTAGACATCAAAGTTAGTGTAATTTCTAGACGGTTTAGTTACTTCCTGCCAAACCAAATGAATTCTCGTATCACAGTTTGTCGTGATGGCATCGCTTAATAACTGACATGTTTGGAAAAAACATACGGGAAATCTGCTGTTGATGTATGACTTAAGAATTTCAATAAATTGTTATATCATAAAATATGTGACAAAAACGTGCGCAAGTAACTTTGCTAACTTATGAGAATGTCGACAAGTAATTAAATGAAATAAGAAATTCGGCGAAAGCTAAATTGGTATTTCCACAAAAGCAGTGAAGTTTACTTCAACGGAAAAGCGCCTGCGTACGCATTTTTTCTTATAATCAAAAATAAATTTCCGAGAGCCAAGCATGCAGTCAAGGCGCTTGGTTGTCAACATCCACAAAGTAAACAACTTTCATTTGCTGTTCCCTTCAATTAATTGTCCAACACAGTCTGGAAAGACACATGCCAGGCAGCTTTTAGTAAATTTCTTATAATAGAATTTTGTGAAATGTTTACTTGGAAAACGTTTGTGTCGCAGTCAAAAAAACTAAAACGAATAAAAAAAAATCACGAAATAAATAAAATTGAAAGTTCTGCACTTTTCGCTTGCGCTGCAAAAGTTTTTGACACAAAAGTTGTTATAAAACTTTCTACACAAACAATTGAGCCAAGCCGCAAAAAGTCAAGTGATAGTGCATTTTCAATTTATTTATAAATGAAATTGTTCTTGCAAACAAATACACACCTCAATGCACACACACACATACACACACAGTCACACACCCTATTGCTTGTGGTTGGTTAACTTATAAAAGATGTACAACCACAGCAGAGCAGGGATAGGAAGTCTTCACAGCACAATAATAATAAACGAGTGGAAATTTTTTGTGGGTCACTCGCTTGCTAGGTTGGATACAATGTACGCGATGTTATACAAACACGCAAAGGGTGGCCACTTGGCTTTATGCAACAGGTCCTTCAAGTTCTACCGCACGCACTTGCCCTTGTTATAAAGTGGATCCAGCACGGCCAGTCGACACATTGATTGAGCGCTTTATTGCGTTTTTATTTATGAAAGTTGTCAACTTTATTGATTACCATTTGCGCCAATATGGAAACACACCAACAAATATAACATAAGTGGTTGCGTACTCAAATACACTTAAGTACACAATGGGCATGCAGGTCCGTATTTAATCGACATGCGGCTTTTCGACGTACATCGGCGTAAAGGACAAAGCATTTGTGATTAGTAAATAATCAAACGTTGTGTGGAGGAGTATAAAATTTTACTGGCTGACTTCCCCTCGCACAGCGTTGCGTGCGTTGCACGATTCCAAGTTTATCTTATCACGACATTAATAATTTACTATCATTACCGTTGTTGTTTTTGTTATTGCTATTGAAATTATTCGTTGCTGACGTCAAACTGTCAACGCATATACGCACACCTTGGATTTGATTATTATCGCGAATGCTTGTGACCGCACAGATTAAGCAACTTGAGCATGTGGCCAATGTGTGTTTTGCAATTGTGGCACAGTTTGCATTTAAATAATGACTTCATTATTGCTTACTTTAAATATTTCACGTTTAACTTGCATGCAATTTGTATACAGTTGAAATTCGATAATCCGTAATCCGAATTATTCCGATTACTTTATTGTTTTAATATATGTAATTTTATTAAGGAAAAATATAATTTTCAATGAAAAATTAATAATTAATTTTTAAGTTTTATAAATCTTTAAATGGCATTTAATCACAAAGAATGACAAAATTTACATACTCAGTGTTTGACAAAAAAGTATGCTGTCGCTTTGCTGTTACATTCCCAAGAAAGCAACAATCCAACATCGTATTTTTTATTGTTGTTTTGGCTTTGCTGTTGCTAATGTATATTTTCTCAGAAAAAGTCATTATACAGTCGTGTTTATTTCCGTTACAACGATGAATTCCACTGAAAACATAAGGAAAACATGCAATTCGGATTCAAGAATTGCAATTAATTCGGATTACAGTGTAGCCAAGCTCAAAAAGAACCGTTCGGATTACTGGATTTTCGCGAGTAGGAGGATTATCGAGTTTCGACTGTACTTGTTTTCACTTCAGCGCAGAATAACACATGTCGTATGCGTAATGCACGAGAAGCCAGTATAATATTAAGTATACGTATGCACAAGCAATTTTCTGCTTAATTTCATCATGACACTGTATATGCTTTGCATATGAGCGTTGAAGTAAGTGAAAATAAAATCAAATATGTGCATGGCTGGGGTCGAGTCGTCTTCATCCAACGCATGTTGTCATGTTGGAAACTTCACGTCTGTGCGAATGTTTCATAATGCAGTGCAGTCGCAGCTACGTGTGTGTCACATTATGCAGCGATGTGTCCTTTGGTCAAGTGCGTCACTGTAAAGTTTTAATAAGTTTTGCGGTTGTCACGCGCTAATTTTGTTATATCTGCATTATGGAGCAGAAAGCCAATGGTTTTCATGATTTTGGTTTTAAATAGAATTTTAATTTAATATGCTACGCTGGATGTTTCCATGATTATAAGAATTTTATAAATAGATCTGTTATATTTTCTTATGTTTATGCATATGACACGAATACCCAGCTACACTCATACCTTGTGTAATTGCTCTAGCAGATAGCATTTTTACAATGCGTATCCTTGAACTTGGCAACTTAGCTTTTGGATTTCTTTTCAATTATCGTTTTCAAAGATTGATTATTCTGTTTGTGACTATCAAGTGTCAAGAGTGTCAAACTGATTTGATTTCTATTTTCTGTTTGCTTTACTGTTTGCCTTCATCCCGAAGCACCAAGACAGCTCTTGCTATACGCATGTGCGTCAGCAGGCAGCTAACACACAGCAACTGGCTACGTCAGCTGGTCATTTGCGGTCAGAGCATATAACTAAATTAATGCAATCATAATTACGATTATTATTATTATAAGTTTAAACATTAAAGTGATGAAAATCTGCAGCTTTGTGGGCGCATATTGCCAATGCAACTGATTTACTGCACCAACGTAGTTAGCGACCCAACTGCTGGCTAAAATGTCAACCTTAATTGCCTCAAGCGTATAACGACCCAAAGCACAATTCATAACATGCAATGCGGTTTTCTAAGAAATTTCTATACTTAATTGGCAACGTTGCCTGCTTCTAGGAATAAGGCAGCCAATTAAGATTACTTGATGGCAAAACAAGTTTTAATTAAATATATTAACACATCGGAATATGGTAGCTCATGACATGGCATGACATGTAACGCATGAGAAGAGTTCGCATGAAAACAGTAAAATGGCAATTAAAAAAAAACGACAACAACATTAACAACAACAACAAGAAAAGCTAAAACAAAAACAAAAACAAAAATTAGAACGATCTAAGTAAATAAGCTCGTTTTAATTTTAATACGAATGCAGCGTTGCATGAACACGATAACAACGCGCAACTTGCTAATAACCTAGTTACGGTACAACAACAACAACAACAACGGAGACAACAACAACAACAATGCTGCTTGCACATTGTACTCATGCAACTGTAAGCTGACCAATTGAGACACTTGCCTGCCTGCTGGCCTTAGCAACCGAAGAGCTTAGCAAAGAGTCAATTGCCACGATTATGATTAGAACTAAGCAACAGGTTCAACAAATTGAATCTAAACGCTAATTGGAAATGGGGGAATGTGAAAAAATCGCTTGCAGCTAATTGGATAAAACAACGGCAATGTTGCCAACATCACCAACGGCAGCAACAACAACAGCAACAACAACAAAATACATGCATGCGCTGCCAATTGAAGCTGAGAAATTATGGTGTGAAATACGAGAATTCGCGCTGAGTGCAGCTTAACTGAAAATAAGTTTCGCAATTTTATTAACGCTTCACCTTTGACTTTTCGAGTAGATGAAATGACTGGCATTTTTCCTTTATTTTATATACATTTTAACAAGCGCGCATGGCAATCATTTATTTTCTTTCTTTTTTATCACGCGATGCCAGTGGAAAATTTGTTTGGCATATTAAGTTGTGCGACTGCGTTGACTGCAATTTGTAGCAAGGATAAACGCTGCAAAGCTCAAATAAGCGAATGTTCGTTCAATTTGTAATTTAATAATGCAAACTCTTATTAAGGAACATAAGATTACAGTAATGAAAAGATAAGTACAAACTAGAGATCAATACCTTTCCCTTTTGAGATTTTTAATGCTTTACGTTGACATAGACCGACTATTTTTTAATAAGGATCGATTTTCTTGAGGTTGGTAATTTCCACTACTAATTTAGCCAGTGCTAGGCAGAAGGCTGTCTTTCTATAACTGTCGGATCAAAATACTGAAACCAAATCAGTGACTCCGGCCAAAGACTGCAATGCTACAAAATGACATAGGAAACTTGTATAAATTGCCTGAATGGCCAGGAATGTATCCTGTCATAAATAAATATATTTTGACAGCTGAGTACGAGTTTTTAATTGCATAGAGTTGTTAAACGTTTCTTCTTTTGCTTCTTTTTAAACCATGCTAATTTGATAAATTGCTACTTGTCAGGATAAAACTCGCTCCTTTTGTGCTGCACTTCTCTTCGCCACTGAGCCATTGTAGCCAACAAAATGCTTGCAAGCAACAGATCAGCAACCATGACTACATGTGACAGCTTATCTAAATGGCAGCACAAAGTTTCACTTAGTCTAATTAGCAACCAGTTAAGGACATTAGAGTGCACACATGTTAGCGGATTGGTTGAAAAAAATTCCATTTAACTGCAGCATATTGAAATTAGAGCCAAGGGAGCATCATAGGAGACAAAGGAATAAAAAATGCAAAAAAAAAAAAGGAAATAGGAAAAAGTAAAGTTACAAGTTTGCAATGAATGGTACATGTAAAAGTTAAAGTGCTGTCATGCTTGTGTCTGTACACTTTTAGTTGACACTGTTGCTGTTGCTCTTGCTGTTGCTGTTGTTGTTGCTGTTGCTGTTGCTGTTGCTGATACTGATGCTAATATTGTTGGCGTTGGCGTTGGCGTTAGCATTGTTGCCTTGTAAGCCTTATAGCTTTGCCAGACCACTGTGTAACCTTTTTCGAAGGAAGCAGGCGAGGCAGAGTGCGCGTCTCGGACGTGTATCCTTTTCGGTAAACTCAATTAAATGTTAAAAGACGCTTAAAAGCATCCGGCAGCTACAACAACAATATCAGTGTGAGCAGCATAAATAACAACAACAACAACAATAAGTTTAAGCATAGTGCGACAATGGGCAATAATGAAATCGCACACAATGCAGACAATGACGTTGGCATTGGCAACAACAAAAACAACAACAACAACAACAGTCGCGTCGAAGGCCATAGCTTAGGCAAGCATGAATTTAAGTTAGTTGTTTGTATTGTTTTTGTTGTTGTTTTTGTTGTGACTGTTTCTGCTGATACTGTTGTGCTGCATGCACAGCAACAGGCAGTGTAGTCATTGTTGTAGTTATTATTATTATTGTTGTTTTTGTTGTTTGCAAGTAAAATTAACAGCAGGAAATCAATTTCCGTTCCTTATGCCAGTTCCTCCAACAGTTTCACACAGCCACAGCTAGCGCCACTCGTCGCCAGTAATACGCATATGCAGGAGCGCATAAAATTATTTTCATTTTCATTATTATTGTGATTACCATGCCAGAGTCTATTGGTTGACTTATCAAAAAACGAAAAAGATAAAAATATACAATATGTGAACATACGTGTACATTATCCTACTATGTATATATGCATGCACAAGTATCCATATGACTTATTATGCCAGGCCACATTCTGTCGTTGCTTTTGGATTATTGCTCAACCACAGGGGGCGCGGGGTTTCTAATTATGCCCGAACGTACTCGTATATTTATATATAAATGCTAATGTTGGCAGTTGGCCTGATGAAATACGTAAAGGACTTTGTTGAATTTCTATGAAATCGTATTGCGACAGCGACTAAATCAGCATATCCCGACACAAATAAGCATATACAAATATTATTTCAAAGAATTTTAAAAATTGTAATATTTTCAATGATTTTAGATAAATCTGACTGTGAGTTAGGAAGTTATTAAGTTGGGAGTCGACTCGTTGTTTGTTTGTATAGCATTACCTAATTTAAGAGATGCCTAATAAATTTGAACTAATTTATTTTTATTGCAACAAAAACTTTACGAAATGATTTTCTTAATTTATTTTTTTTTTACTATTATTATGATAAGCATTTTTATTATTACCACAAATAAAAAAAATTGCTTGTATTTACTAAAATATAAAGAAAACATTACAATATGGATATGGATTTTTATCTGAAATTTTCACTTCAGAGTGATTCACTTCGCAACAAAATTCATACTCCATTTCACTGCAAAATTTCAACCCTGATATAAAAAAACACATGACTTCAAGCCTTTTAATGACCTTTAACCTTTTGCGAATACTTCAATTCATTGAATTTTGTCTGTGGCAAATAATTTTGTAAGCAACTGTAACTAAACATTTACGCTTTTGGCATTTAAATTGTTTTGTAATTAATATGCATGCATAAGCACACTTGAAAATATGTGTACTAACTAGAAACATGAAACAAAAAGGTTTTATATTGAAAATTAATGAAATGCCAAAAATGTGCCTCTTTGCTGTCAAGTATGTTATTTTTTTGCACGAGTCGTTGACATGAAAAGCATTTGCCAGCGCATTCCGCTGCGCAATTAAACGGTCATGAACTTGAACACAAACATTAATTAATTACAACTTAAATGCTAGCTGAGCAGCAAATTACATGAACTTAATCATAATTGAATACGCACAACATGCAATAAATGTCATGCTCAGGCACAGACACAGACACAGGCAATGGCAAAGACAAAGGTATTGGCCGGGTCCACGGAGCTTACACTGGCACTGGCACTGGCAAAGGCTCATGTCGCCACTGCGCTGAAAATGCCAACGACGCATATTCTATTCTGCAACGCCCTCCATAGCAGGAACACAGGGCGGTGTTTGGTATTTCGCGTTTGCCAAACAATTACCATGGATAATCAAATTTTTATTACGATTGATTTTTACTTTATCTACGTACGAACTAAAAATGTCAACAACAACAACAACAACAAAACGAACAGTGAAAGCATTTACTGCCGCAGTGACAGCGTCAGTCACGTTGACGTCCTACTTGACTGCTTGTGCTTCTTAACATTTTATTTTATTTTTTTTCTTTGTTTTTCTTTGTTTTTTCATATTTGCTACATATAAGCACATATGATTTGTCGCTCTGCATTAAGCCTAATGTAATAATAATATGGCATGCACTTAGCTGCTATTAGCTAGGAAAAACAGCAGCGCACATATGCATATACACGCAAAAGGATGTTGTTTCCTTAGATATTTTGTGATTGGCTTTAGTCAGCTACAAGGCAACTACAAGTACAGTAAAGTCAATGTCATGACGCATTTAGAGCCAGCAGTGGCATTTAATTGCATTAAAAATAAACCTGTTCTGAGTGCTTCCACTTTCTCTTCGCTGCATTGTCCTTAAGGCCCAACAACTTTAGCCACGCCAACGCATGTGTCACTCGCAGCATATATGACTGCAGCGCTTACGCAATGACGCATTATTATTAGCTTGGTTTATTTCAAACAAGCAAAATGAATTAAATCTACTGCGTAGTCGCTAACATATGCTATTTTTGCTTACACTTGTGCTTGCAGTCAAACGTTCGCCGAACAGCAACAAGGACAATGTTTTTGGCACAAATGAAATTGCCTCGTCAACGCCCACATCAGCGACTTTGTCGACCAGCAGCAATCTAGACAAGAAATCAAGTCCAGAAATTGTGCCAGCATCGTTTAGCAATCTACCACCTGCCAGCAATGCCGATCAAACCGCCGCATCCGCCGCCGCCGCCGCCGCCAACAATGTGCCCAGCCAACCGCAGGCTGGCCTCTACACCTTGCCCTCGAACAGCGAAATCATGGCCGCCGTTGAAGCGGCTGCTGCCAATCAACAACAACAACAACAACTGCAGCAGCAGCAGCAATACTATGGCGACCCTGACGATATGGACGCGCAGCCGGCTTCGACCGTGCACAAGCGCGGCATCAGCTCGCAGCAATATCTCTACGATGGCAATCTGGGTGCTGCACCCTATTCCAATGTCGACTACTACAATGCACCCTATGGCCAGGGCGCCGGCTTGGGTCTGTCCGATGTGCCCAACGGCGTTTGGGCCGACGAAGTCGAACAGCCAGCCGTGTACACTGACCTGCAGGATTTGGATGACTACCTGCCCATGCAGCGTGGTAAGCACACACATCCAAGTGACACTTACGCTACTGTACTGAGAAATGCGCTTTCGCTTACAGCTTTACCCAGCAATAACCGCAACAAGGCCTACGATAACCTGCAGAATCTGCTCAATACTGAAGCGTACCTTGAGAGTGTGCCCCTGACCGTGCCGCTGCAGTACTCGACACGCAATTATGGTTATCCTTTGGACACTGAACGCAACAAGCGTGGAGGCTACTATAATCCTGCCGCTGGCAACATGAATAAATTCAACAAATTTGGCGAGATGCGGTAAGTACAAAATAATCTTAAAAAAATAATGATTAAATTGCAAGAATTTAATATCAAAGTAATACAGTCGCACACAAAATTATACTTCTTCTAACTTTGTTCCTTCATAAATGTAGTTTCAATTATATTTTGATTAGTGCAATACATACTATTTTTTGCTTCGACTTCAAAAACTTTATAGGATTTGTCGTATTTGATATTGTGCATATAGAAGATGCCATGCCTTCAGCATAATAGATAAGTATACCAGGTTACACAATAAGCAGCTGAGTTCTATCTTCGATCAATAAAAAAATACTCAATTTGGTGTCGCCGGATAAACAACATTACTGAGCCATTTCTTTGTTCTAGTGGTTTCTTTAGGCTTATGACAGATCAGCTGTAGGTCAACTGAATCAAAAATATTAAATGTTCTTTTATCACTAAAAGAATATGCAGCTGAACACGTAAAGTTACTCAGCTCACAACCCCTTAAATTAAATTAAAGTAAATTAATTCAAACTAATTGACTGAATATTCTTAAGTCTGGGCTCATTGTACTGCATCTTATCGTTGAAACGCAAATTACGCGATCTATATATAGCTCTTCTTGACAAAGAGTCATTTGCAAGACTTCAATTTGTTTTTCACTTTTTTTAGAGCTGATAGTGAGGCCAAAAGTTCTCTTAGATTCTACTGCATACTCAACTAATTGAACACAATGCTTATTTATGTCGATACACTACAGTGAGTTTAAGCGACTTGTATGCCTCTATACAGTGAAAACACTTATGACAAACATGTTGCAAAAATATATTATAATTAATTGAGCGACTTCCAGTGTAAATAAGCAGCAGTCAATTTGTTTCCTGTTTGTCTTTTTGATCTTGATGCTTCTTCAGTTTGTATCAAAGTCAAAATTCAAAGTATAAATACTTCTGTGCGTAACTGTACAGACCACAGTGTTTAATATCGTTGACAACGCACTTATCCCTTTGTGGCAAAGACAGGCAACAGTAATGAGCACTATAAGCGGCTACACTGCGCCCACGCAAGCAACCCAGTAAGTCGTTATGCCGCTGTAATCAGGCGAAGTACGCCGTCAATTGCAAAGCGGGGAACGCCTACACACGCGCGCAAGAGAACAGCGCCCACGCGCATTAACCGACAGCGACTGGCTTTGTGGCATGCGCTGCCTTGTACTTACAAGTCCTGGTGGACAGGACGACTTACAGCGAATATTAAATGCTGCCCTGCTGAACATTTACCTTAAAAAATAAAATAAAATATATGCATACGTACGCTTAACGAAGGTTTGCCTTATGGCCCACAACAGCAGCATGCCACCCACATGCAACAACAAACGATACGAGTAAATGTTAAGCAGATATGCCTAGATGCAAAGGATACACTTCACTCGCATTGAGTTCATGCACATGTCATTATCAGAAGACAAGATTTTAGAAAGTTCTTCCACGCAACCAAAACAAAAAATACAAAGAAAATTACTTTAATCTTCTTTCCTTACTGTAAAGGTGACTGTGGCTTATAACATTGAAAAGGCATAAATAAAAAAGCATAAATAAACTCAGCTTAATATACGGTATATACAAATGTTACATACACAGATGTATATTAGAAAATCAAAATTTTGATTGTTTAAAAAACTGTGCCCCTACTATTTGCCTATTTGGGTAATGGGTTTAGCAAATAATCAATCATCTTTAAACACTTTTTAATATCAAAAACAATTGGGTTTAATAATAATTCTATATATAATTGAACTAAAAATTTATTTACAATATTCAAAACGGAAGCACATTTACTTCTTGTAATTTTAATCTTCTTTTAAAAGAAATTGAATTTAATATTCAATATATTTTACAATTGAAACGCTATCAATAATTCAGAATACATTTTTATGTATGTCCTCGAAAATTCTTATATTTTAATGCTAAAAAGTAAGTTCAGCAAAGTGTTGATGTCAAGGATGCAGTTATGGCATATACAAATTACTCATCAGTTATGGTATAGCAATCTGGGAACAGCTAGTAGCTAAAAAAAGATATTGGAAGAACCCATAAAGTATATACTTAAAACAAAAATCTCTTTTTACCATAAACACAATAAATAAAATCCAGAATATAAAAAAATAGAAGAATGTCATAAACAAGTGGCGATACACTCGAGTTGATTGCTAAAGAATTTATTTTAGCAGAAGTTTGCAGCAATTTAATTGAATATTAGTGGGCCATGCCACCAGTGCAACTGGCGACCATAAACCATGTACAACAAGCAAATGCTGTCAGGGGAAATATGCTAAAAGCCACGGCACGGCAGGTCAGCACGGTTATGAAATAATTGGGTCAGACACTAACTAAAAGCGAACGCAAATTCGGCAAATGGCAAAATGAACAAATAAAAAAAGAAAAACAACATCATGAAAGAAAAAGCCTAACAACAATAACAAAAAGTAAAAATAACAAACGAAAGGAAATACTTAATGAAAATCGAATCGAAATGGTGTCTATGGGGAAGCGATTAGCGAGACGTATTACAAATGCCAATGCCAACAAGGAGCAGCGAGAGAACAGAATAAACACAATTCGAGTGTCATTAATACGCTAAGCAATGTTACAACAAAGAAATGAATAAATCAATCTACAATATATACCCAATATTTATTTACTTTTGAAAATTTGCCAAGAGTGCGTCTCGTCTTGCCTCGCCTGTTCTTGTCTCAGCTCGTCTGCTTGATTTTATTTATTTATCTTCATTTTTAATTTCTTATTTCGAATTTTGTTCAATTGCGCAAAAGATACAAGTAGCGAGCGATTCATGAATAATTTATGCAATTTCTGCGTAGCGCAAAAAGCGAAAATGTCAAAGTTCAAAGTTTAGAGTAAAATTCCTGCAAATGAAACGGGAAGATTTTGTGCAAAGTTATTAAAGTGGGCACAAGCAACAATACTAACTAAAATAATAAATATATACATAGATGAGAAAAACAAAAACAAAAACAAAAAGAAAAAGAAAAAGAATAATGTTTAAATGTTGCTCACTCATTTTGTTTCTTGCCTTTGAAAACTCTTCTTTGCAGCAGTCATAAGCGCGACAACACAAAACTGACCCCCGCCGATATGCTGGCACTCGTGGCACTTGTGGAGGCGGGCGAACGTGCGCGCAAGGAAACCGACGCGGATGCCGGTTATTTGTATCCGGGCGATAATTATGCACCCAAGAACTACGCATCCAATGCTGCCGGTGTCTATGATTATGGATCTGCAGGCGCCAGCATTAACGGCAACGGTAATGCTGCCAGTCTGGATGATGCCGATTACAATGTTGGCGGCAGCGCTGCTGCCAATGGCAACTGGTTGGATGCGCCCGCTGTTGTCGATTACTATGGTGTGCCCATGAACGTTGAGGCTGTGCCCAAGTATGATTTCGTGGCACGTGAACATAAATTTGGCGGCGGAAATCGTAAGTGTTGCAGACTTGGTGCAAATATTTCTGCTATGCTTATATTTAAATTTTGATTTGAACTTTCTTTATAGGTCTTGGCTCCTCAAAGCGTTACATGGTAGCAAAGAAGAAGCGCTCAGTTTCCAAGTACTTGAATAATAACGAGAAATATTATTAAACTTTGGCATGAAAAACAATTCATGAAAAAAAAATGTAATAAAACTTGCAAATATAAAAATAAAAAACACAAAAACAAAAAACTGTACACAAATTAATTTAAAACACCACACCATATTGAGCCCCCGAAAGCGATTTCTTTTTATTAAATTATGAAATATATATATATAAACAAAATAAAATATATACTTAAAAGAAAACTCAACTTTTGTGTCAAATTTCGATTGGTCTAACAATTAAGTCAAATTGTGTGCAATTTTTAACTTAGAGAGAAATGAATAAAAATTAAATGAATTATAAAAAAATTATACAACAGTATCTCATATGTATATCTAAATATATATACACACATATATATATATATATAAGTAAATTTATATATAAAGAAAATTCGCGAACATAATCAAAAAATAAATCAGTGTGCATATAACCTAGAAACAGGGTCTTTAAGAACTACAACTATTTATGTCTATACAAAAAATGTATGCTAAATTTAATCTAAATAATTTAATTATACAACTAAAAACATGTTTATCAAATTATTAAATAAATTATAAAATAATGTAAACAATGAAGAAAATATATACTAGAGGCTTCCAAGTAGTACAAAAACGTAACTTAGACCTTGCGTCTAAGGCAAAAACGTTTTTTTATTTGATTTCTTTTACGAAGGCGTGTTTTATTGTTGGTTATACTATACAACAAAATCAACAGCAGTAAAAATAGCAGCAACTGCAAAACTAACTTAACCTCAACACACACTAGCTTAAAGTCTTTTAATGTATAGCGAAATCGTTGATGCAGCACCCGTAAGCCATTGGCAAATAACAAAATCAAAGCGCAATGCATTTAAATTAAATTAAACTTAAACACAAAATATTACTAAACGTTAAATAAAAAATATAATGTAACTGTTTGGTAAAACAAAACAAAAAACAAACTACTCAAGGCACGTTAAAGGCATACTAAAAAACAAAAGAAAACTAAACGTAATGTTTCAACATAAGAAACAATTATATATATATATATATATATACATATATATAAATTTACATAAATGTGTATTAAAACTAATATATTACATATACATAAAATTATACATATACAAGAAAAGAAGAAGAAGATGAAACATTTAAGTAATATGATTAAAAATAAGTGGCTCAGAGCGTAAATATTTAGAAATATTTTATGCAGCAAACTTTAAAATGAAATGACTGTTTTTTGCAACAAGTAAAACCTATTGGCTTGTGCAGCGTAAACTATGGGAAGAACTGCAATTCCCATAAATCCCCTACTTGGTATGCTCTTGTCTAATGTTAATCGGTGTTGATGCATTTCTCTATTAAACATACATATATTTTTACTGCATATTTTTGAAACACTGAAATTAGTGACAAAAAAAAACTAAGTATATTATTATATTAACGTTTTACGCTGCACAAGTCAATACTAAAATTTAAAAGTAATTAAAGTAAAAAAAACAAACATATATACATATACAAAGTAAAAAAAATGCATGTGGCATATTAAAGTTAACTTGTAACTGCACTTTTTTATCATTTTTAAATTGGCCCCTTTTTGGATTAAGCTTTATGCAAATTTTAATTTTAAAACGCTGAAATGCAAAACAAAAAAAAAAGTTTAAAATGAAACTGTAGACAAAATGCAAAAGTAGCAAAAAGAAGATAAATTCAAAAAAAGCCAACCACAATAATTAAGAAATACGTACATTAAATGTTAACTTTACGCAATCAAAGAAAATATCCAAATATTGAAACTCTCACTATATAAATATATATATATATATAAATATGTATCAATATCAATTATTATATATATGTATGTACATTTTAAACATCAAGGCGTGTCGGAAAACTGATTCTTGTGTCCAAAGAAGGAATTCATAAACTTTATATATATATATTTCAATATTTTTACTGTTATTTTTATTTTCTATTTGTCTACAACAAACCACAATGACTGCTTTTGGCGACTAACAACAAAAAAAAAATAAAATAAATAAAAAAAAATAAAAACAATATATTTCTGATTTAATAATTGTTTTCATTGCACATCTTTATGTTATATACAATTTTTATATTTAATATATTTTTCGTTGTAAACTAAAAGAAAAATGTGTTTTAATATTCATCTAAATAGGAGAAAAGCAGCCGCAGTAGTTAATTTTCTAAAGCAATAAATTTTAGGCAGAAATTTTTCACACTTGGCAGGAGCATATGAATATTGGATGATATTGAGTAGTATCCGTACTAATTTGATAAAATCTTGCAATAATTACCCTGTGCTATCATCATGCACTGCCTTGCCTTTACAAACTGCCTTATCGAAATGAAAACTGCATTACCTATTAACGATACACTTCTTAACATTATGTTAAACGTCTGTTGAAACAACATTAATGTTAAACGTCTGTTGTTTACAGACAAGATGGCGATTTCTGGCTATAAAAACAATTTACACGCCAAACAGCCGACCCGGGTTTTCGAGTAAGAAAGCCACTTCGCCATCTTGTTTCAGTGTGGCCAGACAGAGACCACACTATGTCGGCTGTTATTCGCAGTTACTCAAATTTCAGTTAACAGTCGAGGTTCTCTCTGATAGAGTGACATCAATGTTGTCACGTAGTAGGATTGTTGTTTGCAATTGACCTGAGGAAGTCTACTGAAACTGTTTCCACCAAAGCGACAACACTGTCAGTGGTGTATTGAAACCAAACACTCGGAGAGTCAGATGCGTCAGAGTGAGAAAGAATGCTTTTGTATTTGCAAACTTTGTTCCTTATACGAGAATTCTATGTGTGAAAAAGTTTTAGCAAGCGCATTCCATGAAGACGGAGTCTGACACAGAAGAACGCATGCTTTGTGGACTTAGTTGCCGTCGGACTGCCCGGCTGACGAGACTGATGTGTTTTTGAACTTGGTTTCAGATTGCACAATTATTTTTTAAATTTTAGCTGGCTGAACTAGCGATGCTAAGATTATTATTCGTTTCATTGAGTAGGCAACGATTTGGCGAAAAAGGCAGTGATACAGATAGATAGAGTGGGAGAGTAGGAGAGAGGGAGAAGAAAATACTTCATATTCTGATTTTTCTTCATCGAAGTTAGTGCAAACAATGGGTCAAATGGCAATTAAATAGATTTAATTTAAATTAATTCAATATATTTACATATCTACAAAGTAGATTTTGCACTACATAGCTTAACAACAATAAGAACTTTTTAATGCATTAATTCCTTATTATGAAATATAAAAAACTCAATAACTTTTTACACAAATTTGTATATTTGGTCAGATCATGCTGAAATCAACTAGATTCTCGTAACAATCATGTGGTAATTGTAATAGTAATTGTAATAATAGTAATGAAAAATTGAAAAGTTTTTTTAGCCGTTTTTCTTTCGATTATTATTACAGACCACAACACGTCAACATCATCACAAAAATAAGTACCAAATATTTTTATATATTGTATTTTTAGTACATATCTATTATATACACATATTGTAATTGTAAAAAAATATATATTAATTAAGTCTTTTAAAAACTGATGATTGATCGTTGTAAGCTTATTTTCCTGAGTTTAAAATTTATTTCTAATTTCTGTCCAAATTGATACGCCAAATGGACTACACCGAGAACATAGCCTTTGTCAGACATGTTATTATTGCTTATGAACAGCAACATGTGCTTTGAGATGTGTCCCACACAAATCACGATAAAACAGCCATATTAGTAAGGGCATGGGGGCACGTTTTGTCTGTTTACAGACAAGAAAATCCAACGGCAGGCATTGAAGACATATTTAAACATATTTAAAAGAAAAGGAAAGACTAAGCAAACACAATTATAATAGTGGAATGGCTTCCACACCTGTCCACCATATCAGCAGTTATGATCATATATATTTATTATATTATATCTTCTCACTGTTGACAGGCTACTTTGATGCGCCCGCTGGAGTGCCATTGCGCGAGGGCCAGTACTTTAATTCCTATTTCCCAGGTGGAGCTATTTCAATGGCACAGGTGCTTTACAGTGAAGTAAGTCGGTTTATAAACACTCAAAAGTCCGATGATATTAGCTTGGTTTTGTTTCTAACGGCAGGTTAACGAATACGAGGATGGCCCACTAGCAACACAAAGTCAATTGGCTAAGAACACCTTAGTCATGTTGTAAAAGGCTGGCATAAGGTCCTTCACATTTTCGGGAGATAATGCTTCATAGATCGGGAGATAATGTATATGTATTACAAGTACATAATAATAGAAATATTGAACTTGAATCTATTTGTGGTTTGTCGATAGAAAGCCAAAAGAAATTCGCTTGGAAATTGCAGTAGACGTTATCAGGTGTATTGCACAATTACTTATGAAACTTGCAAACCACAACATCAACAACTTATTAATTTCACAACAGCTGAATGTCGCTATATCAGTGACGTTAGTCACGTGCGCAAAAAAAAGACAAGGACATCAAGTGCAAGGCAAGCGCAGCCGACGTGCAAAGTTTCATGACGTCAAGTTCGGTAGACACGATTTAGTACGAAATTATGACAAAAAGGAAGGTGCAACAAATGTTAACTGAAAGTCATGCCACCTTACGAGTAACTGACTGACGTCGAGTCAAAGCGTTTCAATTTGAGACACGCAATTTTCCCATTTTGCGCGATGGTTCGCATTGGGGACAAGTGCGGAGCTGACTACATTTGTACGTAATTATGTCGCATGGGAACTTGGCGTCGGCCCAAAAAATATTTAGTAATAAAAAAACCATAAAAACGGCAACTGATTGGCGTCAACATGCAGCATTGCTACAACTGTACTTCAATCACCGAAAATTGAAAGTCAATTTAGGTTTAAATAAAATTTAGACAGCAAATTAACAAATAAAAGAACTTGTAGCTGAGAACTTAAACGAAACGTATGGCAAATGACAAACTATACTAGAAAGTGTGTAGGCAATTTAATCAAAAACAATTTAGCAATTAAAACACACAAGCGCACATGTGCGCCAAAAGTAAGAAATAAAGAAAGTGCCTTAATGGAAACGAACTTATGCGCACAGCACAGCAGCAAAGAAGACCGGACAGCCCACACAGCGCAGAGACAGGCGTTGGCCAAGCGTACAGCTGGACATATGGGCTGAGCTCCGCGCTTTGATATGAAAAAAAGGCAACTAACAGACAAACAGTCAATTAGAGTAACAGTAACAGGATGTGGCTGACATTAGACAACCCAAAATAAAAAAGTAATCATAATAAAAAAATAAGGCGAAAGGCATTAACTGTGGCTAAATGAATAATGACATGCCAACAGCAAATGAATGAAAACAAAAACAAAACAAAAATCAACCGAAAACCCGAACAACAATAAAACAAATCTGTATGCAAAATTAATTTTTACAAGCGCACAAACCGATGCACTCAGGCCTGACGAGCATAAAGACTGAAACACAACATTCATCCATCCAAGTGCACTGCATATGCAACAGAGACCACCTCTACACCGCATTGCAGTGAGGTGTACAAAAACAACAACAAAGCAGCGAAACGAACCGAAGCGAAGCGACTGTACAAATTTGGGGGTCAATACGTCTGCTGCAGCGCGTAAATTCATTGGATTTGCTTTTGTATTGCTACGTCATGCATGCAGTGTTTCGTATTTTGGTATTCTAATTGAAGTAGGAAAAACTTTCCACCCACGGAGCACGTTGAACTCCTCGTCGATACCCTACATGCGTATTTTTGGGCATGCATAACTGTGCGCACACAACTATAAATAGCAAATGATATGTGCTTTGCATTCTGCCTAAATGAAATATTTCTTTGGTTTAGATAGATATTCAAATGTCAATCGTTATTTCTGCAACTGGCTTAGCCTTTGCCTTTTTTGTAATGTTTGCGGGTCTTAAGACCTACTTCTAAATATTTTGTAGACAACAATTTTAAATGCTGCAGCTTAAGGAAAAGATACCAAATACACTCTTTACACCAACGAATTCAATATATCTATTATATATCTAGGCAAATCCTAATCAGTTCTTTAACTGCCTTGAACACAACGTACTGTATACAAATGAACATACGTAACGTATACAAATGTCTTGATAACCTATTCTGCTGCAGTTTGTCGGTTTTGTTTACATTTTTCTGTTCTATGTTATTGTTTCCAAATTCTTTTTTGATATTGTTTGTTCCACTGATTACAATCAGAAAACCTGACACAAACTTTATTTCTAAATTTTGTTGCCTCAACCACAAAACCATCATTGTATTATTTTCCATGCATTGCATAATAAATTTGTTAGATAAACAGATGACAAAGCAAACCTTTGATTGCGTATTTAGTTGGGCTCTATATGCCGGAAAACACCTGAAACTGATTACATTATTATAGTTTCATTTACAAAATATTTTTCAATCTTTTAGGGACTTGAAGCTATCATAATTATGTGAGACACTATAAAATTTTGCTGTTAACAGACTTCGTTAGAAAGTTAATGCGTTTTAATAACCAAATTCTATCGTTTACCAAACCAATCATTTCAAAAACATTTCATAAGTGTTTTTTAACAAGAGCTAAATCTATTAAAGAATTTAACAAAATAATAAGCTTTGAGAACATTGAAAATGCGGAATATTGTTTACCAATAAAGTATTAAGAATTTGTGTATTTTTTTATAAATAATGATCCCCCAATAATTTTCGAAATATTTGCCAAAGAAAGAAAAGAAAATACTAAAGAGCAGGGAATCCGTATAGAAGCCAACCATGCACTTCATGATGCCAAATATCACGCATATTTAATGTGTGGCACTCATGGCGGCTTATTAAATGTATCTTTGAAAATGTATTAGCATATTTTTTATTGATTTCACACCAGATATTAGCACAGACATCGATTATTTTTTATTAAACTTATAAGTAAATTATATAATAATCCGAGTAGTTGATATACATATATTAAGAACTCACGCTTCTGACTTGACAAAATTAGATTGTGTTAATTATTTATTATGCAAGTAATAAAGTGAAACTGTAGTTTTTACAGTTTAACACCAACAACTCCTTGGGAATATTATAACCTATTCATGTTTAGATGGAACACTTCTGTAGTAACGTTATCAGCTTCCTTACTGATGATCAAGTGTACGCAGCAGCAAACACTTCACTTTAGTTAACACGTCTCTGTCAAAGCCTATTAAAAAAGCAAAGAAAGCATCGGAAGCCTAAGCCACATTGTGCAGACATATATATTGAACTTGTTTTGCCGGCAAAAATTCGAATTTTTGTTTTATTTTTTGTTAATATTAATGTTAATTACGATTTATTAAAATTTAAAAAATGCGCGGCTAAAAAATGAAAATTTCAATAATTCGCTAATTGGTTATTAATATGATGCCATGGGGCAAATCAAATGCGCAAACCAAAACCGAATTAGTTCAATTTGCGTTGAGTGTGTCTTGCAATCGAAACCGAAGTACAGTCAAAACGATGCCATTGGGAACCAGTTAAGCGACAAAATTCCTATCTAATACGCAACGATTCGGGTTGCGGAGGTGTAAATGCAAAAATAACACACACACATACATACATACACAGCGAAACACAAATACGCAATATGTGAAGTTTCAGTTTCAACAAAAGGGAAGAGATGACGTCGTTGTCGTTGTCTTTGTCGTAATTCATTTACGATACTAGACAGCACAAGGCATAAAGGTTTTTGGTAGTTCACACAGATACACACGCACACATCAGCAACAATCGCAGAAGCAGCCGAAGCAGCAGCAGCAGCAGCAGCAGAGAAAAAACCAACAAACCAAACTGTACGGCAGCAACGCGTTTCAGTTTGTTTTGAACCGTCGCAGACGACGCGTCGCAATCGAAGGTCGTAAACAATTCAATAAGAAAAACCAAACAATAGTTAAAAAGTGACAGTGTCGCTGAGTTTATTTCTATAAACTTTAAAAAGAAACAACAAAAAAAAAAAAAAAACAAAGTACTGTGCAATAACTAAAAAATTGTTAAAAAACTGCAACTCTAAGCAAAAATTCAACACAACGCACAATATGGCAGCCAATGAGGTACCAGCGCGTGGCAGCATCCTAAGCGGTAAGCAGGACACTACTGACAGCTGCACTCATGCCACAATGCAATTACGCCAAAGTGCAACAAGTGTGCATCTCTCACTCTCTGAGTGCAATTGCAACATTGCACATAAATTGTGAAATCCAAAAAAGCAAACGTTATGCGACATACGAGTATAAGCCAAAAACTCGCAAGCAAGGTTTGACCTTAGCAAGCGGCGAAAGGTCGTTGCTTGGCGTCGTTTTTGCGTGCGGTGTGTATCCTGTCTGCGCATGCTAAGCTTGCGACTCGACGACTCGCCGGCAGTGAAATGTGTGCCACCTACTGGCTCGTTGCCACATGCTCACCCACCTGTTTCAAAAATGATTTGCCTTTTTTTCACGGCTTTGCTAAGATTCTTTCCATATTATACTATTTGGTTGTTGAAATGCAGCCCAGCAACAACAAAAAGGCAAATGAAATAAGCAAATAAATGCGAAATGAGCTCACATTTTTCTTTTTCGGCATAGTTCAACTTAAAGTCATGCATATATAGTAAACAAAATATTCTTTACTTTTACATTTTGGCTTTTATTTGTTTATTATTTACTTCTACACAGCACATAAAATATTTTCTCTCAGTGCCCAGCCAGCAGCCGAAACATTTCACCATCATATGCACATCTGGATACATACTCGCACCTCAATGCCAGACATGTGTGAGGGACGGGGGGGGATGCTATGTGCTCACTCACGTGGTGCTGTTCTTGCTAAAATCGCTTATAAATAATTCAAAGATTATTTCACTTTTATGCGTTCTGCGACTGCAGTCGTCTGTTGCTGTTTAAGGCATCTTGTGGCTGTAGCATGTCTTCAGTAATGTAATTTGCTTCAAGAAAAATCAGACACAAGCTGTCAAGGCAAGACTGTGACCTAGTTAAATAATTGTTTACTCTGCATCCACAAATGGCTTTATTCTGATTATTATAACAATTATCTGCACGTTTCACAAAAAACTATAAGGATCTCTTAGCCATTGCTCATGTTTATGTGCCCTTGAATAGAAAGTCATTCCCGCTTTAAGCTTAAATAGCAACATTTTTGATGAACTTATCCGTTTTTCGTATTTTATATATTATTAATAATTGCTAAGAAAAGTTAAAAATTGGTAAATTTTTCGGTTAAGCGCCAATTTACCAGGATATCACCATTTTTGGTAACAAATATTTGAAGTATCCTGCAAGCAGCAATTATCAAAGCCAATTAAGCACACAGGCGCAAACAAGTAAAAGAAAACAAACAAAAAGCATTCTTAAAATTTTCAAAATTCAAACATTCTACTTTTAATTCTATTTGAGCATTAAATAACATAAATATCAATTTACTTGTGTTTGCACAAGAATGTGTACAGAAGCCAAAAATTGACAGACAAATATTTCGCACATCAAACACGTTCCCAATTGTGTTTAATAAATTAAAAAAATAGAGATTGAAGAAAAAAAATCATTTAATGCAATGCAAACAACAAATTAGCGCGAACATTTGTCAAACATGGCAATGAATTTTTATTTATTTTTTGATTTTTCTGGAAACGTTTAATTGACTAACATAAAAAAGTGCCAATGAGGCCACGCGCAATGCGATACGATACGGATAGCAGGCCTTGGCAGTCGCGTATTTTAATGCTTCGACTTTGCGCGTAATTTTGGCCAACAGTCGCAAGTTCTCACGGCAACGCCGGCATGCAGACGCACTTGCTGCTATCAACAACAGAGCGAAGATAAAATCGCACATCCACGCATAAGGTGTCGGATATATTAATGGCTGCATATGTTATGTATGGCAGATACGGATACTGACCTTTGCCAATATGCTTTATGACCTGTTTTTAGGCGTCATTTGAGCTCAGATGTTTTTAGTAACGACTGCCTAAATAAAAAGAATTATTACGTAAATAGAATTGATTTATTATACTGGAATACTCGTGTTAACATGCACAGCCAAACTGAGGCAATTAGGCGCACATATATTTTTTATTTATTTCGTTTTTTTTCTTAGCGCTTTTGTTTGCTTTTGGAACGCATTAAAACTTTTATTGGCCGTTTAATTGCGCGATTCGATTATTCAATTAAAATAAAAATAGCTTTTTTTATAAGCATATCAAAGAGGCTCACAAGAAAACAAATTAATGATTGCAAGTGTTAAAAATTTTGTTCACATTTTTGTTAGTTGAAAATATCGTACTGTACTATTAACATTTTTTTTAATACCTTTTTTAGAATTTATGAAAATCTTATTTGGAAAAATAACTTAAAACCTGTAATAACTGCTCCAGCTTTCATCTACAAGATTATCTGGGAAATGACTTTAGCCTTGAAAAAGAATAACAGTCATTAAACTGAAAGTTAATTCAATAGCGTATTTTAACATGTCGGAATGAAAAAATCCAAATACTTCACTGAGTTAGGTAATTCAGTTAGTTGGGTTAGATAGTTATAAAAGTAGTAACTTTTAAATAAAAAGCCATTTTTTAAAAAGTAGAATACGTTCAAAAATTTGCTTCTCCTTGTTTCAACCTTATGAACAGCATTTATAGGACACCCTCCCAAGTCGAATTTGAATAGATTAAAAATATAACTGATGACAGTATTTCATATTTTTTTCCCATTTGATGAAAGGCAATTATTGTCGTCCTGTCATTATGCACCCCTTGGCCAACCCCCAACAGTAGCAGAGCTCACGCATTTGATGTTGTTGAGCCGGATGGCCAGCACAGAAGCGAACACACCTTAAACCGCGTTCGACATTTAAAATCAGTTTTATTAGCCTGCTGTTGGGTGTGTTGGACATTAATGTTGCCTCAGCTCTGAGCTGAATTCCGTTTATACAATAGGCACATAAATTAGTCCTAAATAATTGATTTTTCCTGTTTTATGTTTGCCATTGTGTTTAGTGCTGCCGGCACGTTATGTGCTCGCCATACTCGGCTCCATTGGCATGGCGATTGTCTATGGCCTGAAGGTGAATCTCAGCGTGGCTATGGTGGCAATGTTGAACCATACAGCAGTCGGACACGGCAGTCATGGCGCAGCGAGCAATTCCAATGTGTCAGAGCATGAGGTCTGTCAAAGTCCTGATGGTGATGGCAATGCGACGAAAGTTGAGGTGAGTATTACCATAGACAATTTAATAAATGTTTCCTTTAATCAAAATCTCTGCCAATAGGATGGACCATTTATCTGGAGTGAACCGTTGCAAGGTACACTGCTCAGTTGCTACTTCTGGGGCTATTTGATCTCGCAGATACCCAGCGCACATATTGCCGAAAACTTCTCTGCCAAATGGGTGATGCTCTTCTCCGTGGCCATCAATGTCGTGTGCACACTTTTGACACCGCTGCTGACCAAGGTGCACTATGTCGGTTTGATTGTTATGCGCGTGCTGGAGGGCACTGGTGGCGGAGCTTCTTTTCCGGCTATGCACTGCATGATCGCCGCGTGGGCACCACCCAACGAACGTTCCGTCATGTCGACTATTATCTATGTGGGTACTTCGTTTGGCACAGCATTGTCCATACTTATGTCCGGCATGTTGTCTGCCAGTTTGGGCTGGGAATCGATCTTCTACGTCATGGGTGGTCTGAGTTGTATCTGGATGTTGTTGTGGCTCGTCCTTGTGCAGGATAATCCCAATAAACAACGTTTCATTAGTCCTGAGGAACGTCAGCTGATTACAAGTTCGTTGGGCACAGACAAGTCGGAGGGCGAAGGTGCTGCTGTCAAGGAGGCACATCCACCAGTGCCATGGAGGAAGGTCTTCTCTTCGATACCTTTCTGGGCTATACTCATTGCTCATGTGTGCAACAACTTTGGCTGGTACATGTTCCTCATTGAGATTCCGTTCTACATGAAACAAGTACTCGCCTTCAACGTCTCCAGCAATGCGGCCGCTAGCGCTTTGCCCTATTTCCCCATGTTGATCTTCAGTATTGGACTTGGTAAACTTTTGGATACCCTCAAGGCAAAACGTGAGTGTAGCCAAGCGTCGGATACAAACAAACATTGGTAATTCCACAACTGTTCTTTTGCAGAGAAAATCACAACTACCATTGCTCGGAAGACGGCCACAAGTATCTGTACCATTATTCCTGGCATTTGTCTGCTCACGCTCTGCTACATTGGCTGCAAGCATACCGCAGCCGTGATCATTATGACAGTTGGCATTATCGCCATGGGCGGCATGTTCTCCGGCTTTCTATCCAACCACATCGACATTGCACCCAACTATGCAGGCACTCTGGTCGCTCTCACAAACACCGCTGCGACACTGCCGGGCATTATTGTGCCGCTTTTCGTTGGATTCATTACAAAGGGCAATGTAAGTAGATCCACAAAATCAACTCGGTTTACCTTTCTGATAATGATGAACGCACTCGTATCTCTAGCAAACCATTGACGCTTGGCGTGTTATCTTCTTTGTGACCATTGTCTTGTTTATCATTGAATTCTTCGTCTTCGTCATCTTTGGCTCTGGTGAGGAGCAGTCGTGGAACAAAACCGAAACGAAAAAGGAGGAAGTTAAGGATGAATTCACGCCACTTAAGCCAACTGCCAGTCAAAAGTCAAATGCTTAGTTCTGGTTATCCGGATGTGTCTGTGCCACTGCATTTCAGATTTATTCTATATACAAACCAAAAAATCTACTGACTGTATATAGTTTTTAGTTTTCTTTTGCTACACCATGTTTTCCATGTTGTTTTCTGCCTATATTAGGCTCTACCGCTATGGTCAGAGACTACTACTTAACATAAGCCCGCCTTGAGTACTTACAAAAATCCCACTTCAATTAATTTTAAGTTGGAAAAATACCCATACATTGTATGTATTTATTGAACAAGAAATATATGTGTATAATAAAAACCGTCTAACTTATTGCTACTTTAAAACAAATTCAATCTTACTTCTCTAATTCGAAGGTTCAACATCTGAAACCAAATCGAATAGCAACAGTATTTAGTTTCTATACATTTTGGCTCTTTAACTGGAAGTTTGGGTCACACCTTCAAGTGATTTCAAGGTTAATAAAAGACTAAAATATCTATTCAACACAAATTTATTTACAGAAAGCCAAATCAGTCAGGTTTAAACTTTTTTTAAGCACACTTTTACGCGCCACTGCCAAAAAGCCTTCTGTCTTTTGAGTATTGCACAAGTTGGCAGCTAAGGCAAAATGTTGAAACAGCTGATCGCCCGGCGTTGACGAAATGCATGTGAGCGAAATAGATACATTTAAAAACTCGACGAGCGAGTCACATAAATTCATCCTTTAGTTTTTTGTACAATAGTCCACGATGGGCAAGTATGTATGAAAGGAGTGGTAGACAATTATTTTTTTACAAATTGTTTAACGTTTCTCACAACATTATTAATTTCGTTTTAAACGCTGTGTAGAATTTAACGGAATAAATATTGATATCCGGCAAAAATCTTCAACGAAAAATTGAACAACGCCAAAATGCTCAAGTTGCGCAATTTGGTAAAGTTACAAAAACGATGGAAAAGCATCAAACCGCGCTGGGCACAGCAACCCAAGAAAACCAACTCAGATCGTGCTTTAGAAAGTTTTGATGACTTCTACGGTTCCGTGTATGGCGTTCGTTGGCGCAATATGCGTGCGGCGCTGCTTACAGAACACAAGTATATAGCTCTGGTAAATAATTTCGGCGACACTGAACAAACGTGCAGCATGCTGGAGTTGGATGGTGCTATCAACATGAAATCACTAGTCAACCTCGCTAATGATCGTTTAGAAAACGACAATACACCATTGACACAATTCCCAAATGACCAGCGTGTGGCAGATAAACTTGGCGAGATTATACGGCAACAAGAAACACGTGAAGTCGATGCCTTATACCCAAATACCGATCTCGCTGATATTGCGACGACAGCGCGCCCGCAACGTTTGAAACTTGGTAATGAAGCACGTGACATGGCGACTGACACCGAAGCAGCGGCGGGTACTGCACCACCCGTAGATTACAAAAAAAGTCTAACACAAGCGCTTGAGGAGGATGTGCAAATCGATGCTAATCGCTTGGTAGATCCAGAATTCGGTACTGGCGGTTTATACGAATACATACCTGCTAATAAAATCAAAGGCATGGAGGACTGGATACCAGAGTCGGAACATTACAAATACTATCAGAACAATGCTGACTTTCCGCTAAACATCGAACTCGAAACGGATTTTCAATTCCCCGAGCAACTTAGTCTTTACACATACGAAATGGGCAACTGCTCGCACTTCAAGGCGCCTCGTAAGTGTTTGACCGGCGTATTATCTCACTTTCTTATGGATGGTGCTTCGGCACTGCCGCCACTGTTCCTGCAAGTGAAACACGGCGAACGCGTGCTAGATGCATGTGCTGCTCCAGGAGGTAAATCGTTGCTCATGCTGCAAACACTGCATCCCGAACAGTTGATCTGCAACGATGTACAAGAATCGCGACTGAATCGTGTGCGCCGCGTGATGAAGGATTATCTTTTTGATTTTGAGGAACGCTGGGTAGGCAAACGTTTAGTCCTCAATCAAAGCGATGCACGGAATCTGGACGAATACAATAGCTATGATAAAATACTTGTAGACGTGCCTTGCACTACAGATCGACATTCACTTATGAATCAGGATAATAGCATATTCAAGCCGACACGAATTAAGGAGCGCCTGCGCATACCAGAACTGCAAGCTGGCATACTAACGAATTGCCTGCGACTATTAAAACCTGGCGGCAGTCTAGTCTATTCTACCTGCTCGCTTTCCCCCGTACAAAATGATGGCGTGGTGCATATGGCGCTGCAAAAAGCTTTTGCAGATTTTGGCATAACGGCGACGATAAAGGACCTTAGTCATTTAATACGCTTGTTCAGCGATGTTTACAGGTTTGAACATCCAAAAGGCTTGAAGTACGGACAGATGATCGTGCCTTACTTACCCGCTAACTTTGGCCCCATGTACTTTAGTAAAATAACGCGTGAAAAGTGAATGTAACTTTAAAGTTTATGCTTATAAATAGTAAAGTCGACAACGAATGCAAATTGTTTAAGCTTTTTTCTTCTTCTTGGATTTTGTTGGCAATGGTCCGGGTGTTTTAAAAACGGTGCTGAAAGAGAAATGTTTAATAAAACATTGTAAATCATTCCATTTTGATGATACTTACTGACAAGTAGTGCAGATCGGACTGTATTTGCAAAAAACTAGCGGTATAGGAATTAAAAGATTTTTTAATATTTATTTTTTGATCGTCACAGGCTAAGCTTCACTTACTTGACAAGCAGACCGAGCACACATAGCCAATGTCTATGAGTTCGCGATGGCAAAAGCACGCCGCACGATAGTCGACTTTAGTGGGTGGTGGCAGCACCAACTTTTGGCGCACATGTGGATCGGGTAGAAATACCCAGAGTAAGTACTGCAGCAGTCCATCGAGTTGACTCAACTTTAAGTACTGTCCCCCGGAAATGTCACAGCCCTGCTGAAGCAAGCTAAGTGATTTATCTAAAGCGCAAACGTCTATGACAACGCCCAACTTTTGAGCTGTGAAAAAGACATTCATGTAGCTCATATACTGCGATGCACATTCGTTGCTGCCAGTAAGCACCAGGATTCGCGAGTGCATCTTCAAGCCTGGCACAGCGTTGCGCTGAAACTGTTAATGCATAACAGCAGAAAATCTATAATATGTGTTTTAAGTGAGTTACCAAGTGGTACTTACCCGCGCTATGTAGCAAAGTGCCAATGACATGCTTCCCGCGAGCAAACTTTCAACTGGCGCAGAAATGCGTGGAGCATCGACAATCAGACTGCCCAGATTTTGTTTTACGGTTTTCTCCACCAAACTAAAAGCCTCATACTGCCCGTCAACCTGACGCACCTCCAGCTGACGTCCAGGCATCGGGTATAACATATCGCTGCAATGAATACTCATAGATTTACACTTACTTAATCACTTGCGCCTCGTTTACAACTTACGTGGAGTAGTGTGAGCAGGAGATGACCGCTAGCTTATTTTGCGATTTTTGCATAAGATGAGCATTGCCAAAAGCTATAACCGCATCCAGACATTGAGTAAGGTTCTGCGGATTTTGACGCACAATCCGCTGCGAGGGATTGGTGTCCAGCACAACGACGAGCAAGCTGACACTTTTATGATCTATATGCAGATGGCGTCTTAAAGTAAAACGGCAGTTACAAATATATTTAAATTGATTTACCATCCGTTGGCGCGACTGTCGTCTCCACTATCGAATCCATTTTCGCAGTTCCACCAAACTGCCGGCAAACAGCAACAAAGGCCAGGTGAGTGCTGCCAACTTGCGCGATGTGCACTAGCAGAATGCTGCCAACCCCTTTAGCTACTTGCAACAGCTGTTTGCATCTGCGGGCGTAAACGACAATAGTTACAGTGAAATCTGTTAAATTCATTAAGAAAGAGTGTAGGATAAGATATATACGGTTTAGATTAGCATAATCCAACATCAATAAAAAACACAATGCTCGTTTTGGTACTTGGCGACTTACACATTCCGCACCGGTGCAGCAGTCTCCCGGCGAAATTCAAAAAACTACTGGTTCCTGGTCGTATACACCACATTTTAGTTACAGGGAATCTGTGCACGAAGGAATCCTACGACTACTTAAAAGGCCTCGCCAACGATGTGCACATTGTGCGTGGTGATTTCGATGAGAATCTCAGTTACCCTGAGCAAAAAGTAGTCACCGTTGGACAGTTTCGCATTGGACTCAGTCATGGTCATCAGGTGGTGCCGCGCGGAGATCCGGAGGCTCTAGCGCTGATACAACGACAACTCGACGTTGACATACTTATAACAGGACACACATATAAATTCGAAGCATACGAACACGGCAATAAATTCTACATTAATCCTGGATCCGCTACGGGTGCATTCAATCCACTTGACCCCAATGTTGTGCCGTCCTTTGTGCTGATGGACATACAAAGCGCGACTGTTGTCACGTATGTCTACCAACTGATTGGCGATGAGGTGAAAGTCGAGCGTATTGAGTACAGAAAGGTCTAACTTGCAGAAGCTTGTTGACGCACAAGCGTACACCACGCAACAGACTCTGGACCTACACACGAATAACTAAATTTTGTAAAATATTTTATATATAAATATGCGTATCTTTATTATGTTAAGCTTAACTAAACACATATTTTTTATTGGCCATTCCTAGATTGAATTATTAATTATCGAAATTGTTCACAACCAAACTATTTTCAAGAGTAGTGTTCTATTCGCGTACATTTAACGTAAGTAACATTGAATTCTTGCGTAGTATTTCATTCTGATGTGCAGCTTATTGCAATTATATTTTATTTAATTATGCAAATAAACATTCAATCCAGAAAGTCTTTGTTGCAATTCTTGTAGAACTTTAAAAACTAAACTACAGAAGCAGAAGAAAAAAAGACTCCTTGTGACTTCATGCGACGGTTTAAACCCTAAAATAAACCTCAGAAGAATCACATGTCATCCATAACTGAAAGACACAAACAGAAAACCAAACTCAGTTTTTTTTGTATAAATATTAAGTCGTTCTTTTATTTAATTAATGCAATAAACATTTAAATTTCAATTAAACTGAATATAATCATTGCTTTAGCCTATTATTGATTACCGCATGAATTTATTTTTGCTTTTAATAAAATTTATTTAAATTTGCTGCTAAAACTTCTCATTAACATTAAAATGCAAAAATTCATTTTTTTTTAAGACGACCAAATCGTTATTTAGTTTAAAAGCTTTATCAAACGACATACACACACACTTCCTGTTTTTTTTTTTATGGAGTAACTCAAATATAATAAAAAATTTTGTTTTGCTTTGCTTAACATTTTTCTTTATAAAATAAAAATTTGTTGAAAGATGACTGCTGGCTGAATACTTGAAAAACAATAAATAAATACAGCTGAGCGAAAAATATTTAAGAAAATAATACAAACGCGTTAATATTTATAAAAAATTAATTATGATTAGTCATTGATAAATATCGTTTCACTTAATATTAGCATTTTTTTCATTTTTTTGCTTGCTTCAAGACGTAATGATATCAAAAAGTTGTTTGCTCATATATATATTATGTATGTAGGTTTGCTTATGTTGCAGACGTGGGGCGTGCGGTTTGCGGTGCTCAATCGTGTACTAACGAAACCGCTTTAATGATTATTTGCTTAGCCAAGGCTATCAACACAGACTGTCTTCAGTGTCTTGCCCGCAATGGTGGTCTTGTATTGCTCCGGAACAGCCAACTCAGTCTGAAAATAGATTACAATAAAAAAATTTATAAAATGATAGTCGCGCAGTTATTTGAGTTAACATACATAATCGCCATTGGATTCTGGCAGTAGTATATTCATTTCGGAAGACTTGGAGCTAACGATTTCAACGCCCATCGAACCCTTGGACAAGTACATTTGGCAGCCATCGGTTTTATCAATCGATACAGTTGGCACGAAACCCAGCACCTTAAAACGAAAATAAATAATTATCAAATTACTCAGCTTTGATATAAAAAAGAGCATGACTCACCTGCATCTGCACGCTTTGACAATTAACAAATTCCACTGATGCAACGACCGAATCGAAGAGCAAAGAACACTTCTTGCATGAATCGAACACAATGTTGTTGACCTTGCCTTTAACAGTTAGCGTGGAGCCCTCGCATTTGAACACGTACACCACGTTGTTCATCTCTGCGTTCTCAACCAACAGTCCAGTGTTGTTCTTCTGATACTCAATAAGCCACTTCTTGCCATCGCGCGTAAAAACGGGTGCCTTATTAGCAGCTGATGCAGTAGCAGCAACTGGTGCAACACTGCCGAACTGTGAGGGCGTCTTGAACGGTGCCGGTCCGGTGCGCAATGTAGGATTCTTGTGCGTCTGCATGTCATCGGTCACGCGCTTCAAGTCTGCAAAAAATTTTAATTTAGATTTTCTTAACTTAAAAAGCAATATCCAATTTAATACGCACTCTTAGTAATAGCCTCCCCCTGGTTGATTTGAGCAAATAGCGCGCTGCGATCATCGCCGCTGCTGTCCAATTTGAGCGCATTCAAATCGAGTACTGGCGGTGGTGGTGGGCAGCCTCCGGGTGGTGGTGGTGGTGGCGCACCACCAGCTGGAGCAGCTCCTTTACCCGACCACACAAGTCCAGTGGTATGATACTGTTTGATGTAAGCCTGCAGTTCAGTTAGCGTTTGCACCCAGGCGCGTGCCCATTCCACATGCGTGGGATTCTTCTCTTTCCATTCTTTAAGCACACGATTTGTATAGAACTGTCCAGCATCATTCATTTCCTTGACATGAGGTCCCGGCGTGGGCGACACACAAACCCAGCCTAAGGCTGGTATACTCTCACTGATCGCAGACAAATGATTGAAATACGGCGAAGCGCGTTGCTTTTCACGATAGTCCTGTATGGCGCTTATTTGCGTCGACGTTGGTTTCAACAGCTCCACTTGCTTGTTCTGCGGTGGCTGCGCGATTTGCGTGGCCAGCGTCACATATTGCAGTTGAGCGCTTTATAAACAAAATTACATATATATAATAATTATACGACTGTCATGTGAAGAACCCAAAGCTACTCACTCGAATGCTAATTTGACGAATTCAGCATGCTTAGCAACATCGCCACCTATTTTGGCTGAAAGGGTCAAATATTGATTCAGCGGTCCGCTGACAATATCCTGAAATCCAAGTACACTCATACTGGGCGGTGGCGGTGGCAAAGGTATATCCTCTGGCTCCGGCAGTTCCTCAAGACTATAATCGGCTAATACAGTTGGTACTAGACTCAACGACTCAACAGAGTTGTGCTTCTGCTGTTGCTGCTCTTGTTTATGCGTTATTACGTTGGTTGCGGGTGTGTCACTCTCGCTCTGCTGCTGTCCGTTGATACGCAGCAACGAATTCTCAATGCGTTCAATGCGCTGATTAAGCTTATCTGTATGTTGCGTCAACTGCACGGTGAGTGTATTCACTGTTGTTGGCACTGGCGGTTCTTGCTCCTCCTCTAGGCTTTCTCGTCTGCGCTCTAAGACCGTATCAAAAGTGCGATTCGCTATTTCCAATTCACGCGCCGATACAGAACGTTCCAAACGCTCGACAAGCAATTCCAAGCGATTCACAAGGTTTTCAAGATTTTCCGCAATCGAAGGCTTTAAATCAGGATCACAGTCTGTTGGTTGGCAATAGAGCAAACATTTTTAATTAGTATGCATTTAATTACAATACACATGGAAATGCTAAATAGACTATAACGCCGGTATAAATGCTAAAAGTGTGCGATAAAAGTTTACATAAGTGAATTCACGCAAAAAGCTATGTGCCATTTAACAAGTTCAAACGTTGTTTCTTTCCTGGGAGGCTGTGCCTAACTAAAGACTCAATGTCTCAATCAACAAAAGAATCATAATCAACAGCAAATTATTTCGTGAGTCATTTGTTGAACGGCAAACAATATATAGTATAAAACACTATGCTGACGAATATGCAAAGCATTCGACAAACGATGAAACGATAATAAAGTATCGCCACTTGCATTTGCCAATTGAAGTTGGTTTAAGTGTCGATACTTACTATGTACTAAGTAAAAATTTATAAGGAAATTATGCAATTAAGAAATTTATTGAAATTTTCTACAGTAGTAATTTCTAAAAATTAAACTACTGCAAGTCAGTGAATTAAAGGGAAAAAATAAATGGGTGTATATTACAAAAACAAAAAAAATTATTTTAACAAATTCTAGTGCCATAAACCTCAAACCTAAAATCAAAATTCCAAATAATGGCCATATAGGTAATGTGAAATCAAACTCTCAGACAAGAATAAGGTGGGACATGCTTTTATTGTTCGCATTATAAATGTATGCGATTCTTAATGATGCATTTATATGATACATGGTTTCGAACTGCAAATAAAGTCGAATGTTACCAGAAAATATATTGGATCGCATAAATCCCTTCTGCAGAAAATATTTTTATAACAAAAGAAAATTTTTGTCTTTTAAAAAAAAGTAAAGTAAATGATTCGTATGGCTAAAAATCGAACCGACAGAGTCTGTTGTGCAAAACAGTTTTTACTGGTGACAAAATGTGTGGAATTATTCAAAAGTTTATTATTAAACGAAAATACCAAAAAAAAAACACAGCTGTTTTTCATTCCATGATAATTAGTATAATACTTAAATGTTTTGTATTTTACAGTTTTCACTGCTAGTGGCGCCATTATATCGATGCATCGCTATTAATGTATGCAGCAATTGCAACTTTTTGCTCATTTGTTTGTGTTTAATAAAGTTTTAACTTTATACACCAGCAGCTTGAAATTAAACATTCATTAATCACAGCAGGTGGCAGTAAAAAATTTACATAAAAAAATCATTTCAACAGCGCCGCACACGAAACACAAAAGTATATGTTAAACAAAAACCAATCGTTATAATAATAATGCAAAATAAAAATATTAATAAACAGAAAACCGACACTTTCTGCCGCTCAACTTGGCACATTCACCTGGATTATTGCAATTTTTATACTCGTTGATGATCAATGTGCGCCCACAGCAGGCACTCAGCGTTTGACCCATTAAATGGGAAAAAATATGTTGAAAAATAAGTTAATAACAAAACCGAAAGAATAAAAAGGAAAACAGAAAATAACGCGAATACGAATAACACTTCAAACAAACAAACATGCCCATAAATGGACACTTTGCGCCAGGCCAGGGCAATGCGCTGCGCAACTCGGAGCTTATCTATAATTTCATCCGTGTAAATGCTTCGTGAATTCTAGTAAAGCGGAATAAAAAAAAAAAAATGAGAACGCTTGTCGCAACGCGGCTTTTTGTTTGGCACTTTAAGTGCGCGGCCAGCTAAAACTGATTCATTATATTTGACGATGGCGACAACGTACGCTCGTTTTACGGCAAAACTTTTTTCTTTTTCATTTTTTTTTTTTTTTTTACATTATACCTTTTGTTTTTCTCACTACTTTTTGTAGTAAATGAAATTATTTACGTTAAATACAAACAGAAGATATATTATTTATATTTTTTTGCATTTTTCGTATTTCTGTAATTCCGATTGCCGATTTTGCCCGGCCCTGGAAATCATGTATTGCTGCTTTGTCTACTTAATATATTTTTGTAGTATATACAGTTGGCAATTATTTTATACATTTATATTTATATATGTATGTTTATATATATAGAGGCATTAATTGAATTAAATAGTGATTTGGGCATAACGAAAAAAAGAAAGAAAAAAAACCCAACTATACGATAAGATAAACTGACTTATCTTGCTTGCAGGCACAGGCCACCGGCATAAGTCAGCACGCATATTTGGAAAAAAATGACTTAAATGTTTTTGTTGTTGCCCGCACACAAAGCCGTATATTTAATACACATAGCTGCTTGCTAGGCAGGCAGTAGATTTTATTAGCATGTTTCACATAAAATGCCATCAAATGATTCATTACAACAACAACAGTAATAATAGCAATAGCAATAGCAATAGCAGCAGCAGCAACAACAACTATGACAAAGCGCTTAGCAATGAGGTAATCGCTTAATTATTTTCATTACATGAGCATTTTGTTTTTCTCTTCATATATTAGCATTATTGGCATTATTGACTGAAATTCGCATGAAGATAACATAAAAAGAAATTAAGGTGCGCAAGCATATATTTGCAATTTTGGCGAAATCAATAATACAACAATAACAAAAACGATAAAGATTTAATTGTATAATAAATTTATTTGAACGCATGCGAAATTGCCGGAAAATTCAAGGACGCATAAAAATAAGAAAAACAGAAGTCATGCAGTCAAGCAAACGCATAACAAAATTGCTTTACATTTTTTTCTATATACACATATAAATTGTATATTGTATATAAGAAAATTAATGTTAAGCGTATAAAAATAAATGTAAAAATATTTAGTCAGGCATTTGTTCGTTTGTTGTCTTGCCTTGCGCGCCGCACTACGCACAGCAATGCCAACACAACAGAACAGAACAGAACCGAACACACAAGAGAACACAACTTAGTAGAAGTAAAGAAGATATGTTATAGAAAATTTACCGCCTGCTCTGACCGTAGCAGCCGACTCAAAATTATATGCGGCTGCGTCTGTTGGTCCAACGCCAGTCGCAGCGGCTGCGCTGCCGGCGAATGGCGTAAAGCGTACACTATGCTCCACGGCAGCATGAGCGGCGCGCAGCAGTTCGGTGTAGAGACGTTGGCGCTTCAATTCGAGTTCATCGCGTCCAACTGGCGTAACGGGTGGTTCAATGCAGCCGCTGCATAGTTTTTTTGTATATGCGCGTATGTTTGTATGTATGTGCGTGTGCGTCAAAGAGAGAGAGAGAGCGCGCATATTGGGGGAAAAGCAACAAGCACAACATAGCGGTAAAATTTAATTTAAACATTTTGTCTGACTTTTTTTTTTTTTTTTGTTTTGTATCTTGATAATTAAATAAACTAGTACAAATAAAATAAAACAGAAAGGCAAGAATAAAAAAAAATGAACATCAAAGATTAAGATAAAAATGTAAGTCTGCATAATGAAACACGCAAAAGAAAGCTGCGATTGCGCTTAACGCATTAACAAGGAAATTTGTTACTGCTAAGCCGGTGAAAATCTTCTGTTTAACTGAAAACAGGAATCGAAGTTAACTTCATGTTTCTAGTGAACTGACTGCTAAACTTGACAAAAAAAATTGTGTTGCTATGCAAAGAAAAGTAACTGACTTGGTAAGTTTGCCTGCTGCCATTTAAAAAACAAATATAAATCATAAAATAATGACTAGTCGTCTAATCTCCAGGCATTTTTACTTATGGAGAAAATTTTAACAATAATAAGGTCCCATGTATGTACAGGTGCATATAATACATACATACTTATATGCATAATTGCAATCATCCAAAATGTAAAAAGCTAAAGATCAGAAGTTCGAGTTTTTACTTCACATGTTCATCTAATTTAAAATAGAATTAAGCTGACTATATCATGGACAATGATACGTATGAATTGCCTTAGGATCATTTTTAGTTTCATTGAGCCAATCTAAGCTCGAAGTATTAACTGACTATCTGGTTAGAAAAAAAAATTAATACCTCTTAAAGGATTTTGCATTAATTATTAATGTATTGCAAATCCATCAAATTCAATAAACAATTTCCCTGTGATAACCATAATTAGCTTGATGGGCATAGATAAAAAATTCAAATAATTTTAAATTTATAATTTACGAATACAAATCCCAATTATAAAATCTAGAAAACTCTTTAAAAAAAAGTTTTCTTCTTGAAAAATATGTATTATCAATTCCTACTTATAAACTTTATACTGACTTTTTAAAGTACATTTTATAGCAGCAACCTCAACAGCGCTCAATTTAATTAAAAACAGAAACCTCAGACCCAGCAGCACGCGCGTGCAGCATAAAAACATAATAAGCTAATTAAAATAAAAAGCAAAACAGCGTTAAACCTAATTAAAAACAAAAAAATCAACTTATGAAATCAAGTAAACTTTGAAAGAAAAAAAAAAAGTATCTAAATGAAACGCATCCATACATCTCATTCAGGCGCTCATCGTCGAACCACGCAGGCAACCCATGCGAAAAGGCCACCGTCTCGGGCATCCGTTCATCGCCGTTGCGTTCAATGTAAGGCGCACACATGCTCTCGCGCTTCGGTGCCGGCAACGAGTCCGAGAATACATCATCGTCATCGGCCAGCGATGAAAGGGTGGCCAATGGCAGTAGTTCAGGTTCAATAATCTCGGCACGCGTGCTTATGTTCACCTTCTTCTTAATGGACGTGTGCGTCGAGTTGTGCCGTGAGAGGCAACTTTTCGTTGGCGCCATGCTATGAGCATCTGGCACCGAGCCACTGCGTGCACTCGACACTGTTCCTTTCGTGGCACGGTAACCACCACAGCTGCTATTCCGATCTGGCGGTTGTGTGGCAGCGGCTGCTGTTGCTGGTGTACCTGCAGTTGTGCCACGTTGTTGCATTGTCTGATAGCTGCTGGCACTGCTTATCGATGCGGAATTCGATGTGGACGATGATGATGATAATAATGTTGGCGGTGGCGTCGTTGATGTTGTTGGCACTGTCGTGGAGTTTTTATCCACATTATTATGTGCTGTGAATAGTTTTAGTTTTATGGTGACGCACTAGAATTTCGCTGTTAAACAGCAGCAACAACAATTGCAGTAACAACAACGAAAAAATATGTGTAAAACAAAAGCAAAGTTACAAAAACAAAATCTTTGGTGTTTCAACGCGCCATTGCAGATTTATAGAGTGTGTATGTGTGTGAGTGCATAAGTATAGAAAATAAGTGTATTAGCTTAGGCTAAGCCTGATTAATTAATTAATCGCTTTGTACAAAGTATCCGCACTAAGTGTAACAGCGTGAGCAAAGCATGTCCTGTAGGCTTTGTCTGCTGCTTATCTAGTTTAGTGATAAGTGAACAAAGTCACAACGACGATGACGATCACGACGATGTACAACACCAAATATCAAATTAAACAAAAAAAAAAAAATAAAATTCATTTATAAAACACAAAAATAAAAAACTAAAAAAAAAAATAAACTACAAAACAATTAAATGCAAAGTAAATCTCTACAATACCATTGTCAACAGCGTCGCCATTCACAGCCTTCACCACATCGCTGGCATTAGCTTTTGTTTCCATTGCAACAACACTCTCCGGTCGCACATCGTCGGCACACTCGCCAATTGTCGTAACCGCAAACGCAGTGGCATCGTCGTCGGCCGCTTGTTGCTCCTGCTGCCGCTCGACACTGGCGACATCAGCCACAGTGTTTGAAACGACTGCTACCTCGGCATCGGCATCGGCATCTGCAGCGACAGCATCATCGGCTGCTGCAACGCAAACATTGTTGGCATAGTCGATTTCCTGCTCATCGCCTGGTTTGCCATTCTCCACGCCAACGGTTATTGTCGGTATGACAAGTTTCGGATTGTCTTTTGTCCACTTTGTTTTTGTCGCTCCCGTTGCTGTCTTCGTAGCGTCCAACTCATTGTGTGTACCCGTCGTCGTCGTCGCCGCAGCCATCGCTTCATCAGCGAGTTCTTCATCTTTGTCGTCACTTTTTTTATGCTTATCCTTTTTCGGGTGCTTCGGATTAGAGCGACAACAGGAAAACATTTTGTTTTACCGTTTCTTATGCTATACACTTGTTTCTTCGTATTTTCGTTTCCTCTTTTTTTTTTTTTGCTTTTCGCTTTTTCGCAAAAAAAAAAAAGTTTTCGTTCAAAGTTTATCTTTTCTAATTATTTTACAATTTATGCTGGGCTTTTGCTAGGATTCAAACGTAATTTATTTGCGTTAAATATGCGCGGGTTACAGCAGCAGCAGCAGCGGCAGCAGTAGCAGCAACAAAATTTAAGGACCTCAAAGCTTATCATATCTGCAGATAAACCCATTAGGCAACACACCTACGCAACACTTGCGTGTATTTTGCACATAAATAAACATTTAATAGTATGTGTAACGACACTACCTGGCACCCAACTACTGTCAGATTGGCGGACTGACCTGACCTGACCTAGTTAAGTTGTATGCTCGCGTTAGACTCAAAAGCTAATTAGCTTAAACACTCGGGAGACAAAAGCGTTAATAATGGCAAGCTCTCTTGTCAAACACTTGCGAACGTGCAACGCTAAACGACAGTTAGGTCTGACACGTGCCAAGCCACCAGCATTTAAGTTTCGAATGCGCGCGCGTTGGCGTCTCTGCGATGATTATCGTGGGTGTTTGACATCCGCAGCCAGAGCCACGACCAGCGACAAGCCGCAACCGCACCTTTAATCTAATGCGAATCAAGTCAAATAAAATTCAGGATGAAAAAAATAGGTGTAGACTTTAACTGAAGTTTGCCTCCTCCCGCGCTTCCATTATTTAACGATTAATTAGGGAGAGTGTGCGTTTGAGTAATTATAAGTAAGCAACCTACAAACACAAAGTCATGGCCTGCCTACATAGCATTGGCCATGTCGATTGCAATTTTCCCAAGCAAACAAAAATGAGTAATCAAAAAATATGTAAGGCAGTTTGATGCCTGCGTAAGACGTTGAGGGATCACCTTCAATATATTTAACAGTCATTATAGTATTCCTTTATAAACAAACAGTGGGCCTTATAACAAAATCAAAGTGTATCAAACACAGACTAGAAATATACAAATATACAAAGGACGTTCCGTTCCTCTATATGCTGAAGGATTAAAGAGGTTAAAGAAAAGAATTTCAATAATCAATTATTTTATGGTATAATTGGCATCTTCCAAAAGATAAAATTACGTAAAACAAGAGAAAATATGTAGATTTGCTAAGCCTTAACCTAAGGATAACTTTTCTAAGCATTCCTGCCATCGACCGAGAAACAAGAAAAGTTTTCAGTTAAAACCAAGGCAAAGTGAATGCAGTAGCAACTTTCTATGAACTCTGAGTGCCACCCAACTGAAAAGTATTTTAACTATGCAAAAGCGCACAGAAATTATTATTGTTACTTAAGCTTGGACTTGGCTCATCGGCAATTTAGAATATTACGCTTACACAAAGCAGCAATAGTAAAACAAGAAGATTAAAACATTTATTTTCCCCTCCTTCAAGAAAACTGTAATAAAATATGTTTTTTGCTAATAAAAATTTGACAAATGTCTGCATGCGAAAACTTTATAGCTAGACAAAAGCCAAACAAATCAAAATTGGTACGCAGGCATAACAATGGAATAGGTAATGCGGACAGACACGCAGACAGACAAAAAGATAGGCGACACGGATGCTCACATATATATTTTATTGCAAGAAAGAAAAGCGAACAAGTTGCTTTCATTAAAAACCACTTAAAAAGTTTGTACTCGCATTCGAAGTGAAATGAGTGCAACAAAGCATTCGGTTGCAGCAGTAAAGGCAGCTGCATAGCAGCAACGCGCCATCGGGAGCACCAGCATCAACACTCGCAAACAGACAAATAAGGTCAAAAGTCTCATAAATGTGTGAATACACTTGCGTACATATGCACATACTAATACGTACGTACGTTTACGATAACGGAATATCTACGCAAGGCAGGGAGGCAGCAGGCAGGCAGCAAACCTTATGCAATTGCAAGCGAAATTAAAAATTTTCCTGCTGCTATCTTCTGCTCATGTAGAACAGCCCATCTTGAGACGCTCGTTAATAGTCGACAGCAATATGTGAGCACACTGTTGCGACTATTTGACGACTGACTGGCTGTCACCAATTGAACTATCTTCTGAAGTCTACTCACATAGTGGCAAACTTCTACGAAACAATGCCTGCGTGCGTGCGAGCGTGCGTACGGTTTTACTTAGTAGGAAAGCTGTGTCAACAATAAAAAAAAGAGACAACAACAACAATAACAAAATAGATGAAAACAATTGTGCCGGCGTGACAATGGCAGTAATGGTGATTAGATGAAAGCCATTAGGATACGTTATATGTGAGCAGTAAAAGAAAGAGGCAATGGTTAAGTGCTGCTCGTTTTGTGGTCATATTTGCACAGTTTATCGTCGAAGCAATTTTGGCAAAGAAATGCGGCGCCAAACATAAAAAGTAACAATTGAGCCAGCCTGGTGCATATATGGCATGGTTGCCTAGCAACAGTTTCAATAATTACGTATATGCTTAATGTGTTGTTGACCTTTGCTCTTAAGGTTCCATAGAAAACTCACACAAAAATGCCATAATATTTCAGCAGCCGTGTAGGGCATTTGTGCAAAGAAACATACTAAGCAGAATTGATGCTGCTTGTGTGCTTTGTATTATTTGATTTGTGTGAATTTCCGCAGCTAGAATTGCTATTCCCATAAGCTAGCTTAAGGCTATCCGACAGGCGACAAGAAAACTGGCCAAATTAATCTGTCAGTGTAGCAATGCAGTTGGCTCGTGTAACTCAGTTGAAAATAAATGAATAGTTACACATCTTTGATTGGAAAAAAAGCAATTAAAACGTACATAGGAAGTAAATTAAATCACGACAACAACAGATTTAAGTATATACTATAATAAATATATTTATGTAATCGATATGCCAGATGTGCTTTGAAATAGTACCATGCTTTGGGCGCAATTAATCAACTAATGTAGACAAGTGAAATAAATCTTAAATAAAAACAAACGAAAGAAGTACTATACCCAACTACCAACCATTGTCAAAAAAACCAATATTAATCCTTTATCCCTAAGCATACATGCTATGCGAGGTCATTCACATTGTTATCGCAGGGGCAACAGTGTCATTAGTGACACGTGTAACAGCAACACGCACAGGAACAAATAGGCCACCGTCAGCAGCTCACCGACTATAATACACACAAAAGTAGTGACATCCAATGCGATTTTATTTTCGTAATTATTGTTTAGGTAAGGGTATTAATTTTTAATGTCTACATGTAGTGAAAGGATTCTAAAAACACAATAGCAAGGTATACAAAGCTAAGCAATTAACTTTCAAAAAGGAAATGCGAAACAGCATTTAGTGTATTTTATGTGGCATTAAGTGACTAAAAATACATTTTAAAATGCCAATTAGTTAGGTTAAGCAGCCTAACTTATACACAATAATTATATTTATTCTTAGCACAACTTGTCAGCGTAATTCAATGAAAGCTTCCTATTTCAAAGAGTCTTGTCGCGTTTCAAAAATCAATACATCATCATTTTTATAACATGAATGTAGCAAAACTATTCAACCGGCAAATGCACACCGCAGCACTTGCAATATTTCTAGCCCATACTCGCTGCCCTTTTTCGCATCACTTGAAAAACTCAGCAGTCAACGAAGTCGACGCATAGAAAAGTCACGCTCATAGTGTCTTTTTTACTTTTCTGTTTTTTTTTTTTCAATTTTAAAGCACCCTCTGCAGCAATGAAATCCAACAAGATGCAGTGCAACGTCAATCAGGTGTACTCTAAAGGGTAAATGCATTGCATACGCTTTTCAGCCAGCTACAATAGCCACGCCTTGAGAAAATGCTACACAAGAAGCGAATGTAACGAGTGCCGCACATTATTAATTCAACGTCAAGCCTTTCCTGTTTACTTTTATTCAATTTTATTTTTTTTCTTTTTTTTTTCTTTTTACATGTCATTTATGTTTAAAATCCTGTCGCTGTTGCCATTTATTTGAACGCAGGAATTCATGCACAGCAAACTTAACGATACAAAATAACCAACAAGCCACCAAAAGCAGGAAAAAAAATAAATAAATATGGAAGAAGAAAAAAAGGGAAAATATTCACAGCCATAGCCACAGCCAGCGAAATGAGTGGAATACGCAAACTGGGTCACAGGCCGGGCCGGGTAAATGAAATGAAGTTCCCAACTAAAACAAATACTGCTGGCACATATATTTTTAATGTGTGCGAGCTGTATGTTTTCGAATGTGTGTGTGTGTTTATGCATGTGTCGGAGCGCCAGCCACGCATACAACAACACAAAAGGACATTGCGAGAGCAAAGACACGAAAACGAGCTACGTACAAGCTAACGACGAAAGCACGAATGTATTACACGCAGCAAACCAAGGCACACCCCAAAAAGATCTGACTGAAGGAGGCAATAATACAAAAAATAAAGCCGAGAAAATGCCATGGAAAAAGGGCGCTTGAAGTGAGAAAATACGCAAACACTTTATAAAAAAAAAATTATATGAACATGAAGTAAATGTGTGTAATAATGTGTGCATAGCGGCGGCTGACTAGGCTAACTAAGTAGCCCAACGTATGCAAAAAAAAAGCGGGCACTGGCAGCAGGCACCTGTACAAGACCCCACACTACTCAACAAAGCACACCACTGCTGCTGTTGCTGCTTCAGCTGCTGTTTTAGCTGACTGCCGGGCGTGCGTTTATAGTAAGATTAAAACACTTATAAATAATGAATTTGCTTGGGAAAAAATGTTTATGAGGCATATATGAAAATTGGCGCCACTGTTGCTTTTATTTTATACAATTGCGCTTTGCTTAGTTTTGTTTTTTTTTTTCATTATTTTTTTTTTTGGTATTTTTTCATTTTGTTTTTTTTTTTTAATAATTAGCACACATAATACACAAAACTTTGTTTTTATACACTTCTCGCTTGAGTTATTCTTTAAACATCAACAAATTTCACTGCAGAGTAGCAACGCATAGCGAAAGCGTTTGTACAGAGTTTTGTTACAATTCACTTAGAAGCCGCAACAAAAACCATATTTTGTCTATGTTTGGTTGCGGCTTGTAAAATCATTTAAAAGAGAAATAAATAAAAAAAAAACGCGCGCGCGTGTCATGCTTCATAACAATTTGCAAAAGTACAAATCAGAAACTCATAAGCATTATTTATTACAGCTCAATACTTTAACGCTTGCCTGTCGAACGTTGCTCACTTGTACGCCGAAATTATATTTGCAGTCGTTGCCGTTGAAACGTGTTTGGCCAAGTGTGGCAACCAAATGAAATTGCAATGAATGGTTATGGTATTTGAATGCCACAGTCAGCCAGCAGCCGACAAGTGTAGCCAGTAATAAAATAAAAAAATAAAAAAAAAAACAACAAACAAAAAGAGAGCGAAAGTTAACGCATACGCATAAGAGCGCGCATGCCCACGTGCCGCCAAGAGTGCGGCAACTTCAGCCGCACAGCATGTCAAGTAATCTTACTACTGTTCTTGTTGTTGTATATACACAAAGCTGGCTACTCTTAACTGCCAAACTGTTTATGCCGGATGCTGCTTCAAGTTAAACGACAAGGACATAAAGCAAAGTTCACTCTATTAGTAGAAATTGTCCAGAATTGTTTTCATAGGATGTAAGTTACATCTGAATTCTCTGTCTAATATTTTACATGAGGAATTTTGTGGGTGATTCATTTGATTCTTTTCGCTAAGATTGGTTTCGTGACCGATCCAACTCATAACTAAAGTTTATGTGTGAGTGCCGCAGAGAAAGCGTTTCACTGTGCCACTAAGAGCTCATGAAACGCGGTGCGCTGGGGTGTCACACTCATAAACACACACACATGCAATGTATTGCTTGTTAATAAACGCAAAAAAGCGGCATTTAGCACGGACACAAACCAATAGTAACAACACCACCAACACCAAAACAAAAAAAAAATCATATGTCAATCAAAGTGAGTTTTCAGCGTGCAACAGTCGCAAATTGTTCATAAAAGAGAAAAGGAGAGAGCTGACGCGCGCGCGGCATGACAAAAAAAAACCGGAAAAGCTTAGTAGATGACATTTTAGACACTTGTTTAAATTGACAACGGTAAAACTGCTATTGCTGTTTAGGCGTGTTACGTATGAAGTTTTTAGCACGTGTCTTAAGCCTTGGTAAAAGGGATTTAACACTTTTATATTTATACCGCACTTGTAATAGAGATTAATTTATCGTGGCTTTGAGGCAAATAAAGTACATTGTGTAGATAAAAGTTTCCAAACTATGCTGTTCCAGCAACCACACCTTAAACACAGCAAAAAGCAACTAAACTATTTCCACCAAAAATATTAAAGCGAAAACAGAAATTCTATGTATGCAAACTGAAAACGCACATAGCACAAAGTGTTTCGCACGCAATGTACATACATACATACATATGTATATAACAACTTGCCGAAATAAATTGAGAAAAGAACCCACAACAACAAATTTAATCGAATTGGAAAAAAGTCGTAAAAAAATAAACAAATATGAAAATTCCAATGTATTAAAAATGAGCAGAAAGAATAATTTAAAAAAAGAAGGAAATAAAGACAACAAAAACAAACAATGGGCGCATAAAATAGCAGCATATGCGAATGTTTTTCTGTTGTTGTTATTATTATTGTTATTTTTATATACAAGTACAACATCAAAAGCAGCAGCAGAAACAACAAAAACAACATGCCAATAAAAAAAAAAAGTTCATATGCCAAAATTTTTTGGAGAGGAAATGGGAAAACACGCAGCAGCACGTACAAAAATCATTTGTATTGTTTGTTATGAAGCTCAAAATAAATTTTTAGGCAGGAGCGAATACGAATTTTCTCGTTTTTTGTTTTTTTTTTTTTTGCAACAATTCAGTCCGCCAAGACTTTTGAGTTACATAACTCTACAACTCAGTCCTGTTTTTGTTTTTTGCGAAATAATGTACTTTTTTTAGTAAACAGAAAGCATTCGGTTTAAGACTACACTATTTAAAAGCATCTCTTGCATAAACGAGATTGCAAATTATTTTCTGCATTTAAGATAGTTTTCATTGGAAATCAAACGTTAAAGCGAATTCCAATGCAAAATATTTGAAATCCTAACTATTGGCAGCAAACAGTAAATGATCACAATGACTATCATTTCAATTTCCTTTCCAATTTATTATCGTAAATGAAGAAAACGAATATTGCCCGACTTAGCCTTGAATTTTTTCAAAATGAGCGCACTTCACCATTCATTTGTGTTGAATGATAAGACTTCAAGTCTTTGCAGTCATTGTTTTTAGGATTATACATACGGATACATACATACATACACATGTCTCTTGTATTCATTTTCACGCTATACTCGCATTTATTAACCATCCCAATGAAGTACCTCTAAAGTTCCCTTGACGACTTTTGCAAAATATGGCCGAAGGCTGTCATGCTAAAAGATCACTTTGTCATCTGTTTTGGTAACATCTCCCAGTTCTAGTTACGCCTTATTTGGTAAAACCCTCAAAACTTATTTGTAGACACAATAACAAACTGAGAAAGTGATTCTTTATTCTATAAATAAACTACGCCAATTTTAATGCATTTAAGTAACATTGGCTCAAAAAGAATGTGAAATATTGTGCCTCATCACAGCTGAATGAAAACAGTGAATCCAATTTATTGCCCTACATACGCACACCCATCACCGAGGAATTAACGGCAACAGTTGTAGTTTCGTTTTCAATACTTTAAAATCAAAACAAAATCAATAAAAAAAAAATACAAATAAAACAACATATTTCACTTGGAATTCCATGAAATCTTAAAAAGAAAAAAATTGACTCAATGAATCAGCATTAAAGGGAAGCAACATGAGATAATAAAATCGTTTGCGAAAAAAACACATAAAAAAAAAACAGAAACATAAACCAACTGAGGTGACTAAACCTACCATCACACGCTTACAAAATAAGTTTCGCCATAAGCACAACAACAGCAGAAGAATGGAAACAAAAAAGCTGAAATTTAATAAATTGAAAGCAGTATTTCTTAATAATTTCATGTTCAGTAACACATAAGCGGCAGCAATTTAACAATTTAGAGCAGTAGTTAATCAAAGCGAGTAGCAACGGTCTGTGCCTGCTGTGATAGTGCATTCAACTCACGTATGGCAACTTGTCGGGTATTGACATTGACCTTCATTGCCGTTGAATGTGTATAGACACGCAGAAGCAGGTGCCAGCGGCATAAAACGCCGAGTATAGGCTTTACAGTAGAAAAGTCCAGAACAGAAGCGAGTGAGAAAGCAACCACTTGGCAGGTGCATACTACAAAACGGACGCATTAGAAGTTCAATAAGCAACGTAATCAGTCTAAGTAGCGTGTTAACTAAGGCAAGCAGCAGATACAATTGCATGACTGCAAATGGTGGCGGCGAGGCCAATAAGAACGGCAAAACTAGAAACAGCAGGAAAAAAAATCAACAACTAAGTAAATAACGCAACAAATAAAAAGCATTTTTAGCCGGTAACAGCGACAATGTTCGCATTTAACCTAGAAACCGGTAGCGCGTATATGGTCGGTTTGCTAAATTTATTTCTAATTAAAATTTTTTAACGCCATTAAATGAGTATATGAAAAGTACATGCACAACATGAAGAAAAAACGCGGCATGTAACATATAACAAAGAAATAAGCACTTCAGTTGTTTAAACAAATTATTAAGGCAATAAAGTTAATCTAAGTTTCTAATTTGTTAAAAAATAATTATTCTTAAACTACTTAAAAAGCAATAGTCAGAAAATCAATTAAGACAAGTAGAATATTTATATTTTACTCGCACGCCAAGTAAAGTGTGTCATGCTTAGCTGCCTCCACCCTACTTGGATTGAAACAAATCTACCATCTCTATTGTAGAGATGCACTCGGGACGGAATATTGGATCCCGATTTCACTGATTTTCAAACAATTTATTAGACCCGATCCCACCCATCCCGGCGTTTTTCAAACAGTTGCAGTAGTTTCCGCTCCCATCTCTAATCAACAATAACGAGAGCATATATTGTGCATTTCCTCTTTCACAGTTGGTACCCCCCGTCATTTGTTCGATGAGAGTTTTGTATACAAATTTCCTCTCCCGAGATATAAAAGAGTGACTTTTATGATGAGAGAGCAAGGTATAATGTATCAATGCTGAAATCCGTTACAAGAGAGCATGTCGAAACGTTGACTAGCAGTAAAGAGGCAACACCTGTTTCATTCTTTTTGCTTGTATGCATCAAAACCTTTGGTGACAACAAATCATGCGCTAAAATTAACAATAAATAAAACCCGCTTTTTTGACTCAAATTTTATCTCTTTTTTTTTCGTTTTATTATTGTTGTTTGTGTGACTCAACGGGCGGCCGTAAGTCGATTAAGAAAAAAAGGAAGCAGAGAAGATAAAACTAACGAAACACAAGTTAAACAGAAACCGTTATGAACGCAGACAGGAAGCCAATTAAAAGCTAAGCTAAGAAATTCGAGCCAGACATTGCGGTGACAATATGAGCAGTCTATTTAGAAAGTGGAGGGGATAGTGCGGGAAAAGCTCTTTTCAGCCGGTTTTAGTTTACAAGCGGATGACAGTTAAACCAAAGCTGATAAAAGTGGAAAGAATTTATGCAATATTCATACGTATATGTTCATATTTGTATGAAATCATCAAATGAAAATAAACCATAATTAATTTTACAAGTTAAATTATGCACGAAAATAGCTTTTTTCAGCTAGCATTGACACAAATACACAGCTGTCTTGTATTTTCACGCACTAGCACCACACCACACCCCCAACCGACTGTCAAAAAAATAAAAACAGCGAAAAAACAACACCCACGTATGTTTTTATTTTCGTACATGTCGTTCCATCTATCCTTTTCTTTATTAGACGTACTATATCTAACTACTCTGGAGTAGACAGCCACCACCCAATGTGGGTAAAATGCATTGCGAAGAGGCAGAAAAAAAGCCGGCTCGACATTTCTGGCTGTCTTTTACAACAACCACCAAAGCACTTTAAGCACTTTGGCCATTTTGTTTTCACATTACTTTGAACTTTGTAAACTTTTTTCGCACATTATTTGGAATAAACTTAGCACAAATGAAATTGCGCATGTGAAAATGATTGCACACTCACCGCTAAATATGTATTATGAAATAATTATGTTCATTCAATGAATTTGTTCAGAAACAGAGATCCAGATGTACACTAATATAGTATCGTATATTAGACAAGATACGAACTGCTGATTTACACCAACTGCACTGAAAAACACACTGAGACTGTCACTTTAAATCTTCTTCTTATTCGTCATCCAAATAGAAACAACTTACACAAACTAATAAGCCATTATTTATTGGATGAACGGCTGAAAGTAAGCGCTGCCAATATGGCAATAATTTTTTGGCACAACATGTAAATTTTTTGATAATTTTTATTATCAGCTTGTGGAAATAACAATTAAGCGAAAATCAAACTTTGATTTATATTTTAAAATAATGCAGCAAGCTTAAAAAGGTTTCCGAAGGTATTCGTAACCTATTTCGCTATGTTCATGTTTGTGGAACATTCCTCAAAGTAAATTCTTTATAAATCGTTGAAAAACTTTGGGAGTCGGTTCTCAACAGCTCACTCCGACACTGTGCGGTTAGGAATTTAACGGCAACAATTTAAATTTGAGATTTCGAGCAACTTGTTTTTGTTGACATTTTTTAACACTAATAGGGTGGCCACCAGTTAATAAGTTCATAGAGTTTGCAGAGCACGAAATCTCATTTCTCACTCATTCACTAGCTCTCCTTTCTTCTGACTTGTACTCGCAGTCAGTGAGTTCGCCAAATTTATAAGTTTACTTGAATTATTAAGGACAGGATGTCGCGCAGTGATTCGGAATTATAAACAAACTACAATTGTAAGGAGGTGAATGCAATTGCCAATACGTAAATGCTGTAATGAAAACGGATCTATTCACAGGTTATGTATACCGGCACATTAAAGTAAAATCTTAAAGACGAGGAAGTCGGCGAAGACGAATTTGGACTTCAAGCTGTACAAACACAATACATTCCACCAAGATGCTTAAGCCAGTGTACATTCTCATTTTGCACTTGGTGCACTTGCTGGTCAATGCTTACGAGCTATGCTGCTTGCTAAAAATACGCGTTCACGCGCTACTTCTGTGGTCATATGATCATCTTTACCGCTCCGCCGCCGCGCGCGAACGTGACGAGCACGCGCTACTTGCAGACTGTGCTAAACAACTCAACAAAAGACCGCAACATTTGTGCATAATTGTTGCACCCGAAAGCAAACAAGTGGACACCGAAGTGTTTAGACGTCTGTTTGGCTATGCGATGCAAATGGGAGTTGAGTGCGTAAGTGTCTATGATACACGTCAGTTGTCAAGAGGTTACGTGGACTTAAAAGAACTGGAACCGCCCAAAGGCGTGCAACGTGTAATAGAACCCAAAGGGAGTTTGGCCTACTGTGACACTCATCGGCGCATAGATTGGCAAATGGATGCACTGCCAGAAACAACGACAGCGGAAAAGACGCACACAAATGGCAAAACGAAAACGAATGGCTACGTTAATGGACACGCACCCACTACGGAGCACGTGCAAAGCAGGTTGCGTACATTAAAGGTGAGTGGAGCTGCGTAGACGTTTCTTATCGTTGTTGCCGCTTTAAAAAAATACTTGGAAATTGCTTTTTTTTTTTTGAAGTATGTACTTTGTGTATTGAATAAGCATTTTGCTTATCAGTAGTTGAAAATTATCAGACTGATTTTTGAAATGAAGAAACTAATAATCAAAGGCGCTTCTTGTTTACTACAGATATACCAAATTAGTGCAGACGACGGACATGCGCTCATCGCAAAAGTTTGTCGCGAACTCTACGAGGAACGTTACTCACCCGCCGTGCAGCAGCTGCTAAAAGAAGAACGTACCAAGTTGACGGCAGAAGTAGATGCGCGTCTGCGACTGCATTTAGGCTTTGATTCTTTAGCAGAGCCTGATTTAGGAATAATATTTGCGCGGCAATACTGTACCTATGGCATACTGCCGTGGCATATACGCTTCACCGAGTTCCACAGACTGCCAAGCGAGCAGTACTTCAATGCCGCAGCTTTCGCTGGGGTGCTCTACAGATATTCGCGATGTGAACAAAGATGGGGGAAATAGTTAGAAATACCAGCTGTAACAAATTGAAGGAGATTAAGCACCTAGTACTTTTTTTTATTGCTACTAAGCACCATTTCGAGCCTTTACAAAAAATATTTGTAAATTAATTTATGCACGAGGTTGGCATATCAAGACAATTGCAATTTCCTAAACAATTTAGCTTATTACTGGCGGCTAAGCGAACCTTTGCATAGTCAATGGTCACTTCTTTATACGCCTTTGCATGCATAACACGCGAGTGGCATGTATGGAGTTAAATCCGTCGTTTTAATCGAAATGTATGCTTTTTTTAATTTTTATTTTCATTTATTAGTTTATTTAGTGTAAGTTCAAAAATATTTATGCGCTTGAAATTGGTAGAACTGTAAGCGTAATATTGTTAAATGTAAATAGCCAATTAAAATTAAGAAGAAAAATCTGGCAAAATGTACCTCGAAACTGTATTTTTTTTAGTCATCTTCGGAGCTACCGGAGCCTGCGCATTCGTACTCACTTGAGCTACTTGAATCATAGCTGGCAAGTTTTAAATCATATTTATCAGCTTTGTGTTGGATTTTGTAGCGTTCGTAGTAACCGTTTTCAATATACTTAACTGCAGTTTCAGCAGTATCTACAAATACCGTGGCGTTTGACGGAACAATCTTAGTTGCTTCAACTGGCTCCACAGCAACATTTATCGAGGTATTTGCAGCCGATTGTGTCTGACATATGATTGTGCTGGCATTGTGGGCGGGACTACTAATTGGATTAGTTGTCGTCTTAGTAACTTCAGGCGTGGTTGAGCCAATGACAGAAACTGTGAACGATGAAAAATGCTGTCACCTTTCTATTTTGTTTACCTATTACGCTTACCCTGTTGCAATGTTTTGCCTCCGTGTTCCCACTCATTAACATTTTTTTGGTCTGCCAATGCTACTTCCATCAACACCCGATTTTCCGTCTCTTTCAAAGCATTAAGGGCGCTGCTATTCGGCAGATTGTCTACCAATTTATCGTTGGAATGGTCAGTCCAATTGCAAAGGTCAAAGACCTTTGGTAAAAATTTAACTGCAATTAACTTGAGCGAATCCGGCTGTGTTATGTTTGTAACTAAAGGTTCCTGCGGCTGCTGATGCTGAAGGCCATTTTTTGCATTTTCGTCAACATTGGCAAACGAACTCTGAGCATTTAAATCAAAAATCTCGTTTGTATTACTTTTTTCACCTGTTTCAGACATTTTGCAATTTTTTCTGAACGGTTTGAATCAAACCGTATACTGAGCTGCCAACTGTGAGCATTTACAGTCGCACTCCTATATAACGACAACTCCTCAGAGGAACGAAGTTTTTTCTAGAACTCAAAAAGACTTTCGCATAAAAAATAACTACATGTTTACATGTCAACAGACACTATTTTGTCCGAGCTGTAACAACATACTGCATGTTGTATTCATATTATGGAGGCGTTGTAGCAGGATATACTGACATGGTCTGTTTACTAACGTGCTTCGTGCTCCGCAAACTCTGTTCCAGTAAAACATTGCTAAACAACATAAAATCTTTTTTTTTGTCAGCTCTGCGGATATATGTCACTGTCATGGCATCCAAGCTCTGCAACAACAAATTACACGCGCAATTCGACGACTGGGTTTTGGTCCGGAAGCCATGGCAGTGACACGTTAGTATTCAGCCAGAGGCATTTTATGTTGTTCATTACTGCTTAAATGGTGTTGAGAATGAATACAGTTTCTACACAGCACGAAAATCCTTCTTAGTATATTATTCATTCATGTTTTTGTATAATATGCATGCATCAATCACGAAACTCATAAGCAAGTAGTCACGTTAAAACTACAGAAAATAAAATTGAAAATTAAAAATTTTAGTTTATTGTGTTTCCGTTATTTGTTTTTGAGTACTACTTCTAAATAGTTTATGCAACGAAGCGTTTAAAAATGTAATATAAATAATTAAGTATTGAGTTACTTTCATACGTAAAATTGCATGTATAATTCTTTGACTTAAATCTACTAAAAATATTTTAATGCAACACGTGGACGAAACTAATTTGTCTCAGTGTGACGCTTGCTCAAGAGATTCAGGTCTGTAAAGTATTTATTCTTCTCGCCATTTTGGGCACCATTCTCTGAGCCGCTGGTTGGTATACGTTCCTGCATCATGTGAAATGAGTTGCGTAGCTCCTCAAGCGATTCAGCCAAGCCAGCTTTGATGCGTCCAAATTCATCTGACATGAGTGTCAACTTACCGAGCAGATAATTCAAATTCTCATCCATATTGAGCATGCGTGTCTTAGTGTCATCCACTTTACCAGCCAAAGTAGTCATTGTGGCAAAGGAGCTGTTGATAAAGCCCTCATGTCCGCTCTGCATTAGTTTAAGCAGCTCAGTGGTATCAGTTAACTCGCCTGTCATGATCTCGATACGATGCCAGACTTGACCCAATTCGGTGTCGAGCAGTGTACTCAGATTCTTGGTGCTTTCCAAAGATGTATTAATAACACCTTCGTCGACGTTGTCAAAACGTTCCTTCAGCAGCGCGCGCAGTTCCTCGTCCTTCTTATCCAATAGATGCGTGATCTTCTGCACAATCTGCAGTGTGCCAAAGTCCACCTTACGCTGTGTATCCAACACATATTCCGAATTGGTCATCATGATGTTGTTAAACTTATCAAAGATCTCCAGCCCATCGTTGAGTTTCGAGTAGCTGCTGTTCATCTCTTTATAGAATTTGCTTAGCAGTTGCGTTGTATCAGAAACTTCGGTGTTTACCAGTTTCAAGTTACCGTCCAGATTAGCCTCGCTCTGCTGCACTTGATCTTTGGTCTTGGTCAGAGCTAGAAATGCATTTATAAAAGTATTAAACTTACCACAGCTACAACTACAACCCACTCACCTAATTCCGTAGCGCTTAGCGCCTCAGCCTTATATGCTGCTAGAGCGCTCAACGTCTCATTAGTCAAACCATGTATGAATTCCTTGTCTATGTTGCTTAAGCCTGCACTTGGCTTGGGCGCTGCATTCAAGGTCTCTAAGCTCGTGCTCAACTCACCGAACTTCTTAAGCACGTTGTGCTCGAATTCAGAATTATCCACGGGCGCCACAGTTACCGGAGCCACACTGTAACTGACCAGTTTGTCTTCAATCTTAGTCAAAATATTCGCTGTATTTGGCAAACTCTTGAAAGTGACATCAGATTGCGCCATCAGGTCCTGTGAGTTAGTCAACAGTTTGGCCACATTGGCGGACAATGTCTTAATCTCAGTGAGCAGGTCCTTATTGACCTGTTTCTGTTGCTCCACAAACTCATTAGGCACACCAGCTGCCGGCGGTGACACAGCTGTTAGAGCAGCACTGGCAGCTCCACCCGGTGGCCGCCTGAAGCATTCATCGTTGTCGCGCATCCATTTGAACATGTTCGCCAATGTCTGACTAAACTTCTCCGCTTGTGAGTTGTATTTCTCCTCTTGCTGCAAGTATGCATCCACATATTAAAAATATACAATTTCGCTTTGGCTTCACCACACCGCTTACCGTTATCAACATGGTCTCGATCTGACTGACACGCTCATCCAAACGTCCGAAAATACCATTCAGTGGTTCCAAGCTCTTCTGCCCCTTTTGCAGCGACTGCATCGCCTTCTTCATGAGTTCGCCCAAGGCACGTTCGCGATGTTCATGGCGTTCGAGCTTGTTGTCCAGTTGCTGGTAGGAGCGAATCAGCGACTGTATGCCGCCTCGTATTTCATCATTGCTAAACAACAGACACGAGTCTTAATAAGCCCAGCTACAAGCGGCATTACAGTAAATCTTAAACGCTAACAACAAAAACAAAAACAAAGCACTTTCAAGTCCAATGGCTACATTTGCCTATCATCAAAAAGAATTGAAGAATCGGAAAAAAAGATGAGCCCACCCTCACGCACAGCAGCACACGTTCATTAATCACATGAAAGGCGGCGAGATACATAATTGATGATCGCTGCTTGGCGATGCTTGGCGTCCATATGCAGAGGAATTTTAACGCTAGCGCCTGCAATTACATCATAAGTTCGAGGTACCCGAGGGTAAAGAGCAAGCCACCATATGGCGTGCAATTGCACCAGCGTTGCCTTTCACCCGCACCCACACATCATAACTGCGAAGTTTCTCGGAAGCTGTGTGAATGAAGTGCATTATGTGTGCAGGCGCGCGTGTGCAACGTCAGGGTCAGAAAACCTATTTGGGAAAGCGTCAGGAAGTAGAGAAGAAATCGCATCGCCGGCTGAGCAGTCGGTGCGGGGCAATGCGTCAAAGATGCGTGTGGCTTGTGTGTGGCACAACAATTCGACATAGACAGATTAAACGCTTTGAGGGCGTGTTGCTTATGTTGCCAAGACGATCAACAAACAAATTCCAAAAATAAACAAATATACACTTTGAGTGCAATCTTTGCGTGCGTGCCACCGCCTGCGCCCCTGTCTCAGGCACAGGCATCGATTGATATCCGCATTAGCAAGAGGGCGACTACATGCGACTATGGATTCGTAATGCTTTCGGACTTTGCCTGTACTCGTATTATTTTTAAACATATACCGACATGACATGCAAATTATGCTTCGTTGCCGCGGATGCAATGCGTCGACATTTGGTGTAAGCGAACGTTGCGCGACGTGTTGAGTGATTAATGTCTCTGACGGACTGTTGATGTGTGCTGGCTGCTGGATGGACTTAGCAAAGAACAAATTTAGAATTTCTATGTGAGAATTCTAATTTCTAACACAAAGGGAATCAATTTCGGGTACTGCTTAGGAGGCTCTAGATACAAAAAGGTCTTTGAAATTTGCAAGCAGCACTCTTTGGTTTGATGAACTGCCAAATGGTGTATTGTGTAAAAAAGACGTTAAGCGCAGTTTACTGGTTTTTATGATTATTTTAAAATATGCTTTGGTAAATACACAATAGAAACTTATCTTCATTAATTTAATCCGTCTATGCAATGCAATTTATTAAAATCTTTGTAACATTCAAGTACCTTTTTAATTTCTGATATTGCTTTTTTCTTATTTTTTTGTCAGACCTTCATTATGTTTACTATCGTTAACGTAAATGGTAGTTAAAATGATTTCGAAGTTAACGCAAATTCTTGTAAATCTGTAAGTTTACTTACATGGACTGAGCTGGCGTCAGTTGCAATAATCCCAAGCCAATTAGGGTTAGGAATAGAATATCAATTGTGCGTGGCCTCGACATGATCGCCGCTGATTGCCGCTGTTTTTCGATCTCTTTGTTGTCGTCGACGTGGTCGTTGCTTTTATGGCCTGTTTCCTGCTTCTCTTCACGCCGCCAGTCTCTACGCAATACTGCTCCTCGTATGTTCTTTCGTCTAAGCACTGCAACACAAAGATGCAAAAAATAAACGCATACGCAATACAATGGACTTTTTTTCGTGCTCGCTAGACACAAACGCCATAACGATTGCTACGATTGCTATACTCGTATCATAGCAATCACATGAGATCTTGGCACACGAACGCATGCAAGCGCACGCATCATTTGAATGAAAGTGCAGAGTATAGAGTAACGGATGGTGCAAGGGGTACGGGATTGCACTTTGACGATAATCAATTGAAATTGGAAACTGCCTTCATGCGTTTAATGAGCGGGAATTTTTGTTGCGACAAAGACACCAACTACACTACATAGCCTATCGTGCACATGATCTTAGTTTCTTTTCTTTTAATTTGCTCTATTCTGTTTTAAATTAATTTATAAACATTTATTAAAAACGCATTGAAATTTCATTGTCAATAAAAGTAATTTTCTTTCTTTATTTGCTCATTGACCGTTGTCGGTAACATTTTATTTAAATAAATATTTACATATTTCGCTTGTCCAATTGTGCAGCCTTTTATTTTGTTTATTATAGATTTAACACTTTTTCAGTATAAACAAAATCTTGTTTAACATGCAGCAGCTGCATATTTTCAATGCATTTTGCATTATTTGAATTTTCCTTGTTGGCAATTTTCCGCTTTGTCATGACGTCAAATTGCAAAATAAATCAGTTTTTATTTGTGCGGCCTAGTTTAAATTTTGCATTCGTTGTTTCTTTTTCTTTCAAATACGTTCCAGTGTCTAATTTAAAATTCACACATTGTTTTTTAATAGGCAACAGAAAGACAGCAATTTGAAATGGGTTAATTGCTAGCGACTTAATTAAATGCAACGGAAAATTGCATAAACGCAGAAAACCAAAATTTTATTTGATTTGTGTTTTGATGTTTCATTAGGAAATCGGAATACACGACACATGACTGAAGATTGCATGTGAAGAAAAGGATCAATTGAATGTATTTATCATAAAGTAATTAAGTAACTTTGGTGACTCTGATGAAACTATAAAGTTGCTTATATGGGTCACTTATGTTCATATATAAATGGTTTATAGCGTGATATTTACATGGTACGAATATCTGAGAATAATTCAGCGGTATGTAATAATATCAATGCTTTTCTATCTAAGCATACATGTACATTTATATATTTAACTCATGTATCTAAATATAAATTTAGTATCAATTTTTATAGAATACGTCCAAAGAAACTTGGAAAGCGGATGCTATGATAAAGACTTACAATTAGTAAATGCAGACAGACATTTATGTGTGAAGCAATCAATAATTAAATTGTTAATAAATTGGTATATTACCATATGGAAACTTATCTTAAACTATGAGCTTTATGAAGAAGCAATAAAATAACTTAAAAAAAAAAAACAGTTATCTTAATTATAGCAAAAATGTCTAACATAATGTTTAAAAAATATCCTTAACTACACTAGATAAAAATAAATGTTAACGCACACATGTTAACCAGTTTATCCTGCCAAGACATTATTGTAATGTCATGATCATAAACAAAGATCTCTTTCGAGTTCTGTAAAGCTGCTTTACACTCTACTCCAGCCTAACCTTTTGGTTATTTTAACAGACAACTATACTTAGCCACCCCTTGCCCCACGTAACGTCGACTGCGAACAGTTGTATGTGTACGAATATAAGCCTAAATACTACATGAGCTGAACTCAACGCTGCTTATCATTTTTTACATACTATAAACGTTTTCGAAAGCGGTTTCTATCAATGTGTATTCTAAACATGCTTTCGTTTGCTTTCAACATCTCAGCTGCTGGCTTACGAGTCCTTATCGCAGACTTGTTTACTTAATTGGGTCGAAAGGTTGATAAATTGCTTCGAAGATCAGTCGCTTATAGATGTATGTAAACCTGTATATGTTTATTTATTTATTTATATATATACATTGTTAGTTCCACTTCTTTCTGTTGTACATGAATTAAACTATTTTTTTTATTTTTAAAAATTACTCACATTTTTTACAAAAAACACTTCACTCTTTGCACAAAGATTTTGGGCAACTATTTGCAAGGATATGTCTGTGCCGGAATACTGACACGGAGACCGACACTAGTTGGAAAAATACACACACTGCCGGAGATACGACTTCGACGAAGTCAGCACAACGAATGATCACCATTCGCGTCCAAAAATCGTAATGAGCACTACTTTGTCGGAATCTTTTAATGATGAGCACAACTGCCGTGCAATGGTTTGGAAGCTGTGAGAAAAAAGAGCGTAAGCGACTGATTGTTTTTGTGCGATTTTCTTTTTTTGTCTTTTGAAAAACCCACATGCGAGTACAATCAATCAAATGCGCACATTTGTATTTATGAAAAGCTAAATGCACCAAAATAAATACGCGACATCGTGCATACTCTTAAGATTCAAATTCTCTGGAATGGAAGAAAAGTTAAAAACCGTGCACTGAGGGTGGATTGCATTTTTTCTGTTTATTAAGACATATGGGCGGACTATGTGATGTGAAGTGGTATATCTAGAGGACAGGCAGCAAATATGTGTCTAACTTTACAGCTATTATGCGGCCATATGTTATTGTTTGCAACAAATCATTCAAGTTGAAAATATAAGGGCCGCTTTATGGTTTTATTATGATTGCCGATCGTTAAATAAACATTAATTTGAATAAAAATACGCTGTTTGTTCTGCCACATGCCCTGCACTTCAGGCATTAGTTCGAAATGATTAAGTGATTCTTGGCAGTTGCACTCTAATGCAGTAATATTAGAAACGATAAGAAACGCTCAAGTGATTTTTAAGAGGCTTAAACGGATAGCAATTAGAACATTTGATATAAGCTGCGTAATACAATAGCAAATGCATTTTATATCCATAATATATGTAACGCTTTTTCTACACATAACCGTTTTCTACTTATTTACCAAAAAAATTTTAACTTTATTTTAATTTCCATATGCCCATTTATTATTAATGGTTTAAATGCAATTAAGAAATAAATTTAATTGTTGACACAAACAACAATTTATTTTCTGATTGAAGTTTAAGAAAATAACTGAATTGGTTTTCAAATATACTGGTTTTTAATGCACACTGTATTTTACGCATGTTCAACACTTTGCAGCACTATAATGAACATATGTTGCTAGCAGCAGCGCAGCTAAGTTCGCACTATTTTGGCCGCAGCACGTGAAGTTCTTTTGTGGCCAATTATGCAAGCAATATACAAGGCGTAATCTTAAATATACGGTTAAAATACGTGTAGTCAATGTAGCGAAGTGTTAACAGTATATACATTGCAAGATGTATCGTTTGTTAAGCGTAAGTCAAACATCAATGCAAAAAATAAGCAGGCTGGGTTTGTCTGCGAATACCAGCGGCTGCGCTGGAGGTTTGCCGCAAAGGCTTTTGCAATGTCAAATCTACCACCAGTTACTGCAGCGACTAGAGCCACTAACTAAACGTAAGTTTATTAAAAATTGTCTCAAAAATGGCACTGATTTGCTTCTGTTTCATTCATGCAGATATGCTACTGCCAGTGACATCATCCGCCGCACAAAACCCCTGCCTCAACGCTGCGCCAATTACCCCCGCCATACCACACTGTGCACAGTCGACGACCACAACACAAACGGATAAAATTCTGCCAAAAAAACGTAAGCGTTTACGCAAGCCACGTTATTCTAAGTATGTTGAGTTGCTGGAAGGTAAGCAAAGGTAAACTGAAGAACAAAATCATAAATGCTTATCAAATTCTCTTGATGCGCAGTTACTGAACAAGCTGCCAATGAACGTAAGTCCCGCGTAAAACGTTTGAAATCCAAGAAGTTATCCGAGTTCATACAAAAGACGCAGCAGCAAATATTGGAAAAGCGTGCCAAAGCCGAGAAGAAAGCCAAATCAAATCATGAAAGATTCAAACAGAAAACGGCAGCGACGCAACTTAAGCAGCCAATTGAGTATCAGAAAATAGATTTGGAAGCGCTTGATAGTAGCCTGCTGGAAAGTGGATTGTATGATGATAAACCTATGATCTTCTTTGGCAACGACGAGTACACAAAACATATTGTCAGCAATCCCGAGGAGATACATAATATATTGAAAAGCTTTCAAAATTTTCGAGATATAATCGAAACAATGGAACACGAACAACTTGAGAGTGTTGCTCCAGATCTAGTCAACTACAGGTAATACTACACTATTCCTTAGTTTTATGAAATGGTTCAAATGGAACATTTATAAAACTTTTTCCTTTTTTCATGCAGTGCCAACGCGGAAAAACTGAATGACACCACCTTGGAAGCCTTAGATCCTTTGGAGACTATAGAACCATTTATTACACCGAATGAGTTGAGTGAACGTACAAATATGGGAAGCAAGAAGGTAAACAGTTCAACAGTGACCAGCAAATCTAAGAAACGGTGAGACATTCATACATATATCTATGAAAATGCACGTAATACTCATTGCATCTCTACAGCTTCAAATCCAAAGTGCATATCAGTGAGGAGCATGAGCGGCTGGCGAAACAACGTGCACTTCGTATCAATCTGAACACTTACTTGAATGTTTGCGTGTCCGCGGGAATGCTTAACAGAGGCTTGTCTACGCTATATGCGTATAGGACGCGCGCTAAGAAAAGCAGCCAGTCGAATATCAATATTATAACCATAGATCTCTATAATGTGCTGCTACATGGATATGCGGAAAAGGGTTCGCTTGAGCATTTCAAAGACATTTTAGCAACTATCAAGGACGATGGCCTTCAATATAATGAACAAACCTTTGCGGCTATATTCGAGTGTTTGGGACGCTTAGAGCCAAGCGAGGAGAGCAACAAGCAAATTGCGATATACCTTGCACAAGCGCAGGACATGGTGAATAGTACTTGGCCCAAGTCTTGCGTCAAAAAATTAAATTTTTTATTATTTTTAGGGCTTCACGCCGCATCAAATAATGGATCGTTCAAAATTCGTTGCGGATCAACGAGACATAGCGCTAGATGCTATACAACGCATTCAGCCCGATTTTAAACCAATCTACGTGCCACCCGAGTTAGGCTACAATAACACGTTACTTAACCATTTAAACGCGCAGGTCCAACCTATTTCCGAAACAGATGCTACGACCATGAAGGGCGACTTTGCTATAATGAATTCTAAACGTGGCTACAGTAAGGAATGGCTCGAGGAAAAGGCACGTGAGCAACTTAAGGTGGAACTCGATGGTTGTATTACAATCAAATCGATTGAAAAATCGAAGGTCTTTGCTAATGCGGAACTTTGTGTAAGCCAAAAAAAATTAGTTTTTGCAATCCAAACTATTTTCTGACACTTTCAATCTTCTGCAGCGCGAGCGTTTTCAGGAGTTAGAACTACAATGGCGAGCACAAATGGCTCACGCAATCACGCGTGACCTAAATTCATTACGCGCGCAGGTGCGCTTCAAACCACACGGCTACATGAACTATTATATCTATCTCAAGGTTTTGGATACCGCACAGTATGCTGACATATTGATAAAGGAGATTTACAAACTAGCCGAGGGCTCAGAGACATTCAGTCCAACTGTCGGCCAACTGTACAAGGAGCTCGGACAAAAAGTGCAACACAAATATCTGGTCGAGCAAAAGAAACGAAACGGCACACTGGAAAAGATTGGCGAAGTGTTCGGCGCCTATTGTGAGCTCTGGTCATCAGGTCAAACTAATGACAACACGCGTCAGATGTTTCAACGATTGGTGCATGCACAGCGACAGAGTGGACCCAGTATGGATTTGCTTGAAGTGTCATGGCCCTCAAATGTGCTGTCAGGTGTGGGACGATTCCTTTATAACATACTCATGCGTGATATAAAAATCGATGCGAATATAATGCGACAGAAGGGAAAAACGAAAACGCCACAAAATCTACTGCCCGCATTTTACACACTCTTTCGCAACCAGGGACGTTTGGTTAAGGAGGAAGTAAAGCCGCATCCGATCTTAGCTCGTTTATTGCGGGCATCACGCCAGCAGACTTTAACCTTCGATTCGAATCTGGTGCCTATGGTCTGTCCGCCGCAACCTTGGACTACGCCGCACAATGGTGGTTACCTGCTGAATAAATCCGATCTAATACGCTTACCACAACAAGCCGTACAGCAGTGGGAACGCATCAACAGTGCGAATCCGCAAGATCTGTATCCTGCACTGGACTCGCTCAATCAGTTGGCGAGCATACCGTGGCGCGTTAATACGCAGCTGCTCGATGTCATTATCGAAGTCTTCCAGAATAATGGTGATCCTAAGCTTGATGTTCCGCAACCACCCAGCGCGCTGCCGCCGTTGAACAGTTTGCCCGACAAAGATGCAAATATAACGAATGCTGAACGCGCAAAGCAATTTCGTGAAAAGCTGGGACGCAGGCGTAAACAGGCCGAGATGTACAGCTTGTGGTGTGATACACTCTACAGACTCTCACTGGCGAATCATGTAAGCGTTCAAACCTTGTAAGTCAAGTTGCAGCATAAACAGAGTCAGTTTTTATTTTCTAGTATCGCGACAAAGTGTTTTGGCTGCCACACAACATGGATTTTCGTGGTCGCGTCTATCCAGTGCCACCACACCTAAATCATCTCGGCTCCGATTTGGCGCGTTCACTGCTTATTTTTGATCAAGCACAGCCACTTGGTGAAGATGGTTTCAGTTGGCTTAAATTACACTGCATCAACCTGACAGGTTTAAAGAAACGTGACTCTGTGCGTGAACGTTTGCTCTACGCAGAAGAGATTATGCCAGAGATACTTGATTCCGCTGACAATCCGCTAAGAGGTGGCATGTGGTGGTCCAAATCAGACGAGCCATGGCAGACTCTGGCATGTTGCATGGAGATCGCAAAGGTTCATCGTTCGCCGGATCCTGCCGCATACATGAGCCGCTTTCCTATACACCAGGATGGCTCATGCAATGGCCTGCAGCACTACGCTGCGTTAGGTCGTGACAATTCTGGCGCTATAAGCGTAAACCTAGCTCCTTCAGCCATACCACAGGATGTTTACAGTGCGGTGGCTGCACTAGTTGAGAAGTCGAGAATATCAGATGCAGCAAATGGTTTACATGTGGCTCAAGCACTGGATGGCTTCGTGCGACGCAAAGTAATCAAGCAAACCGTCATGACGACAGTCTACGGCGTAACTCGTTATGGTGCGCGTCTGCAGATTGCACGCCAGTTGAAGGATATTGATAATTTTCCCAAGGACTGGGTGTGGCCTGCATCGACGTATTTGACTACAAAGACGTTTGAGAGCCTGCGCGAGATGTTCACTTCAACGCGCGAAATTCAAGATTGGTTCACGGAATGTGCTCGTCTTATATCCGGCGTTTGCAGCCAGAACGTCGAGTGGTGTACACCTTTGGGTTTACCAGTTGTACAGCCTTATAATCGTCAGGAATTTAAACAAGCATCACGCAACGGTGTACGTGTCACGGAGAATATTACTACGGATATGTACGAGCGTCCGAATGTACTCAAGCAAAAAAACGCTTTTCCACCAAATTTCATACATTCTTTGGATTCCTCGCACATGATGCTTACATCATTACATTGTGAGCGACAGGGTTTGACATTCGTCTCAGTTCACGATTGTTTCTGGACACATGCGTGTACTGTGCCAGATCTGAACAAGATTTGTCGTGAACAGTTTGTGGCCTTACATTCACAGCCGATACTAGAGGATCTGTCGAAGTTCCTGGATAAAATGTACCGTTATGGTGAAAAGTAAGTGAAATACTTTACGCTTTCATCATATTTAGAAATATATTCTGGGTTTTCATTATAGCGACTTTGCGAATGATGGTTCCACAACGGATTTATCTAAGCGACAGTTGAATCGTGTGCTGTCACAATTGCCACAAAAAGGTGATTTCGACCTACGCAACGTGCTGGATTCAATTTATTTCTTCAGTTAATGATGATTATCCGCTGGAAATGACTGAATAGTTTAATTAGTAGTCTCCTATCTATTGTAAATAAGTATAAAGTGCCCAACTAATCCCAGAGGCTTGCTTGCGAGGGGCAAAAAAGAACTTTGTCCTTTTTTTAATTTATTGGCTCATAATTGGTACTAGCAAAACCAACCAAACAACGTAAAGAAATGTGATTCCAACAAATCAAACTGTTTGAAAAATTTCAATAAATTTTTGTTAATTTTATTCTGTTATAGTTTTCTTATTTTGGCCATAAACCAAAATATTTGAATTTTCAGCAGCAATTACGACCGCATTAATCTGATATGTATATTATGCAGTAATAAGTGTTGTAGTACAAATCAAATCGGCGCATTATTTGTGATTCATGACTTGTAGCGCGAACTGTTAAAAATTTAAATCGATACGTCAATGGGTTAATGTTGCAATCGATAATTGCTCAGCGTTGCGAATGGCACCAAATCAAGAAGACAGTGCCGGCAAAACTGCTTCTTCTTGATGTTTTGTGCGGGAATTAGATATCAAGAAGAAGCGCAAAAGAAACATATGTTACAGCAGCACATCGGCTGTCTGTTGTTTGACTGGTTGTGTAAAAGTCAAGTTATAAACTTATTTGCAAACAGTTCAAACAAAAAAAACATGGAGAGATTGCTATCGTTTTTGCGTATACCTTTTACAAAACTGCTTGCTATACGTAACTATACCCGGCCTGCAATAACTGAAACAGCAAGCAAATCCGCAACCGCTGCAGCCGCTGACAACAATAACACGGAGAAGAATGCCTCCAGCTTGAAGATGTCTGCCTGGCAAATACACCACTACGGCGGCACGGAGGAGCTACAGTTTTCAAATAAACTGAAAATACCACAAATACGCAACTCCTCCGATTGCCTAGTGCGTGTGCATGCAACTACAGTGAACCCCATCGATGTGCTTGTATTAGGCGGTTATGGCGCCACTGTATTAAACATACTGCGTAAACGTGCTAAACAAACGGACGGTGGCATCGAGTTCCCACTAACCTTGGGCCGTGAATTCTGCGGCGTATTGGTGCAGAAAGGAATGGCAGTAGATGACGAACAAGTGACTGTTGGCGAACGAGTTTGGGGCGTAGCGCCTTTAAATATAACCGGCGCACATGCAGAATACGTCAGCGTGCCAGCGTATTGCGTAAGTTCAAGTGTCTTGATAAATATAATCATACATATAAGCTACATTTGATACAGTTATCTAGAGCACCCAAAATGCTAAATGATGAAGAAGCCGCCAGCGTGTTGCTATCTGGCTTAACGGCCTGGTCTGGCTTATATGTGACGGGTCGCTTGGGTGGACAATGTGGTGCGGTATCCGCCAGCGGTGGAGGTGCCGGCAAACGAGTGCTTGTGCTTGGTGGTTCAGGTGTTGTTGGCTCATTGGCGATACAAATACTTAAATCGCAGAATGCGCAAGTTTTGGCGACATGCAGTGAAAATGCTGTCGAAATGGTGCGCAACCTCGGCGCAGATCACGTTGTCGACTATGCTAATCCCGTGGAAATGCAGTCTCTGAGCACTTATGCACCTTACGATATTGTACTGGATTGCGCAGGCCAAGGCCCTGAGCATGCTCAGCAGTTGAACTTCAATTTTAAGCAGTACATCACCTTTTCATCGCCAGTGCTGCGTAATATCGATGAATCGGGCATGGTACTAGGCATACTTAAAAACGTTGCCAATTTGGCAACAACAAATGTTAAAGCATGGACGCAGAAAGGTGGTCTAGTCAAATGGGGATTTTTTGCACCATCACCGCCTGGCATTGAGTTTCTGAAAGACTTGGCAGAGCGACAGAAGGTGGGTCCTGAAAAATAACCTTTTTGAACTATATTTTATCGATTCATTTTCAGTTGCTGCCGCACATTGACAGTTCCTACAAATTTGAAGAACTACCGCAAGCCTTCGAGCGCATGCAGAAGGGACATCTGCGTGGAAAAGTCGTTGTTAAGCTACATGAATAATTAATTGGACTGACAAAATTTTTTTCTAAAAAAAAAAAAGAAAAATTTGTATTTTTGTACATATTTCAAAGGTTACTGCTTGTATTTGTTGAAGAAAGTATTGTAGTTAATAAACAGAAGATTATAAAATAAATCAACGGCTCGTGCAATTCAATTAAAACAGACAGTGAAACCAAAGCGTCCGTTGAAGTAATAAAAACAATGAGATCACTCGAATAATGCAATGTTGACTTTCTACCACTTAAAAATAAGTAAACAAATTTGTTTACATAATTTAAAATATCGATTGCTTCATAATTGACGGCTTAGATTGCATTGTGTTTACGTTTGCTGACGTCTACACCAGAGTTCTTCGACCTCCAACAATCAGCAACTGCAGCTGTTGACGCATATTCATTTGCCAAACTGCACTTGAAGGCGTTGCTCACCTTTAATTCACCGCTAAACTATTTGCACACTTATCACTAATAGTTGCTCTAGATGGCCTATATACAAAATATACATAAGGAAGAAAATCAGTTAAATGTTGCGCGAGCACTTGACTTTGATTATGAGCTCAAGGCTGCTCTATCTGACCTTCACAAAATGTTCCACAGAAAGTTTTGTTAAGTCAGTTTATGCCTATCATTTCTTCTATTTAATGCAAAAGTACATTGCAACAAGAAAAAAAAAGTAAAACCAGACACTATTCAAAAGCGTGCCAAAGGAAATAAAAAATGTAGTCTACTGATAACCTTTTTCTGCAATTGTAGCGATAAGGCAAATTCGGTTCTATCATGTGCTGACTAGGCATTGGCATAATGATTTTAACAAAGTTTCAGCTCTGAGAGTGAGTGCCGAAAAATACAAACGCGCTTTGTAAGTAATAAAAAGTTAATATTTAAAAATAACGTATGTTCAGGTTGTCGCTCGCATGTCGAATCCAATGCGTTAAACATAAATAATCATAGCGTGCGCTGATATGAGCCGATGGGTTTTCTTTTGTTATTTTTCTTTTTTCGACACTATTTTGCGTTGACACTCAAAGGTAGAATGATTAAAGTTATGCTCTCAGAGTGCGATTTGTTTTGGGTTATATTTTTAGATTTTGTTACTAAGCAATTTGATATTTTAGGTACAATAATTCTCATGCAACTGATTGCAATTAAAATGACAAGCTACAACTTTATTAATCGATTTAAGGTTTTAATGCATGTTGTAAGAAAAAAAAGAACTAACAAATCGTTTACCTATGTATAATCCAAAGTTAGAAAAACTCTTTTTTTACCTGTCAACTCAAAAATTGTCGCATTGAAATAATTTTTAAAATTAACTTTTTACAAAATGTCAGTAAGCATATTCACATTTATACAGGAAGTTGAACAATATTTAAACAAATCTGGAGTAGAAAACACAAAATTAGAAATGACTACAGACAATAACTTACTTTTGCCTTATATACTGGATCTATTGAGCCGTAGGCCGGATCTTTGTAAGTCTACAAAAATATGAAAAACTTTTTACTTTGTCCTTTCTTGTGCATGAAGGCACCACCATTGATGATTTGTGTGAGAACATTAAGGATGCCGTCATATCAGACCACCTAGAGCCTTTTGACGGTAATATTAAACGAGCCGTGGAATTTGCATTAGAAGTGGGAATGGATTTGGGAATACTATCGGTCTCTAACAAGCGGGTAAGTGTTTTATTTAATTACCGCACGCTGCAAGACTATAAACAATTTTACAGCCAAGTGCAAAGTCAAAGCGCCCAAAAGAATCGAAAAATTCCACTGTCCCACAAAAGGTAAGTAGTATTTCTTATTCCCGCTTCGTTTTTTTTCACTAATTGTTTCTTTAATTTTAAAAATATTGGACATTTAAAGCCGAAATTAGCATATAAAACTGTTGATAATGGTTATCGTATGCGTGGGCGTCCGACAGTACGCCAAGCTACATACCGACCTGTGCCTTCACGCTACCGCATACAAGGTCTTAAACGGAGTCCACCGAAACGTCGTACTCTTGGACCATCGCGTCAACCCAATAACCTTAAGCGACGTCGCAGGCTCTCGTGACTGCGCAGACAACTCGAACGATGCGGACAGTCTCGCGCTAGCCAACAACAAAGTAGGTGCAAAAGAACCCAGCCATCGTCTGGCGATAAGAAAAACAAAACAAGTTCAGACAACCATTCGTATTTATATAGTTAGGGTTGCTAGTACCCGCCCATATTGTTTTCAGACAATCAGTGAACTTTTATGAATCCTGGCCTAAAATGATCACTTTATTAATTTTTCTACATGGTATTATGTGTTGTTGTTTTTGAATGCCTAGTAATGAAATGTTGTCAAATTTATTGTTCATTTGATTTCATTGCTAAGCAAATCAATAAAATATATAAAACGCCTATGAAAAAACATGTTTCTATTTGTGGCAATCAACAGCAACCTAAACGACAACAACAAACAACTCTAAAACGCTTATAGGGAATTCTCCACGACGTTTTATATCTTATATAGATACCCGTGAAATCTAGACACTAATTCGTACTTGATCTGGGCATTATAAGATATAGTAACATAAAAGAATTCTGTTTAACACAGACTCTATTAGCCACTTAAGCAGATTAGACTGTCAATAATTCAGTACAGACACATTCATTACGTTACTTCGCTATACACTTAAAGCACATGTTTCTTATATACATCCGATTTCTTGTTTTTATTTATGCAAATATCCACATGTCTTGTTTGCAAAACATTATTTTTTTTTTTTTTAAATTCCTGTTCTCTTTGCTTTCCATTTCATTCATGCGTAGCTAATAAAAAACAAAAGAAGGGAAATAAGGTTGGCCGTTGTTTAACATTGGATCGCTTAGACTTCATTATACAAAAAACATAATAATTAGAGTTGTTTATGCAGTCTTCACTTCCAGACTGCCACCTGACACCTTCGGATATGCAAATAACTCAAGACGTTCCCCTCGACCGAATGCATAAAACCATGTGTAAATCGGTTCTACGTGTTCAGTGTCTTTTCGGAACGGCAATACTCAAACGTCTACGTAACAAATCAAGGATCGTGGGGTGCTCGAGCGCTTTTTACGGATACTAGTTTCGAAGTGCAGGTGTAATTAATTGAATCCTGAGCAAAAGTGAATAATAAAATATCCTTGTAGAGAGAAAAAAAAAATAACAAAACCCGAAAAGCCAATCAACGTGAGTGCTAAAAAGGATAGAAAGTAATTCTTCAAAATGAATTTAAAAGATCATATATTCTTATATATAACAAGATAAACCAGAATGTTTTTATAAGTGCCACCGATTTGCACAAATTTGGAATATGAATGAATACTATTATAAAAGCCCTGACTGTTACATTTGCAAGTCAAATGAACTTTTAGTCCCACATGTTAGGTAGTTTTTGTGGAAAATTTCTAAATATATGCAAATTATTTAAACTTGTTGTCTGTTTTGTTGAATTACGCAATTTGGAATAAACTCGACCTTAGTAAAGACAAGTATTTTTCAGACTGAATAAATACTACAATCCTATAAATCGTAATAAGTCACTAATTAATAAACTTTATCATTGTTATTGATTCTCAGAAATAATTGTAATGTGTTTTCCCGGAAATCCTATTCGAATTTTAGAGGTTCTCTTTACAAATACACATACTCGTTAATCTTTTTGCATGTTTTTTCACCGATCTTGTACTTGAGAGATTTTAGCACTACTTGGCTTTTGATTATTTTTATTCTTATAGAATTCATCGATCATCAATTTCAATTTTTTTCTAGAGGTCTTACATTTGGCCAAACTTAGTTCGTTATTACAGGAAATGCATTAAATATCATCATATGCCCTTCGACGAGCTGTAATAGAGTCAGAATAAATATATTGCCTAAAATACTTCGAAATTCCCCCTAGTAACTGTGACTCTTTTTTATCAGATTATAACTACACGCTTCCGAATTGCAAAGTTCAGATATTGGATAGTTTACGAACTGAGATTTTCAAGATTCTGGTCTATGGGTATTATCAATTTTGTTTGTCTGGGGCATGAGTCTGCTGTCAGTTCTAATATTTACAAAAATTCTCTGCTACCCAAATCGGCCACCTTTCTATTTTTAGTAGACATTCAGTCATTAGGCGTTGGCGAATTGCTTAGAAATTTTTTTATTTTATACTTTGCTGATCTACACCAAGATTAAAGCAATTGTTCACTTTTCCTACGCTTATCGCAAGTCTCTGCCAATCCACACTAAGCACACAAAAAATGTTTGCTAGCAACACAAATCAACTCAAATCTCATTATATAGTCATGTGATTGTAGGCTATCAGACATATATTTCCATAAATCAAATGAAACCAAATCTAATAGTTAATGCAAGAAGTTTCCAGTAATGCTTGTGGGGATATAATGTGTAAATAACGTATACGCCACCGAAACTCCATTAATTCAATACCCGTTAATTTATGCTATTGCCTAAACTAAAAGAAATTGCGCAATTTTGACCTATTGCTCAGTCTATGCAAATTAAAACGAATACCACAATTTTTCGACTTGTCGTGAACGTCGAATGTTTTTCGCAATTAACACAAATTTTATGTTAATCAGATTGTGCATAGTTCCATTTCATTAGCCTTGTGCAATCATTTTCACAAATTAATTCGTAATCAAGCTTCCCAAAAATAAATAATAAATTAAAACTGGCACAAAACCCTAAATTCTATTTGGCGAGCTACCCCATATGCAACTTAGATATCTGTTCTTAATGACAGATTCCTCTTAGAACACCAAAAAAGGTTGAAGCTTCTGTCTGCCTAGGATAAGAAAAGAATTTGCATATTTTCAAGATGCTTACAATATCAGATAAAGATTAAGGGACAGCTACTGTAGTGTTCTGCCAATCTAGTAACCATATATGGGCCATTCTTTACTAATCTATCCCCCTGTCTACAGATAACTCAAAATTAGGTCAACTAACCAACAGTATATATTACAAAAAAATGCCCATTAAGAACGACAGAAGTATAGCTCAAGATGACATTGTTATATCGGGTATATCCGGCAAACTGCCAGAAAGTTCAAACATTGCCGAATTCAAGCAAAACTTACTGAATGGCGTGGATATGGTCACTAATGATCCAAGGCGCTGGGAAGCCGGTAAGGCAATAACATATTAAGACAATTGGATGATAGCTTTAAACCTTTATAATTTTCCGCCTTCCTAGGAATTTATGGTTTACCCGAACGTATGGCAAAAATGAAAGATGAAGATCTTGAGGTTTTCGATGATAAATTCTTTGGTGTACACCAAAAGCAGGCCGAACTGATGGATCCCTGCATGCGCATGCTGCTCGAACTGACGCACGAAGCTATCGTAGATGCTGGTCTGAATCCGCATTCATTGCGCGGTACACGAACTGGCGTCTATGTGGGCTTATCGTTTGTAGAGACTGAACACGAGATACCTGCCATGGAGCCCAGCCGCATAAATGGATACTGCTTAACGGGTTGCGCGCGTGCAATGTTTGCAAATCGCATCTCGTATACCTTTGACTTTAAGGGACCTAGTTTTGTTGTGGATACAGCATGCTCCAGCTCACTGGTGGGTCTTTCACATGCCTTTGCCGATATGCGTGCGGGTCGTTGTGACTATGCGTTGGTGGCAGGCGTTAATCTCATATTGAAACCAATTTTCGCATTGCAATTTCTGCGTTTGGGTATCGTGAGCAACGATGGCGCCTGTAAGACCTTCGATGCGGGCGCAGACGGCTATGCTCGAGCCGACACTTGTGCCGTGGTGTTGCTGCAGCGTAGCGCACAGGCGAAGCGTATCTATGCCACGTTGCTTAATGTGCGCACAAATACAGATGGCTTCAAGGAGCAAGGTGTCACATTTCCAGATGGACGTATGCAGTATAAATTACTTGAGGAAACTTACAGCGAGATTAACCTAAGTCCCAAAGATGTTGTCTACGTGGAAGCACATGGTAGCGGGACACCAGTGGGTGATAACCAGGAGGCCAATATGCTGACGGATTTCTTTTGCAGGGAACGACTGACGCCGCTGCTTATCGGCTCCGTAAAGTCGAACATGGGCCACGCGGAACCAGCGTCGGGTGTGAGTGCACTCGCAAAGATGATTATTGCCATGGAGGAGGGCATAATTCCAGCTGACTTGCACTATCACACCCCGAATCCTGAGGTACAGGGTTTAGTCGACGGCAGGTTGAAGGTTGTGGACAAGAATACATCTTGGCACGGAGGCATAATTGGCCTCAACTCTTTTGGTTTTGGCGGTGCCAATGCACATGTTATACTCAAGTCTCATTCAAAGCAAAAGCAGTCCAGCCTTAAAAGCAGAAACTCGCCGCCAAAGCTAGTTATCTGCTCGGGACGCACAGCAGAAGCTGTGCAAACCCTGTTGGAGTATGCAAACGAAAATCGCAACGATGACGAGTTGCTGACGCTTATCAACGACATACACATGAGCGCCATTCCAATGCACGAGTTCCGTGGCTATGTTGTACTAGATAACGAGGCCGGCAGAATCAAACAAGAGGTGATCGAGTTTAATGAGGAAAGGCGTCCCATTTGGTTCGTATACGCTGGCATGGGCAGCCAATGGGCCAGCATGGCTAAGGAGCTAATGCAACTCGAGATCTTTAACAAATCCATACATCACTGTGCAGATATTTTGCGCACGGTAGATATTGACCTCATAGAGGTGCTAACAAGCTCCACAGAGCAGACTTTCAACAACATGCTCTACTCTTTCATCTCGATTGCCGCTGTACAAGTGGCATTGACAGATGTGCTTAAGGCGCTCGGAATCGAACCAGATGGTATTATTGGCCACTCCGCTGGCGAGCTAGGTGCTGCCTATATGGATGGCTGTTTGACAGCTGAGCAAACGGTGCTGGCTGCCTATTGGCGTGGCAAGAGCGTGCTGGAGACAACCGATTTGCCGTCCGGCAAGATGGCTGCAGTAGGCTTGAGCTGGTCTGAAATACGCCAAAGACTACCCAGTGATTGTTATCCCGTATGCCATAACAGTGCCGACAATTGTACAGTTTCTGGTCCTGCAGATTCAATGGATGCAGCTTTGGCGAAGCTAAATGCAGAAGGTGTATTTGCGCGTGTTGTTGGTTCTGGGGGATATGCCTTCCATAGCAAATACATTGAGGGAGCGGCGCCCATGCTGTATAGGAATCTCGTGCGCATTGTATCCCAACCAAGACCACGATCATCGCGTTGGCTAAGCACTAGCGTGCCAGAGTTAAATTGGTCCACGCCAGCCGCAAAGATTGCCAACGCCGAGTATTTCATCAACAATTTAATTTCACCCGTCCTCTTCCATGACGCGGTTCAACATATACCCCATAATGCGATTATAGTCGAGATAGCGCCACATGGCCTATTCCGTTCCATATTGCGCACACTGTCACCGGAGATAAGCTACGTGAGCTTAATGGAGCGCAAACATCCTAACAATGCCGAGTTTCTCTTAAGCAATATAGGGAAATTATTTGCTGCTGGTGGGCAGCCCCAAGTGCTGAATCTTTCGCCTCGTATTGAATACCCGGTGGCACGTGGCACTCCCATGTTGAACTCAGTTATCGGTTGGGATCATTCGCAAAAGTGGCCGTATCCGAAATTTAAGAGTGGAAGGCAGTCAGGACAAACTATGCTGGAAATCGATTTAAGCAAAGAGGAAGATGCCTATCTGGCGGGTCATACAGTTGACGGTCGCATACTATTTCCCGCAACAGGTTATATGACACTCGCATGGATGAGCTACGCACAGCAACATGGCATGGACTACATGAAGACGCCTGTCATTATGGAAGATGTGGTTTTTCACCGCGCTACAATATTAAACCGCGATGCTGTGATTAAATTGGGCATTAATTTTTGCCAAGGTGCGGGCACATTTGAGATTTGCGAAGGTAGCAGCCTGGCAGTATCGGGTAAGATCAGCATACCGGATTGTATTGAGAAGGAGGAACTACAACTGCATCCTATACCGCCAACTCAAACCTTTAGTAAAGCCCTCGTAACCAAGGACATCTACAAGGAACTACGTTTGCGTGGCTACGATTACGGTGGAATTTTTCAAGGACTCGTTGACTCAGATGCCTCAGCGACATCAGGACACCTCCAATGGATGGATAATTGGGTTAGCTTTATAGACACCATGCTGCAGTTTCGTATTTTAAGCAACGACATACGTGAACTTTATGTGCCCACTGGCATTTCCCGTGCAGTTATTAATCCTGTTAAACACCTAGAAGAACTCAATCAACTTACAAAGGCACAACAGACAGATGTTGGGGTACCGGTCTTCTTTTACAATAATATATCGGTCATCAAATCTGGCGGCATTGAGATACATAAAATGAAAACGGCGCAGACACAGCGACGTACAGGTATGCAAACCAAACCCAGCTTGGAGCGCTATTCCTTTGTTTCAAACATCAGAGAGGTTAGTGCCCAAACAGAAAACGAACATGCTCAACAGTTGGCGCTTACTGTGGTAATGCAGCTAATAATCGAAAACTCCGGCGGTGCTGTAAAATTAAGAGGCGTCGAATTAATGCAAGATCGCAACCCAGAAACTCTGATGGCTACCAAGTTACTACAGATCATCGAGGGTGAACCGGTGCTGGTCGGAGATATTGCACTGGCGACTACAAACGAAAGTGATCTGGAAGAAATTTCATCTGCTTTGGCTGAGGCTGGGGTGCGAATCGTAACAAAGAACATTCTAACTGAAGCCGTAGATCAGAATTGCCACTTTTTGTATGCTGCCGATCTACTTGCAAGAACAGACATCCCAACCATAGAGAACAGTATTGCAACCATAAAGGAAAACGGTTTTCTTGTTTTGGAAGAGAATAGAAGCAGCTTTAAACGCTCTGGACGTCAGCTGTTGAGCCAACACAATCTGGCATTAGTCTCAGTACAACCTTTTACCAGCGAACGGGTTTTGGTGGTCGCTAGACGTCCCATCGATCTGGATCAACGAAATCCGATTGTGGTGCATGTTACAGAGCAGAATTTCGATTGGCTTGCCTCATTGCAAGCTGCTCTGGTCGAAGCATTGAATGACAACAAATACGTCTACGTTGTATGCCAAGGAGAGGCACTCTTCGGCGCCGTAGGCCTTATGACTTGCCTTAAAAATGAGAATGGTGGCCATAATACGCGCTTAGTATATATTCCAGATAAAACTTCTGAAAAGTTCTCACTGGATGCACCACTATATAGGCAGCAACTAGCGCTGGATCTAACATTTAACATATTGAAAGAAGGTGTCTGGGGCACATTCAGACACTTGAGATTGGATGGTCAGCAACCCATGCTAAAAGTGGAGCAGGCGTATATAAATACGCTTACAAAAGGTGCGTAGTAACCGATATCAGATTGAGTTTTAGTTGGTAAGAAGTGATTTGGCTATTCGGTGTTTAAGAATAATATTTTGCCGAGTGTACCACATTTTTATATATTTTTACTTCCAGGTGATCTCTCCTCACTTAAATGGATCGAGAGTCCGCGTAATACAGTCAATATAAATCAGAATCTAGAGAACTGTACCGTGTACTATGCTCCACTTAATTTCCGTGATATTATGCTTGCTTCGGGAAAGCTTAGCGTAGATGCGTTGCCCGGAGACTTAGCTCAGCAGGATTGCGTACTGGGCTTAGAGTTCGCCGGACGAGACTCTGCCGGCCGACGCATAATGGCTATGGTACCCGCCAAATCGCTGGCCACCAACTGCATGGCCAATAAGTGGCTAATGTGGCAAGTACCGGACAACTGGAGCATGGAGCAAGCGGCCACAGTACCATGTGTCTATGCAACTGTCTATTATGCGCTAATAGTGCGCGGCCAGATGCGTAAGGGCGAAAAGATCCTAATACATGCTGGTTCCGGTGGCGTCGGACAAGCTGCCATCTCAGTTGCACTGCATCATGGCTTGACGGTTTACACAACCGTTGGTAGCCATGAGAAACGTGAATTCCTAAAGCAGCGCTTTCCAAAATTAAAAGATTGTCATATAGGCAACTCGCGGGACACATCCTTCGAACAGTTGATAATGAGTGAAACCAATGGGCTGGGTGTTGACCTGGTGCTGAATTCTTTGTCAGAAGAAAAACTTCAGGCTTCCATACGTTGTTTGGGTATAAATGGGCGCTTCCTAGAGATTGGAAAATTTGATCTAAGCAACAATAGTCCATTGGGAATGTCTGTGTTTCTGAAGAATACCTCGTTCCATGGCATACTGCTGGATAGCGTGATGGAGGGTGAGGAGCGAATGCAACGGATGATTGCCACACTTGTGGCAGAAGGCATCAAGCAAGGCGCAGTCTTACCTCTGCCCACAACAGTCTACGGAGCCGATCAAGTGGAACAGGCCTTCCGTTTTATGGCCTCGGGCAAGCATATTGGCAAAGTGGTTATTAAAGTGCGCGACGAGGAATTCGAAAGCAGGCAACTTCAGCCTAAGATGCAGTTGATGAATGCAATACCCCGCAGCTACATGCATCCGGAAAAGTGTTACTTGCTGGTCGGTGGCCTTGGTGGCTTCGGCCTTGAGCTCGCCAATTGGCTAGTAACACGCGGCGCACGCTATTTGGTTCTCAGCTCACGTTCGGGTGTTCAAACTGGCTATCAAGCGTTGATGATACGTCGCTGGCAGGCACGTGGTGTTAATGTGAAAGTTGATACAAAAGATGTGACCACAGCCTTGGGATGTAAGCAACTCTTAGAAGAATGCAATAAAAAAGTGGCTCCCATTGGGGGCATATTTAATCTTGCGGCCGTTCTGCATGATGGGCTGCTTGAAGATCAAACAGCTGCAGATTTCAAAAAAGTTACTGCACCCAAAGTAACGGCCACCAAATTCCTGGATCAACATTCGCGTGTCATTTGCTCGTTACTCGATTATTTCGTGTGCTTCTCGAGTCTGTCGTGTGGCCGTGGTAATGTGGGCCAAAGCAACTACGGCCTGGCCAACTCGGCCATGGAACGCATCTGCGAACAACGTCAAGCTAATGGCTTTCCAGCCACAGCCATACAATGGGGTGCCATTGGCGACACGGGCCTTGTGATAGAACATCTAGGTAATAATGACACAGTCGTTGGTGGCACGTTACCGCAACGCATGTCCTCTTGCCTCGAAACACTGGATCTCTTTTTGCAGCAACCACATCCAGTGCTAGCCTCCATGGTGGTGGCCGAGAAGCGCAAATCTGAGCAATCGAACAAAGTGAGCTTGATTGCAGCCATAGCAAATATTATGGGTTTGCGTGATGTCAAAAACATATCTGACAAGACGACACTCTTTGACCTCGGCATGGATTCTTTGATGAGCACAGAGATTAAACAGACGTTGGAACGACACTTTGATTTGGTATTGTCCGCGCAGGAGATCCGCCAGTTGACCTTTGGTACACTCAAAGAAATTGACAGCGGTACGATTAGTAAACAAACAACAACCGCAACTGCAAATAATGAGCGAACAGAACTGACGTCTACTTCCGCATCAACAACCAAAGCCGCATCGAACGCCGGCAACCCAGTTTTTGATAGAACTCAAGGAGTATTTCCAAATGAAGTATTGCCCAAAGAGGTGATTGTGCCACTTCGAACCAAGGCAACATCATCCTCATCGTCGTCGCAGACGTCAGATACAGCGTGGCAACGACCCGTATTCTTCCTAGCATCAATTGAAGGCTTCACAACTACCCTAGAGACGTTGGCTGCTCGCCTTAACTGTCCCGCTTACGGTCTACAATGTACCGATAAAGTGCCCCTGGACAACATAGTCGACTGCGCCAACTTCTATCTGGCGCACATAAAGGAAATTCAGGCCAAGGGTCCATACATCATTGTGGGTTATTCCTTTGGCTGTCTTCTAGCACATGCCATAGGTTTACGTCTAGAAGCGTGCGGTGAGCAAGCGAAGATTGTGATGCTTGATGGCGCGCCTAACTTTGCTAGTTCCTATGTGCAAACGGCCAAGAAGCAAACGGATGATGTAAACAAACAACAGGCCATGACATTGGCATACTTTGGTGCGATGTTGGCAGACATAGACTATAATAATGTAAGTACCATAGGTTTTGACCATAAAAACGAAACGTAAACATTTTGCGAATTTCCAGATGCTGCACCAGTTAACAAACCTACCCACTTGGGATGGCAAGCTGACGCATCTGGCGGATACGCTTGCCGCATGCACGAAGCAATCCAAAAAAGTGGTAATTTACGTCAATACCTCCGCACACTTCCCTTGTAAAATGTTATATAAATCTTTGCCGTCTTACAGATAATGAAAGCCGCCTGCATGTTCAGACAGAAGCTTCTGCTCTCTGAGAGCTATACGAGCGATGCGAAACTGCAAAGCGATGTCATACTAATCAAGTCGGAAGAAAATAGTGCTATCATGACTGAAGATTATGGCCTAAAACAGGTAAAATCAATAAACCCTTTGCTTAACGGCTATATTCGAATCAAAACCCTTTTTTCAGATCTGCAGCAAAGTAATCGACATACAAATCGTTACCGGCAATCATCGCACTTTCTTAAGAGAAGCGCAATCCCTGCAAACAATTGAGCGGATATTGCAGAAAATAAATTAATAATTTAGCCTTTAGTATTTACCTGAAGTTAAGTATAGCATTATTATATTGTAGTATTTATTTATGTAACAAATGAATAAATATACAGCTTTTTTTCACTTGGCTTTGTACGTTTCTTAAGAAAATATATGAATAACAAGCAAACAATAATCCTATAGGCTACTAGCCTCCTGTAAGCGTCAATTCTAATGTATACAAGCTGATCTTTCGCGTTGCACTCACTACAATCGCAGAAATGTTATTTACCACTTTCAACATCAGAAACTGATACCTTCGGTTTCAATAACTATGCTGACTTTTCTGAAATTTGATGATCTATTGATATTAAAAACACCAAAATTAAAAAAAAACAGCTATAAATATTTAGTAAGCTTGATACTTAGCTTTATCTAAAACAACGAATACAATATTTCTCAGGAAACGGCAGCCCGCCGAAAAGACTTCTCCATTTTTAACAGAGAAAAATGCAGGCTTCACCATTGCACTATTATAAATATGATTTTGTCAAACATTGCTCCATCCAATTTTTTGTGCAAAGCAAAGTGTCGTTACGCAGTCATATTCTAATTAAACATTTCAACAAACAACATTTGCGAAGCATACCCGAAGTGCATGTAACACTTAACGGCATCAGCAGCCATCAATGATTTGAATTTGAAAAGTGCCAAACAGCATCAGGTCACCAATCAAGCAACTTTTTGCTGCTACTTATTAATTAGTCAGCGGGCACTCAGCGATAAGAAAAACACCTAACGGAAAATCACCCTCGTGCATATAACAATATGCTTCCCCAATAATGTATGGATCACCTCAGGCAAACGTGTAAAAGCAAAAACAAAATTTTACACAGTAAGCAAAATGAAAAAGTAAAAGCACAAAAAAGTCTATGGATTATCGGCAATATGGCGAATTCGAAGCAATTGAGATTATACCTATTATCAATTACATACTATGTACACATGTATAAGTATGTACGCGCACTTGTTGCATTCAAAAAACATATGACAAAAAACCAAAATAAACGACATTGCACAGAATAATCACGACACACTTATCACACTACAGTCTGTCGATGCCCAATAATTTTTGTTTTAAGTGTTCTTCTTCTTCTTTTTTTAGTGGTCCGATGTCTAACAGACTCAACAACACATTATGAGTATATGTTTATACATATAAAATTAATTATAAGGTTAAATGATTTGAGCAGCCACGGCGGTGGGTGACTCTTATCAGCAACAGGGTAGAGTAAAATCTATTTCATATTAATAAACAAAGGCAAACTAACTGCGGAGACTGTATGTGAATATTTTACTCTTTTTCACAAGTTCGCCCATAGAACTCACATAACTTCCACAAAAAAGTTGTTTAATAAACGTAAATTCTTTATTTACCCAAATATTCACACATAATATATAGTAAGCCTAATAATTCTCTTATATTCCTTTCTGAAAGCAAATTCAAATAAGCTTCTTGTTTGAATAAAAGTCATTTTGCGCCATTTCGCCTTAGAAGGGGTGACTGACTTTGAACATGGTGATTGACAACGAAATCAAGAAGAATCGCTGTCGCAGACATAGAGAGAGAGCGAGTGACCCATACAGTCTAGCCACTTTTGCTCAGTGAGTGTTTGTACCAGTGAAGCTCAGTAAAGTACAAGTATTGGCAAATTCATGTGTTGTTGTTATGCCGGGTCTTCGCTTCATGCTTTCATCGTAGATGATAATCTCTTATGCCTCTATCTTCTTACGTCTCTTTCTCCATACGGTTCATATATAAACGGATGGTGGACACCTTTTTTATTCAGTCTTTTTTGACACTTCGTAGCGACAGGTTGTTTCTTCTTGCCAAAGTTTACTTGTTCGTGGAAAGTAACTAACGGTAACTAAGCTATAATTACCGCTTAATTATACTACACATTTTCAAAGTGAGTGTTAGAATAAAAACAAAACAATAAGAAGAGAAAGTGTATAAAAACAAATAAGAAAATAAATTATTTCGCAAAAAGTTTGTGAATGTCCTGGCATTAAATTTTGTACAAAATAAAAGGTGTACCTAAATAATTAAAGAATAAAGTTAGAAAAGCAAGTAAACAATAGCCAGAAAACATACATTATTAAAAACAGAAAATTTCTAATTTTAAAGGTTTTGATTACAACAAACAAAATAAATTTTGTTGAAAAAAATTGTGAATCGCCGGTGGAATCTTTTTTGCGACGTATTTAATTGCTGGAAAAAAGCAGACGGACCAACTGCAACAATAAATACAAGCGAAAGCACAACCAAAAAGGACAGCAGCCAAAGTCGCCTGATATTAGGTATGTACATATATAAACTTCGTGTACGCAATCTGGGTGAAAAAAGAATAGAAAAAAGAAAACTCGGTGAATGTTTTAAAAAATGAAAATTAATTAAGAAAGTTTGAAATATTAAATTATATATTGGCACTTTTATGAATGAGCTGTACAAAAAACGAATTATTGAAAACAACAAGCAAAAAATTTTTAAATAATATAAAAGTAAAATGACGTTTTAAGAGAACTATTTAAGAAAATTATTCATGTTGCACTTAAGTTATTATTTTGATTATTGCACAAATGTTAAATGTAATTTGCCCAATTTATTGTCATAAATTGCCGATAGAAAACAGCGTTCCATGTCACTTGTAATTATTTTCGTCGTTCTTTAGTTGCACTACAAAATAAATCGTGCATTTTCAGCTTGCAGCACATACTTGCATGTGTATCTACATATAAATGCTTAGAGCAATATCTTAATAAAAAATTTATTTGTACGAAAGTAAATTGGCTGCATACAGACAGTTGAAGCGCAGACATGTATAATTGAAATTGCATTTCAAATGTGTTGCTACGATACCTCTTTTCAATAACTTTGTGTACTGTAAGAATTATACCAAAGCATGCCCTTTTAGTTTGAATCGGACATTGCATGCAATTCGTTATTAAAATACGAAATGAAGCGTATTGGAATATCGCTATAACTGTGTCTGATGCACTTTCTTTTAATTTCGTTGTTATTGCTGCTTGCCTAATTTTTGCTAATTGACTATTAACAACATTGTTTTTGCTATAGTAAATATATGCGTTGCTTATGCATATGCTAAACATTTCAAGCTTTTATTGTGCAGCTAATGATTTGGTTTTAGTATGGTTTCTTGTAATTAATTACAGCTAATTAGTGAAGAACAGCTAAGTCTTCCTCGGGCAAAAACAAAGCAAAACAATACCGCGCTACATGCTAAACAATGATGCCATTTAAATGTTTGATTAGCAAAGCAACATACGTATACGCACTTGTCATTAAAGATGAACTCCACACTGATAACGACATGTTCATATAGTCGAGTGTGCTTTTGCTTCCGCTGCATTTTAATTATGTTGTGTATTTAAAAGTATCGCCTGTTCTTTGGGAATCTCCGTAGCAAAAGTAGCGAGCCACTTTTTACGTAATACATGCGATTATCACAATTTATTGACCCGTCGTCATTTATTATCAGTTATGTAGCCATTAATTGACATTGAACTTGACTAAATGCTACGTATGCGATTTTAGTGTGCCAATCAGAAGTGGGAAAGAGATAGATGTTGGCAAAAGAACATGCAGTTAAATATATAAATGCTGATTTTAGTGATTAATCAAGCAATGACTTAAGCGTCATTGAACGTTAAGGAAATAAAACATAAACGATAGTTGCAATATGCATAAATCAAATATCCTTCTGATTAGGTAAATATTAATTTAAAGCGAAAAGGCAACAACAAAAAGTATTAGTAAATAAAGCAAGCATTAAATTTGCACAATAAGCGATATCGTGCTATTCTTAAAATTACAACAATAATAAAAAACTAGCGAGATTTGTAACGTGAGCCACAACAATTGTGCAAAATTGTTTTTGTTTGTATGTAACAAAGTTTCGTTTCTATGTGGTTTTTGTTTACTTGTTTGTATAGTGACGCAATTGAAGAGCATATCGCCTGATGCGCGCTTAACTTTCAGCAGCTAATATCAAACCCACTCAGTCAACGTTCCTTTTAATTTTTGCACAAGCACATACATACATACATACGTATACACATATAGTGTGTAATTATTACGAAGAACAACAAACGAAAATATACACAAAAATAAAAATTCCAATTAGCAACAAAAAGTTGCAAAATTAAATATCACACCTACAAAGCGTGGAAAGTAATGCAATGCTTTCGCCGTGTTGTTGTTGTAGTTCTTTGACTCTGTAACCTAGCAACGCTCAAGACGACGCTAAATAAACCACACAGATATGCCAACAATAATAATAATAACAATAATGCATATTAACACTAATATAATGAAAAATACTGTCTGAACTTCAATAAAAAATCACGCCACCTTATCATCTCGCGTTCCAGTTATTATGTGTGCAAGCGAGAGCACAATTGCGATGGCGTGTTGCTCTCTTACTTTGTGCAAATACGTATACATACATACCAAAAAAGCCGGCATGCTTCGTGAGTGTGGGTTTTTTTTTTTTTTTTTTGCATAAAAAATATAAACAATACAAATGTTCATTTCAACATACCGTATGCCAGCAAAAACTGACTAATGTCGTCGCCAACTGATAAGCAAATATATAAATATGAATAAAATGACGTGTTAACAAAAGCAATAAATTGTGTTTCCTGGATTGGTGTTAATTTTTTGTTAAAAAATAATACAATTTTTTAAGGCAGTGGCATTTATGCATTTGCTAGTTGAAAGGAAAGTCGTTATGCTTGCAAGAAACTATTGAATATAAAAATACAATCATTTAATTTGCAGAGTTTATTGTATTTTTTTTTAAATTTGAAAACATATCCATCAAAACCGACGATTACTCAAACAGCTGCTTTTACCCAAACTTTATATGCGCACACCACGTACTTACGTGCGCTTGTATGCCTGCTCTGTGTGTGCGTCTCTATACATACATATGTATGTATAGCTGTGTGTTTTATCGTACGATGTTTTTGTCGAATCGCAGAACGTTAACTTTTTTCCATCCAGTGACGCTGCGCGCGTTGTTGGTAATGCCGATGAAGTCGCCATGGAAGTAGTACAAAAGAGAAAATGGTTAATAATACCTGGGAAAACGTTTTTATTCAGCGAGTAGTGCTCTTGCACAGGTCAGCGTCCCCACATAATACCTAAATCTTGCCGTCATCCAGTACCGAACCTACCCAAACATCTGTTATTTAAAGCTAGCCCAGAAATCACCTGATTTTAGCGTGCTACACAGCAAAACATAAAACAGCAACAACAATGTGCGATAAACTGTGCTTACTCTCGTACCAAATGAGAGAGTAACTCATCAATTCTCCACGAGAAATATTTTGTAAGCACTCTGAGTGAAAGACACATGGGCGTAGTTGGAGTTTAATTTAAATAAGGGGGTTTCACAGTTAATGATTATTGTTGTCGTTAATACGAAAATAAAAATAAGTTCTTTCTTATTGTTAACATTCAATAACATAACATTAACATTCTTACGTTTTGATAATTTTTGCATTTTCAGTTCGAAACTGTTAAAAGGCGTGGATAAAATTGAACAGCAACCTGTTGCAAGCGTTATTAATAATAACAGCCATAATAGCAACGTCAACCATACTGCCAGTAATAGCAAAAGTGCACGAGCTAAAAATCGTCGTAAAAAACGTCGCAACAAACAGCAACAAGATTCGCAACTTCAGGAACAAAATCAGATAGTAGTAGCTAACAAGATGCCAGCCCGTTTCGTTGAAGAAGTAATCACTGACAATGCGCATAGTACCCCATTGGACCTGGGCGGACACTTTGCGCCTCGTCAGCCGATTGTGAGCAACGATGACGTAGCCATCACTGGTTTTTCTGGCAGACTACCCGAAAGTTCTACTATTGAGGAATTCAAACGTAATCTTTTCGATGGCGTTGACATGGTAAACGACGATCCTCGACGTTGGGAACGTGGTAAGTAATAGAATGACACGTTTGTTTTAATACGTAAATTATCTAATAAAATTATCTAAAATTCCTTCCAAAGGTCTTTATGGTCTACCCGACAGGCTAGGTAAAATCAAGGAAGAGGATTTGGCAAATTTTGATCAGCAATTCTTCGGCGTACATCAGAAGCAAGCCGAGTGCATGGATCCCTGTCTACGCATTTTGTTGGAATTGACGCATGAGGCTATCATTGACGCCGGTCTTAATCCCGTCGACCTGCGTGGGTCGCGTACTGGTGTGTATATTGGCGTATCGAACTCTGAGACGGAACAACATTGGACTATAGATCCTGATCGTGTGAATGGCTATGGTTTGACGGGATGCGCACGTGCCATGTTTGCAAATCGTATCTCGTACACGTTTGATTTTAAGGGTCCCAGTTACTCTGTGGATACGGCATGCTCTAGTTCATTATATGCTTTGGAACAGGCTTTTTCCGATATGCGTGCAGGAAAATGTGACTCCGCGTTGGTTGCTGGAGCTGGTCTTATACTGAAACCGACCATGTCACTGCAATTTAAGCGTCTAAACATGTTGGCGCAAGATGGCAGCTGCAAGGCCTTCGATGAGTCCGGTAACGGTTACGTGCGCTCCGATGGTTGTGTGGTTTTGCTGTTGCAGCGCACAAACGTCGCCAAGCGTGTGTATGCTTCTATATTGAATGTGCGCACCAATACCGATGGTTTTAAAGAGCAAGGTATTACATACCCAGACGGTCGTATGCAAAATCGTTTGATACGTGAAACCTATGAGGAAATCGGACTTAACCCCAATGATGTCGTATATGTTGAAGCTCACGGCACCGGCACCAAGGTAGGCGATCCACAGGAAGTCAACTCGATAACGGATTTCTTCTGCAAAGACCGTCAAACTCCGCTGCTTATCGGTTCGGTTAAGTCAAACATGGGTCACTCTGAACCAGCCTCAGGTGTTTGTTCCGTTGCAAAAATCTTAATCGCCATGGAAGCGGGTATCATACCCGCAAATTTGCACTACAAAAAACCCAACCCAGATTTGCATGGTCTTGTTGAGGGCCGTTTGAAGGTCGTGGACAAGCACACACCCTGGAACGGTGGCATTATCGGTTTAAATTCATTTGGTTTTGGTGGCGCCAATGCGCACGTAATCCTCAAGTCTAACCCGAAACCGAAGGCGATCACACCACGTGATGGTGGACCAAAGGTTGTCATTTGCTCGGGTCGTACCTTCGAAGCTGTGCAGTCACTCTTGGAATCGGCCACTGAACACGCTAATGATGATGAGTATCTGCAGTTGATCAACGACATTCACTCGAAGCCAATACCTTTGCATTATTTCCGCGGCTATGGCGTTGTCAGCAGCACCAAGGGTTCACTACAACGCGAGGTTTTGGAGTTTAGCGACGAGAAGCGTCCCATTTGGTACATCTACTCTGGCATGGGCAGTCAATGGGCCAGCATGGCCAAAGATTTGATGAACTTGGATGTCTTTAAGACGACCATACAACGCTGCGCCGACGTTTTGCGTCCAGAAGGTGTGGATCTTATTGATGTGCTTACACGTTCTACTGATAAAAGTTTCGAGAACATATTGAATTCGTTTATTTCCATCGCTGCCGTGCAGGTGGCACTCACCGATTTACTGACCTCTCTTAACATACAGCCCGATGGCATCATCGGACATTCTGTTGGTGAATTGGGATGTGCCTACGCTGATGGTTGCTTTACACCCGAGCAAACTGTGCTGGCTGCTTACTGGCGTGGCAAGAGCATTTTGGATACTCAACTGGCCAAGGGAAGAATGGCTGCCATCGGTTTGAAATGGGAAGAGGCACACAAGCGTGTACCCAGCGATTGTTTCCCAGTATGTCATAATAGTGAGGACAATTGTACTATCTCTGGCCCTGAGGATTCAATCGATGCATTCGTTGCTAAATTAAATGCAGAAGGTGTCTTTGCAAAGGCGGTAAACTCAAGCGGCTATGCTTTCCACAGCAAGTACATTGCCGATGCTGGTCCTAAACTACGCAAGAGCTTAGAAAAGATTATTCCGAATGCCAAGAACCGTACGTCTCGTTGGTTGAGTACAAGCATTCCTGAATCAGCTTGGAATACACCTATTGCCAAGCAATCCTCAGCTAGTTATCACGTGAACAACTTGCTCTCACCTGTGCTATTCCATGAGGCTCTGCAGCACATACCAAAGAATGCCATTTCCATTGAGATTGCGCCACATGGCTTGCTTCAGGCTATACTTAAACGTGCCCTTGGTCCTGAAGCCTCCAATTTGAGTTTAGTTAAGCGCGGTCATGAGAACAACGTAGAATTTTTCTTGAGCAACGTCGGCAAATTGTATGCCGCTGGTGCACAGCCACAGGTCTTGAACCTGGTACGCCCAATTAGCTATCCAGTTGGACGTGGTACACCTATGTTGAATTCCAAGATTGGTTGGGACCATTCACAAAAGTGGTTGGTGGCCAAGTTCGGCAATGAAACTTCATCTGGAGAAACTGTAGTTGAAGTCGATTTAAGCAAAGACGAAGACGCTTTCCTCGTGGGACATACCATTGACGGTCGTATACTTTTCCCAGCTACAGGCTATATGACTTTGGCCTGGATGACATATGCTAAAATGCGTGGAGGTGAATTCCACAAGACACCAGTTGTCATGGAGAATCTGGTGTTCCATCGCGCCACCATTTTGAACAAGAACACCGTGGTGAAGTTTGGCATCAACTTCTTCGATGGCACTGGCAACTTTGAGATTTGTGAAAGTGGCAGTTTAGCTGTTTCCGGCAAAATTAGTGTACCGGAGAACATTGACAATGAAGAATTGCCCTTGGAAACGCTAACCAGCAGCACGGTAGCCAAGCAACTGGCAACCAATGATGTCTACAAGGAGTTGCGTCTGCGTGGCTATGACTATGGCGGTATCTTCCGTGGCATTCTCACCTCCGATTCGATCGCTTCGGTCGGTAACCTACAGTGGGTAGATAACTGGATCAGCTTCATGGACACCATGTTGCAGTTCAGCATTTTGAGCAAGAATTTACGTGAGTTGTATCTGCCAACACGCATTGAGAAGGCCGTCATAAATCCCAACAAACATTTGGAAATTATCGAACGCGCTACTAAGGAAACATTAACTGAGGTTGGTTTGCCTGTTTACTGGTATGACGACATTAACGTCATCAAGAGCGGCGGCGTAGAATTGCGCGGATTAAAGGCTTCTCTGGCACAAAGACGTCCGGGCACACAGAACCCACCGACACTGGAACGTTACACTTTCGTACCGAATACTAATACCACCGAATTGAATGAGAATCTAGAACGTGCACGCTTGCATGCTTTGGATATAGCTATACAGCTGATAATTGAGAACTCCAGCGGCGCTGTTAAACTAAAGGGTGTCGAACTGGCCAATGGGCGCAATCCTGATGTGCTTGTGGCTGACAAACTGCTACAATTCATCGAAGGCGAACCGGTGCTAACAGGCGATGTGGCTGTTGTCACCTCGAACAACAATGAAGAGAGCATTGCTAATGTCGTCGGCGAGTCCGGTGTGCGCATTATCTCAAAGGACATACTCAAAGAACCCGTAGAGCAGAACTGTCATTTTGTCTTTGGTCTGGATGTGCTCTCGCGTCCCGATACTAAGACCTTGGAGAACAGCATTGCCACTATTAAGGATACGGGTTTCCTTGTTTTCGAAGAAAACTTAAGCAGTTTCAACACTACGGGCCGACAACTCTTGACTAAGTATGGTTTCACGACCATACAGGAACAAACCTTGGGAAGCACAAGAGTCTTGGTGGTTGCACGACGCGCCATCAATTTGACAACTCGTAAGTCGGTGGTCGTCAATATCACCGAACAGCACTTCAACTGGGTTGATGACCTGAAGACCGCACTGGCCAAAGCTAACGAAGAGGAACAATTTGTGTACATCGTTTGCCAAGGCGAGGAACTTTTCGGCGCGGTTGGTTTGATGACCTGTGTGAAGAATGAGAACGGCGGCAAATTAGCACGTCTCGTCTTTGTGCAAGATGCCAAAGCAGAGAAATTCTCCCTAACATCAGCATTCTACCGCAAACAATTGGAAAAGGATTTGATATCGAATGTATTGAAGAACAGCACCTGGGGCACATTCCGACACTTGAAACTAGAAAAAGAAACGGCCACTTTGCAAGTGGAACACGCCTATGTGAACGCCTTAGTTAAGGGTGACCTTGCATCGTTGAAGTGGATAGAAGCTACCACAACTCAGACCAACACTCAAGATGATTTTGAGCAGTGCACCGTGTACTATGCGCCGATCAATTTCCGTGATGTTATGCTTTCATCTGGTAAACTGGCTGCTGATGCACTGCCTGGTGATTTAGCACAACAGGATTGTGTGCTGGGCTTGGAATTCGCTGGTCGTGATTCCACTGGCCATCGTGTTATGGCCATGGTTCCTGCTAAATCATTGGCAACCTCCTGCTTGGCCAGCAAGCGCATGATGTGGCAAATACCAGACAATTGGACCATGGAGCAGGCATCCACAGTGCCATGCGTTTACGCTACGGTCTACTATGCTCTGGTTGTGCGTGGCCAAATGAAGAAAGGCGAGAAAATCCTTATACATGCCGGTTCCGGTGGAGTTGGCCAGGCTGCCATCTCTGTGGCATTGAGTCATGGTTTAACTGTTTTTACGACCGTCGGCAGCAAGGAAAAACGTGAGTTCCTGAAACAACGTTTCCCGAAACTACAAGATCGCCATATTGGTAACTCGCGTGACACGTCCTTTGAGCAATTGATCTTGCGCGAAACTCGCGGTCGTGGTGTTGACCTGGTACTTAATTCACTCTCCGAAGAGAAGTTGCAGGCCTCAGTACGCTGTTTGGGCCTGAACGGTCGCTTCCTGGAGATAGGCAAGTTCGATTTAAGCAACAACAGTCCACTGGGAATGTCCGTATTCCTGAAGAATACCTCATTCCACGGCATTTTGCTCGACAGTGTGATGGAAGGTGAGGAAGAGATGCAAAAGCGAGTGGTCTCACTCGTCGCCGAGGGCATTAAGAGTGGTGCTGTAATACCTTTGCCCACTTCGGTGTTCAACGACCAACAAGTTGAGCAGGCCTTCCGTTTTATGGCCTCTGGCAAACACATCGGCAAAGTGGTCATTAAGGTGCGTGATGAAGAGGATGGCCGTAAGGCACTTTTGCCGAAACCACGTCACATTAATGCCATACCACGCGCCTACATGCATCCGGACAAGAGTTACATATTGGTCGGTGGTCTGGGTGGCTTTGGCTTGGAGCTGACGAATTGGCTGGTGACACGTGGCGCACGCCATATTGTGCTTACATCACGCTCTGGCGTTAAGACCGGCTACCAGGCATTGATGATACGTCGCTGGCAAGAACGTGGCGTCAAGGTAGTCATAGATACCAACGATGTGACCACGGCAAGCGGTTGTAAAAAGTTACTTGAAAACAGCAACAAACTGGCACTGGTGGGCGGCATATTTAACTTGGCCGCTGTGTTGCGGGATGCTTTAATCGAAGATCAGACCGCAAAGGACTTCAAAACAGTGGCTGATCCCAAGGTTACCGCGACTAAATTCTTAGATCAGTACTCGCGCTCCATCTGTACTGAATTGGACTACTTCATTTGCTTCTCGAGTGTGTCCTGTGGACGTGGCAATATTGGACAGACAAACTACGGTCTGGCTAACTCTGCTATGGAGCGCATCTGCGAGCAGCGCCAAGCGAGCGGTTTCCCAGGCACAGCCATACAATGGGGCGCTATTGGTGATACCGGTTTGGTGCTGGAGAATCTTGGTGACAATGATACAGTCATTGGTGGCACACTGCCACAACGTATGCCATCTTGTTTGCAAACTATTGATCTCTTCTTGCAACAGCCACATCCAGTGCTTGCATCCATGGTGGTTGCTGAAAAGCGCAAGTCTGATCAATCCGGTGGAGCTAGCCTAATCGCAACTATTTCAAATATTCTCGGTTTGCGTGACATAAAGAACATACAGGACGTTGCGACGCTGGCCGATTTGGGCATGGATTCACTGATGAGCGCCGAAATTAAGCAGACACTGGAACGTAACTTTGATATTGTAATGTCAGCACAGGAAATACGTCAGCTGACATTCGGCGCCTTGAAGGGCTTAGATGGAGGCACCGCTGAGACTAAAGTCACAACAGAAGCTACACCGAAATCTCCGGCCACATCGCGCACACCCAGTCCCTTGGGTGATGGCACGCAGGTGGTATTCCACAAGGAACTGATGCCCACGGAAGCGATTGTCGAGCTGCCCACTAAAGCAACACCGACTTCAAAGAAACGTCCCATTTTCATAATATCACCTATCGAAGGCTTTGCAACAGCGTTGGAACCCTTAGCTGAACGTTTGGACTGCCCTGCCTATGGACTGCAATTTACTGCGGACGTTCCACTGGATTCGGTGGAATCGTTTGCTAACTATTTCATTGCACAAGTCCGTAAAGTGCAGCCAAAGGGTCCCTATAACTTGGCGGGTTACTCCTTCGGTTGTCTTATCACCTATGTCATGGCAACCATACTTGAGAAGAGCAAAGAAGTCGTGCATGTGGTTATGTTAGATGGTGCGCCGCATTATGTCAACTGGTACACAAATAGCTTCAAACAGCGTTACACAGACGGCGACGAGAATGCCAATCAAGCCTATGGTTTGGCGTACTTCGGCATGGTACTGACCAATGTTGAATACAAATCGGTAAGTTGCCCGAAAAGTGAAGTTTTCTATAGAAATTAATGTTTTTCTATGTACGATTTTCAGTTGGTGCGACTGCTACTCGTTATACCCACTTGGGAGGAGAAACTCACGCGTTTCGCGGAAATTATCAACAATGAAATAAATCAGCCCACGAATGTGGTAAGTTAAAAGAGAATGTTCTATGCTCTTATGGATACTAATATAAATCCACCATTTTCCTTATTCGCGCTCAGATTATCAAGGCAGCAAATGCCTTCTATCAGAAACTAGTGCTCGCCGACAAGTACAAACCCACGATAAAACTACAGTCGAATGTGACACTCGTCAAGCCCACAGATAACTCCGCCAAACTAGATGAGGACTATCGCCTGACGGAGGTACGTTAACAAATGAAAATCAAATAAATGATCTTACTTAATTCATGTATTCTGTTGGCTTGCAGGTTTGCACAAAGAAAGTTGAAGTGCACACAGTCGAAGGCAATCACCGCACATTCCTGCTGGAAGATCAATCCCTTCAAACGATTGAGTCCATTCTAAAACGTCTCTTCGATTAAGTTATTAATTTAAACACACATCAGCAAATACTCCAAATCTCGAAAATCACATGCCCACATACACAAGCACAAGCAACCTCCTATCCATTTTAAGTTTAGCTAGTGAAGTTTTTTACACGTAGATTGGTGAACTCTCGAAGAGCGTTGCTTTACAATGCCTTGATGACGTTGACAATTATTATAATAATCATGATCAAATCCATAAAGAGGTTTAATATATATAATGAGCGAAATCATGACGAAATTGAAAAGGTTTCAAGTATACTATATTGAAACACTTACGTAATTTAAAAATCTAAAAAGTTGTGTAAAGCAATTTTAATGTTGCACATGTAATACGCATTATGCGTAACGCATCTTTATAAGCACCATGTATGCCAATTGCTATTAGCGATATCGTCCGAGTTGATTAACTGATGTCTTGCATGCCTTTTGCACGCCAGGTCCAATTTTTTGTGCAGAATGCATGCGATTCTTGTCAGTTGAATTACAACTTAAACCCTTATAATAATTGTGAGCATTCCAAGTTTTAATTTATTTGCTTTTGAAACAAAATCAAAAAATTTCATTTAAGCCTCTTTTTATCCCAGTTAGAAAAAAAATAAACAAAAAATCGATATATCATTGTGATTAATTTTTAATTATTTTTTAATTAGTTTTAGGCTTAAATTTTTTTTAACTAGTTTGGTTACTAAAACCAAATATTTAACAAACAAAAAAAAAAGGAAATAAATGTATACTTTTATTGAATGCATACCAAGAGATAAATAAAAAATTATTAAATATATATTTTCTTTTTATTTAATTGACTTCTTTTTAGTCAACAACATTCTGCGATTTTTTTTTTTTTTTTTTCATTTATAAATGTGTTTTAGTGTTAAGCACATATACATGTATTTAAATTTATACAAGAATATTGTATGTACACTTGAAAGCATTACTTATTGCAAATAAATATATATTGTGGATGAATACAAAGAAATTATGCATTTTATTCTTTTCTGATTATACAAACGCACGACGGCCTAAATATTCTGCGTCAATCAGCACAGCTTTTGGCTTCTTAGTTGTAACCATAAACAGTAAAATATAATAAAACGCACTACTCTGAATACGCTTTAATATTATTTAACGTTTTAACCAAAGTAAAAATAAGTACATAGTAACAATTTTACGCATTCAAAATGTTTTGCGATTTGTTACTTAAAAAGCAACGGTTAAATAGGCCTTAAGTCAAGTACGGTCACCTTACAGATTTTAGTCGAAATAAAAATCGATTTAAAATCAGTACTCCTGGTGAACACATGAATATATATGGATTGGTAATGAGCTCGCTCAATAATCCAGACAGGAAAGCTTAAAATGCCATGACACATGATCAGATCGATCGGCTATGATTTTGCGTGAAAGTGTGGAAGAAATCAAAACAGCGCTAGACGGGAAAAAAGTTAAAAAAAGATAAACTAGACTTCAACTCCGAATGCAGCGGCGGACAGCGTGGGGCAGAGGACCGGTACTGATTTCTACACATATACAAAGGAGGTATTGAGGAATTTTAATTAATTTTAATTATTCTGCAATTTTCAACTGCCTAACTATTATAATATTGATGTCAAAAGAAGTGCACTTCTTCTTATAGTTTTCATGTTCTCTATATCTTCTATGTCTATCTTCTGGATATTGAGGATTTCGGTAAGAAATCTGTGTAGTTCCGATACCGATGACGTCACTCTGCTGACTTCCTCGATGTCGTCAACATTTTGAAATTTCCAAGCCGCCACCAGGATTCGAATCGCAGACCTCACAACCTGATGCAAGAGGAGGAGGAGTCTAATTGCACTTTCTAATCACTAATTGCTTAGGTGCAAATCAAGTTCTAACTGAGTACAGCTGCGCATTTTACTGGGGAATTAACCTTGACAATTGATTATGAATAGCCAATTTTCCTGAGTGGTGCGCATCATCATGCGCACACATACACAAGGCATTTTTTATAAATAGCCCTTTAATTACATACATGCACTATTAAACCCATTGCCTTATACATGGGGGTTATCAGCTAATCAGCACCATTTTGTTTCTTTATTTTTTTCGCAATTTAAACGATGTCAATATCAATGCTAAAGCCGACTTTATGAAAGGGAATATTCTTTGTATTGATTGTCTTATTCAATAACTCCCAATTTATACTAATGTTTATTCACTCGATAATCTGAAATCTGTAATCTAGCAGCGCATTACTAAGCAGAAATAGCTGAAGCTGCGGGATTAATGTTGTGCAAGTAACAAATGTCTACTGCCAACAACCTTTATTGAACTACGACAAAACTCAAAATTAATTTTGCAAAAACTGATAACGGTTTTATTTTTCAAATTAATATTTAAAAAGTCTTATCAACAGATTTTGAAGCTAATTAATAATTAAATAAAATATCTGACAGTCTGATGTTACAGCATTTGCACAATATTCGCCGATTATGTTTTGCGGCGAGGTAATCTTAAACTAATAACAAAATAACAGAAATACCAAAAGCAATAAAATCAAATACATTATGTTAATGAAGCTTTGCTGATAAGTCATCGTCGCAATTTTATGAATCTCTACGTCTACGTCTTTTTCTTCTTCTTAATCTGCCACGGCATTTGCCTTTGTTGCTGCGTAGGACAAACTTGATTAGGAAAAAAATTAAATCGAGCACAACAACAATAAATATGGCAAAAACTAGTAACAACAGGAAAAGTACTGCGCATAGCAGCAACTAAGTACTGCAAGCATCGCTATTAATTTTTTACATATTCAATTTGATACTTAAGCAGCCCAAGTGCGAGCGGCTGATGCTGTGTGTTTGGTTTTTACTTTATTTCTTTCTTTGTCGCTTCTACTTACACGCGTATGCCTTATCAGACGCGCGCCGATAAGCCAATCAACAAATTTCTGGCAGCAATACGAAAGGGCATTCGACTTAATTTTATTTTTTTATTTTTACTTAAATCAGCTGCGAAGTTCGTTTTGATTTTATACGCGGGTTACAAGTCGACTTGATTTCTATTTATATTGTGCGCTGCGGAATTTTTAATTTAACTTCATTCAGTAATTTAACATATATTTTGCTAACATTACACAAATTTAAATATGTGCTCATTTAAAAACCAGGTAAGCACATCATTTAATAATAATTCACTGCAGCCCTTAAGCACTTCAGATTTAAAATTTACAGTTGAAAACAGAGTGCAGCTGCGTCAATGCGTATACGCAATATTTGTATTTTGCACAAGCAGTTGCTGAGAGCTGAGAGCATGCGAAGCAAAATATGCAAAAAACAAAAATAAAATACTTTATTTTGTTTGAATAAGTCATAAATGTTAATCGATTAAAAATGAAATGAGCATGGTAAATTTTGTTTTGTTTGTTTTCTAACTATACAAAATCAAAAGTAAAAAGCAAAAATAATAATAATTAATACATAAATAACTCGCGGGCCAACATATGCATAAATGGCTAATCTTGTATTGTTTGAATATTTGTGTCAAATTTAAATTATTTTAGATTTCGCATTAAAAATGAATTCAGCATGCATAATTATTATTATACCAGGTCAGGTTTACTTGGATGTCAAACTGAGTTGTTGAAACGGTCAACTTATATAATATCATAAGTCTTCTTTAGTCTTCGTCTCTTTAAGGGAGTGACAATCAACATTAATTAAATGAGTAAGCTGTAACTGTAATTATGTATGTATGTAAGGGAATGTAATTGTTTTCTCAGCTAAACGTGAACTTTGAAATGCTTTTGTAGCGCATTGCTTAGTTTTTGCGTTACTTTAGATCTTCTAATCTTACATGCTTTCATTTTTTAGAACCATTTAACTGGATTGCAGTTTATTAAAATGAATCAACAAGTATAAAAGTCCAAAAATTAATTCAATGTCAGGTGTATTATGACAAATAGTTTTAGTATATGAGTATATAAGACATTAGGCACAAGATAAGGTGTATAATTTTAAAAATGATTAGCGATAAATAGAAAATCAACTACTTTCAAATTATCTTATCAACGACCGACTGCCGACTGTCAAATGATAATTTTATAAGACTCATTAATAGGTTATTTGCTGAATTCATTTGTTACGATTGTTGGGAAGATTTAAAAAAAAAATTTAATTATTTATTGCTTTGTGAAAAAGTCGTCATGCATGAATTAATTAACTAACAATTGCACTTAGACAATTGTAATCATTTATTTTATTTGATTTATTTCGATAAAACACATATCTACCCATTGACGTCTTTTGCAATTACATAAAATAATGCTTAATGCAAATATTTAAATTAATTATTGCCTTTAAACAATTCACATTCCCAGACTAAATTTATTTCATATTTTAATATTCACAGATTATTATTATTTTTTTTTTTTGTTTTTGGTAAAATTTTGCTACGATTTACAACTTTCAACGAATACTGCGTCTCACTTATCAAAACATTATTTATTTATGCAAATTCTTCCCCAGGTATATTTTTCCATAGTAGAACAATATCAAAATAAAAATCTCAAGCAATCAACACTCGAAATATTATTAATTTCCTTTCATTTCGAATAAATTTATTGTAGCAGTCAAGTGGATTTGTCTGCTTGAATGCAACGTAAGCAAAATTGACATTTGACGCAATTAAAATCGAAATTCGATAATTTTAAACTAATGATAATATTAAGACCTAAAATATTCAAAGAAGCTTTCAGTGTACAGGGAAATTATGAATTTGCTCACATTAGTTTGTGCTTATAATGAAAAGAACAATAAAATATTTTTTTTCCAATTTCTGATTTTTTAATGCAAGTAAAAATAACGATTTTTTTTACATGTCAACCTGCACATTATATTTGCCACGCATTGTTGCCATTTGACCCAAGAAAAGAGCATATGTACGTAGCCCTAACAGATGCACTAAGTGTAAAACGCAATGCAAAAACCGTAATTGCCTAAAATGCGATCACTCGATAACATACGAAGGAAGTTTAATTTGACGGATTAGCAGAGTTGCATTCGAAGCTTTCGAAAGAGACGGCTTTAGTCACTAGTTTAACCAAGCGAGCGTAGAAGAATGCTGTGATAGCAGTGATAAAAAAATTTCAAAAGCAACAACTAATTGTAACAACTACAAGTTGAGTGAAAATTGCGTCAAATAAAAAAAGTGAAAATTGTAAAAAAAAAGAAATAAAATAGAATTTAATATACAACTTGTAATATTACATAAAATATGTACATATCTAAGTTATGATAATGTAACAACAAAAACAGCAATACTAAAATTTTGCAAATAAAATAATAAAAAAAGCCCAACAACTGCAACGAAAAGCACACAGAAACCACCTTGTGTGTGTGTCTGTATTAAAATCGCTCAAAACAAAAATACCATTGACACGCTTTATCCAAAAAAACAAAAAAAAAAAACAACAATAATAATAATAATAAAAAATCCGTGTGTGTATATAAAATAACAACAGAGGAAAAAAAAAAACGGCGTAGACAAAGTGTGTGAAAAGCACAAAATGTGCGATCCAATAATGATAAGCCCAAACGTTACTGATCCATGCTCAGATCGGACAGTTCAGTTTCAGCTGCCCGATGGTCGAGTGCTCGTAAGATAAGAGCAAGCGCGCTTAATATTCAACCGTTTTCCCTACGCCAATCAACCAGCGAACTAACCAGCAAACGAGCGCACAAACCTGTGCCGAGTGTACACTAACCGCCAAACATAATCAGACAAACTGCGCCGAAACTCTCGCATACACAGACACTCACAAATCACGACGCTGCCACACTTTGTGTCTGTGTGCGCACTCTAGGTAGACTCCGATCAGTATAAAATCTTTAAAAAAAACGCTGAAACGCTCATTCATACTTTTTTTAATCGTTCGACTTAACTTCTTGCGAGACTTCCAACGTGCGCGCTTCGTCTATAGTTACTTACGCCTGCAGTGTACAAGAAAATAGAAGAACAAAACTTCCTATAAATTTAATTTGAAACTTTAATAAGGAATTAAATTAAATTTTAAAACAAAAAATCAGAGGGTTATAAGCTTCACGAGGCGTATACGCAATCGCAAACGAAATAAAGTCCATACGCCAAGCGATCCTTTGTGTCTAACTTACACTACAACAACACTTCCGGTTTTTGCAGATGTGTGTTTATTATGTGATTTAATTATTAGTTTACTGCTGTTGCTATTTACAGTTAAATATTACAATTGCAAAAGTTGTAATTATAATATAAGTAATAAAAAATAACAAACGAATTTGTACGGAAAAGTGCGTGCGAGCTGATTACTCAGTTCTGTAAAGAAAAAAAGAATTGGTTCTTTTAATTTAGTTTGCGTACGTTGACTTTTTTATTGTTTTTGTTGTCGTTGCTAGAGAGCACATTTACGTTACAAAATAATTTAAAAATATAAAGCAAAAATAAACAAATAATGCAATAAACAAAAGCAAACAAAAACAACGGCAAAAACATGAGCGTAGAATTTTGTTTCTTTTTTCTTTTTTTTTTTTTTGATAATCTACATACGCGTGTTCCAGTTACAGCGTTACTGCTGAGCAACAAATCGCAATATTATTGTTTTTATTGTTTCTATTGTATTTATGCGGTTGCTGCTAGCTGCTGATGTTTTTGTTATACTTAGTATGTGATAAGGTTTATCAACTTAGTTATAGATTGCCAATAAAAATCGTGGCAATCTTTAAACTTTTTCCAACAACTTTTTTCGGAGCATGGAATAATTATTTGAAAATAATTTTTTATTGCTAAGACGGTGTCTGGCTGCAGTCTCTGTACTTTTTATGTAGATGAACACACAAATATGTAAAAATTCCTTTTTTAATTTTAAATTGGCTAAGATGCCAATTTTATGCAGTCTATTTTTTTTAAAAGCTTCGTTTTTTTAGCAAGAATCTGTCCATTAATTTTAAAAATGTTTAGTTCTTCACTGAAAATCAGTTTTAAAGACGCGCTTCTATTTTAGGCAGCTTTGAATGGTTTCAAGTCATACTTTTTAGAAACCTTAGGCCTCACACTGTTCCTTAATCAAAAAAGAAGACAACACAACAGAAGTATCCTTCTCGAAGTCAAGTAATTTCAGAAATATACATATGTAAAAGTGGATGATCGGAGCTAAGTAAAGGGCATCAATAGTCTAAGGCCTCTCTCTCTCTCATTCATACAATCTTAGTAGTTGCGCTGGGATAGTCATGAGCATTGTGATGCTGCATTAGCTTGATTGTTATCCATATGTATAACTGAGATAAGCACATGAAGTGTTAAACTGTGAAGATTGCCCATTCAATTTAAGCGTTACCATGCTTTATTTATTTATACTAATGTATAATTAAATTCCTGCTATCTGCTTTTGTTTAATAGCTAAATTTTTATATATTCTGAAACTAGTGGCGAGCTAAATTAATAAAGGGCTAAAATTTCCAAACGACGCACTTATATTTCTCAAGTGAAACTTTGAACTGCGCACAAATCGAGAAAACACGCAGATCAGATCGGTACGACCGAGAAAAGCCATCCCAGATTGAACTTGTTTCGTGATATTATCATTTCGTTCATCTTTTTTTATTGAAGTGTCGCTAAAATCCACTTAAAAATGCTTTCGTCGTCGTCAACGGGTCGCTAAACTCGATAAATTTTTTCGTATGGCATAATTGACGCAAATAGATAATATACAAAAGAAGGTGCCCAGCTACATTCGTATGCATGTATGTATGTATATGTGTATGTGTTGAAATGATCAAAAGCTGAAGTGAGACGAGCCAACCAAATGAACAGTCAGTGTAATTCCTTTAGGAAAAAGAGCAACCGAAGCGTAAATATGTTTGTGTCTCCCTTTGAAAATCAAAATGGCAAGGTTAAGCTATTACGACTAAGCATATGTATATATGTACATGGATAAATACAAAAAAAAGAAAATAAAACTTAAAAATACTTAAACAGAGGTTATTTTTGTTTGCGACTATAGTTTGATTTGGTTACCGTTGCTGCTATGTTTCTAATTAGTCTCGGGGGGTGAGCCCGCATATGCAGCTGATTTGCTAAATTAGAAATAGCTGCATAAACGCCAGAGAAAACACAAATCCAGAATAGCAGCTATGTTAATTGCTGCGACCATGAAGACTACTAATTTGTGCAGGATGTTTGTGATTGAAGCTCAGCTCATGTTTTTTCATTTTATTCTTTTTTTTGTCTTTTTATTTTGTAATATTCGTTTATAACAAAAAAAGTAAAAGTAGGCTGCAAAAACTGATCAGAGCAATTGCAATTTTTTGATTTTCACCAAACCTTGCACTTTGAAATGGGTCAAAGCTAAATTACGCAAATATATAAAATTTGTGTTTATATATTAGTTATGTACAAGCTCGTATACACATAATTGTATATATGTACGTATAATATTTGAATTATTGCTTAATGGAACACCTGCTGATACACAACCTCCAGTGTACATTTATAAAACGTTTAGAAACACAGCAAGACTTCCTCGTTTAATGTTATACTATTTGTCTGTGGTTCTATTTTGATTTTGTTTTTAGTTGTGCTGCAGTTCTATTGTTGCATTATATTGCTTTTGCGATAAATCGCTGATGTATGTCAACAGTTATACAGAAGTATATTATATACTTGAAAACTGTTTGACCCTTAGCTCAAAGAAAAGCATTTCGCAAAGCAAAATTTATGCTTCCCTATCATAGGTGCACACAACGGACATATTCTTACGAGCTAACAAGGAATACAACCTTCAAATGTTTGTTAATAGTTTATGCCAACTCAAATGACTTTGAAATAAAACATATTACATATATAAGATTCAATCTAATATATACTTACTTATGTAAATGCACTTCTATAAAAGTCTACCTAAAATGCCGAGTGCGTCAGAATATGTGGATTTTTAAAAGCAATAGACACAGATTTACTGAACTAATTAGCGTTTTGGAACAGTAACACGAGCTGTTAAAACGCATTGAAATCGTTTAAATATTTACATAATTTTTTTTTTTATACAGCAGCTAGACAAGGTAAATTTAAAAAAAGAACCGCGTATTTGCCTATTAAATTATTGAAATCAATCGTGCACAGCATAAGGCGAAGTGATAAACGCCAATCATCGGATGCAAGAAAGCCAACAATAATTAACAGTGGAAGTATCAGAGTGTCAGCAATTATGTGCATTCAAATAAACAATAATAAGAGCAAAGAGTCCCGACAACCAAACAGCTGACAAGCCGCACAGAGAGTTACAGAAATCTATATAATTGTACTTTTGTTTTTTTTTACGGCGTTTTACGCATGTTAACCCACTAATGCGCACAAGTTAACCCATTTATGCATAAGTGTCATTTCAATAAATGTTTGCGCCAAACAACAAAACAACATTTATGCCACTCGTTCAATGTCGCTTTGCGTTGCGACGCGTTAGCAACAAACGAATTCTGCAATAATTTTTATTGCCGCTTTGTTTAGCTGCTTTATTGTACTCCAATCAGAATCAGAAATAAAACGGTAAACGGCAAAGAATTGCCCTCAGCCCAATTGGCTGTCGCCATAATACGTGTATGCGCCCACTTGTGTACTGTACTGCACTCATCCACCACTACTCAAGTCGAGTTGAATAGAATCGTGTGAAACTGAATTGAGTCGTGTTGCGTTGCTTCAAGTGTGTTCGTTGTTGTTGTATCGTATTTGCGAAAATAATTTAGAAAATACGTTTTCCAGGTTATCAAATGATGCAAAAAAAAAACAAAAAAAAAAACTGTGAATCAGTCTGCTCGCACTTGTCGCCGACACGTGCATACACATACATATGTATGTATATACATATATTCTCACACATATGCACATACATAGCTACATGCTCACCGTGAACTGCAGTTGTGCATTCGAACACAAGCTCAGAAAGTCGGGTCAACGAGTAGGAAAGCCTGCCGAATAGTCTATATTGAACTGCTGCGGTCGAGAACTTGCAATTTCTGCGAGAAATTAGAGCAATTGTATCATGAAAATCATAAATTTTCAGCCGTTCAGTGACTTGCCCAAGACACATTTTATTGTTTGTGCAATTAAAGCGAATTAAATTTGCCAACTCAGCACAAAAGCCCCGCTTAGGGTTTTGCCGAGTTTTTCTTTATGTTTGCGTTTGCGTTTAAAGAACTGCCTGGGTGGGTGCCAGCATCAGCTAGTTTAGCTTGAAAATCTTTAATTCCAAGGAAACCATTAAGTGATTTAGATCGATCCCACCAATTAGAAGCGTAACTAAGTACGATTGCCTCGCCTTATTCACATCATTTGTCTACTTTCAGGAGTTGCTTGCTGATTGAGCAGACACTCGCCCACATTGTAAAATGTTATAATCAGAAGAATAAACATGCTATTATAGCTGTTAGATTGACATCGTGAGCCATTTTACAACTTACCCTATCAACACATTATCAACAAGCACTTCATGACATCAATTGGGTTTAATATGCCAAAAATACAATAAATTGTTCGTAGATAAATTCATTTGCTGAACAGAAACACAAAAAAAAAAAACTAATTCATTTCAAATGTGATGTAACCAAGAGGATTTGAAACACAATAAATACGGGCAAAATACTGCGATAGCTGTTTATGATGTTTGTTTTGATTCTTTCTGGAAAAGTACAATTCAACAGGCGTTGCAGAGTGAATAAGCAAACAAACAAAAAACAAAAAGTGAAACTCGAAATTATATAAAGTGGAACTTGCACTTTGTACTTTTGAAATGTGTTAAATTATTATTAGTTTTAAAGAATCCTTTCGATTATTAATCTTGCCCGTTGTTGCGTCAGTTTTTACTTCTTGCTAATGGCATAATGGATATTTCGAATTTAGGAGTCGCTGAAAGGAGCAGGAACCAGTGCTCGGCAACCTATGAAGCGTAAGGTCTCACTTCACTTTAACCTCTGTAAAAAGCAGCAATTCAGGATGTTGTCGTTGTTACTTTTGATACTATTTTCTGTTTAGAAGATATTATATACAAAAGTATACTATTCAGATTAGTCAAATAGAACGCTATCGTATTCCTAATAACAGCAGATTAGGATGCAAAGACTTAAAGGCTTAAAAATTCATCAGTTCCTTTTTGTCCCGTTGGCGCGTAGGACCTCAAAGGTTTATATTAATTCCAGTTCATTTCTGCTAAGTAATTGGAATGAATCTCTATAACAGTTACAGTCTCTATAGGGAATCCGTGTCCGTGTGAGTTATTTCAAGGATCTGTTGTTGTTTGGTGTTGTAAACAGGCTGTAGATAAGTTGGAAATGACCACAAAAACAGATCATTTGAAGTCGGCATATAACACTGTCAAAACAAGGTTAAAGAAATGCCAATCATCCAGCGGCGTTCTTCTAAATACTTAAATGACCCATATAAGTATGCACTTCTTTCTGTAATCTAAAAAATTTAAACATAACTAGTTTCTTAAATCCCAAAAACTAGGTCAAATGCGTCGAAATTAATGCATTGTACACATCGCATTATCACACTTTTAACAAATACGAACATATATCTTATCTTATTTGCAAATTTTGGTTTCAATGCCAAACTGGCTTTTTTTCCGCGTTTGTGATTCGCTCTGCTATTCTTTTAATAATGTCATGACCATATTCAAAAATTATAATACCTGTAAAATAAAAATAAAAAATCCAAATCATACATAAACAAGAAATGAAATAACAATTTGCACGCTTAAACCTTGACTAACATTTTACATAAGATATAATGCCATTTTTTTGAATAATAAACTTTGCAGAGCAGAGGCAACTCGACAAAGGTCGACCGAAGAGGAGCTGCATAAAAATGATGTCTAGAATAGCAGCAATGATGATAACTATGCGAAAAGAACGATAGAAATACGATTAACTTGGACAGATAGATAGCTGCTCACGCTTTGGATTAAAAAAAGCAAAACAACACAGATTTGCAGATACCTGCCTACCTGCCTGCCTGCCTGCCTGCTTGTCTACCACTCATTCTCGTATGGTGAGCAAATAGAATAAAAACACAAAGGCAGTGACGGCGACGGCAACAGACGCAGAGCCAGCCAAAGTAGCAGTGGCTGTCTATCTTTCATCTGGCTGACGTTATCAGTGAAAGTTCATCGGAAGAGCAGAAAGCCGCAGGCGAAAGATCGGCACTGTCAGGACAACAATGCCAAAAGTTGAGAACCACACATTCGGTTGCAACAAAAGCAGTTTGAAAGCGGAACTAAACGGTTGAGCACAGACAAATCGACACGAACCGATAAGCGAAGGAACAGCAATTAGCAGCATTGCAGTCGGCGTCGGCATATCCGAATTCGCGGTGCTGATAAGCGGACAAATTAACAACAATTAGCGCCTCGTTTGCTAATTAAGTGCAGCGAGGTCAGTTAGTTCCGAGCGAAAGATCTAAGCGGACGAGCCCCGCGTAGTGCATAAGCCACTGCAAGAGTAAAGAAGTCAATAAAAGGTCGAACCAGGAAAATCAAAAAATAAACGCATTGCGGATACAACCAAACGAAAGAGACCTCCAAGCATAACCGCGCACACAGCAGACTTCACAAGAAGGAAAAAAAAAGGAAAAAGAAAGAAAACTGGAAGCTGCCACCAATATGCTGACTGGCGAGACCAGCGTATCGCCCATGTTAATATGCAAACAGAAATCTCATCAAATCGTACAGAGCGTAGGCAGCGGTTCGCTGACGAGCGCACAACGCCAACAACAACAGACGGAGAAACAACCGTTAGCTGATGCGGCGACGGCGCCGCGTAAGAACCTGCACGATCTGTTGCTGGAGGTGCTCGACGTTGCGCTCTCATGTCTCGTGGTGGCACCCTGTGTCATCGCTTACTGGCGTGGCACATGGGAGCTGATGGGCGTGCTGCTCTTCCCCTCCAATCCGCCGTTCTCAGCGCTGATGTCATTTATCATCGGCGGCGTTGGCCATTTTGTGTTCACACTAACGCAAAATTTCTTCAAGGATTACATTCACCCAGATAAACGCCGTCTTACATACTATGTGATCTCGCGCTGCTACACAGCCGTATTTGGCATAGTTTGTGTGAATATGTGGCGTGGTTCCTGGATACTCTGCGATTGGCTAACCAGCGTCGATTCGCTGGCCATCATCTCTATTGTAACGCTTGTGTCCATACTATTTCTCATTGCTACGCGCACAGTGCGAAATCTCGGTGCGGCGCCCTACACTGTGACAATGGATCACAAGACAGACTATTTTGAAGTGGATACAATGTTCAAGATACCGGTATGTGAATTATCACTTGCTTTTTTTTATTTCTTTATTACATACGTACAATGTTTTCGTTTTTGGAATGATTTCAGGGTTTTCATCAACCGGGACTTTATGTGCTGGACACATTATTCTCAATATTCGTTATCGGCACGTTAGTCGTCATAGCATGGCGAGGTCTTTGGGGCATACTCGATCTAACGCTTTTTCCGGGCTATAAGGCAAAGTCCGCATGGGGCTCTTTGGTAAGTAACAAACAAATGTGACAAGTGGGGCTTTATAATAATTGCCATCTGTTATTTTGAAATCTCTTATATGCATGCATATCTCCCTTCATTCGGAGATTATCTAATCTAAATAGTATGTGCTAAAACCAAACAAACTTTTGTTTTGAATAATTATTTTAAACAAAAGCTCTTATCTTATTCAAAACGAGAAACAAGCCGTATGCTTAAATAACTCTTCATACACAAATTCATTACCATTTTTATTGCAAAACTGATTTTGCTCCTTCTAAGCAAATCGCTCGTTAACAGTTATTTGCTCCGCTGATAATCAAATATTTTTTAGATAAAATTAAATTATTGAACGAGCTAAAGGAAGAGAAATCAAGAAAATTTGTCGACGATGAATTGCAAAAGGTGTGAAAAATGAGAAATGAATTGGAAAGTTTCCAAACACCATTTAAATATTTAAAATGAATTGGCCGGGTGGCAGCGTTGTTGTCTGGTCTGAATTTGGTCTAGATAGTCATCAGTGATCATGAGCTCGTGTAAATAAATTATTTTTTGGGAGGGGCTACTCCCCGCAAACATGCGGCGAAATAAGGGGTCATTGGTTTTAGTTTCTCCATATTAAATTTATTAAATGTATGTAATTCATTCAAATTCTAAACCGTTTTAATTTTTGCTTGTAGACAGTATTTTACAAACAAATATCATATTTAACGATTAGCAATGACAATGCAACAATTTTTTTTTTGTGATCAGGTTATTGGCTATCTGACGGTATTCGTTACGTTCATTTTGCAACCGTTGGTGCGGTACATCTGTAAAAGAATTTCTGGTCTAATAAAGTTGATCTTCTGCGATATTTATTATTTTATGGCCTTCTTTGGTGCCGTGAACGCGTGGCGTGGCATTTGGAATCTCCTCGATGTGTATGTTTATCCAGGTTGGTAATCGTACTAAATGAACTGTATAAATCTGAGTTTTCTCATAATATTTTTTTTTTCTTTTATATTTTGTTATAGATGATAAGATAATGAGCTACTGGATCACACACGTAATACCATTTCTTATACTCGCGGCTCTCAAGTGTTCGAATTCAATTTTGGTACGTGGCGTCTTCATTGATGCTGAGGGTGCCGGCGCCGAGTGTGTAGACATACCAATCAACTATGTACGTTTACATTTCCAACGTGAACGCAGCAAGAAATTACAACATCGACACCACCATCACCTGCAGCATTACCTGAAAACTGAACAGCACCCACAGTTGGTCAAAAATTCCGACAAAGACAAGGAGGCGCGAAGTAGTCTTATCGTAGTGAGTGCGGCGCGCACAGATATTAAAACGCAAAGTGGTATGGACATGCTGGACGTCTCGCAAATTGTTTGAGATGCACAAATTAAATTGGTCATAGGTTAGGGGTAAACGTAAACATTACCATTTTTGTTTTAAATACATAAATACTTAATTGTGTGAAAACATGTAAAGTCGTAATTAAGTTTAAACAAATTACTCACAAATGCAAAATAGGAAAGAAAAAATATATAAGAAACATGTTATGCATAACAATATATTGACGAATATGTACAAAAACTGAATCGGTTTTCGTGTAAATGTGATTAGCAGCTAGTTAAGATTATCAACTAAACCGTTTAACTTAAGTGTAGTCCTATATTAAAAACTTATTCACAATAATGCAAAACACTCTAACAATAATAACATGCCTATCTTTATTAATTAAGAATTTTATATGCCTAAGCATGCATTTTCAAAAAATTTTTTTCGAAAAACATTTTGAATAAGCAATCGCATTCGGCCCGTAAAAATGTTTAATTATTATATGTAAACGATGAATAGCTCGTTATAACATAGGTGCTAAAATTGCTTATGCGCAAAGAATAAATTGTAAATTATATTTTTTGTATTGTTTAAATATTTTTTTCTCTTGTTTGTTTTACTTAATGAATTTTCAATATTTTCATTTCTTTCATTTCTGTTGGTTGCAATGTCTGATCTTGTCATTCCTTAAATCGTTTAGTACGAATGCGATTTGTTGATTACCTTGTTGTTGCGCCTCAAATGAATATTGTGAAAATGACAACACAAATGGGCAGAATAAAAAGGAACCAAGAAGTATCAAAATAGAACAGACCGCACGGAACAAAGCATTGGTTTTCGAAAGCGAAAGTTGCCAAGCATTATGGCAGCTCACAATATACAGTTCGTGACCCTTTCAACATAAAAACTGCGTTTTAAAAAAAACCCAAATACAATTATTCAAAAAGTATTGAAAAAGTTGATAAATTTTTAACCCACGTACCTATTTTCATTTTAACTATTAATTCTTTTTTTCCTCTAATTAATGATAATATTAGTTTAATCGCTACAATATTCAAATATTCTCTATATAACATTCAGTGTGAAAATCTGCTAAATCGTAAAGCTGCTGCTAGCCAAGCTAGCTGGGATATTGCAACCGTTTTCCAAAATCAGTAAGCATACAACTACGAAAAAATAGTAGTCTGCTTTAGTGCGCTAAATCACAGCAGTTTTCTAATATGCATATCTCTACATATTTATATATACAATCGTGCTAGGCGTGCTTTCTGAAGTAGCCAAATTGGCTTACTACAAATGAGCAGTGACAATCGCATATTTTCTTTGCCTTGAACCTAACAGTGATTTTGCTCACGATGCCATTGTAATTTCTATTTCATGTTGAATCCAATTTATAATAAAAAAAAAATGAAATAAAAAATTGTATGCAAAAACTGTCAACAGCGTCCCTAGAATGAGATATTGTCTTCTGTTTGAACACCAGCGCGCCAGATCCGAATGAGCGAATGAGATATAGTCTTCTGTTTGAACATTGTATAGCATCGAGTGCCGAATAAAATTTGTGAAAGAAAATGCAGAAAAACAAACAAGTTTCTAGCAGCTTGCGCACAAAATCTCTGGCGTTTGGCATTTCAGTCTGAAATTGCAAACTCTTGCGGAAAGTGTTATAAGCAAAGTATATGAGACGATAAGAAATCAATTAAAAAAAAGTTTAAACAAATTGATTTGTGAAATCAGCGTTTACAAATATTTGCATTAAACGTGCAAGGCCTTCATGTGTGTTATTTGTTCAAAAAATTAACCATTACCGTAACCATTTTTCTTTTTTAAAATTTAAAACAATACAGTAAAAGTAAATACGGGAAAGTATTTACATAATCACTGACATACTTTTCGATTAGAGTTTCTCATTAAGTAAATTATAAGAAGATGGGCATTCCGGATATACGGCACTTGATAACTGTAGATTTTGAAGTCTTCGGCCATGTGCAGGGTATGTAATCATGGATGTTAATAAAATTTTCGTCATTTATAAACTATACTAAAAATTTGAAGCTATGCGCATATCAGTGCTGGCATTAAATTACATTTGCACATACCCGCAGCATGCTGAGCAGCGAACAGTGGCTAAGTTGAATATAAAAATAGTTTTTATTCGTAGTATTTTGATTTGCTCGTTAAATGCAATGCAAGTAACGTCCTTGACATTATTTGTATACTCTTCGTCGGCGTTGGATGCGTTACTTTCACTTGATAGTGAAATGCAAATAACAGCTTACTATATGCTGCATTTATCTCTTCTACAGGTTGCTACTTTACGAAAATCACTCGTGATCTTTGTGCAAAGGCAGGCATAACCGGTTGGGTTAAGAACAGCAAACAAGGCACGATTGTAGGTAAAATGCAGGGACCGAAGGAAGAGGTGGACAAAATGTAAGTGTTTAATGCATTTGAACTTTAAAAGTTAATGCATTTTTTGTGCAACAGGATACAGTGGCTCTCTCATGAAGGCTCGCCAGGCTGTCAAATAGATAGATGCGATGTTCGAAACCTAGGCAATCTGAACCGGCTTGACTACAAGGACTTCGCTATTAGGTTTTAGACTTTAAAATAATAAACATAATATACAACTAATTTAGCGCTTATGACAGTTTGTTTAGTTTGCTTGTTTGTTTCGTGCTTCAATTTTGTAAGTTTGTAAATAAAAAATGTAAAAATAATAAAATCGAGTTCGCCTTTGGTTGTTTAGTTATAATGCACAGCTCTATAGTTTTACATTAAACACAATGTTCTATTTTCATACAGTAGAAGCGTAAAGCAATTTTGCATTTTCATCTTTTGACTTAGCCTAAGAGTAGAACAAGCTGATGCCCACTTCTTTAGCAAGATTGGAAACGACCGTTAGCCTTCATGCGCTCAAAGGACTTCTGGGCGTCGTAGTTCCTGTAATTTCATGAATAAATGTTATAAATGAAGGTATATTGAAAGACAGTCGCTCGCACTTGTAGAACTCAGCATAGGCGGCTTTTTTCGGGTCGTTGACAAACAATTTGTAGGCAACGGTGATGACGGCAGTCAAACCGAGCGACACAAACAGATTGCGCTTAATAGTGGCGTGGTGAAGACCGCGCAACACCGGTGCGCTGGAGCTGGAGGTTGCTGGAGTGTTGGCCATTTTAAGTCTGTTCTTAGTTCCAACTGCGATGTTGTAAAAGAAAATAAGCACGGTTACGTAATTAGGAAACAAATTTTAGTGAGAAACATATTGAAGACTATTTTTGTTATAGCTTAAAATATTCACACTAGCAATTTTACATTGCAACTCAGTATATGTTTAATAATTAACCAAATTGAAATCTTCTTTTTTCAACGTACGTGCGTCTGACGACTAGCAGAAATTTTAACAATGAGAAAATATTCTGACTTTACAACTGCTGTTTGACTGCGATTTCGATTATGATGTCAGAAGAGAGCAGCACTATGCGTGAGAATGAGAGAGAACGGTATTGTACTTTGTAAACACTATTCCTCAACTGCAGTAATGAGCAACGAGAAACTTTTTGTTGTCTTTTGATGTGAAACATCTTTTCACTCAATATTGAAGTGCATGTTACACTCGCTCGCTGTAGTGAAATGAAATATTAGCGTCATGTGACATAACGCGTTCTGTTAATGCAAACCAAAACGCAGTAATCTAAATGTAACCGCCTTAATATATAATTAAGCAACGCGGGCCGAAAGGCTTGTTGGCTCAATGTATAAACACACTGACCAGCATACATAAGAACTCGGGCTCAAATCTTGTCGCGGAAAATTTTCTGAGTTGACGACTTTCAATTTTTGTTTTTCATAAATTTTCGGCATACATTCCGATTTTGCTAGGAGACATATGAAAATATTGAAAATTATTATTACTATAATTATAAGAGATTTTGTTTGATTTACTAGAATCACGACTACGTTGTTTTATTTCTCTCACGTATACCCGAAATATTACAGTACTATTACAGTGTTGCAAAACGAATTTGGTTACATAAATGATAGCACCTATTTGCAAACTTTTAGAGGTAATCCAATGTGTGTGAAATCGACAGATTTCGTAACTCCGTAAACGAATCCACATAAATTTTTGTAAATTTAAATCGCATACTTTTAGTTATGTAATTTTAAATCGAATCGATATGCCTTACCCTACATTTCTTCCTTCTGTATGTTTACTGACCCTCCTTATTTACAACAAATTATGTGAAGTTGAGTGATTTGCTATTATTGGGCGTGCATAGTAAACTAACAGTAATATCCCGTATTATTATTCAAAATTATTGTAGTTTGACTGGTCTGGAAAATTGCATCCTTGCAGCTGTTAAAAATACCAAATGCAAACCTTCATGTGTGCAAATTTCAAATATTAAGTCATCAACTAATTTGTGTGTGATTTTTTATAGTTACTAACAAAATCATTTGATTGAAAGCAAAGCATCTTGATAACCAATTCATGTGGAACTCAGATCGCTAAATTTTAAACCTCATCAAATCCGCATATTTCAAACCGTTAAAATAAGAGAACTAGTGGGATAATTTTAAATTTTAAGTGAATAATATTTGTAACTCATTGAATTACTAGTCTGGCAGCACTATTACATTATATCGGTAATTTTTTTATCAACTCTGTCATATGTGTGTTTGTCACTTTGCAACACAGACTGGAAACTGGAAATAAAGATGGCGAATGGCGGCCATTGTATGTTGTTGTATTTTGTTGTACAACAATAAACCATTTCTACAACAAATTAGTAGTTCAAATTCACGGAATGTGAACAAAACACAACAAAAAAGTAAATATTTCATGACAAACATAAAGTGTGTTAATTAAACTGAACTATTGTTAAATTCTTTCGTATTTGTAAACGGGCGTACGGCGAATATTAGCGCGAGAAAATTGTACACTTAACGACGCAAAGTCAAGTGAACGAAAAACCCCAAAAAAAAGAGTGAAAAAAATTTCATCAAAAGTGAAAAAGTGCTATTTAAGTTTTTCTACTTATAATTATAAATAAAAATGCAACAATTGTACAAACAGCAATATTTTGACTCAAATTAAAGTTGAATTTGCCTCAGAAAGTGTGAAATGTACTCCGGAAAAGCTATTTAAAGTGACGCAGGAAAGTCAGTAGAAGTACAAGAAGAAGCAGCGGAGCGCCCGAAGGCAAATATAATTTTGTGTCTCTCGCCGAGTAATACAAATGCGAATTACAACGGGCGCTGGTTTTTTTAATAACGAAGTTTATTATTATATATCAATATTATGATTTTAATAATTGCTTGTAACCCTTTCGTCGAGTTATAAACTAATATACAAAAAAAATAGTTGTGCCAAGTGCGTAACGTGTGTAGCAAGCAGCGCAGTCAGCAGCAGCGCTAAGCAGCAACGTGTTGTGTTGTTGCATGCGTAAGATTATTGCTGCGCGCTTGCATATTTCGTACAAATTGGTTTTTAGCTGGAGCGGCCAGCAAGTGTACGAATGCAGCAAATAAGTACTCTTTGAGCGTAACCACTTATCTTACCAAAATTAAACAATTAAACCGACAACAACAACAACAAGAATAACAAAAAAAAGAAGACAGTGGCCATATTTGCAACCAAATCATTGAGAGCACAAAATGTGGAAATTGCATTATTCAGCTTTAAAAAATACATATGTATGCAATTGCTGCCGCCAAAATTTAAGCGAATATGTGTTTTCTTACAAATAATTTTAACTAAGAAAAGGGCAATTATATTTCATATATCAGAATTATTCGTTTGGGTTAGTGAAGAATGTACTTTGTTTTTCAATGTGGCAACACCCGCAACTACAATTTGTGCTAAATGTTAAACCTATGCAAAAGTTTATTATTAATTAAACTTACGTCGTGTGCGATTGTCGTGTGATGATATGCCACTTAAACAGGTGAGTATTTCGTGCGTGATTTTATTGCACGTTGATATGTGACCAAACAAGTTGCACGTGCAATACCTAAAAAGGAAAGAAAGTGCAATTAGTAAAAGATTTATAACTATTGTCGCAATTAGATTAACCAACAAAGCGCAATGCGAAATCAGCTGTTCTGTTTGCGGCGGTTTACAATAAGCAGAATTTTTTTTATTTACATTTTTTAAATTTAGTAAATTTAGTAAATCTTTTTAAAAAAAAGGGGGCAATGCTAAAGTTTACCGATTATACATTTTCAAGTTTATTTTTGTACACCGAATTTTAGAAGAGCTTATCTACTTACAAAATCAAATTGGTTTATTGGTTGTTAAATGTGATTAAGATTGCAATTTAATCGTGTTTAAAGTTTAGGATAGCAAAGCAGTAAAGAAAACAGTGAATTGTTTATATGCTAAAACAATACAAAACTTTTGTCAATCATTTTAATAATTATGCAAGCTTATCTTTACACTTCAATCTTTTTGAATAAACTTCATATGTAGCTTGCTATATACATAATATGTCTGCTCGCACACACTACACTTGGAGCTCTTAGCTCCCGCACCCCACGTAAGTGTCTACCGCTGCCGTAAATGGCCATTGGCGAGCATATAAGCTTCAGTGTTATCTGTTGTATATAAGTTGCTAAAAAAACTAAGGTCCTTTAGGCTACTTCTTTGCACTTAAATACAGCATAGTATCTACGCAAGTCTTGCATTACCAAGCATACCTACAAGGTGTTTGCCGCATCTATTTCCTTACTCGACCAGTACGGTACATCGAGTTTGCTCTCCATGCTTGTTAAGTTACACTTTATTTATTATATTTGCACACAATAATTTTACATTAGTAATTTCACTTCTTCCAAGCTTACTACAAATCGTGCTTTCGAAAAAAACGTTAAGCGCGTTGTCAGAAGAGAGAAGCATTAGCTCGCGCTGTGTGTGAGTGAGAAACAACAGTTCCGTACTGTGCAAACTCTATTCATTGTCAATAACACTAAATGCAGTACTAAACAACGTAAATGAGTCTTTGTTTATGCCCACGTGGGCCGCCCATAAGGAACAATCGCCCCGAGTTCTCTACGGGCCGTGTCCATTTTTTCACCCTGACAACCATGACTCAATGTTTACAAGACGTTTGTTTACATTTCGCTACTAAAACGGATTGCCAAAAGACAATAACAACAACAATGGTTGGTATCAAAAGCTGCTGCCATCATCTCATCTATGATGGGCTTGTTGCGTTTAAAGAAAGTGTAATTAAAACTTACTACACACATGTAATAACTAAATATATTCCGTTCGTTGTTCTGCAGTTGTTATGTCATGCTGTGTTTGCTTATTTGAAGCTCCCGTAAAAAAGGACGGCGGGTAGCCAAAAGGAAAATAATTCCTTTTATGCCCAGATAGATTATTTAGGCAATGAAAGCAAAAAAGAGCATTAAAGAGAAAGAATTGATAAAAAAAATTTAAGTAAGTTTCAGGAACATTCCTACATTTAATGATACGTGCACCTCAACAACTGATTAATTTTTTTTGATTATCGTTTGTTTTTAATTGGAAATTCCAGTCGATGCGCAATATAGTTGTCTCGTTCTAACAATGGAAAATGTAAACGATAAACAAAATATTAGAAACGTCAGTTTGACTTGTACGTATGTAGTGTGCAACGCGATTGAACAATATGTTATTGTATTTCTTTATTCTGCTTTCGAGTTGCGTGGGTAAATTTTCATAATTGAGTTATATTTTATTATAATTTATTTGAACAGCTTATCTTTCATGGGGGTGTTTCAATTTGAATAAAAAAAAAAAACAGAATTTAGTGTAATTTGTGTGCGATCCGAAGATTTAATTTAATGTAAAAAAAGTAAATCCATTAATAAAGTGTTGATCGTTTTATCTTTTGCATATTACAGCAGATTGAACCGTCTTTGCGGATATCGGTGTCACTCCCCTGGGATGCGGCGCAACGATTGCGCCAATTGGCGGTCGAGAGCAGTCCAGCTTTACGTGCCCTCGGCGTGTTATCCGTGCAACACGAAGGCGACTCTGTGATAACTTTAAAATTAGGAGGACAAGATATTCAAATAACAAAAGGTAAACATTAATGTCCTATCTATTATAGCTTTTTTTATATTACCAAATTAATATCCATAGATAATGCTTCAAATTTATGTGAAGCAAGCGAGGCGACCGCTACGTCTTCCAACAACAGAAACAGCAATAATGTGGGTGATTTGTCGCAGCTGTTAGCACCAAATTTCGATGGTCCCAGTACGAGTAGAGCAGCTTACTTGCATCAGCAACAGCAACTGCAATTGCAACAGCAGCAACGTGTTGCCCAAATGCCGCCAAATGTTGTACTTGGAGTAACAAATGATGCAATCTCATTGCAACAGCAGCAGTTGTTGCAACAACAAAGGCGAAACATTTTACTTAGCAGTGGACCGAACACGGCCACAGTACTGCATCAAAAGCAACAACAGCAACAGCAGCATCAGTTGCAGCAACAACAACCACAATCACCATACAATGCCGCAACAACACCGCCAGTTTTCAAGTCACCAAACACTGTTTGTCCCATGGATGGCAAAGTACCCTTGTTGCCATCACCATCATGTGGACCCATTACACCGCGGGAATTTCCCTTTGAGAGTATGCGTCAAGCGCGCGTACTGCAGGGACGTGATAGTACGCTTGGAGTGGCAAATTCAACTGCAACAATAGTTAGTGGATTGCCAGCGACAGCAGCGTCATCATCAGGTGGTACATCATCAGCTGCTGGATTAATTGGCAATTTAGGACCACCGCCACCAAATGTCGCGCTTAAAGTTGTAAAAACTGCATCAAATGGAGAAATATTGACAACCACAACAATGGCCGCTTCGGGTACAAAATCTCAATTTATACAACCACCACCACCGCCATATCCGGGCTTAGGCGGCACCACTGGAACCACGTCAAACGTAACAGGTGGTGCGGTTGCCAACGCTGCTGCTGCTGGAACTCCGCCGCATGTAACTCAAATTTCGAAACCAGTGCAGAATTATTTACCACAGAATGTTGCAGTTGTGAGTAATACCCAAATACCTCCACCCGCATCACCGGCACCGACGCCGCCAAATAATATTGCAATTTCATCACCACTCTTGGTGAATTTGCTACAGAACGATGGCAATTCAACTGTAGTGAATCAAATGAAATCGCCGCATCAGCAACCACCTCCAATGATGCAGTCCCCGGCTGGAGCAGCGCCGCAGTCGCCCTTGGTCAGCATGAGCCCAAGTGGGCAAATGATGAGCTCACCGATGCGAGCGCCATCGGTGGCACCAAACGATTTTATGATGACTCAGCCAACCGCAACAACAACCCCGGATAATAGTAACAGCAGTATACTAAGTCCAGCAGGAATCGGTGTGCCTTCTTCACCCACAACAACAACAACTAATGGTGCTGCACCAGTAACAATTCGCATGCAACCGCATCAGCAAAATCTGCAGAATCCAAGCAACAATGGCAATATTTATACTCAGCAGCAGCAACGTTTTCAGCAACAGCAAATTTCACCTCAGCAAGCAGCATTATTACGACAGCAACAATTGCAGCGGCAGCAACAAATGCAGGCTGGAATGCAACCTCGTTTTATCACACAGCAGCAACAGCCGCCGTTCCATCCACAGCAGCAGCAACAACAAGGTACGATTGATATGAATGCCATTCTTAATTTGATTTTAATCATTGCTTTATTTTTCAGATTGTTTTAACAACATGAGCCTTAATGCTATTCAGCAGCAGCAGCAGCAACAACAACAGCAAATGCGTCAACAAGTACGACCTGGCATACCTCTTGGAGCGCAACAACAACAGCAGCTTCAGCAGCAGCAACAACAGCGTTTAATGAACATGTCACAGGCTTCGCCACAATCGCAGCAGCAGCAACAGTTCATGACAACTGGCGGCATGTCACCCGCAACTGTGCATTCACCCGCCTCCAGTCATCATTCAATGCACAGTCCATTAATGGGGTCGACGCATCAACAGCAAATCCATTCACCGTCAACTACGCCCGCTCAATCGCCACATGCACATCCGAGTCCTTTAACGCATACGCATTCGCAGTTGCAGCAAATGCAACAACAACCGCAGGCACCGAATGCATCGCCAGCGGCACACCAAGTACCTGCAGCCGCTGCACCCGCCGCGCCAAATCATGTCACATCGCTGCCTCCGCCGCCTGATTATCAACAAGCAGCAGCTGCATCACGTTGGCCAGCACTAAATAAACCAATGGATTCGGTGACAAAAAGTAGCTTTCAGGAGTTTACACGCTACCAAATGCAATATAATCTACAACAGCAACAAATCAGTCAAGGTGGCCAACAACAAAATGTGCAACAGTCACAACAGCAGCAGCTACAGCCACCACAAGTGCAGCAACAGCCGCCACAACAACAGCAGCAATTACAAACACACCAAGTACCAGTACAACAACCACAACAACAACAACAGCTACAAACTACAGCTGCTAACAGTACGAGTGAAACCATGAATGCGGCGACAACAGTAGTAGCAGCCGCCGCAGCTGCTGTTGGACTCAACGATCCTCTGATAACGCTCTCAGATCTGGATGCGCTGACTACAAATGATTTGGATGCCTTACTGCCAACTTTAAGCTGTGATCTAGATTCGACGCTTAGTCTTGAAGACAAAAACGAGCTGGAATCATTGTTGCAAGATGCAAAAGACCTTGACTTAGATTTAATTGAGGAGAACCTCTCTGCAGTTGGCATGGATGTTAGCGAAGCGTTGAGTAGTTTGCAGGAACCAACAACGGCAAATGTGTCCTTAGGGTTGAATACAATGGATTTGGTTTCACCGGTGGTGCAGCAGCAGCGTGCACTTGGACACCAACAACAGTTGCCACTGCAGCAGCCACAACAGCAACAGTTGCCAATGCAAATGCAGCAACAGCAAATGGTAATGCAACAACAACAACAACAGCAGCAGCAACAGCAATTACTTATGCAACAACGTCAACAGCAAATACATCAGCAGCAGATGCTTATGCAACAACGTCAGCAGCAGCTACAACAACAGCAACAACATCAGCAGCAGCAACAGCAAACAGTGCCTAATTTTGTACAACAACAACAGCAACAGCATTTTATAACAAATATGCCATTTACACAACAGTCACAACAACAGCAACAACAACAGCAGCAGCAACAGCCGCCGCTGATGCAACAACAGCAACAACAAAGGCCAACACGAATATTGCAACAAAATGTCGTTAACAATAATAATTTGATGCGTTCCACATCAACGGCCAGCTCAACGCAGAAACAATTTTTGATAAATCCGCATACTGGCCAAATGGAAGCCATACCCAGTGATGATAGTGAAACGGAAGCAGAGCAGGAGACCGTACAGCAGCAACAACAACAGCAATTGCAATACCGCAGCTCAACAACAACAACGCCCACTTTCAGCAATTTTAATCCCGCTAACGATATGCCTTTGCCGAACAATATTTTTTCTGAAGAAGATTCCAATTCCTGCGGCACAGCAATTTCTAATCAGAACAGTTTATTACTTGCAGGCAGTGACCAGGAGCGTTCACGCGATTCGCTTAGTTCAAATAAATCAAATCGTGCGCGTAAGTCAGGAAAATTAAACAATCAGCAACAACAACTGCAGGTGCAATTGTGCAATAAACCGATGAATCATCATCACAACAACAACAATAGCAGTGGAGGTGAAATTGTGGCTGCCAATTCGCCACGTTCAACAACAAGTTCCCCACTAATTGGTGGTGCCATGATCAACTCGCCGGTTAGCAATAATAATAGTGGCAATAAGAAAACCAAGGCAAACCTGCTACGTGAGAAGTTGCAACAAGGTGTGAAGGAACGCAAGGCAAAAGGTGAAAATCCAACAACTGCAGCACCGAAACAAAAACGTGAACGTGCCAAAGGGGGCAGTAAGGCAAAAGGCGCAGCTAAGACAGCAATGACAGCACAAGCGGCTACAGCCATGAACAGCAATCAACAAAATATCAATCAGATGCAGACGCACACGGTGGCAACCGTTGCCGAGACGAAGGCGACAAATGAAAAGATAAAGTTACGTTTGAAACTGGAGAAATCGGAGCCGGTATCGCCCGCCTATAAGGTGGATGTCAGCTTTGAGCAATCAAAACAACAACAACAACAACAATGTATGGAAGGAATGAGCAATAGCAACAGCAGTGGCAGCAATCAAATGCAATCTCAATTAAATGCGCAAATGTTGGCGACAAGTTCATTGCAGCAGCAGCAACAGCAGCAGCAGCAGCACATGTACAATAATTTCAGTCAACCACAACAACAATCAGCCATGGCCACAACCGCCATGGGAGCAGGGTCACCCGCTGGCGATGAGCCACGTGTGCCACCTTTGCATATACGCGTACGTGGTAAGAACTCAATTGTGATCAAGAACAGTCGTAAGGAACGCAAAAAACCACAAGCAGCCGCAGGAGATACGGATGAAGAAGTTGTTAAAACTAAACAACTTAAACGCAGTTATGTTGAACAGCAGAAAATGCTAAGTGGAGGCGCTACTGATCCCAAGCAAGCCAAGCTAATGCCGCATTTGAATGGTGTGCCCAATAATGCAATTAGTGTTATGCAGCAGCAGCATAAATCACAACAGCTGCAGCAGCAGCAACAACAACAACAGCAGCAGCAGCAGTACGGTGGAATTTCGCAAAAACCAACAACGTCGACTGGTGCACAACAAACAACAACAATTGTTGCTGGTAAGAATGGTTTAACCATTAGTGCCATTACAACGGCGCTTGAAGCGCACAAGGCAGCAGCAACAACAACAGCAATAAACGAGAGTATGACACTGACGACAATTGGCTCAACAAATATTGGCACAATACAGCAACACCAGCAACAGCAGCAGCAGCAGCAACATCAACAACAGCAACAAATGCTGCAACAACAACAGCAACAGCATCAACAAACCTCACAGCAACAACAGCAGCTGGCAAAGATCACCACAACCTTGCCGAGCAGCATAACACTGAGTGCGATCACAACAAATAACAATAATGGCGCTACTGGAGGCAATGTTGCGGGCAACATACCTATGGGTGCTAATAACCGTGTCGTTGGCAATATTACGCTTAAGAATCATCAAATGAAGACTGCAGCGACTATAACACCCATTGTGGGCAGCAGTGGCAAGCCATTGACAAAAAACCATAAACCACCCTCGTACATAACTGCTGTGCAGCAATTGCAAATGCAAAAGCAACATCAACTGGCGGCGGCCGCTGTCGCTGCCCTTGCCGCTGATAAGCAAACACAACAGCAAGTAATGGCGGCAGCGGTGACCATGTTGCCAAGTGCAACCACATTGAAACGTGTTGAAATACCAAATGCGACAGCGACAGCGGGAGCGTCAACGGCAACGGCAACAAGTATAGGCAGCATGATGATGACGACGAATGCAAATTCAACCATGCCAGCAACAATAACTGCAACAACAACAGCACTTGTCTGTGATAGAAAAACGAATGTGGCAACATCGGCGGCAGCAACAATGATTGCGGATGCAAGTCAAACAGTGGCAAGCAATGCGTCTTTACCGCCTGCAACAACAACAAATGCACAAGGTTCGCACGCCTCGAGCAGCTCAGTCAATTCGCCGATTATTGTTGCCACGTTGCGTAACTCACCTGCAAGCAATGGCAGCGGAACACCCGGGCACAATGGCAATAATGGTGGCGGTGGTGGCGAAGATAGCGGCATTGAGTCAATGGATGCACTTTCCGAGAAAAGTCCACATCAAGCGGCTTCAAGTAGTCCAGCGCAATTGCATGCGCAGCAGCAGACACAGCCAACAGCGGCCAGCAATCAAACGGAGACAAAGCCCAGCAACAAACAGCAAAGCATAGCGGCAGTAGCAAAAACAAAAGCACAGGCTACTGCAACAACAGTGAAGAGCGCAGCTACAGCAGCAGAAGCCAACATGTCGAAAGCAACAACGACAGCATTGACAGGAACAACAGCAGCAGCTGGCACTCACAAGAAAGAGTTGAAATATGAAAATGCTCGCCAAGTGAGCATGACGCAGCAGCAATTGCAAAATGCCGACGATGAAATTGAAAAAGCTTTGGCAAAGATGCAAGGTGACTTTGGAGATGATTTCGGCGACTTTGTGGCTAGTGTGCTAGAGGAGGAGGTGCACGCAATTACGCCCGACGACATTGGCCTTGGCAGTACGGCATTGGGCGGCACTAAAATCGGCAAAAAAATCAATGGCGATAATGATCTACTGCACAATAATGGCGACGATGATGACAACGACGACGACGATCTCATTAAAAATCTAACCGAAAGCATAGAGGCTGAGCAGAAGTTTCAGATAGCAAAAATTGAACAGGTGGATGTGAAAAATGTAACCACAGTAAAAATGGCGTCAACGAACGCATCATCAAAAACAATGCCTATTGTAGAAATCAAAAAGGAGAGCAAAGTTAACATTGAAAGAATAAAAATAGAAGACAGTCCGCACACTACTGAAGTTACAATTAAACAGTCCAGCGAAAGGCAGCTGACAACTGCAACGGACGGCGAAAAAAATAGCAATCCATTGCATAAAAATGTGCCGCCCGGTACGCAGCTTAACAGCCACGAGGAGACGACGGCCACGACTGAGAATAAGCCAGCAACCACAACAGCAACAACAACTACTGAAAATGCGCAAAAAATAGAGAGAAAATTAGAGGAAAAGACTAACACAAAGGCCGAGCATGAACAGCAGAATGCAATAGCAACAACAGTAGATGCAGCAGCAGAACAACAACAAAGTGCAACAGCGACCTCAACAGCAGCAGCAGGACTGCCTCCGATCTCAATTGAAATACCAACACAAAGTGAGGCAGAATCAACTCGCATACGTACACGTGCCAGCAGTCGTCTGGAGAGTCCTTTGGAGGCCACCGGCACAACAGTAGCTGCAGCAGCGACTGCAACAACATCGAAATCTAGTCCTTCCGTAGCAGCAACACCGGCAGCAGCAGCAGCGCACACAGAAACGAGCAGCAACGGCACTGGTTTGGTTAATAAAAATGTGATAGCTACGCGCACGGCAGCAGCACCGGTTAGCGAACGGCAAAGCATCAGTCCCAGTCCCAAGCTAAGTACAACGGCGACTACTACAACGGGCAGTGGCTCCGCTGCTAGTGTCGATAACAAGCGCAAACGTCGGGACTCGGAGTGTAGTGGCAGTGATGCCAGTAACAATGGTCATAATGAAAACACAGATCAAGAGCCGAAACGTACATGCGCTGCCAGCATTAGTAATAATGGTGACAGTACGCCGGCACCGTCTTCAACGCCTTCTTCGATGATGACTACTGCCAGTGATAGTAAGAAGCCTACCGAGACTACTGCAACGCCGCCAGCAGACTCAAAAACGAATCACGTTGTGGTTAAAAAGCTGGAAGAATCCTCGGACTCGGATGAGCCGTTAGCTGAGGTGGCTGGCAAAGTGCGTAACTCAAAGGCAAATACAACAACAGCATCAGCAGCAACGGCATTAGCCCCTACGGTTGACGCGTCGGCGGAGATTGGTGGCAATAACACAAATAATGTCACAAATTCAATTATTGAAAAACATGTTACGCGCAACACAAAGGTTAATCAACCACAGCAACAACTGCAGAATAGTAAGTTTTTGCCGTAACAATATTTGATTATTTTTTTTTTTTGTATTCCGTAATAAAATTAGTAAAATTTACAAAAATTAAGAATGCAAATGTCAAATATGTATTATAAGAGTTAAGTATTTTTTCTCGAGTTTTTGCTTTTAAGGAATGAAGGTTAGTCAAATGTGAAATAGGCAGAAAGTTTGGCATATTCAATAATTCATTCAAGAACAATTGTCTCAAATCTATAGGTTTGTCCCTAGATTGAGGTTATGATGTGTTATTTTCAATTAAGGGGGGGTAAGGTTTTAAATTTTTTTATTTTTTATTTTTTTCTGAATAAACAATATGTCGAGAACGGAGTTAAAGAGTTTAAAACGACTGTCCGTGATACCTGAGCTGAACGTATAAAAAACTTTGAATCGATGTTTCCGAAAATGTAATTTTTGAAGTCCGTGAACATTACAACTGAAAATCTACTGAACCGATCCTTTTGAAAATTTGAACATTACTTCTTCACATAAATCACCAGGTACTCGGGAAGAGTTTTTTTTTTCCTTTTTTTATTTATTTATATTTTTTAATAACAAATTAACCGTGATTTTTTGAGCTAAAATCACGTTTTTCACTTCCAAGTGCTGCAAAAAATAGAAAAAAAAAAACAAAAACTTCCTGAGTACCTCGAGAAATACATCACCTTTAAAATACATATCAATTTTTTTGTTTCACATGATCCGGTAACGAGTTATAATGTTCACCGCAAGGCGCCTCTGGAGATTCACCGTCACCGGCTTAATTATCAATATTTTCATATCATATATATTTCATTGAACATTTTTTCTGACATACTTCAAAAGTTAAACAATAATATGTAATTAAATTTAATAAAATTATATTTTTCATGTCGCCGCAAAAAAATCACAAAAATATATTTTTTTTTCGCCTTTAAAACCTTACCCCCCTTAAGCAATCACCACCGTTTCGTAGAGTTACCCTTTCGAATGCAATTTCTAGAGGAGTGCAATTTATGGTCAGTGCCATTAAATTTGTATTCTAAAAAGATTTCTTATGCTGGGAATAAAAATTATGCCATTAGGAAGCTTACAAAGCTAGATTGCTTAACTAGAATTAACTATGGTAAATCTCTTATCATAAAACCATTGTTATGAAACAAACGGACATAAATAATACTAATAAAAATTTAAATATTTTTTTCTTTTATTTTCTCGTATTTCTAAAGAAGTACATACATCGACGAATAACGCAACTGCAACGACTGCAACTGCAGCAACAGCAACCGCACCAACATTGTCAGCCAACGCCATGCAAGCTGGTAAAACGGGCAAAGTTAATCCGCCCATTAGTAGTGCCAGCACGAGTGTAAGCAATGTCGTTAATCACAATGTCACGCCAAGCAGCAATTTAACAGCTACAACAGCAGCAACAATAACTACTGCGACAACAACAACTACGAACATTGGCTGCAGTACCAACAGCAGCGGCGGCAGCAGCACAACAATAACAACGGTTGTGTCGGTGACATCGGGAGCGGCAGCGGCAGCAACCACAACAACGTCCTCTGCAGCAACAATGCCAATAACACCTACAGTGGTGCATGCCACCCGCGGCGCAACAGCTGCTGCGGCAACAAACAATAATAATAACAACAACAACAATAATAATAATAACAACAACAGCAGTCCAACAGATGAAAAAATTGGTACGCGACGCAGTGTGCGCGCAAGTGCAGCTGCAAATAAAATAATCTACAGTCGTAGCAATGCAGCCGCTGCCGCTGAAGCAAAGGCGACAACAGGCAAAGCAGCTGCGGCCACTGGCGGGACTGGTGGCATAGGCGAGAGTATAGCAGAGGCGCGACGTAAGACGAGAAGTGCCGGTAAGTTGTTTTGAAGTTTTTAAGTTATGGAATGCTTACTTAGGTGCATTCATTTATGTCTTCCAGTTATCGGCGAAGCCATGCTCACCGAGGGACGCCGTAGAAGAAGTTCGCGTGACTGCAAGTGACCAAAGTATTGCGCCTCGGCTACAGCGACAACAATCGAACAAAGCGGCGAAGAGGCAGAATTAGTTGAATTAATTGAATATGAAGAAGCTTTCGACGAGGACGATGGTGATGATGTGGACAACAACGACGGCTATGCTGGTAATGGCGATGACGTGCAGGATTCCGCTGACGTACTGCAGCATAATGAAAGCAACAGCTTCTTTTTGGCCGAGGCGCATGATGATGAATTAACACTATTGTGTCAGGAGAGCGACGACAATGAAGAAGATGGTAGCAGCAACGTAGCGCATGACTTAGCGCGGCATGAAACAACAGGTGTTACAGCAAGGGATTCCGTCAAGCGCGACGGTGGTAAAGCTGGCATTGATGGCCATCAAGATCATGTGGCTGCGGAGGCTGGGCATTCGTTTTTTGTGGAAATGCAAGAGAATTTCACAGTGGATGATGACGACGATGAACACGGCATCGATTATCAAATCAATCATTTAGCCAATAGCAGCAGCATCAACAGTTCTATGCATTCTATGTTGGGCAACACTGACGGTATGCAGGAGGAGGCAGACAATGAAAACGCAACAGAGAACGTGCATTCTGCTGTTACACTGCATAATGATAGTGCTGGCTATGTCGAGCCTGATCCGGACTTACTGGAATATCGTACGACGGCCGCCACAGACACAGTTAATCTCTTGCTACCTGAACTGCCCTCAACGGCTTCGCTGGATTGTGGCAATTTTGTGGATTTCGATGAGTTCAATTTGTGCTTGAATAATATTCTAAGCGAAGATGATGAAGAGGTAATAGCCGGCTGTCTAGCCAATAAAACAACAACGACAGCATTGGCAATGGCGTCGACCAGCAGCAACAGCAGCAATAACAGTTGGCAAAAAATGTTAACAAGCAGCAGCAGTGGCGCCGGCGATCAACTGGCCTATGACGACGAGGAGGATATTTTAAATATTAATAACGATTTAGATTTGAGATTTACAACTACGGCGTCGACATCGCCAACTGCAAGCGAAAGAGCTAATTATCAGTTAGCTGGCGGAACTGCAACTAATAGCGGAAAGCAGAAATCCTAATAGTGGTGGTTAATTAAGTTGGCCGTAATTAAGCCAAAGCCAGAAAAATACTTTCTTTTATATATTTTCGATACACACAAACACACATATACAGCATGCTGCAGCAGCTTTAAAACCAATGGTTGTCATTTTTATAAAAGTGCATCGAAACTTTTTTTCTGTATATAGCCATAAATAATCTCCTGCCCAGTACTGCGATTGTATGAAAATGTAGCAAATAGTTTTGAACTTATAATTTTTTTTATAGTAAGTAGCAAAAAGTTGCAATAGTGAGTAACATCACAAAAACAAAGGAAAAAAAAATGAAAGGAACACACCCAAACATAACAGTAACAACATACACTAACACTAAACATGTCAGTTTTATTAATCATATTATGTAAATTCCCAGCAGCATTACAGTACGGTAGTTAACTGTTGTTGTTGTGCTATAATGGCATTTAACAGCTGCGTCTGTAGCTAAAATTCAAAACTACTTTCTTTTTTTCCTTTTTTTTTTATTTTAATTTTCTAATGCAATAATATTATATATAAATTGATTTTTTCTATTTTTTGATGTACTTCTTTGTGCAACCTTTATTAGTAGAAGAAAATACTGTAACAAAGTTAAAAAAAAATGTGTTAATTGCATATGATTCAATTAGCTACCAAACGAACAAAGAAACGTACCCTAGTTGTTACAAATATGTTAACCGCTTTCAACTGCAAAACATCCCCTGCACATGCATAAAATGCAAAATAATTTTATAAGCTTAGCAAAAATATATATTGAAATATCTAACAAGCGAAACCCCAAATAACTTGTTCCGATAATAGTGAAAATTAATTCACGAGTTGTTTATAAACTCTGACCATAAACACATCAAACATGCACCCCATAACGCAATTTATGATTTTTTGAATAGTGCATTAGCGCGCGTTTGTATATATGTATGTAAAATTTAGTTTTTAATATTTTTAAATAATTTCATAATTTTATAGTAAAAAAAAAAACAAACAAAAAAAAATCTACAGAAAAATAAAAACTCTTCTTAGTTAAAAAACAGCAGCAAGCATATTAATAATATATAATTAAAATAATTATGTATAAGCTAAGTTGTTTTATGCAATCTTGTTTTTTAGTTTTAATTGCAAACATTTTTAATATTATTTAAAATACTTTTTTATATCCATAGACACCATATATATACACATACATACACGCACACCCAGAACAATCATAAACACCAATATGTCAATCATGTTTACACACATCCACATGCTACATACATAAGTACACAAAACACGATTACAGACTTATGCAATAAGTTTAGAAAATGGTTTAAATGTTAAAAACAAAACAAACAAAAAAAAAAAAAACAAAAACAAAAGAAAGAAAACTTAACTCTAAAGAACGCGACGTATGCAAATGAAGAAGCCTAGTGTTTAACTTTGTAATATTTGTACTATATAAACGCAAATTTATAACAAATAAGCCTACATATATATATTTATATATATTAAAAAAAGAACGTAAATGTTTAGCATTGCAAACGCAAGTTTTTTTTTTTTTTTGTAAATAACTATATTTTTGCTAAATGTTATATAAAAGAAACGTTACAAGCAAGCAACCAACATTGCACACACACACAACACTTGCTAAATAAGGAAAACTTAACACAAATCAAGTGTGTAGTGTGGCTTCCTGTGCCCAATTCAACACATTTTTGTGCTTTTTTTATAATTGCAGAAATTTAGCAAATGAACATCAATCGTATAATGAAATGTAAATCTTTCTGTTTTGCACTTTATTATTTTCTTTGTATAATATACATACACATACTTATTTAAAAAAAACTTTATTATATTACAATAAAAATAAAAAAATTAAATGATACAATTATATATTAAACTTATGTATGTTTAACGTTTATTAGTAATATAAATATTGTTTGAGAAAATATTTTGCAAATACGTTTAAAAATAATTAGCATTAATGAACCAAGAACATTACAAAGCTGCAAAAAGAAACAAATAAGTTAAACAAAACGAAAGTGTCTTAAAAAACGTAGTATTAGTGTTTAATATAAATATGTTTATTATTTAAAATAATATTTAAATAAATATGAAACAAAGATATAATATAAAAAAAAAAGAAAAGATAAATGCAACACAAATTATAAAGTGCAAATATTGCAAGTTATAATATTGATAGAAATGCTAAACTAATATAGAGCAAAACACATTTTTAGTAATAAAAATAAAAAGAAAAATAAAACAAATTTAAAGCATGCAAATTATATTATACCGCTGAGTCTGTTCCTGCTTAACTTTGACCTCTGTTGCCGCTGATTAGTGGCCTATTTACCGACATTCAACTTCTGCTTAACGCTGCCAAAGTTACTTTAAGTCCACGAGCCAGTTGTCCGGCGTCGATGTATAGCAGAAAGTTTCGCACTGATCAGTAGATTTAGCGGGAATTTCCACATTTGTTTTTCTTATTTAAAATTTTACTTTTTTTAATCGAATGTTGGGAGACCCATAAAACATGGTGCTTGAATTTTAACGTTCTGTACCAGCGTGTAAGATGTGTTATCGGAATTTCAAAATACAATACTTTGTGGAAAACATTTATTCTGAAATACACAATCTACTTTAAAAAAACTTAAACAATAAAATTTACTACATAGTCCACAAACACAGTGACTTACAAGATCAAAAATATTACACTTAACTTTATAAACATGACAAAGTAAAATATAAGAACTACAACATGTATTACTTAAAACTATTGCCCAGTTAATTGCTTTAAAAAAATGTGACAGGTTACAAAGTTTAACGAATGCTTTGGCGGAATACGCTCTGCTTCGCTTTGGTGGCAACAGTTGTTGATTTTTTCGCAGCATGCGGATCTGGAGCGAAACAATTCCACAGACGTAGAGTTTCATCCGCACCGGCGCTAATGACTGTACTTCCGTCTGGTGACATGGCCAATTGAAGAACACGCGAGGTATGACCCGTCAGATCAGCTTGCCTTATCATAGAGGGATATTTCCAAATAGTTAACTGATTGTTGGCAAAGCCATGAGCCGAGATAAGCTCCTTGTAGTTTCGTGAAAAGAGCAAAGCGCAAACTTGCGATTTGGAATCGACAGATTTCATAAGCTGTCCATTGCCGATATTCCAGAATTTAATGCAACGATCGGCAGTCCCACCACCTGAAGCCAGTACATTTGCTTGCCATGGGCACCATGCAAGAGCACGTACAGCGGCCTGGTGTTCGTTAAAGACATACAAAGGTTCATTGCCAGTCCCTGTGCCGCCACTTGTTGCAGACCATACGTTCACTAAATTATCGTTGCCTCCACTAGCTAAATATTTGAAATCTGTTGACCATTTCAGACCGCAAACCTCTTGCGTGTGGCCGTTGAGTGTTGCCAGAATATGTTCACGTGAACGCACATCGTGGTGTACAATTGCACCGTCACGGCCGCCAGATGAGACTATATACGAATTCCATGCCAATGAACCAACGCGTGCAACGTGGCCATCCATAACGCGCAGGCGCTTGATTTTGCCACAATCCCAAAGTTCAACGATGCCGCTGTTATTGCCAATAGCTAAAATTTGCCCCTCTTGTATCCAGCTGAGGGAACACGCATAATCGCCATCTCCGTATTCAATGAGTTGTTCAATATTGCCTGTATCTGCATTCCAAAGATACACAGAACTGCCCAAGGCAACCGCGACAATATTGTCGTGACTCCAGTCCATTAAATTAAGATCTTAAGCAAAAAAAATTAAGTAAAACTTACAAAAAGTACATATTTTTTGCTAACACAACTTACAATAGTCGTTTACAAAATCAGGTGCATCCAATATGCGCTCAGACGTCAATGGTATATAACGCGAGCCACTTTTATTCGAGATCGGCGTCTTTATCGAGTACACAACTTTCAGTGGGTTAGTATGAGATTCTGGAGCAGCTGGCGCTTTGTTCTGGTAACATAGTATACGCGATGTCTTGGCATCGTTAACTTGTGCCACGTCTGCGATTAGTTTCTGGTGTTCCGCCTTGTGTCCGATATTTTGGTTATTACTATTTCCGCTTTCTTGGGTTGTGTCATTGTCCTCTTCTGATTTTTCGTTATCCTGTTTAATCTGCAAGTAACGTTATTAAATTTACTACTTACAGTTAAATTTTACTTTTGTACGAGCAAATTACCAGAAAATTTGCCAGATCGAAGTTCGTTGTGCCACGATTTGGAATAAACCGATCGCCACCGAGGGGCGTCTTACTCGGTGTTGCACTACTTTTCTTTTTGCCGTCGAGGCTTTTGCCAGGAGTTTTTGTTGACGGATTAACGCCTGAAATACTTGCGTTGTAAGAAACCGAAAGCACGGATCGTGTTGCATTCACGCTGCCATTTAGCGACGCGTCCAGTTTTTTTTGCCAACGCGGTGCAGGACCGCGAGTTTCGCCGTCCAATGTCAACGCATTATTGATTTCGTTGACAAAGTTAAATTGCGACATTTTTTTCAATTAACTTGTATTCGAAAATATCTTATTTAAAACAATATTTTTTCCGACTTAGTTTTTCTTTATTCCCCAACAAAATTTCTAAGCGAAAACCAAAACTACTTATAATCCGTCCTTTTCCTTTAGATTTTTGTTTAAATTTGGCGGAATGAATGACGCCAAGAGTGCTGTGCAGCTCGAAAACTCGGCTATTTTTTTAGCGCGTTCACAGCACTTTTTGTAACAGCAACACTCTCAGTGATGTTTAAGATAGCATAGCCTCGCGGTAATTTGTACGCTCAGTGGTTAACGTAATTATTAGTTATATATATAAAAACTCAGAGTTTCAATTGATAAATATTTTAATTACGCACTATAATTCGGACAATATTAAGTTACGCTAGGAAGGGCCAGAGGTCCCGGAACCATTAACAAAAAGTTTCGCGTTGCTCAGCACTAATGTCGAGGAATAGAGTTGGCAGAGCACCAAGCCGTTCTTTCTCACTTTCACGCACCAGAAGCAGTAGTATCTCTTTTCTTCCCATTTTTAAGATCGACGACATACAATAATAAGTTAGCGAGTATATTTGCGTTTTTTTTAACAATAATAATAGATTTTCAGGTGACTACTTTCGTTTTTCACGCTTGCTGAAAGGTTTTCACGGAGTTCTTTTTTCTATAATATAATTACTTGCAGTAGCGTTAAGCATGGCTTTCAGTTTTACCGCCTTCACGTATATTGTGGCACTAATCGGTGATGCGTTTTTAATATTCTTTGCAATTTTTCATGTAATTGCTTTCGATGAACTCAAAACGGACTACAAAAATCCAATAGACCAGTGTAACAGTTTAAATCCGGTAAGTAATTTGTGCTTTGTATTTTGTACAAATTGCTTACGATTTTGTTTTTCCATTTTAATTATTCGCAGTTAGTTTTGCCCGAGTATTTGCTGCACATATTTATAAATTTACTATTTCTGGTATGCGGCGAGTGGTTCTCATTATGTATCAATATTCCGTTGATAGCATATCACATATGGCGCTACAAAAACCGTCCCGTGATGTCGGTAAGCTATATTCAAGTTTTCAATTTTATATTTCATTCTGTATATAATAATAATTTATAATATTCATTATATGCATCGAATTAGTGTCCAGGTTTGTACGATCCTACGACAGTACTCAAAACAGATAATCTATCGCGTAACATGCGCGAAGGCTGGATCAAGTTGGCGATCTATTTAATTAGCTTTTTCTACTATATTTATGGGTAAGCGCTGGAAGCATATATATTTGTCAACTTTATAATTTTTGTACATTTTTCGTTTCATATAAAAAGAATGGTCTACTCGCTCATTTCGGCATAGAAGAATAGCAAACCGTAATCACAATCACAATGTGAGCAGGCATTAGGCAAATTTGTATTATTACCTTAAGCACTGTCTCTTATCAGATCTTGACTGTTTTTGAGGATGTCTACAAGCGAACAATTTTTTCTAATTTATATGCAATAATTTCATTTTGTTATTATTTAATCATTATAATGCTTCTGCCTTTGTTGTAGCGTTACTCTTTTAATTTCGGAATAAAGTCATTAATCAAGGGTATGTATGCAGTGTTTACGCAGAGATATTGAATTTACAAACTATAAGTTACGAAGCACGAAATGAGTCAATGCAGATTCTTATCTAAGCATTTTACGGCATAAGCTAAAAATTATGAGATAAAAATATGAGAAGTGACAATGAGTTGGCATAATCATGAAAAGACGTCCCAACACGTACACTAATAATAAACATAGCTTTATTTTAGAATTTTACAATCGGATTTTTAGGAATCAATCGACAAATAAATTTTGCAAGTGAATATTTACTTCATTCTCAAGGCCAAAATTTAAACACCATGTATCTTCACAGACATTAAAATTTAAATATATATGTATATTTTCACCACTATTATTATGTCATAAAAATAACAAAGAACAAGAAAAATAATATAAGAACACCAAATATCTTAATCATTAGCCAACGATTCTTTGACACTGACTGAAAATATTTGAGAATTTCGCTGTGGGCCGCTTCTATGTTGAGCTCTGCATCGGCGACATTGGTGTCAATGCGTTCGACAATTTCTTCTTGCTCTTTGACCATGTGTGCCAACTGTTGGAATATGCCTCCCAGTTCAACGATTGTTGATTCAATATTCTGCATTGTTTCTGCGCGCTGTTGTACATAATTGTCGGATTCGTCGTAAAGTGCTATCTGTTGTTGGGTTTGTATGCGCGACGACGCCGCTGGCCCACCTCCCAAAAGTGGCGTCGTTTCATTGCCCATGTCTATGCTAACGGATTGGTTCTCGTCGCTGAGCAATAAAGAACCATGTTTGGCAGTCGCCGGCGATACGGAATTCACAGCAAGTGCACCAGGTCCTTGACTGAATTGATCTCGTCGAGTTTTCTGTTGCTTAAGATTTTCAGTGCGCACCTCAAGTATCTGCTTGAAGTCGGTACTCATGCTTGCTAGCTTCGATTGTAACGCCAATACCATATTTGAGGAATGTGAGACGAGATGTTTGCCGTTATTGTTGCGCCTTTGGTCCTTCGAAATCTCTTGCAAGCGTGCAATTTGCTGGTTTAGGGCATTCAGATCGCCTTTGATTATATATGTTAGCTCCTGTATTTCCTGCGGCCGATCATCAAAGAGACTCTTTTTTTTGGCCACTGCAAAAACACAACAAAATTAGCTTAAAAATTGCATCATCAGCTGACAAACACGCACTTACACATGGTTAATTTCTCCAACTTGGCATAGGTGCTCGCTATATTTTTGCCTACGAATTTGGCTACCATCATGAACTCCGAGTAGCTTTGCACCTGTTTCGCTTTGCGTGGATCGCGGATATTAACAGCGCGTGTAATATTACGCGACTGTAACGAGCGAATGGCGTTGGCGAATTCGCCAGTGCGATCGCGTGCAGCCATAATGAATACTTCTTCTTCGTCTGCTGGTAACTCAAGTTCGTCCTGATGCTGAGATTGCTGATGTAGCAGTGATGTATTGTAGTTTGTTGTGTTAAGTTTGTTGAAGTAATTGTTGTTATCGTAAGTCGTCGGGTTTGAGCTGCCAGTCACAACCGCTGCTGCGGCACTTAACGGCTGCTGTATGTACGTGCGAAGTGCCTGCCCAGAGCTGGCTTGCAGGCGATTAGAGAGTAAACGTAAATTCCACTGTCGCCCTGCCTTGTTGTATTTATCGTCCGAATCAACTTCAACTGTACCAGGTTGCTGATAATCACCAATGTGTATTGTCGATTCGATAACTATTGGGGCTGTAGCAGCACCTGGGACCACGACAGTTCCAAGTGGTTGATTCGGATAGTATTGCTGCTGCTGTGGTTGTTGTTGCGGCTGTGTGTGAATTAAATTGTGTCCTTCTTCCTGTGTACCAGTCGCGTATAGTGTTTGAGAGTCCTGTGGATGAAGGCGTCGACGTGTTTGCATCTCATTTCCTCTTACAGTATGCTTGCGTTCAAATCTTGTTTTGTTTTCAGCTCGTAAGATTGACAGATTTTTTCTCGTCTAATTGGAGTTTGATTAGCGTATTGCATTCGTCATTGAGTACTAGAATTTACGCAATCCATAAATACATGTATTTTTTGTTTTCAGTTATTACGTCGCTATTTCTGAGCTGGAAAATTCATTTTAGGTTGACTATCAGCGTATTTCTATTTAAGTCTAGGCAAATTAACTAAATTTTGTAAAAAAAAAATGCGAAAAGTTCACAAATACAGACACTCAAATCAGATTTGACAGATGACGTGTTGATTTAATCGGTGCTGCTAACAGTATGTTAGTTGATTTTGTGACTACGAGTTTGCATGACTGCCCCATCCAAAGTCGGAAAGCAAAAACAATTTGTAGGCAATTTTTGCAACATGCGGTGTATTTTAGTACCTTTCTTATTACGATGAGTAGGCAGGCCAGCCGTGCTGGAACTGTTTTTTTTTGCGGCATAATTTGCTGTTTTCGCGTGTGGCAGGTGGATTTTCGTTCATTTATCATATATGCATTAATTAAATTAACAAACATAAAAAAACATAAGCAATTTGTATCAAAAATGACACTATATCACTTTGGAAACTGTGTAGCATTAGTTTACGTGCCATACTATTTTACGTACAAATACTCCGGTTTGTAAGTTATTAAGGCGGACATTGTGCTTTCACTCAATTAATTTATTTACTGGCCGGGAGTTTAGATCCGAATACGGTGCCTTTTGGAAATGCGTACAGGCTGGAGGCATTTACATTTTCACGCAGCTATGCAAGATGTTGATTTTAGCCACATTTTTCTATTCGGATGCTACCGCAGCTAACGTCAGCAGCGCGGATTTTAATTTCTTTGCGGTATGCTTGTGATATTATTAACTACTGGGTGCCATATTTGCTTAACCTCGTTTTCTCTCCCTTTATCTTTAGGAGTTTCTGCGATGCAGTGTTGACGTCGCTGATTTACTAGGTTTTGCGCTCATATTGAGTCGCATACCGGGCAAAGGGCATTCGAAGCTCATTACTGCTGGTTTAGGTAACTACGTTCAAAATATTTTATTATCAATTAATAGCTCAACCACCAGGTCTACAGGCTGGGCTACAGCGGAGGTAATACTCTCGCGTGGCATTATGCTGTGGGTTGGAGCACGCGGCACTGAGTTCAGTTGGATTTATTTACAGAAGTGTTTGGAATCAAATGTACTGCTGGTGTGTACACGCAACTAACTACAATTTGTAACATGCATTGAACAATTTGCTTATTTTCCTGAAGGTTCAACACATATCGACGGCAGCACTCATTTGGCTGTTCACTCGCCATGATCTTAACTCTGCATTTAAACCCTTTGTCACAATTTTGCTTGTAGTAACGATCTACAAAGGTGTGTGGCTTGAAGGACTTTTGCAGGTCTTATCATTTGGTCCTTGGGCGGTAATTGGCATTAAGGCACTGATTGCTGTTGCTATCGGGTTCTTTACACTACATATTTATGCAGGACTCGCACAACAAATCGGTATATAAGGCAAGCAACGTGCGCTGCGAAAACGCATCTATCAATAGTTGAAATTAAACACGTACAATTATTACTGCGTGAAAATTTGTTATAAAACATATAATAAATGAAACTAAAGTTAATTGAAACCAAATGTTTCTGTATTTATTTGGTTTAATAACAAAAACTTTTACACTTTTCAACAAATGAATGTACAATGAAAAAAAAATTCACTTTAACAAATATTTAGTGTACCTACAATGAAGTACATAAAAATAGAAAAACGAAAACAAATTCAAATCTACAAAAAAACAAAGTTAGTTTGAAGTGATTTTAAACCACTGAATAGAAGAATAAATAATAAGTTATTACGGTGAAGATTTTAAACTAAATTCTGTGATCAGTCTCTCAGATTTGGAACCAAGTAAAATGTTAGCAATTTCTATCGAATTGGGTTTAGTTGTTATTATGATGAATGAATCGCGAGTGAGTTCTAAAAAATTAGATTAAATATAGTTGGGAATTTAGATTAGTAGGGAACAAAAAAAAAGCAAAAATCTTATCTATCCCAAAACAACACATTAAAATGGTACATTTTTGAGATTTTAAATATATTACATTTAACACTTGATTGAAAAAAACACTAAAGAGTTACCTAGTACTAAAGAGTTACCTAGTAGAGGTGTTATGCTAAATATATAACATATAAAAAATAGGACAATCAACAAGACCTAGATGTTGGATCGACTTCGAATAATATACATACAATATACAGCAAATCGTTAACTTGTAGACAGAAGTAGGCAAATAAATAAACAAATAACATCAAAAACAATTGTTTGCTACGCTTCAACAACTAACGGCGAGTAAGCAATTTTTGCAGTCACAATATTAGTCATTTCAATGTAGGCAATTGACGTATCTCCTACATTGAAATGATAAAGGTCCCGTCTAGGGACGTCGCTTACCTAACAAGTTATAGTACGTCCGTGCGGCTAATATGCGATCAGGGCGCGTGTTAATAAATAAGTTTGCGTCAATCTTCTCAACATCGCTGTTTTGATTGCGCCAAATGTGCAACAGCTGCATCATGGTACCATAAACTGTATAATCAGTTGAACTTTCATTGCTGCCGTCGCTATTATTATTATTGTCAATTGCAACGTTAGCCAGCTGCGAAATAAATATTTTTCATAAAATGTAGTAAGAAGACGACCAATTTATGGTATAAAGTATTTACAGTTGCTACATTTTCTGCATCTTGCGAATAATGTATCGGCTCCTGCGATAAGTTCATAGAAGCAGGTGCACAAACTGCTTGCGTTTTAGAGTTTGCTTTCTGTTTAGGCTCACGGCGACGAACCGCAATTTCTCTTTTATTACGGTTAGTAAAGATTTCGTTTGTCATTTCATCATTATAATCGTCGCCAAAAATGTTACGTAATATATCGCACACAGGTTCTACACTTGGATTATTTTGCATATGCAAAGCACCAGGAAATATGTGTCTAGTAACGAATAAGCAATATTAATATTAAAAATCAAAGCCCAATAAATAAAATATTATATACTTAAGCTTGAAACTCTTTAGGATCTCGTTGACTGGCGGCTTGTGGCCTATCTTGGGTTTAGTCTGGAATAAAAATTAAAAAGTAATATAATTTGTTAAATTTCAAATCACATTAAAAGTTGCATACCCCGCGAGTTACGTATTTGTGGTATTCTTTAAGCTGCGCTCGTAATTGATTACCGCTAAGTTTATTACGCCTGTCAATCTTTAGTTTTGTTCTGTTTTGCATCTTTTGGCCAAATTTCTTTGGTACCGATGCAGCAGAAAAGTTGAACTGTGACAAACATGGGCTTTGCTGGCGCAAAGTCATGTTGTGCACCTTAGTAATTGAATTTCCAGAAAAATCTACCAATGCACTGGAACTTAATTTATCATTTGATAGCGTTACATACTCGCTATTGCCTTGCATTAATTCAACGCTAGCATCATCGTTAGCATCGTAATTAGCCAGATTCTCTATTTTGGCGCTCTTGCTACTAGAGTGTTCCAGTTCTGGACGTAATTTGCGCTTTAAGTAACTCAGACCTAGTGGTACAAGAAATACGTTTATGATATAAGCACTAAGTATGAAGATTTTACAACACCTGAACAGTTTTCAGAGAAAAGCTCAAATAACTCATTTAGTTCTTCATCCGTTGCATTGCCAAAGCCTTCTCCTTCAATATCTTCGCTCGGATTAAACTTCTCAACATTTAGACTTATATCGCGCATTGTTATTTGTACTTCACGCATTTGGGTTTTTTCTCGCATTCCGCCTATGCTATAAGTTTCTCTAAAAGTAAACGACTGTAAAAGAAAATAGTTTATATTACATAGCAAAAACCAAAATCAACTTCTTGCCTCCTCATAAACCGAATCAAATTTTTCTGTAGCCAACATCTCTGCTTCATTTAGCAATTGTATATAGTCATTTATTACAGGCTTTAAGCGTGACTTTTTAGCATTTACTGCCACCTCACATAATTTACTTCCGTAGCCTGTTACCATTTTTCTTTTCAAGTTTTTACGAGCAATTTGCACCGCGAAGTCATCATCATTGCAATCAGTAATAATTGAGTGAGCAATGTTTTGTTGCAACAAACCCACCGTGTCTTCCAACAGGTTGTTTACCTGCTGCCTAAATATTAGCAATGTGCCGTAAGCCAATCTACTGAAATCCCTAAAAGGAATATATGGGGTATCCTTTGATTTTCGGCTGCAATTAGTTGAACTGAGAGTTCTAGGTCTTGTATCATATAACCGTAATTGGTCACTAAAAGGCAACAATAATAGTAAAATGGTTCTTTAGAAAACTGCACAAAATTACCATAAGGCAGCAACATCCACTATGTCGATCTCGTGGCGTTTAAAATTAGAAAGCGCACTTCTTGTATGGTTATTGCCTGCAATCCATGATGAAGTAAATATATGATTGACGCCTTCATACCTTGGCACAAGTTTTTTATTGTTAAAAGACATTAAATAAGCGCTAAATTGTAGTGTTTCCGCACTACCACTGAATGAGTAACGGTAGTTTCGTTTTTGGCGCTGACTTAAAGTTAGCTGCACCTACCAAAAGCATCATACCTGATCTGGTCTGAATTGTTATATGAAATCATGTAGAGTTGGGCATTTTAGTTCACCAAAGTGAACTCGTTTTTACTGAACGAACTAGTTCACTAGTAATAAGTAGTTTACTAGTTCGTTTCGTTCATAAGTTCGTTTCATACTGACGACCATTTGAAATAATTCAACAGCAATAGTTAATTTAAAATAGTAAAAAAAGTATTAAACATTTTTTAGCAATTCACAGATAATTATTTACTACTTATAATTTCTCATATCTGAAAGAATGTTTATCTACCTTGGGGACTACCAAACGAACTAGTGACCGACCAAACTAGTGAATTTGTATTTACAATCTATCCAAGCAGAATATTCAATAAATCTTATTATAACTCTATAATAATGCGCTCGTGAAAAAGTTCAGTTTTAGCTAAGGTTGGTGGTATTTCTACACAACTTTGTTAGAAAAAGAATAATAGAAACCTGACTCAACTTCCGCAAATTGAAAGTGATCACATTGGTCTCGAGACAAAATTATGCGTTAGGCCGGACAGACAATTTGGCTTTCAGACCTGAGAATAACTTTTCGGTAACATCATCAGTTATTATAATTTATAATAATGGAAAATTCGTTCTTCAGTACTGTTTCAGTGTTGTTGAAGAAGATAGAGTTTGCACAGCTCGGAAAATGTTCCTTCTCATTCACGTAGTAAGTTTTCTTCTCACTTGTACACCCAGTTCTTCAAGTGGATTCTTCTTCTACATCACTCTACGGAGCGTTTGCGTGCGCTTCGACGAAAGAGAAAAATAAACAAATTTATTTAAAATTGTAAATTATTGAAGTTTCAGCATTTCATTATTTCTCAAATCTGTATTAATACAGCATTCCATTTATTTTATACGCTAAACAAAGAGATGGTAAGTATGAGTAATTAAGGAAATGACTAATGCACGTATGATAATCATTCCGTTTAGTTGTTTTTGGTGCGGGGGTGTGGCCGGCCAAAACAAAAAATAGCATTTAACGATAAGGAAATGTTTTACAATTACTTTAAAATAGTTATCTGCAAATGGTTTGTGCTTACGCATATGTTTGTTATTTTACTTACAGGGTGATAGTAAAATTTGCGATATTAGCGACGAAGTACTCGAGGAGCTAAAGAAGTTTCGTTTTCGTAAGAGCACAAGTAATTCGGCTTTGATTTGTAAGTGCCACAATATCACAAAGATTTCTCTACTGGCAAACACAGCAGAATTCAGCGCGGCGTATGTCGTCATCAACAAAACCAGACTTCTGTCAGGAACCTGTCTCAACACCACTTAGGTGTGCTAACCTCTTGACTTCGACTTGTTTTTGTTGTTTGGATTGCTGCTGTATACAAAATCTATTAGAGTGTACGATAGTAATTCAAGTTTTGTTTAAATCTTTAAGTGAAGGTCGATCGAGAGAAGCAAACGGTTGTTCTAGATGCATTCCTGGACGATATATCCGTTGATGAGCTCCAAGATACACTGCCAGGCCATCAGCCACGATATGTGATTTACACATACAAAATGGTGCACGATGACCAAAGAATATCATATCCAATGTGCTTCATATTTTACACACCGCGTGATAGTCAGGTAAGTAGCAAAATATACGATCGTTTAAAAAAAGTGTCTGTTTCAATTAAAGTTATTTAAAATATGTAGATTGAACTTCAAATGATGTATGCATGCACAAAAAGTGCCTTGCAACGCGAAGTGGATTTGACCCGTGTTTATGAGATACGCGAGTTGGATGAACTAACCGAGGAGTGGTTGAAAGAAAAACTTAAATAAGAAGAATTCTCGAATAATGCAAATGACAAGAAAGCTTATCAAAATGACAATTTTACACAATTTTATATTTACAACAAAAACTCAAGCAATACTTTGGGTCTTGGATCCTCCATGACAAACGAAGCAGCCAAATACCAACGATAATATACCAAACCAATTTTAGAAGAAGACCTTTTATTAAAGAGAGGCCGTGCATAAATATGCTTTAACTTACGTAACAGAAATATGTATTTAAATGTGAAAATATGAAACGTAAATTATCTAAGCGAAAAGTTTTTTATGAATACGAAAAGTATATTTATGAAGACTCTTTAATTAGTGATTTTTTGTTTTGTGTATTTTAGTGACGATTGCTTGCAATTTGTTTAATAGAAGCTGTGCTTGCCAAATTTTAATTTGTAGACTTTTAAGCAACAATTAAACATTTCCATTTAAATAAATAATACATATACACTCTAAGCTACATTGGATTTTGATATTAGAATATTTCATGCGAGGATAGGTTGAAGACTCCTAGGCAAGAAAAGTGAAAGAGACTTAGATATAGACAAGTTTTCTAAGACCCAAATTTGTTCTCACTATTCAGAACAACATTACCCCATTTGGACGGACACCAGTACTACGCGAATGCAGGCACAGCAATAGTATTGAGACTATACTTATTTATCTCTTTTGTGCTGCATTGGATGTTGGTGGTGGGTTCATTATCATCACGGGATCATTAGCAAGCAAATGTCGGCCGGCTGAAATGTCGAGTTGTTGCCAAGGGTAATTTTAAAAGATAACTCTTGCACATGGTGCGTGAGAATACAAGTTTGGGCTATCCACAGAATCAAATGATCTGTCGCCACATTGGTCGTATATGCCAATGTGTGTCTTTTGGTACGTTTGAAATTGCCTAAATTCTAAATATTATTTGTTATAGGTTTCATATTAAAAATCTGTCTCTCCGGATAAGCAACTGTTCATAAACATTTGGATTGTATTTCTGTCCGGAGCTTTGGGGACAGTGCATGCAAACTTTGTTTCACTTTCAGAAAAATAATATCTTAGGTCTATGATGGCAACCATTTGAACTTAACGTTTGCGTTTAACGGAAACATTTTTGGTTATCCGGGTTTCAGACGTGCGGAACGGAAAGTCGCACCCCTGGGCGTAAAACTGGTACTGAAATACTAAAATACAACCCACTGGGTGTCGAAAATGTTTCCTACGAAAACAAATTACTTGAATATTTTGGAAGTGAGTAAGCGAGGCGAGCTCTGTGCTCAGATTAATTAAGGCTGCCGTCAATTTCAACTGTCCCGTCTCCGGTGAGCGGCAAAGCAAAAAAAATTGGCTCATACCATGTGTCCGCCGCGGAACTGACAAAAATCTTCGGTTTTACGTTGTTCACTACTGATTCAGTGTTGATGAAGATAGAGTTTGCAGAGCACGATACCGTTCTTTCTCACTCTCTCTCATAGTGCCATCTCTACAATACTTAAACTGCATTTTACATATATAAAGTTTAGATTCCTCGAAAAATAATTAAATATTTTGAAAACAAATGTAAACAAATCTCGGTATTCTTCGAAAATATAATAAATTAAAACGCGCCAAAAAAATTAAATTCAACGCCGATACTGAGAAATAAGAAACCAAATTGAACAAGAAGCGTACGAATAATGAAAGTTGTACACGGAATCGAACTTAACAGCTTGCACTAACAATTTTTGCGCTCCAGGAGGTGTCAAAGGTGTAGTGGCGGGATTATGAAAAATCGCTAGAATCTGTACATAACAGATACACGAGCGCAAAACAACAAAAAAGCGTATGCCGGTAAACAAAACGACGAGCTCATTGATTGTATGTGAATTTTTTTTGTTAAAATAAACAAAGCCACGAAATTTATGCTTTTTCAAAGTACAAAATAGCAAGCAATATTCTACATTCAAGGTCGTAAAAAGATTTCAAATAATCGCAGCTGGGTTTTGTTTGCGTTAATTGGTTATAGACAACGTGACGGGAAAACAGTTCCCAAACAGACGACTAACGGCACAGACGATTCGTCGATTGAAAATAAAGAAAATTATTGTGCAATGCCAACAACAACAGCTGAAGATGTTCAAATCGAAGGCGAAGTAGAGGAACTGCTACGTGAACGCATTTTCAACCGACCAACATTGGAGACTGCAAATGGACTAAGTACAGATGTGCTAATAAACGGCAAAAGTACAACAAAAATACATAATGCTGATGTAACACCACCACCTGTAGCTCCAACACAACAAACACTAGGCACAGGACCTTTTATGAAATTGAAAACGTATTTGCTAGCGCTGCGTCCTTGGTCGCTCTCCGCCAGCTTAGTGCCTACATTGCTTGGCTCTGCACTCGCCTATCGCTCGCAATGGTCTGCGCAATTCTCATTCTTCACCTTCTTCCTTACGATATTCACGGTAGTCACGGTGCATTGTGCCGGTAATGTAGTCAACACGTATTTCGATTTTATCAAAGGCATCGACAAGCAAAAGGCTGATGATCGCACACTCGTCGATCACATATTAACAAAGGATGAGGTGGGTACGCATTGTTTTCGTTTAAATAAAGCTAACGAAATTTTCGCACATTGCAGGTGGTCTCCCTCGGCGCTATACTCTATATGGCGGGCTGCGTGGGCTTTATACTGTTAGCCGCGCTAAGTCCGGCTAAAATGGAACATTTGGCCTTGATATACTTTGGCGGTCTCTCGTCAAGTTTTCTCTACACCGGTGGCATTGGATTCAAGTACATAGCGCTCGGCGATTTGCTTATACTCATACTTTTTGGTCCAATATCGGTACTATTCGCTTTCATGTCACAAACTGGTTACGTCGACTGGTCAACGATATACTATGCCATACCGCTGGCGCTCAATACGGAAGCCATACTGCATAGTAATAACACGCGTGATGCGGAGAGTGATCGCAAAGCGGGCATTGTCACACTAGCGATACTTATTGGACGCACTGCCTCGCATGTGCTCTATGCCATGCTGCTCTTCACACCTTACTCGGTATTCTTCGTTTGTGGTCTTAAATACTCACTTTGGTTTCTCCTGCCACTTGTAACGCTACCGCAAGCGTTCGCGATCGAGAAGCGTTTTCGAAACGAGCAGACGATGAGTGTTGTGCCACGGCAGACAGCAAAACTAAACTTTTTCTTTGGCATTTTGTTTGTGGTCGCTTGTTGTTGTGCTCAACAACTGCCCAGCTTTAGTTTACGTAGGCATTAAATGTACAGCAAATTGGATTAATTTAAAGTTAATTTTTTGCAAGCTAACAGAGTAAAGAAGTTATGACTCAAATGCAATTAACTGCAAACTTTATTAAGTTGTAAGCAACAATGTATGTGCATAACTAAATTTTAAATTCATTTTCGCGTAGTTTACACCATTGCTTATCATCGCGCTTTTTACGGCAATGTAGTATTTTGTGCAACATTTAGGGAAATTTATTAATAATGCCTACATGTGTAATAACGCTAATGATTTAGTTAAATTAAGTCTTAAAGCTATACGTTACGCATTGAACGAGCAATTTTTAATTTCATCTCACTGTTATCGAACACAATATAACTTAGCTAAATGATGTTATATGTTTTATAACGCGTGCGGACGTTTGCTTTGACTAAAAGCTGATAATGTAAACATATCCCAAAAGCCTTTGACTTGACTAATAACTACAAGAACGTTCGCTAACAATATTTTTCATCGTCCTATTAGGACGATTAACTTATTTAAATTTATTTATATTTACTTTTGCTTGGTCTTAATATTATGGATGTTACTTAATTGACGTGTTAAACGCTTATTGCTTAGTAACCATTAGCTCAATGTTATTAACATGGAATCATGGACCAAAATGTAAAGTGCGCAAACAATAAAACATAATTTGCATACGTTTAAAGAAAATAAAATGTCTTATCAACAGCCAGAAAATGGCTATCTGCCTTGCAACTAGGCATTGAATTGTTAATGGCTTTTGTGCTGGCAACATATCAAATGTAGTTGAATTCTAAGAAGCGAGACGCATTACTTTAAATATATAATGCTTGGCTGTAGTACACAAAAAGATACAAAAGCAAAACCTCCAAACAATAACAACAATGTTTATAAGATCTTTTGACTTGTTCATGCAAAAGGTGTTTCACTAATAATCTTTTTTAAAAAAAAAATACATACTGATGAGTGAGAAAATAATTTTTTTTTTATAAGGGAAAAATAATATATAAAATTAGCATTGGTGTAGTGTATGTGTGCGCTATACTAAAGAAACTTTGTGCACCTCACACAGTGTGGGGTCAGTAACTGGCACATGTCCCAAAAAATAAACTAACATAGTTTTCCATGTATGACTTACGCGTATATTATATACGACAAATAGCTTTAAATGTTTAAACAATTACATTACTACATTTTAGCAACAGCAATATCAGTAAAATTTGTTGTAATAATCATTTTTAGTATCTAACTTAGACTGTCATGTGTGTTTCGACTTAATGGCCGAATGTTTTGCTTTCATTTGGTTTGCTTAGATTTAAGGCGTATAAGCGCATGAGAACGATAATAATAATTTATAAAATACATATATGACGCATGATGTTACATATACATAAATAGAATTTAATCTTCAATTACATATTTATTACAGAAATCAACATTTATAAATGCATAAAAAGACATTTCAATAACAAATAAGTTTTGTAATAGTTTTTATGTAATGACGAAAAACATGAACAACATTGGCAGTCAAGCGTGGATTATAAACATTTTTATAAAAATAAAATATATTCATGTTAAACATAAAACTCCTTTGCGTTGTTTATAATTTATGTGGATGTAACCATAATCTAACTATAAATGACGTCCCGCTGGATCCGACTTCTCATGCTATAATGTCATGTTTGTTCTGCTTGTTTCTCACACAAAGTTTTATGGAAATAATTACTTAAATATAATATTATTAATAATATCATTCTGTTAAGTGTAGATTGCTTGAATTTGTATTGAATGCAATGCCATAACAAACCATCCAATTTTGAAAAGTTACTCAAAACTTCAAAAGATGAGTCGATCTCCAAACAAAGAATTTGTAAGTCATAAGAGTTGTTGGAAATATGTAGCTAGTGGTGATGAAACATAATTAGGATCACAGTGTTTAGACCTACTCCAATCACTTGAAAAAATATGCATTGGGGTATAATTTTTAATATATATTATTTAAAATTTTATACAAACAAAAAATCATTCTTAAAAAGCACTCCTTTTATTGTGCGGTTGGACCTTAAAATGTAACGGAAGTGAACCATTATGCGGAAACCACTAAGAGTAAAATTTAAGTACTACTGGTACCTTTAAAAATCGATTTAACCTACTAAACATTGCTGAGTCGTGGCACCAAGTAAACTTCGAACGGTTTGACAGACGACGTGGCGCCGTCGATTGGCTCTGCGTCTGGTAATTTGCCAGATACGGCATCGAGGCGGAAATTTTGTATTATCGTGGACACAAAGACAAAGAGATTCTGACGTGCCAATTGTTCGCCCATGCAGCGATGACGCCCAAAACCAAAAGGGTTATATGCTTCGGGCAGTTTTAGTTGTCCATCGATAAGATAACGATCTGGATTGAAAACTTCGGGATTAGGAAAGTCGCGTGGATTCGTTAACATGCCGCGAAAGCATGCCACGACCATGGTGTCCTTCGGTATCTCAAAGCCCGAAAGACGTGTATCGCAGAGTGCACGGTGTGGTAAACCAAAACTATACGATAAGAACATGCGCACCCCTTCTAAGATGATGGCTTCACAGTAAGGAAGCTTAGCGCGGTCATGCCATTCGGGTATGCGTTCGAGACCGATCGACTGCTTTATTTCGGCAAAGGCACGTGCTTGTATCTCCGGATTTAGTACCAAATGCACGAGCGTAAAGCTAAGGCTCTTGCTTGTAGTCTCAGAACCGGCTAAGAACATGTCCAAACAAGTGGCTAAGAGGCTCTCCTCGCTGAAGTTTGGCTTGGCATGTGGTTGGGCCTGCTCGCGCAAGTAACTATCCATAAGATCTCGGGGCGTATCGTAGAGTTGATAGGTGCGACGATGCAGTTCTATTTCCTTGCGCAGAAAGGCATAAACTCGTCGATGACTCTCAAGGTATGCTGAATAGCCGGAATAATCGGGTGCAACAAAACGCAGCACCGGGAAATGACTGAATAGTGCTCCTGTCATGTCAATGTTTTTGAAAAGTTCGTAAAACATATCCAACAGTTCGGGCACTTCTTCACTGTTGCGTTCGTAACGCTTGCTGCTCATCATGCACCAAAGCGTATTCAGCACATAGACTGGAAAAATTTCGTGCAGGACCACATGTGCACGTTGGCCACCTGCAGCACGCACGCATGCGCGCAAATCTTTCATAAAGTGCACGGCTTCATTTTGTACAATGTCAGCCATGCCGCTGCGTGCAAAGCCAAAATCTTTTAGATGGCGCAGTATGAAACGCCTTTGTTCGATCCACATTTCGCCATCACTCAACAAAATGCCCAGATTTGAGTTGAACGTACGTAGGCGATAGAAAACGCCTTCCGGCCGTCCATCCAGATCCTCATTGGTCATCATTTCCTGTATTGCATCGCAGGTATAGGCAATCACTATTTTATCCTTGCCTATTTTCAGGCCAAACAAACCATAAGGATTTACATAACGCTTTGCCAACTCATCGACTACTCTGGAAAATAGGCCAAATCGGACGCGAAGCTGTGCGATTTGCAATGCGCTGCCCACAATTGGATACCATTTTGGTCCCGGCGGAAACTTTGCGGGCTTGCGCACGCCCCAGACTAGGAAAAGCAATACAAGTGTGCTAAAGAAGATTGCCGCATAAAACATGACTTAATCCGCTTAGTCAAAAAAAAATAATAAATGTTACAGTTTGAATCCAGCCTAGAGTAGACGTTTTTCACTTTCACTGAAATGCTTCGAACGTTGTAACTATTGCGCAAGCGTGTCGCTTTTTCCGGTTACGCGCTGATGCTTTGTTGTACAATTTTAAATTTTCTTTCGATGGTTTCGTTTTTACGTGTTTCGGCCACAGCTGCCGCGAGACGTTTGCCTTGCACGAGTCGCCATTTCTGACTGGAGCCGCGCACACTGTAACCACATTTTTATATAGTCGAGCCAACAGGCTTAGGCTTAATGGAACGTTTTATTGCAAACTTGTGTTCAGTTTTCCAGTTTTTCATTTTCATTTTTTGCTTTGAATTGGCTTTTCATTGCGGAAAAGCGAAATAGTTTGACTGATTTGTAACATTATGCAACAGATACTTATTAAAATAATTATTGCAATGGCCTACACATTAAATTCGCCAAAAGTAAATATTTACTACAAAAGTAGCACAAAATGTGTATTAAATGAAACTACAGCAAAAAAAAAAAAAGAAACAAACGAATTAACGGTACTTTGAGCAAAACTATCGTTTAGTGACGTAATCGACAAACCTGACCGACTGCCTCGAAAACGACCGCAACATTGAAAGTGAAAAACAAAGTCATGGAAAGGCAGAAAAAAACGTTTAAGAAAAAGGAACACACGAACCAGTTTTCTTTAACCAGATCCTCAAAGACATTGTTCGTGGAATAACAGGCTACTAATAGTTATATCACCGTTGCCGTATACATAAATACATACATTCATATGATTGTATGATGTTACTTATGCATATAACGAGTTATGCCAAGATTTGGCGTCTAATACGGAAATCGTGGGTTCCGGTTTGCTTTACAGGAGTGCAGGTATTTTGGCCATTTAGCCGTTTGTATCATATTACCAATGGGTACGTTAAGTGGTTTGTTTGCTATTGCTGGAAATTGGAGCTTGGTGGTGACTAGATGTGCTAAGCATGTGTTAAACGCAAGCTTCGAGTTGGGATTTTGCGCATTCGCCTTTTCAACGCAGAAGCTCGAAGTTGTGCAAATATTGTTTAACTGAAATTCATGATTTTTGATAACGTAAAATGGGTTTCAGGTAAGTTTTCTGTGCTTAAGTAATATCGATGACGATTAATTGTCAAGTGCGATATGCTCAAAGAAGTAATCGAATAAAATAACGATCTGCGGAAAAATAAATTTAAACTCGAATGAACTTCGCCATTAAAATAATACTTCTCAGGGTGTTACTCCCTACGATGGAAAATAACTTTCGAAATAAACAAAACTTAAAAAAGAAAAACTGTAATTGGCATTTAAAATTACTTTGCCTTATTGAATCAAAGCTACTATTGTTTTTTGATTTTCAATATATAAGTGTCCTGCAAGGATTTATTTGCCACATAACTGAAATAATAGAATTTTTTTTTTTTTTAATACTACCTCTATAGACTTCTACTACTAGCAGCCATGGGACTTGGTGCCTTATATATGATGCATCTGTTGGCGCAAGACTGGAACAAGATACGCCGACCCGTTCAACAGGCCGCTAAACTACTAACCAGTGCTAGTGTCGCAATGCAACAACAGCTGCTTCGTGGTAAACGTGAACTGGATATGGACTTAAGCTGGGTTAAAGACACACAGATTGGCAGCAGCGACGATAGCCAACGCACAACGCCCATCGACTGGAAGCGTTTACTCTCACGTGATCCCTTCGAATGCCTGCAGTCGCTTATATGCCAAGTAATGGCAGGAGCAGAGAGTCACTCAGAGGAAGCTGTAATGTTAATGGATTTTATGGAAGCAACTTTGGAGATGGCGCCTGCCAAAATTGGACGCGCATTCAGCCGAGGCCTGGCCTTAAAAGGCGTGGCTTCGCGCTGTTATGACGAGTATCCATTTTGTCTGTACTCTGCGAAATCTATGTTACGCATATTGCGTTGGTTTAGCAATACGGGTTATACGGATCAGACTGTTTAATCTATATTTAGGCTCACAGTTTATTAAACTGGGACGCAAAATCGCTTAGCATTTCAAAATTCATTAATCATATTTGTTATAGATCACATGTAGTATACTAAAAGCTTAGAAGCTCTCACAGAGCTCTTGTATACTTAAATCAAAATGACAGTACCCAAAATATGCATTAAAAATTTTACATTTTATTATGTTTTTATTGCTTCATAACACAATTTAACAAATAAAATCATTAGATTTATAGCAATAACTATTTTTAGTACTCCATATATGTATATATATATGTAAATTTATGTTTATAAATATAATAAATAAAGTCATAAACTACTTTTGCCGTATTTTGATTTTTAACGGAATGAAATTTTAGACAAAAGCACACAATAAGCAGTTCGCTGTGTAATAACAAGCTAAGGTACAAAATCCAGGAAACTAAGTTTGTTTTTTGTGCATTAAACAACAAATGAGCAAATAATTACAGTTTAAAATAATTCAAGATTTTATACAAATATGTACCAAATCGCATGTGTGCGTTTTTAAGCAACAGCTTAGAGAGCGAGTTTACATGCTAAGAGACCCACAATTGAGTCATTATTGTGATTTTAAAATTCTTTTAAATAAACATCCTCAACAATAGGCTTTTTCCATTTCATATTCATATAAAAAAAAGCGAGACATAGAGAGAGATGCATAGAGAGAGCGTGAGTAATATTGCGAGAGTATATAAATTCGATTTATATGTAAAGTTGAGAGATTCTAAAAATGAAACGCATATAATTTAGTGATGAAAACCAAAGATGTGTATAAGAGATTGCTGTGAATGATGTTCGTTTTAGAAGAACGCCTGCGTTTGACTACTGCCTTGCAGTGTCACACTTGTCACATCTTTGACAATCATTTCGGCCACTTGCCACGCAATTTCCTCTTGCGCCTTATCCTCAGGTAGATTAACCAATTTCCGCATGGCATTTTTGATTTTATTGCCGCTCATGCCCAATGTCCAAGTGTGCTTGTTGCCACTGGCAAGCACAGAATCCACTGCCTCGAAGTCTCGTTCATAGCGACCGAGCGCATTGACACGCCCGAATTTCAGACCACCGCCGGCGGTAGTGGGATCGGGTGCAAACGTACGTTGCCACAACAGATTGGGATTTGTCAGTTGACGTGCATCAATGTTCATATTTGCTGTGGGTTTGACTGTGTCCCTGGCCGCGAGCAAAGTGTTGTGCTGTGAGATGTGCGTGCAATCCGACATGGATTTGCGATGTTGCTGCGACACTGCTGCCGTCGACTTTTTCAACGAACAGTGGCGCCTCAAACTCAGTTTGTGCCCAGTCGTTTGTGCTGCGTTGGTCGTTTGCGTGTGTGCTTCCGTTTGTGCGTTGTTTATTTTCGTTTTTAACTCGTTTAAATAGTTGTCGAACAACTGTGATTTAAGAAAGTCGGCGAAATGTTTTTGCTCCAAATACTTGGCCGTCACTTGCAGTGGCAAATCAAACGCGTAAGCGATTTGTCCCGGAGCGCAGATGCGCTGCTCAACCCGCGAGCGCAACTTGTCCGACATCCAAAGGCGAAAATCTGCTTGAAGCGAAAAGAATCGATCATAGATGATCATAGCATCTGCTTGTGCCTCAGCCTCGATGACAGCGCCGTCGTCGTTAGTATCAAAAGTCTTGCGAAAGTTAATGGCTGTGCTCCAAAAATCTAAACATGCGCGTTCATGCTGTTGCTCCAGGTACTCCATAAAGTAGAAGAGCGTCACCTCGCTGTATAGCACATCATAGATATGCAGCGGCGTTTCGTCTCCGCCCTCGATAAGCTCAACGCAATATTTGCAGTAGTAGCTGCTTTGCAAAAACTCCTGCGCATAATCACGTTCCAATTGCTGCAACACGTAGTCACGCGCTTCATCGAAACAGTTCGCCGGTATGGGACGCATGTCATTGCCAAGCTCACTTTCGTCGCTGCGCTTGCAGAGCAGCAGGGAGATGTGTGCCAATATGGCAATGGGTAGTTCCACAAATTGTGCAGCATTCACAATCAAATACTTTTGATATATTGTAATGGCATCTCTAATACTGGCAGCACTAATATTGTTCAAAACGTTGATATTGTCGCTCATTGCACTGCAGAGGGAAAGCTCGGAACTCGCTTTCAGTCGGCTTGTGCTGCAGTTATTGTTCGTATTTTTAATAAATTGTTTATTCGTTTCGGCGTAAAATTGACTCTTTTCATCGTCTGTTAGCGGTTTGCGCATAGTTAGATCGCACAGCGTTTTCAACTCAGGTACATCGTTGGTTTCATCCTCTGCTTCCTCCAAATCATTGGCAGCAGATGGTGCCTCTGCTAACAGACTTAAGCTATCTGCTTGTTTGCTGTTGCACTCAACAGCTTTATCTGTTCGGTTCGCGACGCCCACCTCTTGTAGAATAAGTTCATCCTGTCTTCGTTCTTTTTCAATTTGTGTTAATGCAGCACGCTTGAAATTCTCAATGTCAAGATAAAACTTTATTAGAGGCAGCGCCTTCTTCGTTTCCAAATACTGCACAAAGTAACTGAGACAGTTGGGTTCGCTTACAATCGACCTAAGAGACATAGACAGACGCGAATGATACTTGAAGATTTCTGTAATGCAGACAGAAGATATTTTTTAATATTTGCGTACGTACGACTACGAACAGCAACTTAACTGATAAGGTCAGCAAGTATGGGAAATATGACTAAGAAATGATCGAATTACTACACTAATCTAAAAGAAGCCCATAAAGCATGAATGTGTGTGCGTATGCAAAATTGAAAACGCAATGAAAATGCCAACAAAAATATCTAAGTAAGCAACTTGTCAGCCGATAAAACATAAACAAAAAAACCTTCAACCGGCTTGGCTGCATAGTGAAATCATTTTACAAATACAAAGTAACACACAAGTTGTCGATTTGCTAATTACCTTCATCAGCGCCCACTATGCCATTGCTCAAGCTACCTGTACCACAACTAACTGCATCGCTGCACGCCTCGGTCTCCTCTGTCTGTGAGAGTTCTTCCAAAAAGACTTCATCACAGAAACTCGTTGTCGATCGCAATGAATGACGTTTTTGCGCATTGTCGACGACATCGATCTCTCTGCCAGCATCATCACTAGAATCGTGTGAACGGCCTGCACAATAAGAATTTCGTTAAAATAGCAAATAAAGTTTGATTTTTCAGTTGTTTTTTTTTTTTTGCGCACAGACACAAGCATAACAACTTAATAAGCAAAAGTAACAATAAAAAATCCACAATTTATACTTACTTGTCTGCCTCTTGAGATATTTTAACATTTTCGCATCTTAAATATTCGTCTAAAGGCGGCTTGAACACGTATTTTTTTATAAAGTTTACTGCTTGTTAGTGTAATTCGACCTAATTTAACAACAAATTTCTCTGTGCCCAGTTGAAAATAATTTCGTATTTAACATATCCAAATTATTTTGGTATCTTCTTCTTCACACAAACACCAGTCAGAGTTGATGTCATACACAATGCTTGTAAGAAGCAGACATGACGACTGGTTTTGTGGCAAGCACTAAACTGTCATGTTGCTTATAGGTGAATCAAATATAAATGCCGCGCAATAATATGTGTGGTGTTGTTAGTACTGCATATTTGGTGTTATTGTTTGGAAGTAGCGGTGAATACAGCCAAAATCAAGTATTTTGAACTTGAGTTCTTATCAAGATACGCTCAGAATAAGAATACTGAGCTAAACTAAATAACCAAAATGTCCAGTGACTTCAAACGCAGTGCATATGACTTGGAGTTTTTCGAATTCACGGCAGAGCAACTTTCTAGTGAAAGGGACAATCTAATAACAATGATTTTTGATGCTGTCCTAGATGTGGTTATAGCCAAGATCGCTACACCGATAACACCAGCCGAACTGTTCATGCAGCAAAAGGACGAGGTGGTTACTCGCATGCGGAACGCTTGCGAGGACAAGCTGAAAGCTATTGAAGCACTTGATCGAAAGTACTTCACGGTTCCAGAGCATGTGTTATTAACAAACTACTTCGAATTCTCTAAGAAAGTAAGTCCAGCCGATGAAGAAGAAAGAACCAACGAGTTAAACGCACTGAAGCGGAAATTTCAAGAGAATGCCGTGATGATGCGAGCACTCAAGTTGGAAAATTCGAAATACGAATCCATTGCGGAGCTTATAGAACAGGAACTCAAGGTACACCAACAAATCGAAACAATTTGCAACGCACATGATTCGACTAAGCTGCTAAATTTACTAACTCTTAAGAAGTAATTATCTATAGGCATTATTATTTTTATTGGTGTTTTCTAATAAATGTACTTTCCAAACTTCAACTTAGCCGTTTTCAATTTACGGATGTCATTCTTTGATTGGAAACTAAAGAGTTAATAATGGTTTACCTACCGACTGCTTAATACTTCATGTAACAGACACATGTTTTTCGACATAAAAGTGCGATTTGATATTTCATTTCGCCGTTTGCTTTTAGATTGCATTGGAAGCCCAATAAAACACTTATAGTGCTATTAATTCTGATAAAATGTGACGTTTCAGGTCTACCAAATCCCACCAAAAGTAGCTATATTATTCACTTGTAGATTCCCGATACTACAGTATATAGGATTTTATTCTACAACAAAGTACCAAATAATTTGCATGAACTCTAATTAATGTCTAACGTAGATTTCTTTCAAAATATACCCAAGGATCGCTCCATTACTACGTGTGGTTGGCGCATGTATTCGTTATTCTCCGGCACTGACAAAAAGTCTCCGAAGTCAATCATTTCATCGCGACCAGTGAGCACATCTTCCATTAGGTGGCTGCAAGAGCCAATTATTAATTAAGGAGTATTGAGCTATAAGTACCGCTTCAACCGTACCTTGATTGCAGAAAGGGCAAGCGACCCACTTGCCTGGCAGCGTGCAGTTCCATGCCCATTTTCAGAGGCGCAGCAAGACCCTCTCGGTTGCGCAGTATTTGCATCGATAGATTTTGTTGATGTTTTTCGTAATTAGCCTCAGAATCGCGCAAGCGGTGAATATGAGCAACTTGTGTCAGACAATTTGCTTTGCTAGGCAGCGCAGCGTTTGCAGAGGCATCTAGCACAGTGTGCTCTACAGGTTGAACTTTAAGAGATTGTTCCTTAGGAATCAATTACAAAATATTAATGTCTGCTTAAAATGAAACGAATCTCCTCCTCACCATTTTAATTATAATTTAATCCAAAATCGACTTGATTTCAGTTTAGACAAATTGAATGACAAACAAAACTTAGTTAAGTGTGAAGTTGGTTGCAAAGATCTAAAGTGAAATAGCAATACTTTGCACTGTGTCAGTTAGCACGTAGATACAAAACTCACAAAGTCGATGTTGCGGACCGATTTTGCGGAAGAAATAATTGTAACGCTGCAATAACAAAACATAAAACAACGTTCTTTTAAGAAAGTTGTTTTTTTATGATCTAACAAAAAGTCAAAAATTTACAAATTGGCAATTTGCCACAAACACCAGCACTATCTACATTTTCCATGAATTTGGATTTTGTTTTGATTATTAGGATTTTGTTTTTGTAATTCACTAATCTGTAGTTAGTAACTACATCAAACATATTTACATATTTGTTCAAAAATGTTCGGTGTGCTTAATGTTTATTGTATGTGTATAATTAGCAATTTTCTAAAACACAAAAATGGCCGAAAATGGAAAACCGACCACAATGACAACTAATAATAAGCGACGTAAACCGCGAAGAGTACCAACTAACAAAAGATGCAGTACAAAAAAGATTCGCTTGTTTCAATGTACAACTAAGTAACTTTTCTCTACAAACATACATATATTGTAAATTACTTTGTGAACATCCAGAATAAAATTTTTATACAGGGAAGTTTACCTCTTTTATGTGAACAGCAATAAAATTTTACTTGTTTGTTTTTTTTTTCGAATGCATTTTCGTTCTGTTTTGCATGGGAATATCGAAAGCAATTTTTATTTACTGATCACTAAGAAATCACTGAAAAGCAATGAAAAGTTGAAATCATACTGATGACAACAGAGGCCAATTGGGAAATATTCTTAACGAATTTCTTGAACTATTATTCTTTGCTGTTCTTGTTTTGTTAGAAATTTTTCTAAAGATTTTTTACTTCTTGTATGCCAACCATTAGTTCATTATAAATATTCATTTTTTTTTTATCAACAAAACAATATTTTAAATTTTTGTTCACATTGGAAATGAAAAATATATACGCAGTCGAAACTCGATAATCCGACTACTCGCTGATCCGAAAATCCAGTAAGCCGAAGTGTTATTTTTATGCATTGACTATCTGTAATCCGAATTAATTGCGATTCTTTAATGCGAATCGCATGTTTTCCAAGTGTTTTCAGTTGAATTTGTCGTTGTAACAGAAATATTAATGTCTTTGACTCTGAAAATATACATTAGCAACAGCAATCTCAATGCAACAACAAAACATTTTTTATATTTTTATAAAACTAAAAAATTTATTTTATATTGCAAACAATTCAGTAATCCGAAAGGTTTTATAGTCCGAAATTACTTTGGATTATCGAGTTTCGACTGTCTATACCTACGTATATATACACCTATATAACTACTATCTCCAATATGTGAACAATTCAATTAGGTGAATCAGGGGTATTTGAATTAGTTCACATAATCGAGTAAGTACTGTAAATAAATATGAACTAAATTTTTCAAAAAGTGACAACAGCAACGATCTTTAAGAACCTGACCAGCTGAAACTCATGCCAACATCCACCGCCACAAATTTGAAAATTTGATTGATATCATGGTCTAAAGTGGACCGATTTTACATTTGCATGAAGAGTTGGTTCGGAAATAACTGTATATGCGAATAGTGATTAGAAAGGATAAAACAACCGTTCGAAATATAGCACAAATTTTAATGGGACGCTGATTTCAATTTAGTATGAAGTTAACCGCTGCCACGATAGTTAGAAAAAAGACAGTAATTTGAGAATGAGAGATAGGTAAGTGTTCCAAATGTTCACTCTCTGAATTTCGAATTTCTCCTCGTTCTAAATTTGTTGTAACGCATTAAATGTTGATAGTTATTCTGTTTCTAAGTTTTCAATAGTGTTTCTGTTTTGTTTGAAACTATTTGAAGAATTTATAATCGAAATAAAACAGGTATTTTTTGTGACGTGTCCGTTGCAGCCTTGCCTTCTATTAGTCATGTTATCTCTCTCTCTCACATTTGTTTTTCATGCACTTGGAGCTTAGCTTTTTGTTTTGTTTTTTTTTTCTTATTTTGTTCAATTTTAGATCAATAACGTTAAAGATGTTAATACGTCAATATGACAAAGATAAGGCATCTAAAGAATCTCCTTTATGGAGATTTTTCGAAGATGCAATTTATTTTGTGGAAGTCGAAAAAGAGAGCCGTTATTACTCACACCTTCGAGCTCCAATTCGAAAGTTGTGCTAGTGAGAATGGCTGTCTATGACGTCATTAATTGCTGCTACGCATTGATCAACTCATATGCAAAAACAAAAAGAAAAAACTCACCAACGGGACGTTTTTAACTTGTACAGGTCCCATTAGTTATATAAGAAAATATCATTAAAGTTTACATTTAATATGACTTAGTTTTGTGTATTAGTTTTAGGAGAGACTGAGTCTGAATAATATAGTTCTCAGTTACTTTTAAATCTTAACCATTATTAATTTTTAACCTTTTAATGACTTTATAGCTTTAATTTAACATTTAGAACTGAATACCACTTATTATAAATTTAAGCTTAGATTTACTTTGAAAACAACTAGTTTAAGTTCATTATAATTATTAATAAAATGACTTTGGAATGCCGTAACACTAATAACTATTTAAAGTATCCATTGAACAGAATAATAGTAACTACTGGTCTACAGTTTTATAGAGATCGTGCGTTAAACAACTACGTTTTTAATTAAAAGTTATCTACGAAGTTAAATAACAGATCTTCCATTGGGCCCAATTATGTTAGCCCGACTTCGACTTTTATTATGCTATAATGTACAATCTTTGTCAGGTAATGCTTAAGCCGCAGCGGGTTGGTCAAAACGAGAATAAGGTCTGCTGCTTATGCGGCTGATGAACTTAGCAACTAAATAGTAGATAAAAAGCTGCAAATTATTTTTTAAAACACATGAGAAAATACGAAATATATATACATATATGTGAAAAAGCGCAAGTCGTGTTCACACCGGCGTCGTCTTCTGCCTTATAATGGTGCATAAATAAATATAAAAATTGGAATAGAATATGTTTGGTAGTGTGCTCATGGCTCTTTGAGCATGGCTAGCTCAGACGGGCTACTTAGTATGTTTTTTTTGTTATTGCTCTCGTTAACGCTACAAACAGAAAATAACAACATTGTAAGGAAAATCTGTTGCAGTTGTTGCATTATTGAGATGCGGAAAGATATAGCAACGATATTTGACAACAATGTTGCGCTCAATGTCAACGATTTTTACAGTTAATGCGGAGAGCTCTCTATATACATCTACATCATATACAGGCCAACAGCACAATTTTAAGAACCAACGGACCAAAAAGATTTGTTCCAAGTGTTTCTGCTGCTTCCAACATGTCATGCAAAATTTTCTTCCATCTGGATCGGCAATGAAGAAGTTTCCTGCATTGCAATGCGCTTATTTGTGAAACTTATTGGTTTAGAAAAAAGGAAATCATATTATTATTATAATTATAACATCAGCAGTTGCAGCAGGTCATTACACAACGCCAATTTGGCAAGAACCGCAAATGGCGTAGACTTGCTAAGAAACTATAAGTTTGTGACGTATACCCACCGGGTTTAAAAATGTGGTCCAGGGAGTGGGTAAATGCGAGTGGATGCACAGCTCAGATGCAATAGACAGGGACTGGCAATTGTTTACAGTATTATGTTCGTGCCCAGTTTGCGGAAATTCCCTTCGGATAAATTATATATTATGCAAGCAGAAGTAGGTCTAAGTTAAACTTAGCATTAACCGGCGACAAACATCGGCACTGTTAGTTGTTTTTTTTGTTTTTTTTTTTTTTATAAATCTAAGATCATAAATTCCTACAGAGAGCCTGCTTTGTAGTCAAAAATTATTTTGAAAAACAAACTTGAAGATGCAAAATAAAATCAAGTTGAAACTTTTGTATATTAGCGTGTTTAGCACATGCCCAGTGACGGAACTCCAAATTAAATCCAAAGAAGAAAATAAAGGCGACACTGCAATTAATTACTCCCTCACAATTTGATATCTCGTGCTAAGCTCTCTAATCAAAATATTAAACAAATCGAAAACGAATGCGTAAACAAATGTTGGCCGGAGACACTCCGTTCGGTTTGTGTTGTGAAATCGCCCGCACCTTTTAGCGGCTTTTATGAGTTAATTGTTGTTGCTGTTGTATTTGTTGTGGTTGTTGTCATTTGTCACTTTTGTTTTGAAAATAAAACTAGAAAAGCAACGGCGAAGTTTAATTAGTGCATGCCTACTAATAAAACATGTTGCTAAATTTTCGTAATTGTGATAATCAACTCCTTCACAAGCAAATCTACGATTGACTGACGAACTAACTAAAAAAAAAAAACAACTGCAAAAAATATCAGCCAACTGAGATTGTGGTGCGATTTTAGACGTAGTATTCAAATAATAATTTTCCTAAGCTCAAGGTAGGGTTTTCTGCCAAGCGTCAACCTGACGGTCGGTGATATCATATGCGGGTGCTTTAATTAATTTAATTTATTTTAATAAAAAACATAAAATTTGCGTAGTGTGGAACATGTGACATAAAACTCATGCCATTTTATTGTTTTGCTCACTTTTGGGCTTAGGAATAAGTATAGAAAATTCATCATAACCAAATTCACTATGCCCAATTTGAGCATAGTCAAGGTATGTGCCACATAAGTAAATAAAATGACTTACAGTTGAACAGTACCGTATTTGTGTTTTATCATGAATTAACTTAATAAAGTTATTCCTGAATTTCTTAAAGAATTATCTCCATGATCCTGTGATATTTTCGGTAGTCCTTGGTTTAGTCACTATTGGCTGTATTGTGAGAATAAATTGCTTTAAAAAAATTTGCGTATTTATTGCAAGAAAATTTCAGAATTAATTTAATGATTTTGTGAATTGATTTGCTAGATTCTAGATATTCTAGCTTTCCGCAAATATCTGCAATTTGAAATGATTGTAAAAAATTTAATTCTTTTAAGAGTTGAATGAAGTGATTTTATTTATTTTTCTGCCGTCTTTCATTATATTGCCAGATTTAAGTTTAATCCATTACATATACTATAATACAAGTTTCTGCCATTTAAAGATAAAGAAATATGCAAACCGTTATTGTAAGTGTAAAATTTTAGATTCCTAGTAGCTGCATAAGTTTTTTTAAGCAAGTAAAATAAAAAACGTATACTGCATGTCGACGATTTCCTATATAGCAACTTGCTAGTGACAATTGAGTTAAAATTTCTTTAAATTCCGCATCGCCAAATGCTCAGGTCAGCTTCACGAGCCACTCTTGCATAATTAAGTAGTAGACACGAACCGTTTTTAATGTCTAACAGACGGCTGCCTTCATCGGAGATCATCGTCTGAGTGCTTTCGACTGATTAAGTAAAAATTTGATTGATTTATGACGCATACGTATGCTGTCTTTTAGGTTTATGGACGTTGCCAATTAATACGTACTACGACGTGTATATACGAAAATAAAAGAAAAGAAGTATATATTGTATATTCATATATTGCCACCAATTATAAATCGAAGTGGCTGTGCGGAATGTAAGAGTTGAGAAAAAACAAAAAAAAAACATATATATATATATATATACTATATATAAAATTTATATAAAAGACACAACAAAAGGCATTAACATTTTTTCACAGTCATAAAGGCATAAAGTATTTTACAGCTTTTGCATTTCTTAGGTTTCGATTTGAAAAGATGCGAGTTTTCTGTTGTATCCTATCGATATGTTTTTCTTCAGCTCTACGCCATGCACTAATAGAGACATTCAGCATTTGAAATCAATACGGCTGTAGACGGTTAAAGTTCGGTACGTTGCCATTGGAAAGAACCTTTGGTGTGTGCATCGTAAAAATTTATGAGGCACAACTCGCTTGCATTGACGTGCAGCGGGCAGCTGCTGTACGCCAATGGCAGACCCTCTCCACAACACGCGCATAGGGGTCCAATTAAGAGCGACTGTAGGCGATCATAAAAGTTTTTCCTTACCAAACAGTCAAAGCGATCGACTGTCAGTGATCTTAAAGAGATTATACTTTTTTATGGATGGACGAGCGACTGGACTGGACTGAGCCAGTGAGTGAGTGTGCATGTGTGCATGTGCAGCATGCAGGGAGCGGCATAATTCTATGCAGTGCATGTGCTAATAAATCATTTGTATAGGCAATGCTATTTCTATAGTTTTTTATCTTAGTTTGTTTTTTTTTTGTTTTCTGTATCCCAATTTCGTAAAATGGACACTGTCCAAGATGGCCGACGGATGTCGCATTGTGACGTGCTTGCTATAACTGCCGACGTTGCATTTGAAAATGCGGACGAGGCACGCCAGCGGCTGTGAATTCCTTGTAAGGCAAGTCAAAGGCAGCAGCAGCCGATCATGTAAGTATGTCTCAATACCCGGAAATGCATTTCGCCGCGATTGTGTAACATGGTAGCCAGTCAATGCAATGCCGCAGACAAAAGGCAATGGCAACAACTGCGGCTCTGGCGGCAAAACTAAAGTAAACGCGTTTCGTCATGGGCCCATGGGCGAGTGAGCAGAAGCGGCGCAAAGAGGCGCAACGCAAAAAAGCAAAGAGTTGTGCAGTCGAAATTCCACTTAAATGCGAACATGTGCAGCCAATGCACGCAGCCAGCCATCGGCGTGCACGCAGGCAGCCAGGCAGGCACGCAGGCGCAGTGGCTAACAGCGTAGCTAACAGCAATTGCCCAGGAGCCGTTTAATGCCATTTGCACGCATGCGCACTCTGTGCATTGCAGTTTAAAATTAACGGCAACAACAACAAAAACAGCAACAACAATGAAACCTCTAACAGCCGTTTCGACTCTTGTCGACTTTTTGATTTTATTTTTTAAATATTGCCCTCGAAGCATTTTTGTTTTTTAGCATGTAGGTGTGAAAATTCGTGCGTTATCTCGCTCCCACACACACGCATGCACTCACTCCCGCTACGCTTGCGTCTTTATCGGCGATTTTTGCATTTGGACATGCGTGTGTTTCTTAAATAAATTCGACTTTTGCATTTCGGTATTTCGGCATTTCGGTCACAACAAACACGCAAAGCAAGTCAAAATATTTTAAAATGCACACAACGGGTTGTCCCAGGTCCCAGTCACCGACGATCTGTGTCTGACTGTCAATCTATCAATCAAACAAACAGGCGAAAGTGTTGCATTCGTGCGATTGCCTAACCGGAATCAAATGAAAGAAAACTCAAAAAAACACAAAAAAATAAAATTTTAAAATAAAAAAAAAAACACTTGAACTATTTGAAAAGTGCTTTGCCGCCATGTAGTGTTTTGCCTTTATCAGTATCCGTTGGCATAATATTTCAACTGTCCAACTGTTCTCAACTGTTGCTAATCTCATTTTTAATAAATCAACTGAAAGTCTATGCTATCGTGTGTCGATAGTGTGCTTGACTTCGATTACCCGTGGCAGCATTAGAAGAAGGAGAAGGCTTTTGCAGTAAATCCCATGTTGTAACAAAGTTCATTATGCCACTTGAGACTCATCATCGTAAATAAGTCAGCTAGAGTACGATTGGCTAAAAGATATTTGCTTCCTTTAGTTGCCTTAACCGGCGTTGGCAGGACAAACAAACATAATATGGCATCATAGAAAATTAACATAACCTAGAAAATCATAAATGGGATTAACAACGATGATTGAGCTGAGTATGCTTGAGCTACTATTACTAATATTCTTCCTGCCACACCTTATCCCTAGTAACAATGCAATCAAAGTGATTTTTCTGCCTATGTACATTAAGATCATTTATAGATCTTTTTTAGTTTGTGGTCTTTCATCTTGTTTAATTTTGTTTGATTTCTATAAACCGTCTATTCGTGTGACTTCTCTTCAAATATTTTTTTTATCGAAGAAATGTGCTATCCAGAGAATACCTTGCAATTTCAAAAGCTTGTCAATTTAATCAAATGTTTTTAAACTATTAAAATAAAAAAATACAAAGGTTAAGCTTCTTCGCTGGCTTGATATTGGAAATGCGATATGCTGACGCAATTGGGAGTCAAATTTTAAGATCCCAACTTAATTGCTGTTCCTGTTCCCTACTTTTTTTTATTTCAAATCATGAAGCTCTTCTCGTGAAGAGTTAGTTGACAGTGCTTTTGGAAACAGTTTTCTCATTTAATCTGGATGAGCCTTGTTTCATTCCTAAACTTGACGCCTGAGCTTATTCAACTGCAAAATTAAAATAACTCGGCTATCTATTTTCCACAGCTAAGCGCCAACATAAAAACAAAAAAATGGAAATAAAAATTAAATAATTTTGTTTGTATTTTAATAAATTTTTATTTGCTTATTGTAAAGTACAATGTATTTATTTTTTGCTTGTTGTTTTATATTTTTTATTAGCTTTTTTTTTGTTTTTTTTTTTTTGTTTTCAATATACACACCAATATATTTAATTAGACATATATAAATATTGTAGTAGCTACATTAAAATTAACTAAATGTGTGCACCCCCACATGTAAATTTTAAATTAACTTAAATTTTGATTCTTGTTTAATTAATTTAGATTTTTTGTGTTGCTTTGATTTTTTGCTTGCGAGAATGCACGTGTGTTTATTTTCTCTTCTTTTTGTACGTAGGCAATGTAATAAATATAACAAATAATAAAGAAAAAATGCAGGGCGCACAAACCTTTCCGGCAATGGCGACAGTATGCGGAAAATTACAATTGGAATTGTTTTAAAATCACTTTGAAAAATTTGATTTATCTACTATTATTACAATATAAAGTAATAAACGTTAAATTTGCTTTGTGTTTTCGCGTCAAATATTTACAGTTTAAAAATACATACAATAAAACGTTAATTAATTGCACCAAAGTTCAAAGTTCATATGCACAAATATTTGCCTAAGAGAATGAAAGAATATTTCGCTGCGCTTCACTAATGCGACGTTGTGTAGGCTGCTTATTAACGGTTATTGTTGTTGCTATTGTGTCTTTAATCTATATATATGTGTGTGCATGCATGTGTTTACATACATATTTATAAATGGTAATTCTTAAATTAATATAAGATAAAAAGTGTTGCTCGGGACGGCTGCAGCAATAAATTTATGTTTGTTTCTCTTCACATTTTGTGTTTGTTTTCGTTTTTGTTTTGCTTTTGCTTTGTTTCATTTCATTTTGTTTCATTGAATTGAATTGCAATTGTTTCATTATGGTGCATTATTACGTGCTTACGGCATAATGCTTTATTTAAAGTTTAACGTAACGTGCTCTTATTTTACGTTAACGTTAGCTTTTGTTTGCGTTATTCACTTACCGCAATTTTTTTTAGTAGATTTGTAGGTTGTGTAATGGGTGCTTGCTGTATATGCATATTATAAGTTCACACATACATTTATAAAACATTTTGCATTAATTTAATTAAAATTATTTATACTTAAAATTAATTAAAACAAAAAACAAATACGCATTCATAAAATAAGTAAGTAAAACAGTCACCCAAGCAAATGTTGCATGGATATGTTTCTGTGCGTACGTATATTTGTGTTTGTGTGTGCACCTGGGTGTGGGTGTGTGCCTGCAACTTAAGCTTTGCCGTCACTGGCTTGGAATATACAATCACAAAAACTAACAACGTGCAATATTCCAGCCTTTAAGGACACGTTAAAGCAAAGCAAAAGCTGCAATCAAACGGAGTCTGACTCCGTCCAAAAAAAAAAATAAAAACAAAAAACCAAAAAGACATAAAGTAAACGTATTTAAGTTAGCCTAAACTAAAGCATGTGCCTCAGCGGCACGTGCACACACCAATTGCTGATCACTAGGGCAAGGACAATGGTAGACACCTTTCGTTGCCGTTGTCCTTCCTATCGCATTTGCGTTTGCGCTCGCGCTTGCCTCCAGTTCGGCATAGCCGGCGCTGCTGCCACAAATGTAGCCTACATCGCAGCTGTCTGCGCTGCCGACACCGCCCATATTGTCAGCGCCAATGCCGTCGGCATAATCTTGTCACATCGTGAGCGTGCCCACGCTTGCCGCTGCCACAGCAGACATTTGCGCGTTATGCTGCTGCAGTTGATGCGAGTGCGCTGCAGCAGCGCTCGCGGCCAGATGACTGTGCGCCGCCAGATGCGGATGCAAGCGCATGGGCATGCCCATTGCAGCCATGGGATTCATGCTGTGGTGCAACGAATGCTGCAAATGTAGACCGGACTCCAGTTTGGTCTTTGCATCAAGCATGTTACTGTAGTCCGTGTGCGGCACACTGTTCATGATCGCAGGATCGCTGCCCTTCTTATTCTGCTTGCGCTCCTTGGCGCGACGATTCTGAAACCAGATTTTCACCTGTCGCTCCGACAGCGACAACGTTTGAGCCAGCTCGCTCTTGCGTCGTATGGTAATGTAGCGCGAGGTGCAGTACTCCTTTTCCAGTTCCAGGCGCTGGTAGTCAGTATACACCACACGGTATTTGTCCTTAGTGCGTGTTTTACCTGTAAGACAAGAAGAAAAAGAAAAAAAAAAATATTAAAAAGATGCTATAAGATTTGGCATAAATATTGTATATGACATGCATCAACAGCACATGCATTAGCTGAACTAAAAGAAGGATGCCTACCCCATGCTGCACTGCACAGACTTGGCCATGAGCTGTTGCTGTTGCTTGTCTCAACGCTGCTGCTGGCGTCAGTTGTGCAAACATTTCAGTCAAAAGTAACGAAACAAGTCTGACAATATTTGAATTATGATACGTTTCGCTGCCAGTCAGCCAACCAGTCAGACAGTCAGTCAGTCAGTCACACAGTCAATCTGCGAGTCAGTCGCATCACGCGCTGAACATCAAAAAACCAAATCTGCTCCAGCGACATTCACTCGAAAAGTGTAAAAAAGCTGCCTTTGGCTGCGCAATTAGTCAATCAACATGTGATGCCACATGGCATGGGACACACACGTACGTCAGCCGCAAGCGCAGACGAGTACCTGGGTAGCTGATCTGCATGCATGCGTGCGTGAGTTGTAGCTGGTAGGAGTAGAGTATCTATCAGCGCATTGCCTTCAACCGCAGAAGTGCAAACATTTCTGGGATTTGCTCTAATTTTATGTGTAATTACACACACACACACACACCTACACACTCGCATACACACGCACCCACGCAGACTGTCGCAAATACACAATTAATGCAAATAAACAAACACACAAATATTTTCACAGATGATAAGTCGCAAACGCAAGAAGGTTAAGATACAAGATACACGTTGCGATCCTATACGATGCTCGCACAGCGCTAGGCCTAGGCCTGGGTCTGGGCCTTATCAACGAGTTTACTATTTATCTTTTACACTTTTGTTTAGACGTGAATTTATTATTTTGTCTATTTGCTCAGTCTAATGTTTTTTGTGCTTGACTGTATATACATACATACAAACATAGGTACATATCTACATAGATACAAATGTATCTGCTTCTCTTCTACACATTCTCTAAGTGCACAATGGGCCATATTAGCATTAGGTGTTACAGTTCCCTCGTTAGGCTCGCCGCTGACTTAATAAATCTTCAATTTCCAGTCATGATATTTTCGCAATTTTCTTCAACTGAATTTGACTTGTCGCGACGTGTCTGAAATTATTCTTTGTTTTTTATTTGTTATTTTTGTTTTTGTGTTTTTTTTTTTGTGTTGCTACTTTCTGATAGTCTTGGGTAAGTCTGTAGATTGTCGTTTGTCGCTTGATAATGGTTAGGTACATAGATTGTTTAGAAAAAGCTTAGTTGGCAACGGATTTAAAATTTATGTGTAAACAACATTTCGTTGAAACGATTTGATTGCGCTGCAAAGCCAAAGCCAACAACAAAGCAAAAGCCCCTAAAACCAAAGCCAAAAACAAAAATAACAGAAAACCAGTCAAGTTGTTCAAATATGAGATTTAAGTGCGATGATAGAAATGTTTTCTCGAATTTCGCAATCTTTTGAAAAACGGCGCGTGTAAATGAAAATGTTTGGTATGCTTAATACATCATCTGAGATTTGTTGCCTTTTAGGCGAAATTCGCTGTGACAGCAGATTATCACAGGCAAGTGTACAAGCATGTCTAGGCACAGCTACACTATAATCGGCTGAGAAGATGAAGGAATGCTTATTGCTCTTTAGATCGTTTATTTTAATTCTAATCAGATAGATCTGAACTTTACATCTATAGTCAGTGGCAAGGTAAAATCCAAGAAAGCAGTTTTTAGAAAAACTTTCCTCTTAAAACAGAGCATTGATGAACAGCAGAGGTTAATAATTCCACTTTCTTAAATGCCAGCCAATGGCAAGAGAAGCGCTACATGAAATTCAGTGTTGTTCCGGATTTTTTAATATATATTATTTAATAAAAACAAAAATATTTGCAAGTCACAGTAGTTGGGATAGAAGCCAATTAGGCAGAAGCCTATACCAAATAATAGGATAAATTTTTTATACTTTTAATAATTGTTATTATTTATGTCGTTTGTGTCATCTGTTATTACTTGTATTTGAAATAGGCGACAGTTTTGAATTTATCCCTCTTAGGGATCTCGCAAATATTTAACATTGCAAAGATTCTGAAAAGTCAAGCCTCTGTAACCAAATATTGCCTTTGTGTATTTTATATTTTGCAAAATATACAACTGTGTAAATTATGTAAGAAAACTCCTCTGTGACACTTTACGCATTATTTGCACACTGATTCGCACCTGATACTGATTTGAGCACATAGTAATACAGTTACACAGATCACCTACTCCTCAGTTGACCTTCGCGATCATAACTTAATAAATTTAATGCGCCCCATAAAAATTCAAAGTGCGCTGTGAGTGTTTTATTATGGGTTTTGTGTACTTTCAACACAAAATAAATATGACTTATAATACAATAATTGCTGTCTTGTTGGCATAGCGATCTAAATAGACCACAACACCACAGCTGCCGCGTCATAGACATACACGGTTTACTGTTACCACGCTACCGACACAGTCACAGCTAGCTGCGGCGTGTCTGGCGAGATTTCTAAATACTTCACCCGCAAGCTATCTACGCTGGCTCCAAGAGGCTGCACGGCACAGATAAGATACGCACATCGCCGTGAGTAGAGCACCTAGCCAGCTTTGTAAAATATTCTACTTAACGCAAGTTCAGTTGTTTATGTAGGCCTAAGCCTCATATAAGACACATGAAAAGCTACCAAATTATGGACACACACACACACCTATAATAGATGGGGCAGTATGGTGGGTGGCGTAGGAAGGCACAGTTTTTTTCGTCAGTCATTTTGCAAATAATAAATGTGAAATATAGCAAAACACCTTATCACGGGGGTTTTGACTTTGGTTTTTGTTTTGTTTTAGATATTTTATGTTTTTTTTTTCTTTTTTTTGAAATTTCTAAACAAATAGGCACATGAAAATATTTTTTAAAATTTATTAATTGTTTAAATCGTATGCTTCCTTCTAAAGGGCAATGCTCAAAGAACCATGTGCATATTTGTAATTAAATAAAAGTCAAGACAAAAAATAATAAAAAAAAAAAATTATGAAAAATGACGGGAAAAAAACAAGTAAAGGTGTGAAATATTTTTATGACTTTGTCACTGAGTTGCACCTAATTTATATATTTATTTTTTTTTAAATACATTTTTTTGTTTTTGTTATGCTATGCGCCCGTTAAGTATGACAATGACTTAATGACTTTTTCTGCTGCCATTCGCATGTTCGTCAACTTTGTCATTGCCGTCGATGACGACTTTCCACGCATGTCTGCCAGCAAGTAAACGGTACTCATGCGTTTTATCTTGAAGTTTGATTTCTTTTAAAGTCATACCGTGGTTTGTTTGATTTAAGTTTAAAAAGCCCAAGCCAAGCATTACTTGTACAATACGAATCTGCCAGTAGTGTGTGGCACATCATCGGTAATAGTAACATTATGATGGATTAGTTGAAAAACACTCACACACACACACACGCATACGCACGCGCATTGTGCTGTACTTTTCCGTATAGGCGCAGCACTAGCATAGATACGCCTGGCGCGAGTGTCTACGGCTGCAGCCCCTGTCAAGTCGTGCAGTTGGAGTGCAGCACGCATAGATCAAATGCACCGCCCGTACGCATTTTGTAATCCTGCTTGAGGTGTGTGACAACAAAGCGCTTGGGGTTCGTTCGCTCCTATCGGCGCATGAGCTGCGATAAGCCCGTCGTTGGCTCGCCTGATTACTGGAGCGCTGTTGTTAGACACTGGCAATTGTTGGCTGTGCGCTTGGCTATCGTGGGCACACTGCGCAAAAAACATTGCAACAACACACGCAGGCAGGCAATAAAGCAATCAAATGCCATACTACAATAGCTATGGGTCATGAACTCTCTTGAAGGCATTGTATGGTTTAGTTATGGTTTGCTGTCTATGTAGATTGATTTGTCTAAAGCGGAGTTTTATAGAACTACTACAATGAGAAGCGCAGGTTTTTCATGTGGGGCCGCTACCTCATAATTTAGGATCTACAGATGAGATATATATATATATATATAATTTCATTTCGGCGTTGTCATCATGTTGTACAAATGAAATAATTGTATCTATTAATTTTCCAGATTTGTTTCCTACTCTGTAAGATGACTCAGTGCAATGGTGTTTTGCCGGTAGTACATTTGTCCCAATGTTGCTTTGTTTACTCTGCTTTCCGGAAATCTTCTACAAGCAATTCCGCATGTTTTCTGTGTAGAATAGTTTAATGCCACATTATGTGGCAGTCGAGTTATTATGTAAACGCTTGCAGCTTACAGCTCCCTTGCCAATGACTTGTCTGCTGTTTCTGTTTGTTCTGTTCTCTTGCATGTTTGTTCTTGCGCTCTTGCGCCGACAAAGCAAAGCGTGTAAACAATGCCTTAACCGATGGGCTTAAACTTTTATAGCAGCGCAATTCTACAATATGAAATCGATTATTTACAAATACGGGTAATACGAATAAGACGGGTAATGCCTGCACGACAACATGATGGCGATCATACAGACCGATAATTGTGCCGTTATGGCATTATCATATTAGCGTATTTGGGTTTCGTGTGCATTGCAAAGGGCGCGACTTGGCTATAAATTTTAATTGATTTATGAGCATAAAAATATATATGAGCAATGCAAAAGAATTTTCAACAATTAAATAAATAATTTGTAATACTTGCGAACTTTGTTCTGTTTGGTTTTTTATTTTGTTTTTTTTTTTTAACGCATAACTTGATTAAAGGCAGCCAGGCAGGCAGGCAGAGAGGACTGCGTAGGCCGCCAGACACTTAGCACACGTTTTATAGTGACCAGATGTGCGGAAAATAAAGCGTTGCTAACAATTTGTACATGCCTCTGTTTGAGCAACAAAACTAAAAACCGAGAAACAACAACAACAAAGTCAAGTATTACTTGAGACAATTATCTGCAACATCCCAGAGGACAAATCACCGCTGCGTCGAACCCAAGGACATTGTCTATTTGTCTACGTTTGCGCTGTGCTCGTGTGCGTCCGTTCATGCCCTGCCTCTGCTGGGCGGTGGTGGTTAAAAACGCTTTAAAGTGTTCTAAGCGTTGTTCGGAATAACCACAAATTGCCGACCCGCTGCCTGCTGTGATAATTACACTTTCACGCATTACACTGCGGCTACTCTACAACTGCTCGCACTAAGTGAAACCGACAGTGCACACTGTTGACAAGCCAACTTGTGGCGACAATGATGACAAAACAATCGACCCACTAAAGAGCCGTCGTCTATCTTTCGCCAGGCACAGTGTGCATGCCAATAAGGCTGACAGACTGGCAGCATGGCTGCATGGCCTGAGCTGAACAAGTTGTTGATGTTACAGACCGCAAGAAGGCAAGAAATGTCCTGGGAAACATTTATTATTCGGCAAACACTTTTTCCACACAATCGGCGCAGCATTAAAGTTATACACACTTGCATAGAGGAGTGAGAGAGAGAGAGACAGAGACAAAGAGAGAGAGAATAGAGCGCGTGATTTTTACTTCTGTAAAAACTTACAGGGTACACACAGCCCGGCTCATCGTCGGTTGCTATTTGAATTGCAAATTAAAGCTTAAACCAAAATCTCTGCTTGCTTTGGCGCTGACACACCCCCGCCGCCGCTTGCCAACGCGCGTAATTTCGTCTATTGCACCCTGGAGTATTCCGATCCTTGACTTTTCACACTCAACAATTTGTTTTGTCTGACTTTGCGTGGCTCTGCTTTGACTTTGCTCTGCCTCGGCTGACTCTTTTATTTTAGCTTCTTTCTATACTTTGTGTTCCTTTTCTTTTGCTGCTGCTGCTGCTTTGTGACTTCGACTTTTTTTCTCGCATCCATTTGTTGTTGTTGTTGTTGTGATACAGATTGTATTTTGTTAGCATTTTATTAAAGCTTAAGACTTTTGCGCAATTTTTCGCATTTTTGCTTTTGCTTTTATGTGGTTGCCATGACTTGATTTTGTTGCTGTTGTTTTTTCTCCTTTATTTTATTTATTTTTTTTTCGGGGGTTTTCCTATTGTTTTTGTTTTCACTTGGCAGCATCATAAATGTGTAACCCGGACATTTACTGACGTTTATGCTTTGCCTCTTTTGTGTGTTTCTTCTTGGTTTCGCTTCTGCTTTTGTTGTTGTTTCCTACATTCTTTGTTGGTCTCACCCGAGCGACAATATAACAATAACATTTATTTGGCACTTTGTTGTATTTTAGATGCTGTTATATCGTAAATATTAGCTCAAATTACATCATAAAATCATTTTATTCGATTTGACGTTTATTTTGCTTTTGCTGGCGCGTTGTCCAAGTATAAAGACGACGACTTAGAAGTAGCTGCGGCTGCAGACGCGTTTGCTAAAAATTTACAACCTTTGGGTTAATTTTGACAGAGCACACATAGATTGTAGGTAAATGCCAAGTGCAATGCAGCTTGTAAATCTTTGCTGAGCATAAGGCGCTTGAAAATCTTTAAGTTGGAGTGTAAAGTAGCCGATGAAATGTATTTCTAGGCTCTTTTTCAATTTCTTAGTAAGCTAGGTACATATTTTTGAGAATTAGTTCCTTAAAATTTGCACTTATAATGAATTCTGAATTAAAAACCTTATTCATATGCATATGTGTTGTTTTTTAAATACTCGATTCTTATGAAATTTTGTTTGAAATTTGTTTTTTTTACTTAATATAGAAAAAAAAAATTTTTTCAATTTAACTACGATAATTTTTTGCGCAGTCTTAACTGCAGATCTTAAGAAAAAAATCGCAAATCGTTAAAAACATGCAACGAACAAGAAAAACCACTTTAAATAACAACTTCTAGCGAAAAAACAAAAACAAAAAACGAAAGAAAAAACAAGAAGTGGAAAAAAAACTAAATTTAAAAATGGCGTCCGTATCAACGCAATTGACATGCAAACACAGACTTCTGCTCACCCTCTCTTTCTCTCTTCCGTTGACTTGCGCTCCATCACTTGCGCACATATGCTTGGCATAAAATGCTAGCTGCGCCCCTACAGCTAGGACTGTAAATGCCATGAAAAAATTATCTGATCGCGTGCAGCGCGCACAAAAACCAAAAGAAAGCACAAAAAAAAGCGAAAAAAAAAAACAAAAAAGAAAAAATTAAAGAAAAAAATTGTACGTGCCACAGCAAAGCTTTAAAAAGAAGTGGAAATAAAATGAAAATGTGGCACGCAATGCTGTGCACGCAGCGCTTGGCGGCTGGCCAATCAACACGTCATGCCATTGGCTGCACGCTCAACATGAAGCAAGGAAACGCGGCAAGGAAAAAGCCAGTAGACGAGCGCATACCGGTTTTTTATATTTTTATGATGGCAAATGCATGGCTGTTGGCTGTAACACTGTGTTGCGTGTTCGCCAGAGGAGTGTCTGACTTGTCAGTTGATGGAAAAAAAAAATATAAAAAAACATACCGAAAAATGTGTAAAAATATGGCGGCTTGCATGCATGCGACTGACTGGCTTAGTGTGGGCAAAAACAAAGGCCAAGTCAGGCGCCACTGCCAGTCACAAGAAATATTGTGAAAAATTTAGCCTTTATATGTGCTTTAGTGTTTTTGTTGTTGCTGTTTTTGTTATTATTGCTGCTGCCATTGTTGTTGTTGTTGTTGTTTTTGTTGTTATTGGTGTAGCTGCTACAGCCATTAAAGTCATAAATAAACGCGCTGGCAAAAATTATTTTCAAATTTACGTTAATTATTTTAATGCCGCAAGCATGCAATAAAAATAACAAAAGAAAAAAAAAACCAACTTTTTATATGCTACATATACATCTGTATAGAGGTATGTACAATATAAAGATATACGATATGCGTTATATGTTTGTATGTAAGTATATATACATTTACGATACGACGGCATACATTACACGGCTATTCAATAGCGGCACATGCAAAGTTTCTTAATAAGCAATCCAACAAAAACAACAAAAAAAAAATATATATGAAAAAGGGGAAAAAAGACATAACTTGATTAGAAATCTTGAAAAATTTTCTTTTTTTTTGCGTACCGCTCGAGTCCAATAACTCAGTGAAATCATCTAAACTAGTTGTGCTGCAAAGCTCGCTGTTGGCTGTATCTGTATAATGTCCTTTAAAGGTATAAAGTGGGTTAATTTATTAGGTACAACAATATTAAAATGGGATTAAAAATGAAAAATATAATTAACGAACTTAAAATGGTATAGACTTTATCCATCGTAACAAAGCCCAATATTCATACATACATATGTACATATGTAATGTAATGGATGGTCCCAGTGTGATAACAATCTAAGATACTTTCCGATAATTTATGCAAATAAAATTTCTGGCTTCTATGAAAATTTGTGGCTTCTATAAAATATGCTTTAATTGGCTTAATTGACCCCACCCATGACTTTCATAGTGGGTCTTCTCTAAAAAGCATTCCCTCTGCCATTACTGAGTTGAAAACATTGCCAAGGGGCATAATTTTGTGTGCTTAAATGAAGCTACATCGTGCCATCGTTTATGATAAAATGCCAGCCGTGTAATATGTAAAATTTGCTTAAAACTTACTTTCATAAATGCCTGTAGTTGTTAAACGCATATAAGCAGAGAAGCATTCCATGACCAACAATTTGTTATCCATAGATGACTTTATTTGCTTTGAGAAACTCTTCAAGTATAACTTTATAAGCATTATAAGCATTAAGCCAAGAGAGCTTGCTTGCCAATTGTCTGCTGTTTCGCTTATAGTATAAATATAATTTATAAATTTCCGAAAACAATGAAAGCCTTAAGTGCTCAATACGCACACATATACAATATGTATGCATGTGTATGTACAGCTACGGGTGCGAAGAGTTCATGGAGTCTATCACTGCATGTCCATTGATAAATTGCGCACAGCCATAAAACTATTAAACGCAAATATTGTAAATTCAATGTGTAATATGCAACTATAAATCTTAAAAGAATATTATCGTTGTTCTAGATATTGTTGTTGTTGCCGTTGTTGGCATTACTGTTAGTGGCCTAGTGGCGGCGGCATTGGTGTTGACTGCCGCCGTTATCTTTCTGGGTTATGCGTTGGGTCAACGTGCAACAATATTTGAATAATCTTTGAAGAACACCAAGGCACAGACTGACTGCAGCACAGGTGTTTGCCAGCGAGTGTGGGAATGCTGCGAACAGCAGCAGCCAGCAAGTAAATAATGCAATATTCTCCTACATATGTATGCATTTAGATAATTAGCGCGCATATGCATTGCCGCTGCCTCTGCCTCGGCCTCTACCAGAGTCTGTGCCCGTGCTTGTGATTGTTGTTACTCGTAGAGTCGTTAATCTGTTCGTGTGCCATCATAAACTGAAACACAGAGGTACAACCAGAGAGCCAGTCATACAGCTAGGCAGGCAACCGGCCAGGTGGCCAGCCAAGCTGTCTGGCAATGTGCATGCCATATAAAACACAACACGAAATAATAATAATAATAACAATAATTAATTTTTATAATATTTATAAAATACAACGAACAAAAAAAAAAAAAAAAGAAACAACAAAACAGAAATGATTTCAATGGTGGCACTTTATAGTGCATGGCAAATCAGTGCATGATTGGTTTTCGCCTTTAAGTGGCATGATGAAGCCGTCGACATAGCTGTCGCGGTCATTAAAATAAAAATTATAAACATATAAAAATATATCTGCAGTTAATTTAGTTTTTTATAATTATTGCTACTTTATTGTATTGTTAAGCGATTATGATGGCAAACCATATTCGTATATGACCCACTGCAAATCTTATGTGCTATAAAAGTGTTTGCCTTTCTATAAAAAGAATCCCAACAGTTGGGCTGCGTTGCGTAGCCAAGCTAAGCCAAGCGAAACGGAACGGAATGGAGCGTAGCAGTGCTGTGCCGACATGGTGTCGTCAGTCAGTTAGTCATATATATTCATACTAGAAAATATGACCGAATAAACGTGATGGTCATATTCACGTAAACGATGGCACGTTTTTTAATGGCCGCTTACTTGCCTGCCGGCTCCCCCGCACGCCCTCTTGCCCTACCTGTCTGCCTGCCTCACTGCTGATAGACTCTTCACTCTGTCGACTGATAGACTGATTGTGAGAGACAGCCAAGACATGTTCATTCAGTATTCTTTTTTTTTCGGTTTTTGTGTTGTCATTTTGTTTACCACAAAAGTAAAATATTTGCTTTAGGCAATTTTTGTTTCTCATTTTGATATATTTTCCATTTCGTTTTTTTTTTCTTATGTTTTATATTTTGATTGTCGTATAAATAAATTGATTGACATTTGGCTTTGGGTGTCCGTTAATGGTAAAATGAAATGAACTGAAATTAAGCTTCAATACAAGAGAGGAGTGGGATATAATGTGATTTGTTTAGCTTTTTTGGCGCTGCTGATAAGAGGCACAATAATGTAAGGTTTTTTTTAGTTAATGATAAATGCAAGATGGGAAATTCCAAGCTACAATGAAGTATAAACATATTACGGTGAAATTAAGTCACCAGAATTTGGCGTACAGACTAAAAAGACGCAAGTAAGTGAATCATGTTGTTTTTAATAAAGTTATTGTTTGCTTTAGAATACAGTATACTTGATCCTTTTTTTACGCGTTATAATGGGACCAAAAAAAAAAATTACCGCGGAAAAAAACTGCGTAAAAATAATCAGCTTTTCATACAAAACTTCGGTCTATTTTTTGAAAAGAAAAAAACGCCACGTAAAAACGTTATAGGCTACTATGAGTTCATTTTCTAACATTATCCTAAATTTATTGAACTTTTACATGACTAGCAAGATTCTCATATCATTAAAAAGTAGACCATTTTACAGTGATCTTTGAGGGTATATTTAAATATGTTTATGTACATATGCAGCCTATGATTTTGCTGACATTTACCAGTTCATAGAGTTTTATATGGTGTAGAAAATGTAGAATTATTAAGACAAATGAGATGGAAACAACACAAACTGACTTTTTAAAAACTAAAACGATAATAGACAATCGAATTGTATCTACAGTCAATATATGAAAACACCAACATGTTAAACTATTTAGGTAAATCAACAACAATTACAATAACAAACACAACGACAACAACAACTATTAGGAGTGAAGCCAGTTTGGGTATGCAGCTATGACCAATATCAAATGATCTTTATTTGTATAACTAATCCGTGTACAAACCCACAACGAGCTGTGTCGTGTCAATAATAACAAAAAAAAAAAAGAAAAAAAGCAACAACAACGCGCACTCATTCACGTTCACGTAACTCCCAACCATTTTGCTGCATTACTGTTAATCCTTGTCACTCAGCCAGTCAACGAGTCAAGCAGTTGGGCACTCAAGTCAGTTAGTCAGTCAGTGACCATGTGCAATATGCGCATTGCTCCTAACAGATACAGCTGTGGTCTATGTGCCTGCGACTACGCAACTGCACCGCCTGCCATGCACAAATATTGATTTGAGGGAAAAAATAAAACGAAAAAAAAAAGGAAAATGTACTACGAGTAAAATTGATAGCGATATATTTCCATGCGTGTGAGCAACGTGGGCGCGTAGCCATGTTGTGTACCATTTTGTGCACACACTTATGATAAGCCATCAATGTGCGGTGGCGTGTTTGGGCCATTGGCTGGGTGCATGGGGGCTGTAGTGCATGGCAGACATTTGGGCATACGCATGAAAATGGAGTAAGCTTTTCGTTATAATTTATTTTACGTATTTTTCTTATATTTTTTTTTTTGTTGCAATCGTAGACAGCATGTTGCGCCAGTGCTGGGCTTGATTTTTGATTTGTTCGTTTTTTTCGTTTGTTTTTTTTTTTTGTTTTTAACTTTTCTTTTTTGGTTGGTTTATGACCTCAAATAAATTTTGTGAATATTGACATATTAAATCTTAATGTGTCATTTAGACTGACATGCGGTATTAAATTTTATGCCATGCACATTATGAAACCTGTCAAAATACATAATCGAAGGCAAGGCAAACAGCCACAACAGACTAAACCCTTACTTAACGCAAATGGTTTGGCTTGGCACTCGATACAGCCCAACTTGCTCGAGAGTATCTAACTATATGAAATGACTGATTATTGCGACCGTGTGTGTTTTTTTTCGACGCATAGGACATTGTTAGCTACATATATTAGATTTCTACGGCTGCTATTTTGTAAACGTGACTTATTAGCCATTTTTTGATTGCGCGTGTATATTATCAAATATTATCAAAAAACCGAGAAAATAAAAACAATGTATAAAAATTTGAAATGAGAGGAAAAAAAGAAGTACAAATAAAACTTGTTAATAGGCGTTGCAAAGATTTGCCATAAATGTCGCTATTTAATTTTTATTGGAAGTAATACTAATTTTTATTGGTTTATGACCCTCATTGGTGCTTTAATAAAAACGCTTTAGTTCCAGTATTTTCTTATCAAAGTCGAGAGCAACGACGACGACAACGGCGTCGACGACTTCGCTTGATTGCCATTATTTGTGGCGATAATGCGTGGCAGTGTAGCGACGCTTATGCCTTTGATATTAAAAATAAAAATAGAAAAAAAAAAAGCATAATTCAGCAGCAAAAGGCACAACAGCCAACACCCAGACAAAAAAAAAAATAAATATGTATATGTATATATATGAATAAAAATAATAAAAAAGTAGAAAGAACAGTGTACTCGTGCTGAAGCCATTGACAGCGTCCGTTCTGCGCGCGTATTGAGATATTTGACAAAGGTTGCACTAATCTAATCGCAAAAAGCAACAACAGTAACAACAACACCAGCGTAAGCGCAACAATAACGACAGCAACAGCAGAGTAGAAAAATTAAAAAAAAAAAAAAATGAAATTTTATTGCCACACCTTTTGACGGCAGGCGACGCGACTCTAAGCACAAAACAAAAAAAAAAAAAGAAGAAGAAAATAAAAAAGCCTTAATGCAGACACTTTTTTCTTTGACTGTAGCTGTGGCTATTGTTATTGTAGTTTTTTTTTGCGTTTTAATCAATTCCGAGAACTTAATAATGGCAGTTTAACACAACAGTATGCTCAAAAAAAGCCTGAAAACCCTTTAACCATCCGCTACGCCACTGCGCGCATAAAGAAAGCCACGAAAAGTACATTTTATCTTGCAGATACATACATACATATGTGTAAAAGAAACGAATAAAATAAAATGAAATCAAAAAATTAAATAAACAACGCGCATGTATAATAAAAATTATGTCCAATATGTCAATCAATGCAAAAGCACCAGCCGCTACATTTAAACACACAAAAAATAAATAATATTTTATGCGCACACCTCCTTCCTATGCTTATGCCCGTATATCTTACACTATTGACCGCTGGATTAGAACACAAAAACCCGCCATAAACCTTAATTGCATGCGAACAGATTTAATGGGCTTAATGGCCGTTCGATATATAAATTATGAGCAATGCCTACACACCTTAGTGCGCACACACCAAATGTCGTGTGCTTTGTGTGTTTGACGCGTATTTTGCCTGAAGAACTCCGTGAGAGTTATTGCGATGAGACAGTGACACGGATGAAAAAGGCAAAGATGTTTGTTTGTGTAGGTAAATTGTTTTGGATTACTCAAGCTTAACAGTGGATGATACGGAATTAGCAGTAACTGAGGGCATCAATTTTAAAGATTTACTTAAACTGGATTAAGTAAAACAGCTGGCGCTAGCCGCTTATGTTTTCTCGGCAGATTTTTAGCTAAACTAAACGCTTTCATTTCATAAGTTGCACATAAATCAAGTGTCTATTCCGTTAAAATGTATACCGGCAAACTATACAATATTGTAAAATTTTTCCAAAGTAGGACACATTACTGGTCATTAGTAAAATTTATTCTTGGCTAAAGTTTAATACGTTATCTAAAAAGGAAATTTGTATTAACTGGCCATATATTATATAAATTATATAGTTAAAACGCAATCTGGCATTAAAATAGGAAATGTTATAATAAATATGTCATGAAATTTATGAAATTTCAACGGTTTCAACTTCCTTGAAAACTAAGCTATAGGTTGATTTGTATAATACTGATCAAGAGTTGATTAAGCGTTTACTCTATTATTTCGCCATTTGTTTATACTTTCAAAATGATTTCACTTCTTTTGTAGTCTTTGACAAACCCTACGTATATACCACATACCATGAAAATTATTTAATAAATTGTGCCAATACCAAAATCAGGACAATTATGCTCGCTTCATGCTCCGATACATAATTAGATATCTGGGCTATGCACACAGGCCAACTCATGTCACTAGAACAATGCCAGTTTAGATAAAACTTGTTGCACCTAACTGCTAATTATTGTGAGAAACTGTGAGCTTATTTGGATTATTCATTATGGACAAAAAGCATACGGCTGCAGGCAGCAGACAAAGAATGTTAAGAAAATTTTTATTGTAAAATTGATTTATGGCCTGAAATTAGGCAGACGAGGCAGGCTTTTGAGCGCAACACTTTGATACACGATTCTTTTTATGCGCACAAAACATGTTGCTGTTGTCTGCTATAAAATATGTGCCTGACATTTTACTTTTTATTTTTTACGAGGTAATGGTTATTTTGTGAATATTTTGAATAAATTTGTGGCTCTAAAATTTGCTGCATCAAATTGATTTATGTAAACAGCCACTGCGAACAGCACGAGCTCAAAAACAAACAAGTGGTTAAGCTAAGCAGCTAGCTGGCGCACTCTAACACATGTGATCTTAGGACAGCAATGGAATGCAAAGCGCAGCTTAACTAAAGTGACCATTGAAGCTGTTTTAAAATTGAGCGAGGTATTTTTAATAAAGTATCAATTTTTAAGCTAGGTAAATCTTTTGGGAGTTATTATTAAATAAGTTAAAAAGTATTTACTAAAATATTTTTTATGGGCCAAAAAAATAAAGCAAATTAAAGAAACTAAAAACGTATGAAAAATAAAAAAGAAAAAGAAAATTGTGGCAACTAACCTGGTTGTGGCTGTGCTGGGTATGTTGGTTTCTTCATCCATTCGTAATATTGTTGTTTAGCAGGCGATGCACGATTGTTGTTGTTCGGCACGGTTGTATTGTTATTATTGTTGCTGTTATTAGTTGATGGGCTGCTGCTGTTGTTGCTGCCGCCGGTGGAATTCAAATGGTGTGCAATTTGATGTGGCGAAGATGCCGACGCTGGCACTCCAGGACTTGAAATCTCACTGCCTGACACCGTAATCGGTGGAGAGGGCAATCCTTCGGTAATGTGTGGCTGCTGCTGTTGTGATTGCGGTTCTCCTAGACTGCTGCCCGACTCATTCATTTGGGTATTTCCCGATATGGGACCATTAGATGTGCTGCCACCGCCTGAACTGCTCGCTGAGCTGTTGCCAGTGCCAAGGTTACTGGTCAAACCGTTCTGCGCATGGTGCTGCTGCATCAGCTGATGTGCCGTCGCTGGTGTGCCATTCTGTACGAAATTATCCGCAATTGCCGCTGATGTGGGCGAATGCCAATCAGAAGAGGCACCGGCAGCCGTGTGAAACATGTGATGCGGATTATAGTACATCTGATGGTGTGGATGCGGCGGTGTCTCCATTTCGCCTAGAAATTGGTGATTCGGCCCGGTGTGATAATTGGGTGTCCAAGTGGCCCATGATTGGCCCGGGTAGGCCAAATTAGCGGCACTGTGTTTTTGTGAGTAGGGCAAGGTGTTGTAGTATGAAACCATTGTTAAATTGTTGCGGCTTTTGTGAGGTTAAACACGGCACGATTGTCGTAGGCTTGATGCAAGCCCGATTTTGAATTTTGGTTAGAAAACGCTTTTTGAGCACTTTGCGCTCTTCGCACTAGTTGCTTTATGTGTATTTGATTGAATTCTGCTAGTTTTTTTTTGTCTTTTACTAAGCTTAAAACATTTTCTTCTAATTTTTAGTTTATTATTTTTTATTTTTTGCTTATTCCGACACACATACACTGGGAATTGTTTGCATTTGCTTTTATACTGTGTTCCTATTTTCGGGTTAAGTTTGCGCTACGTTGCGTTGCCTTGCGCTACGTTGCCGGTACGTAAAATGTTTTATGTTTATAGTGTTGTAATATTTCACTTAATTTACAACAATAATTGTCAAATTATTGAGTACATACAATACATTTAATTTATTTATTTGCGGTTTTGGTTTTTTGTACACTTGTTTTATGACGCAATGCAGATTGCATATAAATTGTTTTATTTCGCATATGACACCCACTTGAGCTTACATTTAAAAAATGATTTTAACACGCGTAATAATAATTTCCATTGCTTTATCTGTGTGCTGATATGTTAACTGACGAGCGACTTTGCTTGTAACGTTTACCGTAGCCAAAATCGTACTGAATGCCAGTCACTGATAAAAAACCCCAGTCAGCAGCTAGCCATGTTGGTGCGTTTCAACCGCACAAAATTTACCGAAGAGTGCGCATATGCCATCTCTTTTGCACGCATGCTTGCGGACATGAAACTTGTACCAGCCCATATTTCAACCCTCAACAGCATTATCTGAAATTTCAAGATGGCTCATGTTTCATTTTCCATCGCGCTCATTCGCATTCGCTTTGCCATTCACACACATGGCGGACGCTATATGTGTGACGCAGGTAGCCCCGCCTCGACATGTCTATGACCGGTTTGCAGCGGAGTGCAGTACAGGGAAGTATGAGTCTGAAAATGTAAAGGCAAAGGGTTTGTTGTCGCTTTATGGCTAATATGGTGCGTCATTTACTGGCGGCAGCAAAAGCAAAACTAAAAGAAAAAGAAAAAAGACCAAACGTTTCACAACGGCTTAACTTGCATTTAACAGGTAAGCGTATGTTGTTTTCTAATGTGTTTGGGTGTTTAGGTTGTCTAAAGTGGGCGTATACTCGGCCACAGTTTGCTTGCTTCGTCTGGCTTTTATCGTATTCGATTTTAATAATTTCCATTTTCGTGCTTAATTAAGTATTTACGTGTATTATGCAATTAAATGTAATAAACTACGAATTTTCCAAGTACTGTATTTTTTTTGCTTACAGGTTTTTTTTTTTTGATTATTTTTGCCATAAGCAGAGTTTTACTCGTTACCTACGCTTAGTTACCCATTTCATCGGTTTCATACTTACTAATAGAGACAGAAATATTCTTAAACAACTGTGGCCTAAATTCAAGTTATGCAGGCATATAAAATTCATACATGCATACATGTAATTAGAAGCAAAATTTCTTAATGCTAATTTTCCTAAAATATTTCCTCCTAAACTTCTCAGAAATTATAATTTTTTTTTTTCGCTTTAGTCCTTCAGTATGGTTTATTTTTATTTTTTTGTAACATCAGCCGTAAGTTTTGCGTTCCGCCTCTTCTAGACGATGTGACAATTGTTTTATTTTGCGATATCGCTGCAGTGCTTTGTTTATGTACCTTGTTCTAATGCAGGTAGCGTTAGACGTTGAAGGAACCGTGTATGCCAAGGTTTAAAAAAATAAAAGCAAAATACATTTCCTAAACTTTTCATCATCTATAAATATTGTTAAGCCCCTATCTTAGTTTGTGTCACAGAGTGTATAAAACTCATTTGCTGTTATTTCCCTTAAGGTCTTTATTTGTTCTAGTGCGCCTTGGGTCTTGCTAAAATGCAGTTGCCTAAGTGAATACGATGTATAAGCAATTCAAATGAATTTAAATTGAAAAACAGGTAAGACAAGTAAATTGGGTAAAAAACTCTAAATTCAGATAGTCTTCTACCTGATTGAACTTATGACACCACAGCGTAGTTTTTAAATACTTTCACTGGATCATATATTAGTTAAAGTGGAACATCTATAATTGTGGCTTAACCACAATAATATAAAAACTAAATAAATTAATAAAATATGTACACAACTTAATTAACAGGATCTAAACTTTCAAAGTATAAAAAAATACTTGACAAGTGTTTTCATTGTTTAGCCAATATTCATAACATCATAAAAGATCGTTACCGACTTCGTTCTAAAACTAATGTTACCATTTATTGTTCTGTTATCAAAAATGATACCTGCACATACGAGAATATACAATTTTTTTTTATGAACTAGATCTAAAGAGGTATTTTAGAAATCAAAATTTTATGATTTTAATATAAAATTATGAGTCCGTGATGCATTTATAAGAAAGACGCTTCATAGGAAGTAATTTGATTTCGCTGTGGAGTTGCCGATGAATGTGACAGATATATAAAAGAACCTACCTTTTGCCATTTGATTAATAGATTTGAAAACAACCAACATTATAATAACATTGATATTAAATAGCCAGTTGTAATACTTAATATGTGTCCAGGCGGAGATAGGCGCCATTAACCGATATGCTCACTTCAACATCGAAAGAGGCTATAAAAACTTATATATAGCCATCCTATCCGACGATCAGGCAGCTATACAAGGCTGAAGTCGAAGCTGAACTTTTATTGTAGATTAAAAATGCCCTGGAAAAGCTGGCTTCTTGTAACAAAGTCTCATTACTCTGGGTACCGGGCCATGCCGACATCCAGGGAAACGAAGAAGCTGACAAAATAGCTAGGAGAGGTGTTTAACCTGGCCTGATCTGATATCGATGTGTGCCACTTGTATGGCAAATTTTATTACTTTGTGGCAAGTGACTCTTTCAACGGACTCATTAAAAGCTGCAATTTGCTTGGTAGTAAAGTTAGCATGCTACGATCCCCAAATTGTTATATGTCTCATTTGATTTACAACTTCATTTCATTCTTCTTATCAGCATCTTTAGCAGATCTTCCGATTGTTGCGATGGCTGATTTTTCCCTCATGAGATTTTACTTAGCAATTTATTCAATGTCAATGCTGACCATAAGTTGGATGCATATAAAATTGGCTGAGAATGAAGTTTTTCAAATAATTTCATAAAACTTACAGATAGAAATATCTAAAATTGCAACTGATCATATCAAACTTAATATTCTATCAAAATAGTTCACTGATTTATGCATTTTTCTACTTTATGTACAAAATTTTTTGATGAAATAGAATCTAGAACCGAGGGGTCAATGCCATTAATCAGCCTGGTTAGCATTAAGGCGTGAATATAATTGAAAAAAAGGTTATATAAATTTGAAATTTTGGCTTCTCAATATGTATAATTGGCAGTCTTAAATGCTTGAGAAATTCGTTATCTTCAGATCTTTCCAACTAAGATAGTCTCAGAGATTTCTTATGCTGGGAATAAAAACATTTTGTGTCTCACATTAGCTAAAAACTGTTTAAGACACTTTAAAAAGCTATAAATAGTTTAAGGTTAAATGAAAACATAACATGATAAAAATTTACTACAAAATATTGTTTTTGTATTAGGAAGGACTTTAAAGAAAAAAAAAACGCACTTACCAAAGTTATTATGCTTTATTTAAGAGCATGTTCAGAATGAATTCAAATTTTCGTGTCTGCAATGCAAACGAAAAAGTTATGGCATTTTTGCAGAATGAAGTTAAGATTCTTTGGTTTATTAAAAAATATATTCATTCAATTAATGAATGGAGTGAACGGGTAAATTGGCTTTTATATGTTGTACAAAGGGGACAAACGCAGCAGAAGCGTAAATAATTATAAACGCATTCAGTTGGCACAAATGGGCAACACACAACAAATGCAGCGCATTGTTGACCAATAAAATTATGAAGATCTGCCTACTTAGCGTCCAACACAGCACCACTCGTAATGGCCCAAGAACGTGCGACAAGCCCAAGATTAGCAGTAAGAGCATATCTAAGCGTAAAGCTAAACAAAAAACCCCTTTATGATGGGTAGAGAACGACCGACACTAAAACAATTTAAGTTAAAACAAAAAGGCAACAAAGTTTTACGATGCACAAACAAACTCAAACCAATGCCCGAACCAGGCCAAATCCATGCCAGCTTGGCCAGCCACTCATTGGCACCCGCGATCTTTTGTTTGATCGATTTAACGACTCAACTGGAATGGAACGGAACAGAACAGAACTGAGAACTGAACTAAGCCGAACTATACTGTCACGCTGGTTTGCAATGATGAGTGCCCGCGTGACTGTTGTAAAAACACGCGAACGCATCTAGCATGGATTAGCATAAATATTTGCCGACGCTAAAAAGGGACACTAAACAAAAGGACAGACTCGTAAAGATCGCACAGCAATTAGGCAACGGGCAGCGGGCAACGAGCGAGTGCCACCGCGTTCCATTAGACGCGGAATTTCTGAGGAATTCGATCGAGCTCGGTCGTTTGTTAATATTCGAAGGCTGGCCTGCAGCTGGCCGCCATTTTGCTTTGCGTCATGCAACGGTTGCGCACAAGGCCGCATAGATGTTAGCGGGAAGTCATTAGCATGAAAAAGTGTTTGCGCGTGAGAATACCAAAGCACGGTACACCTTTTGGTATGCATGCACATATGAATATTAGACTGAAACTAAGACCGCGTTTTCAATTATTTAATAATAAACTATTTTCGTGTTTACAATGCCAACTGTTTTTTGGTTTTTTCATTAGTCATGGTGCAAAGGTCTTTTAGCTTTCTGTTTTTAATTTAGGCCATTTTTATGTTTCTATTTATGGGCTTGTGCTTTATGTTGGGTGTGTCAGCTCGGCTGCTTATATGGGTTGGTGCTAATGACAACTGATAAAGGCGCCTAAACATGGCCTGCAGTCGACAAAAACTCATCTTTGAATAAAATTATACATAAGAAATTGTTGCAGTTTATCCGAATTTTTGCACATAAAACGATCTGTAATACAACATGTAAAAGCAACTTTTACGCTACGGAACGGTTCCGTCTAGGGAGTCTTATGGGCCTTATGTTAGCGCCCACACGCGAACTTTCGCTGCAGATCTACAAAGAATGCATAAAAAACCATAGGTATGCTACATTTTCGTTGTTTTCGTATGTGTCGTGAATTAATAAGTTCTGCTTCATTTTATAAGTTTACATAAAGCGTTAGTTACTCGAAGGATCGTCCGCTCAAGAGGTAGGCTCCCTTTAGATCAGATAATCTATTAAGCATAGTGTCCATTAAAAAAAAAATAATTTTTTGTGTTCGTCTTCCACATGGTGACTTTCGATGTTTAGTTATCCGGGAAAGTAAAAAATCATTATTTTAACTTTTTGATATCAAAATTCGAGTTTTATTCAAACTAAAATATAATAATATGTTATGTATAAATGTTACACTTTTATCAGAGCGATATTTGTATATTGAGTTGGCTTTGAAAATTCAAATAAAAACGGCTACTAAATGCAGCAGTGACTAGAAGCGTATTTAACAGTATTATAAAAATCGACTTTTTCGAATTACATGCTTCTAATTGAAAAACTAAATTTTTGTTGACATCACTAACTACAAGTTTGCACAGATTCCAGATATCACCGAACTTAAAAAAAAAAAAACACAAAATTGGAACAATTATGCTTCCCCTACAATGACTCATACCTGCAACTTATGGTTTTAATAAAAAAAAGTCCGTTAACATATGTATATATATAGGTTTGTAACAAAACATATATAAATATGAATAACCATACTCAAGCATTTAAAATTCAATTAAGTCAATAAATCCATAAAGCAGCGACAGCGCACAGCGCCACATTCATAAACTTTTGTGTATACTCTTGTTGTGGTTTCATCAGGCAATTAGCCTGCAGCGGCGCGCGTTGTCAGTTCGTGGATTACGCGTAAATTGCTGTCTGCTGCAGGCACATGCACCCAATGGTACGCACTCGTACATGGTACACCAGTATACATATATGATCATGTGATGGTACGTATTTCGTAATGTAATCAATGGAATTTTGACCATATGAAGGCCATACCATAGGCAGCTGCAGCCGACGGCATCGATATGTTTGTTGTAGGTGCTTTGGTGCAGACATCGTCGCCGTTGTCGTCAGTTCGTTATACCTTCTTTTTGTCGGCTTTTATTACCCCTTTTGGTGACAAGTGCATTTTGCTTTTGGGTTTTTTTCTCTTTATATTCCATTTTCTTTATATTTTTGCTTTTATGAATGCCGCACATGAGTGATAAAGTTTCATTGTCAATAGTATGGCAAATGAATTAAATTACGCGCATACAGCCAACCTCTGGTGTTGGGTTCATGTTCGATGATTATAGTAAATATTAATATAATAGATACTATTTTAGTTACCAATCAAATTTCAATAATTTATTTTAATATTTACTAAGCAGCAACGCATCTAAAATCAATTTTACAATGTTTTAATTACAAAATGACGTTTCGGTGTCTTAAGACTTTGACTCTTAAGTGTGGGTGTTTGAGAATCAATTGTCTGTCAGGCTAGATATATGACTATTAGAATGTAGTGCTCTTTACTTCGATTTATTGTACATATTATCTGCTCTATAAACAAAAGATAATCATACATATATACCTTGTTATTTTATTAAAAAGCGAAATAGAACTTCGAACTTGTACGAAATGAATTATTTTTAAAATATTTCTTAGCTTTTCCTTATCTTTTCTGCAGATACCCGTAGCTCAACAGGGCAAGTTTATTGCTAATCTCTCCCCAAAGGGGACAGCTCAATTTCAATGTGCTCTTTTTTATTTTTTAGCTAACCATTTTTAAAAATTTAAAATTAATAATCCCAAAATATGTAAATAAATTCTATCTCAGCTGACACTGGCAACGTATGCAACGATTAGCTGAGTCAATCATAATATCGATAATATTGATACCAAAGTAAATCAATTTATCTTATCTTTACATTAATCAAATTACAAAAATCATGTGTAATAATCCAAAAATATATCAAATGGTTTGTACCAAATCGGATTTTGATGAATCAGTCAGTCATTCGGTCGCTCAGAAAAACCGTTACAGTTCATAAATATGCGCATGAGTTTTACAAAAACATTGTACACACTTTCCAGTGTTGTATAAGAGACAACGTATATGATTAACAGGTTCTGTGCTAATAGCATTGTATGTTAAGCGGCAGTTATGCTTCACTCTGTCTCGCCAGTGCGCCAACCAATATATCTGCGAAAGGGCGCACTATAGTGTTCCAAATTCATTTTGTAGCATTTAGCATTAAGTCATTTAGTCAACACATGAGCCTGTCGTTTAAATAATAAAATTTTTTGATTTTGGTCGTTCCATACTAAATATGGCAGATAAATGTTTTTCTAAGCTGTAGAGTATTTTGAAATTGGCTGTGGTAGAAACTGAAATCGCATATTGCGTTCTTGGCTAACTCTAAAGTAAGAAATACATTTTCAGATAGAAAATACACCGTAAAATATTTTCTGGAATTGAATTCCCTAAAACTTTATTACAAATGTATCAATGACATGTTTCAAGCCTTCAATTATTGCTAATCATCATTGAATTAAATATGCATATATAAATATATATTAACAAGTAAACTGCAAAAAATCAACAGTTGAAAACAATTTAAAATCGAAAAGTTTAGGCGTTAAAAATTATACAAAACTGTTGCAACGAAAACCAAGTGCGCAACTTAAAATGACTATATAACAAAGGAATTCATTAAAAAGTAGCAATACAAAATATAATATAAAGTACGTTGACTATGTCGCAAAAAGTTTTTTTTTTTTTTTTTTTTAAATAAAGAAATGCACTTGCTGCCAGAATACAAGCAACGGCAACCGCTGCGCACACTTTAGTACTTATGCTTACAATATTCTATTTGTATAAAAATAAATCTCTGTTTATATGTATGATGTAAAAAAATAAAAACGAACTCTACGCCGCTCAAATTCTAACACATTCATATCAAAAATAATTACGCAGCTCGTTAGGAATTATGTACACAGCTTAGGAGATATGATATTGTATATTAGGTAATGCATATACACTTGCTTATGTATATATACATAGAGCAGAGGTGCTTCATATACACGAGTTGAGGAAGGCAGTTTGTTTCATTTTCGTTTTTTCATTTTTCGTTTGTGAGTCTTTACGCTGAACCCAGCACTTCGTTCATAATCATCTCTCGCGTGACCAGCGAACCATTATTAGCTACGCGTGTTCGAGATCGGCTGCGACTGAGTTGCGCACGCCGCTCAGCACCGGCAGGCCGCTGTCTTCGTTGCTGTCGATTGCGATTACCAAAGGCGGATCCTGTTTGCAATGCCTCCAACAGACTATCCATAACGCCTTCCTGCGTCTGCGCTGCATCCATGTCGACTAACGCCAATTTTCGCTGGTGTCGTTCAGCTTGTTCCCGCATCGATTGCTCGCGTGCCTCCTGCATGCGTCGTTTCTTCTCCAGTTCCTCACGTGCGCGCACGTTGTCTTGATGCGCCTGCTGGAAGCTGTCCTTAAACGTTTTTATATCCGCAAAGAATTCCTCCATTGTGTATTTATTCGGATCGAAGGCATAGTACTCGCCCAGCTCTTTGTACAGTTTCTCCATTTGCACTTGCATTTTGCCTGTTTATAGTGAAAGCATTATTAGCATACATTTTGCATTAAATTTTTTCTCAACTTTAACATACCTAAAACATCTACCTGCTGCCGGCACTCGATCGCAAATTTACCCATCACTTCGCTAAACTTATCATCTTCGCATTGTGGCACTTTGTTGTTTTGCAAATCGGTTTCAAGATTCTTAACAGCTGAGTTCATCTGCCGCATAGCCTTCTGTATAGCGTCCATGTTAACGCGTGATGCCTTGTCCACGTGCGACATATCGTCGAAGAAATTCAGCGCTTCGGGGAATTTCTTTTCCACCAAATCTGCGAGATAGTGTAGCAGCGTCTGCTTATTGTCTGTATCCTTTGTATTGGTCAGTTTGGTTAGATATGAAATTTCGAACCCGAAGGCGGCTTCGTTCTTTGAGCCTGAATTCATGTAGTTGCCAAGCAACAGTATCAGTTCCAGTATTTTGGAGAACTTCTTACTGGTGCGCACTTCCTCGCAGGCTGCAGTTCCGGCGACAATGTCCGGTTTGATATCCTGCACCATGTCCGCATAAGTTAGTTTGAAGTTGAGGTTGTGTAGACGTGGTGAAAGTCGTTTTATCTCACCTACAAAAAAATATTAATAAGGAATAACGTTGATTGAGATTTGGCTTACTCACCGATTGTCGCTGCGAACTGTTCTATTGGCGGCAGCGGTTCACCCTTGCCCTTAATCTCCTGCAGTCGTTTCAGCTGCTCGGGTGGCGGCAAATACTGTATCAGTTGTTGCAGTATATTGGAGGACAGAATGTCGGTATCACAGCGCAACAAACATATCTTGATCTGTTCATAGGAGAGATGTTTCAAAGAGCCACCCAATAGGATGGCCAGATTCTGTGCAGACTTTGAATCCAATACACGTAAGTCGACATTCTTTTTGGTAAGCGTTGTTGGCTTATCCACGGCATCTTTCTGTACCTTTTTCACCGGTTTCGAGGAAAATTTCAATGCAAGTTCTTCGAGAAAATCGTCTGAAGCGAGTTTATCCTCTTGACACTTCACCCAGAATGCCTTTTCGGACATTTTCTGTGGCACGATAGCCTTCCAGTTGGCACGCTTCATTGGGTTCTTGACCTCCCATTTCTTTTTGGGTTTGAGGCCATGCGGTAAGACGGGTACCGCTGGTATAAGCATTGGCGGTGGTGGTGGTCCACCCGGTCGGAACATGCCTGGCATCGGTGGTGGTGGTGGTCCAGCGCCTCCCATGCCTGGCATTGGCGGCGGTGGTGGTGGCCTTGGCCCAGCACCAGCCATACCCGGCATTGGTGGCGGCGGCGGCGGTGCTGGTCCTGCACGGGGCATACCCGGCATTGGTGGAGGCGGTGGTGGACCACCACCAGCACCTGGAGGTGGTGGCGGCATTGGTATATTAACTTTGGGCAGTTTATTCGGTGAAGGCGCCGCTACACCGTTTGCCTCCATGAGTTTCACCTTCTCTTCGAGATGCGCAGCTTTCGCTTCGGCTTCTTGTTTTGCGATTTCTAACTGTTCAATCTTTTTTTCGTATTCCTCCGAACGTTTCGATTCCTTTGCTATCGACTTCTCTACAATGTCATCGAGTAGCAGTGAGGTGTCTATATTAAAGTTTCGATTCTCAAAATTTGGATCACAGTATCCCTTGTGAAAAACAATTTGTGATATGCACTCCTCGATCAGTTGGTAGTAGGCAGGTCTGAAGTAGAAGTCGTCGCGTATGTACAGCAAGTGCTGAAGTATCGAGAGGAAATACGGCTCAGAACTGGTATCCGTAACCAGATTCTTTAATACTTCGTAGCAGTCGGAGACATCGTCCATGTTAAAGGTGACATTGTCAAAACGTTGCACGAACTCTTCGAAGTCATCTTCGCGTATTTCATTGAATATCTTGAAATGCTGCTGCAGCGCCTCGTTATTACTCGTGTTCACAATCTCTGTGAACTTTTCCAGTTTCTCGTACAGACCCATTCGCATGATTTCACAGCGCAGATGCAATCTGAAGTTCAGATCACTCGGCGTATTCGTAAGCGTATTAATAAAAATCAGACTGTGGCAAGCAAGTTCACGTTTAGAGTCGTGCTTCTCATGCACGAAAAGCGCATCCACGATAGGTCGAAACCGTTCGCTGGATTTGTAGGAGTTCGATGCAGCTGTTGTGATCGCACGCAGCACTTTCTCATAGCCATTGCGTTCGGGCACGATGCAGAACGACGCTAGCAGCTTAACCGCTTCACACATCGTGTTCGGCTTGCGCGGATCTAACGATTGGGCGAGCAAAAGCACTACGCTATGTTGATCCGGTGTCAGCACCAAATTCAGACCCCAAGTATTATTCATGATTGCCTTCAAGCAACGTATACATTCGAACTCGATGCGCTCGAAGTTCCGTGGTTCCGTCTTGCAGCGAAAGAGCAACTTAACAATTTCCTCGATGCCATTCTCGCCAAACTCCTTAATCCAAGATATGGGATTACTCGTAAGCGCCACGCGTAGACTTTCGACGCACTGATAAATCTTGTTTTCACTGTGTTCGCCATTCTGCAGGTACTCTATGTAGTCATTGGGTTTCTCAAAACGCGAATTGGCGCGATGTTCCATTGAGTTTTTGCCTGCAATTAGCAGAAATAAGTTATTTACAGTTGGGAAAAGTTGCATTCCGACAAAGTTCTGGTTAAAATAGTTTATTCAAATATGTGGAGATCATAGGATATCAGTTATTAATTGGGAATTTTTTTTTGTTCTTTTAAATGTATTCTCTTAGTGTTAGACTTTCTTTAGTCTTTTAGGATTGTTGGATGTCGATCGGCTCATCATGTCTAAACTAAGGAAGAGCCATAATTTTATATTGAAGCCAAAATGTTTATGTTTGATAAGTTTTCTAAGCGAGCTCATTGGCGTCTGAGAAAATCAGGAAATTTTTTTATCAGGAATATATTTTCAAGGAAGTACGGTTCAGATGCATACAATGCATATCAGCACGTTTTTAAAATTTTATTTTCAAAAAATATTAAACTTTTAATATGTGTAAAAATCAAATCATAAATTTAACAGCCAATATTGTTATTTAGTATGGAGAAAGAATACAAGAATTATCAAAACCAGAAGATCAACTTTTAAAACTAAAGAGGAACCTCCTTTATTACAATTATTACGACAAAATTCTAAGTATAAATTTTCTTTAAATAAACAACTTATTTCTATAAATATAAGCTTTGCTAAGATTTAATTTTTAAAAGTTTGAAAATATATACAATTTATTAGAATAAAATTTTATTTTCGCAGCAGACTTCACCTATATCAGGTTGCCAAAATCGAGGCCGCACTGTAAATTAAAATATTTTTTGTATTTTGTTTTGTTATTGTATTTGCGCAGCTTGAAATGACGACTGGGCTATTAGTTTTATGCAAAATAGCCACTTTGCTATTGATGTGTGAAATGAATGATGTCATGCGACAAAATGCCAACCGCTTAGCATTAAAAAAATCACCCTTTACGTATATATTCATTTTTATGAGCATGCCGCGAAAAGCTTTTGTATTTTTATTTACAATTTTTACAAATATGTTAAAAATTCAATTTGATTAAAATTAAATGCTAAATATGCATTGAGCCTAATCTAATGAATTTTTTCGAATAACTTCAAATTATTTTAAATTGTGTGACCTTAGCAAGCAACTTATCAAATGTGCAACTATTTTGATATTTTTGAATAATTTTAAAAATGACGTAGCCAAAACAATTTTAAGTGCACTCTAAATGAAAAGTTTAACACAGCAATTATAATTTCGAAATTGCATAAGTAAGTGGGAACTTAGATAAATTTGTCGCAATTTGTCGCTAAATAATAAAAAATAAAAAGGCACGTTCACACATTATTTAGTGTGAGTGTTGTGCCTTATCTGTTAGCATAACAAATTCACAACAAAATTTCGATGTAAGCACGAAGAAAAAAAAAATTGAAAAAATCTAAATAATGTGCTCTTGACTTTTATCATAATCAAAAAATAAAAACAAATGCCAACAAAGATTAAAATGTACCATATTTTTTTAAACATGAAAATTAACTGAAATTACGTAAACCTGAGGATAAGATTCAGAAGTTGTGAAAGAACAAAAAATAATATTGTAAAAATAGAACAGTAATTGGGACGCCACAGTGGCCTTAATGAATGAATCAGCACAAACATGTCCAATCTGCATGGACTTTCGTCGCTGCATATATACTAGCTATGATTTTTAATAATTAAAAGATGACAACCTCATCAGCAGATGCAAAGCAAATGCAAATACAGAGCAATCTCGATTTAAGTTACTTTTATTAGAGCAGTATCATTGTATATGCACGGCAAAGGCGAATGTTGAAATATTATATTTTTTAATATTTTTCTATATCAGCAAGTGACAAATAACACAACATAATTGCTACACATTTCAGTTGTAAAAATTGGGATGGGGTTTTTGTTTTAATTAATATTGAGTTGTAATTGAAAATTTTCGTCTAAATATAGTATCTTTGCGATAATGAGATTTTTTTTTTTAATCAATGTGCCAACATGAAATTAAAAATTATGAAACCTATTAACGAATTTTACTCTGTGATATGGAGAAAAATTGTTTTATATGCGTTTTGAAATTACATAACTGAGCTTAGAAACATAGTTGCCGAAATCTATATGTCACTGTACTTGGAAAGAAATGACAAAATGTTTTAAAAATAAATCAACAACGTAATATAAACACAATACAAAATCAACGATGAGCATATGCAGCAAGAGGTAGCAGAGTGTACGCGCACTAATGAAAAAATAATAATAATGTGCAAATAATAATAAATAAATAAAACTGAAACGAGTTGCTGATAAACGCAAATGACAATGCGTAATGCGTTGTGGCCACCCATGCCCCCTTAATCACAGTACAGCATATGCACAGCTTAGCTCATTTTCATTAATGTGTTTTGGTTTTGTTGTTGGCCACCGACCTCCTACGTGAGGCTGCTGCTTAATAAAAACCAAAAGTTATATTCATAGATTATGACACGAATTGCCTATGCTAAGGCGAATGTACTGACTTGTTTATATACATACATATACATATGTATATATATGAGTGTGAGTGTGTGTCTATGCAGTCTAGATGGCTTCATGGCTTTAAAACGCTATTAGAGCGTACGACGGACATCAAGTGTTTCTCTTGCGGGCTTACACATGTTGTACAGTGAGTGTTGTTGACTTGGATTGGATTGGCTTGGCTTGGCTTGGCTTCGCTTGCCAAATCTCAGTTGCGCATCAAACGAGGCGTAACGTGTTTACATTTCAAAATGAAATGCACGCAAATGTTTGTTCATTTGTTGTTTGACTTGTTGAATTCATTAACACAATTCTTTTGCTTTGCATACATACACAAACACATAAAAATATACAAACATACATATGCACATGCTATTATTCGTGTTTAATTGTGTTCATTTGATTAATTTTTTCTGCCTATACTTTATAATGAGTCTTGTTTACATTTAATATTGTTTAACAGTTTGTTTTCATGGTTAAACAATAGACAGATAATAGTGAAATAAATTTGTTTTTTTTTTTATTTTACAAAAAAAAAAATATAATATGAAAATAAACAAACAGAAAAGCAGACGAATATTTCATTGCAATACTGTTAACTATGTTAATGTGACATGTTTTGTCTATACATACTATATAAGATATATGAAAATTATAATAATTACATATCTTCTTTCAAATGCTTATATACATGTTACGAATTTTAAGATTGTCAACGTCAATTTAGGGATTACAAGTTACAGTTTTATTTTGGCTTATTTAATAATTTTAAAGAAATATTGCCTTGGTGCATTCTCTGAAGTAACAGAAAGGTCAAGCTAGAATGTGTTCTGATCAGGAACTATTATTTGCCATAAATCATGAAGCCCAATTACAGTTTCAAGTTAGAATGAAGCATTTTTATTTTCAAGTCTACTATCATTATGTCCGTACACTTCACATTAAATTTAAGTTCGTAATTGGCTTCTGTTCAGTAAAAAACTATATCGCAATTAAGCTGTAGACATGAACAAATGCATTGCAATAAGCCATATAAAAAGTAGGTAAATTAAAAAGTATTTTTAAGGTATTTCTAACGGACTTAAAGATAAGAATAGCATAAGTGAAGTGATACTTTTTTTTTTGAGAAAAATACAATATAAGTTAAGTAAGGCATTTTTATAAGTATTATGCAAGGTTGCCTTGCTTTTGGGTAAGAAAAATCTAATTGAAAAACAGTCGTTCATTATTTTTATACTATACTTCAACTATGGGTATTCTTGTTGGATAAAGTTTATACTGTTAGGGGAATTGTTTAAACTGTTCCCATGTCAAAATGGATTGTTAAATTTGTTAAAAAATAAACCTTCTAGCTTACTTACAGAAATACAAATATATAAAAAAAAAATACAGAAATTATATACTAAGGCACTCCCTCTCGGAATATTGCATATATATGAGATTTCAAATTATTTGGATTCTGCTAAGTGTGAAACAACAAACAATTTTTCACCTCACATAAAAACCTCAGAGAGATTTATGGCACTAGTCTTTTTATGTACATATATATAAACTTATTATTATTATTAAATTTTTGGCACACAACGAAACGAAACGCAACGCAGCGCAAAAAAGGCAATGAATCACCTACTTACCCACGCGCGAAAATAATCAACACTTTGCGCTGTCTGTCAACCGCAACAGAAAAACAATTCGCAAAGAGCCGAAAAAAAAAAATATCTCAGCTTATCGCTGGAATGCAGCATGTCGCGCACAACAGCATAGCTATGCCAAAATAATAATAGACATTATGCGCTGGGGACTTACCTTTTAAATGCATGAAAATCATTTTCTGGCGCTCGTTCAGCGACTTTGCCAAAAGGGGTTCACGTTTATCCTTTGGAATATTCATATCCTCGAGTATTTCCATGAACTTCGCTTCCACTTCCGACTCGCTCAGGCTGCGTATGGTACGCTCCAGTTCCTGCACATCGAAGATAGCCTCGCCGTCTGTGGACGTTGGCCGGCCGGAGAGTGTGCCGCCGCTGCTGTAGTTATTGGCTTTCGTCTTTGGGCGGCCGAACCAGCTCTCGAGCAGGCCACCGCCAGTCGATTTGCTCTTCTCGTGTTTGGACATGCTGCAAGTGAAATTCGAAGAAACAAATTAATTACTATTGTTAATTAATATATTAAAGCTAATGTGCATTGTTAGTTGCTGACCCCCATTTTTTAAGACGCATTTTCGTTGCTTTCAAGCGTTTGTTCACTAAAAATCCTTTTGTTGGTAGTAAGCAGACGCAGGACATGCGCAGCACTACGCTACGCTCAGCTGTGCAATGAACCGTTGTCATATGTTGCAGCACACGAAGTTGTGTACGTTGCGATAAGCTTACACCAACTGAACGCGCGCTTTTTCAAAAATTGACTTCCCTATTTTTCTCCCGTTTGTTGTTTTTCCACAAATCAATTAACGCGTAATCGGCTGCCATTTAGGGCCGATTATGATTATTACTTTCTTCTTGGTTTTTTCTTTTTCAATTTTTTTTTAAGACATCTGTTTCTGTTGGTAAACACAAGCGGCAAATGATTTAAGTGCCGCAACTGAGGTGGTGGCTATTCTTCTTTAAAAGCTCGTGCGGGCGCATAAACATTTTAGATCTTCATTACACGAACTAACAAATGTTTATTTTCTTTAATTTTCTTTTTCTTTTTTTTTTTTTGTTTTAATCAAATTATTACTTCGCCCTACTGCACATCATTATTGCCTGCATTTCACTAAGCCGTGGGTGGTTTTTAAAGTACAGTAATTGGCTTGCGGGGATGTGTCAATAATAGTTCTTGAGATAACGGATTGTCGATGTGTATTTGCCTTAGTTTGAGGTTTTTCATATATATTCTAATTTGATCGCATCTGCTGACAGTTTTGAACCTTAGTACCAGGAGTATTATTTCATTTTGATATTTTTAAATGCATTTATATATAAATAAATATATTTTAATATAATACTATAAATCATATGGCATGTATGCATCATTTTTATACATATACCTGTTGCTTTGTTTGCTCTATTTCTAATAAAGGTACACTGAAGTAAATATGGTTTATTTTAGCATTTACAGTCACTATACAGTTGACGAAAATAGCAATGAAGAAACTATGGCAGCAGATTTTATAAGATCGTTCTAAAGTTGCGAAATAGCTTGTAAGTCATCAGTGTCAGCCATGAATGCAATGAACTAACAATAAAACTAAAGTGATTCAGACAAATGGTATTAGTCATATGGAAGATACCTTACAACAAGAGTGTTTGCTTTCCATTGTTAACCCAGTCAATTTGAGGGAATGCTGTACATTAGTTGCTTTGGAATTCTTCGAATCTTTTGGACTGCAGCGCTGATTAGTAGGCAAAATTGTTAGTTCATTGTTGCAACGAATATTCACTCTAACTTGATGCTGCTGCTGGACGGTATTGATATAAAGGCTTTGCAGTGAATCAAATGTACTACTGAATATCTTCATGGTCTTGAGTGCTTTCAATTCATTTAAAACTGTTAAAAAACACAATTGGTTCTTATTAATCGTCTACAGGCTAAAGCAAGTTTGTAAGTTCGACAGTTTGGTTTAAGTGTGTAGTTTGTTTAGCATTAGTAGCCTTGAAGATTAATTTGATTTGCACCGCCAACAGAGCGAATCAAATTAACTTTGCACTGGGCCAAGTTAACAGCTAATTAAGCGGAAAAGCAAATCTGTATGCCGTATCAAAAATTGTTTCAAATGCTGTGACGAATTGCCAATGAAGCATTGCCAGAAAAGTTGTTAGTTTTTCATTTTTATATATTTTTCTCTACTTTTTTAAATTTGTTAAGTAAACCTTGTTTGCTACTTCATAAAACTCCACACTACGCCTTTATCGCTGCTATTTAATGTTAGCAGCACGCAACAGTTAACATGTAAATAATATTATATCAAAACAAAAACAGAAATGTTAAATAAACTATTAGATAACTAAATGAAGAAAAAAATCATTAAAAAAAATATATAAAGTAGCCACTTATTAAAATAGCAATTTAGCTTGTTATAATGCAAAATGCCATAAGTGCACAAATGGCAAACACTTGAAGTATGTGATTCATATGATGAGTTAGCAAAAGCAAAATGAAATAAAAAGAAAATCAATTATATTATCCAATATTCTTTATACATATATGTACACACGTCATTTATTCAAGTTTAAGACTTACACATTTTTTAGAATTGTATCCTTCTACACCATGTGCGCTTAGCGATAGTTACTTACTTATGCACTTACATTTATAAATGTGCATTGGCTTTTATTATGTATGATTCATAAATAAAAACCACAAACAAAATAAAATGAATAAGCAACAAATAATAACAAATAAGTACGCATAAATAAAAGCTACAATTAAAAGAATAATAAAAAAAAAAGAAATCTTAAGAGCGAATAGGCATTTTTTTTTCATTTTTATAGACGACCAATGCACGAGCGGGGTTATTTGGGCATAGGGATTGGACTGCTTAGCGTACATACTCGTATATACATACATATGTAGCTACAATAGACGGCGGCTGCGAATTCTTCTTTGCTATAGTTTACTTAACACAAACGAACGGAAACGTTTGCTTACTTACACATGATGATGAAGAAACGGCTTTCTTGCCGCGAAGCAAACAACAACAGTAACAAGAAAGAAAGCATAGCAAAGCAAAGAAAAGCACACGAAAGTAAGATAAAAAAAAAGAATTTACCGCTGAATAGTTGCAACGGCGCAGACGGCATTGAACTATCTCGAGAGGTTTTTGTTTACATTGCAAACGTTGATGTACGCGGCAAATGCACCGTGCGTGCTGGCAACTATCAAGAATAGCAACAACAACTCTCGCAAAATCAACAACAACAAATATGCTAGCAGCAATCACAATACCAGATCGAGAACAAATGCACGTATAAGTAACGTTGGGCAGAGATACAGCACAGCATATAACAAAGCAGGCAAAGCCTAAATACGCAAACGTGAAAAAAAGCTCAATTCAGGCAACTTATGATGCGCTTTAGTTTTTGAAATTCAACGGATTCCAAATTGCCGATTTTTTGAAGTTGGCTTTTGTTGGCTTATGCAAAACTACCTGAAATCAGACATTAATAACAACAACAAACAGCGCGTAGAGTCATCGAAAACGCAGAAAAAAATAAGCAATCAAACAAATAAATTAACAACAACTAAATGACAAAAAATGACTTGGAATTTATTCTTACCTTCGTTTCGTTATGCTTTGCTGCTACTTTGGCGTTTTTGGTAAGGTTTACGTCATAAGACAATAATGGCTCACAATCTTGGTATAAATTTAGGCAATACCGGTGCGCGCGCGGGTGCTCAAAAGTTGTTTGTTTGTTTTACGCTCGCTCGCCTCGATTGCCTCGGCCGCTCGCGCTTTGAGCTGACTGCGCAGCAAACTTGAAGTGACTAAAACGCGCACTAAAATAGTCAAAATTGGTTACTGTTGTTTTTCTTTTTATCGCTCGCAGTATGTGTGTGAAATATGTAATATGTGCTGCACAGTGTGCTCTTTAGTTATTTATGCAATTACAGTATATTTTGTTTTTCTTTTTCGTCTTTGTACTGCTACGCTGTTTAACATATTACACCCGATTTCGCCGTAACATCTACTGGCGTCATCGTCGCACAACCACTTGTTAACATATTAAAAATATTATTATAAGCATATGGTAGCTTCTATAAAAAATATATTTGCTTTTTAGTAACACTACACGTATTCAAAAGACACAATTTTCGCTAACTTGGCGCACCGAATTATTCGAAAAATTAGTTAATGCAGCATATAAATCTAAAACTGTAATCATGACTGCAGTATTCGGTACTATACGTACTACTACTACTATTCGTATTCTGAATGCTGGAAGCTAGTGTGTGAGTGAAAAAGAACTGTTTCCGAGCTCTGCAAACTCTATTCCTATGCTAGAGTTGTCTCTTGAATTTTACTTTGTTATGATTTATTTTGTCCATGATGAATTTTGTCTGTATGATTATAATTAATAATAACCAATAGCATAGCATATACTTTATATTATCATCGTAACAGCGCAAACGCGTCATCATTCCTCTTTGTTGTTCCCAAAAAAATCAGTTTTTAAGAGAAATAGAGTTTGCATCGTACGAAACTGTTCCTTCTTACTCACGCACTAGTTCCTATCTCTTTACACATTCATCCATTTTCGACGTATTGAATACAATCAATTTTGAAATTTGTCGAATTGTTTGTGAGTGAGAACCAACTGTTTTTTCGTGGTGCAAACTCATGGCTGTGGTTGTTAGAGCGGTAAGCAACTTACGCGCAGCATAGAACAAGTAACATTGTTCATTACTGGTTTTATTATATTTGAGAAATAATAAATACAAATAATAATAAAACAGATTGTAAGCCATTCGGTGACGGCGATATTTGTATCGAACGTACGACGTTCGAGTGCTCGTTGTCAATAACCCGCAAAGCAGGATTTTACGTTGCTCACCACTGGTTTCCTACGAGCGTGTGCATTTTTGCACCCTGACAACCATGAGCAATGTTTGTTTACATTTTGCTAGCACAAACAAATAATCAAATTAATTGTTGGTCGAATACTATAGCCCGCGGTTAGCCAAATCAATACAAATACAATACAAATTAATTAATTTAGTATAATTTTGTTATTTGCTTACATTTCACATTCATGCAGCTGTAAACTAATGAGACGTCGCGAACATAATGACACCGGCCGGTCTGGAGGAGGGCGATATCCTCCTGGCTTGCGTGGCAAGGAGATTGGCATGTATTATCGCAACCTGAATAAGCAACGCAAAGAAGAGCGCGGCGAAAATGACGAAAAACGTATTCGGTTGGGTCCCAGCGTCGATGTGCCGCCAGGCGTGCTAGCACGGGTTATGGTAGGTTTAGAAAAATACAAAGAAACAGCTTCGTTGTCAGAACGTGACCGTAGCAGCGCGGATAAGTTTGAAAAACAATTCCAACACTTGTTAAGCGTAGATTTTGCGGCCTTCATTGCCGAATCCAAAGCGGCCGGCGAAAGTCATGAATGGCACAGTGAGTACCTGGATGAGCAATTGAAGCGTGAGCATGAGTCTTCTCTAAATAATAGTGTTTATTGTGAACGCTTGGCGCAACGCCGTCAGCTGCCCGCCATGAAATACAGCTCGGACATATGCAAAGCAATTGCCGCTCATCAAGTGTTATTGATAGTGGGCAGCACCGGCTGTGGAAAGACAACGCAAGTGCCTCAAATACTGCTCGATGCTGCTATTAGCGATGGAAATGGCGGAAGGTGTCGCATTGTTTGCACGCAGCCGCGACGCATCTCGGCAATTACAGTTGCGGAGCGTGTGGCCTATGAGCGCGCCGAGCAGCTTGGCAATTCAGTAGGTTATCAAATTCGTTTAGAGTCAAGGGTGCCAAGGGAACGAGGAGCTATTCTGTACTGCACTACGGGTGTGTTGTTGCAACAATTGCACTCGGATCCCTTGATGTACGGTACAAATGTACTTATACTGGATGAAATACACGAGCGCAGCGTAGAGACAGATATGTTGATGGGTCTGCTTAAGAAGATTTTGCCACACCGGCCCGACTTAAAGCTTATATTGATGAGTGCGACGGTGCGCGAGCAGGACTTTTGCGATTATTTTGAAAATTGTCCACTGTTGCGTATCGAAGGTGTGGCCTATCCCGTTGAGGAGCATTACCTAGAGGATGTTTTGCAGGAGACTCGCTACACTAACTTCTCAGACGAAAGCAATAACAGCAATAGAAAAAGTCACGGTAGACAACGTGGACCATCACAGCAATTCGATGAATTCAATCGCATGATCGAACCATATGTGCGTCGCCTACGTGGCAAATACGATGAGTCGGTGCTGCGGGCCTTGCGTTGTCGTGACTCCGAAGGATGCGAGAATATAAAATTCATTGAGCATCTAATCTATTACATATGCGGGAACAAACCCGATGGCGCTATACTCGTCTTTATGCCCGGCTTTGATAAAATTTCAAAACTACATACAGCGCTGACCAATCCTACGGCGCCGCTGGGCCAACTCTGGCGTCAAAAACTTGTGGTCTATCCATTGCATTCGATTATGCCGACGGTTGATCAACAGGCGATTTTCCAGCGTCCACCGGTGGGCAAGCGTAAGGTCATCATTTCAACGATCCTTGCTGAAACCTCGGTGACCATTGAAGATGTCGTCTATGTGATTAATACGGGCCGCACCAAGATGAGCAACTACGACATTGAGACCAATATACAAACTCTTGACGAGGTTTGGATAACCAAAGCGAATACGCAGCAGCGAAAGGGTCGAGCTGGGCGCGTGCAACCTGGCATTTGTTATAATCTGTTTACGCGGTAGGAAAACTAGTTTTACTTAGTTGCTTAGCCATGTTGCTTAAAAATAATTTACAGTGCACGTGAAGCTACCATGGCGGATGTGCCCACACCACAAATACTGTGTAATCGCTTGGAGTCAATAATACTGAGTTTAAAATTGCTTCATATCTCCGATCCATTTGAATTTCTTCACACATTACTCAGTGCACCTGATCCAGGGGCCATACGCCATGGCATTGTCTTGCTTAAGCGGTAAATCTTTTATTGTCCTTTTTTTCACATTCTACGAAGTAATAGTTTCTATTGAATGTAGTATTGAAGCGCTGGATGCGAATGGCGAGCTCACACCTTTAGGAAAACATCTAGCCCATCTGCCGATTGAACCACAAATGGGCAAAATGATACTGATGGCGGCGCTATTCCGTTGCCTTGACCCTATTACAACAGCAGCTGCGTCGCTCTCCTACAAGAGTCCCTTCTATACGCCTCTGGGTCTGGAAAAACGTGTTGATGTTGTTAAACGTAACTTTGACTGCAATATGCACAGTGACCATCTTATGGTGCATGCTGCTTTGGCAAAGTATCGCAAAGCACAGGCGCAACACAAGGAACGGAATTTTTGCTATGACCACTTCCTGAATAGCACCACGTTGCAGCAACTGGAGCGAATGAAGCAACAGTTTGCGGAGCTATTATTTAATGCCAAGTTGGTTTTGATTAAGACGTCTCTTGCTTTTTAACTTATTTACTCAATGTTTTCCATTAGATTTCTCGACGTGGCCAAATGCCAGCATGTGGCGTCGAACATAAATTCCAATGTTATGCCCCTTATACGCGCGATTATTGCTGCGGGCCTGTATCCAAACATGGCGCATTTGCGGTATATATGCAATTATGTTATCATTTACTTGATTATAAAAAATGTGTAATTACAGCAAAGCTCGTCAGCTAAAGAATAAAGTGCGAACTATACATCACATGCAGACGGACGATGGTCGGCGCTGTAATTTTCATCCATCATCAGTAAATAGCGGCGAAGGCGGATTTGAGTCCAAGTGGGTGTTTTTTTTACTTTTCCAATTTACTGTGCATAATAACTTGTGTGTTTGGTATGCAGCTTCTTTGTGTATTTACAAAAGCAAAAATCCACAGATTTGTATCTTCTGGACTCAACTATGGTTTTTCCTATGGCCCTGCTTATTTTTGGCGACGAAGTGGAAACTGGCAAAACACCCGAAAATGTCACGTATATATCAGTTGGCAAAGCTTTTAAGTAAGTATTGTGTACTCCGTATGCATTGATTTGTGAAATAAATTTAAACGTTTACTTGTAGATTTAAGTGCAACCAAGAGACTGCAGACGTTCTAATTACACTGCGTTCATATTTAAAGCGTTTGCTACTTAGCAAGGCTATGTATCCAGCACCAATCTCAAGCGATGAGGAACAGCTGACTACGTGAGTACTAAAAATGAACCAGTGACAATGTTGTATGCTTTTACTCTTTTTAAATTGCTTAATTAACATTTTAGGGCTATAGAGACGTTGCTTGCATTAGATGAAGCTTTAAGTGATGAGGATGATGATGTCGGAGATTCAACTGATGATAATAATTGAGTTTGGTCTCGGTGTATTCATTTACTCTTTATTGATTTCATCAATTTTTTGTTAGTAGAAAATATATATAAGTATTTCTTTATACTGGTTCTTGAAAATTGTATTTATATGCCATTGAAATATTTATTCTCACACAAAGTTCACTTCACTCTATGCGTCTTCCAACATTGCATAGGTATTGCGTGTCTTCGATGGTGTTCGACTACTGCAAGCAGCGAGTTCGTCGTCGTCGGCATTGGTCTCATCATTCGAGCTGGTTGCATCCTCTTCATCGCTATCTCCAGCTGCAATTTTTTGAAAATATTTAAATAAACCGAAAAGATACTACAAAAGCTACGCGAAAATAATGAAATGTTTGACCTTTAAGATATTTCGACTCAATTTGGTCATCGAGGTCATCTGTAGGTTTTGACAAGGATTAATACTTTGTACCGACATTTACATGCCAAACTCTGCATTATTTCGTTAAAACGCATATAACTACCCAAGCAACTTGCAATGACTTACATTCACTATCGGAACAAACGGATGAGGTATCGTCCGTGCAATCGTTTTCATCGTCTTGCTGCTCAGAGTTTTGATACTTTTTAACCTCAGCAACCTCTGGGTGAGTTTGCCATTTTTCTGTGGACAATATATGTTAAGACACGTTTAATATAACGAAGGTGTTAAGTACCAACCCTTGTTTGCATCGAACCCCGGTGGATAGAATTGTAAAACGATTTGCTGTTGGCCTGCTAGGCACATGCGTAATATATTATTCGCTGCCCTGTAATAATCCGGACGTGCAGCTTTTGCTGTTAGAAAACCACGTTTTAGTGCCCAAGCATTGGCAATAGCGATTGAGGACCACTCAGCAAAATCCTCGGGCAGATTTAATTTTAACAACTCTGGTAAGTTCACATGCTCGGAGAGAAATTTCAAAGAACGGTATGGTACTTGCAGTTGGGATATGGGAAAACTGCCCAGTAATACTTGCAAGTGCTTTGGCGTTGAAGAGGGAAAGACAAGTCCAGGACAATCACATAAACGCACAGCATTCGTCAGGAATATGGTTTGGAAATGTTTGGTGTGGCCAGGTGTCCGACTTACGCTTACGACTTTACGTCCCTTAAGCGCGTTAATAAGCGATGATTTGCCCACATTGGGAAAACCAATGCAGCCGATAGTCAAAATGCCTCCAACATATTGGGCAAGCGGCAGTGGCGCGGTATCTGCTTCTTCTTCTTTGGACGCAATTTTTATGTCAGCCTTTATACCCACAGTGGGTGTTTCGCCTGTTGCAGCTTCATCTTCAGTGGTTTCTTCCTCGATTGTAATGTTCTCAAAACGTTTATCTTCGAGTATTTTTTGCTCCCATGTATCCATGTCTACTTGATGCTGCACAATCTTTGCACATTCACGATGAATGCTGTGCACGCCTTCCATGCTGCGTTTATGACCTTGGCGGGCCCGCTGTGTGCCTGTTAGATTAATATCGATAAAGTTTAGTTGCAGCAAATATGATATATTGGCATTCTTACCCTTAAATACTTTTGCAGCATAGGAGGCAAACAGCACAACTGGTAAGTTGGGATATTTTTCGTTGAAATAAAAACGCCAGGCAACGACAACCTCAGGTGCGACTAAGTCAACTTTATTCAGAACTAATATAGCATGTTTCTTCAGTTTGTTAATGATGTAGTCGTATAATGCGGGCGGAAACATAAGGGACTGCCAGGGATATGTGAAGGGATAAGATTAAAAAATAAATATCAGTGCGAGGGACACGGCTAAGCATGCTTAACTGGCAGAACTGCAAGGACTTACCGCATACCGCACATCGACAATGATCAGCAAGATGTCTGACATTTCCAGTACTCGCCACAATTGTCGCCAAGTCTCCAGATTTAATTCGAAAAGTGAGAGCTCCTTCTGCAGTGAGATTTGATAACGCTGCATTTGATCTACAAACTCCTGCAAGCGCAAGCAACGTCAATTGACTTCATTTTTAGCACAAACTTGCGCACGAACTTACTCTAAAGTAACGTTGTTCATTCCGTTCCAGCGTATCTTTGTTAATTTCGTAACTCCACTCGGGACGCACGGGAAACAAAAACTCCGCAAAAAAACTGTCATCAATCTCACGCTCTACTGGTGACGCCATACGCAATGGCTTGAACCCTTCTTGCCTGATCTGCTCCATTTCTTTCTTGGACTCTTGGTAGAATTGCAGATTATATCGGTTCATATTTTTATTACGTCCACTGCGGTATGGCTGCTCCATGAGTTTGCGTGCGGAAACTTCTGGCACATCGCTATCCTCGTACGACTCTTGAGACTGACGTACATACTTGGGCGGTACTGTTTTTTTGTTGTTAGGTTGCTTAATTTTGTCCAAACACATTAATTTACTTACCTTTTGTTAAACGCTTTTGCGCGATTTGCTCCTTCTTCTTTTTGCCACTGAAAGGTACTTTGCGACGCTGTTGTGGCATGTTTATGTGCAAAAGTTAATTTCAAAGTTGTGTTTTTTTTTAAAAACCTTAATTAATTGCATGTAAAACAATCGACGTTGTGTTTTACCGTTCTTCCGGTTGCGAATCTTAGGACAATAACAAAAAACAGCTGGCTGCCGTGTTTGCCAGTCACAGTGCGGTCGAACATTGTAATCGGTACGATACAAATGCAGTTATCGATAAGGTTTGCTTTCCATTAAAAACGCTTTTTTTTAAATTAATTTTATTTTTTTTATTTATTTGCTAATCATTCATCGATTTTTTTTTCTTGAGTTTAACTACCGTTTTGCATTTATTTTATAAAAACAAAACTTACATGTAAGTACATACAAATGCATATTTTATATGATTTATTCATAGATTTCAAATAAGATACCATAAGGTATGGTAAATTAAACTTCGGCTCACACAAACATGCTCACTATTAGAAAAATCCATCTAAGATTTCTTCCGAAACACACACATTGCTGGGATTTTTTACGAACAGTTATTCTTATTTATGTTGTTTTCAATTATTTTTTGTTTAGTTTACTATGCGCCTACCTTCTTTTGCAATATGCATTTTTTTTACTTACAATTATTATTATATATAAATTTTACATTTAAATACCTCTGATCATTTAGACAAACATGCACTTAAGTTTTAATAAATTTAATTGTATTATACTTGCCAAACTTTAGTTTTTTTTTTTAATGCTTTTTTAACTGCTTTAATGTTAACAGAACTAGAAATTCACTAAAAATTTTAAATAAATGTTTATTTTATTTAATTTATTTTTGTTTTTGGTTGTCTTACATATACAAAAACTGTCGTATAAAATACGTACGCATAAGGTATCAAAATTAACAACAATTGCGTTATGTATTTCTTTTATTTTATCATTATTCTATTTTATTTTTATTACTTGTATTATTTAAACTTTTACTGCAATATAAGTGTGTACAGTCAATACGCAGGTGTTTCTAATAAGGTGTCACCTATAGTTAAAACTAAGTTTTAAGGTTATAGTCTGAAGGTACAGAGATACTGCAGAATGTTATTGTAGTTCTTTCAATTATTTATTTTATTGTTTTAGGGTGCTAACAGTAATTCGGATTTTCTAAGTATTGCTAATAGAGCTTTTCTAAACTATAATCAATTTCGATCAGAAAGTTACGTTTGCTAAATGTTGCGTAGTTAATTTATTTAAGTGAACATTTTCACTATGTACAAATAAGGCATGTGGCGCTGTTAGCAGCTGCCACGCCCATTTCACTTAACTAGACGCACTTACAAACTAATTTAGTGACTTTTACGCTATGCAATTTCGGAATTTTTATTTTACAGTGTTTTCGTTTTTGCTTTGGTTTTATTTTATTTACTAAAAATTTGGTTAGATATAAGTTAGTTTTAATACATTACTTCAATTTTTGTTTTACAAATTTATATGCTAGGTTTGCAATACTTAGTTATAATAAATTTATATAATTAAATTGTATTTAAGTGTATGCTTTCCCTTTGCTTATTTGCATATACATTTTTATTTAAAGAAAAATTACTGATATGTTTTTTTTTTAACTATTAATTTTTGCATAATACAAAATAATATATATTTTTTTTATAAATACATATATAAAATTGTTTAGTTTGTTGGAAACTGTGCTATTATTGTTGGTCCTGTTAAAGAACGATATAAAAAAAGTTATGGCCAAGAGCAAAAACAAAAAAAATATCAGTTTTTTTTTTGCTTTCATTTTTTGTATTAATTATGTAACGACAAAGATTACCGTTTTTAGTACAGGGTATACAAAAAAAAAAAAAAAAAATCAAACAAGTTTTGAAAACTCAGTTTTTTGTATATAAAAATATTATTACAGTACATTCTTAAACAAAATTTATGGTGAAACGGCTTTTTAATATTATCATGGTAAATATTTAATCTTTTATATGCTTCTTGTATAGAAAATTATGTAGAGCAAATTTTTTTAACTTTACTATCAGCTTAACCAATAATTGAAGAAGGGCAACTCGAACAACATAACCCAAGTAAACTACTTCGAAGTAAAAGCTTACGTGAGCTCTGGATTGTGTACAATAAGAGTCAGTTTTGTAAACATTCGTAAGAGTGAACACAATTTTTTACAAATTGAATACAATTACATTGACTACTCTTAAGGTTGAACAATTGTAAAAAGTGATGAGTTCGAAAAAGTGAGCAGTTTTTTTTTTAATTACTTAAATAGGTAAACTTACGAAAATTCCTCTACATTTTTTCATGAAAATGGAATAAATAAGACAGATCAGATAAATATTCTTTAATATAAAGAATTTCTGACCCTGTCGCTGATGATATTTTCGCAAATGGACTCTTAATCAAAATATAGAACCAGGAGGAAATTAGAGTTCTACAAAGATTTTTGAAAATGGCAATAAATAACCTAAATAAATATTATTAAATTATCGTAATTTAGAAGTCTTAGAAACAGTTTACTGTATCGAGTGTCTATTATTACAAAGATTTGACACACCACATGTTTGCAAAACGTCTAAAGAATAATGCAAAACGAAACTGTTTACTTGCCTCCTAAGTAGATGGACGACAAGTGAAAATATAAATACGAATTTTATTTCTTTGGGTTTTGGTGCTTCGAAAATCTTTACTTGAGTTCATGTTGAGTTTCTTTGGTAGTCTGCCGATTGTCCAAAAAGCAAATGTTATTGTTTGTCTTGCATATTTAAATTTTACAAGATTTAAAAAAGAAAAAGAAAATATAATACATTTCTGAAAATTTCGTATAAAGCTTATTGCGTTATTGCATTATGTATAACATTACGATTAAGGCTTAAACTAAAATAACTTACGCGTTTCGTTGAGTCTTAAAGAACATTTACTTAGGTCTTGACAAAATCTTATAAGTATGACTATTTTGTTTTATGAATTTATTTTATTTGCTTTCTGTTGCTATATACTTATAGTGCGACTGCTATGCGGTCTATAAAATGTACAAACAGCAATTTAAAGAGGTCGAGCTAGCACCTCAATGCAGACTTTACTGTACAACCTCTGGTAGCATTCCGGTGATATTTAATTAGCTGGATGTGCAATTGTAGGGATCTTCTGTGCGGAAATTCGGATGATCCTCATATGGCTTAACACCGGCGAGTTTCTTGTCGTCGCGTATTTTCTCAACTTGTTTCATGACGCGCAAAAAGTTACCACCCGCCAGCTTTGTGAGCTCGTCAATGGACCAGCCGGCACCAAGTAGTTCGGCAAAAAGTGTGGGATACGAAGAGACATCCTCCAGGCCTTTGGGAGTGCTATAAGTAAAATGATATGTGACGTTTACTCAATAGTTATGTAGATGGTAGAATATTAAAAATTCATGAACTGTTAAAGCGAGCTAAGTTTAATTAACACTGAGTAAGATTAAAATAAGAGAAAAGAATCATTGTCCATTATCTTCACAAGCTTTTGATTTATATAAAGGACCTTAAAAGGCGCTGAGCTGACACTTAATGTGTGCCAAGCAGTTTGGGGTAAATTATTTTGAAAGTGTTATGATAATAAGTTGAATGAAGAAATAGGAAATTAGCTAAAGCCTTACACCCAATACACAGTAAATCATATAAGTGTGCAGTTGGCAGCAACAACAGCCAAGCCACTCGACATCCTGCAGGCTGCTAATGTGTCTACACGAGCGCACACATACCTGTGCGTAATCTGTTCGAGTTTAAATGATGTTGACATTTCGATTTGTTTTTGTCGCTCTTAACGTAAAATGCTTTTATTTAGCTAACTTGTTTGCTTGGTTGCTTGGTTGTCTGTCTGCTTATACTCCTTGAAGCTATAAGACAGCAATGACTGCGTGTGGCCTTTATTGTGTTTTGTACTTTTCTGTTATACTTTTGTTTTGTGTTTTTCCTTACGTCACGTGTTCATATGTCAGCTGCGTGAATGAATGAATACGTGTAGAATCGATTGTTCAGGCAGGCAGTCAAATAAATGAGCGATGACAAAAACAGCAAATCAAACATCATGTCAATATCGCAACTAACCGGAAACGGAAATACAATAGGCATTGAGCTGAAAATATGGCGATAGCCTAAAAGGCACTTGTTCGGCAGGTAAAGGATGACAGCCACAAAAAAAAAAAAAAAAACTCAATTTGTGCTAGCAGAAAAATCAAAATAAAAATGTATGCTGTCACAGTTAAGGAGTTGAGCGGTTGGCTACAATTTTTGCTTGCTTTTTTACTTATTTAATAGCAAACATTTTTCCTCCTGGTTAACTGTACGTCTTGTTGACTGTTTTGCGCCTGGCGGTTGATGCACGAGAATGCCAATAGAGCTGTACGTGTTTGTACGCGCGTGTTTTGGATTAATGTGTTCTGGTTTGATTTGGTTTTCTTTTCTCAATTGGAATTTCCTCGTTGGCTATTATTCAAAATGAAAGCAAAAGACTTAAGTCCCAATGCAATGGAATTGGGCCCAAGCCTGTTTTTTTTTTAAGATACAGTTTAGTGTTAGCAAAGCTTAAATATGCAGTTGAGTCTTATTCAAAATATAGAATCATATTTTCTAGTTTATTTGTGTTTATTCAGGATTATAATATAGTAGAATAATTGCATTATCCTCTTGTAGTTGATTATAATTTTCAGCGAAAAAGTCACCAGTTTGTAGAAAATTAAAAATTAATATATAATTGTAATTTGCAATATTTGTTCGAACGATGATTTCTTTTTTTCGTTGGTTTTATGGTACATTTCCAAAATTTAGATTTAACCTTTGCTTGTAATTTAATTTATATAAAACACTAAAATTAATTCAAAAAAAATTTTTTTTTTTTGTTTTCTGTTACAAATGTATTTATTTGCCGTAAAATTCAGAAAATTTATAATTAAATAAATTTTATATGAATTCTTAAAGAGTTGTCCACAATTTCTCTCTGTTGCACACATAAAATTTATGTCAAATAAGAAATTATGAAAAACGCAAATAAATTAAATTAAATATACAAATATCCGTTTGTCTGCTCAATTAAATTTAAAGTAAAACAAACCAACAAGCGACTGAAAAAGTCAACTTGAAATATGGCAAAAGCACTTCATATGCAAACAACAAAAAGCAACAACAACAAACCACTACTACAGTTGATTATGGCAAATGCACACATGCCTCAAGTACAGAGCAATTATCCATTAGCCTAATACCAACAGCAACAGCTACAGCAACACCAACCCCAACAACAACAACAAAATATAATAACAACAAACAAAGCGTAAAACCATAGCATTCAATCTGCCAAATTCAAGTAGTGTAGAGCCAAAAAGCATAAATAAATTTTGAGGGCGTATACGTAATAAAGCATAAACCGAATACAAAAAAAAAAAAACAAAAATACTCATACGCAATGTAAACCTAAAAAGCCACAGCAACAAATAAATAATAAATAACTAAAGGAAATAAATACAATAAATATGTGCCAGCAATGTGAAGTATATATGTGTTTGCGTGTGTCTGTGAGTGTGTGCTTTTTATGTGTGCCATGTGCAGAGGAATACATATGCGCATATGTGTGTGTGTATATACACGTATGCTTATATACAACTATGTTTCAGCGTAAGTAGTATATAAATAATAAATACGTGATTTTATCGGTATGTTTACAGATTTTAAATAAATGGTGTAGAAATATTTGTAGTTATAACGTTTTTTTTTGTTTTATGACAAATGTAAATTGTCATAACGTATGAAATACACTTGAAAAATTATTTTTACTTTTGTTGGGGCATTAACAAACATTAACAGGAGCAGCAGTAGCAGAAAAAACAACAACGACAACAATAATAATAATGGCGGCGGTAAAATGAACTTCAAATAAACAATTAATGTCAGTTGCCTGCCTGTGCTGCTGCTGCCTGGCACTGCCATTATATTTCTTATGGTCGTTATTGATGTTGCTTATTGTTGTTGTTGTTACATTTAAAGCTTTTATTGTGGTTTTTCCTAGTGTCGTCTTTTATTATTATTGTTAGCTATACATATTGTTGCGACTGTGGCTCTTGCCATTACTGACATAAGCCAATTGCAAAGAACACAAATAATTTCTGCCTGCACGGAAAATTAATAATCTTTATTTGTGGTATTTTTACATATTCAAATTTGGCATTTATGTAGCAATTTCAATTTAACTTTTTAGTTTGCTTATTTATCATTTTCAACACTCGAATATAGTGAAAATAATTTGCATTTGCTAAATAAATAATTCAGCATGGCTTAAAGCGCTAGACGACGCGAAACTTTGCAATTTTGTTGGCCAAATTAATTTTGACATATTTTTACACGTAAAGTTATATATGCGTGAATTTATTTAAATTACTTTTATGTGCATTTTTATTAGTTGTTTATTTGAATATGTACGTGTATTTAAATCCTTTTTTTCAATATTAGTTTTATAATACACGCATGTATTTAAATAACATGCACGAGTATTTGTTGGCAGTTTAAATGCTGATAATTAGACACATATTGAAAATGCTCACCAACACGTACAGTCTAATATATATTAACAAGGCTATATTGTGCGCAATATTGGGTATGCTCAAAAAATATACACTAATGATGAATATTGTCAATTTATGGCGTGTACGGCATATGAAAATGTTGAGTACAGTGAAACTTATTTTCCCTGCATAATTATTTACACTTCTGCTACGAAATGTGAAAAAGGTTAGGAACGATAGACATTCATGTGGCCTTACAATTTCGTTTTGGTTCAAAACTTACTTTTTGCTGCATAATATATTATCAAACAGAAACTTCTGTGCAGAATCTAGAATAATATTAAAATGTCTATTTTGTTTCATTCAGTAGACAACGATTTGACGAAAAAAATTGATGTAGTCGTTTTTTTCAAAAAGCCCTCATTGCCTGCTGCATTGACTTATCGATAAGTTAATTATACATAGTTAGATAGAGTGGGAGAGAGGGAGATGAACATACTTCATATTCTGAATTTTCTTCATCGAAGATAGTGCAAACAATGGGTCAAATGGCAATGAAATTGATTTAATTTAAATTAATTCAATATATTCACATATCTACAATATAGATTTTGGACTACATAGCTTAACAAGAGTAATAATTTTTTAATGCATTAATTCCTTAACAGACACTGTATTACCTTTAGTCAATTAGATGATAATGCAGTAACTTATTTTACAACTAATATATGAGTATACCGCTAAAAGTTAATACAACACCAATTCAGTTAAATTTTAAGTGATAAAGTCTGCTTATTTGTCCTTTAAATAAATAAATTAAAGTCAACGATTTCTTTATTACATTTAGTGTTTACTGTGTCTGTTTATAACCGACAAGCTACGATCCTTGCCATGTAGTTTTCAATGCAATCCACTTGCTGTCATTTGTCATATGCCAACAGCAGCATAATTCTAAACAATAGCTATAGCATTATTTGTGTTCCAACGCTTTGCTTCTTTTTTTTTGTTCTGTGTTGTTGTTGGTTTTTTTGATGTGACCACAGTAGCAGCCACGAAACATGATAACCCATTGCGGCAATAGGCAAATGTTGAAAGGAGCGAGAAGTGCGAGTGTGAGTGCCAGTGGTTAGCGTAAAGGGAAAACGCGTAAAATCCATTTGCCACATTTGAAATTTTATAGAATTTTTGATTATTTATTGTTTGACTTTAGGCGAAATATGCACACAAGCGCATACGTAGTTAACTAAACACCCAGCCCCCGCCCACACACAAAATGTGACATTTACATGTATTTTGTTTGTTTGCAAACACTTGCAGCGTCACTTGCCCCGCAACACTCTACGAACTGTCTGTATAAATATTCATATTTATGGCAAATACAAATGTGGTCGTTGTTCTTGTTGTTGTTGTTCTTTTTTCACTCACATTTCTTTCTGTCATTGTGTTCAATTCCTCATGCCCATATACTTGTATGTACGGTTAGGTTCATTCATGCATGCATTCGTTCATTTCTAGTTGCTCTCGTTGGCTATAAAATTTTAAACATGCCATTGGCGACGCGACATTTTTAGCGCCTTTTGCTTTTAGTTTTCGCATGTGGCACATGTCAAATTTCGCAACACCCATCCACATGCGTTTGAATTTTGTGTGTTTGCCATTCCCCCCATTCCCACTCGGCCTTTGCCAAACATTTACCGATTTTAGTAACATGCAAAAAATGTTTCAAAACAAAAATGGCTTTCTCTCATGTGACATTTTGAAATTGTTACAGAAATGAAGTTCATTTTAGTGGCATTGATTTACGTTGAAAATGTTTAACCGCAACAATGTAAAACGCCAGCAACACGACGAGAAGAAGCAGCAACAGTAGCAGCAGCAGTACAACAATTACACATGTTTCATGTTACATATCGATGTTTTTGTTGTTTTTTCATATATGTATGTATGCAAGCAAGCGTTTTCCATATCATTATTATACAAAAATTTGTAGGCAGCAGCGCGCAGAAAAAAATTCAAACGTGGTTTATTTAATGGAAAATCAGAAAAAAAAACCAAAACGCGAATTTCATGTATGCAAAATAAAATAAATAAAATATTTTTGTATATTTTTTTTTTTCTTTTGGATTTTGTTTTTTTATGCAAATTGAATTTAATGCGCTGTATATCAAAATTTAGGCATTGTAAATTGTTGTTTTTTGCAATGTGTATGCCATGTCTAAGCCATGTGCAAGCATCCTGTGTTGCCAGAGCGGCAGCAATTTACAATGGTTTGTCATGTAAATTTATTATGGCATTAGTTTTGATACGCAGCTATCGAATGTGTAGATTCATTTATTTCTATTTTGGTTAGTTTTCATTCCTTTTTTTTGTGGTTTTATGGCACCTGTGCAAACGATTTAAATGCTTCACTTAAATGCCTAACGGGCATGGATTTATTTCAATTAGCATAGTTTTGATTGTCATGAAGCAATTATCGAAATGATTTCCATGGTAATTGTATTTACGGGAATTAAATTTAAAACATATTATTTTTGATTTAATTTAACATGTAAAAACTAATGCAACAGTGCGTACAATAGATAAATTTGATATGGCACGCTCTCTAGAATCATAGTGGCGAAAAAGCGTGAAAAAGGTTGATGCATAACTTGGAGTAAGAAATTTAAGCAAAAATCGTACTTTAAACTGACAGTGTAATCATGGAAATAAGTGAAAAAGAATCAAATCTAAATTGATTTAATTATTGCTGTAGGAAACTGTACATATTTGATAGCTACATATATAAATCCAGCAATAGAAATACGTTTATTACTTGCTCAAGTCACGACGCTACTCTTGAATATTTTAGAATTTGTTGTGAGAGAAATGTTTTACAAGACAATATTCATTAGGTCTAAATAATCATTGCTGATTTCTCGTGGTCTTGAAGCGTTCTTCTGCATTGTAATGATAATATAAACAATAATTTCTTATTAAACTATTTAAAACTCCTGTTTGACCCTAATGTTCCATAGGACCTATAAAGGAATCAAGTCGACGGTTAAATTTGACACTGTGATCAATGTCATGGAATTTAATTTGCGAATGGTACAGTCTGCTCAATGGCATATATGTTTTGCGCGAACATCTACTAATTGAAAGAGCCAGCGTCGTTGACTGTTAAACTTGAATACTCGTGAGTAGGATCTCATTAGTGAGCTGTGTGGTCTATACAAGATGGCTCATTAATAAATGAAGCAAACGTGTTTACGTGCAACACTTGTCTGTCTGCTAAGAGGTAAACTACCGAACAGCGACCATCACTACTTGAAAGCCAATCTGTCGTCTGGCCATTAAGCATTTTGGCAAGTAGCACAAGCATCATGGATGGCTATGGCAAATAATATAATCAATTAATAACTTAAGCACCTGCATACAATCTGAAAAAAATAGTCAAAAAGTGCTGATGCTGATGTTGCTGCTGATGCTGCTGATGCTGCTCAAGCTGCTTTTGCGCTGTTTGCTGTTGACGCAATGGCGGCTGTTGCTGTTATGGATGCTGCTGTTTCCTGTTTGCTCTTTGCTGTGGACTGTTGTTGTCGTCGTAGTTGTTGTTATTGTTAAAAAATAAGCATTTAAGTGAAATAAATGACTTTTACTTACTAATTAATGCCGTCATAGCCAGCGCCGAGACCGACGTGATCGATGCCAGCGACATGCTTAATGTGATTAATATGAGCTGCGTTGTTTGTTGGCCAAATAAGAAGCGTGGAACAGCGGGAGCGAGCCAAGTACACAGCGCCAGTGTGCGAGAGTATTTAAGTTCATTAAATGTCATTGTCGCATGCCAACGGTTCCACAATGCCGTACAGCCCCATAGCCAGTGTCCATGGTGATTATATTGGTTTTTGTTGTTGTTGTAATTGTTGGCGACACATTGTTTTGTGAGTAATATCGTTATTGCAAAATTCCAAAAAAACAAGAAAACAAAAAATAGTAAAAATCCGAAATTAAAATGCAGCGGCCGGTGTGTGTCGGTGTCGATTGTCCCGCATTGAGCCCAAAATATGAAACAATAGAAAATTGAAAACGTGGCATTAGCAAGCGAACGTAAACAGAAGCCAACAAGTCATCACTCAGCTAGTCAGTCAGTTAGTCAGTCAGTCAGTCAGTCAGAATTAGAGTAAGTCAGTGAGCCATGCAGTCAGTTGGCCAGCGCCTCGCCACTTTTTGTGTCAACGTCAACGTTTGTGATTAAGTTGCCATTCTTGCAGGACAGGCGTATATGAGGTTTCCATAATAACGAAACAATGGCAACAAATTAAGGCCACAACGTCGTCTTCGTCTTTTTCACTTTTCTCTTTTTTTGTATTTATTATTTTTTTTTTTCATTTTGCTTTGTGCGTTGCCTGATTGATTTTTGCTTGCTGGCTTTCATTTGCTGTACTGCATGTTATTTTTTTTTTCACTTTGGTTGGCTTTTTCTTGATTTTGCTCTTTGGCACTTACCGACTGCATCGTGTACGGTTGAATTTTCGCTGCAGGATAGAAACTTCGAGTAGAAATTCACCATAACAAGTCCACCATTTTTGGCCAATGACTTCAGTATATCGTCCTGGACATTGCGACTTGTATTGCAGAGTTCGTAGGCCGAGGAGTGCGAGAATATCACAGGCGCCTCGCTCACTTCGAGTGCATCGCGCATCGTGCCCTTGGAGACGTGTGATAGATCGACCATCATGCCCAGTCGATTCATTTCGTGTATGATTGTCTGCAAAGAGCATGTGCAAAAAATAGCATTAATGTTAAGCAAAGCACATATGTACATTCGTATGTACGAGTATATTTGTAGGTACACAAGATGTACAGGCATGCAGGCAGACAGGCTAAGGCACTTGGCCTCAACTACTTATACGCAATGAGCTGCCATTAGGCATGTCTGCCACTATTTATAGGCGCGTGGCTTAGCGGTCATGTTGAGGCATATATTACATTTTATGTTCCTGATAATAATCCGCTATGGTAAAGCATTGCTCTGGCTGTGCCGTAAATTCAATTTCATTATTTATAAACCTTTTACTTAACCTTTGGCATTGCACGAATTGCTTATTTTGGCTCTGCTACGCTCTTTGTATGCTAAATGCGCATAATTTGTATTTATGTGATTTCGCAGTTTATTTATGTCAGAGTATGAGTGTGTGTGTGTGTGTGTGTATGTGTGCGAGTGTGTATGTGTGTGTGTAAATTGGTACTTGTTTTACTTATGTGTGTGTTTACATGTTAATGTGCACATTATCGTTATGCTTCACATACGCGATCTGATAAAGTTTTCGCTACTTTAAAATTATTTCAACTAATTATGCCGCATTAAGTGCACTGCGCAAAGTTTTACACTAAAACTTTAAAATAGTTTAAGGAACTTGTTACCAAAAGTGCATTTTAAAATAAGGAGAAGATTTATGATATATTAAGTAAATTAGAAAATAATTTTAATCACAGTACAACATGCTTTAGCTGAAAGTTTATTTAATATTCAAGGCAAATCCGCCGCTAACTTAGTCGAGAAGAAGAAACTTAAAGTAGATAATAACTTTACTTGCCATGTTTAGAGAACGTTAGATAATATTTCGCATATTAGCGATGCTTCAAAATAAAGCTGCGTAATAGGACATGGGAGGGTCAAATTAATATCGGCATTTGACTTTCTGCAAGTCATAGATATTACAGCGGTGTGCTGGATATCTAGATTTAAACAGATCGCCCCAAACTTAATAATTTCATTAATGCTAAGTTATTTATAAATCGTTAGGCCCCTCCTCAAAGTGTAGATCAAATGCACTGCGCAATATGTTTAAGTGTAGTTTTGAGTACCTGTGCCGTGGTTCAATTGACTTTGGCAACTAATTTGCACTAAGGACACTTACTCAGAGAGCGAATGTAAATAGCTTATAATTTTAATTGGCGTTGTTATTCTGATATGGTGTTTGTGTGCGCTGGGCACTAAATTAACAAAATACAATAATTGGGCTACGCTTGGAATGGTCTGATGCATGAGTATGTTGTGATATTTTTGTTGGTTGGAATTATATCAAAGCTATTACTTACTGTCTTTTATATAGGTATGCGGGGGCAATAATACAAATATGTATATAAACATAGACACCCAGTTTGCAGCTACATTTGCGTAAATATTTATGTACGTAGATAGGAAGGCATGTAGATGCATGCATGTGTGTATACTCGTATAAATAGGCATACGCTTAAGTACGAGTACACGGCGAAAATGAGTATTAAATGCTTATTGTCGCTTAATTACGTACGCACGAAATGAAAATGTACAAATAGGCGAACAAGCACAACAAATGACAACGTAAAGCACATATTTATATAAATACATATACATACACGCACACGCACACACACATATTCACTAACATGTATATATATGTGAGCGAAAAGATACACATACATTATATGCAGAAGCGGAAGTAGCGGCTGTGCAGTGTATTAAGTCTTAATTAACCAACGCACACATCTACACACGCACATAAATATTACATATATATATATATAGGCCTGTAAGTCTCCTGTTTGCTGATACGTATAGTAATTTTAAATTACCAAATAATTCGTGATTAATTGTGCTTGCCGTGTTGCGCATTTTGTCATGCGTTTGGGCGTGACTAGGGCTGTGACTCTGACTGTGGCAATGACTGGCATTGGAACTGAGACTGAGACTGATACTGAATGTGGCTGGCTTTGGCACTGGTGTGTGTTGGGTGTTCATGCTTTACGCCTAAGAAGCATTAAAATTTCATATATGAATGCACATTGTAAATATTATAATAGTTTGTATCGTTTTTATTTAAACTCATTTAATTAAATGCGCACATATGCATTATTTAATTTTTAATTAATTTTATTTCATTTCGTTTTATTGCAAGTGCAATTTTATTTTTTATTCGTTTATTATTTAACATTTTATGCAATTTTAATTGAAATTCATTTAAGTGTATAATTACATCATTAAAAGAAAATGTTATTAATAGAATTTATGCTGCACGTTATGAAATGGCATGCCGACCCACCCCAATGCCGCAAAGTATTAGCGCAGTGAGTTACTCCTTGAAGTCGTCTTATAGTAAAGTAGCTTAAAAGTTGCGTGGCTGGAATCCTTACAATTGCTTTGACAACGTTTCCATTTAAAAGTCAAGACCTGCGTGGTTAATTAAACCATAAGCATTAGGGATTTTTTGTGGGGCGTACACTCACTGAATTTAGTTAAGCCGTTCGTAATTTGCTTTGCACAATTTAATTTACTCAACTTAAGGTACAAAACGTTGCATGACACTCAGACTGTGTACGGACAAACGAAGCTGTATGTCATTAAGTATATGTGTATGAGGCTTATGTTGTTGCCTTTGTATTTTATAGGATTAGTTTTTGACAACAATAATTTTGAGTGTTGTTTCGAAGTCTTCTGTTAATTAGCACTACAGTCGAGACTTTCGCGGACATGCAATGAATTGCTTATCAATATGTATTTCGTTTTTCTCTTATATGTCACATAAGCAAATGATTTTTTCGTACTATTATAAAAAAATTCTAGCAAGGTTTAACGGATCTTGAGGAGGTTATGATGATTTCCACCTCTGCATGCATCATAATTAGTTCGAGTTAAAGGAGCACAAGAACCTAGTTAGTCTAATATAAAATTCAGGATTTCGGCTGGGAACAGCGTTGATGTATAACTGATGCATATGACTGCAGTAGACTGCATCTAACAGCTAAAAGCTGCTAAAAGCATAATGATATTGTAATCAAGCTTTTACATGAAAATTTTAATATTAAACCTTTAAAGCATTTGTAAAACGCAGCCTAAAGTGTCAAATAAAGTTCATTATGTATTTAGCCGTTATCGTTTTTTGTCCATTTTGTAAAAGGAGCTAACAGCAGCTGCCTTAAGCATAAAATCTTATTTGGCAAGTTTTAGATTTTCGTATAATTTAAACGGTTTAAAAAAAAAAAAAAAAATATAATTTTTTTTTATGCCGAATGCCAAATGCATGCTAAGAAATATAGTCTAATAAGATAAAATATTCAAAAAGATTCTTAATTGAATTTCATACCGCAAATAACAGAACTATGAGTATTTGCAACTTAATTGGGTTGGCATGCTGAGGGCACACACACGCAGACACACATGCACACACAGTCTTAGAAACCACTAATAGCATTTGATTTATGTATCTATTTGTGCATGTATTTAGACAAATCTGTTAAAAAGTGCTTAGTGCATTAGACAGTGGCTGGCAACATCAACAGAGCACAAGCAGAGCCCAAGAAGGATCCCGGGCGACCGGCAGTCACTGCTTAAATATTTGAAAATCCATTAAGAATATTGACAAACATTACACACGGTTGATGTGTGAGCGCGTTTGTGTGCGCTCGGATTTGAATATACAACATGCAAAGGATACGCCAGGATGCTGCACGGCGGAGCGCAAAGGCAGCCAGCCTTGCCTCGTCCCGTCTTTGGCAGTAAATGAATGAGTGAATGTATGAATGAGTAAACGAACGAATGAGCGATTGAATGAATGAATGGATCATTAGTGCGGCTAATGGCGCAGACAATAAACGACGTTTGCGTGCTGCGTTCTCCTGTGGCGGAACGACGCGCTACATGTCTGCGTGGCCTGACTTGGCTGCTTGCCTGCTTGGCTAAATGGCTGCTTGCCTGGTTGGTGGGCTTGCCTGGCGGTTTTGACTGCTACTGACTAACTGCTTAGCTACAATGGCCTGATGCGGTTGAGCAAGTGAGCCAAGTGTACGCAAATGCCGAAAACTAAGCAGCAGGCTCAAGCAATTTGAATATGAATTGAAGCAACGAATAATCAACCAACAAGCAAGAAACCAGCCAAGCAGGCGCCGTCAGTACAGTACTATAGCTGTGGCATGGTGTGCGGCGTGTGGTGTGTGGCGCGTGTTTTGCAATAACACAAAACGGATTTATTATGGCATTGTTGGTCTTATAGTCTTAGGCTGTGCTTCTTTACGTTGCCGACAAAAGATCTGGAAGCGCTGTGTGTGTGTTTGTGTGTGTGTTGTCTTGACTGTTAGGTTGGCTAAACCTTTACGTTAAGCTGCATAGAGAAAAAAGGACTCAAAAAAAAAAAGAATAAATAAAAAATAAAAAAACAGCATACACACAAGCAGCCACGCAACCACGCAACCACGCAGCCAGGCAGACAGCCTGTGTGGGGTTATAATTCTGGTTTTCCATTTGGTTTGCACGGCATAAAAGAAATAAGAAAAACAGCGCACAAGTATTCACGCTTCATTTGCGCTGTAAACATGCCAGTTTTTAATTCAATTTCATTTGTACAAAAACGAAAAATAAATGCATAAAAAATAAATGGCAAATAAAATATAAATAAAAATTATATGCGTTGTCAGCTGCCAAGGGCAAAATTTGCAATGATTTTGTACAAATTTTGCTAAAAGTTAAAAAAAAAAAAATTTTACAAAAGTAAAACTTTAAGCTTGTAAAAAAGAAAAAATAAGCATAAATAAATTAAAGTATGTATTTTTGCATTACTTTTCATAGAATATTTAATTTGAAATTTATTTTTTTTTTTCATCCTTATATATATACATACATACATACATTTGCACTTATATGTATAGATATTTATGACTTTTTTGATTTGGCCGCTGAACTTTTATTTAGTTGCGCAATAGTTTTGTCGCTGAAAATTGTTTTTACTCGTTAGCTTTGGTTTATGCTGTTCGTGAGTTGGCGGTTAGCACACGCGCATAAAAAGGACGAAGAATATTTTCTATATGTATTTTATTTCAATTTAAAGTTTTAATGAGTTTTTGTAGCTTAATACCTTTCGGGTTCGGATTTGACTAGTTTTTTACAACTTTTTGTGGTTTTTGTTATTGTTGTTGTTTTTTCCCCGTTGCCGCAATCAAACGCTTGCAGCTGCGCTTAATGATTTATATAACATTGCTTTTGACGATCATGGTCTGGCATTGCTTGATTTATATTTTATGAATGGTTATGTTTGTGTTAACTCGTCTTTTGTTTTCAAAATAGTTTGACTTATCAGTTTATTAAAGGATAAGCAGCATAAACTGCTGTTAAGAAAGTTAAGTTCAAGACTTTGAGAAAGTTGTGAGCTTAGATACTGTTGGCATAAAAGGTTTGAGTGTATTGGTCTGATTTGTATCCATAATATTATGAGAGAAAAATAGGTGAAGAAATATTTTACAAGTAGCAAAAAGAGACGCTATGATATGCTGCTGCTGGAGTAGGAATTGTGCTATAGTTGTCGTTTATTTGGGATCAAGGGTTGTCTGTAAAATTATTTTTTTATACTATTGGGTGGCCCAATTTTACTTAATCCAACTAATAATTTCGGAAGTAATCACAGCCCAAATGACTTAGCTAGTAAAAAAATAAAATAAAAAAAAAAAACGAATAAAATTCGACATTGCCAACGACATTTTAGGCGCAAAACCAAAATGTCGATGAGTATTTGCAGCCGCCAATTAGCGAGTGTCATAATGCAAGCAAATGATGAGAGCCAAGTCCACTGATATGCTGCCTGTGGTGCACTGGCTGGGTTAGACATGGCCTGTAATTGATAAATGAGCAACTCATTGACAGGTACATGGTGCACGCATGTTTGCATAAAATGCAGATAGAACAAAAATTGTGTATTCGTATTATCCGGTTTAGCACAAAGGCTTAAAAGGTATTAATTGGAAAATAATTAATTAACAATAATGTGCGTTGTTGTGTTCTGTTGCCTGATGAATAAGTATTTATTTATTTTTTTTTTCCGCAAAATAAACAACATCAACGAGTTACATGCCAACACGGCGGATGAATATTGTGAAAATAGTAAAGACCAATAACAATACGTATACGCCATGTACATGCAGCTTTCAGCGTTACATGCAGCGTGTTCCATTGATGAACGTTTATAAATGCACAACAATCACGCATGAGGTGCACAGAAGAAAACAAGCAGAAACAAAACAAAAACAGAACTATGGCAAAGAACGGAAGTTGGCTAAAAGCACAATTCGACGCATAATGGCATATAGATTGCGGAAAAAAAATGAAAAAAAAGAAGGTTTTTGAAACATTTTTGTGCGAACTCGGCGTACAGTTAGTTGCTATTTACACTGATTGATCGTTCGAGTTCGAGTGTGCAGCTTGCGGGTGTACGACAACACGAACTGCCTGCGGCCAGCGACAAATGAAAAAAAAAAAAAAAAAATTTAATAAGCTGCTTTTCTGACATTAATGAGTATTGCTGGCGCATGCCATTGTGCCCTGTTGCGACAGTCGACACTATAATTATACGACACACTGACTGGCTGCCTGACCATTTGGCTGGCAGGCACACAGACAGGCTGACAGACAGGCGGGCGGGCATATGAAAGAATGACTAGTGTGGCAACTGTCAGTGCGGCTACGCTTTGGAGAAGCTTGCTAACAATTGCAACCCATCAAAGCCGGCAGCCATTTTGTTGGGCAATCAGTCAATGCCGACCTGATTTCTATTGTGTTTAATTCTAGGAAAATTTGCCATTGTTCAATTTTGAAAATGTATTACGCTGTGCTCTGTGATCTGAGTTCTGAGTTCTGTGCTCTGCGTTCGCTTCGGTTTGTTGTTTGTTTACGCACAATAAAAGCTGAAATTCAAATGGCAACAACGCGAATAAATGCCATCAAATGTTTTATTGTTAGCCATCAATATTAAGTATACGCAGTGCTGCTCGTGTCTGGCTTGGCTGCTTGTGTCCGTGCTGCTTCGAAATTGTTTTTAGAAAAAAGGAAAATGTGTGCGTGTGTGTGTGTGCAAGTATATGCTAGGCAATAATTTTCAAGCTTCTGTTGGCGTATTTAAACATCAACATTTTTATTGCGCATACACACTTTTACTATAATTGAGTATATAACACATCTGATTTTATACATACTTCTTTTCTTTACTGTGTATGATACGATTTTTTTAATTATTGCATGAAAATATGTTTAATATTTGGAATTTTTTGACTTTTGTTTATTCACAAACAAAACAAAAGACAAAAGAGAAAAAATTGCCATGCTTCAGATTGTTGGTTAAAATATGCATGCAAATAGTTCAGAATGACAAAAGGTAGTCTCTGTTTGTCGATTGGAATGTTTTAATAAAAACACAACAAATAGATAAACCATGACGGAAATATTTGCATTTGAATTTTGCATGTGCAATGAAAATAAAGTTCAGCCATGCAACTTTATTTTGTTTGTAATTTAACTGCATAAAGGAGACACGTTTAAAAAAAATTAATATACATGAAATACCTTTAAAAAAATTAAATTGTTTATAAAAGAAATAACCTGCGGAGTAAGCCATAAAAATATTTATATTGTAAAGCAATTTTCCATTCAGATCACTTGTCAATGCTTTTATTTATTAAAATCAAATGAGTGTGTATTTACAATAGAACATAACAATATGCATATACATATCTATTTAAAGTTTAGAATAAAAAGTATTAAGGTAAGCAGCTAAGCTAATTTTCTTCAATCTATTAGCGCCTTAATGCCTTGTCAGTTATTCGTCATAGTTATTTGCTGTCCATGCGTTTGACTTTGCCTAAGCAGTTCGTTGGCTTTCTTATTAAAAAGAATATTTGAAGATAGCTCCAATGGAAAGATACGACGAGAAGGGAGCTGCAGTTGAACCTTCATTGGTATATTTTATTAGGATGTTTAGGTTAGAGATAAAGTCATCTAATGGGTGCGGAAAAGTCAATCGCAATCGCGACTAAGCAATCGCCTAACAGTGCTGTCAAATAAAATAGGCTTTAGATTTGTATGTTCTCATCATCATCTATCACTTCTGCTATGTTTTTTTGATAGTGTTTCTGCTAACAATTCCGCAATGATACTTTAGCGAGGATAACTTTTATCCACAGCAGCTTCAGTGTTTGTTTTATTTGCATCTTTGTCAGCAAATAAAGTACAACTAAATTAAACACTGCTAGACTCATGTTGTACACAAATTGTAAATTGTTATATCCGCTTAAGGCAACTGCATGCCTAAGCTGCTATATGGCATGCTGTAGTGTGCTTCAATTAAAGCTTATTTGCCATTGCACAAAAAGAGTCATTGTCCAACTTTAAAATAAAATCCGTTTATTTCGCTATGTCAAAGCTAGCAAATAATCCACAGACTGTGTTTATGCTGCATGCTTGTCTATTTTTTTTTAGATTCTAACAAAAAACAAAATACACAAACATAAAATAGAAAAAAAAACGAGGCGTGAAAATGATGCAAAAACATCACACTCAACAAATTTTTAACAGGCAACAAGTGCAAAAAACAAAAACAGAAAAAAAAAAATTAAATAAAAAAATAAGTTGCGCAAAAAAAAAAGGATAAAAAATGACCATAGAAAGAAAGGGTGAGAAAGAGGCAGAAAACTGCAAAATACCAGATAAAACATGCTGACAATTGTGCAGCAGCAACAAAATCTTTAAACCAGTACAACAGAAATAACAACAACAACAACAACAATAACAACAATAGCAGTGACACTGCGAACAATAAGCAGAAACAACAGTGCGAGGATTTAAATCCTATTTACACAGCTTTGAGGCCAATAACGTTGTACACAGGCAACAACAAGCCGGCAGGCAGGCAAGCATGCGAAGCAGGCGAGGCAGAGCAGGCAGCGTCGCCAGCCCGCGCGCTTGTTGACACAGTCGACCATGCGCATGAGTTAAGCCTACCTACGGTGCTGCAACAATGGACCAAAATGCCTACAACAAAAGTGCTTTACTTATTTTTTGTTGTTGTTATGCGCGTTGTTTTTGTTGTATCTCACACAAATAGTGCCGACCTTTTTTGTTTTGTTCATCTTGTCGTCATCATCATCATTATTACTGTTGTTGTTGTTTTTGATATGTGCGACTGCTGCTGCTGTAACTGCTTCCATTGCCGATGCTTGCGTTGTTAAACATTTTCGTATTTGAAAGGACTAAAATGCGTTGTCACATGATGTTGTCATAGCGCACTGAGCTAACAGAAAGAGCCAAATAAAAACAAAACATACACAGAAGACTGCAGCCAAAGTGATATTGTCGTGCACAGCGGGGGTTCGGGGCTTTGATAAGATACAAGGTACGGCTTGTCATGAAAATATTTGCACCTGTCGTCATTATCACCTTGACACATGAGGTGGCTTTCGTTTTGGTTCTTTGCGGTACGAAATTGAATTGTAAGCGGCATGAAAAAGCAAAAACAAATGAAATAAAAAAAAAACAAAAAAAAAAAAAAGCAAAGAAAACAGAAAACAAAAGAACAGAAAGCGACTGCAAGAAAATCAATTTTAGCCAAGTTAAGCCAAACCTAGTTCAGATGAAACCTATGCTATTTAAGCCATATCAACCCCAGCTATGTCAGTTCGACCCAGCCTAAACGAATGGAATGCTAACGAGTTGCGCTGCATAACAGTAAATGCAGTTTTTTTATTGTGTATATTTTTATATTTTCCGCATTATTCGTGCAAGCTTTCACTGGAAAAAAGTCATGCTGTGGGTTTGGTGTGTTGTTTTCTTTATAAGCATAATAAAAACAGAATACTTAAAGCAAACAAAAATCATGCATTCAATGGAAGCAATTCATGTTGAACGGATGACAAGAATAAAAAAATGTGTCCACCAAGTTACTTTTGATTTGCAGTTGAACGTCATGCCTTGCTTTAAGTGTCTCATTTCGATTTCTATGCATTTTGCACAATTGCCATAGCTTTAGATAAAAACACACACACAAACACACAAACACAGATAGCAGTGTACAGTCTACGTAGATAGTACTCGTGTACATGTTCTTGCTAAAGAAAATCTGCAAAACGTTTCGTTGATTTTACTGCATCAATCTTGTCTACAAGTCGCAGGCAATTCTCACAACAAATGTCTGCTGCTTAGTTGCTTCGACTCGCACAGTCGTTCTCTATTAGTTGTATGAGTATGCAGTGCCTCAGGGGCCAGACGTCGCGCACAACGACAACAACAACAACAACAACAACAATACCACATTGCCTGCTATTGCCTGGCCTTAGACGCTCATTCGTACATTTTTCATTCGTTTTTTTTTCTTTTCTACAAGCTGTAGTCTGTCTGTCTGGTCGTCTGTCCCCGTGTGTCCGTTTGATGGCACTCATTCAAGCTTGAGATTGCATACGCTGAGCAAATGTTCGTTTTAGTGATTTTTCAACATTTATTTTTCTTGGTATTTTTCTTTCGGTTACTGTCAGCAACTATTTACCTTTGCTATTGCTCATGGTTACCTCGCACGGGGGGGGAAGCGGTCTGCGTTGCTTGCTTGCTCCAACGATTTTTATACCTTGCAGTGAATTGTAATGCACACGGCACGTAGCAAGCGTTGACGTTATTCTGAGACCAGTTTCTATGTTGGTCCTGTGCCGTGCGCCCAAGTGGGTAATGCATAATTAAACAAGTTAATCGATGTTGATGGCTGTTTTAAGTTAATTAAATATAATGGAAAATTGGCTCAAATTATTTGAGCAGGGAAAGTATTTTAACTAACTGAAGGAGTCAACTGGTCAATGGATTGAGTACAGATTGAGTATACTGAGAGGTAAGGCCAAGGTCAGATGAGCGCAAATTTGGGCACAACGGTTGATAAATATTTTATGTAATAGAAGAGTGTTTAATGAAGCTAATGAATAAATTGTCAATATTGTTCAACAAAGAGGCGGCTTATGACACTTAAGCAGTAATTGAGAGATTTCTATAAAAATTAATGGATAAAAACTTGGATATATATACACATAAAGTGGCTGATTAGCCAATATTGAAAAATATTAATAAATGAAATGGCTTAGAAGCTCCTAAAAGGCGGTACTGCACATTTCATCAGCAAAAGCTAAGCAAGTAGAATAAAAAATTTATACTGTAAATGTATATGAAAGATGAATTGAGATACAACAGGCATGCAAAGTACATATTAAATGTTTGCTTGAAAGCCACAGCATAAGTACAATATGAGTAAATTTAAAGATCCTCTCAGACGTTTGATGAATTACACGTGAAGACTGTTCTAGGGAGTTTTTATTGCAAACTTTAAGCTGAATATTTCTTAAAGTCGAAAAAAAGTTAAATCCTTCAGATATGCTAACAAAATATTTGGGGCTGAGATAATGTATTTTTGCGTCCTTGTGAAACTGCGCTCTGCAGGCGCATAGTAATTCTCTTGGGAACAGAGCGGAATGTCTTCTGATTCACTTTGGCCTCGAACGTGAGTTGTGAGATTCACCGCCAGCATGCGTATGCGTTCTATTCGCATCAGCAGCAAAACATATTAGGTATTCAGCTGCAAAGCGAGGTAAATCTGCTATGGATCAGATCTTATTTTTATCAAACAGGGAATCGCGTTAGCCTACTTTTTTCAAGCGACAATGAAGCACAATATAGATTTTATATCTAAGAATTTTTTTTTAAATTTACAGCTTGAAATGCTCTTCAGGTTCGCCATTAAATATTCAATACGACGCCCACACACACGCAGTTTTTTCTGATTTTTTATATTGAACAACTCGTTTCTCTACTTTTTTTTTTAACATATTTTTTATTCATTTTTTGTCTGAGATTTTCCCAGTACGCTGACTACGTATTAGACAAGTATACATTTTCTTGAGTCGATTGATGAATCCCCTTTGGCATAATCAAGAAAAACCACTCACTTGACATACGTTGATGAATAAATATCTCGCACCAAGAGCTGTCAAGTTACGCTGGCATTAATATTTATCATACGCCACGTTGTATGCTCGTATAAAACAAATGTGCACACATATGAATTGACTTTTGCGCTGTCACACGTAAAGAAAAAAGAAATCAAAAACAAAAAAAGCGAAGAAAAGAAGAATTGAAAAAAAAGCGAATAAAAAAGGGAAAACAAATCAACCCAAGACATTTGAAAGCATAAAATATATAAGGCTGTTTTATTTTAATGTCAATTGATTTTTCACACGCAGACAGACAGAAAGGCACATAGCGGGAAGGACCGACACTGAAACAAACTGACGTGTAGGCTAAAAGGTCTGACAGAGCTTAAACGAACGTTAAAAGAAAAATAAATAAAAAAATAAAAAAATAAAACACAAGCAGCAAACAGAACATGACATGACACACCACGACCAGCAGCTCACACTTACTCAACACAGGATTTGTGTATGTGTGTGCGAGTGTGCTTTTTTTCTCTTTTGTATGTTTTTTTGGTATGTGTTTTTCCTTTTGGCTGTTAAGTGTTTGCGGTGTGTGCATTGCTTAACTTGATACGCCTTGTCGACTGTTGCGCCATGTCACCGCTGACTGAGTGTCGTTTGTTGCTTGTGTTGTTGTTGTTTTTATTGTTGTTATTGCTTTATGCCAAGAAAGTCACCTTCAATGTGCGCAATTTAGCGTCTTTAATGCGAACTAATCGCGCACATTTCTTACTAAATCGATTGCAACTGAAGTTTTCACTATAAAGTTTTCTTTTACTTTTCATTGTCTTATTTTTTATTTCTAGTTTGCAGGACACTTTGCCACTTTGTGCAAACAATAAAAACTTGCTACTGCTGTAGAAAATTTACAACTTCAAAACTTTTTTCCCAGCAAATTAGTATTAAGACTTTGAACGCCTGCAGACGGGTAACGGCCAGCAGCGAGTGTTCGCATAGGGTATATAGGGGTATAGGCATAGGGCAGCGCATTGCATTGCGCAAATAGCCAAGTGGCGAATAATTAGAAAAAATATTTACATAATCAACTTAAATCGGAGGGTCTACCTTTTGGAAAACGTTTTAATTAGTTTTTCACAGCTAACACAACAAGCGCACCAGCCGAAGTGGCGGCAAGAGTGTTGGCGTTTCCCGCAGCATAACCGAAATATTTTTCCAATTAATTTCACAGCTAAGCAGCAGACGTGAAGTGCGAGTTCTTGTTGTAGTTGCTGTTGTGGCGCACAGTGGAATGCATCGAACAAATCGAATAGGTTATTGCAGTTTTATGCTACATGAGCAAGTTTTCTTCCAAGTTCAGCCCACTGTGTACATGATGACTAGCAACGAATAGTTGTAGTTTTTTATTTTTTTGTGCAGTGTGCGCTCACGCAATTTATTGCTGTTTTTTTTTGTTTCTCTTTTTTCTTGTTTTTATAAGCAGTCATTTAATTTTTTTCCTAGTGGCTTTGCTGTTACTTCAGCGCGTATCTTGTATCGTTTGTGGGTTGACTTTTTTTTCGAGTTTCTGTTTTTCTTTTCTTTTTTTTTTTTTTTGTGATTTTTTTCTTATGTTTGTAGTCGTGTAGCGCTATTGGCTGCTTATTCGCTATCTTGACATCGTCATTTCTTTTTGCACGTTCCCGACATTTTTTCCATTTCCTTTTCAGTTGACGATGCTTTTGCTGTTGTCGTTGTTTTTATTGTTGTTGTAGTGGCTGCTACCGAATGCAAGTCGAGCAACATTTGCCACGCAGTTGCTTAACTTTGCCACAGCTTCAAGCTCAGTTAGCCGCCGCAGGTTGTAATTTCAGTTGCAGTTGCTACTCAAACAACTTCAATTATGGATTCTGCAAACACAGTTCGCGTTCTGCGGGTGGTGCTTTGATGACGCAGCTAGCGGTGGCTGTCATAGTTGTCGTGAAAAACAAAAATTTGAAAAAAGAGAGAAATATCAAAGCTTGCCAAGTATTTAAAGGGTAACGGTTAAGAAAATACGTTCAAGAATTTTCTTATATTTCTTTCTCTTGCATTGCGTAATTGTTGTTTTATTTTTTGTTGCCGCTGTTGTGGTGCATTTTAATTTTAATTGACATTTCTTTAAAAGGCTAGCGACGGTATTTGTGCTTACTGCGGCGTGTCAGCATAATTCTGCGTCCTGGCGTGACGCTTTCTCACCTGTTTTAAGCAGCTTATATTGTTATATTCTTGATCTTCTTTTCGTGCATCGGCTGACACTGTTGCTTAAGTTTTCGTGCATACAAACATTTGCCTTTCACTATTGAATAATGCATACTGGCCCAGGCGAGCAGCTTAAGTCTCATACACACTCAAACTGCACTTTAATTTTTGCGTAATTATTTGTCGTTCACATTGGCTCTGGCTTTGGCGATGGGTTCATCGCTGGCACTGGAACAGGCATTGGCTTTGTTCTGGACGTTGACGTTGGCTGTGGTAATGGCTTTGGTGCTCGGCTTGGTGTCGCTTCTAATGCGCATAAAAATCCAACCGCATGCATGACGCGCATAACCGCAAAGCAGTGCACAATCCCAAAACGGATGCCACTCATGAATGCGACGAGCACGATGAGCAGGAGCATCTCGTTGCTGTTGCTGCTGTTGGCTGCTACGAAAGCAAATTAGGATGTGCAGCAATGCATGCAAATGAACACGGTGCGAAATTTTCCGCGCCACGTTTAAATACCTGGAAAATGCTTTAACTAGCATGTATAAAAGAAATTGGATTGTGGCCGTGTAACTTCTGTTGTGGCTTCCATGAGTTTGTGAAATATTCAAACCGAATACCGCATAAAAAAGGGAAGAGCTTAAGTGGAAATATTAATACTGTTCGAAGGTCGCATATTAGTCTGCAACTCTTCACCTTTGGATGGCGATTTGTTCATGGCATAATACAATTAGTTTCGATTATGCATGAGTCAGGTTGCATAAGTGATAAGTGTATTAGATGTAGATGTGTATGGAACTTATAAGTATAGAAAAGGGAATTAAACACTTTGAAGAAGAACTGATGGGCTAACGAGAGTGTTGATAACCTTAGAAAATTTAATTCAATAACTTTAAACTTAAGTAAAGAAGTCAGCTCTTGTTCAACATATTGCTATTCCGCTAGTCTGGATGCTACTTCATTAAGATGAAAGGAAACTGCGCTGCCAATAGTTTCTTTAGACTTGACACTCGGATAAATACAACTTTCATATAACACATACTGTCAGTTATCTTGTCACATGTCGAAGTCGAAGCAAAAGGAAAGGAAAGATAGGCATAGAACCCAGTCTATTTACTCTCGTAGCAAACTTGGATAGATTTTTTAGCAATGGATCGAAATCTTGTATATTTGCAAGTAGTACCAAATCTTTTTTTTTGTGATAGATGTTCTAACGAAACACTGCTCAATACATGCTAGTGGCGGAGAAGAATAAAAGACAGAGCAGCTAACGGAACTTAATAGAGGTGTGACTTTGAAGTTCAACAGTATAAGAGTTATAGAGGATTAAGTAAACTATTATGATTCCTTGTCATGCCAATTGCAATAACTTATTTACTGTGTAGGCGATATGTTAATACTCAAAACACTAGCAAGGAAATGTATAAATACATACGAGTATGTGTGTGAATTTAGTGGAAGCCACACAAATGCCTTTGTGAGTTTAAGTGTAAAACAATGCTCTGCATGTCGGCTTAGTGTTTGCAATTTCTGAAACAAAAAATAGAAAACGGGAAGAGATTCTGCAGCACAGGCAGCGCTTGCATATGTCTGCTATACAACACAACACAAGGACATACCGTGCGTATGCGCAATGTCTGCTTGGCTTCGCTTTGCTATGCTATGTGCCCAGATGTATGCAAATAATTTACGAAAATTAAATTATGAGCTTGCTAAGCACGCGACTTGGCAACTTATTTTCGAATTTGACTAAGTGAAATTTAATTAGAGATGCTTGGCATACTGCAGCATAACCTTTTGGGTTTTGTTTTATGTTGTATGCTTTTTATTCTTTTTTATTTCGTGTGTCTACATAAGATACATTGTGAGAAGACACGTGACTGCTTAAATGTCACTTTAAATGATTTTTGCGCCAGGCGGGCGTGTTGTGACAGTTTGCTTACGTATATATATATATATATATATATGGTGTCATTAACATCGACTATGTTTGTTGTTATTGTTGTTGTTGGTGTTGCTATTGCTTTTGGCATCCTTTCGTGTTTTTTGGCAATTAATTTATGCTCATTAGTGTTGTATAGCAAAAAACAGGCAAATGCCAACGTTGGTAACGTGCACGCAGGCAATGCGTAGCGCATTGTTAAACATTTATGCAAGTAACGGTTCTGTGACATTAGTTGTGCGCCAACCCTATACAGCAGAGTGCGTCAGGCACCAGCAGCCAAGCAGCCAAGCAACCAAGAAGGCAGGCGGACAGGCAGACACACAGACAGATCGACCCAGAGGGCAAGTGCTAAAGAGAGACGTAAAAAGTGTGCGAGAAGCACTCAGCTACTTGATAACTATACATACTACATGGCAATGCATACTCGCAGCTTCAATGATTTATTATTAGGTAGGGAAAATTATTCACGCGTTCTCAGCAAATAAAGATTAATGACGGGGCGTCGAAATTTTGCGCAGACTGACATAATACACGCCACATACATACCATACACATATGCACATACATACACACTTCGAATATGGTTACGTATCTGTGCTCTTGCTTATGCCTGTTTGTCATGCTCATGTGTAGCTGAGCTGATTATCTGTCGTCTACTTTTGCCATTACTTGCAGAGCTCAATTTTTTCGTTTTGGTTTTTTGTTTCTATTTTTTTTCTTTTTTTGTTTTGTTACTTTGATCTTCGGGCGTGCGTTACTTTTTGCTTTTTTTTTTCTTTACACTTTGTTTGCTTGGTGTTTGCATGCAGTTAAGCATGAAATTTATGCGTATCTATTTGCGCCATGACGTAATATTTGTCTGCATGTGTCTGCTTAAAGATTTCGTGCTCTGCAAATTCTGTTGCTCTTCAACAACACTGAAGCGGTAGTGAACAACGCGAAATTTGCTTTCGCAGGTTGCTGCAGCTTAGCTTCCCAAAACAAAAAACATGTAAGTTCCGGCATTTGATTTGATATGCTGACAACCCTAGCGCATGTAGTAAACTGTTTCGCTTGATCTATGTTATGTGCGAGTATGTATGCAGACTTTCTGTGGCTTAATCTCCGACTTATGCATGAAAAATTTGTATTTGTGCGGGCTCTGCGATTCAACAAGTTAAATGTATTTAGTTAAAAAAAAATATGTATACAACCAAAAAAAAAAAATAAAGCATATGTATACAAATAAAAATCAAAGCGAATATACCAGTTTGTCGGATAATGAGATTTTGTTTAATCACAATAAAATATAATTTGATAAATATGAAAATACAAAAAAAAAAAAAAAATAGAAATAAAAAAAAAGCAAACAATAATTAAAGAATCGAATATTTAATTTAAAAAACTTTTATTTTCATTGATTTCTGGTTTGTGTTTAGTATAACATTTTGAAGTGAGTTACCGTGACAACTTTATAAATATACAGTAAACCTCTTACAGAATTTTTAATTCATGAGCTAATGTTCTTACCTTCTTAGAGTTTTTGCTCTAATAATAAATAAATAATTTATGCTCTCGCTTGAAAATGCTCACGATTGGTGTCAATTAAATAGCGTTTTGTGGAACGATGCCTTTCACGATGTCCTCATTAACGTCAATGAAAACTTGAATGAGAACTTGAAAACTATGATGTAATTAAAAAAGATACTCTCTGCCTTTTCACAGCATTACATCCAGTTGGACTGGTTTGTAAAGGAAAAAATTAGACATACAAACCAAATGAAATCTGTGTCTTTTTTTATAAATAAAAGTTTGTGTTCTCGAAGTATTCACCTCTGAAACGTTGAATGTCAGTGTAGGTGCTTTTTCTAGTGCCGCATAGAGCAGCACAGTAGCATTGCCGAGAAATTAAATGATGATGTTTGCTTTAAACAAAAAGAGCCAGCGTTGACATGTCATTGTGGCCATAAACCATTATGTGGGCGAGTTGCGTTTGCCTACTCTGGATTTGATGGACTCCACAATTGAACAATGTGTGGTTAAATTTCTTAATTTCTATTTCTTAAATGCTAAGTGAATTGAACGCAATTGCATTTACGCTACAGCTACAAATGTAGAAAATTAATTTTCAAACTAACCGCAAATGAGCCACAAAATGTTCTTAGATGAAACACTCCAACAATGCCAAATGCAATAATTTCAAATTATTGCGCAAATAACGGGAGGTTGATTTACTAATTGAAAACTCAAATGCAGAAATTTGCACATATTTCATCATTGTTGCTGCTAATGAAGAATACGATTATGATCAATATAGCGTTGCTATATATGTTTATGTAAATTATTAAACTGGGTATGCTTTTCATGCTGGCTTTAACCTCAGTAAATGCCAACAATTGCGCACAAAAGTTGCATCAAAAATATTTTCACAAATTGATTTCGAGTATTTGTTGAGCACTTGGTAGCAAAAGCAAAAAGTCGGAAATATCGTAGCACGTAGCAAAGTCAAACGGCTGAAAGTTATTTAATAGTAAGCCAAACTCAAATTTTGTACTGACTTGAGATATTTAAGGCTTTGGCTGTTGCATAACTTGGCGAGATGGCAAAACGTTGCGTATAAGCAATGTTCACAAAAAAATAAATATTCGTTTTGTTTTAGATTTTACTTGATTTATTTATTTATTTATTTTTTTTTTTGTCTCTTTTTGCATACTATATTATTTCGTTCGAAATTTATTATTGCTTAAATATTTTACGTGTCTAAAGTAAAAGCAAAAAGAAAAGCAAAAATACACATTTGCCTGTGCAGCTGCTGCTGCTGCTGCTGCTGCTGTTAGATAAATATTTTATGGCATTCTTTGTTTTCTAAACTGACTGGCGCATATTTTTGCCTTAACTTAAAAGTGAAAATTCTTGGCAAAAAGTTGACAACGTCAATGCTGAAGTTGTGTCCTTTATGCCATGCTGCATACGATTTTTAAATGTTTCTAGGCTTTGTTGTATGCACCTTTGCTCTAATATCTTTACAAGTTATTGTTGTTGTTGGATTTGTAATAGCTGTTGTTGCTGTATGAAAAATGTTGTTGTCTTTATTGTTGTCATTCTTATTGTTATCGTTGTTGTTGTAATTGGCAACGTTTATACAACGTCTGTTGTTTAATTAAAATTTCATGTTTGGCAGTAAAATTAATTTGTGAACAATTATTTGCAAGGAATGCGTATTGGTTTGGGAATTTTGTCGAAATTGAAAATATTTTTTGATTTATTTGTTCAATGCATTTTCACTGCATATTACTGACGTTGATTGCGTTGAATATCTGTGCAGGCTATAGCACAATACAATTATTTTGTCAGTTATGCTGATGCTATAGGTGTTGAATTTTAATGTAATTTCATTACTGCCAATGCAACAACAACAACAATAACAACAGCAACACCAACAATAAACTACAACGAAAATTAATTTAATTAAAACTGACAGCCATGATTGGTGGCCATTGTTTGTGCAAGTGACCGTGTCAAGGCGCGTGTGACAAGTAATAAAGTTTAATTATGCATTTGGCTAAGGCATAATTGCTTTTAGTGGTTACTCGCAAAACTTTCTAAAACATTTTTTTTTTTGCACTGAGCACGATTACAGTTGTGTCCTAAATAAAAAGTTAGCCACTGTGATTTGGTATTCTCGTGTGTATGTAGTGCCATGACTTGATTGAGTTTGTTTAAACTTTAATTTCAATTGCAATTTGGTATTCAATAGACACTTCTAACGGTAACACACTGAACCAAGTATGACACTACTGAACTTGCATATAAAGCTCTCTCTGAAGAGACGAAACGCATCTTTTATTCATTGTTAATTACTTCGTTAACTCATACATTCATGTAAATAAGCAAAGTAGCAGAACCGTAAACTTTTGTCTCAACAGAGACACGAGTTCTTCATAATAAATTTACATAACTTACAACTCTTAATAAGTAGGTAACAACTACAGTTATCTTATATTAATATAGAAGTTAAAGAACTTATGCAAAGTTTGTAAAGATGAACATGCATGCTGAACCCATGCTGTATTGCTCTGTAGAGCTTATCTACAATTTTAGTATTTTGTAGAATTGAGTTAGTTTTAAAAACTTACATTAGCGAAGATAAAGTATAGATCAGTGATTTGAATGTGGCTATTTATTGACTCATCTTGGTTTTTAGTTAAAATAATCTAATAAAGTGTGAAAGAGTGACAAAAATTGATTATTAACTGTGAAAAACTTTTTCGAGACAAACAAAAATTCGAACTACAGAGATTTTGGTATGTCTACACGGCAATGCAGCAAGGATCTTGTTAAATATATTTTCGATTAATTGTTGTTACTCTTTGGTTTCGTTACCCACTCGTTAGAAGAATAGAAGAGTCGTTGTGTTATTTAAAACATGATGTCTTTAAATGTTAATGCATTGCTTATAACAATCGGATATCGGGTTGCTTTAATCAATTTCACAATTATGTAACCATTTACATTTAAATGCGTATTTTTTTATTAATTAAACATAAGTTAATTACGCAAGTGCTGCAGTGTTGATTTAATATATATCATTTGTCAAAGGGATTTTCTGTTTTTAAAATTGAAATTCGAAATTAAATTAAATCGAATGTCATTTTATATTTATTTGATTACTTCGATTTTAATATCAATATGCAATATTATTAATGCATAATTAAAACAGGCTTTAAACATTTTTATGTGTCGTTCCAATAATGGCAATTATGGTTTTTCATGGCGTTTAAATTAGACACGACAAGTCACTAATGAAGATATGAATATCGGTAGCAGTAAACAGATGAGTGCAAAAAAAGGAAATACATACACACGTGTTGGGATGGATGTTAACCGAAATAGACAACTTCACACACACCACTTCAATCCATTTATGTTTAACAAATCTTAGACTATTTATAATGTTCAAGTTAGTTTATTTCTAGCTTCTTTACTAAACGAGCAACAGATCGTATACGATACGATACGATCTGACCTTATTAAATCTGTTAAACACTTGTCCTTTACTTCATATTTATGTGGACTGTTTTTCTTAATTTATTTGTTGATTGAATATATAAAAAAAGTGAATTCCCATTGTAGCAATAGCCTTTAATACGGCATTAAGAAGAGAAAGCATATTTAAAGAAAGAATTAGCATTGCATTTTGGACTTAGCATACAGTAATGATACTAAGGTTTCTTTTTATCTCATATGTGAAGTACCAAAAAAAAAAGAAAAAAGATGTTGGATCATTATATGTAAAATATTAGCTTTAATTACTATGGATGAAAATTACGGCAATGATGAAAATTAATGAGAAACTGCATGGAAATTTTGTTCTAAGCACCAATCAAAATAATGGCAAAAATAGTCAATGCCTATGTATTATTCTGTTAATTAAAAATCACAAGTGTGAATTATTCCAAGTATTTCCTTTTCCATAATTACTTATACGCATTGTTCCACTCATAAATACTTAATAAATGTAAATAGCCGCAATTATTTCCACTGTCAAATTATATCGTTTATGTATGCCTAATTGCTTTTCGATCAGAGTGTACAATCTATGGCCAACAATAGCAATCAATAGATACCCCCACCACAATGAAAACAATAATAGACGCACACTTCATTTCACATTGGCCGTATACAAATCGAGTGAATGCAGAATCCTCAATGAGTAATGTAAGGCATGCGACTGTTCGCCCAATTTGCCATTTGGCTTGCTTGAGTTCGTAACTGTATCTACACGTATTATGTGAGTCATCCTCGGCAGCGCAAAACAAATGTTTGCCATTGGTACACATGGCAGTCATAACTTTGCATATTAATTGTAGGAGAACTAGGAGTACTGCTGCTCTTGGCCGAACCATGCCGTGTAATAATTTTCAATTAAAAGCCAAGTACCTTGACAGACCGCACGCAGTTAAACATTGCCAATGGACACAGCGGTTACATGCTGCCGAACTGCAGCTGAAATTGCTCTGAGTCAAACTAAGTGTATACATTTGTACAATATTTGCAGGCATTGATTTTAATTAAACTCTAGCCTTGGCTGGGATTGCACTTGGGCTAGCAGTAAAAAAATGTATAAATGTACATATCACATACATATATGTATGTGCAATGTGGATTTGGCAATTTTATTAATTTAATGACATTTAATTTCCCAGTTGTGGCCTGCGATATTTGCTTTCACCAAAGCACCAACGATTGTATGCAACAAATCAATAAATTATTTATTACGATTTGATTTTATTTGCAATGTTAGGTGCGGAGTGTAGTCGCGCGGGGATATCAGCAACAATACACGTAATCATCAAATATTTATTGCGCATATGTGCGGCTATTATTAGTGCATATAATTGCAAACATATTCGAAATCGTATCAACGCACTAATTAATGTCACACATGACCGCAGTGTTATTTGCATTGGGCCATCTTCAGCACTGGGAACAATTTATGTGAGGCAGTCTATAGTGGGTTTGGCATTTGTAGTAGGTAACTAAAGCCACAACGTTGGCAGTGCCTAACTAGTTTCGCCCTGGAAATGCGCAGGCACGTTAACCTTACTGCAAATTCCCACCATAACATTGGCATCTTCTGTTAAATATGCAAAGCATGGGAATGTTGGCTAACATGGGATACGATTCCCATATATGTTAACGATTATTTCAATGATATGCCAATTTACCTAATTTATTAATTGTTTATTTGTTGTTATGTTGACAATTTTTATGCATTGTAATTGTTAATTAGATGAAGGCACATTATAAAACTAATTAGACAAACTTGCACTTCAGGAATCATAATTGTGCCTGATTCTGGGAATCGCTGGTTGGCTTTGGCCTTCAATATCGCCTTTGTTGCTTTAAAGCGGATTCGCGGTTCGTGCTCTGCATTGTCATTACTTGATAATAAATGAGTACCTGCCTACTATGAATGAAATGCATACTCGCACATTAACTCACACGTAGTCGTGATAAGTCGCTACTATTTTCTGATAAGAGTGGGCGTACATTGGGTGTACCACAGCTGGTCGCGGCTGTGGCCAACTCACTAACGACCATCAGTCATTATAGTCAACGTGTCTGTAATCGTGCACTGCTAGACTATTATATTACTTGTCGCAGGATTATCTTAGATAATTAATTAATGACAAAATGTAATGGAAATGACGCTAACAAAAGCTTGCAATTAGAACGCCCTCTAAAAGTAGTTACAAAGCTCCCACACACGCACACAAACTCACACATATGCATAGATAGGATAGATATGATTACACACAAGGCTAAATAGATATTTACACAATTGCGCATCAAAGACGCAAAAGTTTTGACATAATTTAATTATAATCTTTCAATATATATTTTGTTATTGTTGCTACTGTGAGTGCACAGCATTATAATTATATGGCACAATGCATGGCATGCCAATGTACATACATGTATACACACACGTATATACATATGAATGTGCAAAAGACAGAATTTTCAGCGTTAAATCAGCTTAAATATTTAATTAAACATTAAGCCATAATTTTATTATTGTTGCAAATTAAAAGTATATGCAAAATTTTAATAACATTTATTATGCATGTGGCATGAGTTCATATACTACAGAGTGTTTCGCGGTCTACTTGCAGTAGAGTGAACTGGCAGGGGGCGCCATGCAAAAAAGAATGCTCTGTTGGTCCAACTTCTTGTCGGAAACGACAATGGCAGCATTACACAACAAGAAAAGCAAAAAAGTTCCACTGCCACTTTGTGCAGTGCAGCGAAAATGTTTCACATGGCAGGCGTAGCTGGCAGGGTGTGTGCAAATACCCTTAATTAAATTCATAATACACTTACAGCAACAACAAAAGCCAAATAATGCACTAAGTAGCAAATGTTATTTAGCATAACATGGTTAACTGGTATGAGTGTGCAAGAGCGTTCCTGTTTCTATTTTATTTTGTGCGGCCCAAAGATAAAAGTTTGCATACTCAAAGTTATGCGACTCACGTTTGTTCTTATATTGTGAGCAACAGCAAATTGTTGCTATCCGAGAAAGAAACAGACAACTGGGTCTATGATTTAAGGGGTATTTGAGTAGTATTAAAAGTTTTGGTTTGAAACCCCGCACTTGGTAATGCCAGATAAGCCAGATTTCTATAAAGAAATTTGATTAACATTTGCTGATAGCATCATTTATACATATGTACAAGTTAATACACCTAAGTTCTATCATAATATCACGCCATATAACGGGACGATTGTTCTCGAATGTTCGAGCAGCGTCACCAAAGGCGTTAGGCTATGCTAAGCTAGAATCGTAAATTCGTTTATAAGTAACTCTTGATCAATAAACAAAAATTGTAATAAAATAGCAAGATGTTTTTATAACACCATTATTAAATGGTTGGTGATTTATATTTTTTTATTATTATTATAAAAATACTAGTGATCGCAGAAAATATTCCAGACAGATCCTGTACACTTTTACCCAACTGGTGGTTGTAGTATACCAGCTGAACTACATCAAACGATAATCTCTGTGCTGGCATATTCAAATCAAACTAATGGTGCGCACAAAGTCAAAATTAATCAGCAACTTGTTGAAAAATTCCACGAAAGGCACCAAGCAAAGAGTATATTGAACCGAAAAAGTACCGTTCATTGATGAATTGGTGAAGAAAGGAATGAAAACGAAATAGTGATAACACTTTTGTTTCAATTAAAAAATAAAGTCGTTTTTGTTTTTGTTATTATTTTTGTTTGTTATGCATTGAAATCGCATTTATTTTTTAACAATTAGCTTTTAAATACTGTAAATAATTATAATCAATAAAAAAAAATAAAATATGCTCTGGACTAAAAAGTGTAATTTTTTTTGGGTATATGTAAAGTTGTGTGACAACTCATTTGTGACAGACTGTATTTACATTAACTAATATGCAACCCACCATTTTATAGACATTACGAATGTACACTATTATTGAACTAGACATCTCACAATAAGAAATATTTAAAAAAAAATGCCAATGCTATAAGAAGATAGCTCTCTCTCTAGCTTTTGTTTAGACAACAAATTTTCCTTTTTGTTTCTTTTGCATCTTATTCATATTCTTCGCCGCTGTAAACTTATCTTATAAAAGCAAGCTTAGAAGCTTCTCAACAAGCTTAGTTGAGCTCTGGACGTGCTTCGAAACAGTTGAGCTGAATTCGAATCACTTCTCTGAAAACGTGTGCTAGCAATTTTTGAACAGAGTGGAACTGTGCAAGTTGTTGTTTAACCTTCCCAGACATTATCAAAGTGGTTACTGTTAAAGAAAGTGTGTGCATTTATTTTAGAAAGGAGTGCCCCTACATAATAGTCGGTCAGAATACTTAGGAATCAAGCCTGGTTTTATAGTATAATACTTGAATTGTAATTTGATAGATACATACATGCACATGTATTTAGTTTCGTTTATGCTTTACAAATAATAACAGTGATTAATATTTTGTATTTCAGAAAAAAAAAATTCTGTATGATGAAGTATTATATAATATTAACGCTGACCGTGTTGTTTCGACTAGCTATGTGTTCGGATCGAAGTTCTACAGTGAACATTTTAATCAACTCCATTTTTAAGACCGATGAAAAAGCATTTTCATCTAATCCGACTTCACAGAATAATCGCTATAAATCATGTGGACTTGGCAGGGAATGTGTTCCAAGGTTTCTCTGTGACAATGGCAGTATCAATACCAATGGAGAAACTATTATTAACCTAAAAATTAACGATGACGCCGATTGCGAATATCTTGATGTGTGTTGTAAAGTGACAGACAAAGTACAAGTTTTACTTAGATTATTTCTATTTAGAAATTTTTATTTACACTTTCATTATCATTCTTTAGCTACATACGAAGGTCACAACAACTCCAGTAAAGCATTACGGATGTGGCTACCGGAACCCTTATGGCATGGGATTCAAAATAAGTGGGGCTCAAAATAATGAAGCTGACTTTAGCGAGTTTCCCTGGATGGTGGCTATTTACCGCGAAGAATATACTCCTGAAAATATTTTGAAAATCTACGAGTGTGGAGGTGCACTGATTGCACCAAATGTTATTTTGACCGCGACGCATTGTGTTCGTAATAAAGTACCTACTAGTCTGGTTGTGAGGGCTGGAGAATGGGATACTCAAATTGAGAGTGAGACATTGCCCTATCAAGAAAAATTTGTCATAGAAATTGTTGTTCATGAAAATTACAACAAAGGCGCTATTTATAACGACATTGCGCTCTTATTTTTGGACAGTAGTTTCGTGTTGGCAGACAATGTTCAGCCTGTCTGTTTGCCAGAAGCTAATTCAATTTTCGATTTTGAATACTGTTATGCTACTGGCTGGGGCAAGGATAAATTTGGAAAAAAAGGCAATTATCAGAATATTTTAAAAAAAGTTGATTTACACGTCGTACCTAGATATCAGTGCCAACAAAATTTGCGAGAAACTGTCTTGGGGAAATATTTTAATCTAGATGATAGCTTTATCTGCGCTGCCGGCGAAAACGGTAAAGACACCTGCGAGGGTGACGGAGGGTCACCATTAGTCTGCCCGATACCAGGTACGACAAACAGATATTTCCAAGTTGGCATTGTTTCCTGGGGCATTGGATGTGGTGAAGAAAACGTTCCCGGGGTGTATGCAAACGTGCCGTATTTGAGATCCTGGATTAATGAGAAACTTACTTCCAGAAATATTGACTTTAGTTATTTTACACCTAAAAATTAATTTTCCTGTAGCAATATTTGATGTAGTAGTTTTGGAATGTTAAAAAGAAAAAAAAAATAAATAAACAGCAGGTTAAAGAGTTTGTGAGTTTTTTAAAGAAATATTGTTTATTTCAATTGTGAATATATTATTGCTATATGTTTTCTCAAAATTTATGTCGAAAATTTAACATAAGATATTTTGTTGAGCTCTCAATATAATAAAACACCTAAATATAAAATTTTAGCAATTATAGTCTGTAATTCTTGACAGGGATTTTCGAAAAGTACTAATGATGTAGATGAAATTTTTGAAACTTTTACATATTTCTGCAACCATTAAGAAATAATCTCTAAATGTACATTTTATCCTTATAGCTTTAGAAAATGATTTTGAATTAATTGCTAGGTGTATATGTATTTATAGGTAAAAGGCAGAATAATTGTCGATTGTTCAATTGATAGAGCATTAATTGATTCAATTCGCAGATAAAAACTTTAAAGTTATAAACGGAAATAACGGCCTATAAATTAAAAATAATTGTGGTTAGTTTAATTTTTCAAATATTGATTTTGTTATTTTTTGATATTTCAAAGAATAATCTGCTCATTAGCTTTTCTTGGTATTTGGATTACCGATAACCTTAAAAATGAGCTTTTTTAATGACATTCAGCAGCAAAGTAGTAGTTCTTATCAGTAAGGTTTGCCAAATTGAGTTTGTGAATAAAGATTTTTCAAAGTCGGCTTTACTCCCAGCGGTCCAAGACATTTGAATTAAGTCTACCAAAATAATTTATTCCAATATAAAAGTTTTCGATATGTGTTTTTTTTTTTGCCTGGTCTGACAATAGCAAGCCCTCATAAGTAAAACTTGACATAATTTAATTATAATCTTTCTTGTTTTTACTGTGTGTGCACAGCAATATAATTGCAAATTAAAAGTATATGCGAAATTTTAATAACATTTATTGTTTATTTCATGCATGTGGCATGAGTTCATATACTACAGAGAGTTTTGCGGTCTACTCGCAGTTAGATGAACTGGCAGGGGGCTCATGCAAAAAAGAATGCTCTGTTGGTCCAACTTCTTGTCGGAAACGACAACGGCAGCATTACACAACAAGAAACTGCCACTTTGTGCAGTGCAGCGAAAATGTTTCAGCAACAACGAAAACAAAATAGTGCACTAAGTAGCAAATGGTATTTAGCATAACATGGTTAAGATAAAAGTTAACATATGCACAGTTATGCGACTCACGCTTGTTTTTATATTGAGAGTAGCAGCAAATTGTTGCTAACCGAGGAAGAGACAGACAACTGGGTCTATGATTTAAGGGGTATTTGAGTAGTATTCAAAGTTTTGGTAATGCCAGATGAGCCAGATATTTTTGTTCTATAAAGAAATTTGATTAACATTTGCTGCAAAGTTTTGTCTGTTTATTAATGCGTTTCCGTAATCAAATAACTTTAAAAAGCTGCAGAACAATTTTTCCAAGAACTGAATATATATTTGGCTTAGATAATGACATAACATTTGACATTGACATTTTTTTTTTCAACTGATAGCATAATTTATATATATATATATATATATATATATATGTGTATACAAGTATATGTCGTTATTATGATCAGTATCAAAAACTTTGTTTTTGTGTATGTCATACAATGTTATACTCAGGACGAAATGTGAAAGATTTTAGAAAAAGCAAAACAAAGCTGTTTGGTGTAATTAAATTATGCACAACAGTGCAGTCACAGTATGCTGCTAAAAAAGAAAAATAAAATACCAGAGAGTTCACATATGTTCACATTGGTTGAACTCGCACGTCAACTCGCGTCAGTCAATGCACAAAGTCATCAACGACCTTTTTGTCAAATGAGAAATGAATTGGGGGCGGGAAAATAATACGGAAAAATACCTGAAAATCAAAAGGTCTAACAAGAACGAAGCAAAGAAAAGCAGAACAGAAACAGAAATAAAAATAAACAATAACACAAACAAAAATATTGCTTTTGTCAAGTATTTATTCATAAACGCGCTTAGCATTCATTTACGCGGCAACATCCGTATACATCCGAACACATCCACACACAACCCACGCGTGTTCATTAATGGCAATGAGTCTGACACGAGCGTGTGTCGGCCCTTGGCCTTTCGTACCTTGTGATTATGTACACCGCAGCACTCATATACACACTCACACACACACACATTGCAAACGTGGGTGAACTTGTGTTTGAGTGTAAGCGAGTGTTGCTAATTTGATATGGCATTAAATTAAATTTAAATAATTAAGCATACTTCTGTACTAACGAGTGGTCGCCTGCGGGTGTTGTGTTGCGCGTGAGTGGTGAGCAATTCACATATGTATGTACATGATACATACATACTTATAAACGCTTACTGTATGAATGGAAAAGCCTTTGCTTATGTTACGTAAATCCAATTGTTTCAATTAATTTAACTCTATTTGCTGACAACAGCAGCAGGAAGAAGCGGAAGTGAGTTGTGTGTTCATTTAATTAACTCAATAACACTTTAATTGAGTAAATAGTTATAAAAAAAACAAAATAAAAGAAAACATAAGACTACTAATAAAAACAAGCCAAAGGTAAAAAAGTTGTATGCTATGAATAAAATTGTTTACCAACTTTTGCAGTTATGTGTAATAAACTGACCGCTTTTAGTTGACTATGTTAAATCTGCTTCTGACAGAGACTATGAAGAATAAACATATGTGGAAGATGAACCGATATATACAATTGTTTCTACTGTATGCACATGTATGTATATATATAATAACTTCCTTATAATTAACAACAATCTTGAATATTCTTTCCATATAAATTTACGAGCTTTTGTTTGCAATGTTGTGTAATTTTTTAACGTCCTTACAATATAAACTATCTCCAAATCTTTTCTGTTTGAATTTCATGTAAATTTTTATTATATATCCTAACAAAATGCCTTCTTTAAACAAATGCCCATGCTGCTGTTGATTGAATTTTAAAATATCACACATGAAACTATTAACAGCACTGCGGACTTCACACTTAATTAAACATTGCTGCCATACAATGTCAAGTCCGCAATAAAATCGATAAGCAATAAAAATGGACAACGCAAATCTTTTGCAATAACTCAAAGCTAAGACAATAAAATGACAACAAATGGATTTAATTAATGTTAACACGACTTTGACACGCATGCTATACGCTTGTGCCATAGACAACTTAGCACAAGGGCACATACACAATCATATCCACACACACACACACACACAGAAATTACACATAGCCGCCAATATGCAACAGCACATAGCTGATAATATACGTAAATTCTGCATTTGCAATTACGAGGACATACGCGCAACGTCGCCAGTCGTCCGTTCCCTGTCGTTAGTCGCCCGTCGCCCGTTGCCCGTTGCCCATCGATCGTCGCCAGAGTGCTTGGAATCGTGCTTCTCATTGCAGTTAATGTCAAAAGCTGACAAATTCAAACATGATAGTGGCATGAATGAATAACTGAATTCGCTGTGCATGGATGTGCATGGATGCATGCTTGAATGAATGCCTGTCTATGCGAGTGTCTATATCGTGAGCGAGTCCTTGGCTGCTTGGGTGCATGGGCGCACGGATGCCTTGGACGCATGTGTGTCTGTGTGCTTATTTAATGAGCGTCCTAGTCGCAATGTGTTTGTTGATTAAAGCGATGAACATGAACGGTTTGTTTGGCATCCACATCAAAAGCGACAACAACAACAACAACAATAGCAATAAGAAAATGCTTTACTTGCCAAGGATTATTGTAAACATGTTTGTGAAATCGTGTCCACAAGTCTAATAAGCATATATACAGATAAGTCTGCACATATGTCTGCTTGCTTGCTTGCTTGCCTGCCGTATGGCTTACTTGCCATATGCGCTTACTTGATTGTGCCGCCAAACAGTCTTAGCACTCGGCAGCTTGTGAACATTGGCGCAAGTATGAATGCGAGTCTACGCAACACACCACACTGTGTGTATTGACTCACTCATTAGTGGAGTGAAGAGTGCCAGATTTCGATTTTAGGCCAAACACTGTTGACAATAGTAAACGGTCTGAGGAGCAAACAAACAAACTCAGGCAGCTGACAAATGACATTGCGTGCACTTACTTTATAATGGCACGCGCGTGCTTTATTAATTGTGTATAAAATATTTTGAGCTAATTGCCTGAAATTTGTTTATTCGTGCTTTATTTTTTGTTTTCTTTTTGTTTTTTGTATTTTGGTTGCTGCGAAAAATTGTATAAAAATTTGTAATAAACTGAAAATTTTTGCGTGCTTTTTCATTATTTTTTCGATCATTCCATTAGCCTTTTTTTGTGGTTTTTCATTTGCGAATTTAATTGAAGCAAACAGCTGGAAGCTAGGTCGTATGTGTTTGCTTTGTTGATGTTTTGCATTTTAAAAATGTTGTTATTATTGTTGGTATGCTTCTCATTTTTATTTGAATTTTTAACGCGTGCTTGCGGCGCTTTTGGTCAATATGCCGATGATGTCATTTTAAACGCTCTGCTGCTACATATTGAATAAGAGTTTATATACTTATACCAATTTGTTTATGCATGATTTATGGATTTTTTGCACTTTATTGTTTTGGTGGTTGTTCTTTGTTTTTGGCACACATAAACTTACGTGTTGTTTTAATGTAATTGCAAAAAAAAAAAGAAAACAATATTGAGCTGTCTTTCAACACTTGCGTTGGCATATGGGATGAGTTTATTTTGAGTAGTTACCATTTAGGGTATATCATTTCTGCTGGGTAAGTAATACTGAAAAAATATGTATGTATTTTTTCATGTTTCACTATAGTCATTAAGCAAAAAAGCCCAATATCTTTTCCCTGCTTTCCAGTTTGAACATCACTCTCCTTATGACCATTGAACATTGTGACCTTAAAACTGTTTGTTAAGCTGTGACCATAAAACTGTACCAAGCCTGAAACGACCTTTTGAGGACATGTGGCATTAGTCATTTGTGCTGACGTAACCTTGATTTAAAGCACGTTACGCTTGAAGTTATCTAGCGTGGCTATTTAATTTTTGCAACCTTGCGTAACAATCTTTAAATTGCTTTATATGCTTACTGATATTGTCAATTAAAAAGTTTTTGTTCAATACTTGATTTATATATCTTTTATGTGCAAGCTTTTTCTTTACTTTGTTATTAACTTGTTATCGCCCAAAAATGTCAAACAACTCAATTAATGCTGTTCTTTCTACTTTGCTTTATCTTATAAAACCAACATATAAGCAACGGTTAACATGTTCTGCGCATTGTAGTGGTCAAAAACTAATAATAGAAAGTTTAATAAAAAATATGAATCAATCACATAATTATAAAACAATAGTTAAGGATAATAAATAAAATCAAAAAATATGCTTAATGTCATATGCATTTTATTGCCTTATTATTATAAAAAAAAACCAATTTTCAGCTTGCAATTAGTCCCCAGATAATCTATTTGAATAATAAATCAGATTCGATTGATTTAATGTTAACCAGATCTTAGTGGGCGTGGATAAAAATATACACATTTATTTAAAAAAATATCGATACATATATATATAGTAGTATATATATAATATTATGCATAAATGCGAAAATACACGAGTATGTATGTATGTACGTATGTATATGTATATATAAACATTTTTTATAAAGAGATAATTTCTATGCATGTATGCAATAACATTGATAAAAAATACACTCAACAGTAGGGGAGGGCACAGAGTAATACGTTAAACAATAATCATATAATATATGTAATAATCTATTTAATAATAGCAACTATATAATTATAAAAATAGTCATAAACGTAATAGTAAACATAATTATTTTAACAACAACAACTAGGGGCGTTTTACATGGCACATTCAGGTATTTAATTATAGTCATTCATTAACATTATCATCACCAGCATCATCATCGTCATCGACGTTATCATCATCATCATCCTCATCATCCTCATCATCATTAACATCATTAACATCATTAACATCATTAACATCATTAACATCATTAACATCAATATCTTCATTTTCAACATTATCATTATCATCATTATCGTTAACAACATCGATAAAATCAATTAAATTGTTCCACTTAACATTTCGTAAAATCGCTGAATTAAATTCCTCGCAATTAAAAATTAAGCTTAAAAATTGGTACATTAATGTTTTGCCTTTTGTTTTTGTCTTTGTTTTTGTTTTGTTTTAGTTTGATTTTAAAAAAATATACACATTTATCAAAATAGTTATGCATGTTCGTTTCTTTGTTTGTTTGTTTGTTTGGATGTTGTATATATGTAACTATGTTTATTTGTTCCATTTTGTTTAACCGTATCTACATATGTATGCACTGAATACATGAGATACATGTCATTAGAATACTCAGTATATTGTCTACAAGAAGAATACAGAGTTAGGTGCGTACATTTACATATATGTGCAATGCATATAATATTTATGATGTACATATATACGAGCACATGGACACAAGTATGCGCCATGTCTGCTATACAATATATGCATTTATGTATATAATAAATAAATATTTCAAGTATATACTATTTATATACGAGTATATATAAATAACTAGTTTTGTCGAGTCTAGTCCTTCTTGTTAAGAAAGTGTAGCACGTAGTGCAATACTAGATCGTAGCAATATTTGTATTCGGTCATGTTCTCGACCAGTTGTGGACGGTGGCGACGCACGGTTTTGACCGCCTGAAAGACATCAACCTCACCGTGCTGTATGACCTGCTCGATGCACGCATTGGCCGCGCAATAAACCCCAGCGCGACTGCGACCATCGGGCGAGACAACACAGACGGGACCGTAATCGACTTTGCCACGCCAAATCTCGACCATATTCATTAGATAGACCAGCGAATTGGTTGAGCTTGGCACCTTGTGGCCCATGGGCCAGCATGTTAACTGAAACAATTGGACGGTACGTGTCGGCGCCTTAACGCCGGCCATCATCTCCGTTAGCGACACGATTTTCTTATTGATCTTAAACTCCCACTGTTTTATGTTCGTATAACTCTTCGAGGATGTATAATGCACGGAGAACACCGGACCGTATTTCTCCATTTTCGATTTAATGGGCCAAAACGAGGGATACTGTTGCGATTGTGCGGGTGGCTGACAGAGCACAACGACCGCGGAGCACTCTTGGTCATAGACAAGTGACCAAAATTCGCCGAGTGTGTGCTTCATGGGCCACTCAGTGACAATGTATTCTCGCGGTTTCGTATAGCCGTCGACAAAGACCGAGTTAATGTAATCGGTGAACGCGTTGCCCTGAAACGAGGTCAGATAGGGTCGGAAGTTATCGGGTGGCACACAAAGCACGTCACGATTCTTTTCACGATTATCGGCACGATGGCCACCGGCACAATCGCCAATGGTAAAACGCGGTGTTTGCTTGCAGATCTGATCGTACTCGGACTGATACTCGTTCATCTTGGTGCTGGAGTTGCGACGCGCTTTAACCTTAAGGCGATCTGACAATTCTGAAACGGGAAACCAAGTCTTGCCGCAGATAATGTGCTCCTCTAGCGTATCGTAAATGAACTTATACTGCTCGACGTTCTCGACGAGTCCCTTACGCGATTGCCGCAGTTTTTTCAGGTAGCCAAAGACATTGAAGCTCTCCTCCTCCTCCGCTAGCTCCAGATTAGCGTCGATCGACATGTAAACACCCGATCGACCGCCGCCATCACTGCAATGCACCAATATTGGACCTCGCATGTCGTCCTCCTTAATGATGTTGCCTACAACGAGACGCACGCGACGTCTAAACTCCAGCAATGCATTGGAGAACGGACACGAGTGAGAATACCATTCGGTGTAGTGGAACTGCAGTATTAGACGTTCGTCGGTTACCTCCTTTTTTTCGTCTACCTTGTACAGGCGAAATGTGCGTATGTGAAAGTTAGCCAACTGTTCCTCACGCACGATATTGATGTGAATGTCACCATATGTCTCGTGCACTTCCATATTGGGTGGCCAGTACTGCACGCACATGACCTTGGCGAAGTCGAATGTCTTCGTTAGCATAACAATGGCACTGACATTCTCCTGCCAGACGAGGCGCCAGAATGCATTGACTGTCTCCTCCACCGGACCCTGTGTCACGATGTATGCATTTGGCTTCAGTAGACTGTCTACATACGAAGCATTAACATAATCCGAGTCGGTCGCACCGTCGGGCTGTTTCTTAAGCACCACTCGATTATAATCATACGGAATGCACTTGGGATTCTGATTCTTCTCCTGATTGTTCTTCTTCAACGCATGTCGGCATGTGTTCGTCTCTACCTTTGCAGCTGTCTGGAATTCCAATTTGTAGAGCACCGGAAACTTGCGACGCAGATCGCATAGCTTTAGAAAATGCCGCAAATCGATGGGCACATTCGGTATGGTCTTCGAAAGTGAATTATTCTCGTCGCGCGCCTCCAATTTGATTTTCTCGAACGAGAGCAGCCCACTGTTAAGCATACTCAGTTTAATGGTATTCGGTATGGAGACCAGTGCGCATCTTTTTCGATGATGCTTCTCGACGTCATCGTAGCGTGCGGATGACCTCGACCTGTGCTTCGATTGCCCTGCCGTTGCCTTTGTTGACGACGCTGAAGTCGTGGCTGCCGCTGTCATATCTTTCTCCTTCGCATTGGGCATAGTCATCAGCATCGGCAGCAGTTGAGTGGTTGGCGTGTTGTGTTGTGGTTCGAGTGCGGGTTGGGGTTGTGGTATTTTGTAAATGTTAGCGGCAATGAAGACGGGGTTTCGGGGAGGTGTCGGTTGTATGGCGTGTGCGAAAGTGTGGTGTTTTTTTGTTTTTTGTTTTATTTTTTTTTTTGTTGTCAGCAGAATTCGAATATTTTGGTTAGTTTTTTGTATTTAAAATTTATAGAACATTTTGTAAACACATTTAGTTGCTATTTGTTAAAATTTGTTTTTGTTTTTTTGATTTTTTTCTATTTTAATTTTTATCACCTTTCGTTGTGCAGTTGCTTATAGTTGCTGGTGTTGCTGTTCTTGTGCTTGTTGTTGCTGTGCGTTCGTAATTTGTTTCGCTTTCGACGTTTGAAATTATAATTGTTATAAAAATAATGAAAAAATGTCTTTGCAACTATTTTTTGCTTCGATTTTTATTATTTTTCTATTTTGTTATATTTTTTTTTCTTTTTTTCTTTTCTCGTATTCACTGCTGCTTGTGTCGTCTACTAAATGTGAATGTTGCAGATACTTCGAGGAAAAAATTCGACTGCCAGCGACTGGTGCGATGTTTTTCACATTTGTCGCTCACAGTAGCTGCGAGAGAGCGAGAAACGTGCTTCGTGCGGAGACAGTGTCTTTTCGGCACATGTGTTGGCAATATCTAAGCACAGTGGCCCAAGCAGGTTCAAACCAAACAAACAGCGAAGCCCAGAGGTGGCTAAATAGCCAGGCACAATGGATAAGTGAGCACAAAACTTAAGAATTTATTAAAAAGAAAAATTTATAATAATAAGAAGGAAGGGGGCATCTGTGAAAATTCATTTTGGTGGCAGCTCCAATACGCATATTCGAAATTCGAAGAAATGACAAATATGCGTCATATTTAATAATTTAATTTCTGATTTATGTATGTATGCATATTCGATTATTACAGGGAATACAGCTTCATGAAAATACGCTGTGGCGCCTATATACACCCACGATGCTGTCCATAGCCAATGCGCAATGTCATATACCCAACCCACTGTGCACGCGCACATAGTATGAATGAAAATTCAGATTTTCCCATTGCACGCTCATTTCGCGTGCTTCACGCGCCTTATTACTCACGTATTGCCGTTTGGACTCTTCGGCGGTAAGCCAATACACTCTCAGCGCCTGCGCCTGCTCACGTTTTCACTTTTCATGGGAAAATATTCAAATTTTCTATGAGTTTTCGACTCTTCGCTTATTCGCTTATGCGCTGCTCGTTCTTTTGTTGTTAGTCGTATGTGTAATTGAAAATACCGAAAGTAAACGAGGAAGTGACGTTGAATTTTTGGCATTCCTTAAATAATTTTTTTTTTCTTTTGTTTAAATAATGAAAAACAGAATTAAATTTGAATCGCAGAAAACAATGTTAAAAACTTGTTTTCAAAATTTAATTGGCATATGGTAATAATTTATTACCAATGCTTGCGTGGAAAGATTGTGGAAAATTTCTTTGTAATATATTTTTTTTTTTTACTATTTTCGATTTTATTTTTTGTTTTGGCAATATGAAAATGTTTTTCGCATGCAGCTGTATTGTTTGTGTTTGCGTTGTTATTATTTTTTTATTTATTTTTGTTTTTTTTTTTTGGTCGTTTTTGTCGCTGTATTTTGTTATTGTTCGTGTACCGAGTTGTGTTTATTTCCGTATGCACTTGTCTGTGTCATTGTGCTTAGCACGTTCGCATCTCAGCTGTTTCTATGTGATAATTTTGTACGTGTAGCAGCAGCAGCAAACATTTCTATTTAAATAAAACACATTTAGAAAACTAGGAAGACACAAGCGTACGAGACAACAAAAACAAAAAGAACTTAGCATGAAGAACATAGCATGAGCATAGTTCGAGGCAATTTCGAATTCGAAAGCGCGCAAAGCTTCGAATATTTGTAAATGTAAACAAATTATGGGGCACAGTGGTGTGATACGTTAATAATTTGGGTAACACATTGAATTGCTTATTGTTGGTTATGGCCATTATTGTTAAGTTGAAAAATGTTTATGTATGTATATGGAGTAGCACTGCATTTGCAGTAAGAGTATCTATCCGCGGCTCTTTATAGGTATATATATGTATGTAACCTTATATAACCAGTTGCTTTAACGTAGTATCGAAGGACTGATTTCACTTAAGAAACGTGTTCTAAATTTTGAAAATTAATTTTGCTAAATATATACTAAATATTAATTTTGCTAAATAGAAAGATCACTAACAAAGTATGACTATTGATAATTGATCATGGCTGTCATAAAATGAGAATATTTAAATAAAGGAATTGTATCTAAGCTAAAAAGTCGTTTGAATTCTCCTTAAAGATAGTCAGAGCATACAGTAGGCTGCGCCTTAGGACTGATATAGTTCGCCAAATAATATGGCAACTAACTTGGCTCGTGTTAGTGTGTAGCGTAAGATTAGGAAAAAATATACTGTTAATATAGAGACGTTGACAAAATGTCTGTCTGACTAATGAGCAGTTAGCTTACATGTATTACATCCCATGCTTAAGGAGTCACATAGATTTAGTTATATTTGTCCTATCGTAACAGCAAAACTTATGCGCTCAAGCTGTGTGTAGAAGTCCTATCAAGTAACTGAGCATCTGCTGTGTTTCGTAATAACCTCAGTATATTACTCATGAATCAGACACTTTTATTTGCTGCTCGAATACTGGTTTGAGGGTCAAAGAGAGCAACTCATTTCAATTCTAACTGCAAGTTGCTAAACATTAATTGCTAAAGTTTCACTGTCGCTAATTAATCGAGAACAGACAGCTGTGGACACATTACAAATCAACAATAGAATGATTGATCCTGTCCTGAGACAGTTGGCCAACAATGGCTTAAGGGTGGCAGTCTTTACTGACAGCCACATTAACCTGACTAAGACGAACTTATGCACCAATATATGCACAGGGCTTTGTGTTTAGTAATTGGTTAAGCAGGATAGACTATAAAGTTTTGTTTTTGTTGAAATTTCATTGTCGATAAACAACTTTGCTGATGGAAATGTTTTTATTTTAACGTCAACACAAGCAGCCATCAGTGCTGTCATATGTTTTCAGCTGGATTATAGGGACCAAACCCAATGAATCATAAAGTAATAATAATGACCACAATAGATATAAATAATTTATTTTATTTTTCTAAATACGTTGGTTGAGCAACCAGCAATTTGTCACAGATTTTGCCTAAATCATTTAAGACACTTAAAATTTTTGCGGTGATTTGACGAAATGAGCTCATGAATTGTATTTTTAAATATATAAATTAATAAACATTTGACAAGAGCATTAAAAACAAAAACACAAAAGAAGAAATACCCATCAGTTGGTTTGGTTTCATTGCTGACAATTGCACTTGTCTTGGACGGATATTAAAATAGAAATTATAATGAATTAAAATAAAATATATTAATGATTTCTTTTTGGTTGCCAGCCACAATGCCCACAATAAATTTACTGCTATTTTAAAGCATAAACTCCTACTAACAGAAACCAAAGCATTAATTTGTAGCTGTTGCAAATTGCTGTCAAATTTGCGCCCAACATGTGAACTGCTTAAAGACCATTGTCGAGTTTGAGCTGCTAACAAGCTCAGGGCAAAAATAAGCAGATGGACCGGCATTTGCACACGCACGACACGCGTACAAACTGAACTGTGGTGAACCCCATAGGCCACATGTCAACACCACAAAGCACTCACTCCCATGCCCAAAGAGCTCAGACCACATGCGCTGTCAATCCCTGAGTTGAGCCTTTGCGGACATTTGCGGCAGAGGCACTAAGCGCTAATGTTATACACATTGCCTTAACAATGTGTGTGTATATAAGCATGTATGTGTGTGTACATAAGCATGTACGAGCGCCATGCATCTTTGCTAAATGTATACGCCAGCTACAATCACTCAAGTTTCTTGACTAATAAGTGTTAAATCATGACGAAGCAACACTCACTTACCTTGCCAAATATCGTTAAGCCGCCGTGTTTCATATTGAATGTGGGTGCATCTGCGTAGCTTGAATCGGCCCAGGGTGTGTGGCACGTTGATGTCAGCGTCATATAACGCACTCCGATGGCGTAGAGCGTGCGCAGCACCGCCAACGAGCCACCCAGCGAGTGGCCGCCCTCAACGCCCGTCAGCGAGCATAGCTGATGGCTCTTATGCGCTTCGATGATATCTGTTGGGGTTAGAGCAAAGTACAATTGCATATTGTGTTACTAGTTATGCCATAAATATGATTTACAAACATAAACATATGTACATAGATATGTTGGACACAGAAGTAAGAGTCTGTCAGATTTAAGCTAAAACCGTTGATGGACTTGTGAGGGCAGTTCAATAAGTATTTGGCCTGAAGTAATGCTTAAAAATAGCATAATAAAAGTGTTAGCTCGCATAGAATTTAGTCCCCGGTTTATGAAGCAATACTTATATTTCATTATTTTCTGCAACTAAATAATTAGACTTGCGAATTGACCATAGTGCCAAAAACTTGTTACTCACAATGGTATCAAAACAACATTGTATGTTTCAATTTAGTGTTAGGAATAAGTAAAGGGGCAGCACTTTGCATCTAAGATGAGGCGGCGGTGACAAGTTTCCAGCTGCCAAGGTCACCATGTCAGTTTCATTATTCATTCATATTTATAAAAGATTATCGAAGCTGGGAGAAAAGCATTGAGCTGAAAGCAAACTGTTTTGAGAACATCAAGAGTTTCTTTCTGTATTATTATTCTTATTCTTAGGTCAAGGTATTTTGGAGCTACCCTCGTGGATGCCAGTCAGCCACCAAATTCAAGCTTAAACAGTTGATGTAGATGCGAAATGATTTACTGTGCATTGCTTATCATATTTCTATAATGCCCATAGAACATGCATTGTAACATTGTTGTGCCTTTTGTTCTTGACCAAGTTGCATTTGGTTGGCGTGTGCACACTGACGTCTCCTTTGTTTTACGTAAGACTGACGTATTTCATGCAAATATGTTTCTGCTTGTCTGGATGCAAGTTTTACGTTGCTCTATCAGTTTATGCTTAAGTGACTTGCAGTTACAGTGTAAGTTTGATATAACTATTTCAGTATTGCAGTCTTGTTCCTTAAACAAAATATTCATTATCTGAAAATTGCATTTTTTTATATATTACTGCATTTCTTTTCTACAATATCTTGCTTTTTTGTTAGTTGTTGCTATGTTGCAGTTTGTTGTTGTTGTTATTGCTAAACACTTTGGCATTATAACAATATTTTAAAGACGCAGTAAAGTAAAAGTAAGCTTAATGGAATTGTAAGTTTCTTGTGAAAGTTTTTCCCAGATATGTGAGTGCAGCAAAAACTTTTACAGCTCAGCTTAGCAGTAAAATATAATTTCATATACATATTTATGTCATAAATGATTTTGCTGTTATTTATTTTACTAGAATTTTCGTTCGTTTTGCTGTTGCAGTTGAGAAATTTTTTATCTGCAGTTAAAAGTCGCAATGTTTCTCGGAATTTCTGTTTTCATTTGTACAAAATTTATAATTGTGGGATTATGTTTTTATACAGTTAAGGACTGAGGACATATGCATGTGTATCTTATGAGCATATTTATGTCATGTGTCGAGTCAAATTAGAACTCGACAACTGCACCGAAGGAACTTTCTCTCAGGCATTGAACCTTGTTTGTATGCGTTGCGTACCCACACACTTTATACTTACTCAGCAACAGACTTCGTTCGCTGATTAATATAGCATAGCTAATTTAACTTTAAATAGCGTTTGCTTGCAGATCGTTGTCATTAGTAAGAACAACTCAATTAAGCGCAACGCATCACAAATGCTTCGACATTATTTAGGGAACACACATGTCTGCACGCAAAACGCGCTCAGTGGGATCTATAGCATTTAAAGCAGAAAATAAATGACCGAAAATAGATGTACAAATTGTCTAACAAACGAACATTTATTTGCGACAATACATTTTTACAGAGCAGAGCAGCAGGAGCAGCAGGAGCAGGAGCAGAAGCAGCTAATGTAATGGTATGTCAGAGTAACATTTTGCCACAAATCTTCTGCAGCATACATACAGAGAGACAGAGACAGCGAGGGACAGAGAGAGAGAGAGACATAGAATTGTGTAATATGTGTAGATACGTGCATGAATACCTTTTATTATTATTCTCGTTGTTACTCCTCTGCTGCTTGTGGTTGCGGTGTATTGTCTCTGAACGTTGTTTTAGTTTTGAAGACCAAAACCAATTCAACCCAACCGAACCCATCCCAACTGGAGTAGAGCAAAGCAAGTAAACACAAATCGAAATGTATCGAACCACAACGTAGACGTGGCATTGCGTATTGAAGTTGAAATTGCAAATAAATACGCATAAATAAGTAAGCTACGAAAACTCAAACTGGAGTGGGCGGCTGTAGCAGTGACTGCACCTGAGCCAGCAGCCGCATGCACATTAGCAAGCATTTGGAGCTTAGGTGAGCGTGCGAGTGCCACAGGGAACCATCGGTATGTGCTTGTGAAGTGCCATAGATGTTGTCTAAAATATGGAGCAAATAAACAAATATTTTGCCGTAGCCAATATTGTTCAATGCGCTGCAATAACAACAACAACAATGGCCACAACAATGGGCAACAACTGCGATAACAGCAAAAATGTACAAACGTGGCAAAAGGTAGCATGTTAACCAAAATCCTCTTCTGCTACAATAACAACGATAGCAACAACAGCAACAACAATCCAACAATGGGTAACACTAAAATGAGCCACGTGAGCTGAACTTCAAATTTCCTATGCGCTGAGCTGCTTACTTATGTTATGCCATGCCATGCCCAAGTGCACCAACGTGCCAGCAGGCAGCAGCCTCTAGCCGGCAGACATGCAATTGTCTGTGTCTACTTTGCTGCCGTTTGCAGCGCTTACAGCTGGGGCACCATTGCTGCACTGGCCATTATAGTAGGGTGCATACACAAACGCACGCACACACACACAAGGACCATTACACAATAGTACATATGTATATAAGTAATGGCAAGCCATTGATAAAGCATCGAAACGTTTCGATTCGTTTCAAATTGCTAGCTTTGCGTTTGTCTTGCAAGCAAGCCAGCCCTGGCAGCCAGTCAGCCGGCAAGAAACGCAACACGGCGAGAGCACATTTCAAAATGGAAATCCTTGAAAATGCCACTTGACGCAATAAACCAAGGAAATATACAAAAAACTACAAAGACAGCAGTGCAACGCACAGAGGACACAGAATGGCAGCAGTCCTATGCAATGCATGTATAGTTGCAGTGGCCAAACATGTTACACACAACAGACAGACAGATAGACTGACATACAGACGGACGGACAGACAGACAGCAGAGCTATGGCACAGGCCAGCAGGTGTCTACACTTTGCTTAGTGCATTTTGTCCTACGTTCGGCAGGAGGTTGGAGTTTGAGGTGTTGCAACTAACTTCAAATGAAGTTTACTATCGTATCAATGTGGCCAAAAAAGGTGGAAATTGAAAATCCTTGTGGAAAGCCAATGCCAGCATGCCACAGAACATAAAGTGGCCATAGTTGCCATTGACAGTAGTTGCATATCCTGTGTAATATCATGCGGTCGCTTCTTTGTGCTAGTCAGCATCGTAACTGTTCTTACTGTTGTTCCTTTGCTTGTTGTTGTTGTTGTTGTTGTAGATTGCTGCTTAGTGTGTACGTGTAAGCCACGTGAAATTGTGTTGCAATGTTATTCGCCTGACTGGCTTCCACCGAGTCACATGCGCTTTGGCTTTACTTTCATATACCTGCACACGACCGCGCCTACCTACCTGCCTCACGTTGATTCGTCCTGTCTCAGCTTGAATTGCCTGCACTAACTGACTCACTAACTCATTGACTGACAGTCTGTCTGAATGGCTGACTGACTGACGTGTTGGCAAGCCGGCACGTTGGGAAGTTGTGTGTCGGGTTGAGTATTTGGCTTGGCTGTTTGCTGCTGATTGACGTGTGCCTTCATTCGGTTGCTTTGGTTCGTTAGTTTCGTTACGTTCAACATTTTACCACGATACGTCTGAATTGCTCGGCCGCATGGATTCTGCACACTTTCAACAGATTCTGCTTGTTTATTATAACACTCGCTATGCTACATTCAGCTGCCACTTGCCACCAGCCACCTGCCGCCGACCAACGCCTCCGCCCGTGCATCACTTGCACTAACGCACCGACGGTTGTTTAGTGAAATTCATTTTATGCTGTTTGTATAAAGTATTGCATTTTATTTGAATTTCTGAAAATAAATCCTGCAATACATTTTTAACTTCTTTTTTTTATATGTTTTGGAATTTTTGTTCTATTTCATTTATTTATATATTTATCTATTTTTTTTTTTTTCTTTGCAGTCAGAGTTGAGAGCCCAATATGTTCAGGTGACATGTGGCTGTGCGCTTGTCGTTGGTTAGTTCAACTTAAAAGCTCTGAATCGTAATTGATTTGCTTCGTATATTGAAAACAAAAATAAATAAATAAATTGCAGTTCGAATTGCTAAATTGTGCAGAGGTTTTCGCTGCTTTGAAATTGTTTCTAATCGGCTCAGAATAAAATTTGGCCTAAATGCTTAAGTGTTGCAATACTTGTATGCACACCAATAAAAACAAATTCCCAAAATGTTTCACAATTTGTGTATATTGCACTTCAAAGAGTTGAATTCAATTATATTGTAAAGTTTTTTCTAAGATTTTTAGGTGGAACGCCTATTATCATAGTTCTTCTTTTTATCTGCACTGTCTGTTTAGTAGAGATTGATTTTAAACCTAAGTAAATAACTTTGAGGCAAGTTGGTGAAGGAATTAGGAAAAAAAAGGAGAAATACACATGTCTAGATCCAGTGCTGCATTTATCTGGTTTCGTGGTACTAATGAAACTGGATATTCAGTCTATGATTTTAAAAGAAATTATCAAACTTAAGTGAATTCTTCTAATATTCCATTTTGATATTTTTCGTTATATGTATGAATGTGTATAGAAAAAAAGACATTAATAAGTAAAATATAATATTTGTAAAACATTCCTTAATTTACTCTTTACTCTGATATTACCATTTTTTTTAGAGTAAAATTGTTCTTAATATTTTTGAAAGGTTGGAAATGGTTATCATTATGCGCCATCATCAATCCTTCTTCTACCGAGAAATGATTACAAATGAAGTGCATTCAATTTAGTTGCCGCACCTTGTCTTTTAACTGAACAACTTTTCAAAGAAAAATCCAAAGAAACGCACAACTTTCATTGTTATATAATGGTGATGAAAATCAAAGATTTTCTTGACCCCAGCCTAAAATAATCATGACCAGTTGCTCAAAGAACTTAAAAAATTGCTTTCCTCACTATTATGACGATTCTAGGCAGCGTTGTTTAGCTTTGCATTAGATGATTTTCCGCCAGTAAAGAATATTTGTTATTTGTAGTCATTTGTTCTTTTTTTTATTTGTTGTGGAAATTTCCTGTGAAAATAAAAATGTACGAAAAGCTATAAAGCATATTTTCATAAGCTCCTCCCCCCTTAGAATATTTCAATGAGTATGCCACGAATGCTATAGAGTGGCGGAAAAAAGAAGAAGCAATATGCTAAATACTGTCGTGTTGTTGTTGTTGTAAGGCTGCTGTAGCTGGTGCTTCTTCAAAAACTTCTTTCTCCCAAATACTCGTACATGTTGCAGCACTTTGAATGCTTTGCCATGATTTATTGACGTTTCCATTTACGACGGCATAAATGTTTCAGCGCAAATTCCGGAAACGATTTGTTGTACAGTTTTTGTGTTTTTTTTTTCTGTGTGTATTTTTTTCTACGGTACTGCAAAACTATACAAAAACAAAAAATGACATACAAAAAAAAGAGATTGTATAGAACAACAAGTAAAATCAACGAAAAAGTGCAAATCAAATGGAAAAGCAAAACAAGCAGAAAAACAAACAAACAAAGCAAACAGAACAGAACAGAACAACAAGAGAAAGGAAACTAAAAACATGAATGCACATAAGCAAAAATTTGTGCGTCGTTTGTTGTTGTTGGTGCTGTTGGTGTTGCTATTGTTATAAAAGGTTTTACCAGAGACAACTTGTATATGGTTAGTGCACCAGAGTTCTGTTTCGACAACTGCTAAGTTTTAGAATTAGGTGCGGCCGGGCAGGGTAAAAGACGAAGTCCCAAGTTAATGCGAGACCGTCAAGCGAGTGACTTTGCTTTGCATGTTCTTTGTTAGTCGCTTTCCCTCATTCAAATGTGCTGCTTGCACTTATACTGCCTACGGGAGTCGTTTGTGTTTTCGGTCAGTGTTCCCCGCATGTAGATTTATTGAAATTAAATACAATTTGATACTTATTTTAATTTTAATTATATATACTATATAGTTGTATGAATTCCAAATTAGTTTTATTAGTTAGTTTTTTTTTTAATCTATAAGTAAAAATTTGTCAAGTAGATAAATCAGCTGTTGACCATTAGGTCCGTAGCTGTGGAACAGATACTAGGTCCTTTTGTTTGGTAGTGCGTAAAAGACAATGTGATTACCATACACAACAACAACTAGGAATGGAAAAGAAAAAAACGCAACAACAAATGTGCACACTCACACAATCCTATACAAAATGATACAATAATATTCGGACTAAAACAAAAGTCAAACAATTATTGCATGTAAAGCCTCTTGAAACTCAACAATATTTTCAGAGGCCAGATGTGACTTATTGTATCTTTATATTCTCTTGCGAATCTCAATGATGAGGCTTCGTTTGCTTATTTGTGACGACTTAGGTGTGTGTGAAGTGGTTAAATAAAACTATTAAAAAAAAAAACTATATAAAATTTATAAATGCATCCCAGGCGTGCACAACAAACGTCGGATTGTTGGTATAACAACATAAGAGACAAGCAGACAACAATTTCTGGTTATTAATTAATAAATTTGTTTATTGCAGAATTTTTTTATTTATTTTTTTATTTTTCCAAGTAATCTAGAAATATAAGGTTATCACATATATGAGTAATGATTTCCAAATGTTTTTATTAGGTACGTCAACTAATCTTTGGTCTCAATCTCTCGTTTCTGCGGAACAGAGAGCCAAATGATTTCATCTTTAATTGCAGTACAGTGTCATGGGCGGCCGCTCACAGTTTCAATGCTTTTGTCCGATAACCGGGAGATTACCGCGTGAGAGACCTGTTCGCTATTAGCGCTTTTAATATTTGTATTGTATAAAAAAATAGTCGAGAATTGAATTTGCAGCCAGAAACTTATTTGCGTTTTATAATAATTAATTTCACTATGAAATTTTTTCTAATACTTTTTCAGCTCACTTTAGTAACTGACATTAAAGGGAATGTAGGTAAATGAATGAAAACTAACATTAAATGGAATATAAGTAAAATTCAATAAATGAATGAAATTAACTTTGTCTGCACCATATGCATATTCGGGCCTCTTCGAAAACAAATATAAGATAAAGAAAAAGCTAAATTAAATTTATACAAGAACAACAAGTAAACACAAATTCACTAGGAAATTTTTAAACGATTAGCAATTACGATTAAGATATCGATGTGTGTGCCAGTTATGTGCAAAAGATGGCCATTTAGTTTTTAGAATCTAGCAAACATAAACATTTGCACTGTTTCTGCTTCTGCCGCCACACCTACACTGCCCCTTACCTTTGCACACCAGCCCAGAAGCAACCATTCGTGCATGGAATTACACTGCGCATACAGACATAGCTACAAATCATTTAAAATATAAACTGAAAGGCATGAAAAAAAGGTAAAAGAGTAGTGTGCGCAACCGGGCATGATTGTCGATGGAGCCAGTAGCTGAGGTAACGGTTGCGCAGCCACAATTACAAGCTGCAGTGCGTCACGCGTATGTGTATCTGCCAACTGCTGCTGTCTTTGCCTCTAAAGCAAGTGCAGTCAAATACTCTTTGGTAGCAACTTTAATGTTGTTGGTGTATCGTTATCAAATGTGATATAATATGTATGTGTGTGCGGTCGGTATGCGAGCAAAAGGAAAACGATATTAATAAAAGGTGAATAAAATGTATTAATATCGTATTTCATTTTTTATTAATCGAATATTTTTGCAATTATGAAAAAGAATTCTCAACATTGCCTCTGAACACTTTGCAGCGGTTGAACCATTTGAGATAAAAAAAAGAAAAAACAATAGCCTTCACTTACAAGTTGTTGATAAATTTAAATAAAAATGAAAACTATGTAGCAGACAATTTTCGTCGATATACAAGTATAGAACTTGCAGAACTATCATATAATGAATTATGGTTAAACGATTCATTCCATATCATTAAAAAAAACATGTTAAGTTTCAAACACGCGTCATTACTGAAAGATGTCTAATTTACAGTAGATTTACAAAATTGGAAACTCGAATTGTATCACCCTTTGTGAATAGTAAGAAGGTAGAAAAGGAACTAGGTGAGTACTGGTGCATAAAGAAAAAAACCAAAAAAGAAAAAACAAAACTAAAAATCAAAGGGAAATGGCGCACAAAAATATAGAACAGGGTAAGTATCTGCTGAGTGTGATTCCTGCTTGCGGAAAGTGCTTACACGTGCGTCGAGTGGCATAGTGCGGGGGGGCAGTGAGGCGCAGCAGACGTTTGTGAGTGTATGGCAAAACTAACTTGCGCTGCTGCCTGCTGAGCTGCTGTAAGTAAAAATCCGCGCTTAAGTGAATGAAAATGGCAGCTGCTGTAAAATTTATGAAGCGCGAAAGCGGCAGCAGGCAGCATGTGTGGAAAGGGGCAAGCGCCAAGCGACCTAACGGAACCTGTGGCAGACAGGAACTAAGACAGGAAGATACTTTGCACACGAACGATCGTCGTCAACGAATTAACATCGACGTTGACGGCAATGGCGGCTTTGGCGGATGTCAAGTTGAGGCTTGGCAGCAGCAATGCAAACGAAATGCAGCAAAAATTTTGCGCCACATTTTTTTTTTTTTTATATTTTCAGAGTTTTTTGCTGTTACATTGTGAGGCAAGAGAAATTGAAATCCAAATTTCCGTTTTCGGCAATTCTTTGTGCCGTTTTTTTGACGTTTTCGCCACTTTTTTGTTTATGATTTTTCGTATTTCTTTTCCTTTATTTTTCCCATAGTTCTTTAACGGAATACTTGGCTAAGACTGATTGCTGTCGCATGTGAGTGTGAGTGTGTGTGTGTGCGTTTGCTCACAGAAAAATGTTGCAAGGCTGTATCTCGATGCCAGCTTCTCCGCCTGTCAACGTGACGTGCTGTCAATGCGCCGCGATATGTCTTTCGTATGAAAATATTGTGGCGGCATTGGAAATTGCTAAAAAGTAACATGCATCCTGTATCTTGTATCTACGCTTATGTCTGCGCGCGTCAGCTTACGTTCACGCATGATGTTTGTTTGTAGGTTTGTGCTCTCGTTTACGTTGTGGCTTTTAAGAGAGTTACTCTGTACACCATGTGCACTTTCAATTTGTGTTTTTTGCTTGCTTGTTTCCACCAAAAAAAAAAAAAAAATCAAAGGGAAATATGGTGCCACGTAGCAACGTGTTTTTGCGACTTACCTTGCGACGACGTACATGTCGTCAATTGCGGCGAATAGCGATCCGTTAGACGCTTGATGACATCGATCTGCTCGAGCGTTAATTGCACCGCATCACGATGTTGCGCCTCACACGGCACATAAGCTGCCCAGAACTGCAAAGGAATGGAGTAGACTTTTTATTAAGAGTTTCACGTTTGTGGCTTGGAAGGCATACGTTGCACATCTGTAGGTTCGCATAAGACTTTGTTTGCTTTTAAAAGTACGACAAGTGCAAGTGTTTTAAAAGCTCTTCAGATTGCAATTTTATTTATATCGTGTCTAAACAAAAATATTATGTATTTTGAATATATTTACTAAAATTTTTTCATCGAAAAGATACTGCTTATAAAACAAATAAAAAAAAATGCATACTTATTTAAGCTACAGAAATCGAAAGATATACAGAAAACTGAAAGTTGAGTTATCAATGTAAAAAATATTGGTACTTCTTCGAATAAATATTTTTTATTGTAATTCAAAGACCCAAACATTATTTACATCTCATCTTGTGTTTAAAATTTCTTTACTGTTAGAACGAAATTTATGCATATATATAACAGCCCTCATAATTTCAACTAAGCAATTTTTATTTTAACTGTACTCATGAAAATGTTCTTGGCTTCATGCATTGCCTGCGGCCTGCTGTTACTCGTATTTGCGCTTATAAGTGAGTTGGGTTATAAATTTTAATATTCCAAAACAGTGTCTACAAAACTTTGCTCTACTTAAATTCCCTGACCTAAAAGCGGTAAAATTGGATTTTTATATTTTTATATGCACGTGCACATAAGTGTGTGTTTAAGAGTAATGCCAACAAATAACAACCGACAGCCGACAACCGACAAAGCAATGTACGTGTCTCTCCTGAGAGTTGTCAGTGGCAAGCGGCAGAATAACAGCAATACAAATAAAGAGCAGAAGAAAAGACAAAACAAATAGAACAAAAAAAAAAAAAACACAAAAATAAAAAAATTAAATAAAAAAGAAAAAAAAAACAGACGGGGAAAAGAACAAATTTTAAAAACAGCAATTAAAAAGTTTTGCTGCCACAAATGCAATAAATAATTTTTAATATAAATTCGTGCAAAGCCAGCCAGCAGACACGCACGTAGCAAATATTTAGAGAAGTACTAAATTAAAAGCCAAACAAATGTAATGCCGCCCATGCTCCTGCTGCTGTTGCTGCTGCTGCTACTTCTGCTGGTGCTTCTATGGCTGCCGTTCAAGAAGTTGAAGCTGAAACCGTAGCCTACACTTAGGCGCAGCAATGCAAACAAAACTGTGCCGTGTAGCTGAGTGTAGCTGTGGATGTTGTAAATGTGTGTGGGGGTGTGTGTGTGTAGGTGGTGTGCAAGTTGGTGATGAATAATGTGAAAGTTTTCAATAAATGAGTTTCCAAAACAATTTCCAGTTATAATGACTAACACCACACTAAGGCATTTGGGCCACTACAAGAGTCTACTCTACAGTAGGTTGAAGTTCAACATCAGGCAACTGACGGCTAACAAGAAGATGTTCTACATTTAGACAGACACAAGCAGTAACAGCAACAGCTACAGCATCAGCCGAAGCAGCAGCAGCCGCACAACTTAATGGCATGTCCTACAAAATACGCATACGCCGTGTGTGGCCTGTATGGCATAAGAGCAAATGCATGACAGAAGCGGGCACACACAGTGAAGTTGTGCACTGCAATTAAGTGAAGTCAGTGTTGTAAAAGGTGCAATGGTATAGCATGCAACGTATGTGCGAGTGCTTATGTGTGGCTGAGTTGTCCTGGGGAATTATGAAATTCGTGTAAATGGACTTTGCTGCCTGCAGTGGCAAATCGTAAAGTGGCAAATATATCAGCTTGGCAACAGTGTTTAGGCGTAGGGATCTGTGCATGTGTGCTGTGTATGGATCGGGTGGCTAGTTGTGGTTGTGTTCAATTACCATGCATACACTTCTAGCAATTATAATTGCAACAACAACAACAATAACAATAAGAGTCGGTGTAATTTTCGGCAACGTTATGAGAATGCAAGCAACTGCATGCCAACGCAATTCGCTGCTGCCCCGGCTGCTGCACTCTCTACTCTTTCTGCTACTCCCACTCCTACTCCTACTGCTGCCACTGCCACTGCCACCTGCACAGCGTATTTGGCTGCTGTTTTTGCTGATGTTGTTACTCATTTAAGCATAGCTGCTGCTGTTGGACTTTTCGTTCGTTGCATGAAACTTTTGCTTTGCAGTTGTTTGCGTAAATGAAAGTTCCAAAGAGTGCCATTTTTAAATGAGTGCGTGTACTTTTTGTTTATTTTTTGTTGTTGATTTCTTTTTCCCTTTTATATGCTTTTATTTTTCTTTCTGTTTGTTTTCTATATACACATGTATTTACGCGCGTTGTTTATGCACATAGGACACTAACACAATTTGTTTGCAGGTGTGCGGTTGTGTAATTGTGCGATTGTGCAGTTGTGCAGTTTTACAGTTGTGTTTGCCAGTCTACGCCCGAGTGCAAAGTTTAATTTGTGCATTTATTTAAGCCAAACTGCTGTGTTCAGTTGTTTAAGTGTTTAACGTGTGCGCAAACTTTTATTGATAATTGCAGTGTGCTCAATGACATAATTGCTGACTTCAGTTCGTGTGAAAAATAAATGAAATAGCCAAACAATTCAGCAAAAGCCAAACACTTGTGTTTTTTTTTTGATTATAATAAATTTACTGGCAACCTGAGCATGCTTATTACGCACAGTCGGGCGGACAAAAGCCAATAATTGCACAATATTTGAATAAGGCAGCCAAAGTCCTTCTTTTTTAATGCTTTACTTAAATTGTCAGAGCATACAAAGTTGCAAACATGTTTCAACACTTGCAGTTAAAATAGCAAACGTGCAGCGCATGGCTGACACAAATTTTATTTTATTTCATATATTTACATATATTGTGTATAAAACAAAGCAACTGTCGCACGTTGATGACTGGCAACGATTTAATAGACAAAGTGGCAAAAATGAAAATCACGTGTAGCCTATAAACTTGGCAAGAGCGTGTCTACTGTTACAGCGTCAGTTTTTTGCTTTGTTTTGTTTATTTATATTCACGATTTAATGTGGCTTGCGTCAGAAAAAAAAAAATATAAATAAATAAAAAAAAGGAGAAAACGTGTGCTTTGGGTAAAAATCTGCTGGAATGGCAAACGTGGCCAAGATGACGCTGCAAGACAAAATACATAGCTGCTGATGCAGTCAGAGCAATAAAAAATACAACAAACTATGCGACTACAACAACAACCAACAGAGGAAGCAGCAGCTGCATAGTCAATTGCAGTTGAGTTAATTTTGCTTCTATTGTTGTTGTGGTTGTCGTCGTCGTTGGCTTACACGTCGGCTATGGTGAAATTTTTGTATTGTTGTATCTGGCACAGGTCTGGGTTCGCATACAAAAGCGCAACAGGAACTAACTGCGGCGGCTGTATAGAGCAACTTTAGAAACAGCAAAAACCACAATAAAGTGAAAAGCCAAGCAAAGTGAATGTGCATAAAAACGTAACGAAACTGTACACATGCATATACGTCAATGTAGACGGACACGGAAACGCCATGTTGCATAGTTTTGGCCAGCGGCGGAACACAAAGCCTACTATGGAACATAAGAGAGAGGGGGCAAACGCAGCAAATTAGAAAGCCAAAGCGCATAATAGTAAAAGTATACGAAACATGCGAAAAACTGTTTAAAAACCTACAACACAATAACAACAAAATAATACCTAAAATATACAAAAAACAAAAAAAAAAAAAAACAAAAATAAAAGAAAAACAACCGACATGTTCTGTCAGTTACTTTGTGTCCAAATTTTCGTACAGTGTAGTGGCTTTTGTTAACGCTTAGTCTGGGCCTTGTACTGCTGCCAATGTCATTATGAACTTAGTCAAATTTATGCAAACAGCTATAAATTATTTACTGCTCGCACGTCGCGAATTGTCTGTGATTTTTTAGTGTTAATTGCCTATTCAACTTGTTTTGTGACTAACGGTTAGAATCTCATCTATATATGTTACATAGTTTTGGCTTGCTGACAGATTAGCTACAGAAATGGTGGTTTTGAGGTGTAGAAATATAATGAAAATGTTTCTAATGAAAAGTATTTTGAATTGTATTACCCATTACCTGGAACTTGATGTTCATCGGTTAGATTTAAGCATAAAAGTTCTCACAGTACAAGACATTCAGCTGAAGACGTTTTTGGTGTTATCAAATATAATTGCCTGACTTAAAATTCAGGACTATTTCTATACCCTTCGCGAATTTCAGTAGCGTTTTTAGAGATGGTATGGGAATGTTTGGCAGCCAACAGGATTCCAGGGTAACTCATGGTATTGTGTTCTTTAATTATAAAGTAGGAAGCATTTGCGAAATTTGCGGCGTGTTTACCACTTTGAGTGCAGAAACCCAAGGAACGTCTGCTGCGTTATCGTGTTGAAGTTGAATAAAATGAAGTATGACAAAGACTAAATATGTTGTTTACGTCTATATAGAGACTACGTTTCTTATATTAATTTAAGTTGAATTATCTAATGTAGTTCAAAGTCTATGAAATAACAATAAATAGAATGTTAACTTTTTAAACGTGTATGTATTCATATGAAGTGATCAACTTAACCTTATTTTCGAAATGTTAACTGTTCTCTGCTTAAAGTTGTTCATTAGCATATTAGCCCCAACTAACCAAATTAGTCCCAGTTGCATAACTCACATGCGATAAGTAATTCATTTGTTTGATAATCAAGTGCTAAGCTTTTAATTTTCCCTTTCACTACATTCCACTGTCATATTTTGAAAACTTTGCGCATTGTGTGCTTGCGGAATTTCCTTCGTTTCCGCAACAATGCAATTCACTCTGCTGTACACCTTATTTCTTGCCATGTACTTGCTTATCAGGTGTTTTATGCTCCGCTTCAGCCACATTGCCACAAAGAGTTGAGCGATAAGCAAAGTCGTGATTTCCGTCTCTTTTTTTGCACCTTCTAATGGTGTCGCTATAAACGCTTTTATTGTTAATTTCATGCCAAGCCATGCAAAATCTCGCTTAAACAATTTTGTTGTAGACATAAGGAGACAAAAAATACAATAGAAAAGAAAAAAAAAGAAAAAAAACAAGGGAAAAAAGTTGCTAAGAGAAAATGTAAAACAAGATGAATCGAAAAAATAAACAAAATAAAATGCTGCAAAAGAGGCGTCCAACACAATGAGGCTGTGTCCTTGTCATGCTTATGACTTTGTGGTGCGCGCTAAAACACAGACGCAATGTGACGTCTATGGCATGTGCTGTGGCTGCGGCTGTGGCTGTGGCTGCTGCGTTGGCGTTTGCTGGCTATGTTGGCATGCCATTGCCATTTAATTGAAGACGTCAGGCGAACGCAGGCCAACATGGCTAACGGCATCTGCTTGACGGCGGCGATGGTGACGGTGACGTTGACGGTGAGGGCGATGGCGGCATGCCTCCGCTGAGCCGAGCCAAGCCAAGGCAGCCAAGGCAGGGTAAAGCAGGGCAAGGCAAGCCAAGCCAAGCCTAGCTGACTGCCTGACTGACATACTGAATGACGCAATGAGCCGTGGCATAAGCACAGCAGCGCTGGCTTTGGCCTTTCTTGCGTATCTTTGCGTTTGCTTTTTGTTGTCTTGTTTTACAGTTGGCAGCAGCGAAACAACGGCACATAAGCAATGAAGTAATTTCAAAGCATACTTTGGCGCAAAAAAAAACAAAAAAAACTTCTTGCATTTTCTTCGCTGCCATCGTCGTCAACGTCGTCGCCAATCAGAGTGTGTTAGCGTGTGTGTGTGTGTGTGTGTGTGTGTGTGTGTTTATGAGACGCGGCGCCTGCACACCTGTTGCTCGCAATTTGAGCGTAGGTGTGATTACACAATGCCGGGGAGTGTCTTTGTTTGTGCATCAAGAGTGCCTTTGTGTGTTTGTTTTATTATGTGTATATGCCGTATGCCGAGTGCGTGTTCGTGGATGTGGGTGTGGGTGTGGGTGTGGGTGTCGGTGTGGGTGTGGGTGTGTGTATTTACTTTGAAAACGCTTCAAGTATGTTTAAGTTTGACGCTTTGCTGGCACCTGAATGGCGGCGTCATAATGTCGCTTTGTCCTTGTAAGCATATTTAATATTTAAAATTGTTTAGAGGTTTGGGGCCATTGGCTTCGTGTTTGAGGGTTTGCGTGTGTTTTCGTTGTTGTTGCTGTTGTTGTTATTGTCTGTGTTTATTAGGGAATATGAGTTCATTGTTGCTATTTGACATTGGCTGCTTGGCTGCCTGGCAGCTATGCAGACATGTTTACATATGGACGAAGGCCTTAGGCATTAAGCAAATTCATATTTATTGCCATCGGAATAGGATTTTATTTATGGCAGTTTTCCGTTACTTCAGTAAGTTGCCCTGAATCTATTCGCTGTGTGCTACCCCAAATAATAATATTAATATTATGCTGAAGCGCTCAAGGTTCTAATAATTTTATTTATCAGACATAAGAATAATAATTTTTAATTTTTCTACAGTTATCCTTTACTTTTTTTTGGTATCATTTTGACCTGAAATCATCTGTGGTTATTAGGTTTTCCACTAGATGTGTAGTAATGTAGACATGTAACAGCAGAAATATTGTATGGCTAGGATAATTCCGACAATATATGAAAGACATGAACTTGTTGATCTGTTAATGGTGGAGCATTGCCTTAGCATTCACCGCTCGCCACTCGGTGTCAGAAAGAAATATTTCACAGTTCAGTTCTGCGACTGTATATCATATGTAAAAATAGTAATGCTGGCGATACCCTTGAGTTAAATCTGTTTCTAACTTATTTAATATTTCGCAGATATTTCGTTGACTTGTTTTATTTTTGACGATAATATTTACAAATTCTAATGAAGTCATTGTGTTCCTGCATGCATACTGAGGAAAACAGCAATAAGCGGCAATTAAAAAGGAAACTACATTTTCCGCAAGCATGCATATTTGCACTTTATGAAAATACCGCGCTTGTGGTAGGAAGCGCATCAGAAGTCAAATTTTCAGTAACTTCCTTATAATAATAACTTGATGCCAAAGTAGTTAACGCAACAGCATCCCGACAAATGCATATACACGCTCACTCACACACACAAAGGCATGCACTCGTGGTTACCTAAGACATTTAAGCATAGAACTCTTAACTCCCGGCTGAAGCCACACTTTCGCGGCTCAACTTCGAAATTCGAATCTGTTTGCATATGCGAGTATTGCCAACTAATCAGCGCAGCTTACTCGCAACACCATGCGCCCTAATGTTTACACAACGGCGGGGGGAGGCGGGTAGGGATGTGCTGTGTGTGTTGTTGAAAAGTTTCGTTTCATTGCAAAGTGTCAGAGAGCCACGACAGAGGCTGCGCAACTCTTGGCATTTGGTTGCGTAATTAAATTGAGTGCAGCATAATTTTGACTTGTGGCTTTGGCAGTGTTGGCAGTTATACATTTGCCGCATGCCGCTGCGCCAGCAACTAAACTCATGGCCACAGCATGGCGCAAGGCAATGTTGATGATGCAATACACCAAGGCGAGGGCAGGCGATGCTGCTGCGTGCTACAATTACCTGCAGCACACAGACCGGCAAACAAATAAACGAAAAGGGAACCCGTTCAGCAGTTGAACAAAACCGAAATGCGTGTGCGACGCAGCACGTTGCTGGCGCACGAATTTATGGCGTGCAACAACAACCCATAGAAATGGCAAGAATAACGATTGCTACAACAACAACAACCACAACAACGAAGCGCACATTATAGCACAGCAAAGCACAGTACAGCGCAAGAGAACAAGTGAACAAGCGCAAACGGAAACGGAAACACAGAAAGTACCGTTGCAAATGCAACTAAAGTCGCATTGAGTCGAGTCGAATTGCACAGTGTCGAGCAGAAGTCGTAACTTAGCAGGCAGGAGCAACAGCAGCAGCAGCAGCAGCAGCAGAAGGATCGCAGACTGCATCTAGTAATGATGCAGAGCATAGCACGGCAAGGCACGATAGGGCAGCAGAAACGCATTGGAAAAGTTAATTTTCATTATGGCTCGGCAATGGAAATTATATAATAAACATGAAAAATCGTAGCACGTAAGAAAACTGAAAACTGTGCCACAGCAGCAGTTCGTTTCGTTGCGTTGCGTTTGCGTTTCTGAGCGTTGAAATATTGAAGCGGTTAGCAAATGTTTATTTAGCTTGATTTATGTACTACCCTCACTTGCCATGCTTCCTCCGCCTTCCTTCGCCCGCAAGCCAGCTTCCCCGCCGACCGCCTACACGCCACGTCGCTAAGTCATTGCATTGCTTTTTGCTGCTGTGCCATGCCATGCTGCGGGAATTTTCTGTTATTTGTATATTTTGAAGCGTACTCTGAACCTTCCTTCCTGTGTGCTCTGTTGTCCTGTGGTGAATTTGCTTATTTTAAAACTTATTTTGTGTGTGTCTGTGTGTGTGTGTTTGTTATTTTTGTTGTGCTGTATGTGTGTGTGTATGTGTATGTGTGTGAGTGTGGGTGAGTGGGCGATTGCGTCAAATGTTCAATAAATAAAGTTGCAGCTTTTCAGGATTAAATGAAGAGGCTTATTTCAGCAACTGTACTGCTGCAGCGCACTCATTCACTTTGGAACCGTCATTGGTCATTGGCCACAGTCACACTGGCGTGGCTGTAACTAATTGAATATTTCATAAAGCAATTTTGGCTGAGCATTTTTAAAGACCGAAACTTTGGAAACTGTCAAGTCATTGTGCGTTTGCCACGAAATAAAGCAATCAAATGCTTTCGTAAGCGTATCGAAGTCCTCTTTGTTGGGTTTACGTTGTGTTTGCCTTTTTAGTTTTCTGTTGTACATTTTTTGCTGTTTCGGTTATTTAGGTTTGTCAGAAATACAAGTAGAAAATGTCAAAGATACAATTGGAAAAGCGCTCTTATATTTTTCGTTTCTAATTTAGTTGAGTACTAAGTATGGAACTATAATGAAAAGCATATGATAGAAAAGACATTTTCTCAAAAGCAGGAAGACACTTACACTGCGGCGCTCAACTTTAAACACACACTGTTTTTTTTTTTTGTGTAGTAAGGACCGTTATAGGGAAGATAGCGAAAAAGTGATCGTGTGTTATAACGCATCCGTCATGGTAAAGCTATGCGCTGCCATATTATTTCAAAATTCGTTAATTACCTTAGAGCAACTTGGTGAATCAGACAATAAAATTAATGCACACACTGTGTGTGACAATAAGCAAATTAAAATTTCGACTGTATTTGCTCAAAGCGTTATTTTAATTAAAACCACAAGTTCAGGTTAGGGACAAGTCCAACTGAGACGACTTTGGCCGGTCACGCACTGTTTGACAAACACAAATGCCTGCACTTTAGTACAATCCGCATTATTTTTGGTAACTGCAGGGAATTCGTCAACAAAAGTCCGTCATAAAAATTATATTTTTAATCAGTTGACTACATATGCAGACTTACAACGACTGTGGCATATGTATACACTATGCACGAGTTATATTTATGTATATATTTAAAGGAGGTAGTTGTGCGGCTGCATTTAAGTACGTTTCAACTGTTGATCCTCCAGTGTATAAACGAAAAAAAAGTGCAACATAGATGACGACAAAAATTAAAAAAATAATGAAGGCAGCCATTTTTAAGCTGAAAACTGTAAATCTGTCAGCAGAAGGCAAAGTAGCAGCAAAGGCAGTAAAAGCCACTCTGGCAGCAACAGCAAGGGAACTGAACGAAGTTTATGCTGTAATTAATATTTTCATAAAATTCATAAAAGTCGCAACAAAAAAAAAAAGAAAAAAAAAGAAGAAAAATAACCAAAAACGCAACTGTAACGCTGTTGGCTGCGTGACTGAATTGCGGCGTGTCAGAAGTAAAGCACGAATTGCGCAACGGCGTCGCTGTCAAAGTCGCAGACTCAGTCACTGTTGCTGGCGCTGATGGTGACGATGCCGTTGAAGTACTAATAAAAGTAATTATCCAAAGCGTCTGTGTGTGTGTGTGTGTGTGTGTGAGTGAAATTGTGTGTAAGTGGTTGCGCTGGCAAAGGCAGCTGCCTGAGCTGAGTTGAGCTGTTGTCAGGACGAACCCGCTAATTAATAGCAACATAGAACAAATGAGTATAATACCACTAAAGAAAAAAATAAAAATAAAAATAAGAATTAATAAATTAAATGAAATAAAAATGCAGCATTGGAAGCAACAATGCTAGGGTGACCAGACTTGTGCAAATTTACGCTAGTGCAGCGCTCTGAGCGGATTACTTTTATGTAAGGGTTTAGTTTCATTTTTATATGCGCTTACCTGTGCTGATATGCGACCCTTTTTAAGACGTTGCAAGTCCGTGTGACTCCAATGGCTGCGCGCCCATGGTATGACATTGCGTAAATCCTCATCAAAGCTAAATGAAAAAGCAAATTAAATTCACTTAGAGAAGCAAAGCCACATGTACGCAATGCGACGGCACTTTGACTTACTTAAAATCGTTGAGTTTGTTATGCAGGAACTTGCGTATATTCCAGGGTAAGTCATTATGCCCATCGATTAAAGGCACTTGATCCAAGAGTTGCACGGCGACGCGCAGACGTTCCTCAAAGGGTGCACCTAAATGGCAAATGAGAAATTGCAAGTTGGTTTCACTCGGAGTCTGTTACCCATGCACACTTGTAGCCCTGCTGTGCATGTGTGTGTGATTGTGTGTGTGTGTGAGTGCGAGCCTGTGATTTTAAATGCATTAACACGATGCCGTACAAAACAGGCAGCAGCACTCACACACATACACACAGACACACATGCGCTTAAACTTGCACTTTGAGTGTCTGCTGCTCACTTGGCCAGCTACTAGCTTAGCGCCATGCGGGCACAACAGGTCGTATGCGTTATTGTAATTGATTTATTGTCCAACGATAGGTTATACTTACTTGCTGCTACACGAAGAGCCAACGGTACGGCAACACTTGCAGCGCCAATTATCAGGAGTATCGAACTGACTGCTAGCCAATGCTTTGCCGCATCAAATCCTGTGCCAGCAGGCAACAACAACACACACACACACACACACACACACAAACATGTCCGTGCGTGCGCATAATCAGAGCCGGCGTGTTTGTGTATATGCGTTGTGCATTGCATCGGAATAGGTGCCCGAGGAGTCAAGTGTTGTTGGTAGTTTCGTTGAAGTCCAAAGTGGTGTGGCCAACGTGAAGCCATGCCAAGTTGTTGTTGTTGTCGACATTGTTGTTGTCGTGCATTGTATGTGTGCAAATTGCCGTGACAGTGGCATTGATTACGAAAAAGAGCAAAAAGTATAAAAAAATTAAATAGAGAGAAGAGTGATTAAGTGTGCGCTTGTGGGTGTGTGAGTTTGCTTGTGTGTGTGTGTATGTGGGTGTGAGTTTGTTTTCCCGATAGAAGAAACGATAATGTGGAAATATGGTTTGTTAAACGTTTAGTTGGAAAACTACATGAAACTTTGTTTATTTTTCCATGAGGTTTTGTGTTTCTTGCCAAATGAGTTTGGCTTGCCTTTGGCTTGTTGGGGGTCTGCAAGTGTCCGTGTGCGAGTATTTCATGCAGGTACTGTGCTGTGGCATTTACTCTGCTGAATTAATACCTTTGGTATTGGGTCTTCAAAATGCTCAAAGGCAGGTAACTTTATAAGTTCGAAAAAGAAGTTTAACGCTTTGCAGTGTAAAAGTTTTGAGAACGGTTATGAAGGCATGAAATCATTAATGCGGTAAGATGAATTACCTTGCAGGCATGCAAAGTGTACAAATTTTATAGGTTATCTAAGGATCTAATGCAGAGCTGAGATTTGAAGCATTTTCAAAACTTATTTTGTTACCAACTGATTCGCTAACACAAGTGAATTTTATCGGAACTGTTTTGCGCTTTAAAATAACTGACAAGTTGAGTTATTACTTGGTAAGATAAGACATGAAGAAGTAACTGAAGTAGACTTATGTGGAAATTAAAAAATGCCTTAGGCATGGTAGAAAAAGCACAAGACTAAAAGCTGCCTTTACTTTGGTTAGAAATTTTATACATAATCGCCAGAGTCTGGACACTAAGTTAAATCTTATAAAAGGGTTTAGGCACTCATATGTTTATGAAGAAGTCTGAATTAATTCATCATTGAATTTAAAGATTTAAACAAAACTAACTTAATGTCCCCTAATTCTTGAGGAGAACCTTTAGCCTGCAGATGAGTGGATTAAATGGCTGGAAGCGTTGCATGCAGAGAGTCGATTCGTAAAAGGTAAAAATAATCATCAGGTTGCCTTTATGGGTATACACAGACAATTGCTGCCAACGGTTATTAAGCATCGTTCAGTTGCATAGCAATGGAGACCCGCTTCCGCAGGCATGGATACGAGAAATCATTTCATAAGCTGTATGCATAACGTTGAATGCGAAATAGTGATTAAAATGCAAACGATTGCATAGACTTCGAACAAAAAACAAATAGAATGAGAATTTCGATCAGTGACTAATCGCTGGAAAAGTGAATTAAGCTAAAGCGAGCAAACAACAAAAACCGAAGCATTAAGAGAAATAATGGAATCCTTGGATTAGCTTTGGCGGAACTGAGCAGATGATGATGATGATGGTGATGACTGGGGTGGGACTTTGACTTTGGCGCTTGTAATGGCTTGCCCCAGTAGCAGCTGCCAATAATCGCAGACCGAGAGACAAACAGGCAAACATGCCGACGATTGCTGACTGATGCCAGTCAAGCGTTGGCTGCTGCTTGCAAGCCAGGATGTTTGCTGCGACGTATGGACTTGACGATTTGCATAAATTCAACATTTTGAAGTTAGACTGACGTCAGCGATGAGGACATCAGCTAAAGGCCACGCAAGTGAGCTACAACTGGGCAACGAGACCAGCCTTGCGTAGCGCAGAGTCCCGACCAGAGCAGACCAGGCTAAAGTGAGGGAATGATACGGCAGACTGAACATGGATTGCAACAAATTGCAGTGAGACCGAACAACATTGCGCTGACGACGTTGTCTGCGCGAGCATGCGGCATTTGATGGACATGGACATGATGATTTTTGTCGACCGCGCACGTTGCCATGCTTTGTGTTGCCTTCGGGCCGACGTGTGGCTGGGGCCCGGACTTGGGCTTGGGCTTGGGCTTGGGAGACAACATTTAGCGCAGTTCATGAAGCGCAATGAGGCATGCAACGAATGATGACATCGTTGCGGCAGTCAACGCCGCCAACATGTCTGCTGTAAGTGCAAAACAATGTACAAGCGCTACACGCGCATTTAACACAAGGACAACAGTAGGTCAGAGGCAGGAGGCTGGAGTGTGGAGTGGGTGTGTGTAGCCTTTGTTGTTGTATAGACAATAGTTGACTACTGCTGGCAACATTACTTACGAAATGAATTTGTGCCCGAACTGGATGAACCGCGACTGGGACACTGTCGATGCTTCCATGGCATTATGCTCGTTACGCTCGCATGCAGCTGATGGTGTTTCTGCGGTGGCTGCAGCTGCAGCGGCAACGCCAGCTGGTTCGTGCCCGGCACATGGCCGTGGCTGTGCTGCTGCTGATGTTCGTATTTCTCTTTAAGGCCACTATTAGTGCTGTCGAGTGATGTCATTGTGAACGTCGAGATGGCATTCTGCAGCACTTGCGCCGTGCCGAAGCTGCAATTACTGCCACCGAAGCCGCCGACACCAACACCAACACCGCCGCCAAAACCAGCAGCAACGCCAGCACCACCAGCAGACGCAGGTGCATGAAATTTCTCATATGGCAGTCCGCAGCTGCCTGCGAGCTTATGGCGGCCATCGATATCGACTAAATTACCATAGCTGCGACTATTAATTGGCAGCAGGCCGCCCATGCCCATGCCCATGTCCATGCCTATGCCGCCAATGCCAGTGCCACCATTAAGCCAGTCGTGCTCGGCACCGGTGTGGAAAATGTGGCTGCTTTCGCCAGCATTTAGTTGCTGCTTTTGCTGCTGCTGTTGCTGTTGCTGCAGTGACGGTGGCTGCTGATTGTCACGTTGCTCGTGGGCCGCAGCTGCACTCGCATGCGGATCGCCAGCTGCTGTGGCCGCTGCTGCCGTTAAGGGCGTGGACGCCATGTTGCTGCCTGCAACTTGGCTCTGGCCGAAGTAGTCACGCGGAAAATTCAACAGCGATTGGGAAAAACAACGGCAGCGTTGCTGTTGCATGTGTTGCAGCTGCTGCTGCTGATGCTGCTTCTGCAAGTAGCGACTGTAGTGTGCCAAGTGACGCGCATAATCGCTGCTCGGGCCAATCGTATTGTATTTGCTCAGCGTCGTTGCAGCGGCGAGCGTCTGTTGCAAGTCACGTTGTGATTTGCTTAGATCCGGCACACCGGCAACGATGCCATTGGGTCCGCTGTGAAGAAAGCACAGACTCGGATCTGATTTCTTTGTGTGCGGTGTGTAGATGTCGTCGTGCAAGTTATATGCTGTCTGCTGGGGCGGGGGGAAGTAGGCGCTTTTTTGCTGGTACTGTTGCTGCTGCTGATGATGATGCTGCTGTTGTTGTTGTTGTTGGATTGACTGCTGTTGTTGACAGACATCCGGTTTGGCATTGGCTGACAATGTAGCTAACATTGTCAAGCTTGATTTACTATGCGCATTGCTGTTGCTATTGCAGTTGTTGTTGTTGTTGTTATTGCTGTAGCTGCCATTGCTGGCAGTTGCACGTATTTCATTGCCAACAGCATTGGCACATTTCAATATGGATGTGGTGCAGTCATCGATAACAACGGAGCCAACGTCGAGGGCACTTTTGGTGCAATCCGGCAGCATATCGCTGCTGCAGAGTGTGGCAATTGCATGACCATTGTGTGCATTGTTGTTGTTGTTGCTGTTGATGTTGTTGTTGTTTTTATTATTGCTGCCACTACCATTACCGTTAGCCATGCTGATGTCTGTCGCAGTCCAGGCAGATGGTTGCAGCAGTCGCAAGCTACGCATGCTGCCATTACGCTTCATTGCAGGAGGCGGCGGCACGGGCGGTATAGCATCCACATCCGCGCAACTGCGCGTATCGCCCTGCAAGACAAAGAAAAGACAGAAAATTGAAATCAGTAAGTAACGCATAAAGACAAGGTATAGATATGACGGATCCAAAGCACACAATGATCAAAAAAAAAAAAATATTTAAGGAATAAAACGAATGCTGAGTAATAGCATTGCATATCCCCAGGCGCAATGCTTGGCATAGCCAGAAACATCAAAAAGAAAAAAAAAAACTAAAAAATTGAAAATTGAAAATTGGAGAAAAAGAAAGTCGTTCACAGCAAATAAGCAAAGCGAGAGGTTATTTTCATGCGACTTAACAAACGGCCAAGCAGGCGCCTAATTGAATTTGTTTCGGTCAAATTCATGGAACTCAGAAACGGCTTCGGTCCTTTGGTCATTGCTGCTGTCATCATCGTCATCATTCTGCACATCAGCATCGACAGCCATCGACATCAACATAACATCATCAGCAACCTCAACGAAAAGCGGCAGCATACGCTGCAAAACTGCGCGTGTTTTGAATTGTTTTTCCGACTTGATTTCAAATTGAATTCAAGTTTTCTTTATCTCTTCTGCTGCTCTGCTGCTGCTTGTTCTGCCTACATCGTCATGTTGTCAAGTATTTTGTTATTTTGTGTGCTGTAGCAGGGGAAATACGTTTCATTGATTTGGTTTTCATTTTCATTGACTTGGCTGTAGGTTGCCAGCCTAAGTCCCTTTTTCTCTTATACTTCCTCTTCTTACTTTTTTACATTATTTAGGTTATACGTATGTTTCTTTTTTTTTTTTTTTTCCGTTTTCATTTTCGATTTCAATTCTTATTTTACTTTGTCTACTTGTCGTTCGGCTGTATTGCAAAGCAAAGCGTTTTTCCATTAATAAAAATTTCCTTTGAATTTTGATTGCTTTATCTTCGTAGTATGGTTTCCATTTTTGTGTAGCTTGCGTTGCGTTTTCTTTTTTTTTTTTCTCTTAATAAGCATGTATCGGAAATAACATAAAAATGTACATTGTGGGTTGCCAGTTTTATTTTATTTTTATATATATTTTTTTTTTTAAATCGTTTTCTTTTCTGTGTTTTGCTGTGTGCCAAATTTGCTTTAGCATAATTTTTGTCTTTGATGATGGCAACGTGTCTCGTGTTATTGCTGTTGCTTTTGTTGCAGGCAATTTAATTAATAGCATCGACAATGTTTATTTTTTGTAGATTTAAATAACAATCTTTTATGGCGCAAAAGTAATGTTTTTTTTCATAAGCCATAAACGTTTCTAAGTGAAGCTCTGCGTGCATCTGAAAATGCTTAATACTGTTTATTGCAATAACAAACTCCAGATCGAAGAAGGACTTAAAACATGATTTTTAAGGAAAAAATTTGATACAAAGTCAATGTTTTAGAAGAAAGTTTAGTCAACTGTATAGTCACTGTACTACTTATGCAGGCCGATTACCATATTCTACCAAAAAATACTTTCTATTTTTTTTCGAGTAAATTAAAGAGAGGAAAAGTTTTGTGGTGGAACTCCTCTACTCATTATATTAGTATTCCATGGTCAAAATCATGATTTCTTTTTCTTTTTGTTTTCAGGTATTTAAATTAAATAAAGATTATGATTTACATCACTTTTAAACTGTAAAGATCGTATAACAATGAAGAAAAAAATGGAGTTTAAGAATTTATTACAAAGCTTCAGAGTAATCAAAACATGATTAATGTGGCATTTTAATCCATTTGTATTGACGTCAGGTCTAAAAATTAAAAAAAAAATGTGTTTACTCAAAAAATGCTCTATTTCGGCTGGATTAGGCGTTAAAAAGTTTTCAACACAAGTAAAAATGTATAATAAGCTGAATAATCAGGTAATCGATAGTTTCTATAGGGCTGCGAGGTTCGCATGAAGTTGCCTAAGCTCTTCGTTGGCTGTCTTCTTATACAATAGATAAGCCAGAAATTCGCTAATGCGAAAATCATACAACAAAAGGTTGTTTAAATGTTTTCAAGGTATTTTTATGTTCTTCCTTTGTTGTTGTTGTTATTGCCATCTCGTAAGTAAATCACGCTGCAAGCACATAAATCAAAATACGCAAACGCCAGGCAAATGTTGCAAATTCGCACAAATTCTGCGTAAAATTATCTGCTTATTTGCTTTGACATTGCGCAAATCCTTGCTCAGCACTCAGCTCACAACGCTCAGTTCGCACCACGAAGCAGCGGCTGTGCGCGGGCAATATTTGTATTCTGATATGATTTGTTTGTATAATATACATCAATTTGGGTGGATTTTTTTATGCTGCTTTTGATTATGTTGCTGCTGCTGCTGTGGCTGATTTGGGTCTTTTCTTGCTTTTGTATCCTTTCTTGCAGGCATGGCTGCTCTTGTTGCATACTAAATTTGTCTTTGTTACTTTCAGTTTTTTCTGTTTTAAACTGATATTTTTTTTTGCTGTTGCTTTCAGTTTTTCTTTTCATATAATTTTTTTTCCTTAACTACCAAGTCGTTATAAAAAATTATTATGTGCTACAAATTTCGCATTAATTCCTTAAATTTCACAAAGCTCATTAGTTTTATAATAATACTCCTATTTCTTGCGCCACTTCGCATGCATTTGGCGCAGTGCAATTTTGATTAAAAATTATTACAGCGCAGTATGCGTCTCAAGTTATTTGCATATTTTGTGCAATGCTCAAGTGGCGTCACTATCCTTTTAGTATTATGTGCTTCAGTGGTCCTTGTTGCGTTGCGCTGGGGTGTAAAGTACTTTGGCGTTATATTTTTTCACTGTTCGCGTGAAAGTACTGCAAATGAGGGAGAATGTTTTGTTAACTGTGCATGAGAGGGTTTGCCATATGCATTGTGGCGCTTGGAATTAAACACTGGACTGGATGTCCGCCAGGGTAAAGTGGGAAAGAGCTTTATAAGTTAGTGCGTAAATAATAATCGGCACACTAAAAGACACTCAGAGTCCAGCCTATGACAGAAAGATGTCAGCAAGCAACGGTGTGAAATAATTACACAACTAAAACATCCTAACATGGATTGAGGAACGGAATTATATGCTGTATATAATCTATTGACAAGAAACTCCGACTTGAAATCGGTAAAAAAGTAACATACTTGGCAATAAAATAAGAGCACCAAATATGAATTGCTATAATTTAAAATAATATAAAATAATTCATAAGCAACTGAGTTTATTTGAATATCTTCTACTACACAACACATGTCGTATGCGTAATGTTATATAAAATTAATATGTATGCGCTGTAGGGACTTTACATGTGCTTTTTAGCTTTAAGAAAATCAAGTCAACTTTAATATTGCTATGCCAACAAATACAAATAAAATACACAAACCCCAAACTAATCACAAACGAAGGGAAAAACAAAGCCAATTAGAAGAAGATGAAGAAATGGCAGCAGCAGCAGCACGAGCCACAACTCACAAACACAAAAAGGGAAAAAGAAAACCAACGCACAGCCGCGGAGCGCAAAATTTAATCGTTTTAAATGAAACGTATACCGTAAATAAAAACCAAGCCACACTAAATTATGCTTTTTATGCGGGTACATTGCTTCCGCTACAAAGTTATTTTCGCTTTTTTTGTTTTTTTTTTTTTTTCGCATGGAAACACGCACCCCGACGTGCGCTTCGTCCCCAGCTCAAATTGCAACCGCAATTTGTTAGAAATGTTGCAACATTTCAAACTGGAACAGCATCATGCAGCGTCTAACCGCCATGGCATGCCGACCTGCTGCTCCTGATGCTGCCTTTGCCGTTGCTGTTGCTGTTGCGGCTGTTGCTGCTCTTGCTGCATTCGTCAAATGTGTCAAAGCGATTTGTTATTCGGGGCGCGAAGCGCATTCGCTTGTTTTTTCTGTTGTGCGCGAGCAGGGCGACTGCGTGCACAAACGTCGGGTCACAGCCGGTGTCAACGTATGCATGTAGGAGACATAGGCAACATGAAATAGCAGCCAAGCTACCCAGCTGCCAAGCAGCCAAATGAGGACATGCTGCGAAGCAGGCAAGTAGGCAAGCAAGGATTCAACGTTAGCGCTGTGGCGTGCATAGATAATGCGTGGCTTCGTATGGCCACGCCTGGCCTCGTGTGGCGCGGTGCGACATGGCATAGCAGGGTACGACTCTGAGTTGCGACAAGTGCGCTGTAGTCTGTTGTAGTGCGTTGGAAGTCATTTCGAAAGGGTTTGCCTGGTAAATACACGCCAATGAGGCAGCTACCTTCTGTGCGTACGTATAATAATAATAACAACAGTAACAACAACAACAACAACAACAGCAACATCAACAATGACAAAAGCAACACCTGAGTGGGTGGTGTTTATCAAAAAAAGGGGGTGTAGCGGCATAGAGGGGTCGAGGTGTCTGTTCAACGGAAGTGCCATGACGTTTGTTATTGTTGTGTATAAGCATGTGTGTGTGTGTGTGTGTGTATTTGTGTGTATGTTTGCGTACGTGACTGTATGCGTATGTGTTAATGTTTGCGTATGCAGCAGTCATTGTTGTGTTTGTTGTTGTTGTTGTTTTACTGTGCTGCTGCTGCTGCTGCTGCTAATGTTAGGCACCGAAAAAGAGACAGCTCAGCAAGTCGTGTATATTAATTGAGACAAATCGAGGCTAATTGGTTGGGTGGCTGCTACTTTGCTCTCACTACGCACTCATTTCTGGTTTTAGCAAGCGTAGCATAACAGCAGGCAGCAGTGGGCGAGTGCACGTTAATATCTGCACAAACAGACAAACAGACTCACAGACAGACAGACAGACAGACACAGAGACGAACAGAAAGACAGTCAGGCAGGCACACATGCGCAGCATATCATACATTTTAAACATGTACAAATGCTTATTGTCCGCATACATACATACACATGTACTTATATATAAGCCAGTATGTATATAGATATGTATGTACTTACGTATTTATGTATGTATGTGTGTGTGTGTGTGTGTATTTATGCTTATTGCGCTGAAACTTGGCAAATGTTGCCATTGTGTTAGCTTGCCACGCTTTTGCTGCCTGCCTGTGGCTGTGGCGTTTTTAATAGAGGTCATGTGTAAAGGTCACATGCTGATGGTGGGTTACAAAAGTAATTTGCGTGAATTGATAAGCAATAAAAATAGTTTGAATTATGCTTTTACTTTCTTAGTGCTTATGATGCGCAGACTTGGGATGGCTTACACGGAAATAAAGGAATCGTTGGCAGTTAAAAAAAATAATTTGTTACTTCTTTTTATTGCCGCGTGTTATCATTTTAATGGCATAAAACATAAAACAAACCTTTTACTAAGTATATTGAGTATTGCATGCTTCATATTTTTTTAAACTATATTGCTTAAAGGCAGCTTAAACCAAAAAATGAGAAACAATCAATCAGTCAGTTGCTGATGAAGAATATGATTTTACGTTATAGCAAATATATTGCTCATTTACTAGAAGACTGTCATAAGTCAAAAATCAAGATTCGGCAGAAAATGAGTTTAAAGTTTTCAATATACTCCATGATTGCAGAAAAAATGACGGCCTATTCTATTCCCACGAAGAGAGTCAATAAGATATTAATAAGAAACCTTTACTCAGTATGAAACATGATAATGCGACTTCGTTAACTTAAAAATCGAGTGAAGGCTTTTACAATAGATGGCCTAACTAGCATTTAATCGTATCGTGCCACCTTGTAACTCTATTCATACTAAAGCGGACGCATTTGCAGTCAAAGTGATTGAACAATTAGTATAGTGCGATGCTACAGTTCGGTGCATGAACTTGCATGCTAAAGCTAAACACGGCACTTAGTCTTTAAATTAAATTTCAGCAGTCTTGGCCTTCAAGTAAACACATAAGTCAAAATAAATACAAGCAGCCTGGGCTGGCTGGCTGACTGGCAGACTGGGCGACTGGGCTACTGGCTGTCTTATGCGCTTATGGCTGTCAAAAGAATTTTTTTCCTCTGTGCCTTAGCAATGGCATTTTAATTAAAAACTTTTCACAGCTCAGGTGTAGGCGGATAGGCTGGCGCACACATGTGCCACGTAATTAATTGCACAACTACCTTGAAAAAAATCAAAAAAAAAAAAAGAAAAAAACAAATCAACAACGTAGCAAACATTACAACAAGCAAGATTTCAGGCAACACGACGACGGTGAATCTGCTTTTTGATTCTATTTTGTTTTATTTTCGTTATTTTTGGCTGACAGTCCTTTTTCCGGTTGTAGGCAATAAGGAGTACGTGTCTGGCATTGTTTGTTTGCCTATTAAATAAGGCTATGGCTTGCGCTTTGGCAACAAACCGTGCTGCGGCTCATCTTAGCTCAGGAACGTGCCGAGCATTGCGAACTCAAACAGCGCGTCGCGAGATCGTGATTACACGCAGCGCAGCGCAGCCCAGCCCAGCCCAGCGCAGAACGCACAACGCACAATGCGCAATGCGCAACGCTGAACGCGCGATGAAGATATTAGCATAAGCACACACACACTGCCCAGCTACGGTGCGTTGCGTGTTGCTATGCTGGGGGGCTTTGAAATGCAATGCAAGGTGGTGACTTTGGTGACTTGATGACTTGGGGACTTACCTGCAGCTCAGACTCGTTGCCGGAAGTTAGCGATAATTTACGACTGCGTTCGCGTTCCAGTCTCATGAGTATTTGTGCATTCTGCTCACACGTGTACGTATGCGTTTTGCGTCGCCGCTCCATGCTGTACTCGTAGAGTGGCCGTGACGGATCCGGATTGATTTCCGCCTCGTCGCCTACATCGCACGAGCACAGCGATTGATTGCTGCGACCCTTGTTGCGCTTCAGCGAGCCGCGATGATGAAACTGCTGCTGCTGCTGCTGTTGTTGTTGTTGTTGTTGTGGCTGCTCGCTCACATAGTTCGCAAAGGTCACAACATTGTTGGCAGCACGGGTTGGCAAACTGCCTGCTATGGCGGTGAGGCTGCTGTTGGAACTACTGCCACCGATGCCACCGATACCGAGACCGACGCCGCTGGCTGCAGTCTGCAGATTATTGCTGCCAATAATGCCGCCAACACCGGAACAGCTACCGGAACGCAGCACTTGCATTGCCGTATCCGAATAGTGCGATGACACTTCGCAGCTATCGAAGCTGTGCTGCTCATAGGCAGCCGTGGGTCGTATGCTTGAATAGCTGGGCGCCACTGCCGTGGGGCTGAAGGAGCGCAGACGCATGCCGGCCACGCCGCCATTTGGTTTTCGCTTTGTGGGCGAGACGTAGAATATCTCGTGATCATCCCCATACTGCAGCAGCTCGACGCCACCGTTGGCCACACCGACGGCGCTGCCGCCGCCCAGACTGCCACTGCAGGCGCTGACGGCCGCAGCTGTTGCCGTTGTAGCCGTGCTGCTCGTCGTGCTGCTGCCGCCGCCGCTTGTCGTGCTGTGATCGGAGAGTGTCTGCAGCAGCGGATTGCGCTGCAACGTGGGCTGACCGTGTCCGTTGCTTAGCTGCTGGCTGCTGCCCATAAAACCGATTTCGAACTTCTTCAACTCCAGCGCCGCATACTGCTCAGCGCGCAGCGAGTGTTGCTTATGCAGACGCGGCATAGGCGCATCCACACTGTGGCCATTGCGTCGCATGTCAGTCATTCTGCTGCTGCTGCTGCTGCTACTACTGCTGATAATGCCTTTGCTGCTTTATTGTGCTTAACAAAGCTTTGTTTGCTTTTTTCTCTTTCTGTTTTGCTTTTTTTCTGCTTTATTTGCTTTGCGTTTTTGTTTTCACTTTAATCTTGCCGTGCCTGGTGCTGCCTAGTTTAGCCTGATTTGGCCTAGTCTAGTTGCCCTGACGGTACATGCTGCGGCTGCTGAGGCTGCTGAGGCTTATTGTCATCACTTTGCTTGCGCTCTGCTCAACCTGATTGTGCTTGACTGCCTGCCTGCCTGCCTGCCTGACTGCTTTGTCGCCTGCTGCTGCTTACCGTTGTTTGGCTTCGCTCATGAAATATTCATGCGCGGCTGCCGCTGCTGCTGCCGCTGACGTTGCTGCTGTCCCAAGGCAGTCTCAATCGCCTGGCAATGGCACTGTCGCCCGAGCTGGCTTTTACACTTGGTTCACCTACGGCTTCTTCTTCGGATTGTTCCTCTTGTACTACTTTAGCAATTGCGTCTCTTTGCGCTCACTTCCGACGCGTTCGTTCGTCCTTGTTGCTCGCCGCTGATTTGCCTTGCAGGTTGCGCACTTTGCATTTAAATTTCCGACATACGCCTGCGGCATGTTTGTTGGCCAACGTACGTGCGCATGCAGCCACTTGTGCCCGCTGCCGTCGCCGGCGCCGCTATTCACCAGCTACGTTTGCGTATTTCTTTAAAAAAATTTAAATATTGCCTGCTGTCATTTCGCTACTTTCCTTTTGGTTTTTTTCTTTTTTTTGTGTTTTTTTTAAGTGAGTTTTTTCTATGCTAGGGTTGGGCGCTTTAAGTGGCACGCTTAGCTGGCAGGCTTCGAGCCGTTGTCGTCGCAAATGGAATCAGAATCAGAATCGGAATCGGTATCAGGAGTCAAGACGCAACCTTAGTCGCCTTGCTGCTACTCGTCGCTGTCACTGTCACTGTCGCTGTCGTCAGCTTGGCTTGGCGTTTAATCCGGATAACGATTTCCTTATGTCAATACAACAAATTTGAAATCCGCTTTACTTTACTTACTGCCGAGCTGCAGAGCTGCCAATGATTGCTGCCTGCTGCCTGCTGCGGGTAGCAGGTTTCTGTTACCAATTGGCAAATGCTTCGCTTGCCTTGCGTCGCACTTAATCCTGTGTAAACTTATTTTTTTGCTCCCCCCTTTTTCTTTTTTATTTTTTTGCTTTTGCAAAGTTGCGTATTTTTCATTTAAATTGCTCCAATTGTTTCTTGATCGAGTGTTGCCTGGCATGCGGGAGTCATCGGCCGTGTGACTGCCTCACTTCTGTCTATGTGCCACGTTCTATGGATGAATATGTCAACGACTTCTGCTGTGCTTTTGATTTGCCAGTGACTCTTGTTGCTGCATCGTCGACGCTTGATGAGTAGCAAAAAATGTTGATGAGCTGTGCTACAGCTTTTAGTCTTCGCTCTTCTTTTTTTTTCTTCTTGTAAATGTTGTTGTTTGTATAGTGATTTAACGCTGCTTTTCGGTATACGCTTTACTGCGTGTTGTATGTGCTGCTGCCATCAGTTTCGCTTTGGAAACAACTGTAAATGAGTAAAAGAGCAAAAAAAGGGGCATGAGCTGTAGTCGATATATGCAAATGCATTTAAGCAATGGTACATTGATGTTGATTAAAAAATATTGCTATGTAAATGATACGATTATTGAGAGTATATCATTTTTTTTTATTACGTTTTTTGTCAATGCATTTACTATTCTTTTTAGGATTGCTTTGCTCATTTGATTGCGATTAAACGACATTATGCATGTATTTTTTTTTTTTTGTCTATGACTATTTGTACAGATTTTGTATAATTTTTCTTGAAAGGGATGTGATTTCAAATTGAAGTTTTTGATTGATATTCTTACATGATGACAGATAAGCAGAGCATTTATTCTTGTTTCTGTATTCCATTTTCTAGATGCATTCATTTTAAGCATTATGTTTGTTTAAAAAACTGTTGCATACATTTTTGCGCTATTTGATTTTTGTTTTGCTCATGCAAGATTGATATAGTGTAGTCGAATTTCGTATTCATAAAAAAAATGCTCAAATATTTCTTGTGTAAAATAATTAAACAAAGTAATAATGGAGAACAATCGGCAAAAAATATTTATTTAATTTTGATATTCATACATCTTTTCTTTTGCATTTGCCAAAGACAATACAGCAAAGTTTTTATTAAAATTTATGTCTAAAAAAAAATTATTGGTTGATTGAAAAATGAGAATTTGTATAAACTCGCTTAAATTCCTTAAAGTCCTAGCTAAACACTTTATCCCAATAGGTTTGCTTGCAAGTATTTTTGTATATAGGTTAAGTGTAGCGGAAAAGTTTCTTTCCCGCTGCTCAAATTGTCAATTTGCCATTCCGCACGTATGTGTGCACTCGTATGTACCTACATCCGTTGCTGGTAATTGAATTTTTCGCATTTTGATGCCAATTAGTTGCAAATTTTCTTTTACGCTTGTTAACAAATTTGTCAGCTGCTTATGCGATATTAGCAAATCATGTTGTTAATATTTATAATGTGCTTTCGCTTCAATTTCATGTGCCAACATGCAATTTCCTTATTTGCGTTTGTACACACACACAAGCACTCACACACACCCACACAGGCACACAAGCTGCTTAGGACGAGCTCAAATGTCGTTTATTTCTTTGGCTTGGGGAATGTGCTTTGGAAAATACTTTGCTAACATTTTTATCTACTAATTATTTACATGTACTCGTTAACGAGCTTAAAAAACTTTTACAAACAACAAAAATGTACCAAAAAAAAGAAAGAAAAACTCACTGTGCAATCAGCTACAAAACAATAACAACAGCAACAACCACAAAAGAAACAACAAAAAAAAAATATCGTCTGTTTATAACTTGAAAATGAATGGCAAGCGAAGACAGGACGCAGCTTTTGTTTTTTGGAAACTGTTTGGCGCGGCATGGGGCGATCATGGGCAACGCATGAAACTGCAGGAAATGCGTAAAAATTTGTTACAAAAAAAAAAAAAAGTCGAGGAGACAGGGAAGTTAAAGAAAATATGGCAAAAGTTGTGCCGCGTGCGCGCAACTCTTAAAAATATTTAAGCAGCGATAAATATCAGTAAAAATATGCAAGGCACTTGACTTGATGCTCGAAACTTTTTCGAACTTTTTGTTGTTATGTTGTTGTTTTTGTCGGTATTATAGGCACGCTTTCACTTCGGTTTCTTTTTTCTTCTTGTTGCTTGGCATCGTAATGAAGCACAGACAGACAGACACGCAGATAGGCAGGCAGATGTGCAGGCGATTCCCAGATACGCGCATATGCATGGATACGTTTACAGCTGTAGGCATGCACAGTCAAACTTCGCTATAACGCACAACTCTATAACTCTCTATAATTACCCCCAATTTTAATGTGTTATATTACTGTACGTATTTACTATTTCTTTTTTGGAGTCGCCATATTTAGAAGTTGCTACTCGAAGACACTAATAATGAAACGTTTTGCACAACTATTGCATTTCATTATTCCTTGTAACGAATTATGCAATAACAACTTCAGATTCGCTGTAGAGAAGCTTCACTGTATCTGTACATGTGTAAGCGAGATAAGCTAAAGCATACCGTGTAAGTTGTTGTTATCACTAACTTAGACATTGTTGCCAAGTTCTCGTTGTTGTTGCTTTCATGGTTTTGATTGTTGTTGTTGTTGTTATTGCTGCATAAATTATAATAAAGTTGTTGCGTAAGTTTGAACATCGGCTGCCGTTCAATTATTTATTTTATGCATTAAAATCAGATTTCTTTTTGATTATTTTTTATTTTTTTGTTTTTTCCATATTATTTTGTTTCCTTGAGGTTTGATTTGTTTGTATCTTACGTTAGGCAACGAAAATTTGACAAGTGCCACAAGGCAGTTACTGCAGTTACGGTGCACAATTTGTTGCCGGTTGCCTAGCATCCAATTTTCGCAACTGACTGGCATTGCCTGCTGTGGGGAAGCCTTATGTTTTGGTTGGACTGTTAAGCTGATCTGCGATGTTTTTCGTTGTTATGCGTTGCGGCTTTGTCGGCACACGTTGACTGGCTGTGAGTCTACTTTCAAGTTTGTTTTTCTTTCTGTTTTTTTTTTTTTTTTTGACTGTTTTGTAATAAAATTTTATGCAGATGCTGTTGCCTGCAGCATCAATTTAATTATTTGTGTCTGAGTATGCGTTGCTGCGCTTATTGGTAGCGTGTGAATGATGTCAATCCTTATGATTTTTCTACTGTCTGCTGCTGTTGCCAAGGCAGCGATTTGTTATCTTTTATGTATGTAACATATCTGTGTCCTATATCCACTTTATTATTTTCGCTGCTATTGACTTAAATTGACGCTGTCAGTTTTACTAAGCACACATGGCTCAAGATTAGGACACCACATGTTTAACGCTGCTGGCTGCCTGGCTCACGTGGCTATGCTCTGCGCTGAATGGGAATTAAAGACACATGCGTGTGTTTGTGAGCGTGCGTGTGTGTACCTTGGTGTGACATGTGGTATGAACACACACATGCTGGCGCAAGGCAGACTGAGTCATACCAGCCTTGTGCGATATTGGTTAAAATCAATAAATTGAAAAACTGCGCACGCTTAACACTGCACCGCGTCCTGCCTCATGCTTTGCCAGCAACTAATGTCTGTCTGTCTATTTGTGTGTGCGTGTGCCTGTGTGTGTGTGTGTGTGTATGTGTGTGTGTGTCATTTCGTTTTGTGCCATTCATGAAATTGTTGACGTTGACAGTTGGTCTTGTCGTATAGCAGTATGGCATCGTTCGGGTGCGCGCTCGCATCAATAGACACTTTTAGATAAATTGCGTTTTTCCTTTTCAATGTTTTTTCTTTCCGCTTTTTCTATTTCGTTGTTGTCTGGTTTGTTATTTTTGTTGTTGTAGCATTTCATAACGCATTCAAGTGTAAATGAGTTCATTGTAAAAAAAGAAAGAAAAAAAAGAACAAATTTTTATTCCATTTTATTTATTTAATTTTGTTAGTTTATTTTCTCTTTGTGTGGGATACACACACACACCTACACACACACACAAACACACACACAAACACAAAGTCAGTCAGTCAGTTGTTTGCAGCGCATTCATCATACGCAATGTTTGCCTGTCTATATGTGTTATACTTCCTTCTTTTGCCTTTCGTTTTTGCGCGTTTGTCGTTCTTTTGTTGTCGTTTCATCACATGCTCCAAATTTGTTTTTGTTGTTTTTGGTTTTTTTTTTTCTTTATATTTTTTGCCAAATATTATTGCCAAGGTGTTGCCGCAATTTTGTTGACTCGGTTTCTTATTCATTTGTTTTGTTGTTTTTGGTTTTTTCTGATATTTCATTTTATAGAAAAATACTTCACATAATCAAATAAATGCTAAAGGTTTTCATTTATTGCCATTTGTCTGCGTGGGTGTTGTCATTTATTTGATTTTTCATTTTTGACGTATTTTTGTTAAAAAATTCTTTGTATTTATATGCCTGACAGCGTTCTTATATTTTATTTTATTTTTTTTTTGTTTGATGCGTTTATTTACTTAGACATGCGTTTTTTTGAGTCAATTTACCGATTTTCATATTAGAATACGCTTTGGGTTTGCTGTGTGGCGGACGTCTGGCGTCGTGCGTACAAATCAAATATTTAAGCTCATATGCGTATGAGTTGGAAGTTAATTTTGGGAAAGTAATTTATTTTTGTTGTTGCAGGTTTTGTTATATAAATTTGCCATAAACCGGCGCATTGGCAGTTATAAACTTATGTTATATGAGACCTATTTTATAACTGCTCAGAAGAAACGTTTGAACCTAAAAACCAATGGCTCATGCAGTTGACGTTAAACTTTGGGAAAACTAGAACGAAAAACAATGATCCCTTAGAAATTTAAATCATTAAAAACAAAGGGACAAGAGAAAATTGACGAGAAAGCTTTCATACTAACTTCTATCAAAACATTATCCTACACAAAACCTACACAAAATGGTATTAATTCCTGCTGTTTAATCTTTTTGCAAAATATCATCTATCTAACTAAATATTTATTGTAACTTGTGTAAAAGGTCCAATCCATTTTGATATAGTTTACTTAAGTTGTACAAAGTTGTACCTTAATTTTGATAATGAATTTGTAAATAGACGTTTTCATTATTTTAGTTTCATTATAAAAGTTAATGAGGAAAGCTTGTGGCTACGTTAAGTTTTAATGTCGTATGTGTAATCCCTGGCTAAAGTTACTTTACTAAGATTAAAAAAATTATTTTTTCCACTTTGTCGGTTTTCCTTCAGTACTAATTAGACATACGCGGGAAATATGAAATTGGTTAAATATTATAAGTAACTTTATTAAATCTTTGCTTATTAAATAACAACTTTTCATAAACGCATACATTCCATTTAATCAAAAGAATACATCAAAAGAAATCCCAAAAGCTTTTAGCGCACTTTTGCCGAAAAAAAGGTCACAATTACTTGCCTTATAAGCGCAAATGAGTATTCTGCGCCATGAAGCATGCGACTGGCACACTTACAGACACACATTCACACGCATAAACACCTTTTTTTTTAGCGCATGAATTGTTGAGCATTGGCAGACAAAACTAATTTTAGACATACGCAGTAGAAACCCTGCACGACACAGACGAGTCAGCTTAGTGCAGCTTACATGTGTACGTGTGACAAAGTGCTTTTGGATAGCAGAGAAACTATCTCCTTGAGGGACGAATTAACAGGAGTGGGATTTTTGTAGTTGAGTCTGAATGATGATTTAAGCGCAACTTGATGGTGAATGTCATAAAGGTGTAATACGCATGAGTATGTGCGAGCAGCTGACGCTGACTGACGGCGGCAGCACACGCAAATCGTTAATTAGAAAAGGAAAATGAGAAAACGAAAGAAATACCGTTGCATACCGACAGGCGCACAGCTCGTTATCACCTTCGTGTCTGTGTCGCAGTTTGCTGTCACGTCGAGCATTTCGTCGTGGCAGGCCTTCCCATGCGCATATTAAGTTGTTGTAATACTTTTGTGCACCAGATGTTGTTGTTCTTTCTTTTTATTTTGTTACTTGAACTCTCATAAATTAGACGTGATCTATAACAATGAATTTTTATGCACGAAATGCTGACAACTCACAGCACCAGGCCACGCAGACAGGGCGTGGATTTGTTGTAGCATGTGCCTGTGCGATTGATGTACCTGGATATGTAATCTTCGACATACATATATTTGAAATTTCTACTTATTCTTGCTTCTGACTTTGGCCTAGCGTTCGTATGGGTCCGTGGCTGATACTGGTTCGCTGAATTGGTTCGAGAAGATATTAGGTATATATAAAGAAGTACAGTGTTCTTGAAGTGAACATAACACTGGATAACATGATATAGGTAATGCCCATTGAGTTGGTAAAAAATGCCATGGATAATTGGTAACGCACCGGAATGTTTCCTAACATGCAAATAAATTTAAAAGGGGAATACCCAAATCGTAAAGGTGAACTTTGCATATTAAGCACCATGAAAAAATGATGTTTGAAAAGAATAATAAGAAAACTGAGCTCTGTTTAATTGGTGCACTCTACTTAATCTACACTATAAACCTGCAATCCTGTGAATGTGTGCAAACAGGAAGATTTGTGTAATAAGTGAAGTAAATCCAGAAGAAGAAAAAAAGAAATCAAACACATTGCAAACAATTTAAATCTAAATTTAAATTTCGCGACAAGAAGGGAGTGCACAATGAAATTCATTTATGGCATACTAACTCAAAGGCCAAAGCCAAGTTGTCACGCATAAATTTGTTGCATGCAGCCCACGCCAAGTGGATCACAGGCCGGCGCGTGCGTTATTTAATGTCGCAGCGGGCGGAAGCAAGCGACGCAGCAAGTCAGCGCTGCATGCGCTTTAATTGCGTAAGTTGTGCGAGTTCGCGTCCGTTAAGTCTATTCTTATGGCTTTTTGTGTTTGGCCTGTGTCTCAGGCCGACAAAGAAAAAAGTGAAGAAGAAGACAAAAAATAAAATGAAAAAAAAATTCGACTTAAGCATGAAACCAAAACTTTAGCCTTGCAGCAATTTCTACGCCTTGTACTTTGCCAAAAAGAAAATAGACAAGCAAAAGAAGGACTAAAAGGGAATTTTGCATCCGTTGCCGTTGCCGAAAACTTAGCTTAGATTGTTAAAGTGGCATGGCAATGCTGCATGCAACGGAAAAGCAAAAAAGAAGCGCCACGCATATTTCGTAAAGGCTTTCAGACTTGATTCCGAATACTTTGCGCTCCTTTCAGCAACAGCAGCAGCAGCAGCAACAATAGTTGCTGTCATAAAGCTGCTTAAGCTGTTTCTTGCCACTGGCACTGCCACTGCTGCCGCTACTTTCTTTCGACGCATAAGCGAAATCCTGCGTTGGCTTTATATTATTTTTAGCATAGAATTTTTGCCAAAAATCTGCATAGCCAAGGGGCGTTGCAGTTTACGCGCATCTTCGTGAAATTCAAACTGTGTGCGGGATTAGGGCCGCGTGTGGCATTACTTCTGCCAAAGGCATTGTGAACTTTTGTTGTGCTTCATGTTCTTCTTTGTGTTTTTATTAATAACTTGCAGTGGTTTCTTTCTGAGCAATTAAATGCGTATTTGGACTGTGATTACTTTGTAAAAGATGCATTTCATGTTTATGGTGGGGAGGAAGGAACTGTAGGAATTATGTTCTTTTATTTGGAATTTATTTGAATAAGATATTTTAAAATACAAATATCCCTTTGGTAACTTTGTAGGAGGTCACTTTATGCAGAGCATGAGTTATTTGCTGCGACTTTTCATATGTGTATGCTTATAGAAAGTGGAGACTTCCTGCTTCAACTTCGTGAAGAATTTCTTGAGCTTGAAAATGAAACTTGCGGTCATAGTCATTATAGACAGAAGACCATTGCTGGTAATGAAAAATGTTACTAAAATGCACTGAAGTGCAAGAATAATTTTCATAGCGTTTTGTTTGTTATTCAGTTTAGGATATTTCTTAATCAACAGAATTTTTTGATTTTTCATCAATTACTTGGCCTTGGGTTATACATGGAAATAACAACGATAGACTTGATGCGACAGAGTATTTAATGCAATGAGGCGTGGGCTAATGGAAGCAATTGTTTTGAAAAATATTATTATATGAAGTATGGAATTCAGTGTTGCGTACTTTTTGATTTAAGGAGCAATTCGTCCAATTTTTTGGATTTGGTTTCGGACTAATAGTATTAAATACAGCAGACCTCTTTACACAAAGCTTCTTATAATACACAAAAAGTGCCTTAACTGTGCATCTCTTAATTCTAATCTTGTAGGGTATCTTTTGCTTTGCTACTTTGACGTACAATGCACAGTGAACATTATAGAGGAAGCATGAAAAATGCGCGAAATAGAAAAGACTTAACACGAATTCGCTTTTACGTATTTAGCGAGTGAGACAACGAAAGCGAAAAGTGTAAAAGAAGCATTATATATTAAAAAGATAGAAAAATAAAAAACAGCAAGGGAAAAGAGGAAAAAATAAAGAAAAACTGCGAGAGAATAAAGTCACAAAGTTTTATGCAGTTTTCCTGTTGTTTTTTTTTTCTCCATGTTTTATGTGAAGCTTTTACGAGTGCGCCAAAGCTGAAAAGTTGAAAAATATTTGACTACTTCATTGTTTATTTCTAATGCTCTGTGTGGCTTTCTGCTTCCTTAGTGTCCTGGCTGGCAGTTCTACATGTCCTCGCGCGAACTCTTGCAATATTTATGCAGGAACCTGCGCATTTCGTGCCCTTTTTTATGCAGGATTTAAATAATAACACGTCGCTGCCATTATTGCTGCTGACTTTGCACTGACTCTAACGACCTAAAACGCACTTCAAAACTTAAGCAAAAAATGACATAAAAAATAAATAAAACAAGAAAAAACAAAAAAATAAACACAGCACACAGATACTTAACTAGATTTGCTAGCGGGCATTTTGTGTGAAATCTACACATGCAACGTTTTATCAGTGAAACTACACATGAGTGGTGTGCCCGGCGGTGTGTTTGTGTTTGTGTGTGTGTGTGTGTGTGCGTGTAGGTGTGAGTGTGTGTGTGCGTGTTTGCTAAAGTGGCTGCGGCTTCGCATTAGATAGCGCGACACATATAATCGCCCCCTCTCTGTACCCCGTTAGCCATATAAATACATACATACAAACACACACACACACACACACACATTGTCATAACTAACTCAAACTTATTTATCCCCAGAGACAGATTTATATTACTTCACTTGCAGCGTTTTGCCGCGCATACTTTGCCACCGGGCAATGCCGCTGTCACGTGTGCCCCACGCTGGACCATGCGTGGGATGTGTGTGTGTGTGTGTGTCTAGGCTGACTGCAGGAAAGTTGCTAATGCTGCCGGTCATGCTCGCCATTTAGCAGTTAGCTGCGGCACAACTCTGCATTTACGCTGTAACAATTCTGTATAAAATGCCACAGCAATGGCCCCACCCTCGCTGTCGTGCTGGCCCTCGTCCTCACCCCGCATACGCTGACTGGCCTAGAGTATATATGTTTGTACGCGAGGTTAAAACTCCAAGGTCTGAGCTGTAAATTTATCAGTGTCAAAAATAATAGCGCGCCGTTATCGCGCTTACTCGCTCGCACGCATGCTCTTTCGCTCTCACTCATGTGTTGGCTTTTAATAATTTCCCACGGCAAATATGTGAAAATGTGCATTTAGAGCGGAAATTGCTGCTATAGCACAGACACACACACACACACACACACACATACACACCATGCACATACACTACTCATGGTGTTAGAGAAAATGAAATGTTCGTGGCCAGTTTCGCCATTGTAGCAGTTGGCATAAGAACAATGGCAGAGCTTAGACCTAAGAGCTGCCGGGAGTTTTTCAAAGTCGGTCACTCCTTTGCTGCGCTGCTATTCAACTCAGTTGGCCACTTTTGCCCGCCTGTGCTATGTCTTCCAGCTGCTTTCATTTGCTTTTGCTTGTTTTTTTTTATTTTTGTTTTTTTTTTTATTTTTTTTTTTTGTATTCGTTTCTCAGCTGCACTACTCGTAGATTGTCCGTCTTTGCTGGCAGTCCTTGAAGCGCCACTTCTTTGTTGATTTGGCGTGAAATTTTTTTTTCGGAATCATGTTTTACTTTTTGCTGTTTGCCTCTATTTCGTATTTTGGCTGATTCTTTTTCTCGCATTGGTTTTTATGATTTCATTAAAATGTTCAGTTGGTTTTTCGCAATTTTTCGACATTTTCTTTTTCATTTTCATTATCTGTCAACATCAAAGTTGCCATTAAATTAATTGAATTTCTCATTTGCATAGCTTTAATGCAGTTTTGTTTAAACAACATTTTTATTTAACGTTTTGTTTTGTTTCATTTTTCATTAAGTCATAATTGAATTACTGCCATTTGTTTGATTTGCATTCAGCAAAGTTACCAACAATTCTCGTTCCCTTCCTTTCCTTTTATTTTCCTTTTGGTTTTTTATTTGTGTTATTTTTTTTTTAATTAGTTATTTGCGCTTTAGATGGCGTTACCATGTTGCGGCTGACGCTGCAAATTGAGTTATTTTTTAGTTTTGAAATTTTTTTTTATAAATCCATTTACGTTAAGCTTCAGTATGACGAAAATTACATTAATGAAAGTTAATGCAAATATTGTATGTACAATAAGCTTTACAGTGAATCCTTTATTCGTGGCATGACGCCCAAGTTCTGTTTTTTCTAAAGCGCCAATATGCTGCAGTATTACCTTTCTAATATAAAGCGAACAAAGCCAAATGGACTGGGTTAAAATTTCATCATGAACATTCACATTTTGTACATTTTAACGTAGCTGCTTATAAAATGTTTAAAACGATGCTCTCATCAATATTTTATATGCACAACGTCAAATTTTGCTCAATAACAGAACTTTCGACTTTTACTTTGGATTCTTTTCTTTTACAATTTTTGTTTGATTTTCCTTTTTTTCGAGACTGTTTTTTTTTTCTTTAATTTTATTTTTTATGTATTGTCGTCTGCCTGGCAACATTTTGTATCGATGAATGTTCCAAAAACTTTGCTAATAATAAAATATTTAAATATGGCCAAGTTGTTGTCGAAATTTTTGCTATTAACTAAATACTTTGGCAAATTCATAAATTCAACACGCAACAACATAACATGTATACTTAACTTTAAAAACAAAACAAAAAAAAGAAAACGTAGAAAAACAAAAAAAAGAAAAAAATAAAAAATAAAAGAAATTTATGTGCGAAACTTTGACTCCGCACGCGTCACCGCACAGCAGCGTACCGTGCTTCCGCTTTGTGTGCTCTGCCTGCTTAGCCGTCAAGTTGTCTAGTCGTCTTCTGCCAACAGCATGTCGGTCGCACAGAGTTTATTAACTTGATTTTTCACAGTAATAAAAGTTATATACTGCCAATAGCAACAACAATAACACAGAGCACAGAGAACGACAAGAATAACAAGCACATTGACGACCGACAAGAGCGAAGAATCGAAAAATGTTCGCTGCAAGTCACAGCTTACAACATGAGAAAACAAATGCGAGCGAAAAGAAGCAGAAGAAAAGTGTGCCTTGTGGGGACAGGCTGGCGGTTGGGAGAGAGAGCGAGAGAGACCAAGGACAAGTTGAAAACTTTGCTATTCATGCTCTGCATGTTCATCAAAGCCAACATATTACCAATATTGGTCATGGTTTAAGCATTTTCAACAATCTGATGACTGAACTTTTTATATATTGTTTCTATGTTTTTTGCTTTTATTTCTTTTCTTTTTTATTTTTTTATTTTTTGTTTATGAGCCATGGCGTTTGAGTTATTCTGTGGTGCTGTTCTTTGCTTGTTGTGTACTGTTGCGTGTTTAATCATTTTATATTTTGTTGGTTTTTACTATTTGATTTTTTCCATTGTTTTTGTAAATTATAGGCGAGCGAGCGCCTTAAGTTGAGCTGCGAGTAAAGTTTGTCAGCAGCACGGAAGTAGCTTGTGAGCATAAAGGCACGCCAAGGAACAACAAGGCAATGCCAAGGAACTGATAAAACTGACCAAGCAAACTAACTTGCAACAATATCGATCTATACGCATTTCTATTGAATGCTACGTGTGGTTGTGTGTGTGTGTGTGTGTGTGTGTGTCATTGATATGCGTCACAGCTTGCTTGCAACTTTTCCTAACTGTCGAGGTGAGCCAATTAAATTTCATATGCGCAACGTTGCGTTGTTGGTTTGTTACTTCACCCAAGTCATTATATGTCGCGTCAATGGTGTTGCCTTTTTTTCACATTATGATTCAAGAAAAGAAAATAAGAAAAAGCAAAACAGAACCTCAACCGCAGTCATAAAAGTTTAATAAGCCAATAAGTTTGCGCAGGTGTTGTCTTTGGCCATTTCTGTTGGTCATTTATGTTGATGTTAATGCATGGCCTAAAAATGTGTTAGGCGCCTGGCCGCAAGTAAAATACATTAGAAAAGTATTTTAGCAAATGCCTAAGTTACATTTACAAAACCGAAAAGTAATTTACAAAAATATTTATTATGCAATTTAAAAAATAAATACCATTTGGCCATACAATTAAATTTTATGCGCTACACGACAAAGTTTTTAACAAATTTTCCAGAATTTTCGAATTTTTTATGTTCAAGTTGGAAGACCCATTGCCCCACATACCTTGCAGCAAATATTATTATTTGTAAACGTCAAGATTAAAAAAAAAAATAAACAAAAAACCAAATAAAAAATTTACAAAGTTTCATATTAGGTTTTCCAAGAAAGCTACTAAGTTATGCCAAAAGGTTGAGGTAGGCTGCTGCTTGCCAATGCTGCCTAACTGCATAAGAGTTGTGCCACTAATGCTTTGGCATAAAATGCGTCAGCTGTAACTTAGGTCATGTGCCACGTGTCTCAGTTTTGTTCCTTCAAATATTATTATGAAAGGACTTCTTGCATAAACGAATATATAAGAGATTGCAGATGTACACCTGACAGACGCATTCGCTGTTGTATGAGCAGACAGTCAATCAAGTTGGCAAGCACATAGGCGACGCTCAGCTATTCGAAGATAAAAGCCTCTGAGAACTCAGGTCTAATTCGCTAAGCAAGTTGACGCCAAATTACTCTCAGCTGAGAAAACTATGACGTTCATGAAGTGTAAAAGTCGAGAGGAGCACTTTTGAGGGCAGTCGATTTACAGATGCACTTTGCAAGGCCGCAACTTATTTAAAGGGTTTTATCTACAGTTCTGCTTTTGCGTTCATTGTGAAAGCATTTAGTGTCTTAAAGTCGGCCAACGGATAGAGTTTAATTTGTACAAGTCTACAACTGAATAATGCGATCCACCTGGCTGATATGATAAATCCTGTTGTTTGGATTTTGAACTTTCGGTCATTTTATTAATTTCATTGCTTGTATACGCAAGCGCTGCCGACGCATTCGAACTGCTTCGAAACGCAGAAAACTGCTTTTTTATAGTCTGCTGCCTACTGCCCAACTTCTACTGCCCACGGCCCAATGTCTGCTACCCACCTCGCAGTGGCCAGAACTCAGAGTCTGCTGCCTACTGGCAACTGTCTATTGCCCGCAAAAGCAGTGCAGCTTGGCAAGTAAACGTTGCCCAAGGAGTGGGAGTAAGTACGTGGGCAAGCATTATTATAATGCTAATGGGTAGGTATGGCATGGTCTATGCCTAATGGTTGGCATAATTTTAATTGACGTCTATTTTGTTTTTTTTTTGTTTTTCTTTGTTTAGTTTTTTAAACTTGGTTTCTGTTGTAAAAAGTTTGCCGATTTAAAATTCGAAACAAGTATGTCCTGCAGGAGGGTTCGACTTTATTATTCTTGCAAGCTATTAGCATATTTTCAACAATACAATATATACAACAGCTTAAATAGCTAATAAGCGCATTAGGCGGCAGGACACAGCAGCAGGCAGGACAAGTGCTTAAGGATTGTTTGGCGTGGGTGTGTTTTGGCATATGCGTGCGTGTGCTTTAGTTGCTCTTTTACTTGTTGTTGTTGTATTATTGTGTTTGTTTATTTGTTTGTTTGCTTGCTTGCTCGCAGCGCGTTGTTAGGCATAAGTCTTTTCTTTTAATTTATTTCGCAACTTGTTTTTGTAATGCGTACTAATAAAATTGTATCGAAGCCTGCTTGAGGGCGTTTCATGTTAGCAAATGGCAAAATCTTGTACTCTTTGACTTAATAATAGACTTCGAACGAGTGATTGTTGTTGTTGTTGTTGTTGTGGTTTCTGTTGCTTTTGCTCTGTGCTCTATTAAACGAATATGCAGATACAGCAAAAACACAATTAGTGAAAAGTACTAAAAGAGATATACGAGTTTGTTTGTGAGCATTAAGCGCGCAGACCATCATTAAAGACCAGCAGCAACGCTTGCGGCTGCTTAATGTCTGCCTAACATATTAATAAGCTTGCATATATACTCGTACATGTATAAAGTGTCTGTGAATGTGTGCCTAAGCTGATGAAGTATACAATAGCTGTCGAAGATGACCCGTACAAGCAGAAGCAGAGGCGGCAGCAGCAGCAGCAGCAGCAACAGAATATTAATTATTATGGACTGCTTATGTGCATAAATTAACCTTAGGCTAAAACTACTAAAGCAGTTAAGCATATGCTGCATACTTCTGGCGCATAGCGAGGCGTATGAGTAATATTTTAATACTTCTCGCATGAAAATCTCATTTCAAACAATTAATAATTAATATTTCATTTCAAAATTCTTCGTAAGCGTACAATAGCTTAAGCATTACTTTACTTAAGTAAACTACAATGCGTATTAGACAATGTTAAAGTGTGATTGTGTGTGTGCATGTGTGTGTAATGTATAAGCGCTGTGCACATGCGGAGAGCATTGCACAAAGTGAGTTCACTTCCGGGCAACTTAAATCCGCTCAGGGTACTTTGGCACAGGCAAAAGTTGAATAGATAAGCAATCAAAGCTGAAAATTATTACGTAAAAATAATTTTATGAACAGAGAAAATAAAAACAAAAATAAAAATAAAAAATGAAAAAATATAAGCGATGTTGAGAAGCATGACGAGGATGACGACGCCGACGACGACGATAAGGACAAGGATGACGAAGGAGCAACAACGATGCGTGGTAAGCAAGGAAAACGAGTTGATGTTTGAAAATTAATTTCCCAAGTGCATTATTTAGGGTATAAGCACACACAAGAAATAAGCGAGTTTTACGTAGTTTCACGCATACATCTACATAAACGTTGAAGCGTAGCCAAGCGCGTCATGCAGCCGAGACTGAAGCCGAGCCAACTGTGCGAAACGCAACAGCAGCAGCAACAGCAGCAGCAGCATATCAAAATAAGTATATGAAAAATGAATAAAGAAAAAAAAAGCAAATTTCTTTCCGAGAAATTAAAGCAGCATAAATCGCACAGAGGAAACATATTTAAGCAAACACTGAGAATAAAAGAAACGAGTTGCAGCAGCAAAAGAAATAGAAAAGAGAAAGAAAAGAAACCTTTCAGCGTAAACTTTGCTGCTGCTCCTGTTGCCGTTGTTGTTGCTGCTACTACTGTTGAAAATATGATGAAGCAGTATTTTCAGCTGCTATTTCGTATATTTTTTTTCCTGTTTTTTTTTTCATATTATAGCTGCGTAATAGGCAAGATATGAATATCAGTTAGCAAGTTGTGGGTAGCTGCTGCAATACAATACAGCGTTTATAACAATATTAAAATGGAATCGATTAAACTTAACAAAATGAGAAAAATGAAAAATAAGCAAAGAACATCAGCGGGGACTTAAGTTATGGCCAAGAGGCGGATTGAGTATAGAGTTTCATGTCTTGATCGTTGGCTTTAAACAAAAGTTTAAGAAGCGTATCTTTTACGACTTCGACGCTTCTCTAATTAGTTTGTGAAGGCAAGTATGAGTTAAACGATTATTAGCGTAACACGGCATTAAGACGGTTGAATTATTAAGGACTTGCCACAGACGAAGTAGATTTAAATAAGTGATGTTAAAGACTGTTTCAGCAATATTGATCCATGTTACTTAGAAACTTTTAAGAAAATATAAAATTGTGCTTACTAATATAGTGATTTACTCTTCGAATTCGCATCAATACTTTTAGTGTTGATTGATTTAACGATTGACGATTGAAGCTGCAGCTGGGATACACACAATTTATTTCAGCTTGCCTGATGTTTTTAAACAAATGCTTGACTGCTTTATAGCAAATAGCAAATATCGGGCGTAGAACAGTTTAATCACTTATTCCGCCTTGTTTCTGTGTGCATGCACGAATCTAGCCGAAAGCTATATCAACAAACTGTATATGCGGGAGTGACTGTGGGTGTGAAGTATCAGCAGCACTTAATCAATTAATCACTTAAACTGCCGAGTTAAATGCAACACGATGTCGCAGGCGCAGCTACCGGGAGTTTATATTCGCATTTGTATCGTACAGTAAATACTCGCATGCATTTGCCAATTACGCCTTGCAGCCGTAACTATTGTTTGACATATTTTCATTTACATTGTTCGTGTTGTTGTTGTTGTTGCAGTCATTATCTGTCTTGCTTTGGTTGTTGTGTGCATTCTGTATCTCAGTTTCATTTTTTGCTTTTGCTTGGCTCACAATTTTCGCAACAACAATGCAGCATGGCAAAGTGCTCATAAAGTTTTATGATTTCGATCAAGTTGAGTGCGGAAATTATTAAAAGACGAATCTGTTTCAACATCCTGCCCTGCGCCGGCTTTTTCTTGAGTGCGTTAACTCAGCATACACATAAAGGATTCGGATATAGGCGACACGCATACGCATGCCTTGGCCTTTGTGCTCTTATATCGATATAATCTCATATGCGACGCCAGCGAGTAGACTCACGTGGCTGTGTCTGGCCTGGCCAGGCTGTTGATAAGGCAAGGCAGAGCAGAGCAAGGCAAAGCAAGGTATGGTGACATGCCATGGTAGGCGCATTAAGCTAAAGTGCACAGTTACAGCAGCACAATGCAGATATGTGAGTATATCGATACTCTCATATAAAAGACACACACACATACACATCACAGACATAAGCCAGGTTGTGTGTATGGCTCCCTGTGCAATTTTCAATTTATTTCAAAAGTTCAGCGCTGCCCTGTGACAAAAAAGGAATAAGAAGACAGAGAAAAAAAAAAAGGGAAGACGAAAAAGTGGAAGCATGTTGCTGTGTGCTGTGTGGTGTGTGGAGAGAGGGCATGTGTACATGTATATTTGCTTGCAGGTCGCTGCTGTTTGTTTGTTGGTTTGTGTGCTTTCCCTCTGCTATTCTGATTTTTACATTTCTGAAGCACAGTGCGCGTTTATTTGCGCTGACAGTACTCACGGGAAAGGTGTCTGCCATACCGTGCCGTGCCGTGTCGTGTCGTGCCGTGCCATGTTTATCTATGCGTGTTTTATTTGTGTTGAATGCTGCATTGTTGTTACTTTTACTTGGCCGATGTTGTTGTTCTTGTGTTGCTGTGTTGTGTATTTTTGGCTTTATATATTTTTCGCAAAATGCCTTTTGCTGCTACGTTTTTTTGTCAGTTTTACTTCACAGGATTTTTTGTTTCTTTTATTTTTCTTTTTTTTTTTTTGCTTAAAAATGAAAAACTTTAAATGCATTTATCGGCGCGTTCGTGCGTAAGTAGCACTTTTCGTTTTATGCAAATTGATTGTGTGCGTTTTGTGATACTTCTGCTCACTTTTTGTTGTTGCTGTTGGTTTTTTGTATGTGTATTCCTTAGTTGAATTTCTTTTATTTAATGGTTTTTTTTTTGTTCTGTTGCTTTTGTTCTTGTTAGTTGTGGCTGTTGTTGTCCCGTTTTTAGCGCGTAAAGTGTTTTGACAAAGTTTAGCCTCAGCTGAGTTCAGCTGAGCTCTGCTTGGCGCAGTCAAGTGTCCTGCCTTGAGTGAGATTTGCGTGCAAAAGTGAGATTTGTGTTTTGTAGTTTATGTTTTATTGCAAATGAAATGAAAATGTAATATGTGCTTTGTTTTTGTATTTTTATTTTTTATTGCTAAGCACGTTTGGTTGTGTGAAAATTATGCAAAAGTGTACGCTGCGCACTTTCGCACTAACTCGGGTGGCAGACATCAAAAGCATTATGTATAAGCCATGCAGAGATGCGACAGTCAATAAGTAATAAGATATCAAAAATCAGTGAATTGAATTACTTTAAAAGTTCTGCATGCATTTGATATATGTTTTTTCGTATTTATAAAGAGAATAATTTACAATAAAAGAAAATTGTTTTCGTGTTTTATTGGAACCAAATTATTTGCGTGGGAAGTGTCAGCTTGTCAGGAAATCTAAAAGGGAGAACATGAACTTGGTCACTTAAAATTCTTTGAATCTGCTGTTTGCTGCCAAGAGCATTATAGACAAGTCAGCCGACATGTCCCTAGCAGTGCTTCATTACTTACGATTTCAAAGTATAGAATGAAAAGGAGTTCATACTTAGATACTGTAGGTTAAGAATATGCTTTCGTTTCAGTTTATTTCGCAGACTGTTATCGAATTGGAACTTAGTAGCCAAAGCATGTTTTAGTATTTACCATCTTAATAATTGCTTTTAGTCCTGATGTGAGTTTGAATTATTTCATTCATTGAATTCTTTATGGGATGAGCTCTTCAGGAATACTTAGAACAGTCTTGTTGCCTAAGCATGTACATAGTAAAACATTAGTAAACCTTTTTTACAGTTCTCAACGCAACATACGTATTGCAAACAGTTTCCAGCTTTTTCAATGATCATTGTTGGCTGATAAAAAGAATTTTTCTTTCGGCTTTTTCTTTATATTTATTTAAATTTTATATGGGCTAGCCATTTTCTTATTTGCACTATGATATTATTTTGCGTTGTTGTTTCATTTGCTATTTACATGGATTTAGCCAAAAAAAAAAATATTATTTTTCATTGCAAACAATTTCTGCTATTTAACAAAAAAAGCATTTAATGTTAAGCTTTATAAACTGTGTCTTAAACTGTTCTCACAGATTTGGAAATAGTAGAAAAAAGAAAAAAAAAAAAAGAAAAGGCATAGAAATGAACGCCTTAAGCTAAGCCGGCGCTTAATGGGGCTCAGACACTTAATGCCATAATGCTAGGCACACATACACAATGCCGCCGTCAATAATCAACAGTTGTCCTTGAGCGTCATTGAGACAAGGCTCAGCAGGCTGTAAACAGCTTTTGTTAAAAATGCCCACATGGAAAGCAATTAGTGTCTATTTTTAAAGAACAAACAAAGCCAACGCACGTCTGGCGGTCATGTGCTCGCATTGTTCAGATTTCGGCCGAATGCCCCGAAATGCGTTCGTGGTCAATTCATGTGCCATTCCACATCTATGCTGTTTGCTTTTGTTGTTGCTTTTGTTGTAGTTTTAGCTGCTGGTGTTGCTGTTTTCGACGTTGTCATGCGTCAACGCACTTTTGAGTTACTCAAACCACACATACACGCACGCCCACTCACGCACAGCACGTGGCCGTGAAATTTCGTAGAAAATAGCTGAAGCAGAAAATGACAAGCGTGTGAGTATGTGTGGTGTGTGTGTGGCATAAGCGTACACAATGCTTTGGTGTACACTGTGAATGTGAATTTTGTGATTTTTTTTTTTTTTGTGTTGCTTTGGTTTGTTTGTTTTTAACGCTTAAACGAGGCGATAATCTGCGCCTGTCTGTCTCCCAAAAAAAGCATCCAACTAGCTCGCAAAAAAATTTACCGTATTGACGCATATACATATGGCGCAAAATCACACACACACATATGCGTTGACATACACACAGACACAGCACAGTAACCGCTCAATTATGTGAATATAAATATGAAATTCTGAAGAGTGAATATAACCTATTTCAATCCCGGTTTATCGTGTTTTTTCAAAAAGTTTGCCGTTATTTTTCCTAAGCAATTTTTGTTTTTAAGTTTTTTTTACAGTTAATCCGTAATGAGAAGAATTGGCTTTAGCAAGTTTGAAAAATAAATGAGCTTTACTTGATTGCCAAGAAAGTATGATACCAATTCTTCACAGTTTATGCTATTTATACTTTTCTCGGCATAGTTTAAATAAATCGACGTAGAAGAGAATACGTTTTATCTGAGTTAGTTCGCATAATCGAGCGGTTACTGTCCATGCGGGGGAGTATGTCTGCCTCTGTAAATTTCTGCTTGTCTACTTGAGTTGTCTGCATGCAAGTGCTTATGCGCGCCACTCGACACATGCTTTGCTGCTAAAAACGTTTAGAGAAATGACCGCAGAGCATGTTTTCAAAATCATTTGCTAAAGTTGCCAGAGATAACCTACAAAGTGGCTCACAACAACAATAGATAACAACAACAACGACAAGGAGCCAACAACACAACACAGCAGAACACAACAGCAGTACTTACACAACGCAGCAGTACTGGCCAGCTGCTTGACTAAGCATGAGTGCGGCTCTGAGGATGTTTTTGCACAGTCAGGTTCAGGTCCACTTCACACTTAAACGTTTTGCCTTTAAATAAATATGCGTTGCTCTGTGCCTTTCGTTTGTTTTTTTTTTTTTTTTTTTTTTATATATACATAAATGTATACATGTATATAAATATCACATATATATTATTTTATTTTATGTATTTTTAACGCATTTACTTATGCTGCTTGACGGTTTCCGTTGCCATAGCCGTTGAGTTGCCGCTGCCTGTCGGCGGCTGACGTCAATACGTTGCAGACTGCTGCTGACGTTTGCTCTCCGCTGCTGCTGTTGCTTGCCGGCTACATTTAGCTGCTTGAGCCCTTTTGAATTTTTTATGAGTTTCACCAATAATGTTGTATTGGTATTCATGTGTTGTGCAAACGCAAACCGACACACACATATACACATGCACACGCATCTATAGCATGCGTTTTATAAAAAAAAAAAAATAAAAATAAAAAAAAAACAGAAGAAACTTTTTGACTTTAGTTTTGCTTATTTAAGCCACTCACTGGGTAGCTTCTGCTGATACTGTTTGGCTGCTGTTATGGGCTTGCTGCCTGTTAAATTGAATTGTTTAACTTTTATTTGCATTATTATTTTTGATATATTAAATATTAAGTATTCAGTTGGCGCCACTGTGCGACTTTGGCTTATCATTTTGATTTTGATAGCCCAAATGGGCTTTTGCATAAATCAACCATTGGCTGCTGTCGTTGCCGTTGTTGTTGTTATTGTGTTTTTACGGTCATAGGATTCTGGCTTGCGTTTTGTTTTGTCTGCGAAAAGTTGTTTGGGGATTTGTGAGATTAGCCCGAATTCAATGTTTTCTAAAAATGTTTGTTCAACTGTTTTTTTTCTCTTTTTTGTATAGGGTATCAAAGAAATTTTGTGTTTAGTTTTTAAGTTTATTTGCATAGAATGCTTTTTAATTGGCTTCGCTGTTTATTGACACATTTGATGGACAGTCATTCGGTATTTTCAATGAAGTGTGAGCGATATGTTAATATGTCGCAATATTATTAAAGTGGCCCTTCCTCTTACAATATTTTTAGATCTAAATTTATACAGGAGATTTTGCTTATATGCCAAAGAGACTAATTAATTAACAAGTCAAGATTAAGCAGGTTTCGAATTTTGAATAATGGATTGAGTCGTATACTCGTGTTTATACTATAAACTTGTATTTTACATGCATTTACATATTTAATGAACATTAAAAGATAACTTACACACAACTGCTCACATACATGAAATGCGTTATTCCTTAATGCGCTGCAGCTGCACAGAGTTAATTCCATTCCAAATTTCAGCAAAATTTTGGATATTTTTGGCTATGCATTTGAGTGCGATTGATTTTCCGTATTTGAACTTTGGTTTTGATTAATTTTGCAAATATTTACGTTATTTAATAACCATAACAAATCACACATGAAATTTTCACACACAAAATCAACACTTGCGTGCACACATTACCCGACCACATGTAAAATTCAATTATAATATAGAGCAAAAACTTTATGGTTAAAAAAAAAAAAAGAACAGAATGAAACTGCAAAACACATAAATTTTTTTTATTTTGTTTTTGGCTACTGCCAGCAATCTTCGAGCCAAGCTAAGAAGAATCATGCCAAGTTCACGATGATTTAAAATGCAAACTGTGCACATATATTTCATGGTACACAGTGCGTATGATTGACATTAAAACATTAATTATGCAAGCAAACTGTGAAGTGAAAGGAGACAAACGATTTGCCAAAGTACAGCCAGGAAAAAGTAAAAGGCGAAAAATAAAGCAAAAAACTAAAGATGAAAATAAGCGCACTCACTTAGCTACACGTATAAGACGCCACACAACACGCGGCTACATACTCACGCACGCACGCAGCCACGCACAGACAGTTGTAAACTTTATTTGCTTTTTTAATTTAGCAAAACTTGAAGTTGATTGTTGATTGTGTATGGCTGGTATTGTTGTTGCCGTTGTTGTTGTTGTTGTTGCCGTTGTCGTTGCCAAGCAATTTTAACCTAGAAAAGTGTTTTTAAAACAGACGCCACAGCGTCTGCAAGGCGCCACCCCGCCCGCGCCTTCGTACACAACACTCACACACTGAAATGTGTATGTATATGTTGGTGACGGGGGTGTAGGGGGTGATGAGTACGAGCGCGAACTTTTGCACAACTTAATATTCAATTTTGTGCGCCGAGTGGCAGCAAGCAAGCAAAGCATAACAGCAGCTTACATTTTTCGCAAGCTTTGCACAAAGATTTTTCATTTGTGTGCGAGCGTTGTTGCATAAGTGCAGGCAAACGACTTAAGATAGTTGCCACACCGCAATCCGTACTCCGCACGGCCCACAGCACACACCCATCATTTGCTTTATTGCATATATATTCACTTAGGCAAGCAGACAATCACAGAGGCAACCAGGCAGTCAGTCAATGGTTCCTTGTGACTTTGGTTTCATTTAAATTTCTTTCTTTTTATTATACCCTTCACCAAAAAATGGTAAAGGGTATATTAAAGTTGTGCAAGTGTATGTAACGGCAAGAAGGAGGCGTCGCAGACCCCATAAAGTATATATAATCTTGATCAGCATCGAAAGCCAGTCGATATAGTCATGTCCGTCTGTCCGTCTGTCTTTATGAACAAACAGATCTTAGAAACGGTAAGACCTACAACCACCAAATTTTGCACGAAGAATCCCCCAATCCATAGGCATAACAAGGTTTTTTTTGTTTTTTTCGATATTCGACCTGTAACATATAGCTGCCATAGGAACGATTGGGTGAAAACCCACATTTAGTAATAAAAACCGTTTTGTTTTTCAAGATATATTCAGCAAATTTTGGATTTAACAGTTTTACCTAATGCCTAATCTAAAAATTATGTATATCGGTTTACTATATCATATAGCTGTCATAGGAACGATCGGCCGAAAAACAACATTTATTGAGAAAAACTTTTTTGTTTATAAAGATATCGTTACCAAATGGATTCAATAATTCAAAGTAATATCCAATCATAATTCTGGATATTATAAATATCGGTTTACTATAACATATAGCTGCCATAGGAACGATCAGCCAAAAAAGGGTTTTAGCTAAAAAAAAAATTTTTTTTCTTGAGATATCCTTACATAATGAATACAAAATATTGAAGCAACATAAAAAAAATTTTCAGTTTTGGATTGGGTACAGGGTTTTCTATAGTCGGTTACGCCCGACTATAGCCCTGCCTTTCTGGTTTTTCTTTTGTTTTTTTTTTTTTTTTTTTTTTGTAATCTTGTCGCATTGCATATGCCGCAAGTTTCTTAATAAAAAGTGCAGACGACAGCATGCAAATGGCATAGAGCAGCAGTAGCAACAGCACGAGAAAGGGCAACAAAGACAGAAGTCGGGGGCAAAAGCAGCCATACCTTTGACAATTGCTGCTGTGCAGTTGGCTGTTGTCTATGACACAGAGTATGATTTGCCTTAAAGCTTTGTTTTGGGCATACACGACGTATACGTATTGTCTTGTAGTTGACAAAAGTTTTTAATTGTCAGCGCATTGATTTAAATTTGGTCTGTCTCTCTGTCCATCTGGCCGCCTGCTGCTCGCTTATTTGCCTGACTGCCGGCAGTTACTTACTTATTTATTTATTACGCTTGGGATTGTGCTCCAGCGGCGCGTGGCTCTTGGCTCATGTAATCAGCAATTGCTGTGCAATGCCACTGACATTGGCATATTTTATTTAAGCAGCTGAGAACACTTTTCAATTAAACACAAAGATGTTTAGGGAGTTTGTTCGCCATGCCAAACAGCGACGTGCTGTGAAGTGCAATGCAAATGTAACGCAACGCAACGCAGCGTAACGCAAAGCAACGCAACGCAACGCAACGCAACGCAAAGCAACGCAACGCAACGGAACTCAACTTATTTTACTTTGCTAATTTTAATTGAATTACGAAAGTTCATTGTATTTAATTGTCGTCATCTTGTGCGCTTCGCTTGGGGTCTTTTTCTATGTTTTTTTTTTTATTTATTTTTTTTTTCAATTCTTTATTTTATTGTATATAGCGCTGCCAACATGGCGTATGCTTAATCAAAAGCATTTGCACAATTTCACTGGAATTTTGTAATCAAGCAGAGAGAGAGAAGAGTTAATTAAATGCTACTTGAATTTTTTTTTTTTTATTATTTACTTCTTTTTTGAAAAATTCATTAATTTGCAGCTTGTTACGTTTCCGTGACAGATTCGTCTGAAAGTTTTGTTTTTGCACAAATTGATTAGTTTTACTTGAAATCAATCATACGCCACGTAGACACGTTGACAGTCTAAAGGCTGTTTTTGGCTTTTGTTGTCTGTTTTTATGCACTTGCCAATGGGTTTGGCAACTAATTTACTACTTTGCATAACTAAGGCAGTCTGTATGGAAATTGCAACAACAGCAACAACAATAATAAATAGAAACAACAATTAGCAGCGGGCATTGTGCTGTCACTCAAAAGTAGCAAATTGAATTCAATTGAATAGGCAGACAGACACACAGACAGATACATAGCCAGACAAAAACGCAGACACACAGGTTCACAGGCAGACAGACTGACAGACTGCATAAAACTAAGCACGAATTCGAAGACGATGCCGGCTGTGAGGCTGTCGATGGCCTCAATAACGACATATAAATGTTTCATCATTAAGCTTTCGTGTCTTTGTTGCTTTCCAATTAAAGCTACTTTGGCAACCAGTTCAATTCTGTTGTTGTTGTTGTTGTTGATGTTGATGTTGTTGCATAAAAAGTAGTTATAGACACATCAAGTTGTTAAAATACTGCACAGCGCATAGAATAGCTGCCAGACAGGCAGGCAGGTAGGCATGCCTTGAAGTTGGCCTATTGTCATATACGCAACAGTAGCACATCGATTTATACATACATGCCCACATATGGTACAAATGTATGTTCATTCATTTATTTATCCGAACGAACAACGTTCGAGTCTACACAGAAAGTCGGTGCACAGCACATGAATAAAATTTGTATGTGACAAAGTGACTTTGCTTTTGCCTTTGATGCTGCTGCTTCTGCTGCCTTTGGAGCATTGTTGCCATTTGGGAAATCCACTTTGCCTCATATCTAATAGCAGCCGCCTGACAATTTGGTCAATGATTTGATTTTTTTTTTCTTTGTTTTTTTTTGTGTTTTGTATAAGTTTTGTGTGCCAGCGGCGAGTGTAGCCGTAGACAAATACTCGTAGTCGTGCATATGCCGAAAAAGTAATGGCAGCAGCAAATAAAAGTCGACAAATAAGCCGGGGCAAGGCAAGACAAGGCTATAGAAAGCACAGCAAGGCGTAAGGCAGGGCTAAGCAAGGCAAGGCAGAAGATAGCAAGTCAAGTTGTGCTGAGTTTAGTTGAATTGAGCCGAGTAGAGTTAAAAGTCTTTGTTGCCGCTGGCTGGCTTGCGCTGGGCTGTTGGCCCAGCCTTGTCTTGCCTTAGCATATCTCAACTTGTCTTGTGTGTGTGATTTCTTCATTTTCTTTTTTTTTTTTCAAAATTAGGCATGTTGCTTTTGCATTGCCAAAAAAAAAAAAAAAGAAAAAGGAATCAACCAAAAATACAAAAGCCAGCAAGTACGAAAGGATTTGATGTTGCATTTGGCAACGTTTGATTTCTGTGCGCTGGCTTCTGTCGTATGTTGTGTTTCATTGTTGTAGTTGTTGTTGTTGTTATGCCTAACTCATTTTGTGACATGTTGTGTTTATGGGATTTTGTTACTTTTGCCAAGCTTTGACTGCCCGTCTGACTGTTTGCTTACTTGACTCCGTGCTTATTTGTGTCTTTCGGTTTCGTTATATCATTTTTCTTTTCTTGTTGTTTGCTTACAAAATAATTTATTTTTTTGCTTATTTTTTTTTTTCATTTATTTTCAATTTTTTTTTTTGTAAATATATGCTTACTTATTTGCTCTTTGTTGCTTGGCTCTGCATTGCCTTACGTTGCTGGTTTTGGCAAATAGGCAAATAAGTAGTGCCTTGATAGAAAGGATATTTGCTTGTATTAACTACAACATTGCTTTAGTTAATTTGAAAACATGGCCCATAGACCTTTCCAGGGACTGGCAGCGCTCTCAGCTCTGCTTTGACAACTACTGTTGGCATGTTTCGAAGTTTTTTTTGAGCAAGTGTAAAACGTGTAAACGGTTCAAATAAATTTTTGTTTTTCTATTTAATTCAGCAAACTGTGTGCGCACACAGTAAGCAAAGAGTATTCATATTAGGTCACAGCATGCATTGTACGCGGGCCAATTTAATTGCAGCGTCATGGCTGCACTTGTATTAAATTACAAAAAAAAAAAAATATTAATAAAAGGTGAAAGCAAAGAAGAGTAATATTGCTTTTAACCAGTAAAGTGCAAAAAGTGTTGTATGCAATGCAGCTTATTTGCTTATTTAATGTCGCTGTGCTCATGCCGTGCCAGACCATGCCGTTACCATGCCGATGCCGTTGTCGACGCCATGCCCAGGCCTGCCCTGACCTACACAGCCGTGATATGCCACGCTGTGCCTTGCTATGCTGCGCTGCGTCCTGTTGTGTGCCATTGTGTTGACATGTGTCAAATTGCATTTCGGTTTTACCAACTCATAATGGCTGTGAAAATATTTTACAATAACTTTGACATAGCACAGACGACCCGGGGAAATGCAACGGGAGCCATGTCAACATTACGCAATTTTAATTATTAATTAATGTTTGCTGCATTTTAAATACCATATTTCATATCAGTGATTGCACATGATGATTTACTAATGCGCGTATAAATATCAAACGCAAAATGAAAATCGAAATCCAAAGCGAAATCAATTTAAATTCGTTTTAATGCGATGCGTATTTGGTTTTACAAACAAAAACGACCTTTCAATGCTTTTTTTTTTGTTGATTGTTTTCAATTCCTCTTTTTTTGTTTTTAATTTACTGGCTTTTTTTGACCTCACATTGTTTGATTTCAATTTAAAACGACTGTGATTTTTGACTTTATTTAAAAAATTTCTGTTCAATGCGGATAAATAGGAAATTTTGTCTGTGAGTGATTTTAATGATGCATCTGCCTGAATGTTGACAAAATTATAATGAGCAGATTTAAAAATAATTATTACACGATTATAAAATATATCTTAATGGCGTTTTGTCTGCGCATGGAGCCGTAAAATTTTCCTGTTGTGTTTTAGACCTTTTGCACTTTACTACATATTTTCATCTAATTTTGTGAATACAAACACATGGCAAGCATTGATTTTGATTAAGTAGAATTTACTGAGATTGGCCACAGTAAAAAAAAAATAAATCGTCAATGATTTTGTGCTGATGGAAAAACATTTGAAGTACTTCTGATTGTAATATGTAGGAAAGCGTATTAGAACTGAAAAGTAAATCTTTAAGCATATTTGAATACATAAAAATGCTGTTGAGTCTACTAAACCGCTTATCCAATCGGTAAATTGTGGTGGCTAATTCTGGAATTTTTATCACATACAAAACAAAAAACATTGTAATTGAAATAATAAATATTAAATTTTACAATAAAAACAAAGTATAATTTTACTAGGCCACTTGAGCCATTTACTAGAAAAAAAAAAATCAATACGTAATTTTGTGATTTTAATTATGTTACTTAACGGTTACTATGCATACTTCCCGCTCTGGCCCTTAACACGTTTATTGACTCATTGCCTCATTATATGCACATACTGCAGCATTTCTTCTTTTTTAGCATGCGCGCCTTAAAATTTCACAAATGACATATACATACATATATAATTGAAAAACCTTTTCTTTTTTGTTTCTTTAATAGCATTTTGTGCATTTAATTTATAGCCTCTAACCGATAATGTGGCTCATCAGAAAAGCCGCGACAACATTTTCATACGCACGCATGCAGGCAGCAGGCACCGGCAGTCAGGCAGGCATAAATAAATTGTTTTTTCTTTTTTTTTCTGCGTTTCTTGAAAACAAGCAAGCAACGGAGTCATGTGTTACTGGCGGGCCAACACTGACTGCGTGTTGCGCTGTCCTCCACAAGCGACTGGCATATTATTCATTTTTAATATTTTTGTCGCCTTAACGACCATAAATTGCATTAAAACAATGATGAAAAAAAAAAAACAAAAATATAATGTGAAGGAACACTCCATTGTCGCTGAGCAGGAGAATGTGTGAACGATTGAGCAGCCAGTTGCGAGCATGTGCAGGAGCCTTTGTTTTATTTATTGTGATTTTGCCACATTTATGTGCGCTTTCTGTGAAGCAAGTGTGAAAATATTTTATTAAATTGATAAAATGTCTGATATACGATGTCGCCTGTGTTGCTGTTATGGCGCTATGTCAGAGGTTCAGAGGTGGCAAAATGAATTGAAATTTATTTGCAAAATGTTTAAAAATGTTTTGCTGTTAGATTGTTGTGTTATTTGTGAACTTGTTGTTGTTGTTGTTGTAGTTGTCATGCGCTGATGACAATAAATTACTTTTTGGTTGCTGCTTGACTCTTAATTGAATAAAAATTAAATGCCATTCGCATGGCAACATGGCGTATACTTAATTTGTTAAATTTTAGGCCATGCACGCTTACGTGCTCCGTGGCGATGGCGGTGGCAGCGGAAGCGGAAGCGGCTATGTAGTTGGCTATAAAATTATCAAAAGAGCAAGTCAAATGACAACAAAGGCAGGTTAGCATTCGTTTTTCATTTTTTCTATGTAACAAAAGCCAATAGCAAACCCGAGGCAAAGCTACATAGCCACGTGTCTAACAAGGTTGTGACCTTTTTCAGGCAGCAATGTGAAGGTAAGGCTCAAGTTATTAGGCTTGTGTGCCAGTTGCAAAAAGCAAAAGGCAAATTTAGACAAGCGCCTGCCAGCAGCAAGCTTTAAATTTGTTATATATGTAAGTATATTTTATTTTTTTTTTTATTTCTGCGCTCCTTGTAGTTGCTACATTGCTTTTGTATGAAGAGTTAAAGAAAAAACAAGAAAAATAAAGCAAATTCCAAAGGAATCGAACTTAACCCGCATCAAGAATTTGTCACGATTTGTAGTCTGTCTATCTATCTGTCTGTCAGTCTGTCTGCAGCTAGCATGTGCCAAGAAAAATGACCAAGTGTGCAAAGCTTAAATCGTTATAGCTCACACGTGTATACACCACTCACACACACACACACACACACACACACACACATACATACATACATACATACACACAAAGATAAACAGAAGACACTCCCCTTGCAGGACAACACCTTCGACATCGAAGCTGACTTGGGAGTTGGAGCACTACATGTGAAATATCTCGCTTTGACAATTGTGGCCACGCATTAGTCTTAGACTAAGACCAGCAGCACAGCTGAGCATGTGGCTAACTCCAAGATGGTTAATGCCAACACTATGCCAAGCGCGTTGCCAACACTAAAACGCACGATTTCTCTACGCTGAATGCGCGCTAAGCGTCGTCTTCTGCTTCGCACATCGTTTGTCACTTTGTTGCCTTTGCTGTTGCTGCTGTTGCTGCTGTTGCTGCGGCTGTTATTTTTCTACAACATTTTCTCAATTCTTTACTTTTTCTTGCACATTCTTATTGTACTGTGTCTTCTTTTGCTTTTGCTTATTTTACTGTTGTGCTGTGCTATGCTCTGCCGTGCTGTATGCTATGTTTGAAATTTCTTTTGGTATGTCAGTTTTGCTTGCTTTTGATCCCTTTGTTATTCTTTAACAAATAGTTGCTTTTGTTGCGCAACTTGTGTGCCATGCCTTGCCGTGTCAAGTCACGCCAAGACACGCCGTCTGTTGTTGCAGATATTTGTTGTAATTTTTCATTTCGTGTTTAAGCAATGGATTGCTTTTTGCACATTAGCGTCTACTAAGTTTGTTTTATTTATTTATATACATAGACTTCTTTTCAGACTTGTGGGCGTTTTATATGCAATCAATTTGGTAACAATTTGTTTAACGTTGTATATATTTTTTTTTTCCATTTTCTTCATGATTTGGTTTCTATTTAAAAGCCTTTGTTGTCGAACATGGGTAGGAAAGCTACAGTGCGCGCAGCAAACCCAAATGTCAATCATTTTCTTTTGGTCTGTTTGAAGGTTTCTTGTTATAAAATTAAACCTAAGCTGCTGGTCTTGGGCTTCGACAGTCCAATACTACTTGCACAGTATTTCATAAAAGTGTTCGTTTCTATATACAAATTAATCATATATGAAAAAATAAATGAAATTTTTAAGGACGAAGGGTGATTTTGGTCATCTTAAGAATTAAATTTAAAACGCTAGGAAAAATCGTTCTACTTTGATTTGGTTTCAACTTTAGTTCTAATATACATAAAATTTTTGTTAAATATGTACCAATTAAAAAATTATCTTTTAAATTTCTTATTTGCCAAGTCGGTTATAATGACTTTGGTCTAAACGTAGGTAACTAAAAATGTATATATATTTATAAACACTTATCCACTTAGTAGAAGCAAAAGACCAAGACAACCGTCATAGACGAACATTTTTGTATGAAACTGTATAGCTGCAAGAGCGCGGCCTTAAGTGTTTTTTATTTAATATTTATTTTGGCTATTTATATGCCAGGCGTGTTAAGGGTGCTTATCTTTGCAGACTCAATAGTTATGAGTATTGTATTTTTTATAGGTCTGCGCGCAGTAATTTGCGTAATTAAATAAAAAAATACCCATAATAACAATAATGGCATTGCTGGCGTTGCTTGCATAACAGATGAAATGCTAAATTGTGGTCGTGCAGCGGTTAAATAGTATCAGTTAATTAGTCTGAAGTGTCTGCCTATATCTGCTAAGCAATAGTATACTTAGACCGCTTTGACGTCAAGAAGGTCAAAAGTTCTTTTCTTTTTTTTTTTTATTGAATAAATAAATGCGATGCTGCTTGACTAGGATGCGATTAAGCTAAGCATTGTTGGCTGGCATTGTTGGCATTATGTAAATGTTAATAGGCCATAATAAATGCTGAACTGACTTACAAAATGCTAAAAATCAACAATAACAACAACAACAGCAACATCAAAAAACGAAATTGTTAAACGTCGAAAGGCTAAGTTGCCAATTTAAATATTTATAACGAACGCATTAAAATCTCTAGCGAACGTGGCAGCTACAGCTAAGTGTGAGCGGGCCTTAGTTGCGGAGCAGAGCTAAATCCCAATAGCCAAAGTGAGTGAGTAAAATAGAGAACGAGTGAGAATGGATGTGGAGGTGAAAGAAGGGCAGCTTGTACAAGAATTCACGAAATGTTGACAAGTTTTTGCTTTTGCACTACATTTAAAATGAGCACAAACTCAATTAGGCAACAATGGTTCCAACACTAACAAAGGTTGGCAACTCTGTGGCAGCCGCAGTCAACTGTCATTTCAGCAAAATTAATATTTCATTTCTGCTTTCAATTAGCAACAAATTCAATCAGTTCCATGTCTTACATTTTTTTTCTGTGTTTGTTAATGTTGTGTGAGTGTGTGTGTGTGTGTGCATCGGTAGCTTGCTAACCACTTAAACTGCCAAACTAGTTAAGTTAAGTAATGTGCTTGGCAGTTTGACTGCGCTATGCTTTATGCAACAATGTGCTGCACTTAAGCTGCCAAAAAATGCAGGACTTTTTTAGAAATACCACGGACCACACAACTTCCAGCTTCAGCCTTACCCATTAGCCAGTTTACCGCTACTGGCCATAGAAACATACTAACAGCCACACCACCCCTACTCAGCACACCTGCCATGCTGGCATGGTGGCCTGCACGGTCTGCCTGCTTGCCTTTGTTCGGTCATGGCAAGTTGGTAATAAATTTTGCAAAATGTCATGCCTTGTTTCCTGTTTGGCACTATTTGAAATATGTGTGCCACAACATCCGCCTGTCACACTTAAAAATTTGTACTATTTTTTTGTACGTATATGTGTTATCCTTAGTTGATTTTATGCAAGACAGGCAGGCAACCTCAGCGCTGTCCTCATCGTCTTTTGCAATTTCTACTTTAATATTTACTCGCATCCATATGGTCGACAACAATAAGTGTCCATTGGCCGCAGCCCACTTGCTTTTATTTAAATCTGCAACAGACGTGAGAAATCAGCAGTTTTCATACACTGCGAGAAACGTGTGTGTTGCCAGCATATGTAAAAATAATAATGCAACTTTTTAATTTATTATAACTTACACGTTCATAGAGGTAAGGAAAGCTAATTTATTTAAACTCATCAAGAAGGAATTAACTGTTGTAGAAATTAATCAAATGAGAGTATTTGATAGTTGATCTAGAAAAATGGAAATTTCACTAAGTAACATACACTGTGACGATGATATATTGTATCATAAAGACAACGATAACTTTGGCTATATTTTAATTCAGCAATGACAGAACAATAAAGAATTATAAACGAAAATTAACTTAAAGTTGAGTTTTTCTTGCCATGTAGCCAATCATCAAAATTTGCATGTACTCTACGCTGACGGATATTTAGGTACGCATTGTAGGGTATTTAGGGGCGGCATTTATGAACTTGTGCCTATGCCACATGCTGCCATTCATTTAACAATATTTGCATAAATTGTGTAACGTTCGTATTGTTGTTGTTGTTTCTGTTTGTTGGTTCTTTTGTTTTAACTTGGTTTTTTGCTTTATGCTTTGCGGGCAAGTAAGTGAGTAAGCGTCGAAAGAAATCAAGGGAAAAGTCTTCATTTGCATGTTGTTGTTGATTTTGGTTGGTCGTCTTCATCAACGCCATCACCAAAGACAACCACAATAATAACAACTACAATAACAACAACAACATTCACGTACACTAAAAGTTTTGTGTTGGTCTTGTAGTTGTTTTTGTTGTAAAAATTTTATTTATCTTATAATTATGCAAATGAGTTTTGGTCTTTTTCTACAGTACAGAACCGTTTTTGTTGTTCTTCTTGAATTGTTTTTCTTTTTTGTGCTTTGTTGAGTTTTACTCTATTTTATTCTTTTTCTTATTTGTTTATTTATTCATTTTTTGTTTTCTTGTTACAACTGTTGTTCTTGTTGTTGTTTTTTTCTGCACGTTGCTCATGTATGTTGCACAAAACTCTGCTTGGCTTTGTTTGCATACCTAACGGTGCGAGAAGAAAAGAAAACAAAAATGTTTCTACTCAAATGATTCTGTCAACTGCCGAAGTAAGTTTGCGCAAGCGAGATGGCACTAGTGCTGTGCAAGTTACCTCAGCCTAATGCCATTGTGGGCGGACATTGTCATTCATTTTTGCAAAATTTTTTAAAGACTGCTCTGCTGCTATTTCTCCTCGTTGTTCTGCTTATTTAGAAAATGCTAAACAAAATTATGTAAAATTATGTACACTGTGTGCAGAACGGTATAACTAGCAAAATTTAAATATGTATTTTTATTTATTTAAAATCAAGAGCCAGAGTCCACATTTGTAAGCTAAACGTATGCCAATTTTTGATAAATTATATTTTGCAAGTTGGTAATTTGCTTTTTGGCAACTCTTGAATACGAATATTTTAATGACATTTAGTTGTTTCTTTTTTTGTTTTTGTTTTAGATTTTTAATTTTTTTTGTTTTGTTTTGAATTTATGCTGCTGCATTAGTTTTTTTTTTATTTTATTTCCTATACAGCATATTTGCTGGTTTAATAACGAGTTGTAAAAATAACAAGTGGAAATAAATATGCATGCACTTGTTGTTGTTGTTATTGTTGTATTATAATTCGGCCTCATTACATAGGCAGCAGTAGCAATAACAACAACCACAACAACAAGAATAACCGCAGCGTATAGGAAACAACTTTCGTACTTACCGCAAATTGTGTGTTTTTGGCACTTTTTCACTTCGCAGCAGCAGCCACACCAGTAGAAACAACAAAAACAACAACAGCAATGGTAGAAACTTTTTTGGCCCAAAGTGCAGACGAGTTCAGTGAACTGAGTTGCATTTTAATGTGGTAGCTGAAATTGAAATGAATAAATTTATGGTTTAATTTAAGTCAATTATTTCTCTTGGCAAAATTGATTTTGCTTTTTAAAGTAGTTTAATTGTTTGCAAATTGTTTATCAATAATGGCAAATATGATTTAAGCAGAGTTAACTTTTTAATAGTTGCATGTTGTTGTAGTTCGTTTTTACTTTCATGATTTGAGCATTTTAGAGTTCATTTAATTAACGCTTAGTAGAATTTGTGCAGTTGCAATATCATTTAAGCAATTCGAATTATAAATTATGGTAAATAATATTCAAATGAATTTCATATGTGCTTATTTTGTTAAACATTGTATTGTACGATTTCTTATATGCATATATTATAAATAAAAGAGATTTCTACTATTTCACGGCGACTTCGAACGACTGTTTTTCCTATGAGTAATTAGCAGCAGAAAGCTCAGCGGTGTTCGAATTTGAAACCTTACACATTAAATATCACACACCATTGGATAAATTTCGCAGTAGCTTGCCACTTAAAATACCTGTGAAAACTTTGCCCATGGCATTAGAGAGTCGTTAACTCGTTACGTTTAGTTTGTGTTAGCTGGGAGACAACACATAAATTACCAATAACACTCAACTGATTGCCAACAATGAAATCCAATTCAGTTTCTAATTAATTTAGTTGGCCACAAGCGCACACAAGTCACTGCTGCCGCGAGTAAGAAACTTTAAGCAATCGACAGCTGAAAAAGAAAAATTGTTGCAAGAAAATTGTTTTAAGAAACTAAAAAAAAAAAACAAATAAATAAAAAAAACTGATTCTAACTTTGTGCAAACTCATTAAGTTGTCACACGTAATCATCGTCGGCTTGATTGGCCCACAAGTGGAAGTTAAATTTGCAGTAAAAGGACAAAAAATTGCTTAAAAAAAAAAAAAGATGCTAAACTTAAAATAATATTGAAACCAAGCAAAGACTGTTTCTGCATGCGTACTAAACTTTGCTACCACAAGAAGAATAACATCAAGAAGGAAAGACAGAGCGGGAGATATGGTGCAGGAAAAGCGGAAAAATGTTTGAAACTTTACAGCGATTGAGTTAAGGACTTGCTTCACACACACACACACACACACACACAAACGCACCAAAATACACGCACACAACAAGGACGTCGACAGCAAGAACGCTGCACAACTTTTAAGTGAGTGACATATTTTTTTAGGGTATATGCGTGTGTGGTCGGTCTGTCGGTCGGTTGGTTGCTGGTCAGCCGACTGGACGCTAGCGGTTGGCAGCTACTGCCACTGCCACTGCCACAGCCACACGATGCTTTGTATAAACTGCCAAAGGAGTCAGCAGCATGTATGCTGTGCCCTTGCTGTCCTTATCAAAAGCACCACTGTTGCTTTTGCTGCTGTGTGGCGGCTTTTCCCTGGCGGCATGCAGTGTACAGCAACAAGGCGCAGAGATAAAACAAACAGGCAGCAGCTAGCAGCCAACAGCCAGCAGTCAGCAGCTGACACACGAACAAGATGTCCTGTTGTTGCAGTGCGTGGCTGTGGTCCGCCTGGTTAAGAAAATAAAGCAAACAGAAATTGAAAAGACAAAAAGGAAACTTTAAATCGATTCGGAAAGTTACATGAGAGTGTTGTCTTCATCTTCGTTGTCTTACCATATTTTGCCGTGCCGTGCCGCGCCGTGCCGTGTGATTGCTGACAGCACGCATGCAGGACGTTCACGCGTACTTGCAAAAATAAAGTTGAATCCTTTTGGGAACATAAACCTTATTCTGCTTCCAGTTCCTGTCACCGACGCTGTTGTTATTATTTTTGTTGTTAACTTGTCGGCGTCGTTGCCCATGTCTGGCTCAACTATGCACGCAAGTCACCAAAGTCGTTGGCACTTAGTGCATCAATGGTGTCTTCATGTCCTTGGGTACGTGTACGTAGTATCAGGTATGTTATAATCACCTATAATGCTTATGTCCGTTTGCTTTAAACGTGGCAGCGTATAATATGCGCACAGTGAGTTGCGGTTGTTCAAATATTGTTTGCTTACTTTAGAGTTAAGCTTCAACACTTTTTTCTTAGTTAGCTGTTACATTTTTTTCTTACATAATTTTAAGATTGCCACTCTAATTAAATTTCATTCCCTTAATTTATTTTGCAATCTATTGTATTATCTTAAATTCACAGTATTTAAGTCCTGCTAAATTGATAATCAACAATTAAGTTTGGATGGGGTGTTAGTAAACTTTTCTTGCTGTTTACAAAAATAAAATATTGTTGTTTCTCTATCTATCTGTATCTTCGTTATTCACGGTAAATGACAAACAATGTTCTGAAGTGTCGCCACTATTGGATGAGAACAGATACCCAAAGTATTTTGTTGTTGTTATATATGAGTATATCTCATTTTTTACGTCCTTATGCGGATACGGATTAAAAAATGTTTTCCATAAACCAAAAATATGTATGTATATTGTTTGTACATGTATATTGTACGATATTCCAATAATACTAACAATTCCCCCTTCATTACAACTTTCGTTTTAAATATGAATCAATCTTCTATAATCTTAAATTCCGATTAAATTATTCAAAGAGCTTCGCTTTTGTGTTTCGAAATAAGTTTTTAAATCGCTGTTGATATGTCTCTTATTTTCGTATTTTACATTTGTGGTGATTGCCTATAGTTAAAATTATATAAGAGCGCAGGAACTGCTCTATGCAAATTATTTGTTTTTGATTTAAGTCAAATACAATATGTTGACTTGCAAGATTTTTTCGAAAATACATACACACATTTTTGTATGCTATTTAAGTTTAGATGTAACTTTCAGAAAAATAACATTTCATAACAAAATACAAATGAGTATAGAATTAAATATTAAAAATTGTGTCTAAAATTTCCCTTGTAAAAATGGAGTAGTGAAGTGTCTTTACAGTTTTCTAACATGTCGTAAGAAACTGTCTAGTATTCGGTGCTGTAATATATCAGCCACACTTTATGAGTTTGTATTCTTTGTTTTGATGTCGTTGGATTTTTCTTATTGATGAATTAAGTTGTGAATTTGTTTTAGAGTTAAAGAAAAGTCCCCTTTTGTTTAATGGTGTCTCAGTCACTTCGTATTTCTTTTCTTCAAAGTGACTTCGAATTATTTCCAGTAATTATTGCGTTACCCATGGAATTAGAATTCCAATTAGTTGCCCCCCTACCAATTTTATTTTTCGCAAGATTTGTGTTTGTGAGTTTGATATTAAAAATTGTGCCTAAAATTTCCCTTGTTAAAATGGAATAGTCTACGGGTTTCTTATATGTCGTAAGAAACTGTTTGGTACTTCTTCCTGCACATTTTCAATCACACCTTTGAGTATGTATTCTTTGTTTGTTGTGAATTTGTTTTAAAAATAATGAAAAAAAGAATCCTTTAGTCTAATGATTAGTTATTTCGCCTTTCTAGTCTTCAAAGTAACTTTGAATTTTTTTGAATCACTTGTTCCGCTACCCATGGAATTAGAATTCCAATTAGTTGCCCCCCTGACCCAAGTTTGTTTTGGCAAGATTTTTTATTGTTGTTCATTAGTTCGTGATGGTTTTTGGGTTCGTTAATTGAATATTACAAATTGTGCCTATATTTTCGATTATTCAAGTTGTGAACGTGTTTTAAAATTAAAGGAAAAAAAATCCCCTTTTGTGTAATGGTATTTTAGTTATTTCGTCTTCAAAGTTACCCATGGAATTAGAATTCCAATTAGCTGCCCCCACCAATGGTTTTTCGCAAGATTTTTTATTTTCGTGCATTAGTTTTTTTGGGTTCGTAAATTGCATATTGCCTTAGTGGAACAGTCAAATGTCTTTACAGTTTTTAACATATCGAAAAAGAAACAGTCTAGCTGCTGTTATATATCGGCCACACTTTATGAATATGTATTTTTTTGATCCGATGTCGTTGGATTTGTTTTTGATTTTTTTTTTCATCGATTAATTATGTTGTGAAATTGTTTTAAGATTGGAGAAAGAAAATCCCTTTTTGTCTAATGCTATTTTACTTATTACGTCCATTTTGTCTTCAAAGATACTTCGAATTATTTGCTGCATTTGTTCCGCTACCCATGGAATTAGAATTCCAATTAACTGCCCCCCTTACCCAAGTTTGTTTTCGCAAGATTTGTTATTGTCGTCCATTAGTTCGTGATGGTTGATATTGAATTTTACGAATTATGCCTAAATTCTCGATTATTTAAGTTGTGAAATTGTTTTAAAATTAAAGAAAAAAAAAAAATTACCTTCCGTCTAATGCTATTCGAGTTATCTCGTCTTGACCTCAAAGTCACTTCAAATTCTTTGAAGCATCTTGTTCCGTTACCCATGGAATTCAGAATTCCAATTAGCTGCTCCCCTATCCATGGTTTCTTCGGATGTTAGATTGTAAAAAGATTTTCTTTTACTGTAAATTTTCCTTTCTGTAAAAGATATTTCTCAAAAATACATTTATTATAGTTTGGACCTGTGCCTTATGGTTCTGTTGGCCATACTCATTGCTGTCACTTATTTATTTTACTAAAAGTTTCATCAAACTTGATTTGCAACCAGTAAAAAGGACAATTTGTATTTAGTTTTCACTTTTGTAATATAAAAGGTACACTAGTTCCGTGATTTTATTATTGATTTTAAATTTGTGAAATATTTAGGCCGTTTTCCAAAATATACCATAGGAGTTTAAAGGAGATTAGAAGAATATGTCATCTACCTTCGTCTGTTGGGCTTATGAATAATTGTTTTTTTTCCTAATATAAAAATAATTTTTTGAGTGGACTTCATCGCTGCTGATGTTGCTAGAAGACATTTGCAATGTTATTTCTGGATGTTGTGATGCACGACGGAGGATATCAAAGTTTACAATGTGTTGTTTGTTTAAGGTTTCGTATCACTTTCATTTTTGATTCGTATTTAATTGGGTGTTGTTCTAGTCAGTGTCATCTTCTGACGGGCAAATTCGAAGATATGGAGGGAATTTATATTGTTGCTAAAAATATCCTATTTTTGAAGTTTTTTACTCTATTGTAAATTATTGGCTAACGTTTATGCACATCACGTTGGACTCTGGTTGCATGTTGACGTCTTAGTGTAGCAACCAATTCAGGATCCTACTTATACGATAGCATACTATTGCTGCACTAAAAAATAAAAAATAATAAAAATAAAAAATAAAAAATAAAAAAAATAATAAAAATAATAAAAATAAAAAAAATAATAAAAACAAAAAATAAAAATAAAAATAAAAAAAAAAATAAAAAAAAAAAATAAAAATAAAAATATAAATAAAAATAAAAATATAAATAAAAATATAAGTAAAAATAAAAATATTGATAATGGTATACAAAATAAAACTTGACTTTTTTTTTTTGGGAACTCATTTGGAGGAATGCTTTCATGCTAGGAGGGCTGAACAGTTCTTTTCTACAGAATTTTTGTTTTTGCAGCATAATTTAATAGGCTTTGACCAGCACCTACCATCGGAATCGTGATATCCATTTGGCTGGCGGAGGATGGAAATTATAATCTACTCTTATGCGTTGGGGCTACAGATATCTTTCTGTATCTGAGCGGCACCAGATGCCCGAAGCATTCAACACGCTCGTAGATATCTGTGGGTATTTTGAGATATTTGATGGTTTTCTATTGATTTTGGCAAGGATGGCTCGGTTCTGTATTCCCCAGCATCCCCTACATTCTGTGTAAATAAAAATTAATGGAAACCTATGGGCGACTATTATTATATTAGGGAGACTGGCATTAATATAGTTGGACGCCGTCGCATGGTAGAGTGGGTATAGACAGCCCTTTCAACTCAGGCTATTTTTTTTTTTTTTTTGCGCTCTAGCTGCCAGATGTTGGCTTCGATGATTATTAGGTCAGTCCTTTTCTTGCGGGTGTGTTGGCGCTAAAATAGTGGCGCGTAGCGCAGTACTGACTGTTACTTCATGTATGTTTTTTTTTTGTTGGGTCTCCTTCTCTGGTCTCTTATTTTCTATCCCTCTCTCGAGTGCACATACTAATTTTGTTAGGGTGTAATTCCAGGAATGGCTTATCGGAACTAACCCCGTCGCTGTTAGCTAGGCAACAGAGCGCATGAGGTTTACTCCACACCGGTTAAGATTCCTTGAGGGAGGACGAATCGGGCTACCAACATCGCGACCGCCTCTGAAGGAGATGGGACATATTTCGGCTTTGTCTTATCTAGTCTAAACAAACTGTATTATTATTTTTTAATACCATACACATGACATTATAGTTAACTATTACACGCGATATGTTATATATACTTACTTATGCAAATTACTATCGAAACATAAAATTAAATCATTTCCTAATCGTATACGTTCCATATATAATTTTGTTGGACAATATTTTAATTATTAAAGGACAATGAGTTGGCCAAATCAAATGTCCGATACCGCATTTAAATTTAAGCCCATCAGCAAAAGCGTGTATTTCAACCCAAGACAAGATAGCTCACGTCTATATAAATGCCCGCGATTTCAATGCAACGGTTAGAGTGAAAGATGCCGTTACCTATAAGAAACATCGACAGCTTAGCCGTTTACCGACCCATTTGGTTTTGTTTCAAACTTTTGACGCCGACGCACTTTGGCTATTCGCATTGCCTGCTGCGCGTTTACGATTATGTGATTTTAGTGTTTGCTGTTGTGCTCTTTCCGGTGCATTTGTTAATGGGGCTGCTGCAGGAACCGCAAGCACGTGACGTATTTAAAAATCTTACTGCCAGCATTATCATCACTGGCACGTGTTTAAAGCATAGTCTGTTGCGTTGCAAATTTTCCGATATGCGTGAAATTGAAATGCTGTTCAAACAACTGGATAAATGTGTGCAAAGTGAACGTGAATGCACTTTATATCATAAAGTTTTGGCCAAGGATATACGACGCTGCGCTTACGTTTATTATTGCGCCATCGGTTTTTCATATTTTGCGTATGCCATAACGATTTTCGATCTTTTTGGGAATGGCAAAAAAGAATTGATCTACACCGCTTGGTTTCCATTCGATTGGCAGCGGAATGGTTTCACATATGGATTTGCTTTTGGATACCAATTATTCGGTGTCCTGGTTGCCTGCCCTCAATCTTTAAGTGAAAATATTTATACGTCAGTAACGATCTGTACACTTGTGGCGCATCTGCGTTTGCTGGCATTGCGTATCTCCTGTTTGGGTTTCGAAGAGGACGAAAATCACAAAGCGAATTTATTGGCTTGCGTTAAAGCGCATCAATTGGTTATAGCGTAATGAAAATTCAACATTGCAAGGGGAAGTGAATTTAAGTTAATTATTTTTCTCCTTTAAATTTTAGCGCTCATCACCTCATTCAGCGTGTAATCTCGTATGTTCTACTAACACAGATTCTATCCTGTGGCGCTACTCTATGCACTATTGTGTTTTATGTGCTGTTCTTTGGGCGAAACATGAACGATTATATATACTACACGATCTATGTTGCATTGGTTTGGATACAACTCTTCCCGAGTTGCTACTACGGCAGTGTACTTATTGAGGAGTATGCCAAGTTGCCCTATGCGGTATTCTCATCGAATTGGTATACGCAAGATGCCGAATATCGTCGGCATGCACGGATTTTTATACAGTTGACATTGCGGACAATGTCCTTAACAGCGGGTGGCATTGCCTTTTTGAATATGAATACTTTCTTTGCCACCATCAAGGCGGCATACTCCGTATTTATGGTCTTGTTACATGTCAATAAATGATTCGGTATTTTAAAGAGAAAGCCACATCCATCAATGTATCATACGGACATTTTTGAAGTTTTGTAGTTTTAAATTTACTTTTTTTTTAGTAGATTTCATTGCATAAAATTTGACGAAAGTCCATTAACAGATGACAGTTGGCAGGCGCGGTTACTTACTATGCGGAGAATTCAAAAAGTCCTGAGTTATCTAACTGTTCTCATTTCATATTTTTCGAAATTTACTCTATTGTAAATGATTAGCTCTGGTTGAATGTTGAAGTCTTAGTGTAGCAACCAAATAAAGTTGCTATGGAATCATGATCATACTTGGTGCATACCAAATTGCTGTGTTTTAAGAAAGAAAAATAAAGTAGTAAACTTGTGTTTTTTTGGGCAACACAATTGGAACAGTGTTTCCATATTAGTAATGCACAAGAGTTATTTTCTACACAGTTTCTTCTAGCTTTAATTTGTTGTTGCCTTGTTTTTTGTTTGCTACGCATTTTTTGCTGTTTCATCTAATAGACTGTAGCAGCACATCAACGCTAGCCCCATGCAAATGTGCGTATTAGGTAAGTTTCAACTTCAACAAAACTGAGTTCGTCAGCTGTGCTGCCTGCTCCAGCTGCTTCTCTCATGGCATATCGTGTGTTTGACACTGCTTTCGATTTTTTATCTTTGCTTTGCTTCCATTTTGTAGTTGTTTTTTATCTTTTATTTATTTTGTTTTTTTTTTTTTGTTTTGTATGCTTTTACTTCCTTTGCTGCAACTTCATTTTCTGCATATTGATGACGTGATTTGCATTTGAATGCACGTTCACAGCAAACTTAGTTAGGATTTTTTTGATTCTTCACTTTTTTTTTTTACTTTGCATTGAGTCAATTTTTTTACACATCGATAAACTTGTTGGTGCCATTAAACTTCACCGAGAACTCTCTTTAAAAAAAAGGCGAAATACGCATCCAATCACACGCCCATTCCCCATCGCACACACACAAACTCACTGACTTGCTCACTCAGTCACTCATACAAATTGTGTTGTCTTGTTGTCGATGTGGTCGTTGTTGTAGTTAAGGTTGTCGCTGTTGTTGTTTGCTCGCTTGGCTGTTGTCCTTTTGCGTTGGCTGCTGCCGCTGCTGCTGCTGCTATTTTGCAGCTGCTCTGTCGAACTCTGTAAATTTGTTTTAGAAAATGCGGTTAATTGGCAAAATGTTTGCACAAAAGTTTTGTTGCATAATTTGCGCTGCATTGTTGCTTTGCTGCCGTTTTTCATTCTGTTTTTATTTTTGGCGTTGCCGTTGTTGGCTTAAAACAATTTTGTCCCTGCATTCCTTGCCGTTGCGTTTTCGGGCTGCATAATTGGCTAAACTAAAACTGTGTTGGTTAGTTTGTTGCCGTTTGTTTTGCACTGTGCCTTGTGTCCTGTGCGTCGTGCGGCTAATACGTACTTTTACTGTTATGATTGATCGACTTTTAATGAAGCTGTGCGCCTCATGTTTACACTACTGAAAAAAAACCTGGTGCAACTTCATAAACTGCCATTTTTATAATTTTCAATTTTACATAAATCGCTTACGAATAAATTTGGTTTCTATTTTGCTGTTACATTCTGATCTAGAGTAAGAGTAAATATCATCTGATCTCATTTAAAAGTTTGTCCATAAACTTGATTTTTATCTGGATATTAATGCAACTTTGAAGATGGAATTGTGCTTATTGTAAAGATATTAAGAGATGTTATTTCTTATTTGTGTATAAGAATTGTATTTATTTTTCAGACGAAATTAAGACTGCATTCGTTATAAAATTAAGTGCAAACTTAAATCATTTCAGTTACTGTTTATCATATTGGCCTATTCTATATCGTAGCTGTATTCTGATTTCTGATTATTCTTATTGCTCAAGAAGAAGTTCTGAGTTAAGCAGAATTTTCTCAGCCAAGTCTTCTAATTACACATATTCATTCAAACTTTTCATTGCTCTTTTGACAATGTAAGCAGTCAATAAGGCATTCAAAAAGCAAACTTAGCTTTGCACATTTTCCGACATTTTCACAATGAGCCTGACGATATTCTAGTCCCGGCTTATAAATAACAAAGGTTTAGTTGCCAAAGCGCAAGAACAATAAACAACAAAACATAAAACTAGAGCAATAACCCCAAAAAAAAGCAGCATTTAATAAAAAGAACACATACACACACAATTTACGGGATACACGCGTGTACAAGTGCCGAAACACATACGCACACAAAGAGAACACTGCCAAAGTGAAAATTGCAGTTTAAAGCGGCATAAAGCAAAGAAAAAATGCTGCATGATGGAGATATGCTTAGTGAAAAGAAGAAGAGACAAGAAGGCGCACAAAAAGAAAAAAGCGCAAAAACAAAAGCAAACGCAAAAGCATAAAAGAGAAACTCATGAAGCACAACGTAGGGACGCGTAAAGAAATAATGTCCTACGGCTGCTTTGGGGAAATGAAAACGTCTTTGAACTGCTGCCGTGAAGGCGCATCACAATTCAACTTAACTCAGCTCAGCGCAACAGAGCTCAGCTCAAAAGTTACGTAAAACGCTTCAAGCGCAGAACAGCTGATGAGCAGAACTGTTTAATGTTCCCATATACACTCGCACACTCACACACATTCACACACACACACACACATACAGCAATAGAAAAGAAGAAACAAGCAAAGAGAAAATAAAAGTCGCACACAAACGTAAGCAGTCAGAAGAAAAATAAAGATGGCAAATGGCACATGGCAAGGCAAAAGCAAAAGCAAAAGTTACGTTCGCTGCAAGAAGCAAAAGGACAACATTTGTTAAGGGAGCGAGAGCAGAGCACAGCTAGCTGGCAAGAAAGGACAATATAGAAATCCTGTTTGGTCGCAGAACTTAAACAAGCGGCGACAAAGTGAAATGCGCGCGCGTGGAAATTTATCTACAGTAACCACAGAAGAATTCATCATCGTCATGCAGTGACTTGTGTAGGCAGCAGCAGCAACTACACAACAACAACAACAACAAGCACAATTATAACGAAAACAGGATACACGCTGGTCCCCAATGGGTTGCCAGCATGCAACCATTACCATTATACATGAGGCGCCCTCGCTTTTTGTACCCTGGCTTTGTTGTCTTGTGTTCTGTTCTGTTCTGTTGGGTTGTGTTGTCTGTTGTAAATGGCTTGACTCATCTTGTTGTTGTTTTTGTGCCGTTGTCGTAGTCGTCAATGTTGTTGTTGTTGATATTGTTGTTGTCATTGTCGTTAGTCTTTTTCTCTTAGACAAGCGACTTGCCAGCGCAAAAAGCAAAAGTTCTCAGGCCAACAAAATATGTGCTTTGTTATTTAGCTGGCAGGCATACTTGTCATTTTTCTTGCTCCTGCACGGCAAGCTTTGACTTTTTTTCTAGCGTTTCTGCTGCGCTCGTGTTACGCGACAGAGGGGGGAGACGCCTTTCCAAAAAGTTAATCCTTAGGCATCAATTTCAAGAAATAATTTCACCAACATCAAAAGTTTTAATATGCCCGATGACGCCTGACAAAGCGTCTGCCAGCCATCCTTGGCCAAAAGTTTTACACTTTGTTATCGACTTTGAGCTGTGCTCAGTTCAGTTCAGTCCAGTTGAGTTCCATAGAGTTGAAAGTGAGCTGAGTTATGTTGGTGTCGTTCCAGTTACGTTAAGTTCGCCCGAGTTGCTGTTTGTCACTCGGTCAGCATATTTATTTCATGATTGCGGTCATTATCCTGTTTATTGTGCGCGCATAGTTTCTGCTCACCTGTTAGGTGTGTGCCTGCCTGTCTGCCTTCCTGCCTGCATGCGGCGAGCATGCTGTTGATAAGTAATTGCTGCATTTCTCCTTTACCCGCAGCAAACGCGCTGAAGTTAATGTTCTGCAGTTTTTTATTCTTTGTATCAATTTTTGTCTTTTTTTTTATTTTATATGTTGACCCAACAAGCGAAGAAAAATGTTGCTAGTTCAGCATTTTCTTTCTTTTTTTTTTCAAATATATATACATATTTTTTTTTTTTGTAAAAGTTTTTCTTTAACAAATGACGGCAAGTGAATAATGAATATTGTTTAAACTTTGTCTGTTTGATATGTAACGACAATGGCAAAGTTTCACAGTTTACGTTGCTTTTGTACTGCTATCAGTTAGCATGTCTGCCAAATGTACATGAAATCAAGTAAATTGCTCTGGCATTATTTCTCCCCTTTCTTTTTTTTTTTTTTTTTTGTTTACATCGTTAACCTGATCGTGCTATTATAATTAGTTTTTCAGAGGGTCAAGCCTAAGTAAATTCAATTGTATATATAATATGACAATACATTTTTGTAAATCATTGCGGTTCTTTTGTCCCAGTTTTTATTTTTTTTTAGTTTTATTTCTACTTTAGCTTTCTACTTTGTACCATAATTGGTCAAGACCTTCTAGGTGTATATTTCCGGTATAAAACTTTGTTTCAAAAACACGTGTCTTCGACGTAAAATTGAAATCAAGCAAAGGTTTGTTAAATTTTTTTCAAATATCATTTTTAATTTAATTAAATATGATTTAATTATTTCAAATAGTTAATATTAAATGCAGATTTTGTTTTTCTCACAGTTTTCATATAATTTTAATTAATGTGTTTTTCTCGTGGCATACTTGTAGTTGAAATTATTAATGTTGTTTTCTTATTTAACTATTTTCATTTTTTTTTTCGTATAATTTTTCCCTTGTACTAGCTGAAGCAAGCAGTATGCAGTTTGATTTTTCGTTTTTGTCTGTTATAAGAGTTGTTTAGTAAAAATCTAAGTCTCATTGTACAGCTGCTTTTTTATTTTATTGGTATATTTGTTAATTTTGTTTGATCGGGTTCGTGTGTGCTTGTTACCTATTTTAGTCCTCTTTTTGGGAACAACAGTTCTTGCAATCGCCCAGTACTGGATTATATTATTAGAAAATTATGTTTATTCTGGTATTTTCTTTCCAATGATACTTGGTTTGTTGATGGGTAATATTCTTATTCATATTCGCTTCACTAGCAGTGGGATTTATATGTAGCTAAAACCCCTAGCATAAAAAGCATTTGAAACAAATAGGGCGTTCCTTTGCAATGGTTTTGGTTGATTCATAATCCTTTCCTTCTTTCGATGGTGAAACAAGGGTTATTGTTCTTATAAAGGTGTTTTTAATGATCGTAAGTCTTCATAAGCGTTTACTCTGCAGCATACAGCCCTCTTGGTGTATTTTGCTTTCCTCCAATTGTCTATTTTGAGATTCAAGTTGAACGCAAGTATTTAATAGCTTGTTGCACAGTGTGGATCGCTTCAGGAGGTATTTTTCCCTTCTTATCTTTGATATTTAATCAGTTCGAGGTTTCCGAGCTGTTTCTAATTTACGACATTGAATTGCTTGACGGCTTTGATGAGTCAGCCATAACTGTTGCCCAATCTCTTGAGCCACCTCGTGGTTAAATTGAGGGTCACTTTTCCTATATGTTAGTCGATTGGATTTAGGGGAACTATTATTGAAAGCTTTAAATTGGTTGTATTGCCCTCGGTACAAAAGAAATAAGGTGCCGTCATGGCGAGTGTAGCGATTTGGTTTCGCAAAAGCAGGCAATATGCACAAGGCTACTTCATAGCGGAAAGTTGATTGTGTTAGCTGATTAATATCCGTTGTATTAATATTTTCAAATAAATAACAATTGAAGAGCAGCCACCACCCGCAATACCGATGCTGGGTATTATTTTGTGGAGGGTTGCCAATATGCTAGTTTCTACGAATCGTCTCTGCAGTGCGTAGTGACGTCATCATGTGGCGTCCCAGTTGGGTCTAGATTCTATCATAATCGCCATAAAGTTGTCTGAAGTGGGATCTTCGCCAAAGACTGAGTGTAGTTGGTTTCTTGATGCGGTGAATCTGGGGCATACAAAAGTGCAGTGTTCAGAGTCTATTAAGCAGTCTTCGCACGTCAGGCACGTGGATGATTCATCATGTTCAAATCGGTGCAAGTGCGCTCTAAAGGTGGAAGTTCACCTCCCGTGCTGCCTAGCAATCTACTGAGATTATGTGTTATAATAGGTATGTTTAATTGAGTTAAGATTTGATGGAAAGTAATTGCTGGTTTTTTTTTTATATTGATTTATTTGAATTTGATTTTTTAAATATTTATTTTGTGTTGCTTATTCGCCATTTGATATTTGAGCTTCGTTGAAAATCATTCGTGTCTTAAACAGTATTTATCGTTTAGATGATAATACATCAAAATGAAATTGTCTAAAAATTTAAATAAATATGAAAATTTTATGAAACATTGAATAGTTGCTGTTTTACTTTTATTGTGTTTTGTTCATGTTGTGTTGGCTATTTGACGATTGGGGTTTATAGTGAAGAACATTCGTGCTCTGGAGAAAATTATTTGTAAATAGGTTTCTGCGAGAAGAATAGCGTTGCTGTTAAATGCGATGGAGAACATATATTTTGGCAATTCATCTTGTTGATCATAGGTACTAATGGTATATTCTATTAACTTGCAATCTTTCCAAGGTCGAGTAAGACTTTCCTTTCATCAATTTGCATCAAAAAGTTTGAGAAATATGAATTTTGAGTCTCTCTTACATATGGGGGCGAGGCACCGACCACTTTTAATATGCATCTTATTTCTTCCGTTGTCCATTATATATGTCTCAAAATGTAACCCACCTACCTTAAATACTTGAAGATATAAAGATCTGAATTTTTCACTTATATGGAGGAGGCGTGGCCCGCTTTTTTCATCGAAAATTTTTTACAAACCTATTTCTGCAATTTACAAACTAATGATCAAAACGGAACCTGTTGGCTTTTTAAAATGGTGCAGCAGTAATTTCTCTATTTTCAATGCATAAATGCTTTTTAATGTGTTGGCATCAAATTGCAATTTTTTTTTTTTAACTTTTGTGCTAAAACATAGCAGTTTTTGTTTTTCTAGTCTCAACTGGTTTGTTTGGAGTAGGCCAATCAAAGATCACTTGACCGATAAATTCGTTTTGCAACATAAATAATATCTTGCAATAAATATTGCAAATATGCTGAATAGCGAAATATTCAAGAACAAGTTTTGCATTGTTTCCCTCGCTCGATTTGCTGGTTGAGTAGGTCTGCAGAAATTGTACAGGCGTTTGAGAATAAAGTGCGTAGAAGCCAGCTTAACTGCCTCTCTGCTGTGGTCTGGATGGGCCGGGCCGACTGAGTAGCTGACCGACAGCTGCATTCATTGAGGCAATTTACTTAAGTTACAAATTGAAATATTTGCATTTTATCTTGCAAATGCAAATGCTGCAAAGTATCTGCGCAAACAATGCCAAACAAATTGGCTATTCAAATCCAAGCAAACGAAAAACGTTCGCCCAGCTCTTGCATCCAAACACCTACAGTGCCGCCCATGCCCCACAAGCAACAGTCGAAGATGGAATATTGTACTTTGTGAGAATGTAAGAGCGAGAGCCAATTTATGCGCAGCAAAAGCCAACAGCTAGTGTCAAAAAAGAAAAAAAAAATAAAAATAAAATAAAGAAAAAATAAAAAAAGCCATTAAGATTATTTTCTGGAGCCAGATTCGAGATTTTGCATTTTATTTTTTGTTTTACACTCTCCAAAACAGTTCTCCGCTTGCTTATTTTCGTGTAGATGAGCAACAAGATGCGGATAGCATGCAGCATTCGGATATATGTACATACTCGCATATACACATGCCGGCAGAGACGCGCACACATGTGTGGAAGACATGACAAGCAACAAACGGCACATTAGGTTCACTCTGCGCTCCACACAGTCAAAATACGAAATGTTGAGGCCCGACGGCAAACGGACACACGTAGCAATTTGTGCATACGTCGTTTTTGTGGCTTTCGTGGGTGCTATTTTTGTTGTTGTTGTAAGATACGCTACTGCACATGATGAACAGTTGAGCAGGGGTGTTGATGAGATTTGCCTCTTTAGCAATGCACACAAACGTTGAAGCACTAAAAATGCAATACTCTGTCGTTGGTTTTGTCTGACGTGCTGACTGCGTGTGTGTGTGTGGCGCACATTCGTCCATGTTTTACCGGAGCCTGCTGGTAGACGCATAAAGTCGACGATTGATGAGCCTGATATCCGTTGCACCTAAGCCTTTGCCAGGGTGGTATTTACTAACCCCTTCTTTCGGCGACTGTACGCTGCAGAAAATTCGAATTTTGTTGCTTCATTTAACATGTGATTTTTCTTGGGCTCTTACGTGCACTTGGAGATATTTTCCCATATGGAAATTAGCTTAATCAGATTGGGTTTTATCTATATATGTGTATGTGTGTGTATGTAGTTGTGTATACTGAAATGTACCTTATTTTAGAAAAACAAATAAAAAAATTTAAAACGCCAAGCTTTTCTGATTCTGTAAGAAAATTTCGCAAATCTATTTCATTTTACATTTCTTTTTCAAATACACAAACTAAATGAGGGCTTTTTTTTTATTTGTTAATTAAACTAAATTTAAATAACGCAAAATGAAAAAAAAATATAATAACTTCAGTCTTTTAAAATTTTTGTATAATTTGAAATTTACTTGTTAACCCAAAAAACTATATATTTTTAAGCTTTATTCGGGATATATATATAAGTATAATATCGCTATTGTAAAGTTTAGCTTGGGCACTAAATACTGTTAAGAAAAAAAAAATGCGTTAAATATATGTATTTGGAATCAATTATAAATTAAATATTAAAAACAAATAACTTAATGCATTTTTGGGTACCACATATTCCACTTTATGGTCCGCTCAACAAAAATTCAATCGAACTAATCTAACATGACGATTGCATAATCTTAATGCGCATACAGTTAAGCTGCTGCCTGCCGCCTGCTTCAATATCTTCATTTCCCTATTCTTTGCTTTTTTTCTAGGCACTTGGTACTGATTTTGTAACTTTTTTAATATATGTTTGATTAACGAAATTGACAAGCACGTTGAAAACGGAAACGTCGTCATGAATTAATTTTCTTGTTTGCTTTTGAAGTTTTGTTTAATTTTTTTTTTTTGTTTGCATATGACTTATGCTTATCATATGACTTGGCAAGGTGGCAAAAAAAAAAAAGAAAGTTAAACCAAAAAACTGTCAAAACAGGAAGAACTCTTAAACATTCTATGTAAACATTCTAAAATATTTATGGAAATGTAACATATTGCCACATCAAATGGTAACAGCAACAGTCGTAGCATAGTCAGCCACTAACCAGAAGCCAGCAGCCAGCAGCCAGCAAACATGAAAGCGAATGTGTATATGTATGTCCGCGCTTGTGTGTTTGTGTGTGTCATTTGTGGGCACACACACATCAGCATAAATTTTAAATAAATTCGCACAAAGAGCATTTTAAATGGTTTTTTCCTGTTGTTGTAGCTGTTGTGGTTCTGAAATCATCATGGCTCTGTTCTCTGCTTATCTCTTTCTCTCTTTCTTTCTCTCTCATTCTGTTTTCCTTGTGGTTGTTTATCTTATTTTCTTTCTTTCACTTGCCTGCAAGAAGCGTATGTCTGACGTGCTTCTTACGAATATTTTATTAGAGAAATTGTTTATATGTATCGCACACGCATACCGACAGAGCTAACGTGCAAAAGCCGAATTGAAATGAAAATTTCGAAATAAATAAGCAACATTTGCGGCGAGAGTCGTCTTAGCTGTGGCAAAGTCTGCTTAAGACAGTGGCAGGTTATTTAGTCTGTCCCAGTACACATTTAAACAAGCCATGTGACAGTCATGTCATGGAGTGGAGTTGAGTTGAGTGGCGAAACGGAAGCGAGAGCAATAAGAACAAAAAAAAAAAAAGGAAAAAAAGCAAGATAGACAGCAGACAGGACTTGGCACAGGAAAGGTTAGTCCAATTTAGGAGACAGCAGACGCCAGTTTATGAAAATACTTCTAAGTAGATTTGAGTTGACATTTGAAACCGCTTTGCCAGGACATGAATGCGAGTATGCGTATACACACACATAGACACACGAACACACACATACATACACACTCACTTACTTTTTAAATGAATATTTGCATTTAGAAATATTCCCCATGCGGAAAACAACGATTTGTGCACCATATCAGTTTTTAATATTTAATATATTTATGCTAAGTTTTTGCCAAGGCGTGGGTGGTTTGCAAAAAGTTCATATTAGTTGCTTGGCTAGCTTAAATGCAAAGTGCTGCCGCAGTTGACAAGGGTTTCTTGGTATTGTATATTATAACTTAGGTGACATTTGATTTTTGTTTTATTTTTTTTTTTCCTTTTAGTTTGGTTTTTGTTTTATTTTAGTTTAAAAAGAATGCCAATACACACTCGTGGATTTGGGTGTATCTATAGTAGACAAAACTTGTTGAGTCGTTGAATGCAGAACTTCAGCAGGAATGTCCGGATTAAGCATTTTGCCATTTAAAATGTTTAAGCACTCGAGACAAATTTTCTGACAAGTTGACGATACTAAGAATATTATGAAGGCCGCGACCCAAAGACATTACACAGCTGTAGGTTATTTTAGATTTTTTTATTTTCAGTTTTAACAAAAACCTCATTTCTTGCAAGTGAGTAAAGTAAGTAAATTTTAATAAGTTTTCGAACTTATCTTAAAGTTGATGAAACTGCGAGTGTCATTTGTGAAGCATTCTAAAGTATACAGGTGGGTTTCATCTAAAATGTTTTCTGTTTTTGAACTTATATATACAAACATTTAAAAGTTCGAGCCTTATTAAAATGTAATATAATGAATTCAGGACTAACAAAAATTCTCATGAAAATATATCTTAATATCGGAATTGAGTGTACAAGTATTAATTAGCTATTTTAAAGATACATGTCTCTATACTAACTTGTTCTAATCTTATGCAATCAAGGCTAATTCGAAGCAAATATATTTTATTTGTATACTATAACTAGAAAGGACATTGGAATACTTTAGTATTTGCATAAATTTGAATACTGAAAATTCTCAAGCAAAATGGGCTCACTCAACTAACACATAAAGAAAAGCTTTTTTAAAGAGCACGAATGTCTATGCATATATCGATTTAGCGGCATATGGGCATTGAGATTGACATTTTCCGTGGCTTCTTTTTAATCATAGTTTTTTCTCATTTCAAAGCACCTCAAACTGCCTACACTACCATAAATTATGTGTCTATTAGGCAAATGCTTGTCTATGCCTAAGATCCGCTAACATTTTATGTATTTCCATTCGTTGCTGTGTTCTGTCAGTCACCTTATCAAAGAAAACTCATCCCGTTTTAAGAATTAGTTTGTGTCGCGTTAACTTCATGCTTCGCAAAGCTCAGTGCTTGGGATTTTTTCTCGAATTTCTCATTTTGTTTTGCGCACATAGATTATGCAAATTTTACTACTTTCACTTCGACATTTTCATTATTAGACGCCAGCTACTCCCGCTAAGTGAACTTTTACGCTTCTTCTTGGTTTTGTTGCGCACAACTGCTGTGATGACTCTTCAACTTGCCACGTTTTATCTGCAATATAAATGCAAGTTTTCCTATGCGCTGAATCATTGCGAGCTCATTTTCATTTTTCACTAAAAAACCAAAAAATTCAAACGAAAATGCAAACAAAATCTTTGTGTATTTAAGTATTTTCTCATATAATTTACATTTTTCTGTCACTCGTTATGCTTTGCTTTGCTTTGCTTCACTTTGTTTTATCTTCTTATTTTGTTGCTCACCTTTTTTTTCGTTTGCCTGGCAAACAAATCATTTTCTGTTTTGTGACTTTTTACGAGAAGCGCTCGACACTTTCCTGGCACTTGTGCAGCTCTTGATGCTATTGTTGTTGTTTTTCCTGTTAGAAGTGTTGAGTAGCACCATTAACAGCTCTGAGAAGTCGTTTCTGCGCACATGACGTGTTTATTACATTAACTTATGCAAAAAGGAAATAGTGTCAAAGTAAAATGAAAACTGCAATAAAATATACACAACATCAGCAACGAAAATATTGCAATAAAATATAAAAAAATAAAAACTACCTAGTAGTAATGAGAGTGCAAAGCAAAACTCCGAGACTTCACAGTGTACTCACGGCAATGGCTCAGGCGCCCATACTTGGGAGTTCTGTGCTAGAAGCTGCCTCAGTCTGATTGCACAGTTGCCACGTGGGGCATTTTTCTAGGCCAACCTGAAACCTCGGCTGCTCATTAGTAACATTCAACAATAATTTAAAATGCACTGGAAGAAATGGGAACATTTCAAACTGCAGATTAACATAATTACGCCGATGCAATGCCTTTGGCCGAAAGTGAAATTCAAAGGATTTTATTAAATTTTTCTGCACGAAGAAATAATTAATATGGTATATGATTTCCAGAGCAAACTTTAGGTAACAAATTTTGAGTAACGAATTTGCTGTGCACTCAAGCGAAAGCAATTTGTGGTTGTTTGAGGCTGAGCATAAAATATGAATTTATTTGCGAATTTATTCTAATCTACTAACACGTATCTGTCTTGCGTTAGTTATCATATTCATAGTGTGTAGAAAGCTTTTCGTATTGAAGAGTATGCTGTAGAGAAAAACCATTAAAAACAAAATATAAAATTCGATTTCTTTCAAACTTTGTTATGCAGATGTGCTTAACCATATTTTTCTCAAATTTCAACACCATAAATTGATTTAATTACAGCTCACTTTTCAGAAAGGCACAAAATTCAAACTTTTTTCCTTGCCAGTTCTTTGCAACTTTATATGCATGACTATTTGCATGGTCTTTACTACATAAGGAAAACTTTAAAAATTGTCTGTACTTGGGGGGGCACTTACCTTACCCTAACTCTGCGAACTGAGAGTCGTACAAAGCTTACTCTAAAGCCTTTCACAGTTATTGGCCCTAAACAGTTTGAAATTTTGTTTTCATTATTAAACTCAATCTCAGCAAATAAAATTCATAACTTTGCTTGCCAATAAAGCGCACAAGTGTTGCACATTTGCGCAGTGTACTTTTGCAAAATAAATGCACAAATAAGGAAACATGGCGTGCATGGCGTATACGTAATGAAATTTTATATTAAATTCATATACACGGCGTTGAGTTTTGCGTGCCATATGCAAATGCTGCAGAAAAAAAAAACATATAAAAAAAAACAGGAAAAACAACCGTCTTAAATGCAGCAGCACATATATTTTTGCTTTTTATTACTGCCAGCACAGTTGAGACTTGCACAAGTAAAAACAGCAACAGCAACAGCAACATCAACAACAACAAAAAGCAAACATATTTCCATGACAAGAAATCGCATAAGAAAACAAACAAACAAACGAACAAACGAACAGCGGAACAAGCAAGCGAACCAACACGGCCCTGCTCAAACGCGCATACAAGTCCCACAAGTGCATAAATTCAAAGCTTTTGCCTCAGAACTTGATTTCCTAAGCAGTGGTGTGTTTTTTTTTTCTTCTCGTATTTTTTACAGCAGCAGCAGCAGCAACAGCAGTGCAACATGTTTATGTGCAACAGTATTTAAGGCACGAGTGTTGCATACTTTTGTGCGCAGGCGAAATACGCTGAACATAAGCTCTGATCCGTCCCCGCCTGTTGCCAGTAACTTGTTTGCAAAAAGCGTTGGGATTTTTGCGCATTTTATTTTTCTTGCGTTTTGCATTTTGCGTTTCTTTTTTTAAGGATTCTTTGGTCTTGTTTTTTCTGCTTGCTATGGCAATTGCTGTCGCATTGCACTTCGCGCTTTAGCGAAATTCAGGTTGAGATTTTTCATTTGCTGCACGCTTGGGACACAAACAAACGCGCACAAGCGTAGCGCATACATAAATGCCGCATCATTGGATTGCAAATGTCAGCATTGCCACAACGAAAAACAAGAGAAGAAAATAAAAAAATAAAATAAATGAAAAGCAACGTAACGCAACGCAATGCAACGAAACCTTGCAGTACAAAAGTATCACTGAAAGTCACAAGGCATAACTTTTACATGCCGTCCTGAACTCGAACTCGAACTCAAACTCGTTTTCATATTCAGCATTTTACGCGTTTATATGTGCCAAAGTCAACGACTTTATGCGTTGCAAGAACATTGAAGAAAAAATAGAAAGTATAAAACACCTGCTGGCAACTGCATATGCAGGTGTGTGAGGATGCGAGTGTGTGTGCAAATGCTTTTTGCTGCTTGCCGCCTGTCAACTGAAGTGGCAATAAGTGCCACGCACATTGTCGTCGACGTTGCCGCTACCGCTGCCGCCCACAACATCGTCATTGCTGTCGCTGGCTGCGGCAACAGCTGCTGCAGCCAAACCATGGAAACGCGCTGCAGCTGCTTGGCTTCCTTTATGACGCGCTGGCAGCTTGCTTAACTTTATTTACCTTGGTGACGCCTCGCCAAGCGACACGGCAGTGGTTCAACGCTGCTCTGCGTCTCATTTTAGTTCCACCCTTGCACGCTTGCCATAAACAGTCACAAGTCATTTAAGGCAGAGCATTAAAGCGTGACTGCTGATGGGCTGCTGCTGCTCACACGATATTCGTAATTTAAGGCGTGTCTTGAAGTTAGCGGATGCAGGAGCGGGAGTCTGATTAGCAACAGTTAACACTCGCTGGCAAGGCATAGCCAACGAAGTGAAATCGAGTCAAGCAACAAAGGACTTTGCAGCGTGCTGCTTCTACTGTTGCTGCTGCTGTTGCCATGACATGTGACGTGGCTTTGATATGGGCACATTCGCTGCTTCTGCTTGAAAAGTCAAAGTGGCTTTTGCCAAAGGTCACCCCAGCCGTTGATGCGGAGCAAACACCTACGCAGTGCTGCGAACAGCAGGCAAAGGCCTTAAATTGTATTAGGCAATTATAGTTGTCAGACTGCAAAAGGCATATCCTTGTCTGTAGCGAAATGAAAAAACAAAAAATAAAAAATGAAATAAAAAAAGAAACTAATAAAACAGAAACACAACGGGTCAGTTGAGAGTTTTAACGTTTGGCACAACAAATGCAAATATGCAAATGAATGTGGCTTAATGTATGTCTGACCTATAACCTACGACTCTTGATTTTGTGCTTTTTCTTTTTGTTTGTTTCCATTTTATTCTTTTTTTTTTTGTTTTTTTTTTTTTGTTTGTGTTTTTTATATTTACATTTATATACAATGTAGGCACTTCTGTATGCTTGTCTGTGCCTGACAGTGCTTGGGGCAATTATTAAATTAAGCTGCTCGTTGTTGCTATTTTTTTATTTGTTTATTATCGTCCTAGCTCAGCTCCTTTTCAAATCTGCTTGTGTTGTATACGTAAATATAGAATATAATACTTAAATGAAATAGTGCTAATCAAATAAAAAAAGCATACGCTTGTGAAATAAAATCTAGAAAATATTAATGGTCTGTTGACGACTTCGTTTGTAATGCCCATGCCACTTGAACATACTCTAGGCTCATAGGTTGGCTAACCTTTTTGTGGATTTAGCTTATTTGCATACATTAAAAATCTGTTACAGTAAGAGCTTCTCGGGTGAAGACGATAATTATTATTTATATTATTATGTATATATATAATTATATATTTTATATTATATATACTCCAAAAAAAAAAAAAAACAAAAATGTATAGGCAAAAATTCATATCCACACAAAACTCCAGCCAAAGCATTAAAATGAACATGTAAAAGAATGCAATTATGGCTAAATATTGTTGCTTTTTGGAAGATTTCCAATACAAGGAAAAAGCCAAGCAAACAAACAGCTACCAATTTTTTTTTAATTTAAATAAATTTTAAATAACAAATATGAAACATATGAAATAAAAATGCATATTAACATATGAATTAAGAATAGGAAAAATAAATTTTTTTTCAACGTTCCTATAATGAAATCTCTATGCAAGGAATTTTTTTGGCAGTCCCATCCGATTCATTGTAGAGAAGTCTGACAGCATATTCAAATATTGATCCTTAGCCTATGCACCAATTGAAAGAGTTTCGTAAATTCCAATTTACTTTTAAAGTTAACTTTACACATATGCAAGTAAAGATAGAACAATATATTTAAAGCAGGCGTCAGGTCTGTTCAGATTTAATTTTCGTTAATAATATTTCTTATTGACCTATACAAAAAGCATCTTCCTTTACTTTATGCACTCCAAAGTCTGTTAAAGTGTTGTCGGCTTGCTATTTGCATGCCAAAGTAGCTTTCAGCACCGAATTGCTAACAAAGCAGCAGTATGCCTTTAAAAATCGGTATGCCGCCATTATGCAAAAGATTAAAGCGTCTCATGTGTATGTATACAGACCTTGGCAATCTAGTCGCTGAATTGCCAATATCATAAAATTTTTTTTTTCGTTTATTATTATTATTATTGAGTATTTTTCATTTGCGAACATCAGACCATAGGCAAGTCATTTTGAGTGCACGTGGCTTTGCCTAATGCTTTAATTTTCAGCAGCGAAGTATGATTGCATATTTGGATAAAAAGGTCATAAAACTTAATCATGTCTTATGAAAAGCACACAAGTCAGATTAGAAAGTATACTCAAATTAAATATTCAAATTATTGGTGTTAAAATTAATTTATGAAAATGTAAAACATAATTATTTTGCATATATGTAAATAATTAAACTTTTATTCACTACACTATACAGTAAACATTCTCTTAACCGAATATCTAATGCATAAATTCAACTGAGACAGTCAAGAGACGAACATAATTAGTTTAATTTTCCTTTATCTTAAGGAAGTTCTATTTAGTTATATTTTACTTCATGATATGCCAGCTTTGCAGTTTATTTATTTCACTTCTTGCTCAATATTGACGATTACCATAAGTCGGCAACAACAACAACATTTTAGCCATTACATGAAATATTTTTCATGTATTTCGGTGATTAAATTTTGAAATACTTATTACGTCTGTACTTCTGCTTTTTGGAATGTTTCATATCCAATGATTAAATGTAAGTAATGACTATATGCAATATACATATGTAAATACATATATGCACTGTTTAATGATGACTTCACTTGGCTCTTTTGGCAATAAGTGTGCATGTTGTATTTATTAGCATGCCCTGAAGCATGAAGGACATTTGCAAATATGCACACACATGTTAATGCGCTTCCGCTGTGATCCATCGATGTACATATATAAAAATATATATATATCCAAATACTGTGTGCTAGCTAAAGATTTATCGTATGTAAAAATATAAGCCAGTCAATTAATTACAACTCAACACGCTACATTTGACAAACGATTTTACTGTAAGCCAGCAGCCAATTTTACTGCTCTTGGCTTACTCAGAGCTGCTTAAAGCTGTGCTAAGTGCTTCAGTCTGTAAAGGCTTTAATGCTTTAATATGCATAGCAGCAGCATGGCAAGCCTGGCTAAACCCTTTGCTCGTTTGAATGCTCTATCCAATTGTTGTAATTGTTCTGCTTAGCTAAAGCAGCTAAAATTATGCATATGTATATGTTTAAGTAATTAACAGACTTTGGGCAAAATGCTTGAAAATATTATATAACTAAACGATTATTACATTTGAATCTGACTTGAGCATATTAAATGTTGACTGCTGTAGCATCAAGTATTCGAATGACAATTGTAAAAGCCATTAGACTGCAAAAGCCAAATTGCACTTTAGGCAAACTCAGCAAACATTTTGCTTGAATTAAATAACAAAATTTACGAAGCATGACCAATGCCAAGTGACACAATTTGCAGACACGTCCAAATAGGAAATAATTTAAAAATCAAGCAAGCAATTCTGCTAATGACATGACCCAAGTAACAGCAACAGCAGCTAAGGCAGCAAAGTAATAAAAAAGAAAATGAAGAAGAAGAAGAAGCAAAAGACATTGTTGCATGCATGCATTGTCATTGGCCATTGGTCATTGCTCAACTGTCGCTAATGACATAAAGAGCATGCATGCATGTAAATAATAACAACAACAACACACAGCTGGTACACAAATAATGACCAAATAGTGCCATCGTGCAGAGCGTCGACCTTGTCCCTAAGCAACAGACCGCATTTTACAGGCAGGCTGGCAAGCTGGCAGGCGGGAGGCGGGAGGCAAGGCAACCTTGAATTGACTACGTTGTGACAACTGGCAACAAGAAAAACATAAACACAAACACGAACATGAACTGCTCGGGTGTGACATGTAACGACGCGTCCCGCATAAAACTGCAGCCAAGTGCTTAGCAACTAAGCAGCAGCAGCAGCACGTTCGAGCGATTTTTAGGCCATTTCATGCTAATTAATGCACAGTAATGGACAGCAACCCTGGCCACCCAACAGCAACCAGCGGCAGCCAAGCGACTGCCACTGACGCCGCTACACGTGCAACAGAGCAAACGAGCAGCAGAGCAGGCGCAACAAATTGCGTATACGCCTACGATGCGGTGTATGGGGAGCAGCCGTTGGGGGCATATGCGGTGACGGTAATTTAAATTAATTTTAATGGCAAAATTTGCTGCTGACGCACAACTAAGCGAAACTATGCTACATTCCATGCCAAGTAGATCGCCTTGCGCTGGTCAGTCTGTGCGGCAAGTGAGCGTTGCACGAGCAGCCGTTAGTGGACGATGGAGCATATTGTATACCAGCATGTTTGTTGTTGTTGTTGTGGTTGGCTGTGTTTGGGACAGGACATGCTGTTGTCAGCGGCTGACAGCAAGTGGATAATGCAAGGGAAATCTAGTCGAGTCATGTTGATTTTTATTGAGTTTTAATTTCCTCTGCCATGCACAAGCACACATATCCACACAAGCACACACTCGCATACACACACACACACACATGTGCAGGCATGCCATATTATACACACTTAATGCTTAACGTTTATCGTCATGTCTCTTATGTTGCTGATGTCGGTGCTGTTGCTGGCTTGCCTTTGCCTTGGCGTAAATTGAAACGTCACCAAGTTAAGCGTTGCCAGCCACACTGCTGCTGACAAACACTGACAGGCGTGCGGTGTGTTGCAACGTTGGGTGTGCGTTGTGCTGTGCACAGAATAATACATACGAAAAAATGCTGCAGCAGTAAATGTTGCATGCGGCATTTTATGCTAACGACAAGCTTAAGCAACACAACTCACTACTCACTCCAACCCATTCCATGCCCATTCATTCCATTTCATCACATCGCAGGCGCTTAGTTTGGGCAGCCACACACACACACACACACACACACACACATATGCGTCAAAAGCAGGTTATGCAGTTGAAAACGTTTTCGACAGAACTTAGTGCCGGCATTATAACTTGTTTTACTTTTAGCAATTCTATGCCACTCTTTCCATCTCTCTCTCTCTCTCTCTCGTTCAATATGTGACTATATACAATATATGTACATATGTGTGTATGTATGCACTCGTGTGTAGTTAGGTTGCATCTGCCCAGCGGCTTTGGGACGCGTGTGTTGTGGCACAGCTTCGCCGGACTTTAGGCGTGCGCAAGCCGCGTAGGCACGTATATGGCGTATGGCATGCCTCACATACGTGTTTCGCATGCCTTTTGCACATTCGCCAGCAATTTTTATAAATCGTATTTGGCTGCTGCTGCTGTTATTATTGCTGTTGGCTCTGTGTTTGCTTTTCGATTTTGCTGATGAAAATGTGCCGTGCGCTATTTTTTGATTTTCCATTGAACGCGAGAGCAAACTGCCAGCACAAATGTTGTTTTGTATCTTGTATCTATTTGCTTAGTCGCAGCAGTTACATAGACAAAAATCAAAAAAGGAAACTGCAATTTTTTTAACGAGTTTTTGCGCAAGTTTTCTGCTTTGTCTGCTACTGTATTTTATTATTTTTGTTTTGCGAATTTTTTTGTTATCTTTGCTTTTCTTTCTTTCTTTTTTGTTATTTTGCAGGCAAAGCAAAAGCACTTTGTTAAGCTTTTAACTGCGAGCAGATTGCATTGCAGTCTGTAGGCAAACTAGGCAGCACAATCACGCAAAAAAAAAAATAGAAATACAAATTGTCAGCAAGTAAACACATTGTCGCAAATGCAAAATAGCAATGAAAAACACAAAAAGAAGATTCAGAAGAAAAAGGAAGAAAAATCTAACCGGAAGTGCGCTAATTTCGCGCATGTTTGTCACAACTTGAGTAGCAAACTCAGACGAGGCGGACGGGTCTTGGCCTGCAGCCAACAGGCGGCCAATGCGCGCCTGGCGCCAAATGTTGTTGACAGTTGCACGTGGCATCTTCTGTGCTGTGCTGTGTGCGCCCTTTAGGCAATTTTTTTTTTGCGGTCTTATACTTTTCTCAACTTGAAGTTGTTGCTGCTTGCTGGTCAATATTTGCAAACTCGCGTTATATACTTATAAAAGAAAAAAAAAAACGAAACCAAAACAAACGCAAACACTCAGCAAAACTTTTTCGTTATGCGACCGCAAGAAGCAAAAAACAACACAATAGAAATGAAAACCAAAAAAAAAAGGAAAAAATAAAATTGAGAAAAATAACAAAAGCCGTGCGCCAAGCGAAAATGTTTAACCCTTTATTGCTGCATGTGGGTGGCCGGGTATTTCGCTGCCAGGCTTTACTTGGCTTGCGCTGCCTACATTTTTCTATGGCATATACATACGTATATGCCTTTTGTGAGCTGCCATACTCTTTGGTCGAAATATCTTCGTTTATGAGAGACCGGCAAATTAGAACATGTTACAGACTTACCATATTTATCAATAAAGCAGGAGATTCTTGCATTATCAATACTTGCTCGATTTAGAAAAGGGGAAAAAAAAACAAAGTATTCGAATATAAAAGGCATTTATATGAAGCAAATTCTTTCTTTCGATGGGCGAAACTAATCTCTTTTCGTTTCGTTGTTGTTGCTGTTGTTGTTGTGTGCTTTACTTTACGGCGCAGCGGCATATGCTGTTTATGTTTATTTGCAGCCACTGAAAATAAACCTAAATGTTCGGTTTACTTTAACAACTATCAACAAAATAAAATCAAAATAAAAAAGCAGTTAAGCAAAATCACATACTCAGTAAAAAGGGTAAGAATCAGAGGAGGGGATTGCAAAGTTTTGTTTACGTTTTATATTTCGTTAGCAATGTAAATTTATTCAATGCGAATTTTCATTTTGCCATTAAAAATAACCATGGGCTGCTTTTTGTTGATATTATTGTTGTGATCGTTGTTGTTGTTTGAAGTGTGCATAGCTGCTGCTCACTGTTGCTGTTGTTGTTGTTGTTGTTGTTATTCTTTTTGGCACACAACATGGCCTGCAGCTTATTTGATTAATTTTATTAGGTGTTTAGTTGCTCGAACTTTTGCTTGTATTACGCACAAGCCGCCTTCGAAAGTTCTTTTTGAAACCTTTTTAATGCAGCAGCTACACACATTCATTAAATTAGTCTTAAATGTGCTTAATTGCACTTTAAGCTGCTTATGGCACTTGCCACTTACTTTTTGTTGTTACTGTATAATTTACTTTTATTTTTACTCACCCAATGGAACATTTATGCGATTGTGCTCGGTTTACGCTGAAATTGTACGTAAAGTTTAAATATTGTTAATATTATTTTATGATATTTAAATAAAGCTTTAAACTTCATAATCATAATAAACACAACAAGCACAAAAACCCACAATAATGTTACAATGTTTGTTTACACTTTACAGGTAAGCATTTAAATTTTGTTGAGCACTTAAGTGTCGTTTATGTTTTACAAAAGTGCTGGCTAAAAGTTTCTGTTTGTTTTAAATTGTGGCGTGTTGGTTTTTTTAATTTTGCATTTAATTATATTAATTGAGCTGTTCGGCTTGTAATTTTTGCTTGAGCAAGTTTTGCAGCATAAATTTTAAGCTGGGGATGTGTGGTTTATGTTAGCTGCATGAATGTACTGGAAATATGAAGTGTAATTCATTAGAACTTAACACTGTGGCTGTCATAAAAGAAACGAAAAATAAATAACTATTGTACATTCCAAACAACTAACATTTTTATTCCTGGCAACGGCATCAATGAGTTTTGCAGGAAACAAAAAGAAAAACTCTTAAGATTTTTGAATCCAGCCATAATAAAATGATAGGAATATTATCCTTTGAAACTAATAGAGAGATATTCATTATCTTGAAAAAAATTTAATAATGAAGTCGGTGCCAGTCATCTAAGTTTGGTCCTGAAAAAATACAACAGCACAGCACTTAAACTGACTCAAAGCAATAGCCAAAGAATACATTTATGTAAAAACTAATAACTTATTCGAACATATATAATTTTTTTTTTTTTTAATTTCTTTTGTGCAAGTGAAAAGAACATTTTTTTTAAACAACACCGTCACATCTCTGGGCATTTATGAGAGATTCACTTCTTTAAACAAAATTAATTTCAGCTAAGTTATTATACGAAATAATGCCGGTTATTTTATTGCCTAGGTTATTCTACTCAGAAATGTGACTAAAACAGAAATTTTACAACTGTGCACATATAAAATTAACCGCACATAACTAACAGACTTTGCTATGAATGAATGTGTATAGCAGCAGCGGTTGGCCATATATAACAGCCGCATAACATTACAAAAAGCAACAACAACAACCAATGCATAGGCGCACACACACACACACACACACTGCCAGCCGAAGCTTGTTTAGTAAGGTCAATGCCGAGTACTTAAGTGGCTTACAGCATTACGCTGGAGATGCGTCTCTGGCTAAAACTGAAAGCAATTTAAGTTTTAAATATCCGAACTTAATGTAATTTATTGGCAAATACTGGCACCATTAAGCTGAATAAACGCCTCAGTCTTAGCTGGCAACTTTTGAAATATATTTCATTTATGTCAAACGTTGCTGACTCCACACACTTAAAATGTCCTTATGGTTGACAGTCACAAAATAGCTGCAGGCAATAAAACGTTTAAAACATTTCTACAGCTGGCTGCCAGGGCATGGTACGGCGTGGCGTGGCGTGGCTTGGATTGGCTTGGCTGTATGCTTTTATTTATGTGAGGCTCTTCTGCATATCTCTTATCATAGGCATGACTAAAAACAACTGTCCATAAATAATACAAAAAATCTCTTGCACGATCTAAAAAGCAGATTTTTCGCATTTCTAATAATAAATAAAGCAAACAAAAACCAAAAACGACAAACACCACAAAAACAAAACACAACAAAACAGAAAAAGCTAAATAAAAAGAATAAAAAAAAAAAAACAAAAAGTACGAAATCGCAAACGAAAAGAAAACCAATAAAGCAAAGACAGACAAATGCGATAAATAAATGTGTATATAACTGCGAAAGTTTTCTTTTGATAAACGATGGCTGCAAGGGACTTTTAGTTTCAATAGTGTTAGCCTGTACAATAGACTGTTGTCTCCCTCAACTACTTTCACTCTCACGCTCGCTCACACACACTCACAGGCACATGCACAGGCACAGGCACATGCATACCAACACCCACAGCAGCATACGCGATATTTATTTTGCAAATCTCGATAAGCGCAACTATATAAAAAAATAAATAAAAGAAAAAAACACAACAATGAAAAATAACAGCAAAGACAAGAAGCAACAACAATGATGGCAGCAACAAATTATGGTTCACTGATTTTATAAACAGTTTTTTCCGAATTCAACATAACATAAAATGGTTTCACTTTTTTTTGCTTGATTTTGTGTTGTTTGTTGTTTTGTTTTTTACATTTTATTAACGCCAAGGACAACAAACTGACGCCCAAGTCATTTTTAAGGTTGCCTGATTTTGCTTATTTATTTGGTGCGAAAATGTGGTTAGAAGTCAATAACATAATAAAAGCCTTACGAAGGTCACAGGACATTGCAAACAAGCGGCCATTGGCTTGAAAAAATACACAACAACAATAACAACAACAACAGAAATCTAGCTCATACACATGTTTGTGCGCTTGGCCAGAATATTTATGAATATTGTCCGGCACAAAAGCGCCGCGCCATAAAAGTAGACCAAATGCATAAAAAACAACAGACAAAGAGACAGACAGACTCATATATATATATACACACACACACAGATACACATATATTCACACACACAAGCACAATGCATGACAAAAGTAAGCGGACAGCATGACTAACCAATATGTCGGTTTTACGATTAGTAGAAGCTGCTGCTGCTTCGGCCCCGGTTGCTCCTCCTGCCAAAGCTTAAATTTTTATTGAATTGCTTTACAGCAAACAGGCAGGCAGGCAAACAGCCAACATCAACAGCAGCAGCAGCAGCAGCAGCAAAAAGTCAAATGTCATTGCCAGGATAACAATATTTCGGTAAATTTTCACTTATTTAGTTAACAAAGTACCTGATGGGCAAAGGAAGCAACTGCGCCAGCCTCAAAGGTCACTTACTGTGTGTAAAACAGCACGAAGCATTCACATATGGCCCCTCGGCGTGCATGGCATGGCATGGTTTTTGTTGTCATATCTCACCGCATTGCATAATAGGCGACAAGGGCAGGCAGCTGGTCGGCCGGCTAATTCTCTGAATGGCCATGTGGTTGCTTCTGTAAATTGCCAGTTGGTGGTCAGTAAGGCGGCATGCCAAGCAGTGGGCGGAGAAAATATTTCGACTGTTGTATATGACTTAAGGTTTATATAATTACATAAGCTCTACTGGTTAAACATGCGAAGTGGAAACGTGTGTGTGTTAGAAAAATACACGCCTCATTAGAGAATTGACTGTAGCAAATATCAAGGCAAATACGAATGAGTAATTGCCTAAGCGAGTACGTAACTATGACAGGCAAGGGTCAGCACATGTGAGGTTTAAATTGCTGTTCACACGTTCCAGGCAAAGCAAAACTTTTTGTGAATAATCTAGTTAAGCCCAAAGGTAGAATAACACATGATATAATCCCTAGATAATCTATGCCGAGATTTGTAATTAAAAATCTTAAAAAACTTCTAATAGGCTCGCCTGAAGCTTATGCTACTTCAACTAATATCTGGACAAGTTTACTTACAAGTAAAAGTTTTTTTAAATTTCGACTGAAAACAAAATCTACAAAATTTGTGTGTTTTCCTTTCTGCATTTGTGCGTCCTTGTGCCTAAGCGTTGTTAGCATCGTTTTACCTGCATACGATTATATGCACATAATTTTCTTAGCCTAAAAGATTTTAATATATGAAAATAGTTCAAATGTGCCATAAATTGCTGTAATTTTAAAATCAGTGACAACCTTGTCAGAAGTCCAAAGCAAAGTTGTGTAAAAGTTGTTTCATCAACGAAATTCATTTTGTGAGCTTTTCAATGTACTTCCTGATGAGTTGAACATTTTCAACACTTGCAAGGTCATACCAGAAGTACGTGACCAGTTTCATTTGAAATCTAATATAATGCTGTGTATTTAGTTTTGCAGTTTTATTAATTATTTTCGGTTTTGGCTAAATTAAATAAAGCCACTGAAGCTGAAACTTTGTGCCCGCGGTTGCTTGCCTGGCAGACTCACAGACGGACTGAAGGTCTGACGGATCGACTGACTGGTGGACTGGCCAACCCTGGCTCCCTGGCTGGCACTTGCTCGGCTTTGTTGGTTTGCATATTCACAATTGTTCTTGTTCTTGTTCCTGTTGTTGTTGCTTTGTTTTTCTTTTTTTGTGGTTTGTTTTTATAGTTGCCAACAAAGTAAGAAAAAATATTTTACGAACAAAAGGGACATTCTTGAGTGAGTAAGCAGGACATTGTGCCACAAATGAAAGGAAAGGACAAAGCAGAAAGTAAAAAAGGGGCAACGTGCGCTGCCGCAGGCGCAGCGGCACAAATGCCACTAAACAAATGAATTTTATAAAGTTTTCGAAAACAATGAAACGAAAACCATAAAAATCTAAAGCAGCGACAAAACAAAAAGTTGCATTTATTATGATTTTTTGTTTTTGGTTTTTCAGTTTTTTTGTTTTTTTTTTTTGATTCGGGCGACAGCAAAGGGCAAGCCTGGGATCGCACAGGTAAAGCACAGTGGAGCCAGCTGAGGAAAGTTGGCGTCGCTGGTGGCAGGTGGGGTGCCTGATGGCGTATGGCATTGTGCTAAAAAGTGTGCTGAAAATGTTGAGCTCAAAACCCTCACCTAGTTTTATGCACTTGGTTATTTGTTGTTGTTATTTTTGTTGGCGCTGTTGCGCTAGTTTGCTTTGACTGTAGTTGCTGAAGTTGTTGCAGTTGGTTTGATTTTATTTCGTTTTTGTTTAAAGCTGTTCTAGTGAAAATAATTCTTCATGGCACTGACATAAATCAGTGATATATTGTTTGCAGCTGCTGACAAGTTGGCTTTACTATATAGTACGTATACGTAATGTTATTGTTGTTGTTGTAGATGCTGTCGTGGATGTTGCTGTCGTGGTCGAAGTGATTGTTGTTGCCGTTATTTTTACTATTTAGCAAAAGGATATTTTGCCCTTTTTATCAATTTCTTTTAATCAAGCAAACTTTTTTTAAAGTTGCCAGCATTTTTACAGGATTTTGAACACTTAAAGGGTTCGCTTTCCACTCGTTTAAATACGCATAAAGCGCAATAAATTAGACAAGGCGAATTTAAATATCGCTCGCACAGGCCCACTAGCCGAGCTAAGTGGCAGTTGAAGTATGGATAGCGAGGGGCGAATGGGCGTGTGTGGGCTTGCCTACTGATGTTGCAGCAATACAAAACAAAAGTCATTACATTACAAGTGCTTGGCCGCATTCCCAAAGGACACTTGAGCATAATTAGTACACTTACAACAATCTACTAAGTGGGAAACGACGACCCACAGACATGGGCACAGCACAAATTATTTGGCAGCAGTATTTGTGCGAAAAATGTTTGCTTTAAAATTAATTTGTATAATATTTCGCCCCAACGCCCCAGTGGCCCAACGCCGCAACGCACTCATGCACAAACAGGAAGCAAATCAAAAGAGGAAAAAAAAATAAGAAAAAAAAAGGAAATAAGTACACAAAAGAAAAGAAAGTCTTGCTATTGAAGTAGAAAACTTTTTCCCAAGGGTGTTGCATGAACTTTTGCCGCGCAGTTGCTGCTTCTTGTTGTTGTTGGTATTATTTTGGTTTTTTTGTTGTTGCTAGGCAGCTTGTTGCTGTTCTGATCTGCTTGACACAAATAACGAGTGTCGCCTTAGCATGCTTCACTGCGGAGTGTTGGGGGCGGCGGCGCATCGTATGCTGCTTGCGCCCAAAAGTCGACACTGCTATTTTACGCAGGGTGAGCAATTTTGGCAAATAGTGTTTACAATAGTCACAAGCACTTATGGGTAAGGCTGTGTGAGCCACTAGATTATGGGGTTGTTGTGTCCCCGCTTGTCAATTTTCATTTGACTCACTTGGCATTAAAATGAGAACTAGCCAACTTGCCAACTTGCCTACGTGTACTTCTTGCCAGCGTAGAGTTGCCTTCTACCAGAAGACGGTCTTTAAATCTACTACTTGACTAGGTTGGCTACATATAATACGCAGCACAGATATTAAATTAAATTTAGTCAAGTAAGGCAGCAACAACAACAACAATAAAGACAAAATATATGTAACAAAAGGACCTTCTCAATGCCACGACATAGCTGCAGCAGGCGTTACATACGTTTCCCAACAATCACATGGGTTTGTTGTGCATAAATTAATTTATTACTATACGTTCTTGATTGAGATATATGAGTGTTTGGCATAACATGCCCGGGTCGGGTAAACATAACGGAGGAGAGCATAATTTTCTTGTCCACTGCAAACACGCAATCGCCCGCATATGGCAGCAAGTGTGAAACGGGTCGTCACACTTAATATTTATTAATGGCATATATATTTTCAAATAATTAAAGGCTCAACAGCAGTAATTTAATGAATTTTCCTATTTTTTAAAACTTTATTGCTGCTAATTAAATCAGTGCGAAATTGCTTTCAACAACAGGCTTACATATGTTTTGTTAAAAAATGGTGAGGAAGTTGTTGCTAATTTAAGTCTGTTGACAATCTGATACAATGAAAGTGTATAAGGATTAATATATACATACACGCCAGGAATAAGAAGATATCAGAGATATGAGAATTGTCTACGCGAACTTCTACATTATAAAATAGAACAATATGAATCAGGGAGCAATCATACATTTTTATTTTTTTATAAATAAGAATACAGTGAATATTTTATTTACAAAGTTGTACATAAGTCGACATGATTTGATAATATTGTTCTTGACTCTGCTAACTATAGTTAGCTTGGCCAAAATAAATTCGTTAGAAAAATTGCAAAAAAAAAAAACAAGTAAAATGGTAAAAATTCAAGAAATCCATGAAGAGTGTAGCTCACTTCTGGCATATGAAGGTGGATTTCTCTATTATAGACACCCGTCGAAGCACCAACCCCGCCCTATTGAAGTGTAAGGAAAGTTTTGATGCGCTTAAAAATTATATAAAGTTAAAGAAATCAGTGGGTTATGTTTGGTTTCTATGTTGTTGCAAAGAAACATATTTGTTGCAGGTTTTACGTGTCATAAGGCCATAGTTTATAGTGCGTAAGCAGATTGTTTATCTTGCCCAAGTTCAAATTAAACCCTAGATATATCGATTGACTGTAGTTGACAGGCAATCAACTTGGATTCCCTTTGAAACTTTGTGAGGATGCTTGCCGTGCGTAAACATTATTTTGCTGGTCTCACTCCAATTGGCCAACAGCGCACTCGGCCAACAGCAAACCACTTTGATGTTGACATGCACGTTCGGCAAAAGTTATTACAAACCGGCTTTTAAATAGCTAACGCGCTTATATGCCCATTGGGCATTGGCGATTGCCCCAAAGTAATATTGCATTGAGTTTTGCGGCTCGCACTCCGTCATACTGTTTGGCTTGTCGCCATTTTGTGTTGTCACATGCTGGTTTGTCCATTGATTTACAAAGTCGTTAGCATTTCTGCTGATTTACTCGTTAACACAACGAAGGTAAATTCCCCAGTGCTGAGTGTAAAACAGCTTTGCCATGGCACTTGACACTGCAATCTATGCCATGGGGCAGTGTAGTCGGGATGTAGCCATAACGAATTTCACGACAAACAAACAAAAATCTATCCCTTGCGCAAGTTTACAAATTGACTAGTCGGTATATTTACATAGTCACAAGGATTATCCTGGCCAACGGAGTTATGTGTATCAACAATGGTAACTGGATAATGTTAGCGCGTACTGTGCTCGGTATTTATTGCTTGCGGAATGACTTATTTGCGCTACTTTCAGCATTTTTATAACTTTTTTATTGCCGCACAATTCATTAAACAAACTTTTACCATATACCAAAGCATTGTTAAAAAAAAAAACAGGAAAAAAAAAAACTGAAATGTATGCCTGATTTAACTAATTCACTTGCGCTTCAAACCTTTACTGCCGCGAGGCCAAAATAATAAAAGCAAAGCAAAGGCCAAAGCATAAGCGTAGAAATAACAATAATAAAAAAAAGGGGGAAGCGAAAATGGCGGAACATGCATAACAAACATGCCAAGCTAATAAACAGACAACCGCACATGAGCGTAGCGAAAGCGAAATTCAATCGAAAGTGTCGTAAATTAGGTCAGTACACGACCTCAGCGTATGACAGTGTACAGCGTATTTGTAGGCTAGACCCAAGCGTACTGAACCCAACCGAACCAAAGCAAACCCAACTTAACCCAACTCAACTTCACTGGCAGCATAGCAAAATCAAAGGCAATATACACATGTGCAAATAAACTTCAACAAAGCACGCAAGAGAAATGCCTGATGTGCTGATAAGCAGCAGCAGCAGCAGCATCATCAGCAGCAGCCATACGAAGAGAAAACTTGTTATACTTATGTACTGCCTGTCGCCATACGGACAGCAAAAAAACAAAAAAAAAAAAAACAGAAAACACAAAAAAATGTTGCCGATAAAATTCGCTATTTACAAGCTTGTAAAAAGCCGAAAATAACAAAATAACCAAAAAACAGTAAAACAAAAAAAAAAAAACGAGAAACCCGACAGTAAGCAAACAACAACTAGAAAGGCAGGGCTATAGTCGGGCGTAACCGACTATAGAAAACCCTGTACCGAAGCCAAAACTTAATATATTTTTTTGTTGCTTTAATATTTTGTATTCATTATGTAAGGATATCTCAAGAAAAAATAATTTTTTTTTTGTAAAAGCCATTTTTCGGCCGATCGTTCCAATGGCATCTATATGCTATATTGCACCGATATTTATCATATTTAGGAATATGATTTGAATTTACTTAGAATCAATAAATCCAAAATTTGGTAACGATATCTTAATAACCAAAAAAGTTTTTCTCAGTAAATGTTGTTTTTTGGCCGATCGTTCCTATGGCAGCTATATGATATAGTAAACCGATATACATAGTTTTTAGATATGTGATTGGGCATTAGGTAAAACAATTAAATCCCAAATTTGGTAAACATATCTTAAAAAATAAAGCGGTTTTTGTTACTAAATATGGCTTTTCGGCCGATCATTCCTATGGCAGCTATATGTTATAGATCGAATATCGAAAAAAAAAATAAACTCGTTATGCCTATGGATTGGCAGAGTCTTCGTGCCAAATTTGGTGGTTGTAGGTCTTACCGTTTCCGAGATCCGTGCGTTCATACGGACAGACGGACAGACGGACAGACGGTCAGACGGACAGACGGACAGACGGACATGGCTATATCGACTCGCCTTTCGATGCTGATCAAGAATATATATACTTTGTGGGGTCTGCCACGCCTCCTTCTGCCTGTTACATACATTTGCACAACTTTAATATACCCTTTACCATTTTTTGGTACAGGGTAATAAAATGCAGAGCAGGGCAAAGCCAGTCAAGCCAAGCCAAGTCAAGTTACGCCAAGCTAGGCGAAGCCAAGCCAAGTATGCGTTGAAGCGTAGAAATCATGGGAAATTGTATTAATGCAGGAAAACGTGTTCAACGCTCAACAAACGCTTTAGTCGTCGTTTTTGCTGTCGTTGTCGTTGCCTTTGCCGTTGCCGTTGTCGTCGTGCTAAAATGAAAGCAAAAGCAAACTTGATAAAAAAAAAAAAATAAAATTTTTTTTTCGTTTTATCAGACAAGCAAAATACTGCAGCAGGCACAAAGCTACATCACACCAGAGCATTCATACATCCCCTGCCCACACACAAACACACAAGCACACCTACACACATACACAGACACAACACTGGCCAAATTCGCGCCACAACGCGTCGCAAATCTATTTATCAATTTGCAATTGTAAGCAAGCTTTTTTAGGTTCGCCGCCGCTGCACAGCAAGGCTTAGCGCAGCACCCCTACTACACAACCCACACCACAGCACACCACACCACACCACACCGCACCACATCACACCGCAACACACCACACCACTCCACACAATACTTCAGCATACTCGGCATACCACACGACGCCTGTTACGTAGCTTGCGGCTTTAGCGAGTAGCCTTTGTGTTGGATTGCAACAAACAAAAAAAAAGAAGCAACAACAACAGTAAAGAAGTAGAAGAAGTGTGAGAGACAGGGAAAAAAGAAAAAACAGCAAAACTGTTGGCCATAAAGCGCCAAAAGAAAAGTGGGAAAAAATCAGAAAATACGCGTTTTATGTTTTATCGCGCCTGGTTTGGGATTGTGCCTGCTGCCACAATTGAAGCTCGCTGCATGCGCAGTTGGGCTGAGCTGGGCTGGACTGTGCCTGGGGGGGATTTTAAGATATCTTCATGCCGTTTAAGTTAATCACATTGCGCTATAAGCGCCTGGGTGGCATGCCTGCTGTATGTGGGCATCTGGGTCGCTGTTGTTGTTGTTGTTGTTTCACACTGCAGTTTGTAAATGAAAAGCGGAAACGCTAAGAGTGCGAATCGCGTGAGGAGCTGCAGAAAATAAGCAAGCAAACTAAGCAGCATGCTGCCGTGTGAGTGAGTGTTGTTAAAAGAAGTTCAAGAAGCTGAAGTTTTCTTTTAAGTTCGTTTCAGTTGATTCTTTTGTTTTTCTTTTTTTTTTTGCCTCTCGATTTTTTTCGTTTTCTCGCTTATTTTTATTTAACAGTGTAGTATTTTTTAGTATCTCATGGTATAGTCGTATATAAAGCCAATAAAGTTGTTTTAACGGCACGAACTGCAAGTCGTTAGCTAGTTAAAACGAGATAGAAAGCCTTAAAGCAAGAGGCAGCGAGAGCGAGTAAGATAAAAGGATAGTGAGCGATAACGGGAAGATAGTAGGACCAGCTCAGCATGTGCGAGATTGCACGTCGCATTCTGTTCGTGAAGTTGCTTTTAGTCTTTGCAGTCGTTTTGCTTAAATTAATTTAAGTCTTATATGTGCAAAGATTTGCTTTTCCTGTTTTTTTTTTCCTGCGTCTTCTTCTTTTTCTTTTTCTTCATTTTTGCTTACTAACGATGCGTGCCTCAAGTGTGTTTAACTTTTGCAGCGCGCTGTTTCAAGGCAGCGACGTTTGATATATTATCGTGAGGAATGTGGTGTGTGTGGTGTGTTTGCGTGTATGCGAGTATATGCGTATTAGTGATGTGAGTAAAGCGCTTTAATTATTGTATATTTCAGTTATTTCTTTGGCTATCGCGTTTTCCGCAGAAGCTACACTCGGACTTGGCATAAGTCTTATTGATTTGGTACATCGGCAAGGGAGAAGCTCTTGCATGTAGAACTTGTTTCAAAAGTTGTTGATCTAATTGGCTCAAGTACATATATTTTTTACTTAGGCAAAGCAAACACCTCGAAATGATTACACAGTTTTTGTAAAACCAACTGATAACAACGTATCATTGAAGATTTATGCGCTTAACAATTAATTCTCTTGTTATTTTTAATTTTGGGGTGGCACCTTCCATTTTTATAATGGCATCAATTTCTCCCGCTGCCCTTTACATCTTATAAACTAAATTTCTTTAATCTGCATCAAACAGTTTGCGAAATACCACAAATTTTGTTTTTCTCTTACATTTAAAGGCGTGGCACTGCCCATTTTTAATATGCTTTATTTTTCCCCCGATACTCTTTAAAGACATACCGAATTTCATTAATCTACTCAAATTTGTTTATGATTGATTGTTGTATTTTTTTCTGCTTCTGATTGTTTATATGATATAATATCTCCGAAAATATATTTTTTTTTATTAAATAGACGTTTTGGTGGTGACTTCCACGTTATCAATGTTTCTTTACTGTTCCAAATTCAACCATTAGCAGTTTGGTTTATTTCAGCATCTTTTCAAGTTCATGCAGATGCCATGTTAGCATATAAGTTTCATTTATCTTCCGCTTTTTCAACGTTATCCTCTGCAATACTTTTAATATAAATCATAAACATTATACTCGTACATTAATATAATTCAAACATTATAAGTCACGTTTAACACACTCATCCATATTTCTTGCTCATTTCTATGAGCGCATTCTTATCAGTATTCATTTTTATGCTACTCAATTATTTTTCATTCTGGTCTTTGTTCTGCTAAGTATTTTGCAGTTATGTGGTTTGAATAATCTAAATATTATTCAAATTTTCGCCACTTCGAGCAGTTGCCAATGCATAGGGATAATGTCGTTAGCGAATGTTACAAAAGAAGAAGTTGGAAGTTGCTTTCTTATAGTAGAAAACACAGAAAAAAAATGTTTTTTATCCTCGACATTTATACCTCGACATGAGAACCCCGCATATAAACCTATGTACCGCTGATTATTTTATGCCACCTAACACTGTTGCTGTCTATTTCTAGCCATTTGCATTAGATAAACGATATAATTGATCTTACGTGTTACAATCGACTTACGAAGAATAATCAGTTTTTTTGCATTACGTCTGGGAGAATGTTACAAAAAGTTTTATGTGACTCCATCTTGACTTTATAAAAAAAGGGAATCGCAATTTACATAAAAGGATTACAGAACATCACTATGAATGGCAGTAACCCAATTTAACATTCTTCTTTTTCCACTCTTCTTTAAAATAAAAGTGAAAATATTTTTGCATAAAAGACGAAAATTTTTAAATAAAATTCGCGCAAAATATTCCAAGAAAAATGGCGGCTGACAATATTTTTTCAAGTGAAAGCCATTGTGCTTTATCTTTTTTGTACAATTTTATAAGCAATTTTCCATTAAGTGCTAAAGTCAAACGGAAAACCACAATGCTGCCGTTTCGTTTCTCTCTTTTCGATATATGTATTCTGTGATAGTCTTAAACGACAAATGAAAACACGTATACGCCAACACGTCAACGCACAAAACTGTTGCATAAATTTATGCAGAAGAATATCGCTGAACGACAAACAACAACAATAACTACAACAACATAACAAGGAGAAACAACGCAATAGCACAACAATACAACAACAAAAACGGAAAAGAAAAAACAAAAACATAACGACAAACAAAAACGCACAAATAACGTAATAACACAAAGGCTCAGCGACAACTACAAGAATAACAGCAACAGCAACAGCAGCAGCAGCAGCAACGAATATGACGACGACGACGTCGTTGACAATAACGACAACAACAATCAGAGAATATGGCAAAGTAGCGACGCCAGTGAACGCTTATCCACTTTGCCAGCAATCCTTTTAAACTTTTATGCTGTGCAGTCGAGCGCAAAACAACACAAAACAAAACCAGCAACAGCAACAACAACAGCAACAACAATAGCAAGAACAAAATATTACCAAAAAAATAAAATACTTGCACACACATGATGCCATGCCTGCCGCATAAGCAACAAACTAATATGTTTTAATGGTTTGGCTTGGTGTTGCCCATGTCAGGCAGGCAGCCAGCCAGTGAGCCAGGGAGCCAGCCAGGGAGCCAGCCAGGAAGTCAGCCAGGGAACGAGTCAGTGAGCCAGGGAGCCATTCACACGGATTGCTCGCACCCACTACTCTAATACCGTAAACAAGTCAAAGGATAATGCGACGCCTCGTCTGACTGGCTGCATATGGGTGCATGAGTGTGTGTGTGTGTGTGTGTGTGTGTGTGTGTGAGTATGTCTTCGTATGGTGTTTGCTTATCTGCTTAATGCGTAAAATATTGCGATGATCAATAATATTTTACGTACGCCATACTTGGGCTAAACACAACGCCCAACACATACTTATATGCATACACATACACACACACACATACATACAGACAATGCTATAAGCCATTTAACCCATGCCTGCCTGCCCACCCGCCTGCCTGCCTGCCGCCCTCGTAGTCGCGTTTTCGTTATGCTTTCATATTCAGCGTCATTATTGTTGTAATTTATTTGCGTGCTCAAAATATTTTACGCTATACGCTGGCGTATAGTTTTTGTTGTTGTTGCTGCTATTCTGGTTGCTGTTCCTCATACTCGGCATCAGTCATTCCTTAGATTTATCGCATATGTAGATATCTGCTCCTACTCATGCTCGCATGCAGAAGGTTCCTCTCTCTCTCTCTCTCTCTCTTTCTCTCCTTATATATATATTGTACATATTAAGTATTATGTACTTCATATATGTACGCATATATATGTACAGCATATATGCATGTATGTACATATCTTCTTGTGATCATTCAATTAGATTTCGCTTGCGATTTGATTTATTTTGCCTGTGCGTATGCATGCTGACTTCTAAATATGCACGACAACATGACGTATGCGTAATGCATAATTTAACGGCTTGTTTGTCTGCTTCTATTGTTATTTATTATAGCCGAAAATATGCAAAATTAAATTGTCTTCTACAGACTGCCAGAATCGACATTATCGTCTGGTGCAATGCTCGCAAAATGTTATGCCTGCACTCAGACTCATAAGATTCGTCTGATTCGTTTGATTACCATGCACACGCAATGTTATGCTCTATAGCACAGTGTAGTGCAATGTAGTTTAGTCTAGTGCTGTGCAGTGCAGTGTAGTTTTGTGTCTATTGAAGTACGCATGACATTGCATAAGCACTTGGGATTCTTAAGTAGACGCTAACGCTGTTGCTGCGTGCGATGACTCGCTTCGTTTTAGTGGCAATCACATGCCAACATGTAACCAAGAAGCACTTGTCCTCGCACACATACACACACACACACACACATTACACACACACAGGCTCAGAGTTAGGTGTAACACGTTGCAAAGCGGGTTTAATTCTCTGCAAGTGTTCGTCTGCATTTCGTAGTTTTTCTTATGCAAATATTTTAATGTGCCACTGCAGCAACCTTACTCTAGTTTGAATGCTGTATAAGAGTAAGTGTGCATGTGTGCGAACGCGTTGTCACGTTGTCTATGCTAGGTATGCTGTCTCCTGTCTGCGTGCTTATAGTAATGCGCAGCTGAATAGTTACGTGTACAGAGGCTAAACCAAAATAACATGGAAGCAACACAACGAGAAAAATATCTCTTACGCATCAGTGACAAGATGTAAATTATTATTTATAAATGTACAAAGCGTGTCAGAACAAAACAGTACTAAGTTTTTTTTGATGTTTTTGAAGGGATCATTGACACATAAAAACAGACAGTTATGCATACATTCAAAAATCTTATTAGAAATGGAGTGACCTTCTTTCGTCTTCAGTGTGAATCAGCATCAAGAACATGCTAAGCAAACATCGAAATGGCTTACAAATAAAAATTAAGTGTACTTATTGCACTGCACATGACTGTACTTACACGCACTTCTTTATACATTGATAGCGGTATTCCCATAATTATGTTGGGTTGTGTGGGGCGCATTTATGCGTATGCGTATACGATAAAAATCTTGTTGAACTTATGAGCGTCTGCATAAAATTGCATTTGCCTTGCCTGAGCAAATTTCGCATTGCAAAATATTTTTCTTCGCTTACAATTTTTTCATTTGGTTTTTGCTGCAGTTGTTGTTGTTGTTAGTGTTGTAGTTATTGTGAATGTAATCGTTGTTGTTGATATTGTTGTTGTTGTTGTTGTTTTTGTTGGCAATTGCATTTGGCTTTGCTGTTTCCATTGAATGCTTATCGAAATGTTTATGATGCGCTAAATGCGGTTCAACGTCTGCTAACGACAGCAACAACAGCAACAACAACAGCAACAAACAGAAGAGCGTCAACCGCATTTGCATTATCCACAGACTGGCATTACTATTTAAATTCGCGAACCAACTTCCTCCTCTCGTATGCACACGTGTGTATGCACGAATGAGTGTCATGGCTCTCAAGCTCTCAGGCTGCCTTTACGCTTTATCGGAAACGTAATTGCATGCAGGACGAATGAAAACTTGATTTTTCTTGCCATTTCTCTTAATGTGATCTCTGTTTAAAGGCCATAAAAATATTGTGCAATATGGCGTGAAGAAGTGTTGCTTCACGTTATCAATATTATACTTTATACATATAATGTTTGTTTTTCTTTTTTTTTACAAATACCATAATGATATAAGAAACGACTTTAAACCTTCAAGGTTTAAATTTGCCGCTTGGTTGGTTTTTGAAGTTATAAAAACTGTCGATAATCATTTACGTCGAATTCTTATGTGAAGCAGAAGTTGATAGTAATCCCTAATGATCTAGTTTAAAAACTAAGCTATTACATTTAATTGCATGAGGTTGTACTTTCTCTGGCTGCTTTTAGCTGTAGAGTTTGCAAAAAAGTTTCCTGGCTAAAAGCTGGATGAGGCTAACAATATAATAGAACCTTTGAGTTGAGCAAGCAACATTAAACTCCATAACATAACTCTTATTAGCTGGTGTGTTCATGATTTGCAACAGAACAAGGTAACTGAACGGAGGGATTCAAAATGAATTTTTGTTGAAATATAACTTACTGTAAGTTTATCAAATATAGAGGTAGACTGAACTAAGATTGCATACCATATCTGAAAAGAAGAAATATATCTTATTAGCTACATGAAATTTCAAGAACTTTTAAAATAAAGATTATTCAACATATGTTAAAGTAAATACATATATTTATATAGAAATCCAAATGTTCAATCATCTTGCAGTAAAGTATATTTAATAAAAAACTGTTGACCGTGCACAATTTATATATTGTTCAAATGGAAATTTTTTTAAAATATAAAAACACATCACTTTTAATTTAATGAGCACATTTTTGTCTATTTGTACAGCGAATCTTTAATCGCTGTCCCCGGGTGCATGTTAGCGCCGTAATATTAAATCCATGGCACGTCGTGACATTAATCTTTAAAGTAATTAAAGTAGGTTGCCGTGGCGTTGAATACAAAACCAAAAGTTTAATGATAGCCATAAAAAACACCCATTTAAGTTATTTTGGTAATTCTTAGCGGTTGCTTAAATTACACGGACAACATTGTGGTAAAAGATTGTTTTGCGAAATTACAGGCATAATCCGAAATTGCCCAAGTGAACTTGACAATGAATTTTCTTCTTTTTCCTTTCCTTTTTTTTTTAAATCAGAAAACAACATTTGTGGTCGGGAACAGCATTTTTAGAGCCGCAGAAAATAAAAACTTCCTTCCTTCGAAATAGATCTAAAGTAAAAGGTCCCATACGTTCAAGTAAACGATTTCTATAATCTGAGGGTGTTTTATAGAAAACCAGAAAATATTTTTTAAATAAAATTAATGAATTCGAAAATAAACAAAGTAATCTTTTTATACCCTGTACCAAAAAATGGTAAAGGGTATATTAAAGTTATGCAAATGTATGTAACAGGTAGAAGGAGGCCCCACCCCAGACCCCACAAAGTATATATATTCTTGATCAGCATCGAAAGGCGAGTCGATCTAGCCATGTCCGTCTGTCTGTCTGTCCATCTGTCCGTCTGTCCGTATGAACGCAAGGATCACGGAAACGGTAAGACCTACAACCACCAAATTTTGCACGAAGACTCTCTCAATCCATAGGCATAACAAGTTTATTTATAAATAGCATATAGCTGCCATAGGAACTATCTGCCGAAAAAGGGTTTTTGCTAAAAAAAAAAAATTTTTTTTCTTGATATGTAATGAATACAAAATATTGAAGCAACATAAAAAAATATTCAGTTTTGGATTGGATACAGAGTTTTCTATAGTCGGTTACGCCCGACTATAGCCCTGCCTTTCTAGTTACTTATGAGAATTGTTTCATTTTGTTTCATGTCATACTTATTCTGTAAAGAAAAACTTTTTAAGCGTTTTTAAAATAATTCCATTGCAAGTTCATACAAATCAGACATAGCAAATTATTTCTAGCATTTTGCAAAATTAAAAAAAAATATAACTAGAAATCAACAATAATCGTAAGCAGAATGGACCCCTATGATCTCAATCCGGACGATCCGCGCTATGCCGAGTTGAAGCGTCGCTTGCTAAGTTTTATTTATTCTATTGTAAGGAGTCGAAGACTTAACCGTCGACAAAGAGATGACAATGGCGGCATCGAGGATCTGTACCTTAAATATCTGCGTGAATATTTTTAAGAAAAGTGTGAAATATTTGCTTTTTTTAAATTAAAAGTCTTCTACCTTTTGCTTTGTATATAAATAATTATGCTGTCTAGCAAAGAGTGAAAAAAAAAAAATAAAAATTTCAATTAATATGTATATGTATGTAAGGTGGTTTTTTCTTGCTCTGCTCCTTGTTACTGTTGTTGTACATTTTAAATGCAATGCAAAGCAATTCTTTGTTTTATTTTTAGCAACATACTTTTTTATTGTTATTTTGCTATTTTGGCAACAATTTTAAAATTCATTGAAAAATGTTCTTCTTTTTTTTTTTTGTATTATTTTGGTTTGTCGTTTTGGCTTTTGTCATATTTTCTTGTTAGTTCTTTTTTCGCTGTCCTTCTTTTCGGTTAGTGGCAGCTCAATTACATTTTCGCCGCCTGCGGTTACTTATATGGCGCCATGGCGCTCAACTCGACTCAGATCAGCGCAGTTCAGCGCAGCTCAGCTCAGCCTGACCTCAGCTAGCACCAATGATGAAATTGTAACAAACCATATACAAAGTACGTACCATAAGGCGCACTTATGAACCCTTTTCCATTATAATTTTGGCTTTCGGTTTGCCAACGCGCACTCAAACTCATGCATAGTCATAACCCCTGCCTGCTGTCGTACATATGCCATACGCTACTCTACTCTGCTCTACACTGCTATGGTTATGGCTGTGGCTACACTCTGCTCTGCTGTGCTGTGCTATACTTTGCTGTGCTGTACTGTGCATTCAACAGTGACAACGAATCAACCGCAAAAAATATGAAATTTTCCACATTTCTGGCACAAAAATCATTCAAGTGAAACACGAAGCCATGACGATGTTGATGATGCTGACGTAGCCAGCCGCGACCGTCCTTGCCAACTCGTATGTACGCCATGCGACGACTGTGACGAAAACAATGCAAAATTCAACATTTTCCTGGCATATTTTTTCTATACGATATAAGCTTTTAACTGTTGGCTACAAAATTCGTTTGTCGTTATTGGAATTGAAAACCAAAAAAAGAAGAAAACCTTGAAAATGTTGCTAAATGTGTAAAATGCGCGGTATATCGAAAATACGCCAAAGCGTTGCACGCGACATTGTCATATGACAAAAAGCAAGAATGTATTTAGAATTTACCATATTTACCATTGTTTAGCAATTTTCAACTATTAGCTGCAACAGTTTTTATTCACAGTTTGCTGGAAAAAAGCTTGAAAGCAAGCTAACAAAACACCAAGTGAGGGCAGTGGCAGGCAAGGGAGTCAGCACAGTGCAGGCCATCAGACTCAGCCTGTCAGTTTACGAGTTTATTCTGCTTTAATAAACCGGAATCGTTTTGCAACAGCTGTTAAGTTCAAATGCAAGAGCCATACAAACAAACTAAGGCCTCGAACAGCAGCAAATGGCCGTTGGTTACGTTACCTTGGTGTGTTGATTACCGTACAGAACCACACGTGCATCCATGTGCAAAAGCAGCTTTACAGTGTACTGCAGCATAACGGTTGACAAAAACCAATAACATGTTAAAACTCATATTTATTGTTGTAATTTTGAAAAATTGCGTAAATTTCTGAAAATTGTTGTACAACGCCAAAGGGAGAATGCAGCCTTACCTGCATAGGTAAGGCAAATACATAAGTGTATGCATGTGACGTGTGCTTTGCTTCGACTTGCAGTTGCTGCATATTTTAGCAACCTCGTTTATGCATGAAAATCCTTTTGCTTTGCTGCAAGCTTAAAAGACAATTTTTCTGTTATTGTCTTTTTTTTATCGAATTTAACTCAACTGCATAAACGTCATTTGAACTGTCAATACCAAGTTTAACGCTCCGTTGTGCAGTTGTCGGTAAGGTTGTCATATTGTCTTTGTCTGCATATCAATGCTCGGCCACAGCAAGGCTTGACAATTCTAAGCGTTGATTAACATTTTAATTCACTTGTGTTTATCATACACTTTGCCAGCCAGGTCGCCTCAAATTGTATTTGACAGTTGCTTTGTTTAGCATTTTATTTGGCATTTCTCGATTCAGCTCGACTCAGCTTGATTTGGTTTGCTGCTGATATTTCTGCTTAGTTTCCTTTTCAATTTCCATTTGGCTTTTGTCTTTACTTTTTCGACAACTGTTTTCCATTTGCTTTTTATTATTTTTTCTTTTTTTTTTTTTTTGTATATATATTCTACTCGCATTTCTCTACATAAAATATGGGTTTGCTGTGGTTCTAGGTGCCGTACATGCAAGCTGCTGCTATGGTTATGACATAAGAATCAATGCTGTGCCGCATTCCACTGCACTACCCCTGCTGTGTAATCGAATTCTGCTGCAATTTTCCGGTACTTTGCTCTGCGTCTATTGAGACTCCTCTTGGTTTTGTTGAATATTATTGAAATATTTATCTTAAGTTCTACATGTTTTTGTGCGCTTTCCAAAATTTGCATTTTGATTGCATCAATTGATTATTATTTAATTAAAAGCGACAGCAATTTGCTGTGATAACAATTTGTCCTACTGTCCAGGACAACGTTTGAGCAAAACAGCTTTCGATTAAAGTGCAAATTAAAAATTTATTGCAAATAGTTTATTATTTGTGGTATAATATTTTCATATTTTTGTTCTTGTGAGTTTTGCATTTAAGTAAATATTTATTGTAAAGTTAAGTGAGTTGTCAACAGAAAGTACTTAAAGAAAATACAAATTTACATTGCTTGTTTTTTCATGAATTTTTATATTTATTTAAAGAGCAGGTGCATGGAATTTAAAATTATATTTTATGCATGAGCGCTTGCATCTCACTTTTGGTTTAATCTGTTAAACGAAATTAAATGAATGACAAATATTTATATAAAACCAAAAAAAAATAGGATGTTTTTAGATTAAAAGGATTTGCAAAGTAAAAAGCTTAAAAACAGGAAATTGTGTACATATTTGCAAACAAATTATTATTTTCATATTTGAAAATTTTATAATTAAATACATATTTATATGCTTAATTACGATACAATATTTTGAAATGAAATTTGCTTTTGATCATTACATTTCATTTCGTTTGCAATTTTTCTGTGAATATTTTGTACATATGTACAATTAATATGAAGCTTTTTGTATTTCTTATGTCGACTCAGGAATGAGTGCTTCGAACTCACACACACTGCAGTCAGGATATCACAAATAAATCGAAGAATTTCTTGAAGCTACAGTACAAGTCAGAGACAATAAGGCTATTCGAGACGATCGGTTCTCGCAATTAACAACAAAACATACAACAAATGTTTCAGATATTGATATCTAAGCGATTATGACATTACAGAATTATATAAAATCTTTGGAAAAAGATTTAGGATCACCTGTTGTTATGTATTAACCTCCTAAACCTAATTAGTGGACAGCTTTTAAAATATATAAGTGATTTTATAAATAACTAAGGCAGAGTATTATTATTACATGCATTACAGACAAAATTAAACGGACGCATTGAATTGTGTTTATAATGCCAATGGTGCGTGAGGGATAAAATCTGCTGTACTCCTGTTACAGAAAGAAACAGAAAGCTTTATATGTTTTTTCTCTTTTAATGTGCTAACATCTATAGCCGCGGTGGAGTGAATTTGAAAATTAATGCAAAATCACGATAAAATTTTATTACTAAAGAATGTATCGCGAAAACAAATGTTTTCTTGCTTATTGGTAAGCAAATTTGTGGTTGTTGTACATCAATGAACTCTGTGTGAACAAATCAGAATAAAAACATTAACACATCTCCCCTGTGTTTTAATATATGAGTGGATTTTATTTTTCTTTTTTTATATAAATCGTTTTTTAAAATAAATAGTTCACTTAAGTTATTAATAAAATTTGGTTCGTTATGCCTTAATTTTTCATATATTTAAAACACTTTAAATTAAAACCAAACGGCGAAAAAATACAAAATGAAAACAACTGGAATGAGCAAACAAGAAAATTAAATGAAAAATGCAGCGCATTCAGGGCCAATTATTGGAATACATTTAAACAATGTTTAAACTATATATGCAAGAGTAAAAAGAACTTTAAAAAAATCTGGTGTTTTTCCATTAAAATGCAATTTTATTTGCATAAAATAGCAGCTAGCGTGCAAATAGAGTAATCAAAATGTATAAAAAAATGGCATTAAAATTTATGACAAAAAGGAAAAAAACAAATAAACGCAAAACAGTAAAAATAAAATGAAGGGAAAAAAATTGTATAAAACATTAAAAATCTTTCATTAAAAAGTTTTTATGACAAAATCATAACCATGAAATCTAGTGCATGTGCATGCATAAAACAACGGATTTATTGCCGATTTCTAGGCAAGTTTTAACCCACACGGTTATCCTGTGTGCATTGTTATTCCATTTTCTTTATTTTTTTTTTTGTTTTTAATAAAATGAATAATTTTTGTTGCAATTTTATTTGCCTTGTCAGGGGACACACCTGCGTTATATGGCATATCTGCTTGCCATAAGCTGTGGCAACAATAGAACCAAGAGTACAAACATATCAAAATTTGCAGGCACGCGACACATCAGGCAAGGCAACAAAATGGAAAAAAATAAATAGAAGCGATCATTTATTTTGCAAATAGTTTTTATAAGCGCATTTAATCCAATGGCCTATAATAATTTGTGTAAATTTATTTGCCAATATGCGCCACATGCGACAGCAACGCAACAAACTCATGAAACATCTACCTACAGTGATGCGAAAAATAATTGGTAAATCAAACTCAGTAGTATACTTCTTATCACGTTATTGAATTACATAAACACTAGTCTATGGCGTAAAACCCGAACAGATGTCAAAAACACAAGCAGAGCTGAGTTTATATACAATAAAATGTTACCCCTTTGTTTTCTCTTATTTTACACACCACTGTAGGTTACGTACTAGTGTCTACTTACGCAGGACACAACGTTTTTTGTCATGTGTGGCGTGGGCCCTGGCGTAGATACGAACGCGTGCACACGCGACTGTCTAAATGCCAAGCGAGGCAGTTGGCTGCACACTTCCGTGCGTGGGTGTCATCGTTATGTGCTCGTTTTGCACTTGACACAGGCTTGTGTAGGCGCATAAGCATGGACAAAGTACCCTTATGGCCAATGGCAGATAGCAGCGTTGAAATAAAATAAATTGCAATAAATAACTAGCGTAGGGGTAATAAATCTCAGTTAAATGGACATTTGCATCTCAAAATCATCTGCTACACTACACAACACAACACAACACAACACAACATAACACGACACGACACGAGACGCAACACACGCAACTACGTGTGCATACTCGAACACATGAGAGGACTCGAGTTGGCTCGTCAATGGCTGGCAGCGTCTCGACTATAAGCGTCCAACACGTGACGCATGCCCATGGTCATGTGCGTGGCCAAGCGAACCGTAAATGTACCAAGTAAACGTTTGAGTTACATAAAGCCCAGCGATGCGGTGACAGTTTTACCAAACCACAACCGTAACAGCAGCAATATTAGCAATAACAACAACAGTAAAGTAACATATAAAATTAAAAGCAGAAAAACTAAAGGAAAACGCATCCAGGCACTTAAAAGTCACTTGAACCAGGGGCGCACGTTCGCTTATGCGATTATGCAGCGTCTACAGTCTAACCTTGAGCACAATATCAATTTGCCAAAGATTGTTTTATGCTTACGTGCGTTCTTTGGCTTAATCTTCACTTTATTTAATACAAAAACCGGCAGTTGCGAGGGTTATTTGATGAATAACTGACCTTGTAAAGAAAGCACATTTTTATAAATAATTTATTTAGAATTGCCCTCAGCTGTCTCATGTCCAAATTTCAGTCACTATGGTAAACGTTACTTCAGTCGGTTTTCTCAAATACCGACTATCTGAACGACCTGGACGATCTTCATCTAAAATGCTTATAAGGTCAAGCTGAGTTGAGTTGAGCTGCCCCAGAAGTTGCAGAGTCGTCATAACTTCACTGAGCTTCTCTTGAATATTGATCTTTGTTTTGCAGACCAGGTAGACCAGGTACTTTTCATACGGCCCTCGCACAATAAAAAATAAAACTACGCGAATTATTTACGCTAAGCCATAACTTTTGCTCAAAGTGTGTCCTTCTGCACTTGCTCGCCTGTCGCAGATATGTATCGGCACTCGTATATGGATTGACGCTCAGCGCAAATCAATTCACTGCAAATAAAAAGTGCACAATATCAATATGTTACTGTATGCCGCGTGTGCTGCTGTCTGCTGTGGCTGTGGCTGTTCGCACATAAATCGCAGCAAGGCCTTCTCGCGTGCATGGCACATTCTTGAGTTGAAAATCACAAAAAACAAATACTTAAACTTTGACTTTGCTTGAAATGCAGCACAAATGTAATAAACAAATATTTAAACTAAAAAAGTTGCAACATTTTAAGCTTTCAAATCAGATGAATAACTAAAGAAGGCTTACAAGGCAAGAGACTTTGATAACTAAATGCTCGTTATGCCTTGAAGTTGGCAATCACTCTAGAGATAAACTATTATAGTAATGTAACCATGGCCAAGTTTCAACCGAACTAAAATTATAAAATTCAGTTGTTTTGACAGATGTTTCTTGCTTGCTTCGCCACAGCTCCAATTTTAATTAATTCTGATTTTTGATTTTGGTATAAGATTTCGTTACGTCAACAACACATGGAATCGCCCATAAGTATGCGTTGGAAATGTTTTATTTTGCTCACGAATACTTTCAACGGCGCGGCATTTGATATGCTACAACATAAAATGTGTGTTGAGAAAGAATAAACGCAAAAGCAAATGCAATGAAGAAGACATTTTGATGGCGAGTAATCATTTGCTGGCCACATGTTGGCAGAGCTTTGATATGCGTACACACTGACCGCCGCAAGTATACGTACGAGCACGAAGCGCACGTAGACTTTAATGTGCACGAAAAAGTAAAAACGAACTCAGACAAGCCAAAAAAAAAAAAAAAATCACAAACTCAGCAATAGGCAGACTTGATTGGGTTTTTTGTTTTTTGGTTTTTTATTTTATTTTTTTATTCTTTTTTTAATAAGCTTCTTCTTTCTTTTTTCTAAGTTACATGCCATAGCTTTTTTACGCGTTCCCTTGCCTAGCAGGCTAACGAGTGTGTTTCTGCACGGGCAAGGGGGATTGGGATTGCGGAATGCGGGGAGCTGCTGTGGGTTATTCAAATGCTGGCAAGCTGTGATGGTGCTTATTACATTAAGCTGTTGAAATGAATTATTTTTGGCTTGCGTAGCATTTGCGTTTGCTCATGCTTTGGCTTTCGCTCTTGCTTTGCCATTGCCTTTGGCTTCGGCTTCGGCTTAAGCCCTGGCTCTGGCGTTTGGGGCATTGGCCGTGCCATTTTGTGCTTTTGTAACTTATTTTTATTGTGTAAAGTACATTTTGTTGAGTGGATGTGCCGCCATTAACGCTGCGTATGTGTTGCTATTTTATTTATTTTATATATTCTTTTTTTTTATATCTTTTTATTTGTTTATTTTGAAGCAAATAGTTTTGTTTATTTTTATTTGATTTTTCGTTTATGTTATTTTTTTTTCTTTTTTATGAATGCGTTTCGCTTTGTTCCGTTTTGTTTATTTGTATTTTACGAGTTATGAAAGTTGGTCAGTGCTGCTTAAAGTTGATGATGCTACACGCGTGATACACATTAGCAGTGTTATGCCTTGTTAGTTTTGCTTCTTCTTCTGCTTCTTCTTCTGCCTTTTGATGTTGCCATTATGTGCTTACTTTATTTTTTACGCAGCTGCGAAACTTATATTTTTTAATGCATAAAGTTTATGTTAAGTTTTATTTTCACATTAGACAGCAGCATGCTTTGCATTAAACTTCACTTAATTGGAGTTTAAGCTAAGCGCGAGTGGAAGTGCCAGCACTAAGCACTATGATTACTAAAAAAAAACAAAAAAACAACAATAAAATACAAAAACTGCCACTTAAGAACGCCTGCAACTCACGAGTAACCTGCAGACAACGCAGGAGCAGCCAAGGCAGCAGCGCTTCAGACATTTCATTGCAAAGACCCGCAGAGTCGTGCTCATGTCTGGCATTTGCATAACAAAAAAGAACAAAAGGGCGCCGAGCAGGCAAATTGCAGCTTTAAGAGGAGTCATGCATTAACACATCACTTGCTGCATTTAAAAGTAATATGCTAAAATAATACACGAGCGTCAAAAGTGCTTATAAATATGTACGAGCATGCAGCAGCGCACGTCTGTCGTCGCGCACACAGGCGGGCAGACACCAAAGAAGAATGGAACGGAATGGAATGGCGTGAAATGTAACTTAACATAGACAATTATTTACAAGTGCACAGTCGAAAGTAACTCAGCTAGAAAATAGCGCACGGATATTATGCATAGTTGGCTATGTGTGTGTGTGTGTGTGTGTGTGTGTGTGTCTGTAGTTTGTAGTTGTATCTTGCACTTGTAGCGATAGAGATACAATATCGCAGTCTTAAGTGACACTAACGACGGCGTCGACGATGGCAGCAAGCTCGGGCGCGTCAGAGCAGGATGGCAAGGATAACAAGGATGGAGGAGCAAGTCAACTAACTGAGGGGTCCGGATTCGGGATATTGCCTGGGCCCAGCGTATGCCTCCTGCCAAGCGTCGACGGGCACTTTGCACTCTGCGCACAAGCGTTACACCACGATTATTGTTGTTGTTGTTGTTGTTGTTGCCCGCCTTAACAGCAGAGTCATATACATACATACATGGTGTACACTGTTGGCGTGAGCAACTCAATCTTTTGTGCGGTACAATGACATCTAAAGCGCCAAGCGGTCGCAGCAGCAAAGCGAAAGCACGCAGCGTGAGCGGCGTGAGTGGCGCTGGTGACAAAAATACTACAACTAAGTGACATTAGTTTTGCCATTTAAATGTGTCACGTAATTTTTTCACGTTCTGCGTTTGTTTGTGTGTGTGTGTGTGTGTGTATGTGTGTAGTTCAGTTTAGCGAAGGACATAGTACAGTCAAATGGGCAAAGCCAGCCCAAGCAGACTTACTTAGCGATGTAAACACGCAGATACAGAGCTACGATGAAGCAACGCGCAAAAGATACTTTCACATGAATATATGCGACGTATTTGTGTGATAAATTCAACTTGGCTGGCTTAACTGGAGGGCTCGCGCCTAAAAACCGGCTACATAATGTCTACTGAAGCACACAACGGAATATGTGCGACTGTTGGTCTTCTCTTATTGTATTGGTCTGAATAATGTGTGTGTGTGTGTGTGTATGTGTGTGTATATATATTTTTGTAACTGTAGATAGATAGGCGGCACACTACACAGTTTGTATATTTTGTATGAATTCGGCAACCAGCAACTGGCAACTGGCAACTGGCGACGGCGCAGGCAGCAGAGTCGCGTCGCGTCGGAACTGTGTGCGCATCACTACGCTTTGATTTATGTTGCTTGGGGTTAGCAGACATTAAACGAAATCAGTGAATAAAATGCTTGAATTTTTACATTAATCTTTTTTGATGAAGTACAACGTCATATGCGGCTTAGGAATCAACCGAGAGTCGGCCGATAAAATGGAAAGTTATTTTCAAACTCAACGAATTAGAAGAAATATATGCGCACTCGACTGGCAGCCTACATATGTAAAGTGTATGTGTGTGGGCGCCATGAGCTATATTTGGCGCTGATATAAGCGGAAGCAGAAATAGTCGAGAGCTTTTCTGTAAGTTAGGAATTCCTGATTAATAGACTGTACACACGAGACATACCTGCAATACACGTTTGTGTTACTGCTTGGGAAGAACAAGACGGCTCATTTAAAATTCTGATTTACAATCAAACAGAACACTTAACTGACAAATACAGCAAATGAAATAAATTCAAAAACCTTCTCACATATATGCCTTCTATATTCTCATAATTAAGTTTATGCTCCAAACTAGATTTTTAATTTTTCTTTTTTTTTGTAGTTATCCAATGATGACTTTTTTTGTAAATATTCATTTTAATATTAATGACGCTAGAATCTGTGAATATTTACAAACTGAATTTTTTCAAATTTGACTCGCATACACAAGCGAAGGAGTAACAACATGTGTGCAAGCTGCAGATCATAAATATGAATTGTTCTGCAACAACTCAAAAACCAGACCAATGTGCTGTAAGCGTTGACATCCCATCAATAAAACAATTGACCGAAGAATACAAATGAAATTCAATTCAATACAAAAACGCCGAAAGAAGAAAAAAAATTAAATGCAGAACCATTTTTTAATTCATAATTTACAATGAGATCAAACTCAGAAAGATAGCAAAGAGTTAATATGAAAAACAACACCGTTGAAGTAATCTAGGTATAAGAAAAATAATTAATTCAGATAGCAACTGTTTACAAAAGCAATTTTGCTGCTGACATGTTTGGCATAGATCTAAGTAAGTGAATGAGTATGTATGTGATCCCCACTATATTGTGCAAATGTTCTCTGTTGTCCTTCGCTTTTTCCATTATGCAATGTAAAAAGTACTTCAATTATGTTCTTTTTTCTTCTTCAAGTAATCAAACTTGTCACAAAGCAGCTCCACACACGGAACATGCAAACACAATTCATAATCAACCGAGCATAAACCAATTGCGCCACAATTATGGCCAAATTTTGGCGTAGTTCTGCACAGTGCTCGTCTAAATCACTCGCAAATGCACACCACATACGCACACTCACACTCGCACACACAGACACACACACGCACTGCTTGACAGTCGAGTATGGTGTATTCATTTGCATGTGCTCATGGAATATGCGACTCGGGTGGCAAGTGCCGCTGCGCGACTACGCAAACGTAACGACGTTACAATATTACTCATACGCGCTGTGGGCAAGCAAGTGCAGTAACTGGCAGAATGCCAATAACGAAATACCAAAAGAGGAAAACTGCATACGAGTATTTAGAAATCAATGCGTGACATTTATGGAGCGCAACTATCGACTTTTTATGTTTTTCTTTTTTTTTTTTGTTTTTCTGTTTTTGCATTTTTCGTCGAAATACAAAAGTTCAGCACAATAAAAAAGTGAAAAACTGTCGCTACTCCTACGAGTGGCATTTTAAATATTTTAACAAGCACATTGACGCGCAAGAGGATGTGTGAGGGGATATGAGGGTATATGTGAGTGGGTTAGTCGGTTCTTTGGCTGACTGAATCAACGTCTGCGTGAGCGTGAACGTGAGCGTGGCATACATGGCAATTTTCCAAATAACTTTATCATAAATTTGATATAACAATTTCGACTGTGTTCGTACAGAGGAAAAGCAAAAAAAAAAAATTGCGAAAAATAAAAACGAACCACTGTAGAATTGAAAAACTAACCAAACTGTTTGAACTTTTCCTCATTTCACTTGTCGTCAATTTTTCTTTTGGCTGCTTACTTTTTTTTTTTTGTTCTTTTCTTTTTTTTTTCATGCAGTTTTTTGGCAAAAATAAAATCGTTATAGAATTTCATATCGATTGAAACGTTTCGACGTTGCATATTTCCGTAATGTCTTCGTTTTATTTACCTACTATACGCCGACTCGGCATAAAACTTGCCTTGCCAGGACACTTGTGCATGTGTGGCAGCCGTGCATATGTGAGCGAGAGTCGATTGAAGCACTTGTTCATCTTAACATTTCCGCATAGCCAAGGCCATTATTCATGGTGCTGTGCTGTGCCACTACTGCAGCCCTTGCGTCGGCATGCCTGCGGCGCTGCTCCAACTGCGCCGGACTGCTCCGACTGCTCCTGCGCCTGCTACTGCCACTTGAGAGTGCAAGCGGAGATAATAATTCTTTTGCACAACAGCTTCGCTTAAGTTGTCTTCAACGTCCTTAGCACTTCAGAGGCGGGCGCATGTCGCTGCTACTTGGCTGCCTGCCTGCGTGTTTGCTTATCAATGAGCCAAGTTGGATTTCAGTTGGCTTTTTATTTTGTTTACTACTTTCTTTCTTTTTTTTTTTTTTGTTTTTCTCTCTTCACTTTGTGTCTTTTGCTTTGTCTTTGTCTGTGGCTGTTGGCTTTTGTCTTCTGCTGCTTGTTTGGGCTTATGCAGAAGTGTATGCGCGCATGCTTACGTACTTCTGCATGCGTGTATGTCTGTCTCTCTGTCTGTCTGCTTGTTTTATTGTCATTTTAGTGTTATTGTTGTTGTTTTTGTTGTGGTTGTCATCTTGCTTTGTAGTTTTTATGACGTGTTTCGTGGTGAGATTGTTCTGCCATATGCTCCTTAAGGCAATCACTTGTCGTTTTCTATTACTCCAACGCCTACGCGCGGCTCGCCAGGCAAACGCGTCACTAATGCCTTGATAATCCTTGTGTAACTTCGAACTATCCTTGCTGGCATAAGCACGAGCAATGTCATAATGTTATTCCTACAGCGCACAAGCAGCAGCTGCTCTTTGTTTACTCGTCTAATATGCGTCCTGGTTGACGTCGTGGTGCTGACAATTGACAATCGACTGACTGCCAGACTGCCTCCCTGTCTGCCTGTCTGCCTGCCTGACTGTCTGTCTGATTGCCTGGCTCTGCATTGTGCCTTGTGTTTATTAGCCGCTCAGTTTTATTATATAAGCTTGATAAAATTCAATGACATATTTTGTGTCGTATTCCAAAAGCAGCGCAGACGTATACAATTTCCGTAGCAACATAAACTAAGCAAAAAACACACATAAAAACTGTTACATTGTGTGTGTGAGTGGCGGGACACAAACACATGCAGAGTAAAGCGTACTTACAGTGGCTGGTTTATTTTTAACTTTGTGTGCACACACACACACACACACACACACACACACACATACAATGCTTATGCATTTTATTTTTGGCAAAACTTTTATCGCAGTTGCTTCAGCAAATTTCTTTTTTAGTATTTTTTTTTTTTAAGCGTTTATTTATTGATATAGCATTACCGAACTTTATTTTATTGCAAATAAAGTTTGCTTAGTTGTTGTTGCATATATGGAGAGCAAAGTTATCGCAAGCAATAATAAGCAAGTTCTAGTTTTTCTCTAGGTTTTTTTTTTTCTGTTTACCTTTGATGTACGTATTCCTGTTTTTTTTAGTGAAACTATTTGCATATGTCATGCGTGTTGATTCACCCATAGAAATTGTCGTTTATTTTGTCTATACAAAAGCACACAATGGCAACTCGATGCATGTCGAAATGCTTTTGTTTCGCCAATTTATATTGCATTTTGAAGTAATTGCAGCTTATATATTTTATGTAGTTATTTTGGATTACGATGGACATACTCAAATGTTATTAACTTCAATATGTCATTATTGCTTTTATTTGTTACAGGCTATTGCAATTAGAATTGCAGCAATTGTCTGAGTCTCAATATAAATTCTACTTCAATAAAAAATTTATGAATTATGATGAAAAAGCACAATTCAAATTCATATGCAGAGCTAAGGCAAATTATAAATTATATCGGCGAATTACAATAATTTTAGAAATTTTTAGTTAAGTGACTTTAACTTCGTTTGTTAGTTTCACTTTCTTTAAAACTGTATTAACGAATCTAATAGTTAAAGTCGCGAAACTGTCAAAAAAATACATAAATATCAGCGATGTTTGTATATAAGAAAATGTTTTGAAAACATCCACAGAATAACGCAATAAAATATGCGATCATATAGCTACAATTGGTACCAAGGGATTAGCATAAATAAACTAAACATCAATACTTAAGGCTAAGCAAAAAGTATCCAGTGGGGCTCGAACCTCGTTACCCAAATAATATAGCACACTAACTCTGTGCCGCGGTGGTCTTAGTCATTATCAATTACGCGGCTGCAATTTAGTGTGTATTTTTTTTTTTTCAAAATAAATTTATGTTAAAATAATAAATTAAATAAATCCTTTCCCACATACTTCAATGCTAATTTTTTTATGCAAAACGACATTAATTAGAAATTCCCATATGATATAAGCACAATTATAAATGAAATAAAACATAAACAGTTGCATATTTATGCATTCCCCTGATAATGCTTAGAAAAAACTTATGTTAGACAAAGCAAAAACAAATGAAACATTTATAAAGCAAAACCACATAAGCAAATATAAAATTGACTTAAATACTGCAAATACAAATATAGTCAGCAGTCACAGACCGATGCTTGTGTGTCTATTGTCAATATTAATTTAATAAATGACTATGTGTGCACAGGCATTGTGTTTGCCTAATGAGCACCGAATCCATTGGCAGAATCTGCTGTCTTGCCTTCTCTCCCGTGTCTTATATCTCGCATCGCATGTGTCGTGCTAATACTGATGCACAATGGCTAAGCGCATGTTGGAAATTTTGAAAATTTAATCGTTTAATCGCACGGAAAGTAAATATTCAATAATACGCATACGCAGCATAGGATTCAACAGCAGCAGCAGCAGCAGCAACAACATAAATGCATAATAAATGCAACATTGTATCTAACAAATAAAGCGCAAATTGCGCATTTCCGTTCTGCGTTACGTCAACGTCAGCAAACAACTGCAACTGCAACAACAACGATACAACAAATATACCGTGAAATATGTTGGTGTTGGCCATAACTGATTAACGGTAAATTTGTTATTAATTTACAATTAGCCATTGTTGCTGGCTGTTGGCTCTTTCCTTTGATGTCGACACATAGCTGCAAACATATACACGCGTGTCTATGCACATGACAATGTGCGTGTATGTGTGTGTGTGAGTGTGTTTGCTTGTGTGTGTAGTGTTGCGAAAAGTGAAAAAGCGTCTGCGGTTAATGCTGTCTGTGGTCAACCATATAGCAACTACGCAACGCATATGTGTGTGGCTGTGAGTGTGAATTTGGGATTCTGTTTGGAAGTGTATGTGTATGTGTGTGCGAGTGCTGCTGAGTGTGCGTGCGAGCGAGTCAAAGGCATGCGAAAACGCAAATTGCAATTCATTCAAAAATGTGACAGCTTGCATTGTTGCTTTGTGGTTGCGTTCCTTTTTTTTCTGTCCATTAATTTTTGGCTACGATTTAAACTTTTTGCACTCCTATTTTCTTTTTGTTTTGGTTTTTGCCCTTTTGCGGTTTTTGTTAATTCCATATTTTTTTTTTCCTTTTTTATATGTAGCGAACATTACTCATACGCCACGTTTTCACACGCTCACAAACAACGCAGCCTTGGGCGCTATTGAACCTTTGTTGGCATGTGTAAAATGCGTAAAAAATATTACTTGCAATTTATTGAAGTTGAAATTGCATGCGATTGATAAAAAGTGCTTAAAAGATTTTTATGAATATTTTTTTTTTTTTGATTTTTACTATAAAAAATATTTTGTGCATATTTTGACAGCTTTTGAAAGCAAGTTTTTTAATGAGTTACGAAACGCAAAATGCTTATTTATGGTAATTGGTTTTTCTTTAGACTCCACTTTTTGAATACATCACATAACTGTTATCCAAAGTAGAGATCGACACTTGCATATTAGGCATTTTTATGGGCGATTTTTCGGGTGCGTAACCTTAGGTTGCTAATTGAGCAAAGATTTTTTTTAATGCCAACTAAATAACCCATGCTTTACAGCAAATTGCGGGTAGTTGCTTGCTCTATGAATTTTGAATAAAAACTTAATTAGATCTTAGAAATTATGATCCATTATTTTATTAAAATTCTTATCTATTTACATTGTACAGTGCATACGATTAAAACTCTCCATATTCGACAACTTAAAACTGACATTCATAAAGCATTCCATGCTCTAAAATCAAACTGCCAGATATTTTTCGGATTTCATGGGCCGCATCTCTAGCTAATCCCTAAAGAATAGTATTTGCATAAGGTCCACGGGCTTTTGTCTTCATTAACTTTTCGAATCTTTTTTTATTTATAAAATTTTTTTTTTATATATTCTTTCTACCACTTTTCTTTTGTTTGAAATGCATTACTGATACTGCGTAAGCAAGTCTCAATTCCAAGAGCAATTCATTTGCCAAATATTAATTTCTGTGCCTATGAGCTTATGAGTTTAAAATTTAAACATTGCCAGACATGGCCCCTACAGCATTCCTTAGCTTAAAGCAAAATGTGCTAACTGTCGACGCAGATTGCAAAATGAATTCTTGATAAACAGGAGCACAGCTAGCAGCGTTTACACTTTGCTTTATTAACTTTCTTACGCTGAGTAGTGTGCTGTGAGTAATCGGAGTATATTAGCTCACAGTATATACGACACTCAGCCGTACATAATACAGTTGCTGTGCCAAAGCATGTCAAGAATTTGTGCGTAAAAAATCCCATAACAAATAAAAAAAAAAAGAAATCGAAAAACAAATACAAAACAAAATTAAATGATTTTCTGCTTATTACAATTAAAGTGTATTTGTTGTACAAAGGCGCAACACAAAGTACACAAGGAAAAGTAGCAAAAAAAAAAGAAAAAATGAAAATGAAAGCAACGTTGAAAACCATGTGTAAAGTGAGACAGTGCGACTGACGGGTGACGGGTGATGGGCGACGTGCTGATGAGTGATGGTTGATGGGTGACGAGTGATGGGTAATGGGTAGTTAGAAGAAATCTTGTACGGTAATCGACAAGAAAACAGCAAACAAATGAAACCGAATAATGGCAATACAAAGCACAAATAAAAATAATGCCAGCGTTGATTTTATTTCGTTTCCTTTTCTCGTTTCTTTTAGTGCCTTTTTTTTTAGCTTTTTTTTTTTTTGTGCTGGACCTGAAGCACCTACAAGTCCTCACAAGCTCATTGCCAAATGTTAACGCTTTTTGTTGTTGTTGTTATAATATACAATACTTTATACTTCTGTTTTAACTTTTTTGGATTTTTTTTTTATTTTCATTCCTGAATTTTATTCTTTTTTTTTACAAGAGTATCTGAGGCATTAACACAGACAGCTTAGAAGCACACTTTCATCTCTCACTCCTGTCGAAGCAAACTCTCTTTGAATATATTTCGACTTTTGCGCCAAATGTATGTGCAAAAAAGTCAATGAAATTTGTTGCTGCCACTTTGCTTGTTTATTTTTTGTATTCGCATTTTTTTTTTTTTTTTATTGTACTTTGCTTTTATCCCAACAGCTTTTTGCAGTTTTCTTTTTATTACTTTTTTGTTTCTTTTGTGCTTTTCGATTTTACTTTGCTGCTTTTTTATTATTATTTTTCTTCTCATTTTTTTTTTTCTGCTTTTTATTTTTTTTTTTATGTTTTTTTTTTTGTTTGTTGCCCGCCAACCATAGCTGAACAGCCAGCGAGTTCCTCATTTGTTTTGTAATTTTCGTAAATCATTATTTTCCTTGAAGTTTGTTGGATTTGTTTGGGTCGAGTTGCCGCTGAAGAGGCGAAAATGTTAATGTTTTTGTTGTTACTTTTTTTGTTGTCGCTGTTGCTGTATTCTTATAGATTCAAGTGCTGCGTAACCATAAAAGCAAAACAAGAAAACTAATGCAAATGAAAATCAAATGAATTGGAAACTAAAGAAAAATCCGTAGGCTCAACACAGCACAAAGAAATTCGGCATGGCGCTTAATTAGGTTTGTAAGTCATCAAGACATGATTCGGTTCGACCTACTGTGCCCTTTGCCGTTCTGCATGCGTACCTGTGCATTAGCTCACTCTGAGGCTGTTAACGTTTTAATTATGCTGCACCCCACCAAATTCTCACACGCGGCGCATCCCTCAAATGCCAAAGCAGCTACGCATATGCAGAAGAGGTCAACGTCCTTTTGCCACAGGACACGCGAAAGATTTGCCAACGATTGATGGAAGGAAGCCCATTTGCGGTTTTTAATTTATAAAATCATTTAGTTAATGCGATTTCGCTGCTGCTTCTTTCTTCTGCTTGGTCTATTTTTGCTTTGAACTGCGCTATCGGCAGACAATTAGTGACCCTTTGAACTCAAAATGCACTGAAATTGAATTTTTTTGAAATTAAAAATTCTTTTATGCTCCAGGTAAGCAGACAGCAAAGTTCTACATTGTGGTTATGAATGCCTGAACGGCCTCGAAACGTAATTTATTTTAAATAGCAAAATTTAAAAAGCGGAAAAAACATAAAGTTATAAAATTAAAAAAAAAAGTTATAAATAAATACAAAACCTTTTAATTTAATTAAGAAGTAAACAAACATGAAAGGATAATTATCATGCTCCTTAATAACACAAAAGTGTTTATAAAAAATTATATAAAGAATAAAAATGTTTTCTGTAAGCCGTTTATCACCAGCAAAGTTTAAATTACATCCTTGCTATGCCAAGGATACTTAGCAATCATTACACTTTTTTCTTATTTATATTTTACTATTTACTTTTTAAATATGAACTACTGCCTTATACTCTTCAATTAAAAAAACAATCAGGATAAAACTTTTCTGTTGTTTGCCAATGCGTAATGCTGTTTGGGATGCCCAATTAGTCCCCAGTAGACAGAAAAACTTGTTCTTGAAATTCAAAAACAATTAATAGGCTGAAAAGTACCTAAAGGATGAGTTGCCATGAGAAGCCAACAGCTTCCACTACCATGGTGTGGTCAGAATATTTCTGTCTTTTTCATCAAAAAGACTCGCATAGAATTTCTTTAGAAGCGAAATGCTACCCTCTTGTATAAACACTCGCTGATATGTCTGCGCAAATTAAATAATTTACTCCCAGGCCGCTAAGTGAAATCGCTTTCAATGCTGTACAATTCGCAGTAGCATTCAAGGACTTAAATGTAATTGACTTGCCTCTATGCCACAATGGATCAAACTTTGTTCAACTTTACCACGAAATAGACACTTTGACCTTTTCACATTTAAAGCGCATTCTATATACATCTAAGCACTTAATTTCATTGATTGATTGCAATTCAATTTCACAAATAAGTTGTGCACTTGATTATCTCATGATCTGTACAGCATTTGCTGTGGCTTCTTGCTTTCCATTCCAATTCATAGGTGATGTGGCCGCACAACTTTTAATTGAAAACTTTTGAATGAATTTTCCATTTTTCTCTCTTTTTTTTCAAACATACTCACGCTCCCATAGAAGGCACGCGCCTGCTCACGCTTGTGCACGCATACACGTGTACGCTTTCACATTTTATCCGACTACGTCTGCCAACTTGAATAAAAACATCACTTAACGTTAATTACGACATTTTGCTGATACAACAATTCGTATGATTTTCTACATACATAGAAAAAAAAAGGACGAGGGTGAAAAAAATAAGAATAAAACTAAAAAAAAAGAAGAAGCAAAATGAAAATGTTGAAAAGTCGTCCCGGTTGATTGTTGTAATGCGTTTGGCTTGCATGTGTCTGTACTGTTGTGGGATTAATGCTGGCAGCAGCATTTTCCAACATTTCAACTTTGCTTAAAAGATTGCATAACAACAGCAACAACAATAACAACAACAGCAACAACAATAAAACACAGTTGCACATTTGACATTCGCTTTTTAACAGTAAATGTTGCCCTTTTTTCCAAGCTACTGCACATAGTTTTCTCTATTTTGGTTTCACTTCGGTGTTGTTATTATTTTTATTTTTTTCATGTTGTTGTAGTTTTTTATATTTTTCCCCAGTACTTAGCACTTAGCGGTAAGTGGTTACAAGCGTTAAATTAAACTAAACGCACGCGAGAACCGAAAGGCATACGGGTCGCGCGGTAGCACACAGTCACTCGTTTTAAAAAACTCATATGTAAATGCCATGCCAGCGAAGTCTTTAGTATTCAAACACACATGCACACACACACAGAGAGACAGACAGTCAGTCTGACACATGCATGTGTGCATAGACGCAGGCAGGTAGGCAGGTAGGCAGGCAGGCAGGCAGGGATAAATGGCTGACGCTAATCTACTACTTTAGGCTGCGTCTAGACCACTTTCGCGTGCGCTGCAAAAATATGCCACAAATTGCATGGCAGGCCTAAGGCGGGCTGCTACAGTTAGTTGCTCTAAGCGTTTGTTGTGTTGTCCTGTTTTCAGCTTTTAATGCTACAAAAAAGCAGCACATACACAATGCTGTGGCTTGTTGTCTTAAGCGCACACAGCGGAGCAGTAACAACGCAGCTTTACCCTTCAACAGCAGAGAATTAGAACGGACTGTTTAAATCCCTTGCAGTTAACAGAACTTATTCTGAACTTTAAACAAGCAATACCCATACGAGTACAAGTTAAAACTTCAACGAGCCAACGAACCAAGCCAAATAATAATCGGCACAAGCTTCGGCAGGCATCTTTAGTTAGAGCAACAATGGCAACAACAACAACTACAACAACATGGACGCTTCATTGATTCGAGCTTATTGTGCACACAGCAAACCTTCCAGAGCCAAAACCTTTTGCTGTTATGCACAAGCCAAAATTTGTTAGCATTTTGGCAAATTTGGAAAATTTTTAGATTGATTTCGGTTTGCCCGGCTGACTCTTGCTCAGTTTTAAGGCTCAGAAGGGATTAATTGCTTTTGATAAACTACAAAAACAAAAACAAAAACATAAAGTAAACACATGCAAAAATAATAATAACCCCAGCCACAACAAATGCAGCCACAATGCGAGAATCACTCTTGAGAAGAGTTTTGTATTTCTAAAAGTTCGTTTTTATTTGATTTTTAATTCATTTAACTTTGAGTTGCACTGAGAAAGTAAGTTGTTAAATAACGTCCCGTTGCAAAGTGAATATCCTGGAGAATTATAGATTCGTGTGTGCTATTTCATTTTGAAGTAAATAAATAAATCATTATTAAGAAAGAAATGAGGCATCATTGCAGAATCTGGAGAAAAGAAGCAAGAGAAGACATCTAGAGAGTGAAGGTTAATTAGTTAATTAATTATCATATTAAGCTGCGCCCAATATTTTACCCACTTCTAACTCTGCACTGTGATAAGCTCTTCATAAATTAAATTTATCTCTACTGAGTACACAGTGCAAGAATTTTCAAACACTTGTGGAGTTATTTTATTTTTGGTAAAAATACAAGTATCTGCACCCTTTGTCAACAGGAATTCAACCAAAGGATATTCCTGCTAAATTAGTTGTCGATTAGCTCATGCTACTGTTGCCTGGCTATAAGAAGCAGATTACACTCTCGCACGTGAATTTCACATTATATATAAGAACTACTCTCGCTTGAATATAAAGAGGCACTTGTTTCTAGCAGCTATTGTACACACGACTGAGATTGACAACAAGTAACCTTTGTTCAAAGGCAATTTACCAAAGTAAACGTATCAGTATATTCTCAACTATACAGCAACTTGGGCTTAACAGGCTTAGGCTTGTGATGCAGCCCTAGAGGCAATTTACTGGCAATCTTAAACAATTATGATACTCAGTATGTACAATATAGTAGATAGGGCAGCCAATGGCACAATTTTAAATTGGGTAGGCAACAATTTTGTGAGTTTGCCTGGCGCAGTGTGAGTATCCTGCCTAGCTTTTATCCTAACTGGCAACGTGCTTGGTGCAAAGCAATTGCATGATATTGAATATTTGTTTATAATTATTTGCCATGGATATGTTGCACATACTCCCACACACAAACACACATAAGCACAGATATGCCCCGACTACGTTTTTCGCAATTGTTTGCTAATATTTATTATTGTCGTTGTTGTTGTTGTTGTTGTTGTTATTATTATTATTGCTTGGCCCATGTAGCTTAAGATGCTGTTTCAGCAAAACTTTCAATTCAATTTGTCGAAGTTTTGTCTATGTTTTCGCTTTTGTTTAACTGCTGCTCAAGCGAAACACATTTACATGCGCAACAAAGCACACACGCACACACACGCAGATAAACCCATTAACATGCATGCCCATGCACGATAAAACACACAAACAATCTACATAGGCATACACACACACACACACACACACACACATATGCGCGTACTCGCCAATGTATGCATATGCGAGGCGGACATTCACTTGGTTACCACGTCACAGACAGACACACATACACACACATGTATGCTATCAGCTGCCGTTGCTGTTATTGTTGTTGTTGCCTGTCTGCGTGCAAACATTTTCTTTGCGTTATTTGTTTGCGCCATGGGCTTGATTTTGCTTCTTCTTTTCTTTTTTTTTTCCGTTTAGTTTTTGCCATAGTTATAACATCTACACACTGCTTTTGTTTTTGTTATTATGTTAGTTCTGGTTATTCTCGTTGCTGTTGTTACTGTTGTTGTTGTTGTTGTTGTTGTAGTTATCGTTGTTTTCATTTTCACTTTACATCAAAATTACTATGCACTGTGCTACTCGTTACGTCTGACACATTGTATTAAGCTACAAAATAAATTAGACCAAGGCTAAAAGTATGCTGCTGTCATGTTTAATGTGACGAGACGTGCTTGGTGCGTGTGCGTGTGTATTGGTGTTGCTGTATGATATACACAAGCAATTACGAACATGCCTATGGGTTCAGCTTGCTGTGTGTGAGTGTATGTGTGTGTGTGTGTGTGTTTTGTTTATTAAATGTCCGCTTGTGTGAGAGAACAATGTGCACACAATTATTATTATTGTTGTTGTTGCTGTTGTGTTTGCACGCGTATGTGTACATTGCCATGTGGCATAAAGTGCCGCGTGGAAAATCACTTTTAATCGTTTTGTTTAACAAGCGCGTGTCTTAAAAGCGACGTCGACAATGGCAGCCGCCAGCTGTGACATGCGCATGTGTGCGTGTGTGTGAGTGTGTGTGTGTACGGATGTCTGTGGATTTCCGCTAGGTTGCGTATGCGCCGTGTTTGATTCGTCGCCAAACAAACAAAACGTACACAACACCCACACACCCACACCCACACACAATAAATTCACTCAAACAAATAGGCGAGCTCTCACGCACGCACGCATATACACTTGCACGCACGCACACATGCCGCTGCCATTGCTCTTGCTAGCAATTTCTCATCTGAGTTTCTACAAATTTTTCTGTGCTTTTCTTGTTCTTTTATTTTTGTATTTTTGCGCTGGTTTTCTTTTTTTCTTTTTTTTTTTTTTGTTGCTTTTTCGTCTTAATTTAATTTATTTCATTTGGCTGTAGGTTTTCCTTTTGGCATTTATGTGGGCGCTTGGCGTGCTTAATTAAAACTCTCATGAAAAAAAAAAAAAACCCAAAAAAATATATATATTTGTGTGTATATACATTTTATTTGATTTGATTTCATTTTATTTTATTTTGCTCGTTTGCAGCAAATACAATTTCTGCGCGAACTTTTGCCATAATAAATCTACTTAATCCAATAAAATGAAAAAAAAAAAACCCCAAATGAAACCAGCAAAAGGAGCAAGAAAATAAAGAGAAAAAAAACAGGGCAAAGCAACAGCCCAGAAAGGCACAGCAACAAGCTGACAGTCAGTCAGGCAGGCAGGCAGGCATCACAGCAAACAAACAAAGAAACAAACAAAGCAAAACAACGAATGTACGAAGTTTTAATTGTGAAACTTTATTTCATTCTGCTTCATAAGAACGAACCCAATCAAGACAAGTCACCACCCGGCACACTCACACTAGCGCAGTAACATGCAGACCACCCTGCAGGTGTAGCAAATTGCGTAACACGAAAAATAATAACGGCAGCAGCAGCAGCAGCAGCAGCAGAGGCAAGCAACGCTTAACGCTAACTTAACTGTAACTCAAATGAGATGCCAAACGAGCTGAACCGAGCAGCGCCCGTCAATGCCAAAGTCAAAGCCAAGGCACGACATGGCGTCAACAGCTGACAGCGCTGCATAACTGCTCAACCGTTCAACTGTTCGACTGCTCATCGTCATCACCGTCGCCATCATCGACACCATCGTCCATAACGTCAGCAGCAGCGGCGCAGTCGTCGTCGGCGTCAGCGTCGTCAACGTTGTCAACATTTTCATTCGTTTTGACATTTTTATTAGTTGAATACTCTTTAGCAGCACGCTCCATTGCTTTTGGTTTTCCGTTTCTTCCCCTCTGCTGCTGCTTGGCTGCTTTCCCATACGCAGGCAGCGCAACGATGGCAACGAGCATGCGATGTCATGCCATCTAATAAGTGTATATTCTGTGAGCGCTGTCATATGATACTCTCTCGCACCCGCATACGTGCCCATACTCTTATACTCGCATGTATAAGTATACGCTACGTTATACGTATTCCCAGTCGATAAATATTGAACAAATTGCTTGCGATTTGCTTTTTTACACTTTTAGCGTCAATGTCTGTTTGTCTATTTTTGCACTTACTTGACTTTAGTTTTGTGTTAGCCTTGTGCCAATGTTGTTGTCCTTGTTGTACACTTTGTTATTGTTGTTTGCGTTTGGCGCACATCAACAGATTTGCCTCACAGCGTGTGTTGCTGCTTCTGCTTCTGCTGCTGCTGCTGCTGCTGCTGCCGCCGCCAACTTTGACTGTTATCATTATTTGTATTTGTACGAGTGTCATTTTGATTATTGTCTGCATTATTGTTGTTGCTTTTGTTGTTTTCTTTTTTTTTATATGTGTTATGGTTCTTGCTGCTCATGGCGCATGTATTTGGTTTTTCTTCCGTTTTGTCTTGGTGTTGTGTAACAGCATGCGTGCAAGTTGAAGATGATTTGCTGTAATCTAAGCTGATTTAGTTTTGATTAAAGTATTTGCGCTGATTTTCACTTTTTTCCTCTTCTTTCTTTTTGTTAATGTTTTTTTCTTTTTCTCTTGATTGTTGTATGTGTGTGTATTTCTTTTACTTTACAGTTAAGTGCTTTCTGACATGCGCCTCTTTTTACTGGCATCAAATCAACGATAAATGACAAAATTTGTTGTTGCTTAAGTTTTTCGTGTTGTTGGCAGCAAATGTTAGTTTGTATTTATTTGATTTTATTTTGCTATATTGAGTTCGACTGATGTTCTAAGATAACGAGTAATTTGAGTATCCTAATTGCCTAATTTATACTTTTAAAATATATTTTTTTAGTCATAGAAGTTGTTTATATTTATTTAATTTCGATTGAATGGTGATGGTGTCATATTACAACCAGATTACAAATTTTCGAGGCTTTATCTCTAAACGTATATTTTTCCTGATAATCGATATACATTTCAAAATATAAAAAGGATTTAATTTACTTAACATTTAGAATGTGTCAAATGATTATCAAGCTGCTGATGTTAACTTTTATTCAAAGTGATTTCTTGCCTTATGTATTGATGCTGCTGACACATCACACATCAGAATTACTTTATTCACATTTGAGCTTAAATTAGCTTGTGTCGGTTGATATTCTAAGTAAACAAGGATATTGTAGGGAAACCAGAGCCGACAGAACAGTAGTTACAATAAATATTCAAAAATATTTTTGTACACATATATGTACATATAACAATGAAATCGAACAGAAAAGCTGGCTGAAAAATAATTTTTAATAAAACCATAACTGAACAATAATTTTTTTTTTAAATATTTTTTTGCTTTAAGTTGAAACTGGGTCACTGTGCGCATAAATTTGCTTTGTTCCAAACAAAACCACAAAAAAGTAGAAAAGAATAATAAAATAAAACGAGATTAGAACAAATATTAATGCCATAGCAACCCTAAAATATATTTACAACGTGTTTAAATCAACAGTAGGCAACAAATAGAGCCCCAGGCTCAGTAACATGCTCTCATCTGAGCAACGGCAGACGGAAAGCTTACAGCAGTATCAGACGCAGCTAAGTCCCTTTTAAGTGCCAACTGGTTCACTAGCTTTCTTTTGCTTGCATGCGACTTAATCCTCATATAATAAAAAAAATATAATATATGAAAAATTTATTATAAAAAAACGAATGTCTTAAATAAATATAGAAAATATGCGTTAATAAATATAGGGGAAACACAATTGTGTATAGTCTAATGGATTTTCCACAAAGGCGCATACTTATAAGCTAAACGGTTAGGTTTGTGACTCCATGTCAGTTATGCGCCAAAAGTTATGATAACAATAAACCAATTTAATTATTAATGAAAATTAAAAAGTTTCGCAATTTTAACAAAAACAATATTAATTAGAAAAACGAAATCTTTTATTAATAACAATGGAAAATTCTAGAACCCAACAGATTGGTAATGCGTGTTTTTGTTGCCTAAACGAAAGGCTTGCTGCTGGCATAATCCTAATTGACTTCAGCCACAGGCAACATCATGGCTAAAAGCTTCTAAGCCAGGCACCGCTGCCTGCTAAAGTTGTCAACGTTTGTGAAAAAAAAAACAATTGCTCATACTATTTTCAAAGTTTAGTTTATCTGCAAAATCTGGCAATTATTTAAAACTTTTTTGCCTACAATATTTTGCGCAAAAGACAAACCTTCACACAGCATGTGGGTGCACTCCCGCATGGCTCAAATCCAAAATTGTGCACATTAACAGCTTTCCAACAGCCGTGTAATATTTGAGCAAAAGTCAGCAAGTCATTAACTAACTTTGATATATGTACATATACATATAAATGCTTAAACACCATGAGCTGACAAAAAGCCAACTGCGGGCAAGTGACTGACAAACAGCAGCAGCAGCAGCAGCTCTGAAAAATGTTCGCCAAAGCGAGACATCAAATAAAAAATGACCAAAATAAATATATGTTTTGATGTAATAAATGCATGCATTTAGCAAACAGTTGACCAAGCCATTAAAAACATTTTCATTAAAAATTTATTACATATGCTTAAAGCAGCGAAGAGAGCGGGACAGGTCGAGGGTCGACGCTAGTAAAACGAAAATAGGAGCAAAAGCACGTCGTGCTTAAGAAAAATCGTGCCGAGAAAATCGAGCACACAAACCAAGTTGCCAGCGTAGCTGTCTGCGGCTGAGCTGGGTACCTTGGCAGTGTACAGACTCAAGTTGGCAATGCTAATGTAGCACAACGCATTGTGGATCATGGCACGTTGCTGTTGTCAGCTGTTGTTGTTGCCGTTGCTCTTGCTAGGCAGCGCTGCCACCTAGTTTTTGCAGCAAGCTGTGAGCGTCAATGCGCACTTCTACAAGTTGCCAAGTTCTAACAAAAACAACAGCAAATGGCAACAACAAAGTGAAGAAGCAGCAGAGCTGAGTAGCATAACAACAGCAGCATGTTAACCAACACCGCAACAACTTTTACGCAAAGTCAGGTGGTCAGCCAGTAGAAAAACAAAAAAATAAAAATAAAAAATAAAAAGAAATAAAACACGTAAGCAAAACGGCAAGAGCAGGCAACAAATAGTAAAAAATGGAAAAAAAAAATCAAGAACTTTTAAATGAAATTTTGGCATTAAAGTTTTGCGTTGGTGTTGTTGTTATGCTTGTGGTTGTTGTTCCTGTTGGTTTTGGTTAGCTGACTGCTTTGCAAGAGCCAACCTGTCTTGGGTCACTAGCAATGCGGTCGACCACAAAGTTGCAGCTGAATTGTCACGTAGAATGGTGACAGATTCCATGGCAGCTGCAGCAGCAGCAGCACAAAACACTCAAAAGTATAATGTTAGCCAAAGCAACAACCCCAACAACAAGAAGCAGAAAAAGAAAACATACTAAAAGGTGACAAAAAATGTCAGTTGGCTGCTGCTGAATCACATTTTAATGGCAAGCAGCCGAGTAAAACTTTTTCAAGTGAAATTAGCAACGCACCGCAACGCAAGACAGACAGAAGATAGGCAGCAAAATATGTACAGTATGTGTCTGTGGAGCCTGTTGACTGACTGCCTTGTCTTGCCTTGCGTCGCCTTGCCTGCCCGGGCCTCGCTGGCTGACACACGTGTCTGCTGCTTAAGAGGCACGCATTTAAACTAATTACACCACGCTGCAGGTGACTCCTATGCGACTACATGAAATTTATTTATTTTCTTTCTTTTTTCTTTTTTTTTTTTTTTTTTTTGTCTTGTTGATGGCAACGTGTGTAGTGTGCCAAGGAGGAGAAAATAAATTATATTAAATATACACATATATGCACATGTACTTGGGCGAAGGATTAAACACTAACCTGTTGCTGTTGCTTATCCGCTGCTTTGTGCTGCTTTGTGCTGCTTTTAATTTCGTTTTTATGTTGCTTTGCCTGCAACTGCTCGTCTCTTATTAAGTATTAACACACACGCGCGTGCACCACACTACTCTGCAGTACTCTGCTCTGCTCCGTTCGGTGCTTGGGTAATCATGTAATAATGCCGCACATGCACAAAGGATATGCGCACACACGCTTATATAAATATATATATTATACACACGCACACACACACATGCACAGGAACACAGTTATAGACACTGATACGCGCTGCTGCTAATGCATGTAGTTTCACTACGTCTTAGTCGTGACGCCGACGTCGATGTCGGAGACGACGTCTGAATTTGCTGGTTTTGCTGCCTTTGCTGGCTTCTTCTACGTGCGCCTCGTCAACAACATCGACATGGACGCGTTCTTAGTCGTTGTGGCAACAGCTTGAAATGCTATTAAAATATAATCTGCTGATAATCTACACTTAATTTCGTGTGCAAGGACACTCAGCAGCAGCAGTGGCGGCAGTGGAAGCAGCAGCACCGCCAGCAGTCGCAACAATCGGTGACCGCTTGCACACTACTCTCGGACTGACTCACTTGGAGTCGTAATTTTTTTTGTGTTTTTTGTTGTTTTACTTTTCGTATTTATTTTTTACTTTGCTTTGCGCTCTCTTCTGTTACGTTTCGGTTTGTTTTTGGTATAAATTAGATTTTTTTTTTCTCTGCTACATTCGTGTTTGTATGTGCTGCTTAAGGCTTAGGCGCCGTTTATTGTGGTTGTTGTTATTTTTATTGTTGTTGTTCACAGTGTCTTATGTAACGTAACGTTTCTCGTTTGCCTTGCGTTTGACACTGCCCGCTTACAGCTTATGTCCACAGTCCACACTCCACACGCCTTACAAATTACGTCTTATGCTGTTTGTATGCGTTACTTGTGATATACTTGTATTCTTTTTTTAATGTTATAATGCATATAATGTTTTTTGTTTTTTTTTTTTGTTTTTATTTAACTGCTTTTATGTTGCATCAAAAATTTTCAACAACTTATTTCTCACTCAAATTTTTATTTATTTTTTTTAATTATTTATTCTTTTTTTTTTTTTTTGTATTGTAAATTTTTTTCTTTATTTTTTGTTTATTTTTATTAAATGCGTTTTGGTATATATACACATAAAATTTTTTTTTTTTTAGATAATTTGTGTTTTCCTTTTCGCTTTTGAATTTGCTGTTTTACGGTTCAATAATTTCGGCCATCCGATTTTTAGTTGCTACTGCTTAAATGTTGGCATTTGCGTTGGAGTTGGCGTTGATGGCATTGCTGCTGCACTACTCCGAGTGCGTTGCCTGTACGTGCGTGTGCGTACCTTTTAAATTGATTTTGGGTTATTTTGTTTGGTTTTTTTTTTCTTTTTTCCTTTTTCTATTCCTTTTTTGTGAATTTTGTTAGTTTATTTCAATATCGGTTTTGTTGGAATATAACAAATTTTCGTTTTTAATCAAATTTTCACTTGAATTCACACACAGTTAAATTGGGTTTTCCTTTATTTATTTATTTATTTTTTACTTCTTTAATGTATTTATGCTGTTTGCTGTGAAGAAAATTGCTTTAATTTTCATACTAAGCTTTTTACTAAATATGTTTGTTGGCTTAGGTCGACTTTAGAATATTGTTCAGTGCTGTTGTTGTTGTTGTCGTAGAGCGAAATGTGCCAATAACGCATTAAAAGTGAAACTAAGCTGAACCGGAACTTAAACCGCTTAGCAAATAAGCTAACACTATTTAGCCATTGGCAGCAGGCTGCTGTTAGTTTTAAGCAATTTACTTATATCGATCGATAGATGTATGCTACAACGGTATATGCAAGTATGTGTAAAGGAAAATCAAATTTGTATTGCATACTTTTGGGTGCTTTCTCGATTTTGTGTTTGATTTTTATTTATTTTTATATTAATTATGTGCATGTGTAAGTTAATTTAATTGTTGTCAACTACCTTTAATGCATATAAACTTCTACTATATTTAAAAAAAAGTACACCCATAGTTTTTATTTTATTTACACCCTTGATCCTATACTAGAGCATCCATGAAATGACATTATTCCTTCGTCCTCATTATTATATTTATCTAATTAACGTTAAGTTAACTGTTGTTCTTTTTTTTAATTTAAATAGAAAGAAACGTTTACAATTAACAACAATAAAATTTCTTACTCTGAAACTAAGACAAGGACTTACTTAAGCAATTTATTAATGTGACGCATTTAGTTCATTTATTTAAAATACTTTATCAGAACTAACTTGTAAAGTTTATTTTCATACTAATGTCCCATTTAAATAGGGCTACCTGGTTACTATATTTGCATACACAGCAATTCGATTTTCGACTCGAAACTTTTGCATATACATTGAAAATACTTAAGTATTAATGACTACAAGAAGAAACGAAAAGTAATTACAGTTTAGCTAAAATGAGTTCATTACTTAAGTTTCTAAATTACTTAAGTTTCCTTTTATAGGTCAAGAAAAGTCAATTAGGATAATTTAAAGTCTGCCTATTAATTGTCGATAAATTTATTAGCTTCAAAATGACATGCAAGACAAGTAACATAATCAAAAATAATCAGCATCATGCAACTTTTGGACATTTAGTTTTTAGTCGAAATTCTAGAAAGAACATTCATGTTTAAGGAAACAAATCTTTCAGTTTTTACTTTGGCTTTAAGGTAAGACTAATAAAATCAGAAGGAAGCAAATTTTTATTGCATACCTTGCGGCGCGCGCTTTGCAATAGCTGAACTGTATGTGCTCCAAAGACAAGTAACAAACAATTAAAAATACGCAAGAAATAATAGCTTCAAGTGAAATGACTATCTGTGCCTGCTGCTATTTCTGTGCAGCTACAGTAACAACTCGCTTGCATGCAAGCCCTGCTAATATTTTAATGATGCCCATTTGCCAAGCCAGTAGGAGCATTTTTTGTTTTTGTTTGTGCTAAGCTCAAAATGCATTAAATAACATTTGGCATTTTCATTACTAGGCAACTTTTTTATGTAAATTGTATCTAATTATGGCTTCATTACCACACGCTTCCAACGTGTAATTCAATTAAGTTTAAATACATTTTTCTTCTTTTCTTGGGTGTTATGCTTAATGCCCAAAATGAAAATACGTTGGCACGGTGCGTACCACAACGACAACGGCAACAACAGCGAGCAAATATTTTCAACACCACATTCGTTTTGGGTTTTTTTTTCATTATTTCGTTTTTTTGTTATTTTTGTATTGTTTTTTTTTTTTTTTCTTCTCGTTTTTATATGATTTTGCATGCGCTGTTATACGCATTTCATTTCATTTCCGTTGCGTACAAAATTTAATTCCGTTTTTATATATATATAAAATTGTATCTCATTTTCTTGTTATTTTTTTTTTTCTTATGATGTCTACTCAACGTTCATTCGGTTTGCGTTAAACCTCTTAGCAGCATTGTATCTGTTGTTTGTTGTTGTTCGTGTTATTGTTTTTGTTGTTTAATTTAATTCAATTGTCATTTTTCACTTATGCGTAAATAAAGTTGAGCGCATTTAAAGAAAACAAAACACACACACACACATACACAATATATGCATCACTTTTTCTTATATTTTTGCTTTTGCTTCATTTCTTTGTTATTTGTTGTTTATGTTTTGTTCTTTGCTTAAGTTGCTTTGGCATTTCATTTGATTGTATTATTGTTTTATTTTTTTGTTGTATTTTTTTTAATCGCAGCAGCAACATGAAATTATTATTTCGCAGTAAACTGTAAAATATTTAATTTCCTTGCTTATGTAATTCCTTCCGCTTATTTCTTATGCCTTTTACTGTCTAAGCATGCCTGCTACAACCGCTTAGAGGTGCCCCCTGCCCGTCCTATGCTCCCCTAGCTAAATCTAACTTAAGCTAACTTAGCCTAGCCAAGCCGTGCATTGCAATGTTTTTGTTTTTACTGTCGCCTCATGTGCTGCTGCGGCTGTTGCTGCTTCTGCTTCTGCTTTGGCTTTGGCTTGGCTTTGCTTTGGCTTTTGCTATGTGCTTCTACCATTGCGTGTAATGCATATTGCTTGCTCTTTCGTACTCACACACACACACACACTCTCCCTCTTGTTTTTCTTCTTTAAATTAAAACACATTTTTCGCTTCCTTTGCTTTCGCTTACAGTTTGCTGCATGCTGCCTGCCATTTAACTAATTCACATGCCTGCGCTTTGCCGTGCTTTGCCTTGCCTTTGCCTTTGCTTTTGCCGTCGCTTTTGCCTTCGCTTTGGCCTACATATTCCACTGTACTGTGCAATACAGTGCTGTGCCATTCATTTATATAATTTGGCATTTATGCTTCATTTAATGCTGCGCAAGTATTACGACAACCTGAAAATGCCTTTCTAAGTAATTTGATGCTTTATTGCGGTTTTTACTTTTTGGCGTCAGTTATTTTTTATTTTTATACTTATTTCGTATTTTGTTTTATTTTTTTTTTTTTTTTTTTCTTTTAATATATTTTGCTGTTGTTGTCATAAGCTGACTCTTGATTGAGTTGTCTGCATTATTGTGGGAAAAATTAAATAAATAAAATTCGCTTGATTAAACGCACAAATTAGGCACATTGAAAATTATTAGTTTGGCGCGTGCACTCTCCTCCATCATGGGCCAGCGAAGCTTGTGCGATCCTCCGGCAGTTGGCAGCAAAGCTCACCGTGGCTTCATGTTTGCTATTGCCTGACTTGTGTATGGCAACACATTTTCGATTTAATTTAATGATGTTCGGTTTTGGCAGCCGTTTGATTTTTGGTTTCTCATTTTTAATTCGGTTTGTTTTGAAATGAGCTTAGTTTCTTTTGCTGCTTATACGTGCATATATACAACGCATGATTATTTTATAGCGCGAATTTTTAACAGACAATAACATTTTTAAAACAGATTTTCTGTTAATAAAAAATACTGGGTAGTATGCATTGAACTTGGTTGATGCAATAGGCTTAATCGATAATATTGTGTAAAATTTCTGCTGAAACTGACGGCAGCCTTTTGTACACAAGTTTAAGTTAAGTCTTGTAAAAGTATGACTTGCTGCAGCAGGTAGGTATTTTGGAACGACTGTTTTTACTAAGTAGAAATCTAAAATTAAATATTCCTAAGGCTGCATAACACATTTTCTTTGTGGTTTAAATGTATACATTAAATTAAAAAGGATAGGATCAAATGAACAAATTAAACAGCATTTAGCAAAACTCTCTGCACCTGCTGCAATTTGCCAAATATTTTAATTTTATAGACAGCATGTGAACAATCAAGTTTTCATATAAACTTTGCCGTATTTTTATTTATTATTGAAATTATTTAAATTTAATGAATTTTTAAGAAATGCTAATGCTAGAACAAAATATTGAGTACGGGTCTTAAAGCAAAAATTTCCTATTTTAACTTGGCGACTGCGAAACTCCTTTACTCATGCAGTTTTTGAGTACAACAAAAATTTACCAGAAATGACGCACAAATAGGCATCCATTAGAAAAGTGAAGCATTCCATCTAAACACGTCTAAGACGTTACAGAGTGTCCTGTCTAGGCAATATGTTCCAAATAGGCTAAAAATGCAGCTTCACGCTTAGCTGCTTTTTCTAAGCAAACCGAAGCAGCTCGTTAGTCATTTATATTTGCCACCTTAAACTGGCAATTAGCAACAGGCAGCTGGCACAAAATATTTACTAATTAATTAATTTACCACACCGCATAGACCGTTCATCCGTCCATTCGTTTGTCTGTTTGTGCAGAAGCAAGCCGATGGCTGGCATTTAATAAGTAATTCGCGCACACAAAATAATTTCCGGGCAGACGCACGCAATAACCACAAATTTCATTGTACGGCGTGCGAGACGAACTTTTGCGCGCTGGGCCATAAATAATTGAATGAAAAAACACTTATAAGTGAATTTTTGTCATAACGTTGTTGTTAAGTTTTCTTTTTTTTTCAGTTTTTAATTTAAATTATTTATCGCGCACAAAAATTATAACAAAAATATTAAAAAAAAAAGAAAAATAACATTTAATGAGTACATTCTGTCAAATGTTATGTGCTCAGGATTTGTTGCCAAAGCTGGACTGTGGGTCGCTTGGTCAGGCCGCGTGGTCGGTTAGTTTTCGAAAAAGCAAAAGGCAGCCGCCTTTTCGCTGCTAAACGCTTTGTGCAAAGTTTCTTAATTAAAAAGGGTTCAAGTGCGCGACAATGAGGATGATGATGATGATGCCTTAGACAATGTGCTTTGAACTCTGACAGAAATATTATATACAAAAAAAAAAAAAAAAACAAAACAAACCAACAAAAACAAAAAAGAAAATGCGCAACATTTTTGCTACCAAAAAAACAACCAAAAAAAACCTATAAAACAACAAAAAAATAGTCTGCCTTATAGACAGCTAAAGCCATAGCAAAAATTAAGCAACCAGGCAGACAAACCAACCAAGCGACAGGCAGACAGACACGCAGCTAAAGGCCTGTTATTTGTTTTTTTGTTTTTTCGTTATGTATTTGCTTTGTGCTTTTTATGCGACTCGACCTAGCGACACACATTTCTTTAACTTGCTTTTTTCTCGTTTTTTTTTTTTTTTTTGTTGTGTTAAACAATTTAACGCACGAGCCTGCCAAAGAGGCAAAGCAGATTTTAATTTCCGCTTGAAAGGATTTGGCTCATGTGACAACGTGAGCGCGCTCCGGTTTCGCTTGCTTTGAGTTCGCTTTGCGCTTTAAAAGAAATTATGCCGCATTTTTACTTGAGATTCGCACATTCCTGCTGCTTGCGTTTGTTTTTCCCCTCATTTTGATTTTTCTTATTTTGCTTGGCTTTTGTTTTGCCGTTTGTCTGTTGCTGCGTAAAATGCGGCAAATGACTGTGGCGGCAGCAAAGGCAGCGGCAACAGCAGTTGGCAAGTACAGAAAACTGCCAAATGCCGGAGTGCCAAGGAGTGCCAAGGAGTGCCGAGGAGTGCCAAGCGGTGGCCAAAATGAAACTTTTCAACTTGATTAATTTTCACAATTTAAATCGTCGTGCTTTGTCCTTGTCTGCGCTGCGAAAATGTCGCATGGCCGCTGCTTTGGCTGTGGCAATTTTTCTTTGATTTAACTTTGTTTTTTATGCCTACAAATTTTTTGTTCTTATTTCTTTTTTTTTTTTCTTGAGTTTTCATTTTTCTTTTTTTATCGCTGCTTTTTATTATTTAGCTGTTGTTATTTTTTCTCTCTCGTTTTTCGTCTTTTTTGTCTTTTTGTTATAGCATGGTGATGTTGGAAATTGCCGTGTGAACGCGCCGCAACTTTGCAATACTTTTAAAATAACTGTTATTTTGCTTTAAATATTATAATTTTTTTTTTATTTTTTTTATGTTTTTAACTGAACACATAACACACACACGGTACTGACTATGAGCCAAAGCGATTGACATGTTGCTGCTTGCTTGCCTAAGCAACTTAAGCTTATTTTTATTTTTTTAGTTATTATTGTTTAATTTGCATTTTATTTTTATGTTTATATATTTTAATTATTTATTATCAGTTAATAAAAATGTAAGATTTGAAATTAAAACATGTGACCGGTGCCATACTTTAGCCAACTGTCTGCCAGCTTGGCAACTTGACTTCACTTTACTTACAGCTGCAGCGCATTGCTGGCTGTTGGCTGCTACTGATAATTTAAATTTAACGTTACTGCCACGCGTGCGTTTTTAGCTCGGCGTACGTGCTCCTGTTTTCAACGGATGCTGGAGCTTAACTGAAACAAGTTTACCTTGCGACATTCGGCAAGAACCTCAATATTCGTAAAAAGGATGCCCGAATTATGCTGCTACCATGGACTGCTGGGCTGCTTAGCTGTTTGGCTTACTGTTAGAGCTACAGCGACAGCATCGGCTTCAGCAGCTGTACATACTTCGTTTGGCTGGCTCCTGCTATGTTAACTGTCGTCGTTTGCATTGCGAAGAAGTGGCAACAGCAGCGGCATCAGTAGCAGCATCCCGAAAAGCATGAGCGTCGTTAAAGAAGCTTTTTCTTATCAGGGCGCAAGCACAGAGCGCAAAAATGAAGAGCGCGCAAAGAGCAAAAGGATAAGAGAGCCAGACAGTGAGAGAGGAAGAGAAAGAGTGATGCTTCCTCTCACCGAAGCTTGCGTTCCATATTCAGCAATTCTCTGCTGTGCTCAGCGCTCGTTTGTCCTAAGGCAATACGCCACACGTTGTCTTAAAGCTTGGCAGCCATGCTTTCAGTCAGCTGCTTGGCAGTTGGCCGAAATGTTGGCCGAAACGGCTGTTGCGTTGCGCGTGCTAACCTTTGCACCCTATGATTTGCATTTATTTTCTTGCTGTTTCGCTTCATATGGCTTTGCTTGGCACTGTTTTGGGTTTGCTCAGCAACATGTTTTTTTTTTGCTATCGCGGTTTTCGGCATATTCATTAAATATTTACGAATGTTTTTTACGAGATTTTACTCGTTGAAATTCATTTGCGTTTTTCTGTTCGGCGCAGCTGCCACGCGTTTTGTTTTGCAAGGGTTTTGTATTTATATACATATATATATATTATGTATATATATATATATATTTTATACGCGCATTCTGTTTCGTAGTGAGTGGTTTTTATTATCGTTGTTGTTGTTGTTGCTGTAGTTGTAGCTGTTTTGCAACAATTTAACAGGTGGCGCTCACTCAGCACTCACTCAAAGTAATGCCTGTGCAATGCTTTTAAACATTACGCATACTTGCCGTTTGTTGTTGTTGTTATTTTTTTTTTATTTTTTTTTATTACAATTTTTGTGGTATACATTCTGATGGCGGCGTAGTTTTTGCTTGTAGTTAGGCAGCTGTGACTGTGGCATGCGTTTTGGTTGTAAATGTTTGAAATGATTTGAACGTTTTTTGTGTCTACTTTTTTACGATTTAATGCCGAAAAACACTTAAGCCTTAGTTTGGCCTTAAACTGTGCGGGGTTTACTAGGGTTAAGTTTGAGTTAACGATTTCTACACCGTTGAAAGCTTTTACTACTTTTTTAGCTTACATTTATTGCGTATTTTAACCTTAGTCAAAACTTCGCTGGGCTGCGGCATCCGGTTCCTTATAGCACGAGCAACATGCTTTTAGTTTTATAAAAAACAAATATTTATATAGTTGAGTTACAAAGATGAAAGTTGTAATCGTCATTTAAATTTCAAGTTTATTTTTTTATTTTTTTAATTAACAAGTCACAGCCACAATTTTTATTCACTTGCATTTTACCTTTTATTGTAGGCCGATTACATGCCCAATGGTTTTGGCTTTTATTAAGTGTTTTGACAGAAATAAATATATTTAGTTAGTTATTATTATTGATTTTAATTTGTCAAAAACATAACATAAAAATAATTCTTAAAATACATAAACGACAAATGCAACGAAAATAATTGCCATATTTATAATTATATTTTTATTTTGTTATTAGTGAAAAATCCTGTTTAATAGCTTTTGTTGGGGTTGACGCAATGGCAAACCAATTTGAAAACTTTACATGTGCTTTATAAATGTATTTTATTTCTATGCTGGTTCGACTTTATTTCTGCACTGATTCTTGAAAAGATTTACTTTTTCAGAAAAGCAAATGATTTTTTTCGCACTCTTAATAGCAACAATAATTGGACATTTTTTAAATTTAACAAAAATTACAAAAAAAAAAAATTAATCCTACGACCGAAACGCTTGGTTAAATTCAGTGGAATTTTCGTATGGATTTACCGCACTTTGTAAAATTTTTTGTTGCATACTTTACGGCCACAATTATTCTGCTTATGCAGATGTGCTCATTGACAGAGTAACAAACAAATGTGCGGGCTTGCAAATAATCTGTCCAATGCAAATAAACTGAAATGCCCCAAGTGTAAAAATAAAATTAGCTACAAGTAAAAGTCAAAGAATGTATTTTAAAATGTAAATACGTGGATTTTATGCGTTTTAACATTACGTATACGACATGAAGTAAAAGCAAATGGCAAAATGAAAAGCTGCAATAGAATTGCGAGCTGGCAATTGGCAATTGATTACCAGGAGCATAAGCCAAACGTTGCTGCTGCTGCTTTTTTATTTGATTAGGGACCAAACATCGGTCCAAGCAGTTGACACAGTGTGCGCATAATATAAATCAAATAAATAAAATTGCCAAAGAATTGCGCACATTCAAGAAAACAGAAAAAAAAACCAACAAAAAAGAGCCCAAAACAAGAGGACAAAAATTAAAAATCAAACTAAGCCGCAATGCAAACACAAACAAACAATAAGTGCCAAGGCAACAAATATAAAACAGTAAACAGTAAAACAAAACCAAAAAAAACAAAAACAACATAAAAAGCGGCTACAAACGCATGTCATGCCGCCAATGTAGACAAACGTAAAAAAGGAAGGAACGCGGCGGCGGCAGCATTGGCAGCGGCAGCGGCGCGTGTAGTGACGCAGAAGACAATGCGCAGAAACTCGTAAATCTTTGTTACGCTTTCAAGGTGAAATAACAATTTAAGTTTATTACTTTGCGACGCATTCGCTTTGTGCTTCTTCTTGCTCGCATTGTTGTTGTCACCATCGTTGTCGCCGTCAACGCATTTGACCAATACAATGTTTGAAGTGTACGCTGGCAGGCAAGCCATACTGGGGCCGGAGGCAGGCAACAGAGCAGGTGGTGGCAGACGGTGGACATGCAGGCACCCAAACGTCTGTTGCCAGTAAACACATTTGGCAGCTACGGCAGACGGTCAGCAGGCATTGAGGTGACAATGTAAGCTCGCTGCTGCTGCTGCTGCTGCCTCTGCCGTGTGTGCGGGTGCCTACTTTGGCTATTTTATGCTTGTGTTTTTTTTGGTTGCATCAATTGCCAAGCTTTGTTTTTTATTTACATTTTATTTTTACGATTTTTTCTTATTTTCTGAGCTTGGCAGTTTCTTGGCATTTGTGTCTCTGCGCCGTTGTCATTTTTATTCAGTATTCTTTTACGTTTATGCCGGCAATTGTTTGCACATATTTATATTGGCCAGCACCCCCGCTGCCGACGAACATTTTTCAACTTAATTTATTTTAAACGCTCGCAAATTTATGCATGCATACGCATTCGCATATTTACCAGGGCGTCAGCGTCACTGCCCTGGCACACACTTAGCAGCTCACTACTGTGTGGGCTGTAACATACATAAAGATACACTTAGCCGCCCCTGCCTCCGTGGCCACTTTGCCAGTCAGTTCGCTCATCTGCTCCTCTGCTGGCTGCTCTTACGATTTATTTGACGATACGTTCTCGTTTGGCGCATCTTATCGCTTGCCGTTTATTTCATTTAGTTAATACGCGTGCCCATATTTATGTCGTGCCGTGACGTGACGTGATGTGTGAATTCGTGTTGCGCAGAGCTGCGCGTGTCATGCTGCGGAGTGCTCATTTATTTGCGCGCATTATTAATGACAGCTAATGACGCAAAAATTAAATATAAATTGCAAAGAAACTAAAAGATAGAAAGCATAACGCATGCAAAGAAAAAAAAATCATATAAACAAAGGGTGATACAATTGCAATACGCCATATTGAAAAGAAATTCAATAAATTCATACATATATGAAATGCTTTGATTTGTTTTGAATTATCGCACAAATATAAAATTTCCTAAAAATTAAAGCATTTTTTTTTTTTAACATTTAAGTTCATTTTTTAGAAGTACAAAAAAATTCTTTATTTATATTTTTGAGTAATCTAATTTAAAATTACCAAAAGTAAAAACAGAAATATGCCACAAAATCTTATAAAAACTCAAATTACTCAACTGCTGCAAACATCCAATATCCAAATGCTTTTCATAATTTTTCATAAGTTTGAAGAACTTTTTGCTGTTTTTCTTAAATAAGATGCATTACACTCGATTTGAAACACCCATTAAATGAATAAATAAATACTCATTTCTTACAGTGTAGCGGGCAGCTGAGTTGGATTGCGTAAGTTAAAAGCGCACGGAGTCACGTGCTCACACAGCGTGACGGCGTATTTGTCAGGCAGACACGCAGACTGGCAGCCAGAAAAGGCATCTGAGGCGTACTTACCTTCCTACCTGGGAGCCAGGCAGTCGGGCAGACTGGGAGCCTGGATGCCTGGCAGCCTGGGAGCCTGGCAGCCAGCGAGTCGCAGACAAATCACAATTCGATTGTCTCTACGTGTGTCATTTGCAGTCTGCTACTTTTGGCTCGTGCAGCGTCAGCAAAGTTGGCGCGGATACCTTTTTGCCCCCAAAGCGGCTGCCATTTTGCTTACGCATTTGCTTTACAAACTAACTTGTTGTTGTTGCTTGCATTGTTGTTGTTGTTGTTGTTCATTTTCATGTTCTAGTTGTTGTTTTTGTTGTTGCTCCTGATAATAATGCCGGCAGCAAACAAAACAGTTAATGGCCTGCAAGTGTTACCTTTCGCTCTCGTGCGCATTTCTCATTTGCAGCCTCAACGCTGCGGCCTCCGTAGCAGCCTCTGTTGTCAGCGTGGCCTATGTTGCCTATGCTGCCTTTGCTGTTGTCATTGTCCTGGTTTACTCTGGTTAGCTCTGCTTGTACGCTGTTTGTCCTCTCAGTTGTTTGCACATTAACTTGCCTCGATTTTTCGTGCTTTATATCACTTTTAATGTCACGCCAATATTTGTGCGTTTCGCTTCACATGAAGTTTGTTTATGTCCTATATTGTTGTTGTTGTTACTGTTGCTGTTACTCTTGCTGCTACTGCCATTTGGGGTTCATGTTGCTGCCATTGCGGTCATGACTCGTGGATTGTATATGGTGCGTAGCTTAATTAGCGCACGGTTGAATTTCGTGCCGTGTCGTCGTTTAATTCTGCCTGGGATTGCTTCACTGCTTGGGTTGCTGGGTCGCCGGATCGCCAGGTCACTCCGTGCGCTCGTACGTCATTGCTACTGCGCAGCACACACACAAGCCCTGACAAACAACAAAGCGCTACAAAGTAGTCCGTGTTTTGTGTATGCAGTGTCAATGTGAAATGCTTTACACACGTGGTTTGTGTGAGTCTGTGTGTGTGTGTGAGCACACATTATGCGTAAGCAGCAGGCATGTGTGCTTAAATTCCGTTTCTAAGTTGAAGGCGGCTGGAATTCGCCAACAAAGGGCAATTGTTGTGGAGCAATTGGAGCGATTAACTGCGACTCCATTGCGATTGCCTGCGATTAAAAGAGACAAATCAATATGCAGTGTATCCCTCTACGTTTCGCCACTATCAATTTGGAGTCTCTCAACATATTTTACCTGCCTATGATAGCTTACAGAAGTATACGATCGCCCCAGGTAATCTAGTGTAATACGTTTTTAATAAATTTGTTTATGCATCGGCGAGGATTAAATTCCGCAGCCAGATCATGTAAACAACGGCACAACAAATAGACAAAATATTTGCACAACAAAGGCTTATCGACCAAAGTTAATTAACAACTTTTAGCCTTAAAGAATGCAAACGAACCGCAATGCACTTTGTACTTGTACTTATGCTAAGTACGTACTACAGAAGCCAAGTAACCAGAAATGCCAAAAACTACGAACAAACGGAAACCATGCGCTGGCGACCAACTTAAAGTGCCAACAGAAAACAATTAAAATAAATGCGGAAAATGTGGCGCCACAAAGTCCGCAACCCGTTTGCTCGCTTTTGCATGCATGCATGGATTTTCCAACGGTTTTTCGGCACTTCCGTCTGTTGCGCGTGCAGCTTAGCTGCACTTTGCTCATTTTCGCATTTGCACATTTTCACAGTTTGGTTTTTTAACCGACAACTTTATTCGCTATTTTCTTTTTTTCTTATTTTCTTTTTCGGTTTCCTTTTGTGTGTGTGTGTGTGTGTGTGTACTTGCAAATATTTGAAGCACAAAGTTTGAATGAAAAAATGGCAACAGCAGGAATCCAAGCGCCAAATGCCGAAAAGCTGCTTGAAATTTCATCTTTGCCATTGTAAGCCAACTTAACAGAGGAAAGAAAGTGTGTACGTGTGAAGGCTGACTAAGAAAAGTACGAACAAATTGAGAGACTCACTCACAGATACACACACACACTCACACACACAAAAGAGCAGTCGAGGAGAATGTGCAAGTGCCTGCGCCTGTGCCCCTTCGCACCCCACATGGCAAACACGAAAATTAACCCACATTCTGTGCACTGACTGCTGCTGTGCGCATTAAAAAAGAAATGTTCACTTCAAGCAACTGCCGGAAATGTTACCAAGTTCGCTTCGTTTGTTGAAGAACAAGAAAAAACAAATCCAGAATGCAAATGTGTAACAGTTCAGTATTCTGTGAAAGCTATAATGTGTGTGTGTGTGTGCATGGGTGTGTGTGTGTGTGGGTGCGTGCAGTTATTCTGCCTGTCGGGCATTCGATTTAGCTACTCGATTCATTCAACTCTTTTGGTCATAAGTTTGGCAGCCTCTCAGCCCGATGTGTGCATATTCAAGTTTTCATACGTTGCGTATACGCAATGTTTACTTTTCTTTGGTTTGCGCTATGAGTTGGCAGTGATTACGGTTTTCAAGCTTTGCCTAACAAAACTCATAAGTTGGTAGCAGTTTTATTGGCTTTGGCGCAGTTTTATACACAACGGTTGCATCTACAAAATTGTACGTTTCAGTTTGTGTCAAAATTTTTCTTTATTTACTGCAGGCGCTGTGATAATTAACGTAAAATGATTTTGTATTTGCTCAAGTTTATTGTGCATGTTAATATATCACATAAGTCCAAGAGCTTTGCAATTAAAGCAATTAACTTATTTGCATATATGTGTAATGCTAGAGAGAGATAAAGAGTGTGGCCAGCGGGGGACATTGTTTATAATTTTAATAATTACATGTTTATCTTGCATATTCATATTGCCAGGACACATAGAACACTTGCAAACAAAATAACCACAGGCCATACCTTGCCTAGTTACTTTCGAAAAACATATTTAAAAACTTTTTTTCGTTTTAAAAACTCTACAAGAAATATGACGATCAATAACATATTAAAAAAAAAAAACTATATAAATAAATTAAATTAAATTTCCCATTTAATTGGCAGAAACTAAAAATAAATAAAACCCAGGCAACGCAAACATACGATCGCTGCACCTTGTAAAAGTATTTTAAGTGAAAAAGCATAAAATTCTTTAATATGGCACATGTAAGCAAGTTTTCTGAAGAAGAAAGTTTTATTTACGCAAATCTTTTATTCATGCGAACATTTGATTATACGTACAAACATGTAAATAAGTACATGAAAAATAAATGAGTGAAGGAAGCACAGCCTCAGCAAGTACCTCAGCCACTTTTTATGTCCAAAATCCATTAGTCGCATGCATATATGCAGTATAGTGTCCTTAAATATAAGAAAATATATTCGCATATTCATAGTTACATTTTTATTTACATCTTTACTTTATTTTATTTATTTTTTACTCTGGCACATGACTACACTTTGCTGTTGCATATTTTGGCATGTCATACGTCAGGTCAGCGCCAGAAGCTATGCCTGCACTGCATGCGCACGTTGGCCTCCAGTGCCATGTGCATCGTAACAACTTTGCTTTTCTGCATATTCATGCTGGCAGAAGGGAGTAAAAACCGACACACCCACTGCCACACACACACACACTCACACACACACGCACACACACCTGCTGGAAAGTGCGTGCCACATCTATATGGCATTAATATAATGTGAAATAAAAACATAAAACCAATGTGCCATGCGAAAATCATAAAAATAAACACAATAAAAAAAGGCGTATGCTTTATTGCCCGAAGACGCACTTAATGGAAATAAAATGAAAAAACAAAAAATAAAAAATAAAAAAAGTTTTCTGCCTGCGAGTAGCTCATTAAAATCCTTTCTGCGTGTATTGCGTGAAAAATTGTGTAGCAGGAGGGAATATGCAGACCACAAACTAACTGCCAACGCCACGCAAGTTATGACTGCCACGCCTACGCACGCAACTGCCCACATGCCGCAGCTTAGCGGCCGGGCACAGCACACGTTTATGGCCAAAACCATAAAGCCATTTATTTAAGTATGCTCTAATGTGGCATCAACAACAGCAGCAGCACCAGCAGCAGCAGCAGCAGCAGCAGGAGCAGTAGATAACGCAAAAAGGGAAACTAACAAAGCAACGGCGCTTAACAAAGCAAACACAATAAAGAAAAAACATCAAAAAAGGAAAAAGAAAAATACAACGAAAAAAAAAGCGAGTGTGGCAAAAAAAAAAAAACAAAAAAAAAAAACAATGAAAAACGCGGCAAAGAGTTCTTGTAACAAATTATAAACTACATAAAAGTGAAATTTTCCAAACCCGCGCGTTTGGTCAGCGAAGCGAAAGCTAAGCACAGAAGCAAAAAAAAAAAAATTTTATAAAATAAGACAGATACGAAAAAAAGAAGAAAGAATTTGCTGTATATATAAAAATATTGCGTTTTTTATGGCTTTGGAGGCATTTAGCAGTTATTAAAAAAAAGACAAAAAACATAGACGCAACTTGTTAAGACGAAAGCTGTAAGCCAAAACGCAAAAGCAAGCGGCGACGCGCCGGTAGCAAAAGTCTTTAATGAATTCCTGCAGCAGCGCTACAAAAATCATAGCATACTTTGCAGCGTAATATATTTTACTGCAGCTGACACGCAAAAGTATTCCCAGCCATTTAGCGGCATTTTGCGCTTACAAGCAACAGCACAATGGCGACTTAGTCGCGCAGCCAAACAAGCCAACTGGCAAGTAACTTAGAGATGCTGCGCGCGGCGGAGGCAGGAGTAAGGGTGGGAGTGATAGTGGGAGTGGGTAACTATGCCGCAGCCATAGTAGTGACAATAATTTAATTTAATGTGTTTACATGCGCAGAGCAGCAATGGCAACTATCCCGGGCAGCCTCAGCGAAGGAAGCAGCAAGTGAACGCAGTATTCGCGACGATAAGTTACAATTTGCGGCCACTACGCCTTGACGTTGGCGGTGGTGGAGGTGGTGGAGGTGGAGGAGGGCCGCGTGATGGCGGGTAAGCGTTGGTACGCTTTTGTCTGCCTTCACATTGCATTTGGCCATTTTCTGCTGTGGAAGCGTTGCGCTGCAGTCAAATGTTAAATTTATTGCACTTCCGGCTGCCATTTACGCTTGGCGCGCGCATTTACTGTGCGTTTTTAATGCCTTGGCCGTTGTTGTACTTTGGTACTTTGGTACTTTGCTACGTTGGTACGTTGGTGGCAGCGCGTTAAGATCGCGATTTCTGAATTTATGTTTAAATTATTAGTGTAAACATTTTGTATTTAATTAATAATGCCCACAGGCTGAAACGACACAGCAGCAACAGCAACAACAACAACAACGAATAGAACGTGGCCTATGAAGCTGATGCTGACAACAACAACGACGACGACGTCGACGAAGATGATGACAACAGCAACGTTGGCGATAACAACATGCAACAACAATACATTTTCGCAGTGCAAATGCAACAACAACAAATACAACTGGCAGCACAACAAGACGTGGCAAACGGTATGTGCAAGAATTTCAGTTGCACTTGGTCTTGGCTTGCTGACTCGCTGACTCTGCGCTCAGTCGCCGGCTCAGAGGCTCAGTGCATGCTGTTTGCCTTATAATGCGATAATAATGATGTCGGTTATTTATGGTGCAGCGTGTAGCGTGCATAAATTTCGTAACTACGCTGCAGCCTCTGAACTCAGTTGCAGCGTTGTGTGCGTGCACTGTGTCTGCATTTGCCTGGGTCGCTGTGGGTGGTTGGGCTGCATACGGCGCATGCAGTCATCGCCATGTTTCGTAATAATCTTGGCCATTATTTTGGTGCCAACGCCTTTGCTGCTTGCATTTGCAATTGGTTAGGCACGTGGGACTGCATGCAGATGGTCGCAGTTAACATACCCAGCTTATGCAGTCAATTGCTTAGCTCTGTCGACGAACACTTCAACTTCAAAAGCCAAATGAGTGCGCGTGGCAGAACTTTACTTAGCAGAGTGCTTAGATAAACAATATGCTACTATACTTTTAGCTTTTAAGGCTGCCTTTGCTGTTATACGCTAATTGAACAAATTAATCAAACAATAGACAATAAATGAATCTGCCTAGGTAGACTGGATCTGTGTGGAGAGCAGGCAAAGCAATTTTAAATTCCGTAATGGCATACACTTCTATATTGTTATATTATTTTCTTTTTTTTTTTTTGTCTTTTTTTTCACACGACTCAGTTAGTTAGTTAGTTAATAGTCTTGAAGAAGAGCTGCAGTAAGTATGAGAAAATAGTTTTTATTTTTTAGCAACTTTTACACTGTCTGGCATTGCCAGAAGTAATTTTGTATTCGTACTAAAATTAGTAAAAAATAGTCAATCGGAGTCAACGTAAAAAATACGGTCCTTTCTATTCAATGCCATGTCATTCATAAGTATTATTTGGGTAATTCCCTATATTATTTCTAGCTAACGGGGAAATTATTATTATAATTATTATATTTCTTTTTTCATTTTTATTTTATTTAAATATTTTATAATTAAGCGTTTATATCCCCAGCTACTTTCACACAGAGCTTCGAAAATAAACTTTATTGTTTTGGCTCACAGTCATATATATTTTCAGAGTATTTTAATAAATTACTGCTAAAGTTTGCCGACTTTTAGACTTATATCTTACTTTTTCGTCAAGTTACCGTAGATTTCATTTGTAAAGAACACATATAAAAAACATACTTTAATTTGAAGATTGTCATGAATTTTTATTTTGTGTATCGATTTTTTTTTTTTAATTTGTATTCCTTTTCACTTTTCAATTTTAATTATGATGTGCCTCTTTCTACGGATACACAACTAAAAATCAATAAAGTCAAGTCAAGTTATTAAAGCATTTTAAAATTATTTTTATTTTCACCCAAGAAAAAAAAAATGCAAAAATACGAAAATAATTTCACTCAACGTTTAAATACTCGTATGATTCTTTAATGTGCCATCTTTGGCACGCAAACAGCTGCTCGTGCCTATTATCCTTACATTATTGAAGCTCGCGCAAACACGACTTTAAAAACTCCACTAGCTGTTATGCGCTTCTGTGTGTATGTGTGTGTGAAAAAATTGTCAGTAATTAAATATTGCGCCGTGAGCTGTTTGCGCCCAGCGCGTCGCAGTGTTAATTACTCCCCGTGTGTTGTTGGTGGCAGCCATGCGGCGCGACACGCCTTTGCTGGCGCACACTCACTCGCACACTCAGTTGCACGCATCTGGCGCGCAGTTAACTCGTTGACAGCGCTCCCTTGCCTAGTGCGAGTATGACGTGTCGTTGAGTAGTTTGGCACAGTGCAGTGCAGAGTGCGAGAACGGTGGAGCGTAGCTGCCTGAAGTTGTAATAAACGCGATGATGATGATGACGCAGCGCCACCTGTGAGCAAACGTATCGCCTAGACTACGGTAAATGCTTACAAAATGGCGCACATTGTGTGCACATCCGCAATTACGTCAGCCATGTGCTGCTGCACGCGCCAATGCAACTTCCGACAGACAGCGGCAACCACGTCGTCGTCGTCGTTGTCTTCAGCTTCTCGCTGCTGTTAATGTGTTGCTTTGTTTATTGTGGCGTTTGCCGAATTACTGCATTAAACAAAAAAGAAAACGAATAATCAAACTAGCACAAGGCAAAGGACGCGCGGAGCGTGCGCAGCACTGCTGGGCAATTTGACACTTAACAAAGTTTTATGCTGTTAAGTAGCATTTTAAAGCAGCTAAAAGCTGCTATTCTCGTTTATTAAGGCACAGTTGTCATGTGTGCTGCAAATTTTTATTTTATTTAATTTTCTTTTTTTTTTATTCATATTTTTTCCATTTTATATATTTTTTTTTTTTTTTTGTATTTGTGTTTATTTCTTTTGCTTTATGACACTCTGGCATTATTTCGCAGATAACGAAATTGCATTTTTACAAGCGCAGCGGCTGTAAATTCCGCATTTATCACCACTGGCAGCGCAGACCAGGACGCATCCATTGTTAATTTCATTACAAGCTGGCAGCAGTCGCATGCCCGCCGCAGTTGTGTCCTTATTACATGCCCCATTTAATGGGCGCCTTAATACGCATGTTGCATGCGAATAATACAGCAGCAACAGCTACAACAACAACAACAACAACAACAAACAGCAAATAGCAAACACAGAAACAAAAGCCAAAGCACAAAAGAGACAGAGCGAAGACGATACAGGCAAACATCATGCACTCATCATAGGCAGACGCAAGCGTCAGCTTTGCTAGCCACATGCGTTGCCCGCCGACATTCCGCCCACGCGCCGCTGCTTGCCGCATTAAATCTTACGCGTGCCTTCTTTGCTTTAATGCTTTCTCTCTCTATATCTCTCTCTCTTTCTCTCTGTGTATGTGTGTGTGTGTTAGTGTTAACGTCGTAAATGCAAAAAGTATGTACCAGCGGCATATTTAATTGCTCTTCAACAAAGCGCCTCAGACCATAAAAATTCGCATTTAACGTTCAAATTATTGTTATTACAAACTGCCAGACAGACAGACAGACAGACAGAAAGGCAGACAATAGCAAGAGCAGAGTGCCTGCGAGACAGCAAGACTGCAGGACAGACGCCGGCGACACTGTCAGTGACCGCAGGTTGGCCTGCTGCAGTAAGCCCCGACAGTTGCCGCCTATCGAAATGTGCTGTCCGTGACGTTACTTTGCGCTTATTGAATTAAGCGGCCAAGTTCACAAAGTGACACATGCGAAATGCTTCCGAAACACTGCAAAGTGCTGCATTAAGTTGGCGCGTGTGGCGGCTATTGAAAGGCAATTGCATTGCAACTGATTGGCCCCTCGGGCAAGCAACACTTCAATACGCATGTTGTCTGACATAAGACAACCAAAGCGAATTCGTATTACTTTCTTTTGGGTATCGCATAGCACTTTTACAGTCGCTATTCGATAGTTGAAAGAGCAACTGCAGATAATCACAGCAAATACATAAGTTAAGCTTCATTTAAGCTGAGTGCATGGTATGCACATAAAGCCGCACCTGGCACGGTTGCTGCTCTGTGTGTGCGCACACAATCCATGTTCCTATAAACTATCGCAGCTACACTCAAATCGCTCGTAAAGCAACACTCTGCATTAAGTTTATTTGCCTAGGTAGCATATGAGCGCTGTTCGACATTGAGCTGTAAAAGTATAAGAGTCTTCCAAAGTCAAACTTCGTGCAGATTTTTTCGAGCTACATAATCCAAAGTAGTCTCATAAATAACACTTGGATCGCACTAGATTACCTAACTTAACTGCTTTGTCTTTCGGCAAACTCACACAGCCACATACAAGTTATACATTAAATTAGCAGGAGTCCTTCAAGAGATTGTCAATAGAAATATATGGCATGGACTTATCGACTAACATCTCCAGCTCGATCCAATCTTTTGTTATACAGGTAAATTTCTCAATGATAATCTATTTTTCGGTTCCTTTAAAATTCGTTATAGTGGGTAATACAAAAATTAAGGTTTGTTTTTTTTTTTTTGCTTAAATACCTTTTTTCCAAAAGTAAATTAATATTTTACTTTGAGTTAAGTTGCATCACTTTTTCATTCAGTTAAATTTTTGAATGAATTCAATGAGAGAAATTATTAAAAACATAAAATGCGAAAAACGACTCCTGCTTAAGTTAAAGTCTGCTTGCAAACTTGTATCAGCCAATCATTTCTGTTTGGAATAAATTCTAATTCATCTCCAAAATCTCATAAATCTATCAAAATCTGCTAGAATAGTTGTGACGAAAAAATTTCACTGCAAAAGATGATCTGTCTGTTTGTCTGTTGTCTGTTGTTTATCTATATATATTCCCTTCTAAATTTAATACATATTTATAACACCACAAAATTCAGAAAATTCAGCAAGTAACTTAATAATAAAAAAGCCATCCCAAAAAATTTTAAAACGATAAAACTTCCAAGTACACAATAAATTTGGCACTACACTGTACTGACTTACAAACTAAAAATTATTTTTATAATATAATATGCTTTGACAAATATCTATGTTGATATGTTTGTATTCTTTTTTTTTTTTTTTTGCAATGTTTTTATTTCCGCAAATTTTAGCTTACTGAGCGCTACTGTATCGGATGATAACTTTTCTTAACATAAAAGAACAATGAACATTCCTGTGTATTGACTGAAATAGTCAAACACAAGGCAAACAATTTAATGCCCTAATGTAGTGTAATGCATATTAATATATGCAAATCTTCAACTCAACACCAGGCGAGCAAAAGCCAAACAATTTCATATGGAAATGTTTGCTAATGGGTCAATGCTTTGTGGCCGGAAACTATTCTCTTGAACTTGTGCTGCTGTCTTGTGTGCAAGAGCTTTTTAATTACAAACAATTTACGTAAATCATAGCAATAAATATCGAGCAAAGATATCGATAACAATAAATTTTGTAATTTTTGGCACACTTGCGAAACACCACAACGCACCACAACACACACACACACACACACACACACACACACATACACAGTACAGACACAGACGACACATAAGCATAATTGGGAAAACAATGAAAATAATATTTGTACAGACATTTCACAAAGGCCAAGCGACGTAAATGTACATGAACCATAACAAAAACACAAGCAAACATATTTGCAAGGAGAATCCATACAAAGCAATAATAACAATTACAACAACGACAGCAATAGCAACAGCAATGTCAATAGTAAAAACAATAACAACAACAGCAGGGGCAGTAACAAGAAGAACAAGGACAGCAACAACAACAACAATTAGTCTTGCTTAATCTTGGTACATTAATTTAAAGTGATACATTTTTGCCAAGCAAAGCAAGGAAAAGACCAAGAGACCATATGCAGCAGCTGTTCCGTAAAACGCCCACAAGCCCAACAACAACAACAACAACAACAACAATAGCCATAGCAATAAGAACAAGAGGCAACTTAAGCAGAAGCTAAAGCAACAACTACAATTACATGCAGAAGCTTCTTGAGTGCGTCCAGTGCAAATGAAGCAGAGTGTGAGCAAAGTTAGGGAAAATTGCCTGCCAGGCAAGCAAAGGCGAAGAAAACTTGGTTTGCGGTTGGTCCACATTTGTTTTATTATTACTTTGTTTTCGTTTTCTGTTTTTGGCTTTCTCCGCTTGCTACTCGTATTTTCTTGTGTTTTTCTTTTCTTTTGGTTCCTTTTGCCTGGCTTATTTATAAATTGTTGCGGTTGGCGTGTTGTTTTAAAAAGTTTTGAAATTTATTTCCGTTTGGCTGAGCATTTTATTTACGAAACCGAATGTGAAAGTAATCAGTGCGGGTCGAATCTTAAGACATTAATAGCTAACAAAAGAGAATGAAAAACCAAACAAAAACAAAATAACCGAAATAAACGAAATGAAATGAAATGAATTGAAATGGTATCAACGAAAATTCGGTATCCAAATATTGGCATAAATGTTGCGCATGATACACTGTGCAAATTTCTACTTTACGCACTTTAGTAAACCTCAAATAAAGATGTTAATGCAACATTTTACTCGATCTACTTTACTTTTAAGGACTCTGTGCGCCTTGTGAGCCGATACACAAACCACAAAGAAACAGCAAACTGAACAGTGCAACGGAACACACAATGCATGTTAAACAAGGATATACAATCCATCCTTGCTGCCGTTCTTCGTCGATATACTCTGCAAGTCTGTTGCAAAAACAAATCAACTTTCGCAGTTGGCCAACTGATTTGGATGTAACATTACCAACTTTATATATATATAACTATCTTAGATTTGAATTTTGGATTCTTAAACTAAAATCTCAGACTTAAACAACAAATTAGTTTTGGAACAATTGCAGCGGACCTCACAGCGAAGTCAACACCAAATCCAAATTAGAATAAAAATAGTAAGTCATACATTATTGTGGCTCTGTGTGGCCAAAAGTAAAGATTGCATGAAATTTGCAATGTATTGTTGGTTTTTTTCAGTGTAGCTGACAGATAGTAAAAAATCAAAAATATGCGCTGCCATTTGTCTTGATGTTTGCCGTCCAAAAGCGATGATTATTGCCCGTACTCCATGAATTGGCACAAGAAATGATGCAAATAAATGCCTTTGACGAAATATTGGAATCACTTGTGTACAAAAAATGTCCTTAACGTTAACGCGACAACCTTGTCTTAACAGGCAAAGAGAAAAGAAAAAACTTTAAACAAACAATAGAAGATTCGTGAGAAAGTCGCAGCAAAGGTTGCAATTTAATGTAATGCTATTCGACTTTAAAAACGCAACGGCCAGAACAACATGCAAAGAGCGCCGAGTAGTCCGCAAACAAAGCCAAGCAAATAACAAGGAGCAGTCGCACACACACACACATACGCATATACATGCATGCAAGCAGAGGAGCACCAGCCGCAGCAGCAATAAATGCCGCGCAAACGTGTCATGCACTTCGCTGGGGGGACTTCGCGACGGGTCTTGGTGAGGGGTCTTGGTGACTTTGTGAACAACGTTGTGGGTGACGCGAAGGCTACCGTCAGCGCATTGAAAATTCACATTTTAATAGCTCGAAGCGTGCAAAACACAAATGCAATGCGCTACACATGTAAAAAAAAAATAGATACCGCTATGCCGACTACGCTCAGGGTGTGAGTGTGTGTGTGTGTGGGTGTGTATGATTATGTGTAGATGTGGGTATGCGCAAGCGGAAGTATGCTGTAGTGCAATGAACGAATGATCGAAAAGAAAAAAACTAAAACAAAACTACGATAAAAAAAAAAACTAGAAGCAAAAAGCATCAAAAGGAATATGAATTGAGGTCGATGTGTAAATATTTGTCAACGGTAATGGAAATTTATGCTGTACTAGAAAAAAACAAGCAAAAGTATCTATGTACATCTATATGCACGTTTATGCATCTGTGTATTTTTTTGTTTGTGTGTGTTGTGCTGTTTGAGGTATGCGCATACAGAAATGTTACTGAACAAAAAAAAAAAAAAACAAAAAGCAAAAAAGAATTGGAGTAACAGGAAAACTTCTTGGGAAACGCGTAAAAGCTGACTGCATGCTTTTGGCTCACACATGTGTATACAGGGTGTATTTTTTGACTACTTTCTGCTCGTCTTCTGAGCAGCTGATGGTATAAAAAATTCTCAACTGCTTGCCACACATTCGCTGCTGCTGCTGTTATTTACTTAAGCAAAATGCAAAGGCAACGCGATCACATGCTGCCCAAGGCTGTTTACATTTTGTGGTAAACAATTTTTTTGCGTTTGCTTAGAAAAGTACAGTGAAACCTTTACAGGCATACCGCTCCAGCAAACAAAGACTGCCTCACATTGAGTGTTCGCTCAGTCGTGTTAACACTGTATACGAAAAAAGTATGTGCTTTTTATTTAGCAAAAAAAAAAGAAACCAAACTGCTGCTGCAGCTATTGGCAAATAAAAAAAAAAAAAAATTATATAAAAAATTTATATAAAAAGAGAAAAAATATTAAAAATAACAAAAAAAGGAAAATCTATTTCGCAGTTAGTTGAAAGCAAACAAAACAAAGAAGGGAATAAAAACTGCGCTATAAGGTGCAATGTGTATCAAAATGTGTTAGCTACAGCTGCCTGCTGTGTGTGCGTGCGTGTGTGTGTGAGTGTCTACTGACTCTTAGCCATCACCTGGTGGTGTGTGGCTTGGTTTGCCGTTGCCGCCGCCGTCGCCGTTTTATGAATTGGTTAAGCGCATAACAGGAACACTTTATATAATTTTGATGAAATGCTGGCGCTGCGCTGTGCGTTGACGGTGTTTATGTTTCCTTTTTTTTTTCTTTCTGTTTTTTTCTTTGCTGTTATTTTTCACTTTATGCAGCAGACAGTTTTAATAGAAACAGCACAAAAGCAATGTGGCGATTGTTTTAATTTTTTTAATCAGCAGTTTTAACAAAACGGGAGCATACTGTTGCTTTTAACGTTTTTTTTTTCTCCTTTTTTTTTTTATATCAATATTTTCTTTTTTTACAAATAAAACAAAGCAGTTGGTTTTGAAATGATTGGTCTGGGTACGCAGTTTAATGCTGAAAGGTTTCTGTTGGCATTTACCGCTCTAAAACACATTTAAAATGCTATAATTGAAATGGGTTTTTTTATTTTTCTTTCATTGCAGTATTATTTCTGCAAAATCGAAATCATTTCAATTATAAACCAACAAAATGACAAAGTATTGCTGATACAACAAACAGTCAGTCAGACCTTGTGAAAACTTAGCTAACAGTTTACCAAATGGGTAGAGCCGGCATAAGTCCTGTATGCCCTTAGGCTATGCAAGTTTGGAAGGCTCTCTCCCCTTAAGTAGGTATAGGTAATTAGCTTTCATTCTTAGGTAGGTGGATAGGTAAGGGTAGGAAGGTAAGGAAGCCTTTTAATCTTACAACCACACCAAGTTTTAATATCTTGACTCTAATGTATTATTTATTAATAAAAATTATTTATATGTAACTTAAGGTAAAAAAATGATAACGATGGGTGACTATATTGCAGATAAAGATTTCTCTGTGGGACTTTTAAAAGATCGACTACCATCCAAAGTTAAATTGCTATTTATTTTTTTGTGTACAGATTTACTGACAACATTGAATCGATCTGGTATGACAGTCTAGAAGACGGACATTAATTTTTTTATTTTCTTTTTATTTTTGAGTTCTTTTTTCATATACTTACCCAAGCCAACCCAACAAAATGAAACTCTAAGTTTGTAACATTTTCCATGCAGCTTTTATATTAGGAACTTGTTAGTAAAATCCATTTAAGAATGTTATCCACGCCATTTACAAATTCGTTGGCGCCTTAAAGTCACTTCGACTTAGTCCCTTGACCCACTTCACTGACTATGCACAAGTGATACTCGTATCCATGGCGCGAACTCAAGCAGCAAAACACTTTACGGCCAACGCTAAACCGATTACCGGCCAAGGTATGCGTACACGCCACTCAACCGCAGCAGCGGCAAATGTTGCGCCTCGTTGCCCCAAATCAAAGCCCAGCAGACCCCGACCAATGAAACCAAGCGACAACGCTAATACTGCGGTTGCTTTGAACATCATGGCAATGATGACGATGATGAGCAGCAGCATGGCAATGTGGCTGACTGTGGACGATGTTGATTTCAGCAACGCCATTGGTGATAATCGCGTTCGACGCTGGTCGACTTGTGGCTGGCATTTTGTGCAATTTAAGTAAATCGCATTTGCATAAAACGCAACGCAAGCAAACGCTAAATACGCCTTTGAGACATTACACTTGATTGTGTTTTCGGCCAAGCGCAGCAGATCTCACATCTCCGCACCTCAACCCACCCCATTTGAGCTCACCACCCTGTGACAATTGAAATGCAACAACTTGTGAAATGGCTTAGCTCATGCGCCAATCAAAGACACACTTCCACTGCGCTGATGTTTTGGTTCCTCTGTGCCATCGATGAACGAATGAGCCAATGACTGTGTGCATACATTCACCTATGAACAGCTACGACAGACAAGTTTCTACAGCACTGGCTACACACTGCCAGCTTAAGAGCATTTTTAAGTTTGCTACGAGAACTTGAGATAAGTATAAAAAACAAAAATGAAATAAAAAAATACACAAAATAGAAAAAAAAAAAACATTTTCTATGCATGTGTCATATGAAGTCATGTCTATGCGTAAGGCAAATGATTCTCAGCTCGGTTTACTTTACAATGGAAAATATTTATAAGCTACGAGGGTGGGTCCTTAAGTTGTTTGGCAACCTGCATGCGCAATCTTTTCATGTGAAAACTTTCATTTAATATTAAGTATACAACACGACTTCATAAGATGATCATGCAGCAGGAAGTCACCTCATTTCATTGAACACAGCGATGTTCGTCTTGTCAGTTGGACTGTCCTCGTTCAACTTCTGCCACATAAAGTATTCGATTGTTACAAACAAAGCAGTACACCTCCCCAGCACTTTATCACACTCGGCTTTGTCTTCTTGTGGCGTCCATCTGTGAATGTCTGGCAAAGATTATTTGCTTTGACCATCTACGGAAATAAAACCACACAATTGCCAGTGAAAATGCAATGTGCGAGCAACTTTCAGCCGATTTGCTAACACAACCTACTGACTTGCCCTCGTATGGTGGCAGCTACATACAGCTCCAGGTGCACAAAGGCAATGGCAATTCTCGTGTCTGTTGTCGATGACTTATTTCAATATCCCTTTCAATGCTGCCAATGCCGGTTTGACTTTGACTTGCATTCGCTTGGAATTTACTGCTGAGTTCCTGTATGCTCTCAGTTCTTGCTATTAAATGTATTATATTGTCAAATTAAATTGCAGCAGTATAATTTTATATCTCAATTACTTTGCATATGCATGCTTTGTCGCTTTTGTTGGCATTCAAACCAAAATAAAAGAGAACAAAAACCAAAATGTATTCAATTTCATGCCGTGGAAGTGCACAATTTATGCAAAATGCGCTTAGCAACAGACGCATGAATGCGTTCATTAAATTGGAATGATTCTTTACTCGTGTGTTTAGAAGTGTTTACTTTTGTCACAAAAACTTATTGAGATCCTTGACGTTGGCTTAGTAAATTGTTTATTTAATGTTATGCATTTGGATTGCAAGTATCTAACACATTGTCAGCAATTGTGGTTGCAGTTAAGGAATTTTATGCATTTATTTAACAGAAAATCCAACTGGCAACAACAACTTTGTCGACTCTCTTTTATAGACTGATGTGTGCAAGATGCATGTGGCTTTTTCGTATTCCTCTTTTTTGTTACGCAATGACTTCGAGAACCCATGCCTAGCACAGGGAATCTGTCATTCATAATACCCATATATACTGAAGAGCTTTGCTAATCATAGCAGTGAGTAAGTGCAAAGAAATTGCCTTAGAACCGAACTAAACTAAACGAATATCCTAAGCAAGGAAGCATTTTAGTCGCATGATAGACAGCTCAAGCTTAAATGTCGAAAGGGTACATCATTTATATACTTAAGAACAAAACCTGCGGACATTTTTGTTTCAAAATGAAATATTTTTACTCAAAAGTGATTTAATAAGACACATCAAGCCATGTCCAAATTTAATTCAAAGAAAACAATTATCTGAGCACAAACCGAGTAATCAACTCGAAAGATACAAGTATTTTGATTTGACATGTATTTTGCTTGCATATTTTGGTATTCCACTGCAGTTCCAAGTTGTGTTGCTCTGTCCTTCAGCCACCTCCCTCCAGTCATGCCATCGTCGGTTTGCTAAGAGCGTTTGCAAATTCAATTTCATGTTTTAGTATGTAAACGACTTTCGGCTTAATTTGTGCATATAATTTTGTTTGTATGTTTATTTTGTCTTTTGTCTGTTGCCAACTTTAAACAACAAATCCATAGGGCAAACTTTTTATGGCATACAAATTTATAGCAACGCTTTGCACATGCCCATCAAACTGAAAATTGCATCTTAAATTCCAGAATGTTCTATTTTCGGTTGAGTGCATTTAAATATTCATAGATACGCGTTGACATGAGTGCAGTCAATAGGAAATTTGTTTTCCATGTTGCCGCATGTAAGGCAAAACAAAAGCAAATAGCACAAAGCATGGCAGAAACAAAAGAAAGAAAACCCTTACAAAAAAGGACAAAAGAAAAACCAGAGCCAAAGAAATGCAAATAAAAATATTCATTGAATTTTTAAGTAGGTGACAAGCAGCATGTCAAACTTGCAATTGTGCATTCGACTGCAGCACGCCAAAAAGGACATGCAGCGAAAATAGTCAAATGCATAGCAACCAAACAGCAGCAGCAAAACAGAACACAGAAAAGACAAAACAAAGTGCAAATAATTTTACAACGAGGTTGGTGAGCAATTAACTTGCAAAAAGTAGAGAGACAGAGCAAATAAATAAATAAATTAAAAATAAAAATAAGGACAAAAAGTTTAACAACTCTTTTCCGCCAAGTGTAGAGTCAAGTTGTGTCGCAACGAGTCGAGTCGAGTGTCATGCCACGCGACAGTCGTAAAAACCAATGAAGCAACAATTCTGAGCCAGCAAACGGAAGACATGAGAAGAACGAAGGCAAGGACATTCGCGCAGCTTAAACAGCAGCTACTTGCCGCTTAAAGAGTTGCACTTAAGCTGCACAGTAACGAGCCTCAACGGCGCGGAAACTTCGAAGACAGCAACTTCGACCGCAATGGCAGCGGCAACGGTGACGGCGAAGGCGACCGCGTCTTAGATAAAACTGAAAATCCTTACAGAACTAGCAGAACTTTTCATTAGAGCACTGCCACATTTAAGGCCAATGAATTGCACGGAATTTCCGTGTTTGTCGTCATCGTCTTTGACGGCCCTTGAGTGGCAAATAGCTGCGGCAGCATTTTGTGTTGGTGGCAGCAGCGCCACGACGAGCTGCAGGAGCACCTGCTGCTGCTGCTTGAACTGCTGCTGTTGCTGCAGCTGAGAATCAACGAAGCCATGTTTTCACGTTGCGGTTGTCGATTTCAGTTTCTTTGCACAGTCAACTTAATCCTTTTTCACCAATCGTTGCCCCGACGCTGTGGCTCTGGCCATGGCTGTTGCTGCTGCTGCTGTGGCTGCTGTGGCTGCTGCTAGGTACAACGATTTGCGGTTAATTTCTGATAATATAGCCGAGCTGCGTGCCACACCGCGCCCTGCTGCTTGGCTTGGCTGACTGCTGTCACTGCAAATGAGCAGAAGTTTCTGCAGCATTGAGTCAGCAGCAGTGTCTGTCGGCCTGTCCGCTGCTCAGCTCAGCTCAGCTCAGCTCGGTTTTAGTTTCAGTTTCAGCTTGAGCAACTTTCAACTAATCGTTATACTTTGCCATACTCTGCTACTCCTCACCAAAAGCAAAATAGACAAAAAGGATGGGAAACGCCTGCATTGCCACTAATTGGGCTGGTGCGCGCTCTGACTGCAGCGGCAACGATTTCAACCGAAAACGCTTCGAAATCTATTGAAGGTATTTTTGGTTTTTAATGTACACGACTTAAGCGCAATAAATGTGTTTATCTACGTTTGTGGTTTTGTTGCTCGCCTTCAATTTTTTTTTTGTCTTTTGTCGAGCTTTTGTGGCTGCCCCCATTTTATTTCTTTTTTGGTTACCGTGCTCTTTTATTTTTCTGGCTGGTAGTTCAACTTTTTTGGTTGTGTGGTTTTTTTAACTGCTAGCAGCATTTGTTGTTTCTGGCAAAGTTTTGGCATTGCAGTAAATGTTTGAGGTGTGTTTTAGTTCTTTTATAGCGTCGTAATTTTTAGTTGCTTCACGCTTGGGTATTACACACTACGTTTACGTAACTACATACAGACACACACACGTACATATCCCACCTTCGCATTTGGTATTGTTTGCTATTCGCTCCCATGCTTGATTTTATTGAACTTTTATGGAGCTAACTGTGGACGAACTTTTTTTTACTCGTTTTTTTGATAATTTATTATGCTAATACACAGCCAATTCATTTCATTCAGTTTGTATTGGAAATGATTTTTGCTTATACAGGTTATCGATTTCTCTATTATATTTCGACAATCAACATTAACTAAAAGTTGTCAAGTTATTTATGTTGTTACTTTTATTGTTCTTCTTATTATGAGCTATAAAATTAATAATGTTATTATTTTGACGACTTATTATGCTTTACGCAATTAAATTTGACGTTTCAATTTTTTCAATATTTAAATGCAAAAGTAGAAAGTGAATTTAGTTTTTAACGTCGAAAATTTTGTGGCATACTTCTAGGGGCTTTTATGAATACTTATCGCATAAAGTATTTTAAGGAATGAATTGTTATGGATATAAAGTTACATTTTAAAGACGATTACGTTCGATAGTGCGATTCTGTTACTAAGTTAAATTTGATGTTGTATTATATTGAGAGAGACCATGGCAATGATTTTTATTTCATTTTCATATTCCACCATTTCTCAGTCCAGCATCAGCCGTCATCAGAATCCAAGTAAATAAAAAACAAATATTTATACAAACATTCATACTTCATATAAGTCTTATTTATGTATATTCATATGTGTATCGATGGGTACTAATTTAATTCCGAAATTACATTGTTGCCTGCATTTACCCATGTTGCACAGTTTTCTCATCCTCTCATTGAGTTCGGCTTAAAATACCCATTAAGTGTCAGCCACTGAACGCGTATACCATTAATTTTCCAATTGTCATATATAAATCAAAATTGCTTTCAGTTTCCTTTTCAATGTATGCTGCCAACATTTCTATGCCAATGCTTGTTGCATCTTATTTTTATACCAGACATTTGGCTGGCGTCGTGCCGAAGACAACTTTTCTTATATAAAAAGTAAAAAAAAAACTAAAAATATCTAAAGGACTAAAGCCATTAAAAGTTGCCATTGAAAGTTCATTATCCGGAGAGCGAAAGAAACAAAAGTTTACCAAAGGACTCAACTTGGCAAAGTCTCTTCGCCTGCAATGCTTTCTTCTTAACTTTTATTTTTTTTTCCTGATACAATTTCATTTCATATCCTTTTTTTTTTTCTTGTTTCACTGTTTGCGTAAAGTTTTTATTTCCGTCGTTTAAGCACTTTGATGGTAACAGCGTTTAAAGTTTCGCACACCAGAAATAAACAACAACCACAGGAGCAGCAACAACAAAGTGCAGCAAACGTATAAACACGAATAGAAAAGCAATTAATTATTTTTGCGTGCACTAACAAAAAAGCATAAAAAAAAAACACAACAAGAAAATTCAGGCGACCAACAATTAACAATGCTTAGCAAATACAAAGCAAAAACAATACTTACAACAACAACAGCAAGATAGCCAGAGCACAGCATCAAAGTTGAAATGAGCATGCAGTGTGAGCAAAATATTTAAGAAACAGCAAAAAGACAAAAAGAAAACGAGAAAATACAAATAAAAGTTGCCAACAAAATGTTAGCAATTACACTTTGGGGTACAATGAGCGCAGCAACAAAAACAATAGCAACAACATCAAAGTGACTGCAATATAATTAAGACAACTATGGCAACAAGCAGGAATAACAAACAGCGGCCACAACAACAACAACAACAACCACTGCGCGAACAAACACAATATCAAACATAAACAAACACAACGTCACACACACAGCGACGAAAGGCGCCTGCCTGGCTGTTGGCCCGCCTTCCGTCCTGCCTGCCTGACACGTTGGCATTAGCAACCGCAGCCAGTAACAGCCGCTGAGAAGGTGTCACACTGTGCAATAAAGCATCATAAATAAAAATTTAGCATTCACGGCTGAGCCGCGCAAATGCTTTGCTGCGTTTGCTATGTATTGGCCAAAGCTGAGGATACGCAACAGCAACAAAACAAAAAAACAGAAAAAAAAAAGAATTTACACACTTCGCGCTTGGGGAAAACTGTGAGTGCCATCATAAAAGAAAGCCAAAGCAATGTAAAAGTTCATAACAGCAGCAGCAGCAGCGCAGAAAAGAAAAAACCAAAAACCACATAAAAAAATATTTTTCATCTTGACAGCACACATCAACACATTCCAAATAATAGTGCATACCAAAAGAAAGAAAAAAATCCAAATAAGCTTTAAATACACAGAGAAAAAACGCCACACAGAGCCACATTCAACTCACTGGCATGCAAATGGCCACGAATAGTCAGTCGTGCCTAGCGAAAGGTGTCTGCAACAAGCCAAAGACAAGCAAAAGAAGAAGTCGAAAAGAAAAAAACAAAAGAAACAACAAAGCATAGCTTAGACTGAAGCTAAGCCATGGCGCCAAGTTCATGCACTTTCCTTTATTGGCTGCGAGTTTTATGCTATTTCTCTTGGTTTGCACACCATTTGCCAGTGCGACCACAAATCGTCAGGCAGAAAAAGGCTGCGACTGTTATATGGAACTGTTGGGCTTAGACTGTGTGTGTTACGACGGACGTGTGTGTTGCATATTGAACGGTGTGGCATTTCTTTCGTTTTCATTCTGGTTTTTTCTTTTTTTCAATACTGTACTGCACGTGTGGCAGGTCTATTTTTTGCTGAGCTCATATCCTGCCTGCGACACCGTGTGCGTTAAAATGCCGTGCATAGACTACTCACAGACATCTGAGATGTAGAGTAAGTAAAGAACTCTTCTGCAACAGCAACTTAGGTAATTGTATACGCAATGCGCAGAAAACCAAAAATACGAGCAAATCGTGCCGCCTTTGTGTAACTGCACACTTGGTTAGCCCAAGTGGCTGCTGGCACCTCAACAGCACACTTAGGCCACTATAGGCCCATTGCGAATACATACTTTGCAGAAAGCTCGAAACCGTCTTCCGAGTTACATTTTTAACCAGCTGAACCACATGAAATGCTAAGTTCTGCCCTGGCATACTTAAATCAATTTAATTGACTTTATTGGGTTCCTAAAGTTAAAGGCAGAAAAGAACTAAAAATTTTCAAAAAGGATATAGCATAGTAACCGATAAATGCAGCTTTCCTTGTTGTAATGGTGCAAAAACGAACAAAAAACTTTTTTGTAAACATATTGTTGACAATCGGAAAATTTACTTTTTTGTTTTTTTTTGAATTTTGAAATACTGTAAATATTTAGAATAAATAAATAAAAGATATACTATGTTCAGTAACAATTTTTTAGGCAAAAAGTTGAAAATTTGCTTATTTTTTCAATGTGTTGGCTCATTCTTGATAGACTATATTTTTTATTTTTGTTTTTATTGTTTTCCCCAGGTATTGTATATTGTATGTAAACAGTTTATCGCTTCCGAAGATGTTATTCATTTCGATTTTCAGTTCAACATTAATAAACTTTATTCACTTTGCTAAAAAGTTACAATTGCTCTGCGTCCTTTACGGAATGATATCGCATATCGAAGTCAAAGCAGTCGATAGCATATTAAAACTCTCAGCTTTCAAGTTGAGCAACTTTTGTTAAACTCCTGCAGCTGCAATAATAATTTATGAAATATTTACAAGCAAGCAACGTTTTTTCGGTAATAATCTGATATGATGCAAAAACTCTTAAAGTTGTTTACCCATGCGTGCATAAATTGCGCCATCCAGTCACCGACTGCAGCGACTGCAGCTCGTGCAGTCCAAGAGCCAGGAGCAGCATGGAGTCGCATGCCCCCATTGAGTGACTCTTGATTGCGCTTGACTTGTTTTGCAACCAGCGCCACTGAAAATGTCGCGCCAACGTCGCTAGCACGTTGCTAGCTGGTTGTCAACATCAGGTGCATGTCCACTTGTTTTTCACTTGATATTCGAAGTTTTCGCAATGTACCAGCAGCAGCAGCAGCCACGGCAGCCTGCCCGCCTCTACCCAACCGCCTGCCTGGCTGTCAGGCCAACTGCCTGCTATTGTTTTTTCAGCTTAAGTTATTAGAGCGTTACGTCTCCCTATTTAAGCATGCTATGCTACATTTTTATTAGCTTCTGCTGCGCGAAGTTTCGCAATGAATATATTAAAATATCGTTTCAATAAAAGTTTCGAAAATGTTAGACAGCCGCCGCCGGTGTTGACTCGCTGGCCAAAGTTGCAATTTGTGTGCTGCGCCACTTCAGATGCAGTTGAAAATTCTTTAGCAGTTATTGAATTGCTGTAAAACATGCCAAAGATGTTTGTGACAATCAACGAGCGGAAGTATTTAAATAATCGTTGAAGTTGAAACCCTTTAATGGGTTACCCACTTAGTAGAGGATTTAAGTTGGCTTCGATAAGTTGGCTACTCACTGGGCCACGGAAGTGACAATGGTCAAAGTTTATATAAGTAGCAAATATTTCCACGGGCACTATGCTTCTTCTGCCTAGCATTGGCTATATTAGGAAACATTTTAAGTTGAGATAATCATGGAGTGGGCCCAGGATAGGATATCAAGAAATTGCCAAAAGCTTACTTTTGAATCAATTGCTTTGCCTCTAATGTCATTGAAAAATTTTTAGTCAAAGTTAATTGACTTTTTTTTTATGAATTCTGAATATTTGTTGAAAATAAATAAAACAAAATTTCCTCTCAGCTAAGTAACGAAATTATAGTGTTTGGAAAAGAAAAGCATAATCCTCCGTTGCAACTCGTAGTTATTCTGTTAGCACGCAACAGACATTAAATGGATCGAACAAATGTTTGCAAAATTCTTCTTGAATAAAATGGATAAGAAATCGCATCAGAAACACCATTTAACAAATGCGACAGCAACGGTGGCCACACAGGCGACGCCGACGCCAATGACCACAACGGGCGTGCAGACGGGGGCAGTGGGCGGAGCACAAGGAAAAACGGTATCAGCGACGGCGTGTTTGGGCCATGCGAATGCCCCAATGTCTAGCACGGGCGCCACAACAACACCGGCAACAACAACAACCACTGTGACGAAAACCCTAACGTTGAAGCAAAATGCAACAATCAGAACATCAACATCCACATCAACTGCAGCACAGAGACATCGAAAAAGTCAGGGCAGCGCCAAGCAACTCATGGATGCAGCAGCTGGCAAAACATACAAAATGACCCCGACGAGCAGCATGAATGCCTCAGGTATCAGCTCGGCGCATAATTCGCATGCCATGCGGGACATTTCTAGGGCGAAGACCGCGCCCGTGTCGCACATTTCGAGCGACGTTCATAATCTGACTTCCAATGCGGCGATGCTTGCGCAGATGCACAAAGCAGCGCAGCCGATGCAAGCCAATGATATGGCTGACAGGATCATGCGCTTGTCGCGTCGCAACACCATGAAGGAGTTGAGCGCCATGAAGACCTTGGGCAGTGACAAGAACGGAGAGGCCATACGCGACTTGGAGCTGCGCATACCGGAGCTGGGCAAAATCTTCGACATCGGCGGCCGCATTGGCAGCGGAACGTTTAGCACTGTGCTGCTGGCCACGCTCAAGCGGGAGCGCGTGCTGCCCGAGAGCGAGCGACGACGCTTCGCCATCAAGCATCACAATCCCACGAATCATCCGGAACGCATTATACGCGAGCTGGAGTGCATGTTCAAGATCGGCGGCACGGACAACGTGATCGGCATCAACTGCTGCATACGCTACAATGACTCAATTGCCTTTATCATGCCCTACATGGCGCACGATCGCTTCCACGACGTCTACCGCACGCTGTCGGTCAACGAGGTGCGCGACTATATGCGCAATCTGCTGATCGCGTTGCGGCATGTGCACAAGTTCAATGTGATACATCGCGACGTCAAGCCGAGCAATATACTCTACAATCGACGTACGCGACAGTTTCTGCTCTGTGATTTCGGTCTGGCACAGCGCCTGGCCGCAGATGGCTCCGTGATGCAGTCGACCAACGACATGCGTGCCAGTTTGTCAACAATGACCACCACGTCGAAGACGCTGCAAATGGCGGAGATGGAACACGTGCCGAAACGCAGTGCGAACTTGAAGTTTCACAACAGCATTAAGAGCATGCGTGCCTTGGGCGGAGGCGGCGGGGTGGATGGCACGGTTATCATCTCGCCGCCAGGCGCCAATGCTGGCCTAACCAGTGCCGAATTAGAAAACACGCTGACGGCCGCATCCCCCACGGCCAACGAACGTGCCACGCTAGTCAATGCAGCTGGCATGCCAAGAGAGGAATTCCATCGAACACAATTTGCGCAAATCTCAACAGCAGTCACGAAAAAGGAAATCGCTGCACAGAAAGCCGACACGAGTCGTTTGATCTGTCGTCTACGTCATTTGTCTCCCAGTATCGATATCAATAATTATGTTGTCTCTACGAACACCACGAGGAAGGAGATGCATGCCTCGCGTGCCGGCACACCTGGCTACCGTCCGCCTGAAGTGCTGCTACGGTATCCACAGCAGACGACCTCCGTGGATGTTTGGGCTGCAGGCGTCATCCTGCTCTCGATTATGTCTACGATGCATCCGTTCTTCAAGGCGCCCAATGACTGTTCAGCGCTTTCGGAGATAATAAATCTCTTCGGTGATCTGCCCATACGCAAGACAGCGTTCTTGCTTAATCGTCTCGTTATGCTTACCCAGAAGGTGAATCCCCTGGATTTACGCCGTGTCTGTATGCGCTTTCGTCACAGTGAAGCCTTTACATCTCCCGAGATATTTCGTCGCTATCGCCATTGTGATGGCACGTGTGATCTGTGTCACAACTGTGAGCAAAACTATTACAACTGTCTGTGCCAGGGGTCGCAGTTCAAACTAGAAACCCACGATGATTTGGATGTTTTTCCGCCATCTGCTTATGATTTGTTGCGACGTCTGCTTGAAGTCAATCCCGCAAAGCGCATCACCGCCGAAGAGGCGCTCAATCATCCTTTCTTCACCGAACAACAACAAATCGGCGCCGCCGCTCATGTACCAATTGCGCCGCACAAGGAGGGTGCTCCCGGCGTCACTATTGCAGCAAATACTGCAGTTGCGGCTGCCGCTGCTGCACCACGCACCCTGAAGTCCTACTGCACAATGGCGACAGCCAACGGCCAACCGGGAAATGAAGCGCCGCCTGTTTAAAACTCTTACAAGATTCGTATCAGTCGATCTATTCTTGTGTGAGAGGATATTTTAAAGATGCTTATTTGAGTGAGTGCGTCCTATTGTATGGACTAACTAAATTCATAGATCAACAAAAAAAAAACGAAAAAAAAAAACAACAATCCAAATTGAAGCGAGCGAATGCTGTATATGTATGCTAAATTCATATTGTAGCAAGAAAAGGAAAACATTTAACTTTTGTGAATATATCTTAGAGTCTTTGTCAGATCTGAGTCACAAAACCAAATCACACGTTATCAGTGTCATCATATTTTTATTTGGTGTTGTTGCAGCAATAGGACTTTACTCCGATACGTTTCATTCAAACATCATCAGAAGAAGCCGACACCCCCTGGCAAACATTGTAGAGTTCTGACGTGCTTAAGCTGAACTTAATTTATACTCGCATCAAATTTGTTCGAATTCAACATCACTTAGGGATATTCTTCGTGTAGGGAGCTTAGTTTCTCATAAACTACCAATTGCCTCAGCAACTGCCAACACATAGATGTTTTTGAAAACTAAAACAATTTTTTCTTTACTGGATCTTTTAAATACGTATCTTACTGACTCCATCTCGCTTTCTCTCCATTTCTTTCTTTCTCAATCGATTAACCTGTCGCCAAATTCCACTTTGTTACCTGCTCTTAGCCATAATTGAAACCATAACCGCACGCGCCATCGCTTTGACAATGTTGCTAATTATCGTTGACTCCGAAAAACAAACTTCGTTTCATAGATCAACAAACTTAGTTTTTCTTTTTTTTTTTCAACATTTGCTCTACACTCTCCCCTTGTTTACACGCGAGCACGCTATGCAATACATAGTTGCATGTTTTTTTTCGAATACTTTTCCACTTTTTTCCTATTTTGATAAGTTTCTTGTTTGTCCTTGTTACCTGACATCGATGGCTCGTCGTCACCGACAGCCGGAAGAGGTTGCCATACTTGGCATGCAACTGCGCGCATTCCTAAGACGCCGTCGATTTGCGCGACTCGCAGAAGTACCTAGACAGCCATGGCAATAAGTTTTGGCAATTGACCAAAAAATGTAAAAAATTTTGCGTCATGCAAGTTTACACGAAAGTTGAAAAAATGTGAAATAAAAGGAAAGAAGTTTATTAAGCTCTGCGTTTCGGTTGGCAAACTGTCATCAAACAATTGCATTTGTGAATTATTTTATTTCTTAAAAGAAACAAAAGGAATTTTACTTTTTAATCAAGGACCTCCTTATTTTATTGCAAAAAAGGAATGAAAAGAAATTTATTTTTTAATCAAGAGCTGCTAGCCGACATGCTTTTTCCGGCTGCCACTTAAAAAAATATTCAATATTTTAAAACAGTTTTTTTTCCACATGTTCTCACGTGAGCTCTGAGATACATCATTCGCTCTAAAATATATTTCATTCTTTTTAATTCGGTTTTACCTGCCGGAATAAATATTTTAGGAATAAGATAGCATTTGTTAACTTTAAGGTTTATTTGTTCAATTGCAAAAATTTGTGTCTTAAGAAGTACATATATACATTGGCAAAGTGGATGAATATTGCTGATGCAGTAGAATTTTTTGAACAATGCTATATTTTGCCCTTGTCGAAGGTTGAAGTAATCGATTGAAAAAACGGAAACCCTAACTGAAAAATATTGTAGTATGAAATTGAACTAATTGAATACCACTTTTCGGATTAGTTGAAATTCGCAAATATATATCAAATATTTCATCGTGATAAAACCATTTTTTTGTGCTTTTGGCAAACCAAATTTTTTTTGGAAAGCAAAACTAGCTAACTAACGGCTCGGCTTACAGTTTGGTTTTGTATGGCTTTCAAACTGTATTTTTTTACAACAACGTCCAAAAGTATGCAATTAATTCATTCACTGAGATTCAATTTGCACTGCATCACAAATAAAATTTAATGCCGTTCCAATTTTTTTCCACCAACTTGATATCAAATTAAATAAAAAAATGCGTTTTTATAATATTTACGAGTTTTCATTGTTTTTTTTTTCAACAAAAAGTGAATGAAGCACGTTAATTCAATCTGAAACATGTTTGATGCTCATACGCAAACTACGGCCAATGTAATTTTATAACAAAATTGTGGAACTTTAACCCCAAAAAACACACAATGCCACATGAATATATTGGATCCACTAACGGTAACTTTTAAATAATTCCGTCTATAATCCAAATTCTAACTGAAGTACAAACTTACCATTATATGACTAGAAATAATGCAGCCGATTTGCATCTTCTTCACTTTATTAACTTTTCAAACCAAAGTAAATCCTTGCTCCCTTGTTTATAATTATTGTATATATTGTAAGCCCTCTACATCACCGCGCTCCCCTCAACCCAACACTGTTTAAAATTTTCGCCACACCTGATAGAGACGCGCATTTGTATCAAATATGCTGCGCAGCATATAGACCTGCAACACACCCACGACAATCATGGCGCAAAACTGTACCATCGACCAAACATAGACCAGTGTGCAATTCGCCTCGGCCAGATTACGATCGCGTGCCTCATGCGTGCGCAGCATATCCTGCAACTGTCGCGAACGCATCAGATTGACGTGTATATTCCGAATGGCACCAGTTATGCTCGTCATGGCCTGATCCATATGATAATCCTTGACCATTTCCTTGCGCCAATACTCACTTTCTTTGCGTTCGGCATCGGCGGCCACCACTTCGAGCAGAAACGAGACGGTCTTCTTGTTGAAGGTACTGAAATGATTGTCAAAGCAGACGCTGTACACGCCCGGCTCCCTGGCGACACTCTCGTGCTTCTGCGTCGCCCGCTTCTCGTCCATTGCAATGACCACATGATGCGGATCGGTCATTAAAAAATTGATATCCAACTCGCCGCGTCCGCCATCGATGACCTGATACTCGACAAAAATGCGCTCCTGCGGCGCCAAAGGGTGGTACACGCACTCATTCCGTCCAGCTTCCACATAGATGGTCAATTGCTTGGCAAAGGGTTCGCCGCTGCTGAGATCCGTCAGCATGATGGCTAAAAGCAACACCAAACCCATACGACGCAATGCCATGCTTGACATGGTATAAACAATATTTTATATGTTTTCGTCTTTTTTTTTATTTTTTCGTATGCTGCTTAATGCCTTTTAAGATTGAACAAAAACTATTTGACACTTTCGATTTGTGTTTTGCCAAGGCTACTTGTGCCTACTTATTTGGGGGCATGTCTAGAAATCCTGTTTAGCATTGGCCAGCCTATGCGTAGCCATCATCATCATCAGCACTGGCACGGACAGCAGCAGCCGCGACATTGTGGCTAAGCTCACTAAGCTCATTGTTTGCTAAACTTGTTAAGGCTACGCACAGCTTAGCATCATGGCTACTTGTCAGCAGCAAATGCAACTTGGCATTAAGTGCTTTGCCACTGACTTAGTCTGGTGTCACACGACACGCCAATAGTTTTTCTATTTCTATTTTCCTGCTGTTGTCTTTTATCTCTTTGCTCTTTTATTTATTTTTCTTTTGCTTTTTAATACATTTTACTAATGCCAAACGCCTACGACTTATCCGTGATATTTATGACTGCAGCCAAAGTCCTTACGAAATTAGTTGTGCGACATGAAAATGCTCCAAAATGCCTACCTAACCAGCGACCTGACAGGTCTAACATTCTAACGGCTAACATTCGCCGGCCTGCCCATCTAACTAACGAACGCAGACACATGCTGCTCACTTGCTCGCTCACTCCCCCAGGGAGTCATAAACATTTCGCACTCAACGTGGCCACAAAAGCCGCTGCAAGTAGGCAGCTTATCACGCAAAAAAAGGAACTCTACCTGCCTGCCTACCTACCTACCTACCTACCTATCTATCTACCGACCTGACCAACTGCCAATCCGCCCATGTAACTACACAACTGCCCGCCTGCCTAACTGCCTGCCTTCCTGTCTGCCTTGATGGCTACCTACCGTGGCCCTTGTCCGGCGCAAACGCGTGAAGTGATATCCTGTCGCGCCGTTTGTGTTCCGCTGCATGCTAATGCTTACGTGCGCCGTGTCCATGTCCGGTGCATGGTTAAAAACCGTGAAGCTTAGCTGGCCTCCACCTCAACTCAGCGTTTGAGCGCTTAATGGCTCCCAGCGCTTTATGAACATGATAGATTAACAGCCGCAGGTGCTTTTTGTGCGCATTCCTTTTTTTTTTCCAGCTTTTATTCATTCCCCTCCTTTTTTTCTTGTTTCATAATTTTTGCTACAGTTTGAAAGTGCAACGACACGTAATTAAGTAATTAGCATTGAGGTAAGTTTGTCTGTATGTTAATTCATTAATCTCAAAGTTAAAGTTGCTAAAGTTGCGATAAGCACAATAGACGCTTTAGCTGTTCAACAGTTGACTTGAAAAAATTATATATGCTTAAAATTAAATCCTCTTTTATTTAATACACTTAGTCTACATTTCGAATAGTCATGCTAAGCATTGAAATATCAAAAGGCAAGTGAAACTTTAGATGAACATTTAATTAACTAAAGACAAATTCCTTATCAAAAGGCAATAGCCAATGATGAATGCCAAACAAACGATGTATTGGTACAAGGCATTACAATTTCTATTCATCAAATTTCAAAATCGTATCAGGTTGGATTAAACGTACAGCACAATGACGACTTCCAGCACCTGAGGCAGAGCAACAGAAATTCCTTGCTGGAACCAAACCGATGCATCATAATGCTTATCCCTGAGTACTGAATACATTTGCACATTAAGCAAATTTGATTACGTAACATCTCTTTTGGTCAAGCTGCTGTTCAATTTATCGTTTGCGATTGTTAACGTTAGAGTGCCGTTATATGGGCCTTAATACAAATCCACCTTGTGCTGAATCCGCCACACCTGCCCACTGTGCTGCATGTTCACGCAATGTTTGGCGTCGTGCTTGCCACAGCAAAAACCATGCAGACATGTCTGCAGCATTGCAGCAAATCGATGCAGCCACGTGCTCACTGAGCATCTATTGGCCAAGCCAAGCATTAAATCGAGAAGTGTCACCTTGGCGAGAAGATGATAAAATTCATTTTTTAGCATGTTGCCAGCATTTAAAAGTCACGCAGTATATGATGTGTGTGTGTGTGTGTGTGTGTATGGAATGGTAAGAATCAACTCACATTGCACTGATTGAGCGTTGCTGCGTGCAAGTGTGACTTCGCTGCACATATACAAAGATTACAGGACATGGTATGTCTCGGCACTGGCTGCTGCTTCAGGTTGTTGTTGCTGTTGTTGCCGTTGCCGTTGTTGATGATGACATTGTTTGCCGCGTATATCGCATGCATAGTTCATTTATTTATGCGCAGCATATTGCCGCAGCAGCGGCAGCAGCACGTGAACAGGAGGCATGCGTTGATATATGCGCCAGGCATCACCACGTAACGCAATGAACGTACGCAGCTACCGCTCTGCGCTGCCCTCTTGCCTAGACATCGCTGCTTGGGTTTGTTTGTTTTTATAAACATTTACCCGCGCAGTCTGCCGCCCCGCAGCCGCAGCCACAGCCAGAGCCGCAGCAGTAGGTTCCGTCGGTTTGTCGTCGTTGGCCGTTAAGCAAGTTAATGCGTCATGGTTATCTTTCGCTTGTCATCATCGATGCATGCATCCGCGCTGCCAGCAACGTGGCCAGCAACAGAACGTATGCAGTAACTGTCCATTGCCCTCAACACCATTTATACAACACTACACTGCACTGCACTACACTGCGCTGCTCTGCACACACCACCTTCAGCGTGCTGACAAGAGTCAGCCAGTTGCACTAAATGAAGAATGATGGACTTTGGTAAAATATTTTGTCATCGCCCCATCGCAGCATCGCACCATCGCACCATGTTGATGCATTGAGTGCAGTGGCACAGCGGAGTTGTGTTGTTGTGTTGTTGTGCTGCTTGCCCACCATTTGCTGGCTGGCGCATTACGGCAAAATGGGATTTGTGATATTTATTTATTTATTTCATACTCATTCTTGTCTTATTTTCCATTCGTTTGCCTGACAACATAATGCGCAGCTCAATTCTCGTCGAGGTGTTTAGCCGCCGTGACTGATACTGAGGAACAGCAGCAGCAGCAGCAGCAGCAGCTGTTGATGATATTGTTGCCGTTGCCAATGCTGTGATGAAGTTGATGATGCATTGATATTGCTGCTTAGCTGTTTGCAATCATCATGTAGCATTTTACCGTTAATTGGAAAAAAAAATTTCCAATTTTCTTTATGCAGTTGCATGCAGCATGCGCTATATTGTTTTTTTTTTTTTGTTCTTACAATTGTCTTTCAGCTCTTTTGACGCTGCCTGACCAAATCGAAAATGTTTGCTGTACAAAATATGGATTTATGTCATTTGCTTAGCGGCTTTGTTGTTGTTATTGCTGGTTGAAACGATTTTGCTACTGCGGCTGCTGCTGCCTCTGCTGCTGTACGTTGCTTGTTGCTAGTTTGTCGTTTGCTGTTTGCTGTTTGCCGTTCGCTGTTTGCGCTTCGACATGCATCACTGACTATGAAAAGTTGCTAAAAGCTGGACGCGCGAATTATGCTCATTGTTGTTGCTGTTCTGTTGTTCTCATTTGTTGTCGTTGTTGTTGTTTTTTTCTTTCTTTTTTTTTATTTGTGTGGCTGCCATTGCGATTGCTGACAGTGACGTCTGCTGACAAAAGCAAGCGCACAACAATAACAACAACAACGACAGCACTGGCAACTATTGGCAATGATGCTAGAGTTTTATGCTTTGTCACCTGTACACTTGCAACATTTTCACACTAAACTAATGCCGCCTGCATTGCAATGGCAACAGCAACAGCTTAAACACAAAGAAAACAACAAGCGGCAGAAGCAGTTAAAACAACAACAACGACGACAAACGTCACGCCAAAACCGGGCAATGAAGTGAGAAATGAAAACGTGTTGAGCTCAACAATAAAAAAAAAAAACGAAGGAAAAACCAATGTAACAATCAGTAAATACACTGCAAGAAATTAAAGTTGTGGGAGTGCCAACATTTACACATTTTGGTTGGCAAACATCCAAAAATTACACAAAGTGAAGGTAATGAGCATTTAGCCCTAATTTAAAGAGTCCCTTATTTAGAATATTGTACAGAAGAAAGTCTATTTAAAAAGATAATGATAAAAGTGGCAACTACTTAGCTTGGGGCCTGCAAGACCTCTGCTAACTCAAAGCATAAAATTCAGTCATTTCTATTTAAGTAATCAAATTGTGTCATTTGCTTCGTAGAGAAATACCCATCTTTCCCTATTTCTTTATCCATACCAATGTCTTTATTATCTTGTGAAATAAAGAGCGTCAATAATTATCTATCCTTTGCATTTTATTTTCCACGATGATCTTCAATTAGTTCTAGTTGCTTGCAAAGAACCCACACAGCTGTTATATGTCAGAGTTTTAGCTTTTGTCATATTAACTTTGGAATTTCTCAGTCATCTGCATTAACAATGCGTGGAGTAACCCTGCGAAGTTCATCAATTGATATGTCAGCTCGCCAATGACTATGCAACATCAATCGTTGACATCAGTTAATAAACATCGAAGAAATTACAAGTCATCTCTCGATATAGCAGCGCTTCTCCTCATTAAAAATGTATTGGTTTCTTACTAAATTTCATAAGCAGCCGCTTTCTAAATATCCCTTATTTGGGTCCTTTCTGACACTCTAGACACACACTTTATATTGAATAAATAATGGCATGACTAGAGAGGTTAACACTTTCTCATGGCATTTATAGTTAACTAATACTAAATCAAACATGATTCCGCTTTCATAAGGAAGTCATCCGTTAAGTAGAATTATTTCAACATAAATAATGCGCATTTTAAAAATCAAATTGGTTAATTGAAAAATATATATATATAGCTTATCCTATATGGCATTGTCATTTTACCTTTGACTAATCTTGCATTCAATTGTTTACCTTTTCCTTGACATCTTCCTAGAAATTGAGCTGAACTGCTTATTTTAAAAATACTTGTGGTCAGTAAGTGGGAGTCAGTGGCACAACTAAGGATCTCTTAAAGGTCGATAATAAATAATGCAAATGGATTGCACCAGGAATGGCCAAGAAGCAGGTGAAAATGAAATTCAGTTAAGTGCTTATGCAGATGAAGACTTAATTGACGCACAAACTTAGAAGTACAATGCGATAAAAATCGAAAAGAGACTAAAATATTTTTAACTAAAATGTTAGCAATAAGTACACACACACACACACACATACACACATAAACATTTAGAAATAAGACAGCATATTCTTAGAAATAAAATAAATTCGCTTTAAATGCCATATACGCATCCAGGCATTTGTTAGATCAATTAAATATTTAATTGCCGACGCAAAAAAAAATATGCTCCAAAATTCCTAGAGAGTAACTCTGCTGCTGCAAGGATGGTCAATGGAAATTTATTCGTCGTGTAGACTTTAAGTAGTAAATCCAATGGTGCCACAGAGTTGCTGTTTGTTTATTTTCTATTTTTGTTCGGGTTGATTTCTGTTAAAGTTGTTGTTGTTGGCATTCACACAGTTATTGCTGCTGTCAGTCAGGCAGGCAGCCGAGCAGACGGACGCTTCAGTCCGTCGCATAGTCGATAAGCGCAGCAGCCAACTTTGAATGAGCAGCACAATTGGATTTGCAATAAGCAAGACGAGTGACCGTACGAGAGCGACTGCGAATACAAGTCAGAAGATGCTGGCATCAGAGAGAGAAGAAGTGAGAGGAAGAGAGAGATGGAAAGTGTGAGTGTGTGTGTGTGTGTATGTGTGTGGTAGAGTGTGTGCCTGCGTGTGCGCGCGAGTGAGTGTCAGAATTTGAGAAATGGGATTTGTTTGTTGATTTAGTGCATTGACACTAACAAGTGACGTACGTAAGGCAAAAAGGAACGCGCCAACATGACCAGCATGCCTCATTGGCCAGCCGGACGGCAACTGGCCTCTGCGAATATACGCTGCTGATTTACTGACTGAAGCGAGGCGCAAGATGCGCAAGATATAGCAATTGGAGTGACATGGAGCGCGTACATCAATTTATTCGTTTATTGTGTGATCACTTGACAAAACGTTTGATTGACTTGTTTTCTGTGGTTGGCGGACACATTTGTACGCAAACGCATATCCTCTGCCTTTGTCTTGACCGACTGTAGACGTCTCTGCATTTTGGCAAATATGAAGCAAGTGCCATTTTTGTATTATCGTATAACTTTTGGTTATACACTTGAATGGACTAAAATTTCCTCTGTCAGTTTGCCTAATTGCTTTATCTTGTTAAGTCTTTTAAGTAATCAATTAGACAGCAAACGCTTGACCTTGTAGCTGCAGACGTGTCTGCTGTGCCTTGGCTCTCGATGCGCTGATGAATGCCTACTACTTATATACAGAATTTTTTAGAAAATATATGAGAATATATTGCCTATGCTTTTGATATTTTTAATACTTATTTGGCTACCATTTGGCTAGCCTACTTCCAACGCTTCAAGTGTCTAAGCGTTAAGTAACTTCTTATTAATGTTCTTATTTCCATACCGAAAACTTATGTTGGATGATTTAATTAAAGATTAAACGACTCTGATTTTTTTTTTACGGTATTAGCACGTCAGAATGCTGCAGCAAACGAGCTAAGCTAGAGATAAAAAATTTTGAAATTGTTTTTGTTTCTTTAGATATTTTTCGTTTAAATTAATATGATTATAGGCCGCCTGACCTTGCTGAATTAAAGTAATCTGTGTACATTGATTTTTGTTGAAAATATAAAACATTTACTTTTAAAATGTAAAATATTTATAAATCGGCATAATGCCTTTTCTATACTTAAAACTCTTCAGCTGAATTCTTTTTTGACAAAGTAACAGACAAATTGACTTCTTAATTCACTTTTATACTTTGCAAAATTGCGCAAGTGTCTTATTTAGTCTTAAAACAATTTCGGAACAGCCATAAATAAAATACCATTACATACTTAAAATTTAAATAAACTGAAGCGGGTCTAAGGCATTTATATGCAAAACAGCACATTAAGCGAAGTTTTTGCATAAGTCAAATAAAATTCACTTTCCATAATTGCACACGACACAACGCAACACAACACACCATGGCACATCACAACTGAAACGTACACATACACACACACACATACACACGCACAAATTTCATTTGAAGTGTGTACTTGTAGTCGCACTCGTAGCTTAATCGCTGCCAAGTTGATTACCCAAATTCATGAAGAGCAGCGAAAACTCCGACAAGCCGAAACGTGGCATAAACAAATTTATCACCTTTAGCCAGCGCTAAATATTTAATGATGCCGCACATGAAGCGAATTTAATGCATGCCACATCTAATAAAGCACCGGCCATTATCCTTTTAAGCAGACACCATCAAACAGCAGGAGTAGAATAGCCAACCAAAGCCAAAGCCAGCCAACCGGCCAGCCAGTCAGCCAGCCAGCCTGCAAGCAAGCCATGCCCGAGTGTAGTCAGCGACAGCATAAACTTGTCACGCGTTGAGTACACAAAGTCCGAGCTTATTAAATAAATCCAAAACGATGTCAACAGCAGAAGCAGCCGCAGTCGCAGTCGCCGCCAAACAACAAACAAACAAACCGACAGACAAAGAGACAGACAACAAGATTAATTAACGACAACGTTGTGCTGCGTTGCCTTGTGCTGCGCGGTTAGGTGAAACGAGTCAAAGCGAGTTGGGCCAAGGTGCGGCGAGTGCAGGCAAATATACCCTTGGCAGAGAGCACACCTACATATGTACATACCTACATACGTGGCATTGCTGGTGTAATGGCGTCAACGCGGCATAAAATCACAAACAAAGCGCCAAAAACCACAAAACGAGCGAACCAATCTGGCTGGCATGCATGAGTATGCATACATACAGGACATGCAGGACACGCACGCACACACACACACACACACACACACACAGAACTAATGCGCGCATTTTGCCTAATTTTAATTACGCACAAAGTACATTTGCAGCATATATGCTGCTGCTGCTGCTGCTCCTCCTCCTCCTCCACTATCTGCTGCCGAGTCTCCTGGCTGGTGGCTACTACTGGCTGCTGGCTGTAGGCTTGTGCTGCCGCTATTGCAGCTGCGGCATAGTCAGCGCCGACATATGCGCATCAAAGCAATTTTGTTTGGCACCTTGACAATATGTGGGGGTGAAGGTGAAGTGCGTTGGCGAGGCAGCAACTTAGCCCATTCGCATGTCAGCCACATAGACACGCACTTGTGCCGATACGACTCATAGGGACTCAACTAAACTGTATGGGATGGAACAGGCAGACAAGGCATAACACGGGACTCTATGGGATGGGATGAGATAAAAACTTAACCAATTGGAACTGTACTGTGTGGGACATTATGTTAGTATGGGTTGGAATGGGCTGGGATGGGATGGGATTGAACGGAACTGTGGCTCGACTTTGAAAACGTGCAATGCCGCCGTTGCTGACAGTTTTGTGCTTTCTCGTGCTTTTTAGGCGCGTCCACGTGTCGCCATTCACAGGGTACACAATGTTTGTTGTGTTGTTTTGCATGTTTTTTCATGCTTTTGTTTCTTATTTTTTCGTGTTGGCTGTTAGTGGCTTTGCGGCACGGTTTTTATTGTCGCAAGCCGCAATTAGGGTCAGTTTTTATGTATGCGAACAGTAGCGGTCGGAAACATAAAGCGGCGTCGACTACGTCAATTACAACAACAATGGCGCGCACACAATTAATTACGAGGATACACACAGGATAGCATGTTTATGTGTGTGCGTGTGTGTGTGTGAGTGTGTGTATGTGTGTCTGTGTGAGTGAGTCGGCGTTAATAGGCGAGCATTGTGCTCGTACGTGTACTCATATGCGCCTAAGCCAAAAGTCATAAAAGTCAACCATTTTAATTAGGTTAGTATGTAAATTAGCCGCCGTGTAGATGAGCAGCATAGCCGAATATCCTTGCGGTAGTTGCTGTTAGTTGTCGTCGTTGTCGTTGTCGTTGTCATTTTCGTCGTTGCTGTCGTACAGGTGTAATGACCCCATTAATGCTTCCAGCTGCTTGTTGAAACATTTTGCAATCAGCTGCAAATTTTAGTCATTATTTATTATGAATGTATGCGTATGCGTATGTGCTGTGCTAGGCCTGCTCGTTGTCCGTGTGGGTGTGGCACTCCCAGGCTTATTAGTAGACCGTTTTGTTTTCCTCGTCGCCGTTGTCGTCGTTGTCGTCATTGTCGTTGTCGTCGTCGTCGTCGTCGTCGTCGTCGTCGTTGTTGTCGACATTCTGGCTGTGGCCAATATTAATTGGCCACACATATTATTTTAATTAGTTTTTTGCCATATATTTTCTGGCATTTGCTGGCTGCCGCTTTGCCTTAGTCTCTTTGCTGGCCTTTGCTGTGAATTATTACAGGGTGATATATTTTCAACAGACGCTGCGCAAGAAACAAAGAGCGAGAGAGTGCGGGGCCTGGTAGCTGATAGCTGGTAGCTGGCAGCACAGACGGAAATTATAATTAAGTTGTAACAGTTGTGTCGCTATTTTGGCCTTTCCAATTAAACGCGTCGATGTCTAGTTAGGGAGCACATTATGTGTGTGTGCTGTGGAAAACTCTAAGTCGCCTACAATGCTTGGAGTATATTAAGTTCACATAAGGACATCATTCAGGATTACATTTAGTAAAGTATAATTTAATTGAAGCAAAAGCTATTCCGTCTTTTTCTTCACTTACCAATTGTTTGTTACTTATAACTGCTTACATCTTATGAACATAGAAGAGAAATAAATGTTAAATTTAGCATAGCATTTATGCCGATTTTAGCTAAACTTAAAAATATTTAACTTATATAATAATGTTCTCATTGAATCCGTAAAGTCTACTTAGTTCTATTTCTGGCAAAAACTCCAATTTCAATAGGGACATTTGATAAGTATCGCAGAGGAAGTGTCCTTTAATGTTGTATAAGTTTAAAAACAGGAACTGCCTTTCAGGTACAGGAATCCATAAAATGACAATTTGAATTTATACGCTACATCGTTGTTGCGGCCGCTGAGATAACAAAAAGCAAACACATCAATGCGTTGCAGAAAGCAATACACTTGCTTATGGATGCTACTTTGCATTCATTAGGCAAATAAAGGAATTCCATGCCGTCTGCACCGAGCCGGCATCAAAGAGCATTTTACTCATGCGACTGACTAACTTACATAAGAGAGTGCCACCATTAAGCGCAAATGTAAATCGCATACTTGACTCCAAACAGTGACAACACTTTGAGCAGCTCTTGAAGCATGAAATCTTATTTGATTTAAGCCATATTACTGCAATGCGTCTACGACATTTGATGCAGCAACTCAAGTACCATGTGCATCCTTTGTATTCGCTTTTACACTTTTTCTATGCTTTTAGTGAGTTGATTGCTTACATCGAAGTATTTTTCAGTTTGCTTTGGCTTACTCAAGTAGCTTAAAAGAAATATGCTTATCATTGCCATAACTGCACGGCTGACAATAGCTAAGATGAATCATTGTATATTGTCAAACCTTCTAACAGTTGATCAGATTCACAGTTGTTATAAACTTTAACTTATGACAAATGCTGACTGCTTTCCTGTGTTTTTATTCCCCACTTTCAATCCGTTAAAGTTAAAGTAGGCTGAGAACATAATCAATCACGGTAAAATGTACAACTACTCAGACTCAATTGCCATATGTATTAATTTTAAAGATTAAAAAAAATGTATATATGCTGACATAAACGTAAGAGAAAAAATTTCACTAGAAATGCCAAGTCATTAGATATGTTTTTTCTAACTGTAAAAATTTGAGCAGATCCCTAACCCAAAGCGGTGCATGCATGCAACTCACATATGCAACAAGCAGCAATTACTTTTTACACAAATTAACAGCAATTTTCATTACAACAAAAACAACAAATATAGTAAATAAAAAAAATGAAAAACCATACTCACGAATTTTAATGAAACTATCAGCAGAGGGAAGCCTTATCAGAACAGACATTGGCATAGGCATAGTCCACGGCAACTGTCCAGCCCGAGTTGGACTTCGTCAAGCGAACAGCGTAACAGGTCTTTGCTGATCATTCAATTAGAAACTTGAAAATTATGTGGGAAAATATTTTCAGGTTTGTTTTTTTTTTTTTTGTTTTTGTTTTTTTCAGCCAAGCGTCAAGAACAAAACAGAAAAAAAAAACAAGAAAAATAAGTAAAAATACACAAAGTCACTGGCAGCAAACAAATCAAAGTGAAGTCAAGCCACTCGAGCAGAAATTCTTATTGGATTGGACAGCATACGCTGAGCAGCACATACGCGAACTATGTGGACTCTGTGCTCATGGAAATTGATATATGCTCGTATTTATGTATGACTTTACAACTTTTTGATTTCTGTTTTGGCTGCTTTTCCTTTGTGTTTTTGTTTTTTTTTTTTTTTGTATTTTTCTTATTTTTACCCTCCAACTACTTCCACTTGCATGATCCCATTCTATGCTTCGGTTATGGACTGCTGCACCCAAACTCGTATGCAAGTAAGAAGTCGAAAAAAGGTTAAAAAGATAAAAAGTCAAACTCACAAAAAAAAAAAATATGGAAAACATAAAAAGAAGAAGCAGCAGCGTGCAGGTTGTATAAAAGTTCGCTTCGCTTTGCATTTTTCAACGTTGCTTTGCCACATTTGAACTCTTGATGCCACTTTGTGGTCAAAGTGCAGGTGAGTATCTACAAATGTGATTGCCGACGTGGCTGCCGCATAGCCATGCGACCGTGTCTGCGTCTAAGAGCCACTGCTGCGAGTATTTTCGTTGCACTTGGCACTCTTTTAAAGCCATAACAGGTTTTAACTCATAGTTTCTTTTTATATTATGTTTTTCTTTTCCTCTTTTTTTTTTTGGCGGTTAGGCTAAGCATTCGTTTCTGTTGCACTTTTACCTGCTGCTGCTGCTACTCACCACTTGTTCTTGTTTTAGAACTATTTTATTTTTGTTTATGTCTTACAATCATTATTTTTCTTGTTTCTCTTTTTTGTTCGGTCGTACACATATGTATGTATCAATAGCATCGGTACCAATATCTTTTTGATTAATGTCCTGCTTTTATAATATCAAAGCAATGTTAATAGATTTGTTCCTTGTAGCAGCCGCAGCAGCTGTCAGTAGTTACCTTTTCCGTTGCACAAATTTTCATTTACGAGTTTATAAAATTTAATTTTTTTTTTTTATTTTTTATTTTAATGAAGTCTTGAAAGTGTATTAAGTCGTTTTATGTGCACAGGTGCGGCCATAGGCGTTGTTAAGTGGCAGGTAATCGTTAGCTACATTTGCTACTTATTATTATAATTTCATATCCTCATAACTCCAATGCTTAGCTGTGACAGCTTCATGTTGATTAAGTGCATCTCACATAGAATATAAATGACCTTAAGCTGACATTTGTTTCAGTTTCATTCAATGACTCGACAGTGGAATCTATGCACGTTCCGTCAGGCGTCATACTTACACATGTTTGTGCATTTATTGACTTTGTTTGCTACTTTGATTTTGTGGTGATTCTTTAAAAACATTGACAACATAAAGGTTAGGAAAGATGCTAGCAAGAATTGCTGCCGAAATTTCTATTTTAAAGAGATTACAGTGTTTTTACACAATTAAATTTTCGCAGAGCATTTTTTAACGACTAAGGAGTCATATATATTGGCAGTTAAATTCTATTTAATAGATGAGTTCAATTTTGTATATTTTTGCAAAGAAGATGCTCCGTCAGATTGCTCATATGTGCTGATTAACATTCTATCGGTTTCACGCATTAGCTTTTAAAAAAGCTCTGGCTTATGCTGATACAGCTCACTTTTTTCATATCTAATCGTACTAATCTGTAGTTAATCTGTTTTTAAATTTTTAATAAATATTACAAATTCCTAAATTGAAATAGTAATCAAGTTTTATTGAAATTGGATTGGATATGTTTTAGAATGTGTAAATTAAGCTTGAATTTTTTATTTTTTATTTTTATTTTTTTTATTTATGAATATAAGTGCTTAGGTATAATACCCACTTGGGAATACTGCCACTGCAGCTGCATTAGTTTGAAGGAGCACTGGATTAACTTCAGTAAACTGTATTTTTTTCTTGTTAAGCCTTTGTTAATGTGGCAGCCCTCATACCAAATCAATGCCTGACTTAATAATCATCTATTCTGCTTGTGTCAACCTTGTCTGACTACTTAGCCAATTCTTTGTATTTGACTTGGGTCTTGTGCTCCTACAGCGTAACACACTTATCACTTGGGTACCTACATACATTCCGAAATTCATTTATATGCAAAGCCCGCAACAAAATTAAACCAATTTGTTTTTTATCTGCTGCCTAGACTCCTTTACCTGCAAACCAAACATTTGCCGCCAGCGCTGATGTGTAGTAAAGTGTTAAATCAAGTACCAATAAATTGTAGGAACAAAAACACATATAGAAAAGAAAAATCGAAAAGCAAAATAAAAATAAAAAGCAATAGAGAACAACACAAAAGCAGTGAGTTCGATGCTTAGAAATAAAAAAATTAAATCCATTAGAGCATAAATGCAACAACGTGTCCCTGCACCTAATCACCGCGCAGCATCTACGAAACTAATCAAAATGCATGAGAAGAAGGTCTTTTTAACGATATCAAAATGCGATGTCAATGACCCTCAGCCCGATGCCGACTTGCATCTTTAGTTTGAATATTGCTTTTCTAATATCTAGTACAAGACAGTACGAGGGTATTTCAATAAGTTGTTGCTATTAAATTTGCCATAATGCGCTCGCTGTGTGCTGTGGCTCAATTACCTGAGCAGCTGGGTTCATTCGATACATAAGTACTTACCCAAAAGCTAAACACGATTAAGCAGATCCCAATTAGACGACGGCCGTACGAATTGCCTCCAGCGGCAGCAAAGTATCAATTGGCGATGAAAGTGCTTTTTCTTCAAATCAATGCTGGAGTTTATATGTTCTCGGCACCGATAGCCTGTAGTATATAATTCCCATTTCACAACCAGATTGGGCACCAAAGAGCAGCTAAACAATAAAACAGTGGCTTCTTTTAAAGGATTAGACATAGAACATTATTCTTATAGCTTAAAAACCCTGCTGAACAGTTGTTTTGAACAAATGTATACAGCTGTAAGAAGACTATGTTAAAAAATAAAAATGAAAAACTCAAAAACAAAAATATATGCTTTACTATATGCTTCTAAAAACTTATTGACTTACCCTCGCACAAACTGTGCTTATTGAGGAAGGTGTTCTGCGTTTTTTTTTTTACTTATGTTTTTGTTTTTTTTCAACTGAGACAATTCAAGTCAAAATGCGCGGCAGGTAATCAAAAATGCCTTCGACTGTCTGCCGAAGCCAGATTTGGTGCTCGACGCGGCAGGTTATTGACTTCGAAATGCTGCGTCTTGCCTGCATATCGAGACAATAAATCTGACTGGATTTTCATATAAAAATAAATTAAAATTCAATAAAAATGTCATAGCAAGATTCTCGTTGCTGCTGCTGATGCTGCTGCCCTATTTCATGGCTTGCTGCAAGTGGACAAAAGTTGATCAACATTTTGAGTTGGGTTAGACGACGCAGACGCGCGGCTTGTGTTGCATGTTGGCGGTCTGAGCTAAGCAATTTATGACTGACAGGCAGCGGGCGGCAGTTTACAAAATGAAATCCAAACAATTGTTTAAAATCTAATAAAACTGTTAAAAACAAAAATAGAGAAAATAGAAGCAGCAAAACAACAAACAGCTGAGCATGCAAACTTCATCCTTTGCAAAATTTCAATTTAATTTCAAACAGATTTTACATGCTAATCCTTAACAACAACATAAACTAACGTTGACAGCTACAATTATTTAAAAATTTTTTTTTTTTTTTTAATAAAAATTCTGTGAAAAAAAGTATTTCATAATTATGAAAGACAAGTTCACACAAGCCGAGTTGGCTTAAAAAATAACAATTTGGCATGGAGTATAGCTATGTGGCAGGGCTGCATGCGCAAGGATTATGCGAGACACGCAGACGACAGCTAAACTCGTTAGTCAAATGCCGTTGCCCATAAGCCAGTCGAGCATGAAAACTCGGCTAACTAACAACGCAATCCCTTAGCTATGCCGCTTACCGCAAATATGCAGACAACACGCAAAGGACACACACACACTATAGCAAGGACAACGACAGCGACAACGACGACGACGCAGGCGTCGATCGGCATGACAAGGCTGTTGACCAGAGCGCTACATGCTGCTGAAGATGATGTGTGGAATACTGTGGAGCCTTCAGCTCTTAAGGACGCTGATAGTGATGATGGTGATGATGTTGGAAAAAAATTGTTGCTGCGTATTTATACGAATTTATGTGCATTTATAATTGAAACGGACGAAAACAAAATTCAATTGGCAAAAGTTTTAATTAATTTATTGTTACTTTCGCTTTGTTATTGTTGCTCTCGCTATTGTCCTTTTTAGTTTAGTTTATTATTAACGTCGTTGTTGTCGTCCTTCGACGTTATCGTCGTCGCTATTGTTGCTGTTCCTATAGTAATTGTTGTTGTTTTTCCCCTATTGTTAATGCATGCAGAAAAGTTTGCTAATTGTCTGCGTTTGCATCACACTTGCACACAGCCACTCGCACACTCGCACACACACATACACACACTTGCCAGCACAGGCCATCACAACACATCGCATGGCATTGTCCTCCTGCCGCGTGTGCGAGTGTGAGTAAGTGTTTTCCGTCTGGACTTCAACTTGAAGTTGAAACAATTTGTGGTCTACTTTTGTGCGCGTGCAGCATGAGTCAAATGACTAAACTTGTCGTTCGTTGCTTTTCACTCCTTTTGGTTTGAATTTCTTTCTATTTTTTTTTTACGACAAAGTATTTATCGTTTACTATGTTAGCGATGACGTTGTGCATACGCAACATTTTTCTTAAATTACAAAGTTTTTGCTTTCGTTCATGCCCTACACAAATTAACGTGTGCTAGGTTATATCAGTTTATCAAGATATTTGTGACAGTTTAAAGGAAAAACTAAATTTATATTTCCAAAAGCGAAATATGATATTTAAAACGAGGCATCGACAAAATTATCTAAGGAATTTATAAAGTAGAAAAAGTAAATGGGAAATCAACAACGATTCAAAATCATATCATCCTAATGGAAGAAGCATATTTGCATAGAATATTTCTTTTACTTAATGCGCATATGTTGATTAAAAGTATGGTACACACATTTCGTTGCAGCTGAAGATTTTTTTCTCAATTTTTATTTGCTTTGTTTTGCACAAATGGTCGCCATTCTACAAGTACCGGGATCAAAGGCCATAATTACGAAGAGTGCAACTTACACTAAAGTGGTGTAGTAGACCTAAACGGTTGGCTACATGTCTTTCCGTTTAGGGGTTTTGTCAAAGTTGGGCCAAAAATTGACGAGAAAGGATTTGAGCATTGTTTTGTTAATTTATAAACAGCAGGGTATGATTTGGCTTTATGGCAGAAACTTTTGCCTTGGTGATATACGGAAACTTTACAACTACATCCCATTAGAGCAGAGGAATTTCAGGAAGTAAAGTTAGCTTGGAAAAAACTTTATTGAACTAGAGAGAAGTCAAAGTAGTCGCATATATTCAAAGTTGAACTGTAAATGCATATTATGCACTTCGCAGTGTCATTGTTTTTTTGCAAGTTTTAAAAGAGAATATTCCGCGTTTTATTGTTTAGAGTTCAAAAGTACAAAAATAATAAGTGCACCCAGTGGCACTTTTGTTGTTTGGTCAATTACTCCGCTAACTTCTCAAACGGTGAGAATTATATTGAATTGCATACAAAGCAGCAAAAACGCCTTAGAGACTGTATATCATTAGTCAAAGTCACTTGGTGGCAAAATTGAATCATCTGCAAAAAAATAATAACAATAAAAAATCTTATGCTACCCTTACGCCTTCAGAAACAGCGAAAATATAAAAAAATGAAATAAAAATCCAATAAGCAACCCTCACTTACTTATGCCAAGCAGCACCCATTCGCACACACACAATGTGGATTTGCACAAACCGAGTGTCAAAAGCAGTTGCGAGCAGATATGCATGATCATGATGTGCGCTTAGCAAGTGTCCAATCTTTCACGCACCATTTAACTAAATTGCAATGCACAAACTGAATGTGATATCAGTCAATTTACATCTGCTGCAATAAGCCATATACAGATTACATTTATGCCAAGCGATTTGCAGCAAGTGGGAAACTGCAATCGTATGGGGAAAAGCGTAGCAAGTCACACACATGCCTTCCCCTGCCGCAGCATATGCACATGCACAAACTAATCTATAACAATTTATTGTAGAAAAACATCAGAAAAAGAACGAAAGTAAACAACTCAAATGCCAAAAAGCGAAGGATTAACTGCTCAAGACACCCGCAGGCAGCCGCAACACAAGCACAGCACAACGACGCCTTGTTCCTTTATCGCCCCGCAGCACGTCTTCATGGGTCCTTGTATCGGATCAGCAGCAGCCAACGACCAAATGAGCAGCAACAATGAATGTTGCTCGTTTCTGTATCAGCAAAATCAAAGCACAACAGAGACAGATTACAAATGCTGGTCGTCACTGGTGAGTAAGGCGCATGGGACATTTGGGAGGGTGGTGGACATGTCGAAGAAACGCTGATCTGTTTGGCAACTGTTGCTGATTATTTATTTGCGCTTTTAGTGCACGAAATGAAGGAAATTTTCCACACTTTGGTATTTTGGTATTTGGTCATATGCGAGTAAACAGGACACACAACAGTATGCTTTATATGTAATCGCCCTGCCAAGGGGTTCCGCTACTGCTATACACACGCATACATATATACATAGAAGGAATGTATGTGATTGTTAAATTTTTGGCACAAATTTTGTGAGAAAATGACAGCATGAAGACGGCAAAAAGAAATCGAATATAAGAAAAAAGTAGCAAGTTCGATATAGGGTAAGAACGAAGTTTCTATGCCTTTTAATAAGTAAGATGTAGTTTAGTAAAATGTATCAAAAAATGTAATTGAAAATGCTCATGGAGAAACGTAATTGATATATACGGATATAATGAGGATGGAATTAATTATGTAAAGACTTAAATTGTAAACGGAACTTGATATTAATGGCTTTAAATTGAAGAGTACTGAAGATACGTACCTAATATAGCATCTGCCATCTATCTACAAAATGGGATGAGATTTTGCTTATCTTGTGAGACCCTTGAGACCATTAGATGAAACTAATAGTTATAATATATGTTAAGATATAACACATTAAAATTGTTTATAATAATCAGCAACTGCAAATCTATTCAGCAATAATCCAATCCATATCTCACTCATCCTTTCATACATTAGAAACAACCCTTGAGAATGTATGTAGAGAAAGTTTACCTATTAATCTAAGTAATTATTGGCAAGTGGAATCAGTATTTGCTCATGAATTAGTGCTATAACATAAGCCTGATTAATTATGAGAGCCTCAACATAACAAAATTGCGACTTCATCAGAATAGTCGATATAGAAAACTAGACTCTTTCAATCGATTTAATATCTAAGCGTGACGGTGTCTAATTAAAAACTAAATTGAGCAACTTCTTTCATTAATTTTAACGTTTAAGCAAACCTTGCCTTCAAGTTAATACAGCAATTAGGCGAAGAACGTAGGGTATAATGAAATAAAATAAAGTGAGAAAGTAAGAAAGTAATACAGCAAACAACAAAACAGAAAACACTTTTGACGAGGGTGGACAAAGCGATTAGCGCAACTGGCTAATGGCGGTGAGCGGTGCTGACCGGAACAAACGAGCATCGTGTACTGTGTACACTCGAGTCGAGTTTAGTTGAGTTGAGTTGAGTTGAGTCGAGTTGAGTCGCATCGGATGCCAGACAAGTCCTGCAAGTGCGAAAATGTGGCTTAAGGAAACTTAGTAACAAAATAAATAAAAAAAAAAAACACAAAATAAACAAGGAGCGAAAAAAGGACAAAGAGTATGAGCAGGACATGTGTTTGCGTAAAGGATTTTCACTTTGTCGTTGTACATAGTTGGCTGACGCTGCGCGGTCGCTTGGTATGCCTGTGCCTGTGCCTCTGCCTGCGCTGGTGCTGATGCTGGTGCTGGCGCTGGAGCCGGATCCGTCCGGCCACTTGTCTTTATTAGCGTTTTCGCCGCGCCATTTGCTGCTCGGCTGTGTGGCTGCTGTTGACGACAGGAGTAAAGGACTACTTAACGTAACACAGGGATGGCATACAAGTGCGCAAAAATGTGGCAGGACAATGCTGCGGCTGCTTCTAGTCCTGCTGCTGCAATATTTGTTGATTTAGTTTATCGTGCGCGGCAAGACTAGGTTGGGATTGGTAGTGTGCAGAGTTGGAATTCGCTAAACTTTGTGGTTATTAGCGAAACTCGAGTGTGAAAATAAATAATTCGCACTGTGCTCCAAGCTAATGGCCTCCCACATGCACAAATATTTACTGCACACATGCGTGTCGCTCCACCCCAACCTCCTCCCAAGGGGCGCATTGGCAAGCTGAACTGGTGGCGAAATGCGGTTTTAGTGCCTTCAGCAACTTGTTGATGCGTGTCTCGTGCAACTTGTCAAGGATTATGCGTTACGCTCAAACACGGCGTTGACAATTGCGAATTTTACTACTGCCATGCTTCATCCTTAAGGAAGTTCATTGTGCGCTGCATGCGGCAAGGGAGCTTATGTGCGCCAGAACTGCTCGAACTAATGCGTTAAAGTCAAGAGTGAACGCTTTGCAAAAAGTGCCCGCAAAAATGAAGTTGACAGTTGCTTCATAAGCATATGCAAAAATATTTGGCAGCCAGATGAATTGAAGTTTTGACTTCTCTTACACTTGCTGGTGGGAAGATGGATGAAGTAATAAAATATGCGGGAAGCGCATGTGGCAGATACGCATAAATATGCAAAGATATGCTGCATAACGATGCTTAGGAAGCCAGACATTTTGCTCACCAATTAATAAAGCAAGGAATTCAATAATTTCACAGAATTGCACTCAATATTTCTAGACAATCCACCCTACTACACTCAGGGCCAGAGAACCAATGACATTTTTAGTTCTATACTTTTTAAGTCAACCTAGATGAGTTCGATTTTATTTTTTAAATTTTGCTGTGAGTTATTTTTTGTGGTTTATTTAGTTGGTAAAATAGGTTTGCTATTTTGAACCGCAGATCGTGTTTAGCTTTGTAGTTGAAGTTGATATTATGTTATATATCAGGTGCATTTTGTTCCATAAAAGCTTCGACTTGATAATAATAAACTATGTCGTAGTCATGGCCAACATTTACTTTTACAGCATTGAAACCCTAGCAGTGCAATGACTTTCTTTCCTGCTTATCTTCAACTTCCAGCCTCCTAAGCAGATTAACTACTCTCCTAAACATAAGTTACAGAACCTTAGGCCACAACGAGTATATTCTTGCATAACTTTAATTAATCATTTCTGATAAACGTTATGCAAACCTATGTATACATTTAAAGCATCCTTTCACTATAACAATGTTCAAGCTATGCATATATAAGCAACTTATTAAGCATATCATTACACAGCATTGGCCTAATGGAGCAATGGCTCCTGCTGGTTTTTTCTTTTTTTTTTTTTTGTCATTATTATAAGCAAATTGACAGCTTTATAACGCTCGTGGCGTCATTAACGGACAACGCCAAAAGCATAATTGAATAGCAGGCATGCCTGTACAATATAACAGGCGCAAAAAGGAATGAAATCAACGACAAAGGACACACACACACAACACGTCTCACATGCGTGCATTTACACTCACACAGCAAACCGAATATCAACATCTTGACGCTTAATTTCATTGTTTCATAGTTGATGCTGCTGCTGCTGCTGCTGCTCCTGCTGCTGGTGCTGTCGCTGTTGCTGAAAGTTGCCATTGTTATGTTGGTGCGCCGGCTGTCTGCCTAGCGCACGAACCGACTGACTGACTAACTGAGCAACTGAGTGAATGGCTGTGCCTGACTGTGTGCCTTCCTGCCTGCCAGAGCGAGTAACATGCATACGTCGTTGACAACGTCATTAATGTTCTCGATTTCACATATCAAATTGCTAACTAGCGCAGCAGAATACGTATACCAAAGCTCAGAGGCAGCGGGGAGCATGGTGCACAGGGTGCTTTTATTTTTATACCCTGTACCAAAAAACACTAAGGAGTATATTAGAGTTGTGCAAATGTATGTAACAGGCAGAAAGAGGCGTGGCAGTCCCCACAAACTATATATATTCTTGATCAGCATCGAAAGGCGAGTCGATCTAGCCATGTCCGTCGATCTGTCTGTCAGTCTGTATGAACAAACGGGTCTCGGAAACGGTTAGACCTTGAACCAACAAATTTTGCACATAGACTCTCGTAATCCATAGGCATAACGAGTTTATTTTGATTTTTCGATATTCCATCTATAACATATAGCTGCCATAGGAATAATCGGCCGAAAAACACATTTACTAACAAAAATCTTGTTGTTTTTCAAGATATCGTTACCAAATTTCGGATTTTATAATTTTACGTGATATTCAATCATATGCCTGATTATGATATATATGAGTTTACTATAACATATAGCTGTGATATGAAGTATCGGCCGAAAAATGACTTTTACCATGCTAAAGTTTTTTGTTTCTTGAGATATTATTAAATAATTAATAAAAAATAATATTATTGAATTTTGGATTGGTTACAGGGTATTCTATAGTCGAGCGTGCTCGACTATAGCTCTGCCATTCTAGTTTTTTTTTGTTCCTTTTTGCGCACAAAGCACACACAAAAGCACACTTGACGCGCCAAACTAGCTGCAAAGTATATGAAACCGAACTAAACCCAAGCATTGCATGCCGATACGCCAGCAAAGCCGACAAGTTTTGCCAACTAATATTATACACATACATGCATACGGGACGCAGGGCAGGGTAGCAAGTTAAGTTGGCTCGAGTTGGAGAGCTTATGGCTTATGCTGTATACCTGTTGCTAGCCAACCAACTGAAATCCATCGTCTGCCTGGCTGCCTGACTGCCGAACTGCCTAACTGCGACCCTACGACCTTTTTTATTCTTTTATTTTTAAGCCTTTATACAAACCAAAAAGTTAAAGCCTGCTAGTCTTTTAGTTGGCAGCTGCAACGGCGCCAGCGACCCCAAATCATTTTTGGCTACTACGCACAGCAGCTGCGAGGTCCTCCCTCCGTAGCCCGTCAGCAGCCCACACTGTGACGCAACTAAGTTTTCATGTGTTTGGAAGACGTTTTCGCAAGAATTTCTGACACGCTTGACATTGAGTAGCTTGCTCGAATTTTCTGCCACACATTGCCCGCACTGCACTCTGCTGCCCCCCGAGGCTTAGTTGCTTGTTCGCTCACTTAGCTGCTCGCTCGTCTATCTTTGACTCAAACGAGCTATTAGCCGAAAATGCTCTACGCAGTCATTGTGCGCTTTTGTTGCTACACATACATGACAAACATGAAAGCAATTAAAACTTCTGCAATAAAATTTTGTACGCCACACGCATGCAGTTATAGATACATTTGTATCTTTGTATCTAGAATACAGAGATGTAGTCAAGTGCATATTGAAATTTTGTTTTGACTTATTTTGGCTTCAACTTTTAAGCGATTAAATGCCACTTGGATCTCTTCGCTGCCAAAACCATTTGGCTATTTGTGCATTGCTTTTGCGCGCTTGTCCGTCGGTGGTCCTGTCTGTGTTCTGACGCAACTGTCACTTAGCAGGGAATCATGCAAAAGTTCGACAACGATGCAAAAACATTGCGCGACACGGCAGTCAGCTGAAAGTTTTGCCTGTGCGCCAAATGCGCCAAATCTTCAGTAACTGAAATTGGCAAAGTTTAAGCTGCGCTGTGCTTGGCTAAGCTTAACTAAGCTTGGCCATGCTATGCTCTGCTGGCAGAGACAGCCAATCGACTACAACAGAATCAAGTCATAAGTTAATTGTCTCAACTGTTGCTTGGCGCATTTCTGCTGTGACTATTGAGGAGTCACGTACGCGCAAAATTCGTTGGAAAAGCAAACAAATTTTCTACTGTGCACATGTTTTACAAATAATCGTAGCTAAGTACATGTTAACAGTAACTAGTTTATTTTTTTTTTATTTTTTGTTAATATTATTAGACGTTTTCCAAGCAGTGTTCACAGCTCAAAAGCATTTTCAAGTGCTTGTAGAAAACTGGTGAACTGGTTCTTGAGTTATTAGTTGTCCCTGTAAATACGTGTCCAAAAAAAAAAAATAAAACAATGGCAAACTAAGTGTAAACAAATTTAATTCACTGTCATATATGTTTAGTAATAGCCAAGCCGAGATTCAGCTTTGCTTTTATTTTACTCATTTTTCGTTACTAGTTTTTCGCAACCTTGCAGTACTTTTTCCTTCAATGCAATTTACATATGCACGGGGAAATTATTTTTTATCTTTAGGTAACTTGTTTGACCTATGAGTTCTATGAGTAAAGTTTCTTTTTGTTACTAATCATTATAAGCTAATTGCATTGACTATATTTTGCAATATATTGCAAAAGTTTTGTTGATTTAATTGAATATTGTCTAAACTATGTTTAAAAAAAAATAGAAATACTCAAGCATACCATGCTAGAACTTGATGGTCTAGAACTTGTTTTTACAAGATTATTAAGCTTATGAAGTCCATATTAATAACTCATAGCTCAGTTGAGTAATATAGTTTAATACTAAAAAAATTAAGAGCCTTCATAAAATCTCTAATGTCCTTAGGATAACGCTTAAAAAAGTCTGCAGGTTATATTTACTTTTTAATAGTCTGAACTTCCCTTGTGCATAGTGGCACTTTTGTCAACACTGAGCCACTCTGATATTGATAGGTTTAACCTAAAATCTGGTTTAAAGTTAGATCAATTGGACAACTTTACTTAAGCAAACACTTCTCTATGTCTCAAACTTGTATTTCATATATTCTTTGTTTTTTTAAGGAATATATGCAGGCAAAGCTGACATACAAACTGTTGCCACAGCAGGGAGGAGGAGTACTGCTAAAACAACAGGCTTATTTATAACTTCAATCATCCTTTACTTTATGAGTGCATTCATTATGACTGCAGTGAAACAGTTGATGACATTCTTCCATCTTGTGCCTTGGGTCTGCTTTTACTTAGATGACTCAAACAACTTAAGCAGAAATTGCTTACGTTGTCATAATTGCATATCCTGCAGGCATCAGCCTTAGACAAGTTTAGCTCAGTTTTAAATGAAACGGCACGCAAAGAAAATGCAAGCCACCTACACAACCACCAACACAGCAGCGCCGACTAAAATAATAAGAGGCACAGACAACGTCAGAGCAGAGCACTATTCAAGGCTAAGGGCAAGGGCAACAACATTCTGCTGGTATCTGCATGTACTCGCCTTTCGTTTTATTTGCAATTTTTGCTTGTTTGTTTTTTTCTTTTTTATTATATGTATGCATTTTATTGTTTCTTTTTTATGACTTCTATTTTGTTTTTTTTTTTTGTTTATATTTTTATATTTATAAGCAGCAGAGACGCCAAGTCAACAGCAACTTCATGTAATCAACTGTTGTCTGCATTAACTACTTAACCTTTGCAAGTTAACCAAGTCGAAAGCCGCCTGAGCATTAACCTTGCAGCCGACAACAACAACAGCAGCAAAAGCACCTACTCCTGCCAGAGCTGCGTAGCCAGACTCCCACGACAACTCATTTATTTGCATAAGGAGACGCTTGCAGGCAACACGTTACAAAGCGACGCGACGAGACGCAACGCTCTGTTTGAGCCGCATATGAGACGAAACTTTCAGGCCTAGGCAGTCATTATTTTAATATGCAACAATAACAACAGCAGCAGCAGCAGCAGCAGCGGCAGAAGGTGCAGCAGGAGTGACAACAACATGCCTGCACATAGCACACATCTGCACAGCAGTTCTGGATTATCGCAAAGTTGAGCGCCTGCAGCATACAGCATGCATGTCATAAGCAACATTTCTGCTGTAATTGTTGTTGTTGTTGTTGCTATCTTTTTTTCCTTAGCTTTGTAGCTTTCTTAACTATTCTGAACAGGGCACTCACTCCCACACATGCCTTGCCTAGCAAGCCAGTAAGGCACGCCAGCAGCAATGAAACAAACAAAACAAAACAAAAAAAAAAGGTTTCTGCTGTTGTTGCTAAGGCAGTCGTTGTTGTAGTTATTGTGATTGTTGCTGCTTCTTCTATGTTAACGCGCCTTTATAGAAAGTTTAGTGAGTGGCAGAACTGAAGAATAACTAAAGTGTTTTTGTTTCATTTGCAGCCAAAGCCGAATGCAACAACAATAACAACAACAGAATAAATAATCATGAAAAGAAGAAGTGCATAAAAATAAAGTTTACTTTTCTTAACAATCGCTTTGGCACACCCGATGCCCAGCAAACACGCTCTGCATGCGTTTTGTTTGCTGTAATACAAAGAGCAACAGACACAGCCAACAGCAACACGAATGAGAAAACAAAAAAACGAAAACGTTGGCACAAAAGCACAAGCAGCGCTGCTGCCGACGCCAACGCCAACGCCGACGCCGACGTTGACTACTATATGCTATACTGGCCTGGCTAGCCTATCGGCTGACTGCGCTGCCGCTGTCATTATGGCGTCACTTGGCTTGAAGCTGTTGCTGTTGCTGTTGCTTTTGCTGCTGCTGTTGTTTGGGGAATGAAATGAAATAAATTGTATTGGTATGAGTGCGGGGGCTGCGCAGGGCGACTGCATGGTGGCAGGCATAAAACGTTATGAAGTCGATTTAGCACAGCGTGTTGAAGCAGGAGCGTTGGGGGGAGCGTTCAAAGCCGGTTTGTGTCGTCATCAGCAAACCAAGCCAAGTCAAGCCAAACATAGGCAAAGCTTAACATAGCGTGCTGTGCTCTGCTCTGGCATGCTCTCGCCTGCCGATACCGCGCCGCCAAAGTGCACATGCTGTGCTAGACACCCCCCTAACTCCGACTTGCATTGTGCTTACTTTGTTCGTTGCTTTATAATTTACAAAATAGACGAAGAAGTAGAGAAAAACGTCTTGGTGCTCCACCGGTGCTCGCTCATAAGATTTTTTTGTCATATGCCGTGTATGCCCCACCAACGCGCCTGCACCCGCTGTTTTGCCACACACACACACCCCGCACCGTACGCTCGCCAAACGTTTGTACTTGCTGCTAATGACGATGATGATGGTGTTGATAATGCTGATGTTGGTGATGGTTCCGAGAACAGGTTTGTATTTATTTATTTCTTTTTTTTTTTTTGTTTTTTTGTTTTTAATTTTATTTTACTTTGCTATTATTTCTCACACCGTCTCTACGTTTATTTTATCTTCGTTTGTCTGTCCGTCTGTCTGATGGCTTTGCTTGTCTGTTTGTCTCCTGCGCGCAGTTGTTGCTTTAAGTTCATTACGTTACTTTATTACGTATTACCTTGCTTACAGCCAAACCACTCAGCGCCACATCGGGTGCGAATCCTTGCGACGCCATTACGAAGCATCAACTTTAGTAAAGTTTCGTGTTCTCTGTTCTAAGTCCTGTTCTGTTTTGCTTCGTTTCATTTCATTTCTAAATTTGAAAAGAATATCAACTGACAAAGGTATTTCTTATATTTATTTTGTTTGGCTTTTTTTTTTTTTTAAACATTCTCACTCTCACTCACATGACACATACGTAGACGTACAGCATTACCTCACTAATTCGAACTTTCGGTAATAAAGACTATTCGGTAGTCTGGACAGCTCAATGATTCGGATAGTTTAAAAATTTCACCTATGCCATTTGAACTCCATACACAATTTTGAATTGTAATTATTTTACTATCGTTTGTTTTATTTTGAAATAAAAAAGAAAGAAGAGAAGATGCATAATGAGAGTTGCATGCTTAGCAGCTTCATAAACATTATTATACCTGCCCGTATAAGCGAGGCTTTGCTGTACGCATTAGCACTCTCTCTCTCGCAATCGCACTCGCTTACTCCTCAAACTCTTCCACGAAAACGTACTTCGGTTCGCTTGTTGCTTGCGACAAATACAGCTCATATTGTTGTTGTTGTTGTTGTTGTGGTTGCCGTTCTTATTTTCGTATGTGTTCTTGTAAATCGTCTTCTTCTTCATCTTCTACGTGCATTGGCAGCTTCATGTGGACTTCTTATTATGCTGCACTGTCACTCTCTCTCTCGTTTGCTCTCGCTCATGTTACCTTTATTGTGGCACGTTAAGTGTTGCTGTGCTGCTTGTGTGTTTCTTTTTTTCTGTTTTCTTGTTTCAGTTTTAGTTGTTACTTTTATTACACTTTTTTGATTACTTATACATATGTTTTTGCTCTGATTCGCTTGTTTTCAATAAACGTTATGATGATATTTTATGCTTCTTGGCGCTTTTTTTATGTTTGTATGTACATATGTTCACTGTTACGTTGTTGTTATTCTTGCCGTAGTTAGTCATAGGTTGTGCAACATGTTGCCAATATTTTCTGTTGCTGACAGTTTAATGTGCAACTCGACGACATTTTTATTGCTTTGTTAGTAACTGCGTAACTATTTGAATGCACTTTCATAATACATGTGACGTAGTTAACGAACTAATTAAATGTATGCACGCGAAGATGTGACAGTTTTGTGTTGTTGCAATATAAGAAACTTAAATCGCGCAATTAAAAATACGTATTCCAATTACAGCAGCCACAACATTATGGCCATGTTGCACTAATTACAGCAAACAACATTGACTGGCTGATGTTCTTAGGTATACATGTATTCATCTGAACTTTGTGTGTGTGATTATAAACTAACGGTTCCTTCTAATTTACACCCACCTTCGAATAAAACCATAAATTCGAAAAGAATTTTAAAAGTTCATAATTTCCGCTAGTTTAAATCTTTAATATATAGATTTTCGAGTTAGCACTGTATTACCAATCTCTACTTTTTCAATTTTCATTTAGAAAAATAAATCCGAACAAATAGAAAAGGATTAGCCAAAGAAAGTTTATAGATCTACATATCCATCTCTGTCTCCAATAGGCTAACTTTGTAAACTGCAACGTTTAAGACTCAAAAGTTACTTTAAATGTATTTTGTATTTTTCTCAGTTGCTTAAGTTAAAACTCTAACCAATCGCTTGGCCTGCTGTGGCGTTTTCTTATCTAATTTACATGCAAAGCGATCAGCGCCTAGAGCCTGAATAAATACAAACCGATAACAGTGAAGCAAATCACACTTGACCCCAAAAAAAAAAAAAAAGAAAAAATAAGAAAAGGTCGCTACATGGTGTCTTTGATTATGCATGCAAATTGGTCTACTTAAGCCAAAGAACAACATCTGCCTCATGAGCCAACTTGGCCGAGACTTGGATGTTGTGTGTGACTGCATGCCATGCGTGAATCCATCTATCATCTGTGTATGTGCACATGTAACTGTCAATCTCGAACGTGTACACGCAAAGTATCTAAGGCTAATCGCTCATCATAAGCAAATGCCACAAACTGTTTTTTAATGAAACAAAACAAAAAACGCACGAAAAAAAAAAACATTTTGACCTTTTCTGACGCTAGCGAATAAAAAGCGTAAAGCAACCAAAGCAAAGGAAACAAAAAACTGTAGTGCATAAAAAAGTAAAGTAATAGCAAAATGTACATAGCCAGCGCGCAATGCCAATAATAAATACAAAAGCAACAACAACAGCAGCAGCAACCACAGTGGAAAAAGAAAACAGCGATTGAATACGAATTTGTGTAACTAATCTAGCGTGTAGAGCCGAAAGCACCAGCAGCAACACCAACAACGACCAAGCAGCAACAACAGCAGCAGTAAATAAATAAAAGTCACAGTTAGCGAGACGCTGCCAAACTGCAAACATCGAAGCCGATGCTGAAGCTGAAGCTGAAGCCGAAACCGTAGCCGAAAAGCAAAAGCTAAAGCAATTTGAAAACGTCTTTTACAACTTTGGCTGTGCGACTTGTATCTGTGTTGTTGTTAGCTTGTATCTTTTGCCGTTTTCGGTTTTTCCGTTTTTTTTCGTTTTTTAGTTTATTTCTTCTGCTCTTTGTGTTTTTTGTCTGTACTTCTTTCGTGCGCTTTTGCCATACAAACTTTGCTTGGCGCGCTTTACGGCGGCCACAAAAACAAACACACCAGCAGCAAGCACACAACGAAACAGTCTGGCAGCAGCAGCACAAAGGCAACAACAACAACAGCAATAACACAGCAGCAACAGATACAAAGCGTGATACAAATACACGTGAGCCAAGCTGAAGTTTTTGAAACCAAGCCGAGCAGCAGCAGCAAAACTGAGCAACACAACAAAAGCAGCAAAAAAAAAAAAAAAACAATACAAACAAAAACAAAGCAACAACAGGTACAGTCGCAGTTTACGGTCATCATAGCCAAAAGTTGTGTGCAAGTTAACAGCGCACGAACTGGTTCAAACTGGTTACTAACAGAAGTTGCATGCATGTGCTACAAAATTCGTTTGTCATTTTAGGCATGTGTGTGTGACGGTCGCCTTGCAAAATGTTGTCACTCGTCAGTGTGTGGGTATCACAGATAGCGGGTGAAAAGTTTGTAATTCTAAGCAAATTCTGTTAATTTAACATTATGTTTTTGACAACAACAAATGTGGAAAAAAGCACCGAAGCAAAAAAATGTGGCTGCGAACGTGTTTCATTGCCAGAATGTTCCGATCTGTGCGCGTTTCAAAACAGAGACGGGCTTGCTCTTCTCCAAAACCCGGAGCTCGAGTTTTGCGTGTAAATTTGTTGTTGCGGCCTGAAAACCATCTTTAAAAATGTTACGATCATTGAAAGAGAGAGAGAAAGAGTTTTGAGTCTGAGAGAGCTAACTGCTGTTGCGCAGCATGTTGCTGCCACAAACTATTCGCAACATGTTGCCTCTGCTTTTTGTTTATTGCTGTCACATGTTTAAACTTTTGTGTTCATAACGCATAAATCTCAATTTACTGCTGTTAGTGTGTGTGCGTGTGTGTATGTGTGTGTGTTGCGGCGGCTATGACATATTTTTTAATTTATGCATGCTGCCCATAGGGGTGCAAGCAAACTTATGCCACGCGCCACAAGTACTGCATGCGATAGAAGTAGGCAAATGGAAAATAATAAAAAAAAAAAACTAAATAAATAAAAAGAAATAATGGCAAAAGGGTGTAGTTTTGTTACTTTTTTGTGTTGTGGTCAGCGCTTTACGGTGGCCGGCGAACAAAGCGAGTAGCGCAAATAAGCCGGCAGACACTCATCTGCACTCTACATCGCACAATTCGAAAGGGAAAGCTTGGCATGGCATGGTGTAGGGTATCTAAGTCAAGTTGCGCCTCAGGCATGTAAGCTGCACAAATGCTTGGGCTTGAGCATGGGTTTTGGCTGCCACGTGAGCGGGTGGGTCGAGCTTCTGTTTCGTCATCGGTACATTAGTCCAACATGGCTTGTTTTAGTTTGTGTTTTGCTGCTTGCTTTCAGTTTCGAAAGAATAGAGAAAAAATGCTTTAATGCAAATCGCCAACGGCAGCTGCAGGCCAATAACAACAACAACTACAAGCACGTTGGCCGAGTTAACAAAAAAAAATGAGCATTAAAAGCTTAGTTGCATCTACGCCAGCGCCAAAAGCAGCTTCACCCACAGCAACAACAACAACAACAACAACGACAACAACCAAGCTGCATAGCCCACAAAACATAGCATGTGTGTCGTATGCGTCTGCACTATAACCCCTGCCCATTCCCACCTCACCCCACCCCTGTATTTTCACATGCCACTTGCCGACCCCGTTGCAGGGATATGCCACAGCAGAGTGAAGCAGCAGCGCGCACTCTTACACAGACTTTGCATGTGAATTGCATGCTTAGTGCCACAGCAGCAGCAGCAGTAGCAAACATCATCATTAACAACATGCGCATAATCATCAACATCAACAACAACAACATCTTTGCCAGCAACATCATTCTCATCGTCGTCACAGTCGACGTCGTCAACGGCATCATCATCAGCATTTTGGCTGGCCGTGTTTATGCTGTTTATGTAAAAAAATGCAAATTCATTGTTTCGTACAATATGGCCAAAACTGTAACAGCAACACAAAACAGCAAACAGCAACATAACCAACAACAACAACAACGGCAGCAGCAACTGCCACAACAGAACAAAACACAAGTACAGAGTAGCAACAAAACACAATAGCAAAGAGCAGATGCAGCTTAACTGGTAACCAAATAGACACGCACACACACACACACACACACACACACACACACACACACACACACACACACACACACACACACACACACATAAAGCGACCGACTCCTACTCGCTTACATGTGTTTGGCATATGTATGCGCCCATCTACCAAATGGGGGGTCCTACCACACCCCATAGTTGGATCGTGCAAGGCAACCGCACTCCGAACTATCCACGCAAGTTTCTACTTTGGCCAACTGGCAGCGCGTTTCTCATTTTCGGTACTTTTGGTCAATACCCTACTGAAGGCACAGTACAGTCATGTGCTAGTGTTGAGGTCCTATAGTCTATGGAACACTTATTGACGATCAGCGCCTAAAACCACAAATAGCTGAACAACTGCAACAAAGTAGGGTACGAGTACAATATGACAGAACTGCAACAAAAATAAAATAAATAAATTTTACTGTCCTGAACTTGATTTGACTAAGTGTCTTGAAATGAATGCAGATCTTAAGGATCTTAAGATCACATCCTGCGACTCAACAAAATTTAGCTGCGATTCTTGCATCGGATTTCGATCATTTTAACTCTCGGCCACTTTTCTATATTACATGACATTCAACAAATGTTTCCCATAGTAAAGTAGCCTGATTATGTAATGTTAAACACAAATTGTTCATAAAAAAGCGAAAATATAAACTTCTTCCTTTATCCCTTAAAAATTGGAGCATTGCGGATTGATAAATTCATGTCTATTTGCTTTTATGAGAAGCTATTCCAGTTTCTCGTTTTCAAAGAGTTGTGTAATGGTCAAGGCTATGGTCCAACTGCTGCAATTTCTATTCGATTAATTACCGAAATGAAATATAAATTACGGAAGTAATATTTTAAGAAGCAACAGTAAAGATCATTCAAAAAGCATCCTTTAGTAACAATTCCGCGGTTGTTTTTTTTTCTTTCTTTGTTTATTGAATAAAAATTTGTATCATGGTGTGATCAGTCGTAATTGAGTTATGCTGCATTTTGGCAACTGAGTTGGCCACAAGTCATCAAATGTAGGGTATTATTGGAGCTGCTGAAGAATTGTTTCGTTTGTTGTTGCATCCTGCCTAAGTTGGGTTTTTGTATTATCTAACCAAAGCGTTTATTATTTTTGAGCATTGTTGCTAATATGATGGTCTTCCTTGGGTCTGATGTTGCTTTTGCTGCTGTTGATGTTGATATTGCTCGCCTCAATGCTACTTTATGAATCTTCTCATAGAAACTGTATTGTAACATACATGAATCTGAGCAATGCACCGCAAACACACACATGCACCCACAAACACACACACACACACACACACACACAAGAGACATGGTCGACCGTAGCCAACCACTATTATAATTATGTACGAGAATTCTCCATGTGGCAATGAATATGCTTACAACAGAGCATCCCTACCTCCATCCCCATCCGCACCCGCACCCGCAACCGCACTTGCTCCATTACCCGCAGCCTTGTCCAGTCCAAACTTTACCAAACTTAACTGAAACACCCTACAAGTGTTTAGAATAATGCAACTCCCCCTTGCCCCCCACAAGCCACGTTGCATACATGTGAGCGTATGCGCCAGCCATGACGATGGGCTTCGCTCCCCGCTCACTGCTCCCAGCACCAGAATCGTTGTCCGTCTGCACAGTGGCTGCAACATGAATTTCAGTTTCTCGCTGAGGTGCCTTGCACAAATTTGTTTTATTGCCTGGAAAATGTTTAGTCGCTTTGTTTTTGTTTTTGTTTTCTTTTTTTGAATATTATTTTACATATTCTTATAATGTTCCTTTTTGTAGTTGAATTTTCTGTGCTTTTATTTTCGCTTGCATATGCAAATCAAACAAAACTTTGCATGTAAATAAAGAATTTCACTTTGATTAAATTTAGCAAGGCGCGCAAGTGCAACACAATGAAGTTGCCGCGAAGTGACGTGCATGAGTGAGGGATGAGGGGAGGTACGCCAGTAGGGGTGAACTTGCACCTCTTGCCAAGTGGCCAAGTTTAATATTCTGTTAAGCATGTGCTGCGCACTTGGGGCGCTCTTTTATTATTTATTATTTAAGCATGAAATTGAGCAGCACATCACATAATATTACTTAGGCCACAACCGGACAAACTGCGAGGACGCAAGCTTTTCATAAGTTTTCACATACAAAATGTATCCTCATAACCGGACGCGGACACTACATTTTACACAGTTTTGTTCAGAAAATCTCTCATAAGTGGACAGAAGAAATAAAACACACAAGCAAGAAGCTGCCTTTTGAGCTACTCTCACTGATACAATTATGCTCAGCGTTTTTTTTTTTTTGTGTTTCTCACTCTACTCACCAAAATCTCTCTGGAGTCATGATCAACCCAGGCGGAACTTCCGATGTTTTACTAGCAATTCATGCGAACTGCTTCTTGGCACGCGTCTTGACTATTCTGAGAATGTATACAACAACAATGCATTTGAGCTACTTACTTTTTTGTTTTTTTTTATTTTGATTTTGAAAATATTGATAGTTTTTATCATTCACATATCTGTGTACACATATGTATGTATGTATGTACATATGTATAATAAATAAAGAATAACTGAATCAGTGTCCTGCAGTAATTATTGCGAGCTTTAGTGTTATTTCTATATTTGTGTGCATTTCAATTGCTGAACTACCATTTGTATTAAAATTCTAAGATGATCCCTCTAAACTTCAACTACAAGGAACATTTGGTTTGCTCATTCAACAATTGTTAACATAGGAAATTGACTAAGCATACCAGAAAGGCGAGAGAGAGAGATAGAGAGAGAGTTCATTCGAATCAATAAGCGAAATCCCAATGTTTGAGATCAGCTAATAATTTCCTAGAATCATAAAAATCGGCAGCACATTGGTTCCGATAAATTTGCATAAGCGCAATGTGTGTACTTTCACTTAAACATGCCCACTGTGCAATATTTCAACGAAGCTCAGCTTATTGCAGAAACTCGTTTATTCAAGGAAAAGCAAAAACAAAAGGCAAAAGATTATCAAACGACAAATAGACAGAAATCCGCCTTTAAAACTTACTGCACTGACAATAACTAACTACAATAACAATAACAACAACCATAAGAACAAGAACAACACGAGCAGCAGCAATAATAATAGTGAAAACAATAACAACAAAAACAATGGCAGCAATGAACAATGAAGCGCCCAAGAGACAAACAAATTCAAATCAAACTGACAAAAGACGCTTAAAGTAGAACACACCAACAAAAACTATACTAACTACAACTACACAATCAGAAAAAAAAAACACACTCTCACTCATACAAACTTGCATAAATAATGTAACGAATGAGCGCCACATGTGTATGGGTATGCGTGTTGCCTATGTGCATGTGTGGCCATATAGTCCATGTCGGCATATAAGGCGACAACAATTACAACTATTGTAACATTAACAACAAAAACAAACGGCAACAACAAAACAGTTATTAGCTGCGCGCATACAATAACAAAAAAAAACGCTACGGCAGCAAATGCTGCCAATTAATGCGCTGGCAACATGCGTCGCCAACTATATTCATGTTGTGCTTCAAGTCGATTGGCTCACTCTCTCTCATTCTTGTTGTCTTGCAACAACGGGTTCACGTGCCTAGAAACATGTTGCTGGTGTAGATGTTGCGTAGCTTTGTTGAATCTAGTTGTGTGCAGTTGCAGCGCTGTCAACGTCGCTGCACGCATTGACGTCAACTGCAGCTGCATGTTGCTGTACTACATACATGTTGTAAACACACACATATGCATGTCGGTGGTGGTATCTGACGTGCAACGCTACTAGCAGTGTAACGCAACAACATTTTATAACGTCGTTTCGTCGTTACTAAACTGTTGCATCGTTAGACTACACTTCGTTTCGTCGCATACAAACACCCGCATCACACACTGTGTGCGCACATGTACACGACACAGTCATACACACGCACATGAAAAGAGCATAAGTGAGTTAGCGACTGAGAGAGAAGCAGAAGCAGCAGCGCAGCAACAACAAACGGCAGCCGGCCAAACGGCACAACATCGTGCTCGCCACAATTTCGTTGTTCGTTTTATTCGTCGCACATCGTCGTCGTTGTCGGTTCGTTGTCGTCATATCGTCGTCGTGGTTTAATACTGTGAATCACACGCCATAAGCCATACGCTGGCTCAGTCAGTCAGTCAAGTTAGACAAGTTAGTCAGTTACTTTGCTTACTGCTAGCGTAATAGAACGAATTCGTATGCAAAAGCATTGCACGGCTGCGTTCGACAAAGCCAACGAAATAAATTCAAATTCGAAAAATCGAAACAAAATAAAAATCACGAACGTCAAAAATTTCGTAGAAAACTAAAATTTGCGACTGCCTTTTCTTGGATTTTGCGCGCGTGTCTATATTTTTTTCTTTAGCCGTTACAATTCCCTTAAGTGGCGTTTCGAAATTCAAAGTTCGAAAATAAAAGTGCTAAGAAATTCGAAGAAAGTGTAACGGAAATATCAAGAACCCAAGGCACATAAGCAAGAGCCGGCCAAGAAAACAAACAAACAACCCAAAAATCAAAGGAAACGAAATTCGCACGAAAAAAATAAAATCGAAAAAATTACAAAGAAAATCGCAAAGCAACTGCTGCGCATGGGTTCAATAAACTTATACTGCCAACAACAACAACAGCACGTCTACTACAACAATAGTCAAAAGTGTTTTTATATTTAGTAACAAAAACCTCAAAAATAAAGAAAGAAATAAAATAATAGTTGACATATACACTTAAGCAGCTTTGAGCTCGCGCTGCCAACCTACCTACAAGTGCAAGTGTTTTGCTGTTTTACCTTTTGTGCAACTTTTTCTGCTGTTTGTGTGATTTCCTTTTTGCGCGAACCACACACCGCAACGCAACGCAACGCAAAGTAACGTAAAGCCAACGTAAGCCAACGCAATACGTCAAGTGACGCTTTCGTGTGTGTAGTCTTTATTTCGGGCAAGTGCAGCACAAGAAAAAAAGTATTAAAATATAAAAATAAATAACGGAAGTGCAAACGCGTGCATCAACAACAGGAAAAAATCTTACGAATAGTGTATAATAAAAACAGCATCAGCAGCAAAAACACAACAAAAATGGGTCGTGGATTATCCCAACAGCATTTGCTACAACAACACAATTCGCGCATGTCGCTGATCGTTCTCGTATTTGTGACCGCCATCTTAACAGGTGAGTGCAGTGACGAAGACTAAGCGCTTTAAGAAGAAGCAGATGAAGAAACTGTAGAAGAAGCAGAGAAGTGGTGGAAGAGCAAGAACTAACTAAGCCGTCTAAGCTGAAGTAGTGTGTTTTTTTTTTTTCATATTTCGTGCTTTCTCAAGTGTTGCGCTATGCGCGGAACTTGTGTTAGGGCAAGTAAGACAGGTAGATTGTATGTAGTATTGACTATGATATCATGCGTAAGTTATTTGTTAAACTTGTTCAGAAACAGTTATTGTGTAAATTGTATTTGCTTTATATTAAGTTTATCTGTTTTTTTTTGTTTGTGTTTTTAAATTTTGTTTAATGTTCGACAACTTTTCGAATTCGAATTTATCGCTAGTCGATATGGCTATATGCGATAAGCGATAAATTTTCATTTTTCCGATTGTTTTGTGACTAATTTTGTTTATGATTAAAAAAAAACAAGCTTTAGGCTGCAGTGAAAATATTTTTTTTTCTTGTATGATGATATATGTATTAATTTTCGAAGTTGTCGAAATTGACACTGCGCAGGCGCAAAACCAAGCCGAGGTGTTGCCGAAACGGTATCGAATCTTCAGCAGGATACCAGGTAGGGTGTTACTTTTCTTTTTTTGTTCTATAGCTATAAAGGAAAAATTGTTTGTATACGTCCTAAAATTTACCAAGTCTGAAAGGAAACCACTCATATAAGGGAGGTTCTCTCGGGTTCTTAAGGGAGGTTCGGAAGCTTGAACTAAATACCAAGAATAGTAATACTGTGAATGCTCAAAAAGATGACCTAATTAAAACGTTACAACTTTACGATTGTTACACCTTTTCGAATACCAACCTACAGTATCTAATTTAGTTTAATAAATAAGTACTTGCACACATATTACGTTTGCATGGGTAACTTTATTAAATAAAATTAAAATTAATTTCACATTACAAACCTTTCTTATCAAAAAAAGTCTCTTATCAAATTAGCCGCAGTATCCCCTTTCCGCAGACAATATAAAATTGTCGTCTTTTCTTTCAATTTTAGAAAGTTAAGTTTCTTCATTTGTATAAGAAAATTAAATGATTTGCTTGCCATCATAAAAATAAAATTGACGAACTAGAAGCTCAATGCATACTCATTAAAATTTTCAGAATGACCACAGATGCTAAATGCAGAATGCATTATTGTTGGGTAATATAAAGAACTAAGTAGTAATACCAGCTTGCTTCGCTACGGATTTGTTTTCTGTCCAGCTCTGTAACCATCTTTGACCCATTAAATGCATGAGAAAATAAGAAAACACTTGCTTTTTCTTTGTTCAATTAGTAGTTCCTTTAAATATCCTAATTGGAATCTGATAAAATAGAGCATAGTTCGGGTTTTCGTTCGGCAAGACAACTAATTTGTCGTACAACAAAATAAACAATAAACGTACGAATATTTTTGTGCTAATTGCTTAAGTGGCGAAAACAAAAAAGTGGTCACCTTTTTGACGATGACGTCATAACAGAGATTCAGCACATGGTACAACAATAAAAAACTGAGCGATATTTCAGCATTTATCACACTTTCTTACGTTAATGTCACAACGGAAGAATGAGCAATTATTGAGAGCGTAAATGGCCGAATTGTCGCTACCTAAAGCAGATTCTTGAATTTTAGAAAGACTACAATAACTGTACCGTTATTAATAGTTGATGTTCACATTTTTAAATTTTTTAATTTGTCCCACTTTTTGAGTCTATGGAAAACAAAATGCCCTATAGCCTTTGGAGTAGTTCAAATTATAGAGTAGTTAGCTTTTCGAGTGTTTACTGTATGCGTATAGTAAAAGAAAGTAAAAAAAGAGTTAGAATTAAGATTAATTGGAACAAATTGTATTTTTTAAACACCAATCTAACTCATTTAAAGCCTTATGCTGGCGCTTCGTAACATAAATACATAAATATATCGCTATAAATTTGATATTGCTTTCGTTTCAACTATTTAGTTCTTAACTCGTTTTGCTCAATCAGTTTAAAAATATTGCTAAGAAATTCTGCCCTCAAAAAGTGCGCATAACATTTATTGACATGAAGAATCATTGATTGTAGGGCATCAAAGTGAAGGAATATTGGTTCAGCAAAATATTTGGGAATATTTAATTATTAAAGTAGCTTATAAGGCCAAAAATTTGTCTAAAATGCTACCCATAAATGTGGCTTACAGTTGTTGACTTTGGTTATTCATAGTCTGAAGCGTACCTTGATGTGTAATTAGATGCCGTCTTTATCCACACTCATTTGCATCGGTGCAGTGATTCTCAACAGCAACTTAAGCGCTTGAGGTCAAATGTTATGAGATTGAAGCCACGTTCAAATATCTTTTGGCCTTGCGACTTACACTCGCTTCTTTATGTTTTGATTTTACTTTTGGAAAATATTTGTGTACGTTTGCTTTCCATCCCGCATCTGTCATCCAGCACACTAAGTCGCACATTGCTTCACTACACTTCATTTTGGTTTAATCCAATGCTCTTTGAGCACAACTTTCATTATGACGTACCTCGTTGCTGCGCCTAAAACTGTACTGTACTGTGCACAGAGCGGCAGATGCTAAGCAGAAATGACAGCAATGCAGACGAATATGCGCGGTGAAACGGGAGCAGCGCATAAAGTGTACGCAATGTAAATGAAGCGCAGGCTGGATTTGTTGCTGCTGCCTTCTGTCTGTCTGTCCGAATGTATCTCTCTCTGTAACATAAAACTACAAACCGAATGCGCTTTGACGTTTCTTGTATGTGCAATGTATTTTCTTGTATATTGTATCTTGTTACATTGCTGCATACTTTTACATTTTTATAAGGTTGCCTGACTATGCCAGCACATATAAGAAGCAAAAAAGAATGAGTTTAAAATAAAAAGAGAAAAAAACGAACAAATTTATATGCAACGCACAAAAACGTAAAGCGATGCAAAAAAATGGCAAGGCAGTAAAAAATATGTTTAAGGCTTTGGAGTTGACAACAGCCACAGCAAGAGCAACAGCAACAACAACAACAACAAAAATTCCATCAACGGTATCGCCAATGATGTTGCTGATGATGGTGTTGCGGGTGTTGCTGCGATGTTGGCGTTGACGTTCTCGACTTGCAATTATAAATGTTTAATGTACAACTGGATGCTTAAACATGAAAGCGTTATGTTTAATTTCTTCTCTGCTATCCAGCTTTTCTATTATTTTTTTATTTTTCCTATTTTAACTCATTTGCTTTTTGCCTGTAGCAAAAGTTCGTCGTTCTTTACAAAGTTGCATGAGTCATGTGTCCAGCGCGTATGACGTATACGTAATACTGCAAATTGCACCTATTAAAAAGTCGAACAACAAACAACTGAGTGCACAAATTCTGCATAATAAGTATATAAATAAATTATATATAATACATATAATAAATGTAATAAATAAATGCAATGAGGCGACAGTGCTGCGGGGCAAAACTATGGCAAACTACTGCACGCGCGCACAATTTGTTTTTGCCAAAGTTGACTTGCTCCGGAGTCAGGCATACAAAAAAAAAAAAAAAGCTTATGCAAAAGTCTTTTGAAACTGATATTTAAAAGAAACTGACGCTGCTCTGCGCTGCACTATCGCAATGTGAGATACCATAAAATGAGGTAAGCTAGCAGCTTCATTGCTCCAGCACTCATTCACATTCAAAGCGTTACGTTTGTGCTGTCCTTTTGATTATATTTTTTATTTTCTGTTTTTTTTTGTATTCTAATTTTTTTATTTTATACCTGCCACTACTCTTACTGCCATTGCTGCTGCCATACGAAAGACTTTTGCTTTGTATGCTTTGAAAGTTCTGCATGGCTTTGAGTGACATTTCTATGGTCACTTTTTTGTGTGTGTGCCTGCTAAGCCTTTTGACTTAAAAAAAAAAGAAAGAATTGTTGGATTTATGGGGAAGTAAATGTTGGCAAAAAAAGATTTTTTTCAAAATTTGTTGAAAAAAAATATAAGCTTAGCCAGCCAAGCATGAAATTCAATACTAATTGGCTTCCTGCAATTTTTACTTTCGAAGTGTAGGTTAGCTATTTTTTAGTCAAGCAAATGCTTCGCATATAACGTATACATATGCTGGAGATTTAAACGTGTGTATGTATAAGTAAACGTATCCATGTAAATGCATATGTATTAAATTATTGCAATTAGGTTACATTTAAATAAGCATTAAAGATTGTATTTGTATGTACATTTCGAGAATGGCACTATTGATCATCTGTAGATTGATACGAGTATAGCTTAAAGTTTTACGGAATATTGGATACAATTTCAAAATGCAGAAATGTCACATAACTAGACATAATAAGCTTGGCAACCGCCAAATTCTACCACTTTCCATGGCACTCAATTTGTGATTCATAAATAATTTTTTTTTTGTTTATTATGTGCTAAGTGTAGCTGCCATCGTGCTCAAAACTGCTGATTTGCATTTCCTTTGTGTTGATTTCGGTGCTGCTGAAGTGCAAACATTTTAAGGATGTTATTGTTTACTTACTAAATTGCTTAAGCACGCTAAAAGAGCTGCTGAAAAGCAGCGACAGCCAGCAGACATGTACAATATTTGTTAGATTATTTGCTTGAAATTCATCCGTTGTTTTTATTTTGGTTTTTTTTTTAGAATTTAGTATATTTAGTGCCTGCGTGTTTAAATAAAAATATCTGACATGAAATAAATCAAACTAATTTGCCAATTTTGCATCTTGCCCAAATAAACCCAGCATATGCCTGGCATCGCAACAGGCAAATCATCACATTTTGGCAAATTAACTTGAAATCGGTAGCAAATGTTTTGCCAAATATTTATTTATTATGGCCAACACTCAACGTTGCGGAAAACACACTTGCAATAAGCATGTAAAATTCGCGCGAATTTTCACAGAATTCTCGGCTTTAGGCATATGCAAAATAGATTTGTGCTGCAACAAAATATTTAATTAACTGCATAGAGCGAAATTGAAAAATCAAAAACCAGACTAAAAAAAGCAAAAATGAATCCATATGCATAATATAAAATAATATGCATAGAAAAAAAAAAAATAAAAATAAAAAAAAAAAAAACAAAAAAAATCTAATAGCAATTGGCAATTGCCGTCACTTGGCAGTTGGCTGTTGGCTGCATTTCATGCGAATTGCATTTTGCGTATACAGTCAATTCCACTTGGCAGCAACCGCACTTTCCTGCATATTTCGTTTAAATGCATAAGACAGACAAAATAGTGAAGTGAGTTCCACATTTACTTGCTTTTTATTAGCTTTAAATTTGTTTAAGTGTACTTTTCGCTTAGCGATACCTTTTGTTGAGAAAAAAACATAATTGGCTTACGATCATGTGATTTTGCTGCATAAAGCGCTATCTACAGCAAATTAGAAATGAGACTGCATCAACTTTTTTTTTTTAAATAAGAAACAGTCAAAAATTACTGAAAATTTCAATACTTAATGTTAAAATTGAATCATATATTTCTTAAACTTTACTTTGATGCAATAAAATTGTAATTAATTTGAATTTTTACTCATTGTATCCGAGGTTCAAAATCTGTTCGCTTAGCTGCACAAATGCATAAAATTGGTTGCAGCTAACCGAATCCCACTGTAGATGACAAATGAAATTCATGACTAATTCAGCATTGGCATGGAATAATTTGCTACGTGCTGTAACAAAAATAATGGCATGAATAAATATTCGTATAAAAATCTTGCTGCGTTTTGCTAACGGGAGTTTAACGCAGGAAGTTAGCAACGCTGACTGGCACGCCGCAAAGCGTGTAAATATGAATAAAAAAAATAAAATAAAAATTAAACTAATGTAAAAAATGTGCAATAGAAAATAATATATACTGGGCTGTCTGGCGCGAAATATTAAATCAACATTTTATGCGCGTTTTATTTATTTATTTAACATTTTGTTTTTATATGCACTCGTAATTTCATTTTTGTTTTATGGGTTTTGGTTTCATGTTGCTGTTTGAAAAAAATGCATATGCAATTTTGACTTTTGCCGAGCAGTTTTTGTTTTTCTTTATTATGTTTTTTTTATGGATTTTTTTTGCCAAATCATTGACATTTTCTTAAATGCTCAGCCAATCTACTGCCATTTCAGCTTTATGCCATTTTTTATTAGAAAAACCCCATAGCATTTGTCAGCTGCGTTGATATTTCACTAACATAAGCAACTGTTTCAGCACATTCGAGGTTTTATTTTTTAGTTTGTTGTCAAGCATAACGAAATGAATGTAAGTAAATTTAATTTTTTTCAAACCTTGTGACTTGAAGCGCGCATTAAGCCATAATAAAGAAACAAAAAAAAAAAAAAGAAAAAATCGCCAACTAACAATGCACTTCAAAATTTAATATATAAATTTTCTAATTTTGAAAACTTTGATTGTTTTTTAAAAAATACGATTATATAAACAAAGACATGGTAAATGGCTAAATGGGAGTTTCGAAAATTGAGCGTGAAAATCATGAAATCGGTCTTGTCTGCAAATATTTGCCGTAGATGTACAAATGTGGATTTATATAATATATATGTTACGGTGCCTCTTTGAGATTCAAAGTTTAGTTCGTGCTCACTCGTTCTCACTCAATGCAATGTGTGCCATGACGTATTTTGTGTACTAAGCTTATTGGGTTACGATTTCCCAGTCAATTTTTTTTCTTCTTTTATGCATGGGAATAATCTAAGATGGCCTTGATGGCATATGGTAGTGTGGTTTACTGGATCCTAAAATCTGAGATAGTTTCGATTCAATGGTGCTGCCTCGCTTAAAATTGCATTCTGGCGGCGTAGTTGATGATTGTCTCATCTGTGCTTCAACAGAATCGTAACTTATGCAGCATAAAGCTAAACCATATTTCACATGCGACTTGCATTTATTGCCAACTTTATGTTCCTACAACTAAACCACATTATTTATGTTACGAGCATTTGTCGCAGTGTATCCACAAATGTCAACAACACTTACCTGCAGACACCTGCCGTGCACACGTTGCTCCCCCCCTGTGTGCAACCACCGACGGACATTTATTGCAATTACTTTTAACTCTGTGCATCTGTATTGATTTTTAGCTTTACTCATATTTTTTATCGCTGGCGTCATCAGTCCCAAAGCGTACATTATTTTTTTTCCTCTATTTTTAGTTACTTTTTTTTTTCCACCGATTCGTTTCTTTTTCAACGACAACACGATGCGCTGCGATAAGATACAGTCAGAGCTGCAGTCACAGCCACACAGAGAAAAAGCAATGTGCAAAATCAGAAAGAAAACAAAAATGAATGAACCTCAAATGAAAAAACGACAAATAAAACGAACGTACCTCGTTGATTATTATTGCATTTAGTGAGAATTTTTTCTGGCTTTCATTTGGATTAAGTTGCGTATATGTTCGCATTTTCCCTATTTTTTTTAATAAAATTTTTTTTTTTATTGGTTTTCGTTTATAGCAAATTGTGTTTAATTTGAGCATATATTGTTTACTTTAACTTTATAGGCCAATTATTTAATGAAGAGCATGTTTTAAACACAACCCAGAATTGGAAGCATCAAAATGAACACACGTTGGACCGCATTGTTGTTACTTTCGCTTGGCATGTTGTGCTTACATATATGGTTTGTCCGCCGATTAGATAAGCTCTGCACCTTGCGTGCTATCAGCAAAGCAACAAAATCATAACTATTTGTATTTGATAACAAGGAAATGTGTTATGCACATATAGATTTTTGTTTTGTTTGGGTGCCGGCATATTTTTGACTTTTCATATGCGCAACGCATATAGTCTTGATTACCTTTAGTTAATGGGTAAAATGTATTGCCTGTATTTTTGCCTATGGTGAGTCAATAAGTTGTTGGAAAAATAAGTCAAAGTAAATTTTCTTTATTAAGTCATTTTTATTTGCTAACATAGTCTGTCAACATTTTTGAGCTTTTGTTACGTGGATAAATTGTCCTCCGTTGGAAAATCTCCCTTTTCCCCCCAAAGCAATTTATTGTATAAACCACTGAATGGTTGCTTATTGCTAGGCCTTCTTAATTAATTATGAAAAACAAAGCGGAAATTTTTAATAAAATTCTACAAAGTTCAGTAATTGAATTTCACTGGCGCGCACCTAAATGGAATCTGCTTTAGGCAGTTGGCTGCCTATGGCACGCGCAATTAACAACTTATTAGACCTCCTACCTGGTTTACGTTAATAATCAATCGTGCCAAGCGTCAAATCGTTTGTGTACAAGTCAAAGAGCATTTGACGTTTTTAGCATGTGTTGCCATTAAATGTTTGACAAGCCCAACTACAAAGGCACAATTTATCAAATTGACCAACCAATGCCGGCTTAGCACACAGACTACCCACCCCTTGGACGGACAGATGCCGGCAGCACAACTCACACTGCCATTAAGTGGCAATGCCCATCCCCCTGTGCGCTTGTCTAACGCACTGATTGGCATAAGGATGTATTGCCCATAAAAATAGACCGACTGCCGAGAGTAGTGTGCGGCATGCAGTGTGTCTGTTTCTATTTATATGGCTTTTGTTGCAGCACGCAGTCCGAGAGCTGCTGCAGTGTGCGACATGCAGCAGGCATGCAATGCAGGCAAGCGACATTTTGGGCAGTTTGTTGTAGCAATGTCGTGTGTCCCTTTTATTGCCGCCAGTCTGCTGCATAGTCGGCCGGCGTGTCTCCTTGTGTGTGTCATTGTGGCACTTGGGCGTTGCATGCAATTTAGCAACACTCGACGGACTAGCCGTTGCACATTTGCGGGCATATCAAATGTGGACAAGCTTGGCATGCCATCAAAATAGTTAATTACACACTTGCCAGATAGTCGGTAGTCGTCAATGCTTAGTAACAAGTAACGCAAATCCGGCGACACAATTGCTGCATGTTGTAGTACGATTTTATTGTCAGTGTAGCTGTAGTTTAATTTTTTTTTTCGTCGTTTTGTTATTTTGTGTTTGGTGTTAAATGTGAAACAATAACATGACTAATTGGAATGTGTAGCTCACACAATACAACACAACACATACAGAGACACAGACACACAGCATTGACACACAATGCACTGCAGACAAAGAAAGACGAGAGGCAACTGAGCAGTCATTGCTGCTGCGGCTGCTGCATGTTACATTCATAACAAAACAGTTTAATTATATTTACGTAAAAAATTTCACATTTATTGTCAAGTCAAATATTTGTGCTGTGTCAATCCAGCACACAGGCAGTACGTCCGTCCCTCTATCAGTCAGTGAAACAGTCAATTCTTGTAGTCAGCTCTTGCGGTAAACAGTTAACAGCAGCGACGGCAGAGGCAGAAAAAAATGTATCAAGAGTAACCCGAATTGTAAAAAATTGGGTCAGTCAAGTTCTGTAAATATTTGATGAAAACAAAAGCAAGCACGTAAATGATTAAAAATTAAATTAAAAACATCATGTAGTCCACAATAAAACAACACAAAAAAAAAAAGAAAAAAAAAATACGAACCCGACTTTGAGTTGTAAATACAATGATTAATTTTCGGGCATCAAGTTAAATAATTAAGTTGCGCTTTTTTTTTATATTTTGCGCGCGCGGCTTCTCCCTCGACTGAATGCCAACACCCATTGAGTAAACAAACGAACGGCCGAACAAAGAATCGAAAAGCTGAAGAAATACTAAACTAAAAAAAAAAAACCAAACAAAAGCAACAACTCAACAAATAAATAAATAACAAAAAAAAAAAAAAAAAATTCAGAAAGACAACAAAACGAACGAAATGTAGCACACAGCGAATACATGTGTGCAGAGAAAATGGTTAACATTATTAACATTCATTTTGGGTCGATGTGACTTTGTTTACTTTTGCATACGCTATATTATGAAAATGCATTTGTAGTGGTCGGTAGAGTTGTAAAATGCATTAATTATTTATTCGAGTATTCTTCATTTACTCAATAAAAAACATGAAACTTGAAATGTGTAATAACAAACAAGAAAACACTTAAGTTATTTTGTACAAATAAACTTAATTATTATTCATTATTAAGCATATTCTTTTTTGAGATGGGAAAACAAGTTAAAATAAGATTAAAAATGAATAAAAAATAAAAAAGGAAATAAATACACGAATATCAATTGAATGCGTTATCTAAAAATAAAAACAAGAAAATAAGAATAGAAATAAAAATAATTTTGTTTTTATATCACTGAATACAGAAAATTTAATGACCTTGTTTTTAATACGTGGACACTAAAACAATTATCAATCTTATAATTAAATAAATAGAAAATTAATAATCCATGAATAATATTAGTAAATACAATATAAGTAAAAATAAAAAAAATTATGTATGTTCCACATACAATATATAATAATAAATTATTATTAAAATAAACAAACTACATTTTCAGCGCAGTAGTAATAGTTTCACATGCAACGTTAAAAATATAAAATGAAATGAATGAATAATAATAATTAAAGTAGATAAAAAAAAATTATGACAATTAAAATCAATAATAATTTACTTGTTTATCGCCAACGTAAATGTTGAAATTTAAGTAAATATTGTATGGCACCTTAGCAGAGTCTAAAAAATCAAAAAAGGTACTTTAAACTGATATACCTTTGAGGGTCCAAATAGGAAAAGGTTAGGTCAATAAGCGCTAAGAAGTTTTTTCTTTTGCTGATTTATTGGCTTCTGCGATACTTTTCCTTTGCCTCTGAGTTTTTGTCATTCGTTTGCTTATTAATATAATAAGCTCGTCTGTTATTTAGGTGTCATTACTAACTTGGAGCTGCTAGCGGTTGTTTTCTTCTTTGACGTGTGCATAGTGTGAATAAACGCTAAAGGGGACATGCGCCTTTCATTTGAAGACAGTTACGTAGCCACAAGCAAATTTCAGCTACTTATGTGTGTATTTTGTTCATATAGATAGACACCGAGTGTATACATAAATGACACAAAACATTAGTCTGATATGTGCTAAGCTGTTAAGCATATAGCGCAAACTTGGCACTAACAACTGACTTAACATTGTAGCTGGGCGCATATGTTTTCTGTATCTCTTTGATTATTTTTGCTAAGGAAAGAAACAAAAAAAAACAAAACTTGGGACAAAGCATATCTGAGCGGTTCTGCAAAAAAAAAAGGGAGAATACATTTATTGGCAACTAGAAAGAACTAAAGTAAAGCAAATAAAATAAAAATAACGTAATTACATTGTAAGGAACTCAAAATAAAATTATAAAAGTTACAAAAAAAAAAACAGTAGCAGAGACATACATATATAGTAACAGCAAAAGCAAGCGAAAAGAAAAGAAAGCCAAGAACCGGTTGCCAAGTATAAACAACTTAGCCATGTGTAACTGTTCGCGTATCTGTGCGTCACGTATCTGATCGCATATACGAGCCGGCGTATCTCTGTATGTGTTGTATATCCATAAGATATAATCAAACAAAGGCAAAGCATTTATGCCATTTGTTAACAATTCTGTTAGCATATAAACTAGTTCCCAACTTTGCCAAGTACACATACTAACTTTGCGTAAATATTTACAAAAGCGAAACCTGTTTAAAGCGTTTCTCCCGGCCATTTTTTTCTGCGTGCGTGCGTGCGTGCGTGTATGCGGTTTTTATTTGCATTATTTCTTTTTATTTTCATATTTTTAGCACCATGTGTTTTGACTTTAATTCCAATAAAAGCCAATAGGAATTTCATTGTGCAACTTATTAATATATTAAAAATAAATACATTTTTGAATAAATATTTATTTAATTAATAAATTTGCTGCTGCCAATCACATGTGCAAATTAAGTAATGAAATTGCCGCTTTGTTAGCTTATTTTCATATTTGACTAAAGCATGAAGTTCAATAGTCTAAAATTTAAATAGGCAATAACAATGTCTACATTACATTGCATTGTAAATCTGCCATTACATATTTAATGTTGTCATTATGTTTTCGCTTATATAACAAAACTTAAATATTGCTCATAATATTAATTGACATTTATATAAACATTGTGTGCATATTATGAGTAATTACACTAAATATTTTTATTGGCTATTTGTTATAATTAAAATTTAAACTGAATTTGTAAAAAACATGCGGGAACTGTTTGGTTTTTGTCATCACCACAGAAAGTGTGTTCGGGCTAAAAAAAACTGTTTTTAGTTGGTTCGTTTTTAGGTGTATTGTTTTCAAACTGCTTAGATTCGCAGTTAATATTAATGATTTATTATTTTTGCCATATCTAGCGAATTGCTGTAGATTGGGTTATTAGCATACATTTTCAGTTGCGGCCAAATTATGTTCATATATATGAGACTTAACTGCTTTTGAATGCTTCCTAATGTCAATTTAAAGTCAGCATCTACGTCTCTAATCTGTAACTTTTGTAGCTTTGGTGTATTCTCTTCTAAACCTTAGCTGTGTCTCACTTGTCGACCTTCGAAATTGTCGCGACATTTGGGTCATTTTTACGTTTGATTAAAGCTTAGGTTTCCTTATCGAATTAATTGTCTTGCTTCTTTTTTTATTGCATAATTATTGAGACTTTTGCTGTTTCTGCACAGCATGCATCTATATGCTTGACTTGTTAATATGGACACTTTTATATTTTTAATACTCTTTGAAATAAAATAAATAGCAGTTTAAAACTAAATTAAGAAAATGAAATAAAAAAAGAAATCCCGCATGTCTAAAATGTTAAACACAAAGCAGCAGCACTAAGTAATCGTTGGAATTTTAGTCTTAGATTTAGCTAATTTTTTTTAACATGACCTCGCTTTATGCCATGCAAAATATGCGTGCAGATTTCTCAGTTTGAGTTCAGCTCATGCAAGGTCCACTTGCGGCAGCTACTTACTTTCAACGGCTTTGCTGCTATGGTTTTGAAATAGTTTTTTATACAAATATGTATTACAAATCGCTTTAATATACAAATATCACAATCAAAGCTAAATTAAAGTGTTAGCTTTGATGGCCATTGCCTATCTACGTGCAAGTTACGTTTGCTGTACGCATTAGTACGTGTTTTATGTGTAATAAAAGCCACAACTAATTGAAAAAGTAAAAGCGTATTGCATTTAGCATATTAAACCAAAAGCCAAATGAAATGAAAAAAAAAAAAATAAAATAAAATGCATAGAAACTTATTCTAAAAAACACAACGTCACCTACGTGCGGCCATAAACTGAACAGAAATTAGTTTAAAAACTTGTCCAATGAAATGCTTTTTTTATTGCCAAAAAAATAAAGAAAATGAACAAATGACCATAAAAAAAGAAGTGGACGGAAATTTAAGTAAAATAAATTTAATGCTTTCATTTTGGCGCTTCAATGAGCAATAAACACGCGGAGCCCAGAAAGCCAGCAACGTACACAAAAAGCGTGACTCACAGCCGTCTTGGTCGTCTGACTAGGTGCCTAAATCGCATTTAGCGATTTTTAAAGGCTTTCTACATGAAATTTTATTTTAGTTTTTGTTTCTTTTCCTTGTAAATGTTACATATCTGCAATTTTTGTCCAAGACTTTCTAAGTGAGCGGCTGGCCAGACCTAAAAATATTACAATAATTGCAAATAGGCGCAATAGTTGAGATAATTGCCAACAAAAAACAAAAGCTTAGGTAATGCTTATCAGACGGACAGCTATGACGTCTGTGTTGCTAAACATTTTCAGCAGCTAGTGTTGGCACATACGCTTATCTCATGGCTGCGTAATTTGGCTGGCTTTGTTGTCAAGTTGTGTGAGCAGCCGATAACTGCAGGCAAAACAAAATTAGATATGTGCTATATAAACAAAAGTTTTAAGTCTTTTAATTCGGTAAATGTTTTTCCCTTTTTTGTCTTTATTTGTTTGATGAGTGTATTTATATTTAGCTTAGCCTATAAAGTCTTAAATGCTTAAAGCATTTTCACACACTCACGCTAAGTTTGGAAGTTTCAGCTAAGCTGCATTAATTATCAGCTGGGAGCTAGGCAGCCTGCAGGTAGCTAATCCGATACAGCACAGCTTAGCAGCAAAACGTCATATGTAAAAGTCGCTTAGCGCAATAAAAAAATAAATATATTTTGCCACTCACAAAATTAATTTACACATGCATTCAAAAAATAAACAAATAAAAAACTACAATAAAATGTTGCTAAATAAAAACTTTCACCAAAAGAACAACAAAAGAAACGGTATATGCACGTGACTGAAGCGGCGTGTAAACTTTTAATTTTATATTTTTGTTTAATTTTTATTAAACGTGAAAAACTTTCACTTTGCTGTAATTTCTGTTTTTTTTTTCTTTTATGTTTGGACTTTGATTAACTCTTGTTTTTCTGTGTAGTTTGGCGCCAAAATTAGGCAAATAATGAAAAACTAAAAGTAGCGAAAAATGGGCAATAAAAAACCATGACGCGACAAAACCAAAGGAAACAAAACAATTATAAAAAAAAAATAAAACAAACACAAATAAACAAAACAACAAAAGCAATTAAAACTGTTTACAAATTAAACATATTTAATTTATAATTAACTTTTTGCCGCTATTTTATTAAATGTGGCATTGTTTTGTTTTTTTTTTCACTATCTTTACAGTTAATTTTTTTTTGTGTCGATATAATTGTCGCCATATTGCAAATATCAAATTATGCATATTTTAATAAATAAATTTAAAGCTAATTTCAAAATATTTACTTTGTTGGAATTTACTTTTATAATTATTTGAGCATGTGTGCAGGATGCTGTGAACTGGCAATAGCTTGTATGAGAAAGTAGTATAAATAGATTTAGGGTCTATATGAAATAAGAGGGGGACACACAAAATGGGATCAATAGTCAACACACTCAGCCAAACTTACTTAGCTCTTTCAAAAAGAAGCAGAGAGTATATAATACCAAACAAAATTAATGTCTTTAGCAACGCAATCAAACAAAAGTTACATTCTTATAAGATGGCTAAAAATATTACAAAAATTGAGCTTGTCTAGCACATGGCTTTGGGTGTCGTAACAATGTCGCTTAGGCATTTATATTTCTTATAATTTGTATCAACAATTTAATGCATCATGTTGCTATTGTTTGAAATATTGCAAGGATTTGGTCAAAGTCTTCGACAAACAAAGCAATGAATTTGGCGCTTGATTATTGTTATCTAATTTCCGCAGGATGTGTTTCATAACAAAACTAAAACAATGTCAAATTAGTAATCGAAATATGAATATTTGTTTTGGTTTTACAACAATAACAAAAATGTGCAAAATGGTTTTCAGACGTAGCAGAATGTTTGTTGCATAATTGAAATTCATAGAAATTTGCACGTCCGATGGTTGTGCGAACCAAATTGTTGCATATTAATGCATGCACAGTTAAGCTAAAACATCAGAACAATGCGTAATGTTAACAATGCTATGATTTTCATTTGTTAATTGCAATTTCCTGCTGAATGAGTTGCCATTCGTAGTTTGCCATTAATTATGCTAAAGGCAATTTTCAATTTATTGCAATGCATTTCAATTGTCTTAGTGCAGCCACGTACACAATCGTTTATTTCATTGATTTGATGTTTGTTACAAGAATAACACCAATCGAAAAGACAAACATACCAACAAAGTCAACTAACTGCGTATGTATGTATATAGTGTTGACGCATTACTTTTGCGGATCAGTGTGTGGTTTTTGTCATGCAAGAGCAATCCACCATGCACAATATCAACTAAAGTAAATGCCATTTGAATTGCAGTAATCCGATATTTATTGATGCATATATGTATGTTTGCGTGATTCGTAGAGCTGAGTGTGAAAATGAGTTAAATCTGATTCATGCCCAACAATAGAAAATCGCACGTGGTTCGTGCTTAAATTATGTGACTAAGTATTTGCTTGAGTCATCAGATATATTCTGTTTAATTTGCATAGTATGCATGACGTTGACTTCAATGTCAAATAGTAGCGGAAATCGAATGTGTGTGACGGTATCCAATTATACAATTAGCACTTAAAACAGTCATATGTAAGGTTTTGCATGCGCTGCGTGAAATTTGACACACATGTTCTCAGGAAATAAAAAACATACTTGAGTAATAGCAGACAAAAAAAATATAAGCAAAACGAAAATCATTTATATTACATTTGATAATAATATTAATAAAAGTAAATAGTATTAAATTAAAAAATTTTAATAATAATTATAAAAAGGTTTTTTTATGATAATAAAAAATAATCACAGATAAACGAAAGTCGTGAAGAATAATTTTATAACAGTCCATACATTATTATCGTTAAATGTAACACAATAAGTTTTTAAAATTTTGTAATTACTATTTGAAATAATTTTCTATTCTATTAAAAGTTAATTTCACTTATGTCATAAAATTTAATTGCTTAATTTTAATTGAACAATTAATTCCTATTTTTTTTTAACCAACTGCACGCAGGAATGCATTTTACCATAAATGAAATTTATTGTTAAAAAGTCATTCTCAATTAAAAATCATCGCTTAAAACATTAAAATTACAAAAAAGTAAACAATGCTAAAAACCACAAAATTTTTATAATCCATGTCATAAATAAAATAAATGCAAAGCAAAAAAACAAATCAACAAACAAAAAAAAAAATAAAAAATAACAATATTAAAAACAACAAAAACCTGTGGCATGGGCGTTGTCGTTTAGCCGGTTTAAGCTATTTTTTCAGTCAGCCAACTGCGACACTCTTTGCGCGCTTAACACTCAGCTTAGCTTTATTAGCTTGACGCCAGGCAGTTGAGCAAGCAAGCGGCAAGTGACTGCAGCGACTGACGCTACACTTCAGTGCAAAGTTTTAGGTACGCTTCGAGGCATTTTGCTGATGAAAGAACTTTTTACTTGACCCACTCCAAAAAATCACTGCGATAAGAAAAACAAAATAAAACAAAATAAATAAAAAATTTAAGCAACAACAATTGGTTACGACTGACGTCGAGCAGTCAAGAATTTTGTAGTGAGCAGGTCTCAAAGTGGGTCGCGTGCGTTTAAGTCGCGCACTGAAGTGTCTAAATTGGCAAAAGACTGCGCACAGTGGGACTGTTAAACAAGAAATCAAATAACTTTGAGTGCACGAGCTGCTGATAGCATTTGCCACAAACTTCAAGATAAAAAAAGTTTGAAACTTATAATGCCGTCAATGCAAAGATGAACTCATTTCTGTAGTATGATTGGGGAATAGCTTTTGTAAACTGTGGAACATCGATTTATCAGCGCCTATTAAAAAAACTGAAAGCAGTTTTTTGTTTTATATTCAACGCTTAGATATAGAGCATTTTTTTTTTTTTTTTTGTTAAGCAATGCCAAAGGCTAAAAAGGAAATTATTAATAAACTTTTTAAGTTTTTATGCCTTGTTGCATGCATATGCGCCACTGTGCATTACTACTGCATACATTGCTTATTTTTATAGTTACCAATCGTTAGTTTGACATAACTGCACATGGCAACATTAATTGACAGGCGTTCTGCTTTTGCTGTCATGCTTTATCCTTTTTCTTATTTTCTGCCACGAAACTTACTAATCTGCTTCTCTTTCTTGCTCTCTTTACAGGTAAGAACTGAAGCCGCTAAACTGTTCAACAATGCACGCATGAACATAAGTTTGACAGGCACATAAGCTGCCGTATAAGAAATTGAAAGAAACGAAGCCCAGAAGTCATAAGTCAAGTAATTTACAAATTACCAAAAAAAAACAAAAAAAATTGAGTAAAAAAAGAAACACCGGAAAAAAAGACGAAAAACAAATTTGAGCCGCACAAACAAATCATGACTGCGTCAAATGCCGCTACAGTAGACATAAATGTCACTTGTTATGTTTAAATGTGCGCTACCGGGAAGCTATTAAAAAAGAATTATCACAGCGCACGCATGCAGGCTGCGTATTTTACTTTTGGGGGCCAGGGTCGACGCACAATGTCAGTAATTAAGACAAGACACGCCGTCGAAAATTATCGAAAAAGACATAAAGAAAATTCTGCTTTAAATGCGTGCGTTGTAAACAAATTTTCACGTGCCTCGAAGGAAAAATCGTTTAACGCTGGCGGCCGCATGGCAGCCGACAAGGCGAAGTGAAAGAAATAAACAAAGCAAGCAGCGTGTGTGGAGTGGGCGCCTGAGCGCAAGGGGTGTGTGTAGGTAGAAGGCAACATGCCACATATAAATTCGTGTTTGTAACATTATGCAGCGGATTTTCACGCAACTCAGTTTCACGTACAGTTTTCGTCTCTTTTTTCCCCCGACGTACGCATTCACATTGACGAAATGCTGACAAGTCAAATGTTTTGTGGTGACAGGCACAAGTCGAGCGTTGCCTATGCGAGTTTTAGCGTCTCTTTGCATCCGATCTACTACTCACATCCCATAGACATCCCCGGCTCTGCTGCTATAATGACTTATGCTCTTTGTTTTTATGTACACGTATGCGCCACGCAACAGTTGAGTACTGACTGCGGCGTCAATGTGTTTCGTTGCGCATTGGGAGAACAGCATTGAAAATGTAACAGAACTCACTTGCATGCAATTTTATACTATCATAACATGACGCATTGTATGTTTACATGCAGAAGTGTTGAATTTGGGTTTGCTATAAACTAAAGAAAACAACAACTCAAAGCAACAAAATTCGTGCGCAGGTAAACAAAAATATGAAAACTGCCGGTGTGAAAAATAACAACAACAGCAATAAACACAACAATAACAAATTTAAATATATGCGAGTACTTACATATGCATGCACATATACATATGTATATAAAAATAATAATATGTACGCCAACGGCAACAGCAGAGCGTCAAAGCCAACAAACTTTGCTTTTTTGTTTTCTTTTTCTCTCTCTCTATTTTTATTTTTGAATCTTTGCTTTCAACATTAGAACAATAAACACGTTAATAAAATTTAAAGCGCACGCTGAGGACGTATTATATCACATTACGTACCCAAACACTTTTCATTGAAGGCTAAGAAATGAAAATGAAAAAGAGAAATATATTGTGCAGCACAAGTGTCTTTGACGAAACAGCACATGGCTCTGAGCTGCCAGTTCGCAGCTCAAATTGTAAAGTCGCATGGCAGCGGGTTTCTGACAAACGTATGTATATGTATATGTAAATAAAATATACCGTTACATGCCAAACAACGAACTTCCACAGTTTGCGAGAAAGCCATTAGTAAAGTTTGGCAAATATCATGTTGACAGCCAGGTAAAGCAGCATTTTGCTTTTCTTTTTGTATAAGCTCATTATTATTTAATTTCAAAAGAGTTGCATTGAAATTTGAGCAGCATGCTTTTGTCGTAGAGCTTTGCAATATTGTGTCCAATGGTCTGCCTGATGGCAGTCAAAGCCACGCGTTCAATTGGCCAGTTCATTAGCTCGTTGCTGCCTAAGGCTGACTTCGGTGAAGCTTATTGTCATTGATAAGCGCGATCGGTTTCGTTGTTGCTAAGGATGTGTGCAAAGATCATTGACCTCAAACATGAACTCTTTTTAGAAACCTCAATGCCAAATAATTAAGTTCAGAGGCACTTGCAGTTTTATGTAAGTGCTAATAATTGTAAATTAAGTGGAATTGAATGTTGTTCGATAGTTAATATAAAGTTGAAATAACTTGTTAAGTTAGACAGAGAAGAAAGTACCCTGTCTCGGTCACTAATCCGCTTCTCATATAAATGTTTTCCAACATATATAAACATTTTTAAGTCGATAGAAAGACTCCTTGAATTTAAATTACGCGTATCACAATGGATGGCTTGGACGCAGTATGTATGTAAGTACCAATCCAATGAGGCATCATATATACAGGCGTAGTATGAATGCCAGTTTATATAACAAAAGTTAGCTCAACGAAGTGCTAAACTAGTTACCCGTAATCAGGAGTTAATTAAACACATAAAACACACCAAGCATAACAATTTTTGTTTAACATGGAGATTGAAAACGCCCACAATATGGTGCAGGGATAGCGCCAGAAGTGTGACTTCACTCGCTACGTATGAGTACTTCCTGTCGTTGGCCAAATGCAAAAAGCAATCGGTACCGTATGTTGCCTATAAGAGCACACAAACAATAACAAAAACAAAACAAAAAGAAAAAAGAAAAACACACAAACAATGAACCAAACAAACAAATAAATGAAATGTGCCACATTTTAAATGTCATTGGCCTTAGCTGAACTGAACTTGCCAGGTTTCAGATTTTTGTGAGGTTTTATTTGCTTTGCTTGGGCGAACTCTTTTTTTTTTTTTTTTTTTGAAACTTTTGCCTTATATTCGATTGCACAATGCAGTTGCGCTTAGCCGAATATATAAACTCAAAAACAAAAAAGAGAAAAAAAGAAAAACACCAAGAGTAAAATGAACTAAAACAACAACAAACCATGAAACAGAAAAGCTCACCGGTGTTAGCTAGGCAAGGCTTGACGTATTTTGTGGCTGAATGAACTTACACACACGAGTTTCCAGATGAGCCATGCCGGCATAGGCATCAGAGGTCTAGGTACAGCCACAGGCATAGGCACAGTCACAGTCATAAACTTGCGAGCACCACTTGGCTGTTTTGAGTTTTTTTTCTGTTGCTTTGGGGGGCATGTGTAAACAATGCAGGGCATTGCCATGGCAGTGACTATTTATAACAGCAACAACAACAATAAATACAACAACAATAGTAGCTGCTCGTTGCTTATTTTTTGGGCTAGGCTGTCGTTTTGAATTTTTACTATTTGTTTAGAATTTGCTTTTGAGGTTTTGTTTACTTTGCACGAACGGACGCAGTGAAACAACAACAACAACAAATAGTGCAAGAATTTCATTTCGCACCTGAACTTTGTGGTCATTGGCATTAGAAAAGCGTATATGCAAAACCTTCATATCCCTTGCGTGAGCTTGCAAATATAAGGACAGACAGCATACGGCAAAGCAAAGCAGCTTCTGGCAATTCCCTTCGATTTTGCGGCTTATTAAAACCACAAAATGAAATAAGCCAAGAATCTTTTGAGCTGCAATGTAATGAAAAAGCAAAGCAAAGCCAAGCAAAATTGCGTAAACACAATTCCAGGCCAAAACACTACACAAAGATTTTGCGGTTGACCTTAAGCTGCAGCTAAGCAATGTTTGCTGCTCGTTTGTGCAAAGTAAAAGGCAACACATATACACACACTCACACATACTGACGACAAATACACGCTACACTTATAAACAATTGCTCTACAACGTGCCCTTTGGCTATATCACACACACACACACACACGTACATACGTACCCCATGGCCACTTCACACATAGTGCAAATGTTTATTTGCCACAAGCTCTGCGGCTGACTGATTGACTGACTGACCGACTTACTGTGTGTCGTGTTGTATTGTGTTTTTGTGCTGTTGCTACTGTTGCTGGCTGCCACAATCTGTTGCACACATGATTTCATTTTTATTTCCTATTAAAATCAAATAAAAATCAAACACGAATTGACCAAAAATACCAAAACAATAACAACAAAATAAAAAAAAATATAAGGCACACGCAAACCGAAACAACATAACCACACCATGGTTCAAGCCTTGCCAAACCAAACCATGCTAAACTAAACCAAAAATATAACCAAACCAGATGCTTTTGTTTTCGCACACACATATACACACACACACTCTTACATGCTCGCTCGCACTCATTGCAATATTTTTATGTGTTTTTTTTTTTTTTTTGTATTATTTTTTGGTTTTATTTGCCACTTGGCTTGGTCGCTGCTGGCGCTGCTGCTGCTGTTGCAAAGTTGGCTTCTGTTTTTTATATGATTTTTAATGCGGTTTCTGTGTTTGCGTAATTGGTTTATTATTTTCAATTTACAAAACACAAAAATCAGTTAGATTGAGTTCAACTCGGTTCAGCTGAGTATGTATAGTTGGGGACGCACAGACGGCCGGCCGGACGGACGGATGAACGGTTGGTTTGGTCCGTCGCTTCGGTCGGCGTTAGCTGCTTACTACGCTTCGCTTCAGTTCGGTTCAGTTGAGTTGAACTCGGAATGTTTGAGCATTGATGCACAAAATTGATTTTGCTTGATTTCGGCAACCCTGCAATCCAACCAACCATTTAAGTAAGCATCCCTTCGCACACACGCACTTTCCAGGCATTCATTGGCTACTATGTTTTTAGAACTTAATTATCATTCTGTGGGAGACATCGTCGACGCCTGCTGCCGACTCAGCTCAGTCATACGATGACTCAATGGCAGCTCTAACTCAATTTGGCATAGTTTCGTATGAATTTTGTTATTAAATTTGATTCAAAAATATTTCATACATTGTTTAATTGTATGCACTCGATTTGATTAAATCTGTCAGCAAGTTTTAGCTCTTTCAATTAATGAAGTTAAATTGATTTCGTTTGCAGGGAAAGCCAGCCAGTAACAGCAATAAGTTGCTTACATACCTCTTCACTTAGTGTTGCCATCAATCAGACTGTGGCTGTCTCTTGCATATGTACACAAGTTGGGTGCAACTTAGTTATTTCGCCTTAAGTTTGCCTTAAACATAGTCAAAATTTAATTAGTCGGTTTTGTATTCAAATAACTTTGTTCTTACTTAATCAAATTAAAATTAATAAGAGATGCATTAAGCAAGGCATGCTTCAAAGGCAAATGGCTTACACGGCTTTTGCACTTTGAGTTGTAGTATTGTTGGGTGTGGCAGAAAATATTACTTGAGATTTTGTCGATTTTCAGTCAGCTTTAGTATTTCAAGAAACTGCTTCTGGGCGGAGTTTCTCTAAAATATTGCGTATATGTCTGTTAATTCTTATTTGTCTTTATCCCATATGATTGCCGTTTCATAAAGATTCAAATTTGAATAAGTTTCGCAGAAATCTTCGTGGTCACCAAAGTTACAGTTAATTTCGTTGTTCATAGAAATGATGCTGGCTGATCATAGGGTTGTCTGATTCGATTCAACGAATAGATAAAATTTCTATAATTTTTGACACAACATGCATAAGAAGTTGGAAAGAAATCTCCAAACTTTGTTTTTAGCAATCTATCAAATTATATTTTAATCAATAAACCATACATATCAAATATGATATAAAATCAAATCTAATCAGCAACACCCAAGTTTTCCCAGTTTTTTTTTTTTTTTCAACTTCTCTGCAGTTTCTTGGCTTGAACTTTGCTCTAGTGTACGTCAGTATTGGATTTTTCTTCGGCCGATTGAGAGCTTAAGTAAGATGTGCTCTGCTTTAATTAATGCTCCGCTGACGATTCGCTGCGATAATCACCTTGCATGCATGTTATTGTACAGTAGCACCTACAGCTTGAGAGCCTTACAAGGAAGTATGAAAATCATTTACCACAGTAAATGCGAACATTATATGAAAATAAGCAGCACTCTTCTTGAATACTCATTAAATAAGCTTAAAACACTTAAGCGCTGAATAGACTTGCTCGTGTGTTTGTGCATGTGTGTGCCATATCAAACCGCGGGTACGTAGTTTCATACGCCACTTGACTGAGGCAGCGAGATCAACCTGACATGCAGGCAGGCGGCTCAGGCAGCAGCAACACTTAAGCGCAGCTAAAAAGCTTTTTGATGGTCCCTAAATGAATTTTTTTTTTTACTAATTAATTACAGTCTACAAATAGCCTCTTCATTTGCTGCTGCGCCAACATATGCAACTGTTTAATAACGTAACCAAGAGCAACAACAACAACTACAACAAAAACAAATAAAGCAAGCGAAAAATAAAACATTAACATGTGCCAAAGAGGGGGTCGACAGGGGAGAGTGAACACAGTTTAAAATCAATTCAAGTGTTTGTCTGCCTGGCATACATTTATCGATTGAAACGTGGCCACGGCTGCCGCTGCCGCATTTGCTGTTGCTGTTGCAGTTGCAGTTGCCTGGCGAACGCGTGTGCAGCAAATATTGCTAAATGCAGGCGAAATATGTGTAAAATCCCCATGAGCAGCAGATAGGAACATATGCTGTTGCATGCCGCAACTTGTCGTGCTATGCTGTGCTGTGCTGAGCTGCGTTATGTTGTGTGCTTTATGCTGCTGCAATGTGTGAAAAGCAACGCAGGAGCACTAACAGCAAACACAGAGGACAGAGTTGAGAGCTGGCAGCACATATGCATGCGTACGTGAACACTGTAGGCGCTTAAAACATAAATCCAACGAATATTTTGCCTAACAAAATATGAAAGAAGAATTGGTTGGGGGTGTAAAACGAAACATTGCATTATACCCTAATTAGTCATGTCAAGTGCTGCTGCTGCTGCTGATGCTGCTGCCGCCGCCGACGACACAGCCGCCAATGTCGCTGCTACACATGGCCTGGCCGCATGCTTGGTCGATCGTTTGAGTGGGTGGCTTGCCTCGTTGGCTACAATGTTTGCATTTGAATTGGGGCCGCCATAAATGTGTGGGGTATGTGTGTGTGTGTATGCCGTGTGCCGTGTGTTCAATGCAAGTGTGCGCACGCCTGCTGCATAAATATTATTGACATTTGTGCATCTATATAACTGCACGTCTGTCTCTCTGTACAAGCTATACAAGCATTCAACTGTCTATCTGTGAGGTTTCCCTTTTTGTTTCATTTTCCGCTTTTTTTGTTTTCTTCTTTTATTTTCTTCTACCGATTTGACATGTCTTATTGCACGCTGGCGCTGATTGTTATTCTTCGATATGTATCGTAACTCAACATCAACACGTATATGTGCCGCTGGTGCTCATCAGTGATGTGAACAACAACAACAATGACAACAATATCGTTATCATCATTTTCATTATTATCATTACATTGATGATCATTATTATCATCAAGAGGAGCCGGCAGCATCGACTGTGCCGACAATCAGTGACGACTATGCCTACATTTTTGTTTCAATTTGAAGCACATCGGCAGCTAACGGCAAGCCGGGGCAAAGGCAAAGGCAGAGGAAGGCAGCGTCATGTCCGTCGTCAACGTCGACGTCGACGTCATCTGCCATTGTCTGCATATCTGCTGCATGCCTGCCTATAGTAGAGGTTCCGTTCACTTGTTCAGTTGTGCCATGCCGGAATCTTCTTCATATGCAAACATGCTTCATGTGCCGCTGCCGCTGCCCCTTGCTTACATCTACGACTGCCAGAATCTCTCTCTGTCTCTCTCTCTCTCTTTCTCTGTATGCCAGTTTGTCTGTCTGACTGTTCGTTAGGCCAAACGTGTGGCTCTGTCTTCATTTGTTTCAAGTGTTGTTCCTGTTTTTGTTTTCCGTTTGCATTGTTGCTGCTGCTGCTGTTGTTTCAAGTGTTTTTTGTTACTTTCTGTTTGACAAGATACTCACATACGTAGAAACTTTTTTTTTGTTGCCTCGTTTGGTTTGGTTTTGATGTTGATTTTTTCCGCCCCGCATTGGCTTCGATTTCGTTGCCATTTTCCTTGACTGCTTGTCTAAGCCTCAGCCATAGCCACAGCCGCTCATGTCGACGGAAACAGAAATTGTGACGTTGTGCGATTGTTGCATGCACGCGAAAGTCATTCGCAGTCATCAATAAATTGTTGCACTTTTCACGTTGCATCTGTTTGTTGTCATTGTTGCTGTTGTTGTTGTTGCTATTGCTACTGCTTGTTGTTGTTGTTCATTCAAATAGTTTTTTCGTTTGTCTTTGCCACGCAATTTGTTTCATTTGTTTGCCTCTTGTTTGCTCTGTTTTGTAGTGGGCGTGGCATGGCTGTCTTTTGTTCAATTAAAACAATCTTATTGTGCGTTTTAGCATTTCTTATGGCATATTTTTGTTGAATTTTTTTCCTTTTGTTTCATTTTATTTATGAAGAATGTTTACAAAATATTTCCGTTTACTTTTTGCCCCTGGCATGCGTGAAGTGGCTTCTCGGCTTGTCTTGAGTTGACTTGGGTTGGGTTGGGCTGGCACTGCGTTGCAGTCTTCACTGCAAGAAAACATGTTTCAAGTGTTGTTGCTTTTAATAAATATTTAAACAGCATATTTCCTGTGCATTTAATTTATGGTAGGTTTTTTTTTACCCTTCTTTTTTTTTTTAAATATATGTATAAGACAAATGCTCTTTAAGTGTATATGGCATAGTGGACTGGTTTTATTTTTCTTCAATTTGCTTGAGACAAGACAAGCGGTAGCTTTTAAGATATTTTGGTAGGTTTTACGTAAGCAAATGACATTCTCATTGTCAAAGTTTCGCAAAACGTCCCAAAACGAACATTCCTCATAAGTGGACAAAATGACCGCGACTAGAACTAGAACTAGTTTTTATATTAATTTAGCAAAACTTTAACACGTTCCCAACATTACATAATAAAAAAAAAATCTTCCACAAACCTTTATAAATCCTTTTGCATGCTCACTTCTATGTTTGAACTGTATGCGAGAATTAAGGTATTAAAGGCGGCAAGAGTATTTGTTACAGCTCTCTCAAAGGAATTTCTTTGCAGTCGTTCTTCACTGTTAGCCTTTGCTACCTTGCAGTTTTTAACGCGATGCTAATATAAGCAGTTCTGTGCTGTATACTACCCATGGTGGTTAGGTATAATTTATTGTGAATTTTTAAGACTTCCTAAGCCAACTTTTGCGACTTCGCTTATGTTTCAAACTATAAAATCGAATTGACATGCAATGCACGAGTAGCCATGCGCCACGAGTCAGGGCAATCATAAAATGCAATTTACTACACACAACAACATGTCTTACATTTGTTGTTGTTATTTGTTTATTTGCTTTTGCACGCATAAACTTGCATTTTTTATTAATGTAAAGTCATAAATATTTCTGTATAAATGCGCATAGATACGAGTTCGTATATATATGGCAGAAACAACTTTATAATGCTCAGTCGTCTCACTATTTGTGCTCAGTTTAATGCAGCTTAACCCAGAGACCTAAAAACTGCAAACATAATGCTGAATGCAACAATTGCAGCAACCATTACAACAATACAAACGACTGAAAGCAATTAGCAAATTATGTTGCAATTACAAAAGCAAAACACAAAACGAAGCAAAAGGAAAAACAACAATAACAACAATAAGAAAACAAACGCATGTTGAGAATCGCACACATGTGTGTGCCACACTAATTTGCTAACTTTATGTAGATGCGCGTACAATCACATATACTACATACAAATGCAGCAATTGAGCATTGCAATTGTGGTGTTGTTATACATATGCTGAAGTTGTTGTTGCTGTTTCGCATAAGTTGGCTAATTATTATTGTTGGCGTTGTTAGTGGTGGTGTTGTATTTGTTGATGTTGTTTTTAGCTTGCCGATTTTTAACAAGTGTTTTGTTGCATTTTTAGTTTGTCTGCCTGCATGTTTATTTTCTTTATTTTTTGTTTTCTATTGCTGGAGTACATCTAAAAAGAAGAAAATTAAAGAAAATTGTTAGCAGACAACACAGCAGAAACAACTTAAGCAGCAACAAACACTCCGCTGCAGGTGACATACGACCAACTTGAATACGGACATTGTGCTGTGTGACGCTTGCATGAGTCGACCCGACTCAGCCAGCAAACTTTTATGCAATAACAATCGTTCGATTAGTTTATGTGTCTTAAAGCAAAAAAAAAATGTATGTACGTGTATATAGTAATGCTTAATAGATTCTCAGAACCAAGTACTATATTTGTTTTATTCGAATATTCGAAAATTTGTAACCTCATAAAACTCTTGTGCCATAGAATAAATGAATATATATATATGTATATATTTTTTTTTTATGAAAGTCTAATTTTGTTTTCCCTTTTGAGTGATGTTATATATTTTTTTTAGTTGCACGTAGAGTTTGTTTGTGTGTGCTAACTGTAGTTTAAAGTCAAAGTTAAAGTTAATTGTCACGACCATCTCACGACATTGTTGCGGGTACGAGCTTAGCTTAGACATGTCTGCTCGTCGCACGCTAGGGTCCGCAAAGCAATTAGCGGAAATTTTGTAGCGCAACACACGCCCACTTATGTACAATAATAGGCTGCTATGATATGTAATCTTGGCTTTCACTGGCGCACATAAACTACGACTTCGACTTTGAGTTTGTCTTCGATGGCTTTTGAGTTTGCCGCATGGCCTCTAATTATAAGTTTTCACCGCCAGACATGGCTACAATGCATACAGTAGCGGTAGCGGTAGCAGAGGCAGTGACAGTGGCAGTGGCCGCGCCAGCTGTATGTGAGCCGTGCCACGCCTTGCAGAGCAATAGGAAAAACTAACTGACAGCAGCAGCGAGCAGCAAGATGGATAGAGTCCAGCATTTGTTTCTATTTCATTTTCGTTTTATTTAAAAAACTTTTTCTTTTATTTTTATTTTCTGTGTTATTGTTTATTTATATTTATAAAGTTTTTTGTTCTTTATGGGTTTTTTTTTTTTAATTTTTTTCTATTAATTCTCTTCATACCTTGGCTTAGCATAGCTTTTGTTATTTTTTTTTCTCGTTTTGTTGTTTGTGAGATTGTTTTTTGTTTTCTCATAATTATTATGCCATTGTAAATGCTTCTGTGCAACTTGTTTTATTGCCATTGCTGCTGTTGTTGTGTTGTACTTCGTGTTGCACATACAATTAAGTTTGTTTTCCGCAACTTGTATCTCGCATTTCAAATTTGTGTTTTTTTTTTTGTTTTTTGTTGTTTTGTTTCTTTTATATATTTTCGATATGCATAAAACTTGCGTTAAAGTTTTTATAACTGCCCATGCCCAGACCAACCACTTCTGTTTTTGTTTTTATTTGTTTTTTATTGTGTTTTATGCTGGGAAACAGAATTTAAATAAAATTATTACAGTGGCTAACAAAAACAGACATGTATATATTTAAACAAGAAGTAAACTGGTCGAGCTCGACAAGCTGCGCTTGGGAAAGTTTTTTTTATGTACTTGTTGTGCAAAGAAAAACATAAATTTTTCTTAAAATCGTTGCTTTTTACTGCTGAGCTAAACGCATGTCAAATAGCCAAGGTGGCTTAACTTTATTTAACGTACTTTTATGAAAATGAAAAGGTTATGCACAGTTAAAGGGATTTTATTACTTACTGTCAGGATGCAAACTTAGAGGGATATGTCAGTTAAAGAAAGTTGTGACGAAGAACTCATATCACGAGAGCACTCAGACTTAAGATGCAATGCCAGTAAAAGCTGCTTATTACATTTTTTAAGCTAATAGCTAAATACAAAGAAAAAATATATAGAAACATTAATAACAGTAAGGAACATAGTTCGCATTAAGTTAAGCTTCTCCAAGTATGTTGTAGATTTAAAATTGGGAAATGGAATATCTCTATTTAATTTTGTATATATTTATATTGTATATATGTGCAATTTCGACAAATTTTTCTACAGTTTGCCGAAACTTTCTTACCAAGCATAAAACCACTTACAGCGATTAAAAAATAAGTTATGCAAACAATTTTGTTAATCAATGGGCACACCTGCATTATTATTATATATATAACAACTGCCAAATTCGAACTAAATCGAAAATTGACAGGAAATGGCTGGCAATTATGAAATAACTTAGCTGTTCCTATGCACGAATGCGCTTTTTTCGCAGCTTTTTAGGCAAGCACACAAATACAGTCCAAGTCAAAATAAAGTAAGTCCAAGGCTAAATCACTAAAGCCAGCCTGGCATGCAGTCGGGCAAATGTTAGATAAAGCTAATTATAGTGCGGAGCTTCGTATGCAGGCGGTTGCAGCAGCAACAGCAAATCACCGAAAACAAGTCGAATAATTTAAGGCAGAACATTAATAAGCAAATCAAGCTTGGGTTGGCAATAGCAACTTCAACAGCAGCATGTACAAATCTAGATACATATGCATAATAGAGGAAACAATTGCGTGTGTATGTGTGTGTGTATGAGTCTGGGTAGCTGTAAGCTACGAGGAGTACGTTGTGTTGCTGTGGAGATTTAATTTAGAGCTCAACGTCAAATAAATCGACCAAAAACAGACAACCCAGGCAGGCAGCTACAGCAATATACGGCAATCAGTGAGAGCCCGGACCCAGTCACACGAAGCTACTTGTAGTCGAGATAGTCATCAGCCACATTAATAAAGGAATGAATGCTTGCAAGCACAGAGAGTCAATGCATTGAGTTTCAAATGAAACTCGGCTGTGTAGACAAGTGTTCAACTATGCTTTGTGCTTAATTGTTGCTGCTATGCAGCAGTGCTGCGTAGAACACAAACCCACATGTACAGACACACACACACACACACACACACCACACTCTCTCTTACTTTGTATAATTAAACCAATTATGCAGAGAAACGCATGCAAATCATTGAACATTACTTACGTCCCACTGCGCCAGAGTAATATGCCTGGCAACAGACTGAGCTGGCACAAGATCAGTTTAGATGAGCTGCGATGACTTGGGTTCGAGTTGAGATGACTAAGTGCGATATGCCAGTCGCAATACAACAACAATGACAACAGCATGAGTGTGCTACGTTGTGGACGTCGCTTAGCTGTTATTGTACAGACAGACAGACGCAATTAGATCCAGTGAGGTCAAGTGTAGCGTAGAGTGTTTAATAATTGTACCGTAGACAAGACAGACGATCAGACGGACCGACAGATAGATACAAGTAACTAAAGCAACATGGCTTCGCTGCTTTAGAATGTATCTGCAATTGCTTTTAGATACTTAAACTACAAAATCAAGTCACGGCAATCTTTTGCTGCGGCCGACTGCGCGAAACTGGTTTAGTGACCCACAAAAAACATTTCATACGATGCCACACATAAATAAACTTCGAAATAAATTCAAAGCGAGCGTGACCCAGTATAGCAACAATATAAATGCGACTTAGACATGCCGCTGAAATTATGACGCCTATGAAACAGTTTTTCCCTGCTACATTACTTTTTGGTTTCCCGATTTTTATTATTTTTGTGGTTTGTTGCTTTTATTTTTATGTTTAGGTTTTTTTTTTTTTTTTACATTTTTTGTTGCTTGCTTTTGTATTGGAAGTTTGCTGAACCCGCGTTGTACTGTGTGGTTTTTTGTAGTATATGCGGCAAAGTTGCTATTAAGTAACGGAGAGAATTATTAAAATTATGTGAAGGCGCCGTAGCAGCGCGCACACAGAAAGCAGTTCAAAAGCCAAGGGGCGACTTTAAGGCAGCAAAATTGTTTTGCCTACTTGCTGATGAGCACAAGAATTTATTATCTTTGTTTTTTTTTCTTTTTTCTGCATTTGAACTCCACTAATTGACTTGAAATAGTTGGAGGCTTTTATTGTATTTTAATGGGCTTTATTAATTTGAATAATTTCATAGGTTTTTTGCTCTTTTATGAGTTGAACTGAAAAGGGCAACTGCATGTAATTTTAAATTAAAAAAAAAAAAAAAAAGAAAAATAATAATAATGGTTTGAATATTTTGATTTATGCATTTTACAATAATGTTGCAGATTATAGGGCATAAAAAAATACATTTTTTTTTTCATACTTACAATATTACTGCGTAATTGTCATATGAGAATACAACTATCTGCTCGCTTTTTTCAAATTTTTTTATGCGCTATGTAATTGTATGTCAAATAGTTTTAGTTTGTTGCAGAGCATGTTACTGCCTAAAGCATAGAACTGAAATAAATTGAAAGTGACAAGTTAAACCATGTAAAACATATTAATTATAAATTTTTATTTATAATTAGGAAAAATATGGTGAGTTTAGGACAAGCTTTGCTTATTAATTACAGACAGTACAGTAAAATATGTGTATTTGCTGTATGGCATCTGCAGAGCATTGTGCAACTCTAGTCAACATGTTAACATAAAAAGCTCGCAGCTGAGTCAAGACAAAACAAAAAACATGTGAGAAAGTGGCAACGCAGCTGTACCAATAAATATATAAAATGACGAACATGACTTGTAATTATCTACACCTGTTTCAATATAATATGCATGTCAATAAGCCATGACTATAGCAAGTCACATAACTTGAATACATACAACACAAACTTGAATTGCATTGGTGAGAGATGGTGAAAATAATGAAAACACTTTTGTCGCCAGCACCAACCCACATCTTCTTTCACATCGTTGCTCAGCAAAGACCCCTTTTAGCTTAATGAGTATATTCGCTGAGGCGATTTAACTTTTATGTTACTTTTGCAGATGCATAAGTGGGAGCTTATTTTTGCCTAGCCAATTTTCCTATTTTGTTTTTTTTTTGCTTGTTCAGCTGGATCATGCATTGTTGACTATTCTGTGTTCTAATCGATAACTTGTTTTACTATTCATCTTGAAATGTTTGATTGATTTTGAAGTCAATTAACAGGTTGGCCACCTGGTTTATATGTATAAATACAATGAAGATTCAATTACTCAACTTTCATATTTAAGACTTCAATCGTTGGCTTGGTATTACATTTAAAAGATGAGGTCACTTGTGGCAAAGCTTATTAATTGTATACTTTCGAAGTGTGATGAGCTAGCATACGAAAATTAGACACACGATGAAATGATTAATGATTCATATATGTGTGAGTACACAAATAAGTAGTGGGTAGTTTTTTTAGTTTGTTCTAATTTTATTAAATTTACGTGATGAGCATAATTGCTGATACATCTGTGATATACTATATTGTCTATCAATCAACACTAATTTTTAATACATTTCAAATCTATGAGAATTATGTGCACATAAAAGGATTTAAAGCTAACTAATGTTTTAATAAAAACTACTAAGATACACATTTTGTTTTGTTAGTGAGACAATTGTTGCAAAAATATAGGAATGTGAAAAAACATCAGCTTAAAAATTAGATATACAAAAATTAAACAAAAAATAAAAAAAAAAAAAATAATGGAAGAGTAAGAGTAGCGACGCCAAAGTTCAAAACCACCAAAAACCAAACCATATGAAAAGTTTTGCGGCATGAGCAAGTAAAAATTGCGCAAATACTTGTTAATTACATTTTCATATACAACAAAAAAAAAAAAAAAATGGCAACAACAGGCAAAGATAGCAACAATAAAAATACAAGTAAATGGCAATAGCACAAAAACAACAACCACAACCACTACAATGACGACGGCAGCCAGCGCAATTGTTTAACAATAAAAATGAGCAAAATACTCATAGAGACGACCGACCGAGAATAGTTTTTGTCTCTACTCTGGCGCTGAGCTGCTAAGCTATGCAGCAGTTGAGCTTAGACTTTGCACAGAGTCACTTAACCAACCGCCCACACTCACCGCAGAAACTAAACGCACATGCTGCGATGCATAAAAACTTGCTTACAAAATAGAATAAAAAAAGCACAAAAAAAAATATATATATAAAAACATAGGAAAATACAGACAAAAAGAATCCAAATAAATAAATAAAAATTTAAAAACAGACAAAACGGGAAAATGTGTAGATGGCAATGTCCAGTGTATACAAGTTTAGTTTTGTATCTTGCTGTTTTTGCTCTTGTATTTTGTTTTCGTTTTTTTGATTTTGTTATAACTTTTTTTTTTTTTTTTTTTTTTTTTGTTATAACTTGTCTTTTTTTTTTTATACCCTGTACCAAAAAATGGTAAAGGGTATATTAAAGTTGTGCAAATGTATGTAACAGGCAGAAGGAGGCGTGGCAGACCCCACAAAGTATATATATTCTTGATCAGCATCGAAAGGCGAGTCGATATAGCCATGTCCGTCTGTCCGTCTGTCCGTCTGTCCGTCTGACCGTCTGTCCGTCTGTCCGTATGAACGCACGGATCTCGGAAACGGTAAGACCTACAACCACCAAATTTGGCACGAAGACTCTGCCAATCCATAGGCATAACGAGTTTATTTTTTTTTTCGATATTCGATCTATAACATATAGCTGCCATAGGAATGATCGGCCGAAAAGCCATATTTAGTAACAAAAACCGCTTTATTTTTTAAGATATGTTTACCAAATTTGGGATTTAATTGTTTTACCTAATGCCCAATCACATATCTAAAAACTATGTATATCGGTTTACTATATCATATAGCTGCCATAGGAACGATCGGCCAAAAAACAACATTTACTGAGAAAAACTTTTTTGTTTATTAAGATATCGTTACCAAATTTTGGATTTATTGATTCTAAGTAAATTCAAATCATATTCCTAAATATGATAAATATCGGTGCACTATAACATATCGATGCCATTGGAACGATCGGCCGAAAAATGGCTTTTACAAAAAAAAAATTATTTTTTCTTGAGATATCCTTACATAATGAATACAAAATATTAAAGCAACAAAAAAATATATTAAGTTTTGGCTTCGGTACAGGGTTTTCTATAGTCGGTTACGCCCGACTATAGCCCTGCCTTTCTAGTTTGTTTTGTTTTTGTTTCATGTACGCTTTTTTGCAGCTGTGTGCTGTTATTTGTTACTTTAAAAGTCATTCGGTGATGTTTATGTTTTATTTTTCTGTATGACTTGGTTCATGGTATTTTTCTTTGGAAGATTTTTACTGCACTTAGCTGGAGACATTTGTTATATCTTCGTTTTGCACTAATTGCTTTGTTAATCCCTTTGTTTAAGTTTTCTCTAGCACTCAGTTAGTTACCCTATTTTGTTGTTGCTGAAGTGTGATATAGTTTATTTATGCGTTAGAAATTGTTTTTTGATGTGCAATGATTTATGGCATATTTTAAGACTATTTGGTCAGCAAATGAAGGCAAAAGTTTGCTTTGATTTCGGGTACGTTGCGCATGCAACAGACAGCAGCTCGCAGTTACTGTGCTCAAATTGTGCAGAAAATAAATTGAAGTTAAAGCAAAAATAACTGTTTTTGTTTTGATTTTTGTAATTAAAATCACCATAATAATCACAGGCTTAAAAGATAACGCATTGTGTGAAAACTTGCTTTAAAGAATGCACTTAAATATGTCTTAAGCAAATGCATGAAAGCGAAAAAATCGTATACAAAAGACATAAAACAAGAGCTTGAAAAAATAATTAAAAATAAATCATATAAAATGCAATAGAGCAAAAGCAAAAAGAAAAACAAAAGACACAAGCGAGAGCCGCCTTAAACATTTACGAGTGCATCGTTTTGAAAATAATTAAATGAAAATGATTACGTTCAACTATTTCTGAGCGACACTATAACAACAGACAATGACTTGACAACCAAAAACATAAAAAAAATAACGAAGAAAAATGCAAGTAAACACAAACACTTTCGCCAAATACACAAGGCCACGCACGCCATGACAGTCGCTAGACAAACGTTGCGCATGCGCGTGAAAATTCACGAGCAAATTTTCCAAACGTTGACCGTCGCTTAATTGATTTGCATGTGTGCGCAGCATTTAAGTTTTATCGCTGTAATTTCCACAAATATTATAAGTGCATATATAACAAATACAACAACAACAACAACGATGACAATGACGATGACGACAACAACAATATTAGCAATGACAACAAAACAGCCGCGACAACAAGCAATCAATCTAATTAGTGTCAATTTGAGTAACGACTAACAAGCGACTTTTAGACAAGACCAGTCATCCAGTTTGTTCAGCACAACAACAACAGCAACAACAACGAGAACGACAACAACCTCCACAATACATCATGCACTTCAATAAAAGGCCACCGTCTGCGCCGCACACCTCCTGTGGCCTTCCACGTTGCAGTTATGCATAAATTGTGCTGAAATGCTGCCAGCAGCACAGCAGCACGTATTCATGTTATTGGGTTACTCACCATCGTGCTGATGTGGAGCGTCTCGCTGTCGGCTGCCGGTTGCCGGCTTGGGGCTGGCAACTTCGTTGAGCGTCTCCGCCTGGCTGGTTGTTGCGCTTATCGGCCCCTGGCATCATCAGCCGTCGGCGGCGCGCATGCGTTCAGCTAGCGAAGCGTAACACGAGTAGTGCGTTGCACTTTTCGCATCTGTCACAACTAAAATGGAAAGCTGCACATCAATTATGACTGGCAGCGCAATGCGGTTACTCATGGCTCCGACTTAAGCCTTCCAGTGTCCAGAGCGCGATGCGTTCAGTGCCTGACTGTGACAGGTTTTCACTTGGCGAGCATTGAATTTTTATCCATCTACGCATAACTGCCAGCGCTTTTGCATAGTTTTTTTTTTTTTCTTCAATGAAAATCATTTTAAGTCATCAACTGATTTTGATCGTGTCTGCCTGCCTGTCTGCTTTAACGATTTGTCGCTCAAAGCACTTTGGCGGATGTTGATGCACGGTTATTTATAATTTCTTATGCCAGTTTTTTATTATGACGCGAAAGTATCTTTGCCATTTTAATGTTTGTCTCGCTGCATAAATGTTTAGCCAATTAATTTATGACTTTTATTGTGTGAAGTTATTTTAGGCTTACAAAGGCAACGCCTGTTTATATATGTGCGAGATTTTTCATAAGCGCAGGTAAGCCACCTTGTTGTGTTCAACATATAGAAACGGATGTAAGGCCTTGAACAGTAGATATATTTGTGTTTAATTAACATTAAAAACTAGTTAAGACAAAATAACATACAAAAAGAGAATAAGTTTGGAAAAATTCGTTAATGAATGCTAAGCTAATGTTAACAATATTCTACTAATAAGCAATAATGAGCCGTGTTGGAATATTTTAATTAGTAGATTTTTTTATACAAAATATAGAAGACATTTAGCCAAACTATGCTGCGCTGTTTCTGTTCACTAAGGCAGACCAGTATGCGATATAGTCTTAACTATAGAAGGTCACCAATAAAATTTTAAGCTTTATAGTTTATTGTGCTTCTTCTAGTGTTCGATCTAAGCGAGCAATAAATGCTACAAAGTGCAAAGAGTGAAGAAAGATAAAAGATATTTAAATAAAAATCTCAGTTCAGATACCTGTACATATAAATATGAATGTATGTACATATGTACACTTACCTGATCTGCTTTTCAAGAACTTCACTTATTGGCGTACTACATTAGCCGCTTATGGTCGACTAAGACTTGACGTGTTAATGAACTCTAGTTATTATGCAAAAAATAGTTTCTTTGCTTGAGTATTGTTCTTGTTTATACAGCACATACCGCAGCATGCGCGGACAATGCTCCGAACGCGTCATGCGTCTGTAAACTGAGAAGAAAGACAAATCAACACATTTTTCCCATAATTATTTTAAATACTATGCAAAAGTGCTGTCATTAGATGGGTGCAAGTCAAATGTTCCAAAAAAACAAAGTTTAAGTAATATTTGCAAACGTTTTCTTTATATTTAAGCATTTTTTATTGTATGCTAATGTCGTATTACTAAACCTCAGCTGACTTTTCTATAGCACAATTCAGATTCTACATTACTTAAGCTATGCTAAGCCTAACATGGCAGTCTACTAAAAGATGTTAGCTTATGCACTTAGTAGCTGCTGCAAATCTTAGCCAAGAACCCATGACATAATGCAACCAAAAAGCTTAAAATAATGTATGGTACAAAATATTCAAAACTGCCAAAAATGCGTCCAAAGTGGACTCATATGCTCAGTAGCAGCAGAAGCAGCAGCAGCACAGTTCATGACAAAGCGACTCAGGCGGCAGCTTAGCATGTCGTAAATCTCGTTGAGAAAAAGTCAACATGTGTCAGGTGAAAGGCTTTCGTTGTATGTTTTCGCTGCCAAAGTAAACCACTTCCATCGTAGTGCCATCACTGACATGCAGGCCGCCAGCCAACAGCTGGGCACATGCGAAATGCACTTCAAAGCGTTTTTCAACTTAATTTTGCTTCGAACTGGAAAACACTTTTTTTTCTTTTTCTGTTTTGAGCCGTTACACTTTTTGTGCATTTCCTGCTAATCCAGCATTGCACTTTGGCCAGCGTCGTCATCGTCATTGCGTGTATATGCAAAGCAAAAGCAGCAAAGGCGTCAACGCGGCACTCACAGGCAGAACATTGACCATCAATAGCAGCAGAGGAGGAAAGGACAGTGAAGGGTCCCTGCTGAAGTCTGCCTAACTGCTTGATTGCGCAGTGTTGCTGCGTACAGGTGCGCATGCAGTTTGTGTAACTTTGAGCATTTTTGCGCTTTTGTACATTTGCAAATTGTTGCTGTTTTTTTTCTGATAATATTTCTTTGTTGCTTTCTTTTTTAGTATTTTTATTTTGCCTTTTTTTCTTTCATTTAGTGTTTTTGTTTTGTTGTATTTTTGCAATGTTGCGTGTTGCTTTTGGCTTTATTTGCATTTTTCCTGTGCGCTGAGGCGTATGATTTCTGGTTTTGTGGCGCGCGGAAGTGGTAATCGGCAGCGACAACAATAAAACAACAACAGCATGGCGAGCAAGCATAAAAATGTGCAAACATGCAAAAATAAAAAAGAGAAAAGAAAAACACAATGTTTAAAAGTTTAAAAATTAAAAACGGAAAACGTATAAAACCCGATAAAAAAGCAAATTACAACATGGCGTATACGCAATGTTCTGCATGCAAGCTCACAGGCAAGCAACCCATAAACACCTACGCAGCCCCGGTATCGCTTACTTTTCCGTTTGTGTTTCAAATATTTCTTTTTTGGTTTTTAAAAAATTTGACATTGCGCACAGTTCCCAGTCGTGGCAAGTCAAAGCCGTTTGGGTGTTGACTTTCCTTTTGCGTCACACACGAACGCGCTTTGCTGCACTGCGATGCACTTTGCATATGCAGCATACAGTCAGCACTGGCATACGGTGTGGAGCAATACACATGAATCAGTTGCAAAGTATTTCCGCAAATAGCGTCTCAACTTACTTTGATTTCCCATACCGATCCGACTTAAGCCTTTCATTACTTAAGAAGTCTTCGCGTTTATGTTGCTGCGATAAAATTGCTTTTAAGAAATCATTATCACAATTTCAAATCAACACGCGCCGTCTTGGCAACAAAAGACATAACAGCCAGCCAGCCAAGCCAGTCTGGCTGAGCATGCATATGCAAACTTATGCGCTTACAGCAACGACACACCTCAACCTCGCACCAGTCAGCAACCATAAACACACACACACTCAGAACACAATACAATGCGGGCGCAAATCATTTAAGCTTTAATCCTACCCACTCCCTTCCCCTGTGCAATGGCTACACTCGTAGGTATATAGGTACGTACACGAGTGAATGCACAATGCATGCCGTCGATGACACTCGCAGCAACATTCGATAATTCCCACAACAATTTTTTTATGGCATTGCATGCTTGCATGCGAACAAGCGAGTGCAGCACTGCGCTGATTGAAGTCGTGTTCGTTGCGGTGTGTCTTACCTTCTTTGCATTTGGTTTTTTTTTTATTTTTTTTTTTTTTTATATTCTTTTTTTTTTTGTTCCTCTGCTGCTTTTGTTTCGGCCTTGCGGTTACTGTGTAAGGTTTTTTATTTAGCAGAAAAATTGAGTGGAGTTGTGAGAAGTAAGCAACTGCACTGCAGTTCTTATTGTGGCGTAAAAAACACAACTGCTGCTGGCAGCTTTTTTTTATGGTGCTCTAAACACACTGCATAGCTTTACATCTGGGAGTTTCAATATGATTTTTGTAAAAATCTGCGTTGCTTTTGGTTCAAATGTTACTTGAGTCCTGCCCCTAGATAGAACAAGAAATAGTTATAAGGTCATACTATCAAAGTTATTCTTATTTAAGCAGTACGGTTTTTTTTGTGTGTGAAACGCTTACAATTGATCCAAGTCATGGTTATTATAGAAAACTTTTTAAATCTTTTTACCCCTTTTTGTTTTTCTTCTAAGTCGAAATAGAAACACATAAATAGTCTAAAATATTGTCTAACAATAAAAAGTAGGATAGATGTGGCTAAATTCCAAACGATATTGAGAACTTCCATGCATACCTAAGATTATGGTTTCACATATAGTTTTCAATGTTGCTCATAAAAATATGTTTGCGATAAACTAAAAAATTTACCTAAACCCTTTACAGATTTAAATAGACATACTGAATAAACAATAAATGGATTTATTTAATACGAAATATTAATAATTTTAACAAAAGCACTTAAATTTTCGTCTAGATTAAGTATGATAAACATTAGCTTTAAAAAAAGTTTTCACTGATTAACATTCATGAGATTAAATATTTTTTAAGGCATCAGAATTTGATTTTTGGCGCCAACCCTGAGAGGGTTGCTAAGCTATTGGCTCTGAAAACCATTTCTAGTGCCCCGCTGCTAAACCGACTGAAAGCAAACATTCCGCTGTAGTGTAACGAACTTAAGCCACCACAAGCAAATAACAGGATGAACAACGCGAACAAAGAAAAGCAATTCGCACAACAAAGATAAAAAGTGAACGTGGGTTAGGTTTGGTGCAATTCATTGCAGTTCAGTTCAGTTTGGTTAGTTTAGGTTAGATGAGTGTAAAGCAAGTGACGCCAAGGCAATGCAATGGAAAAAGCACCTGATGCACTTGTTATAAACAAGTAAAATTGCTGATATATGCTATAAGCACACAGAGACGACAACGTGTGCAAATTAAAGGCAACAGCAACAACAGCAACGTTGAAGCCAAAGTCAGTGTCACTGTAGCGTACAACGTAGCTCATGGCTGCAGTCGCCTGCATGCGCATTGTTGGCTAACTGGCAAGTAATACAACTTTCCCATAACAGCAAACGACTGCCAGTCAGACGGTTTGGCAAACAGACACAGTTGCAGTCACAGTGAACTGACTGCTGCAACTCGTTAGCATAGACGACGACAACAACTCAACTGGCACTGCAAAGGGAGAACAAGCGGGCAAGCCAGCCAGTGAGCCAGTCAGCCAGACTGCAGCACCCTTGCAATAGTCAACTCGATGCCTTTGAGTTTGGCAGTTCTTTTTTGTTTTTGGGTTTCCTTCTCATTTATTTTCTTTTTGTTCTGCTCTGCTCGCAGCTGGAAAATCACTTTGGCCGCAAGCTTTGCAAGCGACAACGACACCACCCGCACACAATGTGCAGACACGTTGCGCTTCCGGCTTTACTCCCTAACTTGCTGTCTGCCTGCTGTGCTGCATGCTTATATGTATGTTGCATGCCGCGAGCGGATTAGACGATCTCTTTGGGCACATTATACGATTTACTTTTTCATTTTAAATTTCGTTAGACAACGACTACCATGTGCCATGCACGAAATCACCCGCAAGGGTTTGCTGCCAAAGCGCCATCTACATGTGAGCATGCAGCTCGTCTCGTACCTGGTCTTGTAGCTGACAAAAGGCGCAGCATTAAAATTTAATATATTCGATAGAGACAGGGCGAGTGTCAGAAAGAGAAAACACATACACGAAAAGCGTCAGCATGAGGTGGAATGCAGTTTAGTAAGCAAAGCAACAACAGAAAAGTGTGTAGCAAAAAGAATAAGCATTAAAAAAATAAAATGTAAAGAAAAAAATAAAAAATAAATAGAAATAAAAGAAAACATGTATAAAAGCAGCAAATAACGTTGACTGCACTTAATGCACACGCCCGAGGGAGTTTATTGAAAACTTTGTCGTAACGGACGTCGCTGCCAACCACGTTGCACATTGTAGGGACTTTGACTCGTCGGCGCAGACGCTGGCAATGGCAAGGCAAGCTAAGGTAAATTTCTTGAAAACAATTCTCGTCTTGGTTGTCATTATGCTTCAATGATGACAACAAGTCGCAGCTGAAAGAGTTTCCTAACCCACCACCAATGGCAGCAGCAGCAGCAGCAGCAACAGCATCTGGCAAAGGAAGGCAGGCAGGCAGCACATCCAGTGAGTACTTCCTAGGATATCTGCTTTGTCTGCGCTGGGAAAAGAATTTCCACGCAGTCGGCAATGACGACAATAGCAAATTTGCTGGGATGCTGCTTAAGTAGCTCTGCTCTGTATGCTACTTCTTAGGTATTTCCTTGCCTCGTCTTGGCCTGCTTTGGCTGCTTGCCTTGGCTGCTGCGGCTGAAGTTGCTTCTCGCATTCGTGCTCTGCTACTCGCAATGATTCGATTGTAAGTGAGATCTTATGAAAGCCGTGCATGGTGATAACGCGCTCCCCGTTGTGGTGGCATCTAGTCAGCTACTCTGGTTTGCGATGCGAGTGCCGATACGCTTATGCATGTTTGTATGACTGCTTATAAAGTATCTAGATACATTCATGCATGCACTCAATGGCGTGCTTACTGGCTGTGATATGTGTGCTATATGTTGTATTATGTTGTGTCTTGTTGTGGTTGTTGTTATTGTATTATTGGTTTTACTTTGGGTATTATGCGCGCTTTTCATATGTGCGGGTTGATTATAGCTAAATACGTGCGATTGCTTTCATTTATTTGCTCGCACATCTTCTGCTCCTCTGCTTGCCGGCGTTGACGGCTTTATTGTAAATGCGCAGGTGTATTTGTATTGGCAAACGTGCCTGTGACAGATACGAGTATAAAGACCACATTGCGTATAAATTCGCGTGAGCATGGGTCGCTTAGTTGGATTTGCCATGACTGTCATTGGCATGTGAATAAGCATCTGTGACTATTGGTGGTGTTTTTGTTATGGTAAAGGGTTTTTAAAGCTTCTACTCCTCTGCGCAATAGAGGAAATTTTTAAATTTGTTCCAAGTCAAGCTGTTTTAGAACTCTGCTCCCGCGTTTTTGGACTGTATTTTTACAATAACAGAACATTAAAGTTTGACTAGGAAGCTTAGTTTGGAATTGATTTCTCAGAATATGTTATTTTATCAGTTTAATTGTAGATGAGGGCAGTTAATTGTATACGAAGGCTCTATATCTCCGGGACCGACTATAAGAAGGGGTCCCATTGTCATGTCTTCACCTCAACTGAACCCATTTTATTCAGATTTCAATTAGACTTTAAATAAACCTCGGCTCGATATTCAAAATATATGAATTCCTATATTTTATAATTTTATATTGGGTTTTTGACTTCTAATTTTTATATTTATAGCTTTGCTTGCTTTCTTTGAATTATTCTTAAAATATTTCTAAATAATTTATTATTTTCCAACAGCCATTCTGTGTATGCTATGTATTTTGTCTACTCCTGGGTTCGCAGCTGCATACTTTCAGATTTTTCTCAAATTTTAATTTACTTATGCTGGACTTTTATAAAAATCGAAAGTACAATTCAATGCCTTCAAAAATTTTTTTGTACACTCACAATGCTTAACTCAACCATGTTACAACAAATAACTGCAAATTAAGCACAACTAAAATTTATTACGCATACGCATGGTTGCACCATGTTCGTTAACTCAAAAAAAAAAAAAAAGAAAAAAACAAATAATAAAGAAAACGTTCCACTGCTTGCAACATGATAATAATCGATTTGGCAAAGCCACAGGTGCTAAATGTTTCGCTTAAGCTTAGCTGTCTATAAAAATTTATCGTGTATACAACGCGAGCATGAATGTTCATGTAGTGCAATTTTACGCTTGACAAGTTTATTGAACCATTAATGATTGCACAAAAACAGAATTCCACGCAAGGCCAAAAACAAAACGTAAGAAAAAAGAACAAAACACGAAAAAATAGTGAAATGTCAACAACAAGGTTCTAACGTACAGCAAAAACAGAGAACAGAAAAAGTTAAAAAAAAAAAAAAAAAAAACGTGGCAACAGTTTAACCAGTTTCCGGTTTCCTGTTGCGACGACGACAAAATTTTCTGCACACACAAGCGTCTGCCTGCAATACCTCCTATGCCAGGCGATTGTCCGCCTGCTCGACTACTTTCCATTGAAACATGCGTCACCGTTTTTTACCGTTATTGAGTAATGACTGTTTTTTTTCTGTTTTTTGTTTCGTTGTGCAGAAAAAGTTTCTACGTTCGTTATTTGTTCTGCAGAGTAATTGCTACTATTTTTAATTATTTAATTGCGATTATTTGTTGTGTTTTCTGTATAAAGTTGAATAATATTGTATTGAATTATTTACTCATCCATCTTTTTCTCTTCTGCTTTGCTTGCAGGTATGTAAATGCACGGACGCACGTTTATTGTATGAAAATAATTATATAATTGCGCACGGAGTAAGTTTGCAAATGTCGTTTAGAGCTAATTAAAATAGTTTTGCATTTGTATTTTTTTCCCACACAATCGTTGTACTTAGAACAATGTTAGCGCTGGCGCACATGTTTGGATTTGGCAATATTATGTGCACATTGGACGTATAAGTTGAACTTGTTCAATGGGATACGTGTATCTTATTTACTACTGCGAAATACATGAATGACGAAATTGTGTGAGATCAGCTTAAGATAACAAAACAGAAATGAAAGTTAACATAAATTAGTTATTATTAAAACAGTAAAAATGAAAAAAATTGTTAAATAAATGAAAAAAAGCATGGGTGTATTGGTACATCACAGTTAATAAACATATTTTTGCGTCTGGTTTGATTATGTAGTCAACAATTCCTAACGTTTAACACAGAGTTTCAAAGAACAGGCAATTTTTTTACAAACCAAACTATTAAAGGGTGTTTTTTCTTCTGTGAAACGCAAATGATATAAGTTATTAGCAAACTAATTCATACTTCAAAACACGATTTCAATAATCGGGGTCCCAAGTCATACTTCGCAGGCTAAATTTCCTTCGAAAGATTCCAGACCATAATCCCACTTAACAAAAAAACAACGCTACATTTTTTTTAGCCAATATCCGCACCCATTTATAACAGTGGCATGGCGCACTGCTTTTTAATCATAAATTTTTTTTGTTAGTCTGAAAGTTAGTCAAGTCAAACTATCAATTTACTTTTCATTTTTTTTTTTTTTTGTAGTTTTTAATAACTTTAGCATTCTCGTTATATGCTAGAAAAACCGCATGATGACAAACATTTTTGCTGCGCTCGTCCTTACCCAGGAGTAAGCCAACCAAGCGTTTCACTAACTAAATGGCAGCGTATACTTTATTGTTGTTGCATATGCGGGAACAATGTAAATAAAAAAAAAATAAAAATAAAAACTACTACGAAACTCACTTAACTACAGTTACATGCCTTAACAGTGCACAACAGCAGAGACCGCTAAAGCCAACACGATGTCGTTGCAGTCAAAATTGCCTGCAAGCGTAAAAGTGTCAGCGCAATGTGACAAAAAAAGAAGATAAAAAACCAACAAAAGAAAAATAGAAGAAAATGCAGTTGTAGCCACTTGCAATGAAGTGGGTCAGAAAAGTGTGAATGCCGCCTAGCAGCGACAATGGCAGCTAAACCATGACAATAATAAAAAGACACAACTATAATAACAAAACCAACAACAACAACAATAAAAAAAAAAAAGCAAACACTAGCAGACGACGATGCATACCGACTAAAAATAATAAAAGAGACCCAGTCAGAATATAAAGTGAGACGCCTGCCTGGGTGCTTAGCAAGAAGTCACAATTAAGTATGCCGCATGAGCTTGCATGGGCTCGCATAACTTTTAACTGTTTGCACTTTGGTAAAAATGAAATTGTAAGAACAAAAACAACAACAGCAAATAGAAGAAATACTCGACCTGATTGCACAAAAAAGGCCGAACCTGCTTGACCGTAAAAATGTGTCGCGTTTCGCTTTTCGCTTTTCTTTTTTCCTATTCATTTTTATTTTATTAGTTTTATGCGCTGACACAGAAACAGGCTTTGATGATGGCTGCCATGGCGGCTCTGGCTTAGAATCAGAGTCCGACGCAGAAGCCGCAGCCGGCAACAATCACCTAAAGCCAACTTTTTAAGTGCATTAATATGCTAGTCAATGATGTCGCTTGCACTGCTATGCGCGGGTCTCCACTTGACCAAGTCTCAAATGCTTTTGACCAACCAACCGACAAGCCACCAGCAACAACAAAAGAAGAAAAAACAACTAACACAGCGGCAGCAACAATTAGTTGCGTAGAATTCGCCGCTAACTGTTGATGGCCACACTGCCATGGCTCTTGACAGCTCACTTCAGCCGAACCTGTTTAGCCACTTGGCCAAATGCGTCTGCTGCTGCGGCTGCTGCACTCATGTTCTGCCGCCTAACATGCCGATGCCAACAGCCCGCCCGCACAGCTCCTGTTCCCTGTGATGCGGCTTGCTGGTCGTTGTCGTTTTTGCAATTCGCAATTGCGTTTGTCGCGGCTTATTTTTCAGATTTTTCCAAATATTTTAGCATTGCACATGCGCTACGCTAAGCTGCCTGACTGCCATGTTGGCCTTTCTGTCTGCCTGCCGACATGCTGCATTCGTGGTTATCTGCCGCCGCAGCTGCAGCTCTGCTTTGTTGTATGCTTACTATTTGTTGTTGTCTATTGTTGACTATTTCAGTTAGAATGGCAAAGCGTTAAAATGCTTTGCTTTTGTTTGAACCAAGTACAGTGGAAGTGGCTGGCTTCAGTTAAGTTTAGTTTAGTCATTGCTCGCAGCGTGCGCTCGGTTAAAGCTTGGCATTTGCTTTAATTGCTCGCTTTGGTTAATTGTTGTTGCTGTTACTGTGAGTGCTATGCAAACTACTGCCAACCGTTTTCAATTTAACTGTTTTTCCTTTTTTTTCGTTTGGTGTTATTATGCACTTCTTTGTTTTTTGTTATAAGTCTGACCCGATTTTTGATCTGCAGCTGTGGGCGTTTACGTTTATTTGTATGGCATTTGCTTCGTTTGTTTTTATTTTTACCAATTCTTTTATTTTTTTTTTTATTTGTTTTTTCTTTCATTTTTGACTGCTTTTACTGTGGGTGTTTTCCATTTTGGCTTTTCATTCCTTTTTGTGTAGTGTCGCTTGATTGTAATTAAAGTACAGGAAATTGCATAGATTTTAATTGCAGTTTGTGCAGTTTTCGTAGATATCAACTTAATTTGTATGTTAGTAGCTAGTCAAGTTCGAGTTGACTTTGCCAAGGGATGACAGACGTAATGTGTGAGTATGTATTCTTCCATACATATATACAAGAGTTGCACAGTTTTGTCAATGTGTTAGGTTTATGCAGCGTAATGGAGTCATTACATGTTGGCTATTCAGTTTTTAGCTTAGCGTGCTTAGAGGACAGACGCGTTGTCCTTTGAAGACAAATGGGTCTATTGTTGTTGGGCGTGTTTAATTTGAAGTATGTGTTTGTTATGTATTATTACAGGTTTGGCGTCCTTTTATTTCGTTTCGTCTACGCAATTAGTTTTCGGTAGAGTGCAAATGTGTGTCACACAAGCAAACAAATGATCAGTATTCACTGGTTGGTTTTTGGTGAATTCTTGGAAATTTCGGTAGTTCCATGCCAGTTATAAATATTAATTTTTTGTTACGAAAGCTTCGCTCTGAACATATTAATAGGATAAAGTGAATAAGCAAAGGAAGCAGCTATTGAAATTGTTTTTCATGAATTTGTAGGAATAAATATTCATAATACGAAGGCTATAAAGAAAAGTAGTGTAAGCAAAAATGTACTTCTTTGTTTTTTTTTTTTTTCTTTTGAAATAACCACAAATGTAAACTACGCTGAAATATGAACTGGCCATATGTTTTTGAGTTCACATATTCAAGGTGGTTCTGTACTGCTTTGTGAATAATAAACTATTATTCATGAATTTATTTCCCTTGGGCTTTTCGTTTTACCTTTTAATATTTTGATGAGATGCGTTGATTTGGATTAAATGGAGCCACAGTTACTAACATTGAATAACAAAAGAGAAAATTGTGCTGGTATAATAATTACAACAACATTTAATTAATTTATACATCAACACTTATAATAATTTAAGCGCCTATCGAGTGTAGCCATCATCATCATCATCATCGCAGTTGTAACACGAAGGCGTGATATATGCTCTGAGTAAAGCAGGTAACACGTAGTAGGCGTGCATATAAAGCCCAGTAAAGAGACCATGTTTAGTATGTATAAATAAAAACAAACAAAAAAGCAAACCTGGTTCTGTAATACATTATTGTTGGGCGTATCTATATATTTTTTTTTTTTTTTTTTAACATGATTGGACTATTTTTTAACAGCCGCTGACCTAATCCACAGTAACAAAAATTACATCGATTTCACTTGTCTTTGGCAACATCGATACAAATAATTAAGCTTATCATGCTTGCTTTCTAAAATTTGAAATTTTTAAGTTTCATGTTGTCAAGCTTAGGAAAAATAGTGATCAACAACTTTTAATCATTTCTCACAACCTAATTACAAATAAATTCTCAAAGCAAATTGGCAGCTTCGCAATAAGCTATGGCGAATTTTTGATGAACGGCAGCCACGACGTTAAGAGTCAAGTGAAGCCACATTAGCCAGCTGCATAGCTTATCTTAACGAAAGTTGGTAAATCATACGATTAATTACTGGCCAATAAGTTCAGCAAAATTATGATTGTCGATAAATAATAAGCATAAAAAAAAGGAATATAAAAATGAAATGCATGATGCAAGCCGCAGCAGCAGTAAAGTGACTTTCACTTTAATCATATTTTATATAAACTCATAAATTGAAAATGATCAAAAAGAAAAAAAACCAACAAAAAAATAACAAAAATATCAACAAAATTAGACAGTTTGCAGTTGAAGCAACAGCACAACCTTAAGCAAATGTACGCGCACGGACACTTGGAAAGCCGCGGCTAGTTAACACTTGGCTTGGATGGAAAAGGCATTGAAACGAGTCACTTTTCAATGTTTTGCAAGTTTGTTGTGCTGTTTTGTTATTTACTTAATTTATTTTTGGCTTGCCGCGTGCGCCTGCTGCTTGCTAATGTTTAACAAAACTTTCGAATTTGAATAAAAACAAAACAAAACAAAAAAAACAAAACTACAACTACAAATAATAATAAAAGCAAAACCAACCAAACAAAAAAGAAAGAAAAATAAGAAAAAAAAAAAAAATAGGCAGAAAAAATCAAAATAAAATACAGCGCACGTGCAACACAGCAATCAAAGTCAGCAGATAGACGGAAAGACAGACCGACAGACATGTGCATATGCAATCTACTGCGCAAGTAAGCAAAATGCATTTTTCAATGCATTTACTTTTGTATAACAACAACAAAATAGTAACAATAATGCTAACAATAACATACAATCTAGCAACAATAAAATATAGCTGCCGGTCAAAATATTCAAAGCCAAAATGCAAAGCGAAGCCAAACAAAAAAAGCAGACACAGACCGACCGACTTGCATGCCTACCTTTGTACATACACACATACCATATATATGTGTACATATACGTATAAAATATGTATAAATGTGTTTTTATATGTGTGTATAAAGAGCACGACGCCATTTGGCAGCCGTGTTTTATATGAGTAACTGCATGTTTGTTGTTTTTTATTCTTTTTACTGTAACTTTAGCTGTATCTGTATCTATAGCTTATATGTATGCAGACGCTGACCACAAAGCCAAACGCTTAGCCATGGCTCATGGATTACAAAAAACAACAGACTAAAAAAAAAAAACAAAAAACAAAAATAAAACAAAAGCAGAAAAGAAAAAACAAAAAAACAAGAGGTAACAAAAAATGTTTTTCATTGCATGCTAAATTTGGGTCAAAGACTTAAAGCTTGTCTTACAAAAACACCAACAACAACAACCAGAAACAAACAGAAAAAATAAACACAAATCGTTTTAACTGAAGTTCAACTGCTTTGTATACTCATGCACACATGCTGGCAGGCAGACATCCAGACAGGCAGAGACTGCCTGCGGCCCGTCGCCATAGCCAACAGCAGCATATCCAGGTCTTCAGCTCCGCTCAGCTCTGCGTCGCCACTTCTAACTTATTGGCACTCGAGCACATTAAAACGCTCATAAATAAATCAAAGTATAAGCCACGATTTTTATTTGTTGAGCAACTGCGTTTTCTGCTTCATACATATGATCTTTGTTTTTTTTTTTTTATTTGTTCAACAACTTTGTTTGTCTAGTGCATTTTTCTTTTTTGTTTTCACTCGAGAATCTTTTACACATGCAACACTGTACTGCTAATCGATCGTCCGCATATGTTGCAGTCATTTGCTTTTATTAAATTTTTGTGGCTTTTATGTTCGCTCGATTCATTTTGTAGATTTATGTTTGTGTTTCTAATTAGTACAGCAGCGTTTTAGTTTTGTTTTTTATTCCATTTTTATTTTTTTTTAATTTCCTAAAAATGATTAATTGTACTTACTGCAGCTGGTGAAACTTATGAAGTGCATTAAACGCTTTTACCACAAACAAAATATAATTTGTAATTATATGCTGCACCTACTTTTTTTGTTTGTTTTGCTTGCTGTGGGAATACTGTATTACTAATTGTGTAAAACATAATTTGTCTTACAAATCGAAAATTAATAATGACTGCTTTTGGCTTGAACGCACGCATGTGAGCAACGCGTCACTGCGTATTAGCGAAGGCAACAAGTAATGTCAAAAGGTGCTAACATATACAGGAATGAACGGAAAATGTTTTACACTGTACAAATGCCTTGCAGTACTTTAGGCGATAAAGCACAACAAGACGAACAGACCACACCTTATAAAGAAAATACAGTAAACACAGCCAACGCTATCATTACAGATTTGGCCATGATAGTGATAAATTGTGGCCCTATGACTTTATAAGATCAGATGGCTTGCTTTTTATCGTTGAGAAGCAGCCTAATTAACTGAGTTGAAAAACTGGTGAAAGTTTATCAAGTGGCAGAGTGTAGCCTTTAGAGCTAAATTACAATTGATTTGAACCACAATTAATTGTTGCTGGTTACGACGAAAAATTTTGCGTATCCTTGTTTGTGGCTGAAATTTCATGTGATTTCCGTCAATCGTTTCTCTGGTTCTTGTAATATTTAACACATTTGCAGAAGTTTTTTTATGGCTTGACAAGAAATCACTACCAAGGTTCGTACATGGAATCTTACGTAACAGAGTCACGCCGGCAACCTTACGAGTATTTTTTTAACTTCTGTTAGTTTGAGCAACTCTCTTATTCTCAAGTGATCCTCAAGGTGCTTGCTTGCCAGATTTTAATTAATGGGATGTTGGAATAAGGTATAAAGGGAAATTAATAACTCTTCTATCAATTTAAATTAAAGCATGGCTGCTTTTTATATAATGACTCGTAGTTGTTAGCTAAACTTCATGATGTATGAGTAATGGTAAATCAAGTTCTTTCTGTCTCCTGTTAAATAAACAAATAATACTTATGCTTTATATCGTCTGTTGTATCAAATTTTCTTCAATTACGTTATTATATAAGTTGGAAGCAATGCCATATCTAATGCGCATTGTACTCCTATAGAATCTTACGGAGTTTTCATATTATTTGACATTTTATTTTATAAATTTGTCATTCAACTCAACAATAGAAAAACGAGAAGAAAACTTTATGGGGGCTTCTACACAAACTAATGGAATAAATATTACTTACAGCTGCATAAGCGACAGCAATGAATTTTCTATGAAAAATGCAAGATTTTCCGTTGTGCGCAGTTCTCGGGCGCAGTCTCAGCAGCGGCAGCAGCAACAAGTAAAACAAACAACAACGTGCAATAAATGTGACATCATAGCACAAACTAAAAGAGCAATGACAATAATTTCAATTACCGTCAACAACGCGTCATTTGACTTCACAATTGTTGCTGCTGCTGTTATGCTTGTCATCAACATTTGTGGGTGTTTTACGTTGGCCACGTATTCGGCTTAATTTCGGCAAGCGGCCAAAGAAGCAGCGGCAGTACAAAATTATAGCGCACGTGATTTTCTAGTTGCATGTTGGCGGCTGCAGCCTGCAATGATGTTGCTGACAGTGTAAGGCAAAAAAGGAAATGCTCGTTGAGGCAGCAACAATAGCAACAACCGTAGCTGCAGCAACATTTGTTATGGTCTGTTCGGCACACGATGCTGTGCTTTTACTTTTTGTGGTAATAGTTTTCTTTTGGCTATTTTGTAACTATTTTTTTTTTTTATGTGTTATTATTATTATTATTATTTGTTGTTATTATGGCGGTTGTTGTTGTGGTTTTTGTGCACTTTAAATAATAGTTTTTTGCATGGCATTAGAGTTGCAGTTGGTTGTTGCTGTTGCATGTAGTATCGCAGCTTACGTCGACACACCTGAACTTCATGGCATGGCATGCAATTTTTATAAATGTATATTTTTTTTTTTTTTTTGTACTTAAAAAATTCTTATTCTCCTTCTCTCTTTGTACACTCTACTCGTTAGGGTGTTTATCTGCTTTTTTCATTTTTATATAAGGTGTACATGCCATCACATTGCAACATTTGCCGCATGCTATGCGCATAATGCACATAATGTTGTCCATAAAGTTGTTGCCGATAATGAAGTTGTTGTCTTTGTTGTGGCTGCTGCTGATAATGTTGCTGATGTGCATTTCAGTATTTTTTGGCTGTTGCTGTACGGTCATTACTATTGCTGTTGGCTTTGCCTTAATGGGCGTGACACCGCAATCTCTTGCATTTATGGTTTTACCTCAGAGCATTTGATACCCCAGCTGCTGCTGCTCCTTCTCTTCCTCCTCCTCCTGCTGCTGCAATGTTGTCGTCGAAGCTTTACGCTGACGCAGTGTAGTGACTTTCGTGGCGCATGCAATGAAAGCGAATGCATTGCTGCGTGAATGCCATAGAAAATTTGAGTCAAAACAATTGCTTTGACCACCTCAGCAGAGGGACACACACATACATACGCCAAAAAGTAACGCAGCTCAAGCGTTTCTCAAAGCAATGCAACCCAAAGCAAGGCAAGGCAAGGAAAGTGTGCTGCAAAGTAAAACCGGTTAAACACGTCTGGGTGGGCAATAACTGCTGCTGCTACTACTGTTGTTGCTGCTGCTACTGCTGTTGTTGTTGCTGCTGCTGCTGCTGCTGTGCCATACTCGCTTTGGGTCGCACTTGAAATTTTCCAAGTACTTTGAAGCACTTTTGAAACTCTAATGCATAATCAAGATCGCACGAAAATCGTTTCTCGAAACTCGAAGCGAATCAACCCGTAGCTGAACTTGCTTGCACTAAAATGCAGAAAAAAATACATACATACATACATATTTACTTATTTAAATATTATAAAAAATAAAACTAAAGCAAGTCATCGTCTCTGTTGTCGCTATCAAACATCAGCAAACATGAAATTTATTTGCTGCTCCCGCACCGCTGCCGCCTATTAGCCCTAAGTGAAATAAAAATAAACTAAAAGATAGATTTCCATAACTACGCCCTGCCCGCCGCGCCCTCCTGGCGCACAATGATTTAGTTAGTCGATGTGCTGCCTATTGCTGCCTCTTCAGGTTGTTAGTTGACTCTTTGGTTCTCTGCTAGTCTGCTGCTCATGCTGCATGTTTAATGCTTCAAGTGGCGGCGCTGTGGCAGATCAACAGAATGCGACTAGAACGGCGGGGCGGGCAATTGCTGCTTTGAGCTTTGATGATGTTGATGATGATGATGGTTTAGCTCCTCCTTATTGTTGTCATTTCAAGTGCTAAGTCTTTGTTGTTGCCATTGTCATTGTTCTTGCTATTGTTGTTGTTGTTGTTGTTGTTGTTGTTGTTGTTGTAGCAATTCATGAATATCTTACAAATGGCATAAAATTCATAAATTCAAATGAAGCACTTTAATATACTTCACTCTATTTTTTGTTTTCTTTATCTGTCTTTCTCTGAGTTTCTTCTCCTTCTTTTTGTCTACTTTTTTGCGTTACATTTTCTTCTTTGGCTCAGTGAATGAACGCGTCGTTGCAGCTAGTTTTTGTTTGTCACAACTGACGCCTGTCTCTGTTTTGTCCTTTTCCTTGTTTACTCTGATGAGGCTGTGTCGGTCGCTGCTGCCGTTTCATTGTCTTCTTCTACTAAAGCGCTGAATAAATATTTATTAGAGTCCGTCTGCTTGCTTATCTGCTTTTTATCAAAGATGATCTTTGCGTTTGGCCTTTTGTTCATTTGCACAAAAGCGTTTTCTATGAATTTTCTGAGTAGCTACGGAAGTGCCTAACTATTTCGCTTACATTTGTTGTTGTTGTTGCTGTTACTGCTGCTGCAGGCTAAAAAATAGATTTGTTTATTAATTGCACACAATAAAGTATGCATAATACTTCACATACACTATGTGCCACTGTCTTTGATGCAATGGCGCAGCCCTCTTGTCATATATATTCTCGTTATTTGTTGCAAAGGCAGCACGAAACTACGTTTTCTATTAATTATACGCCTACTTAAATTTATTAAATATGTTACAAATCAGTTGGAATACAATTATTATTAATAATATAGCCAACTTCAAATATGTTTACAGACATAAAGGACATTTAGTGTAGAATAAATACAAAATTAGAATAATTCAATATATCGAATATATACATATATCAGAAATCATACATAATTTAAAAATTTGCATCGAGCTTACAGGGAAAACAGAAACTTCAGCAACACTCAAATTTTAATAATGTGATCTGTAAAATAAAGTAGATTGAATGCGGACTCTGTAATAATAAATAAAAAAAATGTCATTCAGGAGGCATCTGTGTTGGGATTCAATCAATTAGGTAATTAATTTTTCATAGATATTAATTTTTCAGGTGTTAAAGTCAATTTGTGTTATTTTGTGTTTGTGTTATTTTGTTTAAGTTATCTCTTAACTATAAGTTAAATCTGCCTCGCATTGGCGTCTTCCCAGTTATTATCGTTCAACAACATTTAAGCAGAATGCAATCATTTGCCTAATGGGGAATCTGAGCGCACTCATGCCTGCATTTCTAATTCGGCGTAACTGCCTGCACGTCTGTCTGTTAGTTAAAAAAAATAAACTAAGCGTAATCAACTTTTGCGCGCTCGATTAACATCTTGACTACATTTACTTGCTTACTCCTGCAGACGTACTTTGCATTTTATTTTATTCTGCCCTTTTGTTCCTGCCTGGCACATTCAATGAATTTAACACTGAAGCATACTCTAAGCCGTACTCGCAATGACTCAACGTTCAACAGTCAACTCCCACTGCCCTTCCCACACTCACCGGATCTGGAACAACTTTAGTTCAGTTCATACTATGCCATGAGGCTTTTTACGCGTTCAAGTGCCGCAGAAAATTTCTATAAATCCAAGTCGTCGCCAGTCATCGTGTAGAAGTAGAAGTGAAGCGTTTTCAATGCCAACTTACTCGAATAGTTGTTGTTGGGCTCCGGTTGCCTTTTCTCGTTTGCTCGCTCATACGCTGAATGTAAAGCTGCTGTAAAGAAGTGTTTGCGTTGTTGTTGTTGTGGCTGTTAAATATCTGACTACAGAGCAGTGCAATCCAATTCGAATGTACCTCAACTTCATTTTCTGTGTGCGCTTAACTTGCCTTTTTTAAGCATTTACAATTGGCATTTTTTTTATCTGGCTGTTGCCTCTTATTTATTCCACTTTTTGTAAACGTTTTTGCTAGGTTTGCTTGCATGTTGTCATGATTGTTGTTGTTTTCGTTTTTACTATTGTCTGTTTTGCCTGTAAGTCTGTTCATGTCTTTAAGTTATGGCTGCATTAATATGTGTATTTTCATATATTTCTTTTCTTCCCTTCGCTTTATTTTTTTTTTCTTCTGTTGATTTCTGTTCGCTGCTGGCTTTTTGTGCATGTCTGCCATTTCCTTTAACTGCTCGAACTTCATTTCCTATGTGCCGACCTGCCAGCCTGCCTAGCTCCGCCTGCATACCTGACCGATCATCTGCAATTGCTGCCTAAATGGGCGTGTATGCTCGTTCTGGTTTCCTTTTCTTTACATTTACAATTTTCGTTGGCTCAATGTTTTTTTTTTTGTTTATTTTTTTTTTTTTTTTGTTTGTGTGCCGCCTACGTTTTTTAACTTTAGAACTTTACAACCTACACGCCTGCCCTGCTCTGTCCTACTGCATACTGCCCACCTGCATTATACCATGTTGCAGTGCTAGATCTGACGGAAACATTTAAGTCTGCTGATTGATTGCAGTCAGCAATTGTAGGTTTATTTTTTTAGTTTTTTTTTTACCTTTTATATGTACTACACCATTGTGTATATGGTGCTTTCGATTAAGGAGGTATGAACGACATAGGCAGATAAGCCATTTCATAGCATAGAAGCTGCGTTGAAGTACAGCTTACATTCGTAGTCATTTGCAGCACAGGATTGCCTTAAAGCAAATTTAAAGACAGGCAAGAAAATATGTAAAGTATCGAAATATTTCATTGTCTTGCCCACACACTTTCTTCGACCCTTGGCTCAATTGCAGCATTTCTGTACCAACTTCGACTGAATAGTAAACAAACATATAACAATCAGTTAACCTTTAAAATGATACTTCGAAGTCTTCCAAAAAAAAAAAAAGAAAAAAAAGTTAATATACCTGCTGCAATTCTCCAGCAAGTGAAAATTCAAAATTGTAGAAAAAACTGTATTAAATTTTGCAAAGGGCAAATAAAAGGAGGAAATTCCCTTCAACCTAAATTACAAATTTGTGATGATATTATTTTTTTGCTATTCTGGTGAACTTAGTCTAACAGAACCAGTTGGTTATTTTTCCCAATTTGCCAATTTTTTTTTTTTTTTTTTTTCTGCAGAAAATTGATTGCAAAAGTCGAAAAAGATACGTATGCATTTAAAATTTTGTTCTGAAAAATTTCTGTTATACTTGAGAAATATTGTATGCGGCTTGGCTTATGATTAAAAAACTTTGTGCATAGGCGTTGTTGTGTATTGTATTGTTTGCGTATTCTATACATCTATTTTTAGCATGTAACTCGCACATATGCTAAGGCATATTGTTGTCGTAGGTGAGGTTTAATTGGCTTTTAAAGTCATACAAATTTACCACCTACTTACTGACAAAGCAAACATAAAGCAAAGCAGAACACATGAATAAAAGTCATATCAGATTTCACATTAAAGCACGACGAGTATAAAAAAAGAGGGGAAAGAGAACAAGACAACCGAGCACATGTCATAAAGTGAATCATATGCTCAACGCGCATAAAAAGTGTGAAAGACAATTTGGGGAAAAAGAAAAGCAGAAAAACCCCATAAAAGCGTAGAGATATATTGTTGATTTGGTTTTTGTTTTCAACTAATGAAGCAAAGAAAAAATAAATAAAAAAAATAGTAAAGAATGGTAAACGTTTACAAAGACGTGGACGGCCAGTAACGAATTTGCCAGCTAATGCACGAAATGGGTTTCAACGTTGATTGACATAATAAAATAATCCTTGAGTGTTAATTGAAATTGACAAGGATAACGCGCCAGACAGAGAGGGACAGCGCTTGTGTGCAAGTGTGGGTGGGCGGCCGTGTATGTGTGCCTTTGGGATGTGGGTAAAAAACCCAAACAGTCGAAACTATAAAATGACATGACGTCCACAAAAACCAAAACGAAAAAAAAAAGCGGTTGCCGTAAATAAAATAAATTGAAATTAAATTTACTAGAGAACAAATGCAGCAGCCGTATTGGCGAAGTATATGCGAAATGAATAAACTCAATTAGCAGGGTTGCATTTGTCCAGCCGTCCAACGAACCGACGGACAATTCCCATTAATCTTGACTTCATAGGGAATTATTTTATTTAAGAGCAGCGCCAAAAGTAAACACAAAATAAAAAAAATATACGGAATGGCTGACAATTACGGTGAATTTTTTTTTTTCAAATGAAGTTAAAGGCTCTTGAAATGTTTTTTAAAACAATTCACAAAATTTAGTCAAGCAATTCGACATGGCATTTTCTTTTTTTCAATTCTATTTTTGTGTTGCTACTCGTAACATAGTTAAAAATCAAAGTGTTTATTGAATTTTCCTAAGAATTTATTAGCAACCCAAGTTGACCGTGCTGGGCCACATTGAATTGAATTGCTGTCCACTTAAGTTGACATGTCCCACTCCCTGGACGACTGCGTGGGTTTATTGTCTTAGTTTATAAGTATCAGCCGTTTTATTACACCAAAAAATTTGCGCCACACTTTGATGTGATAATCACAGTGATGGAGTGCAAAGTGTCTGCAGTTTTAAGAAATTTATTTCTTTTGGAAAATTTACACCAAGCTTAGCGGCAGTGAGCTGCCTGAGGCGTTATTAAGTGGCAGACATGTTTACTGCTTATTAAGAGTTTGGCGCCTGCATTTGAGTTTTATTGTCAAGGAGAATTCCAAGTAAGCTGAGATTTAGAAATTGTGTAGTATGCTCTAGCAAAATCTGTGATCCAAACTGGTGTGGCTTTTATGTAAGCGGCAGGCCTTACATAACATTAATATGCTTTTTCATGTATTGTAAACAATAGTCTGTAGATTACTCAGCCTAAGGATCATTGCAAACTTTAACATTCTGGATCACATATCACAGCCTCATGGAGTTTTTAAATGAGCTGGTGTAACCATTCGAAGTACTTTGACTAATGGTAGATATATAATTATATTTTTTCATGTATCCTCATTAAATCCGATCTGCAATTCTCGTGTTGAAAGTCATTTAGACGGGATATAAAAGCCATTTTAAAGAGTCACTATCTCTTTAATGGTTTTTTAAACATTTGCTACCATTCAATAAGTTTCGATGATTCCTGTTCATTTAATTTAGTTGCAGCATGTTCTTGGAAATTTTCAATGTATTTGAAGTTATTTACGTATTTCTTTTTTTGTTTTATTTCCAAAACTTTTATTTTTCCTAAGAACTTTACAACTTTGCAAATTCACCAATTGCATGGATACAATGTAAATAAAAGTAATAAATATCAACTGTTGCAATGAACGCGTTTGGCACTGTATCTTGTTGCCAGTTAAGTCCTTGAAATATCGAACAAAATGAATGAATAATTGTAAACCTTGTTTACTTACTAATATTACTTTCGCGTGTTCTTAATCCAATACCTTTGCCAAGACAAAATAAAACCAAAAATTTACCATAGAACCCAACTTGCCATCAATCAAAGTGAAATACGACGATGCGACGGCGTATACCAAAAACAAAAACAAAAAAAAAAAAGACGAGTAAGTAGGCAATTCGCTTACAAAACCCAAAACCCAATGCGCAATTGAAATAAAATCCAACCCAAAAACAAAAAGAAAAGGAATTTGGTCTGCAGCAGCGACAGGCGAATTACGAGCTTAAAATTTTTAATTAACCAGCTTAAGGCAAATGCGAACTTGGTCCGTCAGTGTGCAGCTGAAAAGTTTTCTGCGCAAAAATGGTTTAACTTATGGACAACGTAAAATACGCTCAATCCGAAAAATGCGAGCTGTATTTTAGATTTTTTGTTAATACAGATGCCAAAATATTCGTGAAGCAACTCACTTAAGTGCTGCAAAATCTTGAACAAATCCTATAAATAAAAAAAGGCGAGGAATTGACGCATTGCACCCTTTTAAAGCAAAGCAGAGCAAAGCGAAGTAGAGCAGAGCAAAGGGTCTTTAAAGGCATGTAAAAATGCGAATTGCTGCTGCCACAGTCTCAGCCAGACAAAAATAATTTACTCAAGTGAGAATTTTAATGCGTGCGAGATTTCGCAATTATTCTTGCAACAACGGCTAAGGTCGGTCTGCGCGTGGGCGAGCGACGGCGCCAGCGTCGGCGAAGGCATTAACATAAAATGTCAACCATTTTTAATTGACTTGAAATCCGTGCGGCGGCAACAGCAACAACAAAAACAACAAAGAGAATAGCAACAAGAAGAACAACAGTAACCGCCAATGAACTTCACTTTTGGGGCTAAACGCGCAAAAAAGGGATTAGTAGCGCTTAGAAGCTGCTGTTGCTGCTGCGACTGCGACTGCGGCTGCGGCTGCTCCTGTGGGATTTTGCTGCTGTTGCCGCAGGAGCGGACAAGCGAACAAACGAACGCATGAACAAATCGTGTCGCGTTAATTTATTGTGCCTGCCTGCCTTGTCCGTCCCCCTTCATGCCCAGTCGTCGGTTCACTACCGTTTCCCATGCATAGCTTCTTGAGTCTCGAATTGTTGTTTTAAAATGTCTGCTCTAGCGTAAAATTAATGCGAATTTTCAATCTAGCATGTGTTGGGGTTAGCAAATGCTGTCATTGCTTTTGCTTCTGTAGTTTGCTACTACTACCTTTTTTTATCTCTCTCTCTCTTTCTTTGCTGCTTCCGCATATTTTGTTTCTTTTTTTCTTGTGTTGTTTTTGGTGCGATTCATTTCCGCATCAATTGTTGCGCTAAATACGCATACCGCGTGCCCAACTTGGCTAAGGTAAACATTTATGTAGCATGTTATGCATATGCAGATATTCTCTATGCATTGCCTGCCAGTATGCATAGAAAACAGTCCTTCTAGTTTTTGTCCTGTCCTTTCCTGTCCTGTCCTGAACTTGTTATTTCAATTGTCTGCAGTCTATTATTACATGGTGTGTGCGTAGTCTTCTTGCTATGTCAGCATGTAAATTTCGCTGCGCTGCTCAGCTGCCAACATTTGGCATTTGGCATTACACTTTTCTCGTCGTTCTGTTATCCTTGTCTACGTATATTATTTCCATGCAAGTTACGCTCATATTTATTACGTTATTATTTTCTTTAATTATTTCATTATAAACGCTTCAGTGCATATAACTGAACACATTCGCAGCCGTGCTCAGCCGAAATCAACGGCGGACGTCTCAATGCTGGGCTTGGCCGGGCTGGCTGCTTAGATATGTATCTGCATACGTATCTGTGTATCTGTTTAATGTGGCTGCCGTTTGGCCTACCCCGGCGGCTGTGCGTGCAGCGAAAGTCCTGCAGCTGCTTTGCCGGAACTGGCTTTGATCAGTGATATGCTTGCGCAAGAATTTGTGCAATTGGGCGTGCCGGATTTAAGGCAAGCATAGAAAAAAAATTATAACAACATTTGCTTATACTTCCCGGAACTGGTTAAGCTAAAGCGATTAGCGCAATGTTGTTGGCTTATGCCGTTGCGCATCTAAGCCATAATTAAGTATGTACATGGGCGTCGCTTTAATAACATTCGGTATATGTTACAAAAAATGCATAGCAAAAAACCGTTGACTCTCTGTTGGAAGTTTTCCCATGGCATGAAAACTATTTGAAGCGCTCAAGGGCTGCATTTTTATTTTTATTTTATTTATATATTGTTATTTTACAAACTGCTTACGGCAAGCGTAAAAATAGCAAATTGTTGAAAAAGTATGCTGAAAAATTTTAATCTCACACGCTTACAAAATATTTCATACGATGCTCATCATCATTTTATTCAATTCATTTCGTTTTAATTACGTGCAAACATTTTTATGAAATAAATGCATTCTTTTTTTATTTTTCATACTTCACATTTCGGGCGTGTAAATGATTTTTATGCGAGTGTGCAATGCATTTGGGCAAAATGATTTTCGCACAATTAAATCATGTCTTCGAGCTCAAATGCACAGCACCCCTCTGCACCACACTGCTGGCGCACTCAGATATGTTAAATGAAAAGCGAAACACATGCAAGTTGGTAAAAAGCACAACGTCCTTCTCAAATAATAAAAGCAAAAATTAAAAAAATGTACAATTTATTTCGCTAACAAAAACGCAAAATATGCTGATGAGCACGCGGCAGTCAAGTGTTGGCTATTCATGTGAAATATTTATGATTAAAAAAATTTAATTCAGTTGGGGTTGGTTGGTACGAGTGAAAATAAGTTGGTTGGAAAAGTTACTCATTTTCCGGTGCTCTGGTATATATGTTTTGTAATATTTTTTGTATGAAAAAAAAAAACAACAAGAAATAAAACTAATATTCCGTCTCAAGTGTCAAAAGACAAAAAACAAAAAAAGATCAAAGAAAAATGAGTTTCCTTACCGTTAAATATTTTATATGTTAAATAACTTTCCCAAAGGATTATTTGTGAACACGTGTCGCACTGCCTTAGGCAAATTACACGACTTGACTTAATCATCTTTGAATGAATTGTAGATTGAAATGTAACGTCCGCCCATGCTATAATTTGTAAGGATATTTATTCAAGGAATTCTCAAAGTACTTTGCCGTCATACACTGAGCACTGGAAGTGGTGTGTCATGTCAATTACTAAATTCATTAGAAACAAAAAAATAAAAAATAAAATTCCAAACAGACTTTCTGATTTTGTTTAGTTTAGTTTCTTAACAATCGAATTGAAATCATTGAACTAAAAAGTATTTTAATTAAGCGAACAATTATGGGCCGGGCCGCATTCTATAGATTAGACCAACTGACAACGTTACATAGTTTAGAAAACTTTGCTCTCGCGGCTTAATTGGAAAAGCTAAGTTGAGTTGTTACAAAATCAAATTGGGACAGCAGACAAAACAAGTGTCGCAATTAAAGCCAAGCGTAAGAAAATTGTATGAAATTGAAATCATTTTGGAATCACTGCAATTTTGTTAAGCTGACTAGAGAAAATTTCTGCCAAGCGGTAAGGGCAAAATAATGAAAATTATAAAAAAAAGAAACGAAAAATGCAATATGAAAATGAAATACGCAACCGCAACAATTTTCTTCTTGCAAGCGAAGCGCAGTCGGAGTGAGGAAGTAAAGCAAAGTAAATGCTTTTTGCAATTATTTACATACGTAAGTGAGTAAGCGCAACACCAAATGCAGCCGTCTTTCCTAGAGTAACAACAAAAACAGATAGCAGACAACCAAAAGCCTAAAGTAAAGCCAGAGACTGGCAAAAATTGCACCAGCTAAGTCAGCCGGTAACAGATCTCACCAAATCAACAGGCGTCGCGTGTGTTGGGGGGTAGAGCGCTGCCGTCTCATTACCGACATGCAATAGGCACGCTGCGTTACAGCGTGATTACTGGCAGGCGAAAACGCACACGAACCGCAAGACACGAAACGAAATGCCAGCCAGCCAGCCAACAGCAGTGACAAAAAAGCAAAAGTCTTATTTAAGACTTGAGTTTTAGCGCATTGTCGTCAGATTCAAAGCAGGAAAATGACAACAATTCAAAACAAGCTGAGATACGCTCTCACGATATTTTGTTTTAGTTTGTTTTTTGTGCCAGTGCAAAGCGGGAAAATAATTTTCACAGACGCAGACGCAGACGTAGACTAGACGCAACATTTTTGCACCTGTAGCGTGAATTTGAGAAAATTTTTAAAATGATGTAAGTGGTTTTACTTTCTTTATCGTAAAGTTTAATTTGGTTTTCTTAAACATATTATATAAGCAAGCGATTACGCGTTGTTTGGGAACTAATTAATTGCCCACATGTGTGTACCATATAATGTTGCATATACATATGAAAACATAAGAAGGGACGATATTGCACAAGAGTGCTAGAAAAACTGCCGGCGGTCTAAAGGCAGACACCAGCATCTCTGCGTTGCGATGATCTGTGCTTATCAAGGCGACTGCATCAGTAAAAACCCGCAACGGCAACCAGCTGAGCTGTGATGAGCTGCAGCAGCAGCAACAACAACAACGACAAACATACTGACATTTATTTTATATACAACTGTTGACAGTCGAGTGTCGCTTGTGGAGAGTTGTGTGTCTCATTAATGTCGAAAGATTTTTTTATTTTTTTTTTTGACGTAAATCATGCACTTCACTATCTCGCCCTGCTGCGCATATTCGCTAACGACAGGAGATTCATGCGCAGAGTTTAATAAACGCCATCATCATAGTCCTGCAGGCTGCAGCTCAACATGCAACACAGCATGTAGTGCAAAAGTGTGAGAGGGATGGAAAGAGATAAGCATGAGTGTGTAAGGAAGAAAAACGAAAACAAAAATAAAACTGCTTTCGAAGTCAATTAAGATGACAAACAAAACTCACAACGCTTGACATTTATTAACTTTCTTTTGTTACTTTTTGTGTGTGCATTTGTGTGTGTGTGTGTGTGTGTGTGTGTTGAGCACACAGCTATTGTATTGCTCAGTTGTGGTTGTTGTTGTTATTATTGTAACAGTTGTTGAGTTGCAATGAGGCTAACAAAGGATAGCCAAAATATGAAGTGAACGAAGGTCAGGTAGGGAGTAGGATACACTTGAGTATGCAATGCCTTTCGAGTGTTTGTGCTGCATTGCAGTTCTAGGTTCTTCCTGGTTGTGTTGTAGCTGGTAATCCTTTATTGTCATTGACAAAAGTCACTTGACTTTTGGGCAACAGCTGCGGCAAACTCTTGCGACTATACGTAGAAATGATTGCTGCTGTGGGCCGTACTTCTTTTTTGACAATAAAAATTTTTTTTCCTGGTTTATAGGTGGGTCATAGCGAAAGTGAACGGTATTGAAAAATATGTTTTTTTTTTTTGCAATAGCAGCAGATAAGCGGCTGAGTTACACACGAACTAAATGAAGATTGTGAGTTCGAATTATCTTTATTGATTTTTGTGATGTGTTCTTTTTTCGTTACTCTAATCAACACATATAATCTTACTTTGAATAACACCAAAGCATTTGTATTTTTCAACACTACTAACAACCTGTCAAAAAATGTAAGATAACAGTCGGAGTCACTGCCTGCAAATGCTAGCGTAAACTTTTCAAGTGCCCCACGACAAAAGGTTATAATCGCCAGGCAGTTGCTATTCGTTGATTTCCCTACCTGTGTCGGCCTTTGACTTTGCCAAACATATACGAAAAGTAAGAAAATAAAAAAATGTCATGCCCAGTGTACTTTTCCTTTTTTTTTATTTTTTTTTTTTTTTGTTATGTTTTTTGTTAGCCACATGCGCCTTTGAACTTGTTGCCAATGTTTATCTGAGTAGGCATATTTCACTGTGTGCTGGTCTCTCAAAGATAGTTTTTTGTTTTATCTCAACTGTCAACATTGATTTAAAATCAATTCATCTTCACTTGACTGCTTAATTTCGTTGCTTCAGCTTCATTTAGGTGCCTCCTTCGTTTTTCTGCTTCTACGTTTGTTGCTCTGCTGACTGCCGTTACTTGGTTAGTTTATTTGTGCGCTGCACTTGCCACAACATTGTTTTGTGGTTCGCTTGTGCTGCCTCCTGTTCTTCTGACAGTTCGTTTTTTTTTTTTTTTTATTAGCCAAGTGAACGCGTTCAAAGTTAATCCGGCGTCCATGTTGAGCTTTAAGTATTTGGCACGCTCCGCTTTCGCTGCTGCCATCGCTGTACTCTGGCTGGCTGTCTTGCTGCTCGGTGTGTATGTATGAGTGTCTGTGTATGATTCTTTTCTTTTTCACTTTTTGTTTTTTGCGTTTTCTACTTTTATTCATTGTTTACATTTTCGCTTGTTTGCTTGTCTGTCATTTCGCTTGGCGTCTATTTTTTTTGTTTTTTGTTTTTTTTTGTTCACTGCTTGCTTGTTTGTCTATCGAGTTGTCACGCTAAATTAATTCTTTCACTTTTGTTCTTTTCTTTAGCGTTTTCTTTATCTTTGTCTCTCTTTACTTTTAATTATACTTACATGAAAAGCACACAAATTAATTAAAATTGATGTTGAGTTAAGCGAAAGAAAAACTGTGCTTAATAGCAACAGAAATGATGCTGCAAAAGTTGACTTGACTAATGCAGATGCTGTTGCTGTCGTGTTGTTGTTATTGCTTTAAAGAAATTTAATTTTGATCGCAAGACGCTGGCGAAAGTTGCTCAATTTTAACTCATCGGCATACATTTTGACAGAATTTAATTAGCATAAGTTTAATTAATGTCGCATCGTTTATAAATGACTCATCGCCATTTGCTTTGGATTTTCTATCTAAATTTGCAGGTATGTCTGCTATAGCTATAACAACTACGCGCAGCGAATTAATAAAATACCGACATAAAGGGTTAAGTATGAAAGTTTTTAATTTGCATATCACTTTAATTAATTACGAAAGTGCACAATTAAATGAAATATCTGCTGTGTCGTTGTGGCGGCAAACATTCCTTGCAATTATCGTATGAAAAATGTAAGAATGTTGTATGAAAGTTGCCGCACCCAATTTGGTCGTTTTCTCTTTTTAAAAATTTAAACCACACGACACTTGTCCATACTTTGAGTGATTGTCGTCATTCATATGTTTTGTCTGTCCGTCTGCTGGTCTATTCGTTCTTGTCATGCCCTACTGTTTGTGGGTGCGTACTCAGTAAGCAATAATTTGCATTGACATGTGCACAACAACAACAAGAACAACGGCAGCAACAACTACAAACATAGACTTAATGGGAGGCAAACGTCAAAGCAAGTAAATGCCCCCACAATAACAACAACAACGACAAGCATGTATGTCGTTCGCACAGCAAAGTTCAAAGACCCCCCTTATGTATGTAAATTATTTTAATTTGTTGTAATTTTTCGTATTTATTTACGTATTCAAATTGCTCCGCTTAATATGTCAAACAAATTACAATTGTGTACGCACGCATACTATATGCTAAGTACAGTCATTGACAGCTAATTAAGCACACTGCATGCTCATTGACTCATAAGCACTCGTGCCTACGGTCGACTCTTCTGTTGCTACAATTATTGTCATAGTCCTATGCGGCTTAAACTAACTTTAATATTATTGCAAAAATGAATTATATATATATATATATAAAAAAAACAAGAAATAATGAAAAAATGCAAGCGATTTTCATTGCTTCAAATAATTTGTGGTTCGGTTGACATGGAAAATGAAATACAAAAAATAAAACAAATTGCCGACTACCGACCGCAACAGAAAACTCGGACAAAATATTTGTTTTAATTTATCTTTGATTGAGCTTTGCAATATATTTTCTGTTGCTGCTGTTTTCGTTGCTGTCTTTATTGATAAAGCAAACGCATGCAACTTGTTTGCCATCGATTTTTTATTTCAATTATATTTACATTGCGCTTATAATTTAAAAAAATCAGCTGCACTCTATTGAGTATGCGGTGTCTGTCATTTCTGTTTCCATAAGGATGGCAGTGTCCATATGTAAATAAAATGCATTTAATATTGTCAACTTTATGAGCAACACAAATGATAGTGCAGATTTGCTCTATATTGGCATGCTTTACATCATGCGAAGCGTATAATTGTTAATTAAGTTGATGATAAGGCTAGCAGAAGTCACTGTAATCTCTATCAACAAAAGAAAATATTAAAAAAAAAAAGAAAAAGTAAAAAAAAAAACAAATTCTTTTGCTGTAAAGAAAAACCAAATAAATTTTTGTGATAAATGAGCAATGAATTTTCACGTACGCGTTAAAATATAATACTTTTTGTTTTACAAACTCGGACTCCTTAATTAATAATTGCGCCTTTGATGGCATACCTACGAATGCTCAATGCAGGCAAACAAAAAGGGATATCACACAAAAACCAAATAATGCACACAACAAATGTGATCGTGTTGGCAATTTAAAATAGTTTTACGTCACATAACGTCTTCAAGCAGAAAGCCACAAAAGCGTTCAGAAACTGCTGCCAGTAGGCATACAGAAAAGCGCTAATAATTAAAGGCAGGATATAGTCAAATGAATACGACATGTCGTAATCACAAGCGGGATTAGCATTCTTGGCATTATTGTTATGCGTTTCTTATTGTTGTTGCTGTTTCTATTGCTGTAGTTGTCAGTTTAGATTTTGTATTTAATTTTGACTATTGTGTCAACGTTGCCAATACGATTTTCGTTCTGGCAGTGGCACATTGTCAACTTCTTGTTGCAATCAATCATATTCAAATATGCGCCATAAGCACATGTGCGTGACGCTTGAATAGATGAATGGATGGATGAATGAATAGATGATTGGTTGTTTTGGTTGCTTCGGTTGCTTCGTTGATGGTTGGCTGCTTGCTTTCTTATTTGCTTATTTGTTTGACAGATTGCTTGGTGGCTGCCTGTGATGCGTGAGCGTATGCATGCGTGCGTGTCTATGTCTATGTCCTAGGCAAAGCGGCGCTAGTCGTCATCAGTTCTTTGTTCGTTCATTGCCTGTTTGTTTGTTTGTTTGTCTGTCTGTCTTTCGATTTGTTTGAGTGTCTGCTTGTCAGTTAGAATTATGCTTGGCCACCAGGTGAGCTGAGCACCAACAGCAATTGCATGCGTATCACATGTCTATCAATCTCATATTATAATGATCTATGCAAACAATTAAATCATTTGTTAAGCACTTTTTACACGTGTTCATGTCCTATGCAAAATAGGATTTGTCTTGTTACCTAAACACGTCATCAAAATTTCTCCTATGATGGGACAAAGATACTCATTAAGAGGCCTGTACTTCTCCAAACTGACAGGCTACATATGTCTGTCCATGTTAATGTTAACATGCTAAAAACAAAATCAGGTTAGTTGAGTTGAATGTTTTATTCAGTTAAATATACGTAATTTGTTGCTGCTTGATTGTACCAACTGTTAATGCTTACTTCAGGTTTCTTTTTGTGTTTAACGTTAATTTGTCAGCTCATGCAACAATTAAACAAATGTGTTTTTTTTTTTTATTCTTTAATTTACGATTATTTAAGTGTAATAAAAACTCACTTATAATAAGCTGATAATTAACGTTGTACGTAAAACCATTTCCTTCAGTAAATCTATGTCGGTCAGTTCGGCTACACAGCTTCATATGAGTATCAGGACAAGAAGAACAAGCGATTTATTTTCAGCTTTGCTGCTGCCTTATAAAAGTTCTCATGTACTTTTGCGTGCACAGTCCATGTGACTTTTATGACCTCAAAACAAGTCGACTGTCATATATTTTCACACTTGATTCTTAATGCAAACTTTCATCTTGCACAATACTTCTGCATAAAACAGCAACAAACAGCAAACAATGCAGCAATGCATCCAGGATTCTGGTTGTGCATACGTAGTCAAGCTGCCGCTGCACTCAGCTGAGTTGAGCTGAGCTGAACTGAACTGAGCCTTGCAGAGCAATTTACTGAAACTGCATTCGCATCTTTGGGGACACATAAATCGCTCGGAATGCCAACTATGCTGAGTGTGCCTTCATTCCGACAGCAAAATGCTGTTGCTGCTACTGCTGCGCTCCGCAGTGCACTCAGTAATTATTCACACAAAATTCAAGGTTTTCAACGCCAAGTGAAGCCAAGCCTTGCGCTCTGCTGCGACTGCTTCGACCGCTGCTTGCAATAAAGAAAAGGTGTTGAAAAGCTGCTGTTGCTGCTTGCTTTTCCATTTGTTTGTTGTTTCCCCATTGTACTCATTTAATTTTTATTCCGTTTCAATGCGGAATAAACCTTCCACATCGTGTTGCTGTTGCTTTATAAAAAATGTCGCTTGCGTGGAAGTTTAACAATTTAACGATTGCGCGTTGGCTTGCAGATTTTATAGCATCAAATAAGTTAACACTGAATTGGCAGAATAACTTTCAATTGGAAACATTTGCAGGCTATTTTCACTGCAGGCTTTCATTTAATGGCTTTCCATTATTATTTGCGCATTTGCGTCGTTCGCAGCATAAAATAAATAAAAATGCTGCAGAGCAGTGCAGCAGCATTAAAAAAAATTCAACCGAATACTTTACGAAGTTGACTGGCAAAACTTTTTCCTGCCACACAAAGCAGCAACAAAATGGTAAGTTACGCAAATGTTTGCTTTTTGTCTTTGTCGCGTTGCCGGCAAAGAAATTTGCTGCTGGTGTTGCTCATAAATTAGTCTCAAATCGCAATTAAACACAAAAACAAGCGACGACAAATGTCTAACATGTTAAGTGCTTTGCCATTGTCATCGCACCCGTTGCTAGTGTCGCATTAGCAGCTCGCCCGCAAGACCCACCTTGCCCTTTGGCTCCTCACACTGCTTGACATGTCTGCCACACAGATTTAATGTAATTAAAATTATATGAAGGTTTTTGCATGACTCAAATTGCAAAAAGTATTTACGCAGATACAACTCACGCAACTCACACCCGTGTAGAAATGTAGGAAGAATTACTAAAATTAAATTTATACACAACATAAACAGAAATGTGTGAGTACGAATACGGCGCAGCAGTAGGGAATAAACAGAAAACGAAAACAAAAAAAATAAATGTAGCATAAGCTGCAGGCGCAGCGCTAAAGCCGCAGGCTGCAATGACATAAGTTAGTGAAACAAAAGCAAAGACGAAGAAGAAAGGTATGCAAACAAAAAGTCAAACAAGTCATGCGCCGTAATGGGTAAAGGCAAGGCAAATAGACAATACATTATTTTATTTGTTAAGTTGTTGTGCCTTTTGTTGCTGTTGTCGTTGTCGTTGTCGTTCGTGTTGTTGCTTTTGTTGTTGACACTTTTAAGTGTTTTAATTCATTTTGGCAAAGTGCTTTCCAAAAATTTACATGCACACTTTTTCTTTCTGTGTTTGTTTCTTTGTTTGTTTATTTTTTCTAAAAGTTTAATCCACTTTAAGCGTGCAGGCGAGAAATGTTTCAAACTTCTTTATGAGCAATAAAAAATTAACTAAAAGACAACAGCAAATAAAAATAAGCAAAGCTGCAGCTACATTTGTACGTACTTAGCGGGCGCTTTCCAGAGGACAATTTGTTTGGCTACTAAGTACTTAAGCGAATTAGATTTGCGAGCTTAAGAGAAAGGGTATTCCAGCAAGCAATAATGATTAGGTGGTTCAAAAAGTTTGTAAGCTTAGCATTTAAATGGCTAAACTTTAGCTATTAGCTTTTACACACATTGAAGAATGCGTTAATTGAAATGCTGCGCTCATACCTGTTCTGACTTCTTGCACACCCACACAGACACATTGAGGAAAATCTGAATTAACCTATGCAAGTGCGTGTGTATGCTGTCAGTATGTTAGACTCAGCTAATAACTGTGGATATTCTAGAGATTTTGTGCTTCTACTCCGCATTCAACAGTCAGTAGGAAAAGAAAGGATTAAAGCAGTCAGAGTAATAAAAAAAAATACAGAGAAATTTTTCAAATTGTCGTCTAAACTCATAGTATGCATAAATAATATTGGGTTCGGATCTAAGTCCTGCTTAAACAAGGATAAAATAATCATGCATTGAATAAAATCCTACCAATCTTTTACAGTATTATTATTTAATTGACAAAAACAAGATTATATAATAAAAATTCTTCTCCACATTTCACATTTCCTGTTAACGAAACTAACATTCTACCCCAAAGTTACAAGCACAAATACATACATAAAACTTTGTTGTTTTTCAGACAATAATTGCATGCAAAATGTAGCACGGTAAAAACAAAATTAATTGAACTGCAATTATGTTGTATTACTGAAGCAGTACTTACTAAAAAAAAATCCTGTAAACAAAAATAATTGGCAAAAAATAAATGTCCTACGTAATTACGATTGATATGGCTTTGATAACATTTGAATTGCAAACAAATTTCCAAGCAAATATGCAACAACTATAAAAAACATCATTAGGGTCGAACTAAATGTCGACATCGACAGGAGCCGCATCATAACAATACAGCTACGAGTATATTGTACATAAATGTAACTGCAAGCCTTGCTAGCAATAAAGTAAAATAAAAAAGCTGCTTATTGACTTTATTAAAGGTAATAAAGGACAACAAAAGTAGCAGGCAGCAAAAGAAAACAAGAACCAAAACAGCTCACAACGCGACAAATGACAACTGACGACTTACGCTTGTTTATGTATAACGACCGCCCCGCGGCAAAAGTTGTTAGCTGCTGACAGTGCACTAAATATTTGCACCTACATGAATAGCATTATTTTTTTGTTTTTATTTGTGGAGTTTTTTTTATTAATAATGAAAACAACAAAAAATTGAATGACATATTTTTGTAAATATTTTTACACTGTAAAGTGAACCGTAGCGACATTAAGGCAAGTCCTGAGGCGTGAGCTGATCACAATATTTATTCCATCACTTTTATTTTTTGTTGTTGCTGTTTTTATGTCTTTTTTTTCGCTGCTTAGCTTTAAATGCAAATTATTTAATTTGTTGTAAAAAGTCCGGCAAAGCAGCCTTTGCCTGTAGTCAGTAGTGAATTGATGTATTCGCTTTGTTGTTGTTGTTGTCGATGTTGTCTGTTTGCCATTGTTAAATTTTGCGGCACCGGGTGTGGTTTTGACATTACAACTCACTGCCGCACACAATACACGCTCAGACTCCTCCATCTCTATTTCTGTGTATGCCAATGTGAGTGTGTGGAATTTTCAACGAACGAAATATTTTTTTACGCTTTTTGTTGTAGCCGGATTTTATTTTGTTGTTGTTGTTGCTGGTGCTGTTGCTGCTGCTTCCAAATGTGTGTTATGGCTGTTGTCGCGCTTACAATGCTCCAGCCGCTGTGCGCTCTGTGCTCTGCGTCGCCGTAGCGTGGCCTAGCCTGGCGTGTTGGTCGCCTTCTAGTAATGCGTTTGGTAATAAAAATTCCGTAGAAGTAAACGGGTATGGCAACAAAAAATAGACGCTGCGTGAAAGTGCGGGTGGCGCTTCGCATATTTGCGGCATAACAATGTCAGTTACAACAACGACAACAAAACAACAGCAATAGCAACAGCAACAGAAGCGACATTGGCAACTACAAGAAAAAAAAAATCAAATAAAATAAAATGAAAGAATTCTCTTGTTGTTTGCTGAGTGCCTGTGCGCTATAAGGATATTTTCATGCATTATATACACATATATATATACATATGTACAAGAATATTATACAGCTATGTGTTAAAAAAAGCAAGAAATGTAACACCAGAGTTATATAACTCTATATGTGTAGCACAGAATACATTGGATTTTTTTTTTGCACTTGCATATATATTTTACACTACACAACATGGCACACACACAAATTGCGTAGCTGCACGCGATTCCCTCGGTTGTCATTAGCACACAGCTCGCATATCCAGATGCGACTACGCAAGCGATAGGCGAAGATACACACATACATAGATTCATTTTCAGTTAAAATGCCGTTTTCTTTTTTTGTTTCTGTTTCTGTCTCTGTTCTTATTTGGTTGCTTTGAATGCCTCGAGTTACGCTAATTAGTATAACACGCATGTGGTTTCAGCTACATTTACTTCAATTGGCATGTCTGCCGACACTGCGGCAGTGACAGCGTAAGCAACACACACCACAGTGCCGGCAAGTGTATTTAATGACAACATTGCAAAGCATCTGCAACGCTTGAGGTCACCACAAATTGTCGCTGCAAAGCAGAAATTCACTTAATGTTGGATTAGTTTGCACTTTTGACAAGGACTGTGACAATCTTTGTGAGCTTCTCTTTCTAAATAACATATACATAACAAGTTTTGTATGACGTTTTATAGAAAACGTATTTTTGTCTTTTTCAAGCACAAACACCATTTCCTGTGTAGGTAGAATAGGCTCTTCGATATCGGCTCATTAGGGATTATACTATATCGATCTTAAAAATTAGTCGTCACTTTCGTTAGTTGTAGTTTAATTAAGATAAGCTTAGTTTCTTCGCTATTATTGTTAAGCTTACGCTGATTTAGGGCAAAGTTGGAGGGAGATTTTAAAGAAGATAGTCCAACTTTTCTCTTGACTTAATTTGACTAGATATTTCATTAATTATCGTTTTTGATCATCTGTTAGAGACGAACATCGTTGAATTTCTCATTGGTCCATAGCCACATATGTTTATATGAGTACTCTCAGAGAAATCACTTTCTCATATTCTTGGATTAGGTGAATACCAGATATGCCAAAGAATGTCATTTAAAAGTATGATGCTAATCTTTTACATGCCTGTAAGATGTGATCCATTTAAATGCTTCTTCTCTACAGTGATTTATTGATATTGGGAAACGATAGCGACTTCATAAGCTCATGAATGGAATAAGTATGCATAAATTTTAAATAAAACATATGTTACAAAATATGAAATTTTAGGATCACTATATTTCGCATTTATAATATACTGGCCTTGAAAAGATGTCTTTCAAATCTGAGAGCCTTTTGCTCCTGCTGCCATGACATTGATAGTACACACATGGCTTAAGCTATGAGCCATGTTTCACCATACCATTCTAGTCAATAAATTTCCATTTTATTTTGTCATAAATCAAAATGGCTGTTGTAAAACATGCCGCAAATAGTTTGTTTTTTCTGTTTTTTATTTGAAAATTTTCTATACCATATTTTTTGGAAAAAGGCTCTGTTCTTTCTTTTCACTTTTTTTTATACATTTTATATACTTTTTTTTAAAATTTGTTGGTTTTGTTGGCATGCGAACAAATTTGACATTCATCCACACCTTAACGCGCCAACGGAGTTTTATGGTTTGGAATCTGGTTTATTCAGCAGCGACTGCTAGGCAAATGCTTTAAGGGTAGTTGTTGTTTTTTTTGCTTTTTTTTTCTCGTTTTTATTATTGCTGTAGTTTAACGCCTGCTGGCACTCAAAGTTGTTCTGCTTCCAAAAAAATTTTTCATTAAATTTCCGGCACGGGAGTCCATCAGATTGATGTTGTTCAGTTGTTATACAACAGAGCAAATGGCGTCCATGCTCTCCCACAAAGCTAAGCTAGGTTTGAGTAAGGACCACAACAGTGACTGTGACTGTGCGAAGCTTGTGTGTGGAGTCAGTCTCTGGGAGTACGAGTAAAATGTAATTTTCGCGTTCAAATTGATTTAGCTTAGCAGAGTTTGGTCTAGCTTAGCTTGGCATGGCCTGCATCAGGTTATAGCCTCGAGATTCTTAACTTAAGGGAGTTTTTTTCCTACATAGTATGTAGAGAGTACCTTTTCTATAGGATGAACTTATGGCGTTCAGTTGCTGCATATTTAGCTGGCATGGCTGCGTTTCGCTTTGTTTTCATTGGTTGATAGTTAACCAAAAACTTGGACGCACCCCAGAATTTATATTATTCCGGTTTTGCCTAAGCATGTACTTTGATGTTTTCTTTCCATTTTAACAATTTGCGCAACCCTGAGTATGAGTGTGTACTATATATATATATTTTTACCTTTAACATTGTGAGGGTTAGTTTTTTTGTATTTTGGTCAACATTGCTGCAGCAGATGTTGCTGTGCTTTTAGTTCATGTCGCTTAGCAACATTTGTTGTGCTACATGCCTAACGTTGAGTGTAGCGCAACATTGTCTCTGTGTGAATAAATTCGAAAAAAGAATACTCAATAGTGTAAAAAAGTCATTCAAAATTTTATTCTACATGTTCCTCCCAAAGTTTAAAATTTTGTCAGTCCACTTATTAGCGTTAACTATAACAACCCTGGATACACATTTTAGCCTAAGACTAAATATAGAATAAGCTAAGAAACATCTGATTTTTTTTTTTTCATAAAAGGTCGACTAGCTCTTAGGTTGATTTTTTATTTTAAGATCAGAAATTTAATATTTACTTTTTACGGCTATATAAGCCGTTCATTTAATTCTAGTTTAATACAAAATTTTACTCCTTTATCTTTATCATGCAAAAGACCTGATGAAATAATTACAGCTTATTATTTTCGTAATAAGATGAAAGAAAATAGATGTAAAATAAATGTAAATGTAATTACACATTACTCGTTTATTTTTTTAAATCACAAAGTTAAAGCATCCCCAACTAAAAAAAAAACATTTTCTTCTTCCAGGTATGTAATTGCTCTTAAGAAGTCATGTAAACAATTTACATAAAACACATGTAACACAATGAAAGCTCGAAATGCTAATAAATCGATTTGCAGTAAGTAAAAGTCATAAAACAGAAGAACAAACAAAAATCAAAATGAAAATAACCATTGAAGTAGCTATCAAGTGGCGCTCGAGTGCGAACAATTGACTCACTTCAAAGGCATAAACCACGTCAAGTGACCGGCAAAGTGTGCCACTAACAAGGACTCGCAAGTAATGTCGATTTACTTCGCATTTTTTCACCATAATAACGCCAATTAATAAGTAAAATGCAAATAATGCTTGGATGGCACACTAAGGCACCGCAATTAGGAACAGAAATGCGAAAAATCATTATTTTCCACTTATGTTGATTAAATGCGAGTGGCACTTGAGAAAATTTTTAAATCGTGGCAAATGTTTTACAGAGCAGGGGGCAATGGCATATCAAGTGTTGCAAACACTTAAACTTGAATTATAGGAAATACGAAGTACTAATGACAATGACTGTTACTTAGCTGCCGGACATACAATCAATACGGAATGGCATTTACAAACATTCGCCAATATTAATTATTGGTAATAATGGCAGGATATGTGCTGCCCAATAAGCACAATTGATGCAATCAGTGTGTGGAAAATTCATAAATGCCACAAGCATCGACTTGCGCAAATGACGACGACCAAAGACCAAGGACCAAGAAGCAATGACAATGTTGCTGCCACTTGTTAAAATTTGTTATTAGTGCTATGCGTGAAGTGACTGACTGACTGACTGACTGCTTCATTTTCGCCATGCATATGACAAATGTCTTGCATGCTTTTGTATATGTTAACCCTATGGCGTGTCAACCCCTTAATGCCACTCTGTGCACAGTCACGCACGCACGCACGGACGCACTCGTTCATTCACTCACTCACTCCTCCCCATTTTGCCTGCCTGCCTGTCTGACACTTAAATGCTAAGCACGGCACTGCGCCAAGTCAACCGCTGTGGCAATTGCTTCCGTTGCTGATTCAATTATGCACACAAAACAAACAACAACAGCAGGCGTTTGCTAAAAGGGTTTCGCATGCGTTGAGCGTAAGTTTTTTATTTTCATTTTTTTTTAGGTAATTGCAAAAACTATTAAAACAAATTATGGGTTTTAATATAAAATGCCATTTGATGTCGCTACTCCTGCTGCTGCTGCCGCCGTTTGTTGTTTCATTTCACAAACACTACAAAAAGAGCCACTTCAAATTTAGAAGTAGCGCAAAATTTCACAAAAAAAAAAAAAAAGAAACCAAAGAAAAAAAAAAAAAAAATACTATACAAAGCAAAAATAATAATTTATGGAAAATTGTTCGATTGAAAATATTCGTTATTATGCGTTGCCGGCAAACGACCGGAAAACTTTTTATATTTTCGCGCATATAAAAAATGCAAGGGTTCGACTTTGGCGTTTGCCATTTTAATTTTATATTTTTTGTTGTTTTTATTTTTGTTTCTGTTTGCCTTTGCCTTCACGAGTGTTTGCTAAATGTGCGCGAATTTTCGAGGCGTTTACGTTTCAATGAAATCCCTGGAGGCTGCTGCTGCCTGCCAATGCCTGTGTGTGCCATTAAAAAACAATGCAACTAAAATGTGTGCAATCCCCTTCGGTTTCCTAAGGTAATGTGTTGGGAAAAACTGCGTTTCGAATGCAGCTTTTGGCACTTGAAAAACTCGCGTTTAAATTTTATTTTATTTGGTTTCCATTTAAGTAATCAAACACTCAACAGTGGTTATTTATAATCAATAAAATAAATTGCACTATTGAAAGGTTTATGGTATTTAGGTTATAATGAAAATTAAAAAAAAAAAAACTTAAATCTAAATATGGTTTACTTTATTAAAGAAATAATCGTAATGACACAATTCTCATATTATACTAACTGAAAGATAGAAGAAGGTAGGATATATATAGATATCTGAATTTAAAGTCTATTCCAAAGCAAAAACGGCCTAATAATTATTCACTGCTAAGTACAATAATGGAGGGAATATACTTATAAATACCACTGTCTAGACAATTAGTTCTATTGAATAACTCAGTTCATCAAGTCAGAAAGGTATGTACAATGGATTCTGGGCAATAAAAGGTTTGGTTACAGATGGAGCGTCAAAAAACTAAAAGAAAACTTCCTTGCTTTTTTACAAAAAAAATTCGCGTTCTCCTTTCAATCGAAATAAAATAATGGTTTTGAGAAACTAAAAATATAAATTTAACATCGGGATTATTAGGTTTTGCAATATATTAAATCTCACTAATTATGAAGACTTAAAAAATAAAAAGAAAATATAAAATAATGGTATAGCATTGTTAATGATTTGGTACAGGATGCGCTTCTATCTACAAGCAACTGCACGTTCTAAAGCATTCTATTGAAAATGCCTTTGTAACATCTGATTATGGTACACTCGTAAATCATAACTGTGCGATTTATTTGCTGCCAATTTTCGCACTTGCTACAGCATAAAATAAGAGAAAAAAAAAAATAAATAAATAGAAAAATATCCCTAAGCCATGGTTGAATGGCTTTTAATAATTTTCAGTCAAATACGCATATGAGTATGCATTGCTTTTGATATATGCGCTACCCTGTCTTGGAGTTGCCAATGGAAAGCGAATGTATCGTCGTATGTATTTTACAATATACTCGCGCACCTCAGCTAACCCTGAAAAAATGTTACAACAATCAAATTTATTTCTGCTTGCTGCTGTGCAGTGAAATTTTAATAACTCAATTACGCAGACATTTGAATTCATTAGCGTCAGTCCAGGCAGACGGAAGGGCAAACACGGCAGTAGCAAACAAAAATTACAACAATAACAACAACAAAAGCATTGCGTACAATAACAGAATCTATAGGAAATGCGCATACAAGAGCAAATACAATATAATAAAATGTATATAAATCAAATGTTCGCCAAATGAAAAAGGTCCTTTTTGATTTTTTTTTTTTATTATTTGCTCTTATGCCTTGACAGGGGTGCGACGGCGCTTGGCACACTAAAATAATATTTGAGCAGAGGCAAAAAAAAAAACAAAAAACGAGTGTAAATCTTTGTGCATTTACTTCTGACATTGCTGTGACTGCTGTGCCTCGGCTCGCTCTGCGCCCTTCGCGTAGACAATTATGCATAGCAGCATACTCGCATCTGGATAAGGATAAGGGGAGATGCAGAAAGCCAGAGTTTAATAAGCATGTATGAATTTAATAATAAATCAAGCATACACCGCCAACATGATTATCATGCACATCAGCGCCGGCTTAAAGGCCGCACTAAATCCAAAGCCGAATTGCAAACAGCAATACGACGGTGTGTGCCGTGTAGCTGTGTACTACTGTAGTTGTTAAGGTAACTACGCAATATTATTTGCAACTGACAGCAAACGACAGTGCGGATGAAACATTTGGGAAGTTGCAACAATAGCTGGCACAACTTTATTGTTACGCCTGCATGTGCTCGTGTGTAGCCGTGCGAGTGTCTTTGCTTACTTTTTGGCTGCATTTATTGTTTTGCAGAACGCACACATGCATAAAGCAAGTAGCGCGCACATATGTGCTCCGCTGCTTTTGTGCTGCTGCCTGTCAGTCCTGTCGTCTGTCCATTGTCATTTCATTCATAAATCTGTGCCTGGGTTTTTTTTCATGGCATACAATGCCACATGCATCAATAGTTGATGAAAAGTTATACAGAGCAAAGAACAATGCTTAAAAATTTAAGCACACGATTTAGTGTGTGGTGCATGGCAAGGATTTTGGGATACGTAGCTACACAAAGCCACATGGCAACAATGGCATGTAATGAGGTCAGTAGTTTGTGCTATTATATGCACTCGGAATTATTGTGCTAGGCAGCACTGTGGTGTGGCTCATATGCAGGGTGCAGGGTAGTGTATTTGAAGTACTTTCTATTTGGTATTTTCGATAGCATTCCATTGCCGCTTGTTAAGCTAAGCTCTGCTTAAGTGTTTAAAACTAGTTTCTAGTTCAACAACTCCATTGTGTCTGACAGCTAATTGCCATGTTCCAGGCTGGCAAAACAATGTTATATACAAGCTGAAAGATTTTACATTGTAATACATATGCAAGTCCCCAACAGCAGCACTTACACCTTGAACTCATAGCAGCGTCTGAAGTGGCTTTCATTGTGCTGAATGAGCATCAATAACCAGAGTTCCATGCTCTAGTCGTTGTATAAGAGTAGATTGGGTTTGAATACTCGTTGGCCCTTAGGAACACTGCAACACATAAATGTTACAATAATTAGCCAAACTATTTATTAGCAGTTCAACATGCCGCACTGTTTGTTCAAATCTTTGGCCAAGCTTAATTTGTTGTAGAAGCAATCCTAGACAATACTCCTAATAAACACTGGCATTTGTAACAAAGCAATTTAATCTCCACACGCATCCTCGTGATACCTCAATCTAAGGCAATTGTAGCCATGTCAAGACAAGCAATTGTGGCTTATATAATTTTGATTGCGCGCTGCCTGCAGTGCTTCAGTTAATCAAATTTCGCATTGAATTCCGTAGTTGCACAGTGTTCCGGTCGCTAACTTAATGCGAGAACAAATATGCACTGGCCTCAAATTACACGCATTTAATAAGCCTAATCCGCTTAACATAGACAAGCAGGCAGGCAGGCACAGACTCATACGTTTTGTGAAATGGTGCGTTTGCTTAAATAATTGCTGCAGCCAACGCTCGAAATAATGTGCAATGCATAATTAAATAGTTTCCGATGACGCCGAACGAATTTTCACATTAAATTTTCAAAGATGAAAATCAGCTCAGCTTTGAATTTACAATGTGACAATTTTTGGGTTTTTTGTTGTCAGTCGAATTCTAATTCAATAGAATGACAGCTGTGTGCTCATTTTTCATGTGGTAAGAGAGTAGTCAAACAAAAACTAGAAAAAAAAAAAAGACATTCGAGTGACAAGTAACTTGCCCTAGCCAGACTGTCAGCCTGCCTTGCCTATGACTGTCTGCCTGTCTATATGTCAGTCTGCTTGCATGCAAACCTAATTATTGCGTACTATAAAAACGACACCATTTAACTCGTAATACAAAAAAAAAAAAAAGGTAAAAGAAAAAAAAAGGGAATTAGAGAAATGAAGCTAAATGCAAGTATCGTTAAAAATGTCATTTTGCTACTTTCTTTTTTTTCCTACTCTTTGAAAGCAACCTTTGCGCTTGCGCAAATACTTAAATGACATAATTCCGCTTTTGTATTTGAAAGGGATTTCCTTTATTTTTTTTTTTTCTTTGCCATAGTAGCAGCTCAGATTTCTTGCTTTTGTTTCGTATGGTTCGGTCTGACTTTTACACCACTTTAATGACATAATTAGGGTTGCTGCATGCCGTCCGAGGGTTGGCTGCCTGCCGCGTCGACAACACTTGTATGCGCAGCTGGATGCTTTACATTACGCGATCAAAGCACTTTATCTAGTGTTTTTTCTGAAAGCGTGAAAAAATTACAAACAAAATTATGTTCAATAAATAAGTGAGGCAACGGTTTTCCTTTCATTTTTTTATCCTAGAAATTTATGCAAATGCAAATGCTTTCCTTGACACGCATTGTGTGTGCACTTTACACTACATAAAACGCGCTAAAAAAAATTGCTACAGAGCAGCGGAGTAAAGCAGGAATTGCAATAAAATGCAAGTAAACCAAGGAAACAATTTACGAATATCAAAATGCACCCCTAGCAAAAATCAACAACAACAATAAGAATAGCAACAACAGTAGTAGCATGTTTCCATGGGAAGCCAACTATAAAAGGGACAGTTGAACTTTAGAAAGTGAGTTAAGTGCATAAAAATGCAACCCAGCCAGCGCACATCCTTAAGGATTTGCACTGATATTCAATACGCTCGACACTCGGTATTCAACACTCACCATTCAACATCCTTCGTCACCCATTTTTCTAACCAAGCACTTGCAGATGGTCGGATTTGACGCTAATCAAATGGTGTCGCTACACACTGAAAATTAAGTTGCATTCAAATATATTTTGAACTTCACATTAATACCGTATATATAAAATATAGTATATTTAGGAATCTATCAGTTTCTACGATTCTGAAGGACCTAATAGATACAAGTAACAGAAAGTATACCAAAACGCAAAAAATTAACGAATTAATGTTGCTGGGCATGAAAGTCACAATTATGCTATATGACGTTTACCTTAAATCTTTTTTTTCATCTAAAGCAAACAGGCGTGAAGTGATTTTTTTTTTTTTTTTTTGAAACGTTTCAGGCAAATGAATTGCTTGAGTGATGAAAGCTTGTCCAAAAGTTTTCAATTGAAACTGAAATACGTTAGCTGCGTTAAAGCTGACCTGCCTCATCTCTAAGTAAGCTTATTAAGCTGCTTTTTACAAAACATACTTTAAAAATAAGCCGCTGGCTGACTTTCAGTATAAACGCAATGCTGACTTTATAGCTGCCCTCAGCACCACTTACGCCTAAGCACATTATAATGCTCGAAATCAATTACTCAACATTAAGCTGTCCAACAGGGCAACCTTCTGGAGACACACAAATTTCCCGAAAATCACACCATTGCTTCTCGCTGTGTGTGCACACCGTAAAGCTGGTGTCAGACGCAATAGTTAAGCGAAGCAGTGGTGTGCAACTCGACAGCAGCAACTGCGGCAGCCAAGGTATCGTTGTCCTTGTGGCATTGCTGCTCCTTGCACGTCTTCACTACTTTCTTTGCTGTGTAATTTTGCACTTAAGTTTCAGTTCGAAGCATTTGGGAGCAGCTCTTGAGCGTTTCTCTACCGAAAATTCAACACTAACTGTTGCACAAGGCACACACTCGAACTTCGAACTCTGTCTATCGCACTCTATATCTGTTTCGCTCGCTCTTACGTTTTCGCATGCTTGCAACTAACCAATTTTCATTTTCAATTTTCATGACAATGTTCCTCATTTGGGACACACAAACGAATTGAATTTATTGCAAAGGGAGTAATTTGATTTTTTTTTTTCATTTTGTGTCTCCCACGGTTGGCTTTTATGGACTCCTGCTGACTTGCCTCTGACAAATAGAATTGAATAGATTTCGCTTGAGTTGAGTCAGAGTAACAATTTTGTTGCTTCTGCTGCTGCAACGCTCGCCCACGGTTCGATTTCGCAAAGATATTGACTTGAATTTGTATTCGTGGCAAGTGGCATTCTTTATTTCACATTTTACGATTTTGACTATGTGATCCATTAAATATTTACTTGATTTGTTTCCGCGTGCCACTATTGCCAACAGCCCGGCCCTAACAGCATCGAGGACGTGCCAACTAAGTTGCGCGGTGGCAGCCCATGAAATTTATACGCAACACTTTGTTGCTTCCACATTCACTTATTGTCTGTTGTATTGTGTTCCGTTGTGACTAAACAGTCTGTCTGCCTTTTCTTATGGTTGTTGTTGCTGTTTTCGTGAAACATTAGCCACTCCTGAGGTATAATTCCTCGGAGGCGTCAAGTGATCGGCGATTATTAGCATTTGTTGCATGCATGTGTTGACTACTTAGCAAATTAGTTGAAGCAGTTGTTAATGTCGCTGGCACTCTAAGGACCTGACGCACGCTGCATGTTGATGTCATGAAAAATTTGATTTTGGTATTGAATTTTATTGGCTTTAGTTAGATTTTCTTTGAATACATTTTCAAACTTATCTGATTCGAAGAAATCCCAGCGTGATGTATCAAAGCAAATAAAAAACGGTTTGCTTATTTTGTGACAGATACTTGTTAAAAAAAAAAAACGAAAATTGACTTATGAAAATAGACCGTTTTTACGAAGAGTATTGTCAGTATTGAGTCATAAAAAAAAAGTTTTAACGATTTTGTGTAATCGTAATCAAGCAACAGCTACAGAATATTTAGTCTATGAAGGCGACAAAATTTTGATTAAATTATTTTTAGAACTCATCTTTACTTAATAATAAAATTGAAGTACATGTCTGTGATTTCAAAGTAAATGACAAAATTTAAGTGAAACTTGCAATTTATGCGATGCCTAGTTATAAATGATCATTTTAGAAGCGGAATTTAAATTTTAGATGTCAAAACAGAAATTTGCATTTTGATTTTGTATTATAGAAGTTTTTGAAATTTTTAAAGCTAAACCATTAATGCGACAAAACCAGTCATCTCTGTGTAACATCCACTCATTTAATCAGCGAAAATCAGTTGCTAAATCATATAAGACCAATTATGCAAAGCATTTACCACGGTCATAAAGAGAAAAAAACCAACAACAAGCAGCATCCACAATAAAAATAATAAAACAAAGAGTATCTGCACAGCATCTTTTTGTTGCTTCCGCTTTCTTTTTATTGTACGTTTTGGTTTTTCTTTTTGCATTTGCTGGCAAATGCTTTTTGCTCATGCGGTTGCTGCGGCGATGCCACATTAGCATTCAAATGGCAAACGCAACATGAAAAATTAAACGTTTACGCCATTGTGTTTTGCAAGCATACAGAAAAATAGTTAGCAGGATAATTAATTACAGGACGTTACTGATTTTACATCCGACATTTGTACAAGCGCAAAGCAAACAAGCAAATGGCGAGCAGAGCAAAGCAAACAGCAGCCACAGTAGCAGCGGCAGCAGCATTAGTGGGCAAGCAAATCAACAGCAACGAAACCAGGGAAGCCATGAATCCATAAAACCATGAAGCATGTGCCATGAACCAGGACAACGACAGCTGCCGGCAATGGCTGCAAAACAGTACCGAATGAAGCATAGAAAAAAAAAAGAAAGAAAAAAATAATCAAGTGAATATTGGCAAGCGTATGCTCTGCTCTGCTCGTTTCTGCATGGTTGGGAACTACGCTGCAATGGTTTCGATCCTTTTTGCTGGTGGCAATATTTGTGGCAACTATTTCTTTTTTTTCACGTTGCCATGTGCAAAACGCAAAACTTGCTGGAAAATTACATTTTTCATAAAACATCATTAACGGTATGAACCACGACAGGCGACTGACAGAGCAGACGCCAAAGCGTCACAGGAAGATATACACGTATGTACATGGAGCATCCTTAGCACCTATGGCTGCACAGCTAACACGGATAGCAACAAATTCGACTGACTTTCGCCAGAAGGCACCTACAGCAATTGTCGAATATTTCACTGCGTTCCACTCCTTGCCAACATGCGATGATGCGATTGTTGCTATGCCAATGCGCTGCAATGATGCGATGCCATGCGATGCGATGAGATGGGATTCGATTGACATTAATTAATGATTGTTGCCATTTAAGTGCGCGTGAGAGTCGTGGTGTATATGAGCAGTATAATCAGTAAACGAAAAAAATCATTAAAAAAAGATCTCAGGACGTTTGCTTACGAGTGACTTACGTTGATTTACATAGCACTCCCTCCACCCCGTCACTTGATTGCATGGCATGTACGCATGGGTTTTGTTTTATGCTGGCACAGCAGCCATCAGCGGCAGCGCCTAACTGCGCATCTATTGCGTCTCTTTCTATGCATAATCTACATCAACAACAGTCTCAGTTTGGCATTGATGATGACGATGATGATGATGATGATGGTGTTGCCTTCGTGCTTGATGATAATCATTGTTATCCCATTTACTTGTCATGCGGGTCTGTTTGACAGACTTGACTACATTCGATTCAATTTCTCTTGCATTGCTGTGGGCTTCGTGCGGAATTTCACTAATTGTCTCGACATTTCGCAAATAAATTTAATTATGCTTTTTGGCCGTTGACATTTCCTTGTAGACAACCGCCACGTCGCATGGCGTCGCCTCTCCTCTGCTAGCATTCATTGAAAATTATTGATTTGCCTTTTGATTCCGTTTGATTATGTTTGTATGTCTGTATGTTTGAAAGTCTGGCTTTGATTTAATTTATCTTGGACACCACCAAATGCTATACTGACTTTGCTTCATCCTGCTGGCTCTTGTCCGCATGCATTAAATCACAACTATAAGTTGACCACTCCTTGCATTCGTTCACTTGAGGCTTTGCGGCTGCATTGCAAATTGTGATTATAAATCAAATATTGTGATTAATCGAAATTATGTGTTTTCCTTCGGTAATTATCAGTTGGAATGTTTTAGTTTAATTTCAGTTCTTTGTTTTCACTTAACACTAATTAAAAATTAATTGAAAATTGTTTTTCTTTTCATTGCAGGTACGAATATATTTGGATATTCAAAATTTGTGTCTGGTCGGAATTTAATATCGTATTCACTTGTTGGGTGAGCGTTTTGCATTTCAACTGCAAATCATACGTACAAGATTTAATAATCTGTATTATAAAATGTGCATGCACATACACATATTTACTAAAGATTAATGAATAATTGGCTTAGAGCATGCCACAATTAAATTTAAGGGTATTATGCTTGTATTTACTATGCATAACCGCAAGAGCATTATTAAAATGAACTAGACTAGGCGACTGAATAATAGCAAACTAAGGCAAGAGTCAATGCAGCATATCAGAAATTCTGTACTATATGCTTGACTATGCTAAAGAACTCTTCAACTAATGCAGTTGTTGAATAGCTTAAAATAGGATCGTTATGGCTTTTGAATGAGTTTGCAAATTTACTATTTATTTTAAACAACCTAACTAAATTAACTCCAATAAGAAAATTTAAATGAAGTGAAAAAAATTATTTTGTTAATTAGTACCTTAAGAAAAACAAGATTACAAAAAATAGAAATTTAATTTTATTTTTTTATTTTGTTAAACAAAGCTCTGAGAATGGAATATAACGAATCTTTAATGATATCCCCTAAAGTTGAAAATAACATGCGTATTCATGATAGAAGATTTTGGCTGTAATATAAAATGGCTTTTGTTTCAATAATAACAGTAATAACATAACCATATACAGGAAATTATTAACGAACATGCTATTATTATACATAATAATACAAAAGGGGATTCCCATTTCTGATCGAAATATATTTCAGTGACATCATTATTTCTGCAAGACACAATTAAGTTAGACAAGCCAATTTGGTGGTTGGCTGCATTTTAAATGAGACCAATTGTCTCAATGTCGCGTAATTCGAACCCGTAGCCTGCAGCTCACTGAAATGGTTTCGTAGCCTCAAATAATTGTGACAATCAAATGAGCACCCAACTTTGTTCACTATCATTACGTCGATTATTTTAGAAAAATCTGTAAGGGTGTGTGTGCCTGTGATATTCATGAGTAACTTGATAAAACAGTAACTGCACATTAATTTTTTCTTCTCTGTCAGTAAATTTTAAGCGGATTATTACAGCAAAGCAGCTAACAGATTGCTTAACAATTCGAACAATTCTTTTTTTTTTTTTATTGCAGTTTATTTTTGAGAACGTGTTTTAGGAAAATTTGTGCTTAACTGCTGCAGCATTGCATCAGGGCATTATGCTACCCATAATAAGTTTATAATGTTGCCCTCAATGGGTATTTCACAGGCCTGCTTGCTTGTCTCACTTACCTACTTAGCCATTATTCATTGTTCGAGTGCAATTAGCTGACCAACGCCCAATGCAGTAGCGGCAGCAGCAGCAGCGTCAGCCGCAGCAGAAGCAAGCAACCAAAGCATTTAAAGTTAATTCCTGTCGATCAAGTTTCACGATTATGCAATTTACTTGCGCGTAACGTCGAGAAGAAAAACCAAACAGAAACGGCAGCCAAAACAACAACAAATGCAAGAAAAACTTGTTTGTCATTTGAAAGACATTTTAAAAGCGGTTCGCCTTCAAATAGCTTTTGAATTGAGACTCAAACGAAACGTGAATGCACTACGCTTGACTGTGCGACTATGGACAGCAGAGCTTAGCAACTGCATTTGCATTTGCATGCTACATCATGCCTTGCTGTAACCTTGAGTTACAGTCAACCAAATGCATTCATGTTTAGCTACTTGGCTTTTTTTTCTGTTTTTGGCGCATAATTCTTTTACATAATTTAACGTGTGGAAAATATTTGATGTAACCTTTGCGTATGCCACTGACTGACAGTTGGAGTCATGGTGTTGACGTTGGGTATTTAATAAATTATTTAAGTAGGCCGAGAGATTTTTACTTACTAACGAGATGGAGCCAGACAACAATAACCACAAACACAGAAACAAAATTTACATAACAAAAGCGAAGCCAAACCATGCCAAGTTTTCTTTAAGCATTTTTTAATTTTTCCCCATTGTTGCTTGGAGTGTGTGTGGAAATTTCGTAAAATTATGTTAATTGCTTCAGAAATAATAACAAAACAAACAAGAGAAGAGTCAACTTTTGTTTTTGTTAAAAATGAATTTTCAAGTTGAAAAATTTTCAACGCGTTTTATTTAAACACAAACAATAACTACAGCAACGTTAACAACAAAACCAACAACTGCGAAAAAAGTTACTAAAGCCACCAAAAGCAAACACTGGCGCAAAAGAGAACGCTCCAACGCCAAGCGGAACGTGTGAGTGCGAAAGAGTTAAAGTGCAGAGGTGCGCCCAGCAGTGCCAGCAGCAGCAGCAACAGTGAAAACGCAGTCAAGAGTAAAAGAAGAGTTTATGTTACACTGTTGTTGTAGTTGATGACGATGATAATGTGGTTTTTTGTTGTTAATATTTGTGTAACGCAGTTTATATGCTGCGCGGGTTTTACTTTTATGTTGTTGAATTTCATTTTATTTTATTTTAATTTGGTTTGTTAAGTATTGCTGCCCTCGAGATGAGCAACTTCTCAACGTTGATGACTCAGTGGCCACAGACGGCAACTTTTGTTTGTGTAAAGTTTTTGGCGATTTTCATCTGCCGAAACTTAAAATTAAAATAAACATCACTAACACAGCCACGCGATCGGTGGCTTTTATGCGCCTGCAACTGAGAAGAAGTGCTGCAAGTCGCACACAATACATGGAAGTTTTTAACTTTAACTTATGTTTTGTTTACGCTTAAGTGCAGGCAAGAAAACATTTTAAAGTAGCAACTTAAGGTCAACGCAGTGACAAGACAAGCCGCAGACAAATTTCACGCACGACTGCTTGAGACACGCTCTTCCTTGCATGCTTAGCTAAGTGCGCTGAGCAACATTCATTGCCATGTTCATTTTCTTTGCTTTAATTTCATAATGAAATTAAATTAACTGTGGGTTGAACTTTAAGCAATGGCTGCTGTCTGTGCCTGCAAGGCATCGTTTAATTTTTATTTTAGAAACTTTTTGCAACCTTTTCGCGTAGCTCAGTAGACTGCACTAAAATGCAGAAATAAATACTTTTTATTATCTTTTAACAGGAAGTGAAAATTTAAATGTGTAAGCTAATTTTTTTTTTCACCGGTTGTTTAAAGACAGTTAAAAATAAAGATTTCTCTGCAATAAAAAAAATCCTAACGCTAAACTAAATAAATCCGCTTAGTCAGCAAAGATTTGCAATTTTTTTTAACGACTTAAAAAGTAAAAATGAGAACTGGAATTTATTTGAACAATAAAACTAAAAGTAAATAAAAACAACACTTAAATTAAACGTAATAAATGCGAAAGAAACAAAAAAATCAACAGCAGTAAAAGAACTTAAAAAATTGGCAAATAAAAAAATAAGGTCAACTGTCGACCCTAGCCAAATCTGATTTTGTTTGCATTAGACACAAACGAAGTAGTGTAAATTTGTGTGAGTCTGCTTTTATGAATCAGTCATGGTTTGCAAAAAAAAAAAAAAGTTAACAAAACAAAAAAAAAAAATAATAATTATGCAAACAAGTTTGTCGCCGCGCCACCAGTGCAAAAGTTAAAAGTGAGTAGCTACAAAAAAAAAAAAAATAAAAAAAAAATACAGCAAAACACAGTAAGAGTTTATTAAGGTCACAGCAACATAAACATTTTATTTTTGCCAATTCAAAAAACCGTTAACAAAGTACGCGAATGTTTTTTCAATAACAAATGTTTATTAAATTTTTATTTCTTTTTCACAGTTTTTGATTTCGTTTTTACTTTATTATGCAGTTAACACGCAGCTATGCAAATTATAAAATTTACACTAAGCAGCCTACAACAAAATATGTTCAAAAATTAAAAAACAAAAGAGAAAAACTATCACTTTGTGTAAATACATAAAAAATTATTATCGCGTATTGTATTTAGCATTTAAATTAGTTTTGCATATAAATTACACAAATTTAAAATGCTGCCGGCGTCTCATACAAAATATGTAAAAAATAAACGGAAAAAAATGACTATAGCAGGCAGAAAAAATCAATAAGCAGAAAATGGTTGTACATATAAAATAATAATAATAAAAAACAAAAGGCAAAAGTACGTCCAAGAATTCGAAATTTTTAACTGGTACAGGTCATGCAGAAAATGAATTAAAAGCGAATAAAGTAAATAAACAACAAAAAAACACAACGCGTTGACGCCTGAAGTCTTTCACAAGATTATTGTTTGTTTTCTTATTAATTGAATAAGATTTACTAGTTTATTTATTATTTACTTCAATTGGCGTTTGTGCAGATTTTACTTTTAATTATGAACTACTTTTTTCTACTATATTTAGCCGTTTTTGCATATTTACGTGTTACGCCTGAGTAGTGCTTTAAATGCTTCAAGTTGGTGGTATTTTTGTAAATGGGAGCAAAAGGCAATATCGGTACACACTTTAATTCTTAAGCTATTAAGAGACGTAAAATTTATCTTAAACTGGCATTACATGGAAGTTGTTTAGGTTTAATTTAGTTGATCAGCAATCGTTGGAACTATAGTCATGAATAAATACTTAATTAATGACAGACGTGAATCGGCCCTACTTACTGATTTAAAAATAATTTAAAAATATAAAAATAATAAACTACCCATTAAATTAAAAAATAATAAAATGTTTTACACATGGTTTTTAATTGCTTTTTATAGGAAAAAAAAGGTTTTTTTTCTTGTTTTTGGAATAAAAAATGTAATTGGCATTTTAGTCACAAAAACAGGCAGGCATGCCGGAAAGTCACGTTTAAATGCCAACGAATAAGTAAAAAAACAATTAATTTGTCAACGCTAAAAAAGTTGAAACAAATATGTTTAAAAGCAAGTGACATTAAATGTTATTAACTGACGTTTAAAAAATCTCTACACTTTTTATGTAGTCTACTGCAAAAATGTATTTGTTTCTTTTTTTAATATTATAACATAATTCAACATTATGTTTAATGATTATTTTATTATCATTTAATATGCCTCTCACATTAATCTATTTTGACGGGCCGGCGTATACTGACAAAATCATTAAGCACCTTCTATTAATTATTTAATTTTCATAATTTCACATTGCCTGAAACGCGTTGCGCATTTATCAAATAAAAAATGAGCTGCTAACGCCGAAAAGTAGGCACTAGAAATTGAAAAATTATAAAAGGAAAAGAAAATTTATGTTTCGGGAATTTTTGCCATAAAGTTTGACCAACGTTCGTGTCATCGTGTAGCTAATTTATCATAAGTAAGAGTAAACCGTAGGGAGGGGAAAAGTAGAGGAGGCAGGGTGTGACGGAATTTGCAAGACGCTTTAACTGCGCAGCGTTGTTAGTGAAAAGTGAAAGGTGTGTTTGCGCCTCTGCATGCAAATAATTCAGCACACAGCACAGTAAAGCTTAGGGTGAGAGGGAGCAGCAGCGCAGTCGGCCTTTAAACCGTTGCCTAATTTAAGGTGCTGCACTGTGCTGCGTTGCGCCGAGCCACCTGTCGTGCAACTGTCAAACAATGATTTCGTGCTTAGGCAAAGCCAACGACACCACGATGATGCCGGCGACGGCGGCAATGTCCTCTCTGCACTGAAACTAAAGAGGTTAAGCGGCAACGCGTTAACCTCCTGTGCAGTGCCACATAATTGTAGTCATAAATAACGAATTATGCGACGAACACTTTGATGACGAAGGTGGCGCGAGTAGGATAGACAAGAAAAAATCTTCAAGTTTTCTTAGCGTATTTTTCCCTTTTTGCAAAGTAACCGCAAGAGCGAACGCTGGCTTGGCTGCCTACAGCTAATTATGCAAAGTGTGCATGTGGATGTGCGTTTGGCGCATTTTGCTTGACTTGACTTGGTCTTCGCCTTCGTCTTGGAGTTTGTTTTGGTGCTGGTCTTAGTGGTTGCCACCGATGCTGCCGCCAGTGTTGAAATTTATTATGATTGAATAAGTTTTGCGCAAGTTTATGACAGGCTGGGATTAAGGTATGCATGCCACTAGCCCGAGTAAACAGAGGCACAAAAAGCAAATAAAGCAAACAAAACATAAAAAGGTAAACGTAAACTTAAGTTGTGCGCAGCTTAATCTCACAGGAAACGGGCAACAGTAGCAGCCGCGCCAGTGAGCGCGTCTAAGGCATAATAATTAAAACAAGGATTAAGGCAATTTTAAAAAATATTATGATATTTTTCATCCATGTTTTTTTTTTTAGTCTTTGCTTTGATTTATTTTATTCCATGCAACGTGCTTTCTGTTTGTTTTGCATAATTTCTGTCCGTCTGTTTGCCTTTTCTGTTAGTTTAATCTGTGCACACTTTCTTTTTACATTTACCGCTTTCCCGTATTGCGCTGTCAACGAATTACATACATTGGCCACAAACATCACCCCCCATGACGACCGCAAATGTTTTTAATTAACGCGTTGCATGTATTCCTTGTTATCCTGTTAAATGTCAATAAAACTGCATTAAAACACAATTATTTGCTTTTAATGATGTTGAGTGCAGCATTGCTGACAAATTCAATAAAAACAAGCGACAATGTGGCGAGCAACTCGTCAATTCCTTTTTTTCGCCCTTTATTTGTTTTAATTTTTTTTCTACTGCTTTGCGCACTTACAGTGGGCAGCGTCACAGTGTGCCATGTCCTTCGTGTATTTGGTTACTTTTTGTCAATATCCGTTTTTAATTAAAACCAATGCAAACAACAAGCTCAGCAATGTTTTAAATAAATTGCTGCCGACGATATACGAAAAATCGCAACACAGACACAAATTATGCTGTTGGCTAACTTTTCTCTATACGCACAACAATGAATGACTGAATTGACAACATACGCTTCACATAGCATATACCATAAGAATTGACGAATTTAAGCGAGGTGCAAACAACAAGAGTAGAGAGCACCGCGCCTTTGGCTAACATGACCGACAAGATTTTATGCCGCGGGCACATGTCGCTTAGACAACCAAGTAAACAAGAGCACAAATTGAACTGCCTGCCTAGCACCTCTGATGTCATCCAAACTTTAAAGGGAAATTGCAAATCACGAAACCAATTTGGAATATTGTTTTATAAATGCTGGCATTGCTTTTCTTTGAGACAAAAACAATAATAAATTAAATCCTTACTTTGAATTATGATACTTTAAATTACTTGAAGTTTTTCTTAAATTTTTTTATGGTAATTTGTAATTTTTAAAGACTTACTATATCTTCAAGCCTGTGCTGTTTAAATACAAAGTATGCTTTAAAGTAAAGTTTCAACGTAAAGTAAAGTTCTGCAAACCGTACTTTTTAATAAGTGCGGAACAGATTTTTCAGCGTATTTTCAATGCACTTGGGTTGCTTAAAAATACTTTTGCACGAAATGCCTTCAAGAACACTTTAAGCCGCTTAAAACTGGTTTTCATTTCTGGTTTTGTTTTTTCCCAGCAGTTTTTACGCGCGCTTTGCGCTGTGGCATAAAATACTTTTGACGCACGTACGACATCAGCAGCAGCCAAACGCCGCCGCCAACTGTCAATGCAGACAGACAAAAAAAAAAAAAAAATACAGAAATATATATTGAAGACGCAACGCAACGCAACGCAAATGAAATATGTAAAAATAATTAATTGATTTTCACGAAATGCCAAAACGACGACAACAATAATGAAATTAATTTCGGTCGTGGCTGTTATCCTTGAACGTGGCGTTCGAAGCAACGAAACGAATCGAATGAGAAATCGCACAAGAGTAAAATGCAGGCAGCGTTTTTATGCTTTTTTGTTAATCATTTGTCAAACCGAAAAAAAAAGAAAATGAAAGAGAAAAAAGGAAGCAATAATAACAAAAGCGAAAAATGCGTTTGCATGACAAACCGCCTAATTGTTGTTGTTGTTGATGCTGTAGGCATGCTATGATCGATTTATTTGCCATAATGTCAAAAGGAATTTTGTGCAAACTTTACGCAAGTCAAGTAACGTGCACTTTCCCAAATAATTAAATAAAAAATGTACAAAAAAAAAAAAAAAACAGGAAATTGCAGAAAAAATTGGAGTAAAAAAATTACTCGCGGCATGGCTTAACTTTTGCGCGTGCCTTTGGTTTATTGGCTTGAAAGCAGTAAAGAAAACCTTTGAAGCGTGAGCGGCTGCTGCTGCTGCTGCGCTTCGATTGACAAAGCAAATAATTGTTTGCAAGGATGTCGTAACATTTTTCATAAGCAACAACACCTTGCAGCTAATGTCTTTTTAATATTTGACTTTAGTGGATTTTCTACGTTTTTTATTTTTTTTATTTTTATCATTATTATTTTTTTTTTTTGTATTAATTTTATTTTTATCCTTAGTTTTTTTTTTTCTTTGTAGCGAGCCGTACAACGCGTGCCTTAACGCTTCTCTTATGCTTTTGCTGTTTAATGATAAATGTTCAACAAATATCAAATGACATTTTCGTTCCTGAGTTATTTATTTTTTTTTTTTCGCTTTTACGCTTCCCTCGCGTATTTGACTTTTGACAATCGCATGCTTTATGCGTTGGCTATGTGCTGCCAGCTTAGCATTTGCTTAGGGTTAGCTTTCATTATTAATAACTGTCATACTTACATTGTAAGCTGCTGTGTTTACTTGTATCTAAGTATCTGTATAATCATTTTGCGCGTCTGTCGTCGTTACATTTTTCTCGTTTGTTGAAAACTTCGTTTCGCAATACAGCAGCGCAGCTTAAACATGTTAGCTTACTTTTTTGATAAAGTGTTAGCTTTAAACTCGCATTGGCAACATGATAAATTCGCAAAGCAATTGCATAAGCAATGCTGCTTAAGAGGTTATGGCAAAAGTGAAATTTTTGCAAATTTTTCGCTGAGCTTTGAACTTGCATAGGACACACGCTCACAAAAGTCTTAGAAAATTATGTTAATTGGCATGTGTGTAGTAGCCAAGCCAGCAACTGTCTACACGCTTGTCTGCCCAACTGCCTCCCTGCCTCTGTCTGTCTGCCTGCCTGTCTATCTACTACGAGTTTCTATCCATCTAACTAACCAACTAACTGCGAGTCGACTCGTCAGATTGTCTAGTGTCGGTACTTTTGTGTCTGCTGCTCTAGGCTGTGCTGTGCGCTGCTGCGCTGTGCTGTTTTGCATGCCGCCTTTTTCATGCGTACCCAAGCGTTCATACATTAAATTGGAGCCATGTCTGCGCCAAAAATATACGTATAATATGTATAATACTTATGAATACCAGGCAACTATGTTGGCAAGGTTCAAAAACTTTTTCTTACAAATCTTTGACTTTTCTTATTATTATGGTATTTTTTTTTTTGTTTTTGTTATTATAATTTTTATGTGTAGTTTGTAACTGCATGACGGCGTGTGGCATTTTGAAAATTGCTTTTGCATTTTAACACGAGTTAAAGCATTACAAAAAAAATCTGAACTTGGCAAACATAAAAGTTGAGCAAATCTACCGGCAGCTACAGGAACTTAACTGCGAATTTTACCGATATTTAGTTTACTTTAAGCCAGCTTACTTTTTGGAATTCCTGCTTCAATGCCTTAACCAAGCAGATGCATGATTTCTATGATACCAGCCCAGTTCAATAAAAGGAGACAACGACATGTTGCAAATGACATGCTATAACCCATATGCAAAAATGCTTTTCCTTCAACAATAAGCTGCAATAATTAACTTTGCTTGGGCACTTCTTAACGTAAGCTGAGCTGCATTAACATACAATAGCAAATTTTTACTGCACTTCTGTTGTGTCTACGGTCCTCAGAGCCGGCGACCAACTGGTGGCTGTATAAAACTTTTATGTTAAACAATCAACGCCTCAGCCATCAAATATTCGGACGGACAAACGATTGAGTAAGCGCGACCAAGCATGGCCAGCAAAATGGTCAAAAGGGCGTTTTAGCTGACAATTGCCAGCGTTAACGTGCAAATATATGGCAGAGAAGGGGGCGAGGCTGCTGTTCTTGCAAAGGAACAAAAAATGTTATGACTGTATGCACATCGTAAAGTGCCAAAAGAAAGACCCTCATGCGGGTTACACTTTACTGTACGGCCATTCGCTTGCTTGCCCGCTTGCTAACTGCAATTACCCGATGACAATGGCGAGAAGTGCTTATAATCATATTAATTTTATTGCAACATTAAATAAAGTGACAACGTCATCGTCATCACTATCATCGTCATCGTCTTCATCGTCGTCGTCGTCGTCGTCGTCGTCGTCGTTGTCGTCATTGTCGGCACAGATTCGCCTTTTGCTATAACATTCGCAGGCTGTCTCTTAACTCGAGACTTGCGTTTTTCTTTCTTGCCAGCAATATAATAATTACCTGACATTGATAAGGACGGAACGGCGGCAGCGAGAGAGGCAATGTGGCTAAGTGAGTGAGTGACGACGAATAAGTAGCTGCCTTCGAGTGCAACTTATGCTGCATATAATATGCTTATTAAAGCAACGCCAAGTGTAACGTTGGGTTCTGCTCTGCTTTGTTTTGCTGTGCTGTGCTGAGCTGAGCTGTGTAGTGCAGTGTAGAGCAGACAACTTGACTAGAATTATTATTATAATTAATGCAAGGCCAAAGGACTTTGTCTTATTCTAGAATTTATGCAAATTCCGCATGCATTTAAATCTAAATGCCACAATTTTCCCTCGTTGCTGCTAGTTGCACGTTTTATACATTTCGCATGTGGCGGTTAGCCATTACTTATGTAAAATATGTTGTAAGCAAACGGTTCAGTACATCAGTCAATCATTCGGAGCAGCCAGCAGCGTCAGCAGGAACAGCAGCAGTTGTAGCAGCTTAGTAAAACATATGAGAAATTTGCGGCGTATTTTGTCATAAATTCTGTTAAGTGTTTTGTTTTTGTGCATTCGCTTGCTTGTGCGTATGTTGTTGTATTTTATGCACGATTTATTAATAATTTACAACAACATTTCGGCCATTTTGTATGCGGAGAATACTTTTAATTAATTGCTATACTTAGGCGCTTGTTCTCAGCTCTGCTGTCGTCATCCCAATACTATTTGCAGTGAGTGTGCCCTCGACTCGTCAACAGGATATTTGATGCTTTATTATTGCGCACAAAAACTAATCAGCAAAATCTTGTTATATTTCAAGCAGACATGGATTTAGTTGGAAATTAATTTTAACCTTTATCCAAAGAGAATTGCGATTTGCGGCTAAATAAGTTTGTTCAAATATGCAGTGGAAGTCTTTTGTTTTAATATTCAAGAAGCCATGATAATAAACTATTTACTATGCATGCCCAAGATTTCTGCATTCGGATTTTGGTGAAATGTTAAATTTAATAAGCAGTTTTAGTCAACTTTATTTTAGGGATTACATAACTTTTAGACAAATTAAATTCAATCTCAACGAAATTTTAAGATGCCTTAAAGAAGGTTACATTTTTAATGAATCTCTTATCTATTCTTAATTATGAGTCTTAAGACAACTCAGCTGATATACGTTTAATATATAATTTAAATAAATTTCAAAGAAAAGTCAGTCAAAATTTCAACTTCAAAGTAATGTCGCACACACTAGGCTTCATTTTAGTTCTAATATTTTGCTCAAGTAAAACCTCCGTCTCCAAGCGTACTACCTACAACGAGGGCATGACCGATTTTGAGTTTTTTATGCTGGTTTCCAATGGGGATCAACCCGGTTCGCATGTGCTGTCAAAGCATATCATCTCGATGCGTACCACAAGGTACATCAAGTATCCGGGCGACAATCACTTCTGCACGGGCACACTGGTGGGTCTGAAAACGATAGTGACCTCGGCACATTGCGTCGTCGAGTACGTGTGAGCCATGCATATAGATATGTATATATGGAATACGGAAAAATTTAACCTTAATGCTCCTCGACGACTCCCTCACAGTGGAAATATGGTGTCAATGCGTTCACAACGCATTAGCATCATTGCGGGAAACCCTTTCCGTCTGCGACGTGATGAGACTGCCTTGCATCTTTTCGTTGAGAAGATAATACCACATCCCAATTACAGTCGGAGTTATAAGCATGACATTGCGCTGCTATTGCTGCGGCATCCGATCAAGGAGCTGGCAAATAAGGTGACACCGATACGACTAGCAAGAATTGATCCGGAATATGAGACTCAGTGCAACACTTTAGGTTGGGGCCAGGTGTATACGGTGCGTATGCCGCAAGAAGCGAGAGAAGATGAAGCACGTCGCATAATCCATTTCGTTTACAGCATGGGCCTATTTCGAATCAAATGTTGTTCACGTCTGTAACGGTGAAGCCAATGATCCAATGCGTTTCATATTTCACAAAAACAGGTGGAAATTCATCTGAAATAAAGTTCACCACCGAAGGCAACCTGTGCGGGGTAGTCGTGCGGGCGCCGGGCGACGAGCCTTGCGCGGGCGATACCGGCAGCCCGTTGGTCTGTAATGAACATTTGGCTGGCATCACGCTGGGCTTCTCTAATTGCTCACGTCAGGGAGCGGTCATCTACACAAATATCGCTGATCATTATCAATGGATGGAAAAGTATTTGATAGAAGATGGCGTTGCCATGAAACTAATCAACCGTGGCTTGTTACTCTTATGGGTCATGTGTTGCATTATATAAAATATTTCAGCAACTTTCACGCTGCACTATGCATCGAAATTTTTCTATACTGAAAAGCATTTTTGCAAAACTGGCTTAGTCATTATTACTAAGCTGGCTTACTTACAAAGTGGCAACGTTCGCTTTGAACGCAAACGATGCAGCGATTTATGCAATCGATTAGCGATATTAAGCGTTCAATCATTCAATTCCCTTAACTGTCGATTTTTTACTTTCCAATTCATTCAAACAGTCTATAAGCAAAAGCAGAAGAAAAGGAAAATCGAAGCTCAAATAAAAATTAACTTGAAAATGGAGTTGAAATGGCAACAAGCCCAGTCCGACCAGACCAGGCCAAAGCAAAGCAGAGCAAGCGCTCATGGCATAAAGGCCAAGTAAAAAAACCCACAATCACGTCAGTATTGGCATTGCCTGCCGACTTTAGCGTCAGTCTCAGCTGCCTCCTGCTCCTACTCCGTAACTCAAATCAACTTTCGTTTGCTCTTTGAATTTTATACACAACGTAATTTAAGCCACTCGCCGTCATCCAGAGCAAGTCGGACATGGCCAAGCCGAGTCTGCTGCTTGCCATTCGCCATTGCCACTTTGGCGCTTGGTTCGCTTTGGCCATTAGCTCATATTAAGTCCGTTCCGTATATGTTTGAATGCTCGCGTTTGACTTTGGCGCAGCAACTGTTATGTGGCTACCATTTCTGTGGCCATATGCTGGCAACGCCACCCACGACATAACTACTCCAACAGCAGAGGCAACGACTTTGTTAGTTTCGTTTCGGTTTGCCGAATTTCGATTTGCGGTCGCTTTTCTTATTTCGTATCTGGCTGTTTTGTTGCAGTCATCCACAGCAACAACAACAACAACAACAACAACAACAAAAACAATCACTGCAATGAGCAGAGAAGCTATAACAATTTTATTGAGCTGCCAGGCGCGCTTGCGGCTTTGGGTTTATAGACGCGACCGCCGACATAATTGGCATTGCAGTAGCAATGAAGCACAAAAACAGACCGCCACAAACTGGCTAACGGCTGACAACCCCGGCGCGTGTAGTGCAACAGCGCAATTCGTTGCAGCTAAAAGTGCAACATCAACAACAAATCACTGCAAATGGTTTACTCTCCGGCCAGCCACTTCATTTCGCTTTAGCCCAATGCTGCTCGCATCCACTTTGCTTCGCGCTTAGTCCAAGTTTCGATTGAATTCGTTTTGTTTCGATTGGATTCGATTTGACTTCACTTGATTCGACTTAACTCACTTGTTTCACTTGTGCCCAACTTTGTCCAACCTTTGACAACTTGTTGCCTTAAAAGTTTGCTTTACTTTGATCTTGCCGTCTGCTGCCTCTAATCTCTATCCATAACTCTGGCTTTGTACTTATACTGCTGCGTCTGACTAATCGTTCTGTTGCACGTATTTTGGTGGCATTTTTTCGAAACGATTTGCAAGTTTGCATGTTTTCTTTTGTGTTTGCTTTCACAGTTTTGCGAAATGAGTTGTCGTGCGCCACAAAAGTGAGAGTACAATTAATGTGCATTGTAGCAAATGATGCCAAAAGGTCTTTAGTCAACGAAGCGTGTTGCGTGTGACTTTTAACCTTAACACAAAGTTCAGAAAAAGTATTTCATCAAGTTGTGACATTATTCCATCATCCTTATGTAATAATTGGTACATTTTCGAAATAAACTGAGTATTTCGAAAACTGAAAGAACTGTTCTAGTTTTAAATACATATGTGCATAGTAACAGCAAAACAACAATTTTGTAAGTTTTGTAAAGTATGATGATTGATTTCTCTTAGAATTGATATAAAAACAGCACCCATAGTAGTTCATAGATGCAAATCTTTAGGGGCCTGTTCTTTAGGCCAAAGATAATTTGTATCTGACTTATAAAAATATATATTCTTATGTTATTACATAGTATATTTGCATATTTTTAATCAGTAAACTTTTCTCTTCTCTTGCAGGTAAACTAAACAACACACACCCTGTGCTGCAGTCAGCCAGCCAACATAAAAGAAAAGAAAAAGTTAAATATAGAGGGAGCACAAATTTTACAAGGCAATAAGTATCTCTTAGCTTTCGCTGTCATGCTTCATTTGCAATGATTGTGCGATTTTCATTTAGCAAATTTTCGCTGATAATCAGTCTAATTAAATAAAGTAATTTCAAGTTGACACTAAAACTTTGCAATCCGATTATAAAATGTGCAAATCGTATCAGCTCCACTGAAACAAGCCAGACAAGCCAGTGCCATGCCAGAGCCAAGCCAATCCAGCCAGTAAACGACCAAAGCGGAAGGAATGCGCGCAATTAAAACAAATTTATTGCGTGAATTTTAAATGAACAAACTTAACTAAAGGATTTTCGTCGTATCTTTTCTTTTTTACACTAATTTGCGACAAGTGAAGTTTTCCGCTCATATTTATGTTCGCTCTTTCTTAACATTTTAGCTATTTTGAAAGGTGAAAGTAGGATTAAAAATGTAGTAAGCAGCAGAGCGTAGGTCAAGCTTAACTTAAATATCATGTAGAAATTATTTTATTTTCCCCCACTGTTGCAAAAACTTTTCATCATTTGGTCACAGTCATAGCTTACAAGTAACAGATTCGCAGCATATGATTTATCGACAATAAATTACGCCAATAATGAAATAAGTTATATACACAAGAAGCCATGTGCAAGAAAAGAAAAAAAAGGAAAACAAAAACGCCAATTTTATATATGTATATATTGGCAAGCAAAAAATCAAATAATAAATAATAGAAAAAATAAAGGAAAAATCAAGAAACAATAAGCCAGCATAAGAAAAAGTTGCTGCTGTCAAGCTAACAGGCAACAGTGAGCAACAAATAAAACATTAACTCATGGACAGCACTCAGACACAGCAACAAGCGTTGCAGATAAAAAGAAGTTGCATGAAAAAGATACATTTATTTTTTCTCAATTTCGGTTTTTATTTTTTTTTTTTTTTTTTGACACATTGTGTGTGTGTGTGTGCGCGCACATACTATAGATGCCGATAGCCAAGTCATAGCGAAATCTACAACAAAGTAGTATCATTATTGTTATTGAAGTAAACTTTGGCTGGCCATGTGTAATGCCAAGAAATCGACATGCTGTGTTGCTTCTGCTCTGTCCGCTAACATAAATCATCAGAAATAATTATCATTTCTGTCTGCTGCTGCTGCTGCACATTTTATACAGGTAGAAGTGCGCAATAACAACAACAACAACAATAGCAGCAACAAATACAGTGTTGATAAATTACCGCAGCCAAATTGAAAATTACGCAAACTACACGCAAAACTTGCATTAGCAAAATTATGAAAGTTATTTTATTTTATTTAATATTTTTGCATAGCTTTGCTTGGCACTTGACTTCGCAGTCATGCACGTGCTCAAATCGAAAATTTTGGGTATTTACTGTCCACAAGTGAGTTAAGCAGCCAGCAGCAATAAATCGAAAGTAATAAATTCGCAACGTTCGTCTCCAATGACATCCTTAAGCGAGCGACTTGACTGAGCATCATTAAACCCACGAAATAAGCAACTCAACAAAGAAGGAAAACGAAATGAATAAAACAAAGCGAAAACAAAAATATTTAAACATACATATTTAAACGAAAATCACGTTTCAAATAAAAGACGTCAACAAAATTCCGGATGTCTGATGTGGCCAACGACGAAGAAGCAGTAAGAAGAAGAACAGCCAAGAGCTTTAACCAAACCAAGTGCTAAAGCTGCAAGCTGAGAATTGTGCACAGAGACGGCGTCTGTCTACTCAATAATTCCCTCTGGAGTTGTAGACTTACAAATACGCAAACAATCCTAAAATAAGAATCATTAACTCAACAGTTACGAAGCTTTTACATTTTTAGCTATTCTGCGTCATCTGCATGCTCTACGTGAGATGTTCTTGAAATATTTCTATGAAACTTGTTCCAATATGTCACTCGCTTTATCGAGCCCCAAACGACGCCTCTGACTGCTGCAACACACAGTGACTTCAACTCACATTTTAATTTTATTTAATGTGAAGGCGAAAAAAAGGAGGAAATAAAAAATAAAATAATAATAAATAAATACGTTTAAATAAAAATATACAGAAAATAAAAAGAAGAAGTAAAGAAATAAAAATGAAGGCGTACGTCAAGTGGTGGATGAAGCGTAACTGGTTTACGATTTCACCAGCACAGCAATGGACAGTGGACGGTGGACGGTGGATAGTGGACAGTGGACAGCGGACAGTGAGCAGCTAGCGACAGTAAGCGAGGGTGCTGTTGACTTCGAGCTCTTGCCGGACATGTACTTGTGACGTTAAAAATTGCAGACACTACAAAATAGCAACAACAGAAACAACAATAACAATTGCAAATAAAAAAAATTGACTATAGCGAAAAAAATCCAAAATCTGCGAGTGCGACATGAAGAAAATCAAGAAAAAAAAAGAAAACAAAACAAAGCCAAAAAGAAGCAGCAGGCACATATAAATAAATAAACACAGAGAACTGCATGTTTGAACACACATGGCTTGGCTACCAGTTGCCTGCCTGGAACCATCAACGTTGGACAGTGCAAAAAACGGATTTAAAAAAGCAAAACCAAAAAAAAAAAAAAATAAAGAAAGAATTGGTTGTTTTCATAGCTTGGACATGGCATGAGCAAATGAATAAACCTACAAATGCATGTTGGATGAACTTGAAGCGCAGTTGACGGACTGCTGCAGGATGCATGGCAGCATCAACACCGCTAGCAGGAACAGAAGCATAGACGTACGTCGCAAGTCAGTTGTTTGCTCGGATAGGACGGATGGATGGATGGATGGTTTGCTGGCTGGCTGTGGGGATAGATGGATGCACAGATGTATGGCCGCTTGTTTGCTTGCTTGCTGGCTTTGGTTGTGTGTACCTGCAACGGTTGCTGTTCAGCTCCCCAAAAACACAAAAGGAAAAAACTCCAGTCAACTGTCTTCAGAATGCATGTGCGTGATTCTGGTCCCCTGCTGACCCTACTTCATCTGCATCACGTGATGGTTGTGTGGTGGCACTCCAGGCAAACAGAATTTTTATGCCGACAGCAGCAAATGTTGAATGCTGTGCGAAGCTTATCAAAAGTTTCAACTGCATCAGCACGCAGTTCAATTTACTTGTAAAAAACAGCTTAAATTTTTATTTCGGGCATTTTTTGTTGTTTATTTTGATTGTTGTTGTTGTTTAAACTACACAAACCCATGAATGTGTCAGTAGTGTCAGAATTGTGCGCTTATCGCTGCGCAAATAAATCAATTGAGTTGAAGTTAAAATTGGCTGTTGAATCTTGCACAAATAGATCCAATTCGAAAATGTAATCAAATTAAAAAAAAAAAGAATGGAAAATCACAAGAAAAAAAATCATTTTTTAAAAAAGTTAGGCACACAAATGAAAATTTTGTTGGCAGACAGATTTGATGCTGCTTAGAAATTCGCTGATTTTAGTTTTACTTACTTTATAACGAGTTGAAAGCACATAACCTATTCAAAAACCAACCGCTTTTATGTCTCGCATTAGCTGCATACAAAGGTTTGGGAGCTGAAAGCCATGAATTGATAAAAATCCAAAACCACGTTATAAGCACAGTTAACACAGTCAAGCATTTTTAAAGCACCTTTGTAATGGTCAGGATTCGGCAAATGCTCCATAAAACTTAGTAACATGCAGAATGAATTTGTGAATGAATAAATTGCATAAAAAAAGTGCCGCACTTGTTTCAACCTACTTTTGTGCTCTGTGCATTGAGTATGCATAAGTTTACTCTAATAAGTTCAATTATTGTTGAGTTCGAGGCAAAAACATTTTACGTCATAGTTTTGTTTTAACGCACAAACGTGCTATTTTCAAAAACACGCATCAAGCGCGCGTACGCATACTTTTGCCAACAAGTGTAACTTAACGCTTTCAAGCAGACAAAACACGCGCCATCGTCGCGTGGAGTCTGCAGCACTGTTGGCCTAGTTGCAGACAACAAAGCAAAAAACAAAAATAAGAAAACGAAATCAAATTTCGCGCCGTGTGCGCTTTTTTTTAGCTTCTTTCCTGCTATAATAGTAAGTGCAATAGATTTCCATGGAATTGTTAATTTGATGTATCAGCGTTTGCAGTTTTTCGACGAATCGAACGCGCGCTGGACCATGACTTGGCAAAGCCAACAACTGCAACGGCAACAACAGCAGCAGCGAAACAGATTTCCGTTAAAAATCAAGCGAGCAGTCGCATTTAGCTTTTTGCTGAGCAAACAAAAGCAGCCGCAAGATGCAAGATGATGGCAAAATCAAAGAAAAAAAAGAAAACGCTGAAAAAACTCAAAGCTAAACTAAAATCGATGCATGTGCAGCGAACTTTTGCTTTGTAGCAAATCTTTAAAAAAGAAATACTTTTTTTTTCTTTTTTTGCTAGTTATTCGTTTAATTTTTATTTCTTTTGCCAGTTTTCCATGCTGCTGTCATAGCATGCAGACCAGACCAGACCAGACCAGGGCAGGCCAGGCTAAGCTAGGCCAGCTGCACAATAACACAATTGGCCATTTTGGCGTTTCATTGCAGTTGCAGCTGCATCTCATATTTATGACGAATTTTCATTTTCTCGTTTCGTTTTTCATTTCGTTATGGTTTTCATTGAAAAAGAAAAAAAAAAAACAAAAAACTGCGAAACACATTGCAATGTAAAAAGCGACCGACCGGCTGGCTGCCTGCATGTTGTCTGTGGTTTTTGCTGAAAGCGACGCGTTACAAATGCCAAATCATTTGAATTTTGAAGCGTGTTCATGTGCGCGCATAAACCTGTAAATGCCTTTCGCCTTTTGTTTCTTTTGTGTTTGCGCAAACAAATCAATCAACGCCTGTTTCGCGGTTATGCGCTGCGCGTGGCATATTGCTTGTGCCCACTGTGGGTGGTACTTAACATGGCATTGTTGCCTTAATTATGCCATTTAACATGTTCAAGTGCAGTCTTCAGCCTATTCAACTGCATTACATGCCAGTTGCAACCGAAAAACCATACAGAATGCAGCCAAATTGCACAAACATCACTCATTATACGAGTCGACGCCATAAACTATTGAGGCAAAATCGGTAAATGAAATTTGGTTCAGGTTCTATTGGTTATGGGTTTCTGAATCATTTTAAAGGTGAAATTGCACTCAATGTCGACATGAAATCACTAAAAACTGATGTAAATTGCTTCTAATACATATATTGTACATCAGTTATCAGATCCTTGCCGATAAAATTGGCTAGTTCCTTTTTAAGAGGTATATAACTTCATCAAACATATCTTTTAAATATGACATCCTATTTGAAAAATAGACCAATTGCCTATCTTGGTAAAGCTGTCGATATAAGCTTGGTGTGGCCAACTTATTTTGCAATTGCAACGATTCCAAACCATTTGCAGCACTTAAGATATACCCCTAATATGTTTGCGCACTTGGCTACCATTAGCGAACTTCATTACTTTATTAAGAAGCATAACTTTTGTCTACTGTGCCCAACTACACACGCAAGGGCTTAGGATTGAAAAGTTTTCTTGAAGAGAAATAACAAATATAAAATACTTGAACCCGAAATCCGCTGATTAATTTCCGCTGCCGTTGCACACTTCGCACTCAGTTCGACGTACTTTGCAGCGTAACATGCCCAAGTAAATAAGCAAACAAGCGAAGCAGCACGCAAGAGCAAGAGCAGAGGCAGCAGTCAGCCGGCAGAGGAAATAGGAATGCCAACAATTATGCGAGAACTTTAAAGTATTCTTGTACTTTGCAACAAGAATAGCAAAAACATTTAAAACAATAACAACAACAACAACAACAAACACAACACAGAGCCAAGTCACAATAAAAATATTTTCGAATAAAATTCAAAAACTCTTGTTCCAAGGATAAAACTTTCGTGCAGAGAAGAGCCTGTTGCTATTGCTGTTACTGTTGCTGCTGCTGCTGCGGCTGATGCTGCTGCGCATAGCAAAGCCAACCGCGCTGTTCTGTTGCTGGCTAAACAATTTAATTCCGCAGAAGATTTTAAACGTCTTAATTGCAATAGCAAGCGGCAAATTAATTGACAAGGGATGAGCAACGGACTTTGACGATTAGCGAATGCTTCGAAAAGATACTTTTGTCTTACTTTGGGCACAGACCTTGAATTTATTTGCTTATTTTATTTCGCTTCGTTTCTTTTTCTTTTTAACTGCAGACTATTGAACTCGTGCACGAGTGTAAAGTAAAACATTTTCTTTAAGCAATTAACGACGCTAAGTACAGTTAAAATGTTAATCAAAATGTAAGAGCAGCGGACAGACAGAAATTCAGATAGACGCTTGTTGTGTTATTGCTGCGTGGGTGAGCTTTTGCAGCATTTCATTTTGTTGTTTATTTGCTTTTGTTGCCAGTTTTCTTCTTTTAATTTTTGTTTAACTTTTTTAATGGACTTGAAGCTGTAGTTGAGTAAATGTAAAATGTTTTTGTACTTTTGCGTAATTTGACACTTGTGAGCTGTTGATGCGCTCACTTGGCTTGGCTTGGCTTGGCTCGGCTCGGCTTGACTTGGGCTTTGTTTTGCATGTGGCTTGGAGATGCTGCAGCTGCTTATTGCAACAGCGTGTGAGTTGGCTGGCAGTCACTTAGCGTATTACGCTGATTATGCAATAAGTTAACTTGCATTCAAAAAACATGCAGCTTCAACACAATGAGGGAATCATGCATTGTTTTCTTTTTCTTTCCTCTCGTTCACTTCGAATGCTTTATGTCATATGTGCTACTTATGGTTGTGTTATATTACTGCTGAGCAAAATACATAATAAACTAATATTATTCCATTTTTGTTTGCTTGCCGTCTAGATTCTCTGGCATATGGCCAAGTGAATGTGGAGCCTAACACAGCGCTGCTGAATGAAAATGATCGCACTGAGCTGCTCTGCCGCTATGGTCGCCCCATCAGCTATTGCCGCATTGAGATACCCGGCGAGGATAAGGTCTTTAATCTGTCGCCCGAATGGAGCAAGACGCCTGGTTTCACTTACTATGGTGCTGGCCTGAATGCGGGTCAGTGTGGCGTGTCCATTGATCGTGTCAAGGCATCCAATAATGGACAAGTCAAGTGCAGTCTGGGCGCTCAGGGCGAGGAACTTTCCGGCACCATTGACTTGGTTGTGGCAAGTAAGTAGAAGCCATTTCAAATAATCTGTATAGAAACTAATGCCAACGTTTTTTGCAGTGCGTCCACAACAGCCACTCATCGAACTGCTGTCGAAACCCGATCGTGATGGCTTCTTTGCCGAGGGCACACAGTTCAGCGCACGTTGCATTGTTGGCGGTGGCCGTCCAGCTGCCAACATTACTTGGCTGCTCGATGATCTGCCAGCCAATAAGCGCGTCAGCCGCTTGGAAGTGACCGCCTCGCCCACCATTGGTAATGTGGAGCTGTCCACCTCCATGCAGGAGATACAATGGCACTTGGGCGCCGAGGACAGCAACCGCAAATTGGTCTGCCGTTCGCATCATCAAACCGATCGTGACAGTTTGCCGCCGCAAGAGGGCGCCTACATACTAAATGTGCGCTGTAAGTTTAACAACAAGACTCACACCTAAGTCAACACTGTACCTGATATATTTTGCTTTTTGTAGACCAACCTATACGCCAACCGGAGATCTCAGTCTATGGCTTGTATCTGGAGCATACAGCCTTCGTCAATCTTACGATTCGTGCCAGTCCACAGCCACGTGTAGAATGGACCGTTGACGGCGCAGTCATACCACAGGGCAGCAGCGATGGCCGCTACTCTGCCTTCGAGCCGCAATATCTGGGCAACGATTACTACAATGTCACCTTGGCCATTGCCGGTCTATCGCTGGAGGACACCACCAAGACGTACAATTTGCGCGCCAGCAACAGTCTCGGCGCCACTGACTATCAGGTGCGCATCAGCTCGTCGAGCACGCCGCCAACCGCTGGCCTGGACATCGCCGCCATTGTCGGCATTGTGGTTGCCGTCGCTGTACTCGTGCTCATCGTTTTGCTCATCCTGTTTGCGCGTGCCACCGGCAGGTGGTGTTTCGGCGGTAAGTTCGAATTGACGGCAATTATTCATGTTTAAATCTTGATTGGCTAATGATGCGTAAGCTCAAATCAAATCATTTCAAATCATGTAATATAAAAATACACACACATAGCTTCGCCATTACCATAATCTTCATCATTGTCATAATTTTCGTCATTAACGTCTTCATGTTCATACAAAACGCTGCCGACGATTGGCTTTATGCAGCTGTCATTGCTTTAAGTTTTATCGCTAACAATTTTCATTATTTGGCTTAAAGGTTCATGCGCCTTTTTTGTTGCTTTCATGCTCATTTTCACAAAAAAATTAAAAACGAAGAAAACACATCAAACGCCAAACACCAAAAAGAATATCAACAGCAACTCAGCTTAACGTCAGTTTCATATACCAGAAATAAGAAAAATAATCAAAAAATTAAACACCCGAATAGCAGTTAAATATTTGCCAGCATTGCCTAACCTACCCTTAGCCCATCGCCCACCGCCACCATCACCACCGTCATTTCATAAGGCTTAAGTAACTTTCAACTCATTGTGCGGCTTTTAAATTTTAATTAGCGTTAAGTGGTTTGGTGAGTTGTGCCAAGTCGAGTCATATTCAAGTTCGGCATCATTGCAAGTGTCTAGCAAAAATCGTTCTAATTAAAATGAAAAAAAAAAAAGAATAAAAATAAAAAATTTCAAGAAAACGAAGCACACTGCAATGCTTATCCTTGAAGTGTGTTCTGCGCTCAGTCGAAGATGTTGGCTAAGTAAGAAGTGGTAACATCATTTCGACAACATAATTAAGTCAGATTTTGTTTAGTTACGCTGCCACAAGTGCCTTCACACGCACACGTAACCCCTTAAACAAACCGCCCCCAACCAAGCGAACATGCATGGTGGGCGTCTGCAGACTTTGCTTCATAAATTAACCATGACGTAAACAAACACACACACACACACACTCACAAACACATAGCAGTCAGTGCTCAAACGGCTTTGCACAGCAGTTCGACAACTGCCTGCGAGTCTCTCCTCCGCGAACGGCAACACTTTGGTGTGGTTATGTAAGTCGCCTTGGAAAGGGAATTATGTGCAAGTTTCGCTGCACACTTGAGCGCCATTAATCATTATTTTGTAAACTTGAGGTTGGCATATCTCTATTAAGGTGCACAAGAGCCATTCAGCGAATAATCATGAATGTGTGATCATGTACGAAAGGATGTCTACGCTGATTCTCTAGAACGATTTACTACAATTTGGGCCAGGCAGCAGGGGTCGGCTCTGGCATTCGAATTTGTGCCATAAGTCACCTGAAAGTATTTTCATTCAAGTATTTAAAATTCAAATCCAAAGATTTTTGCCAACATTCATAGTGGGAGCGCTCTGTAGATTTCCTTCGATAGTCAGGAATCGCAAATCAAACTTCAAAGTATGTCAACATCATTGCCGAGTCTGACTAGCCATTTTGAATAAAATCTCGTCACTAGATTGTGCATCCCCTAAAACGTGGAATTTTTTAAGACAGGCTTTACAGAAGCCAAAGTATAGTCTTAAAAAATTAATAAAAACACCCTAAAAACTATTTGTAAAAATTCATTCAATTCCATTAGTCAACAGTTGAATAGTCAAAAATCAGCAGAGCATTGATTTCCATTTCCAATTCATCGTAGTACAGTATATGCTCGTATAAGCAACTGCCTTAACTAATCACATTTACATAAATATTTGAATATTTTAATGCATGTTAAATATTAAATTGATTTTTTTAAATGGTTATATGATAGCAATTTAAATGTTAAATCTTAGTAAAGAGCAAATATGTAAACAAACTTATGTAAAAAACACGAAATGTATCTTATGAAAATATCGCCAAAATCACAACAACAAGAAGAGCTAACAAAACTAGCGCTACAGATGTGCAATTTGCTTTGATTGGTCTGTAAAAATTAAATAAAATGTTACGCTTTAAATTTTACTTTGTATAATTTTTTTTTTATTGCTTCTAAAAATTTATTTATTTTTTCTTTTTGTTGGTTTCTTTTTTTTTCTATTTTTCTAATATTTTTTTATTTTTTGTTATTTTATTTTGGTAAATGGACTAACTAAATTTCGTTTATGCTTTTGTAAATCTATTTAACTTATATTGTTTTCTTTACTGTTTTTTCTATTGTTGGGCAACTTTTCCCTTACTTAAGTTTTTCTATTGAAAATTCTGCTTTTGTTTAACTTTGAATCAAAACCTAAAACTTAAATCAATTGCGACCACAATCGAATAGAATCGAGTTGAAAAACAAAACGAAACAAAAAGCAAAGAAAAGTAAAAGAAAAAACAAAAAGAAATAGAAAATCGCACGCTAAAAGCTAGTTCTTGTTGTTGTTGTTACAGGCGCAACACTTAACACTGACATCGGTCCCGATTCCGAGGCACAAATACATCCCGAACAAAACGAAGAACTTGAAGGCCGTGACAATGGCGAGGAACACATTGATACAACGCATCAATCGGAGGAGGCAACGCCGCCGGTCACGGACAAATTGGAGACACAAAAGAAAGCTGATCTGAAGAACATCGGCATCAGCGGCGCGGGCGGCAAAAACATAATCACTGTGGGCATTGCGACAGCACCCACAAGTGCCACAAACGGACATGGCCAGAACGGCAACGAGCCCAAGACGAATACTTCCGTTTAGGTAGAAATTATCTTTGCAGTAAGCAGCGCAGCACATGACAATGCGACCAAGTAGCAGTAGAAGTAAAACTGGAATGAGTGGAGTTGAAAGAGTTCAAACTAAATAACAGAAATGCAAAAAGAAAAAACAAAAAATTAACGAAAAATTTATCCTTAAAGGATGCTCAACTAATTAAGCATATAAGCAATTTTAATTTGTCTCGAATCAAGTCTAATTGACAAACAAAGTTTTTTTTTGTCTATTCTCTAATTTAAGCTATAAGAAAAAATCGCATTGAAAAAAGAAAGCTAAATCTCAAAGCACAATTTATGAAAAGCACAAATTAGCAAGAAAAAATATAATGCTGAAGAAGAAAACTAAACAATTAAAGTTAAATTACGAAATAATTTGTGTTAGCCAAGTATATTTTTGTTCAGTGTACAATTAGGCTTAGTATTGTCTAATAGAATCTATTTTGCAAGTTTGCATACTTGACCGAATCTCTGACAGTTTGTATTATTCCCAACTATACTATATTATCAACATATCGTGTATTGAAGACCGTCCGTTTTAACAACTGAGTGTTCTTGTAATATATATTTTTTAATGCATATTCTCTTTTTTAAATGTGTAATCAAACATAACCTGCCAGCGTAATGCATTTTATTAATTTTTTAAATCGTTGCTGTACATTTGAAATCAGCCTATGAAAATGGCTTGTGGTACATTATTTTACATATATATACATATATGCGTACATATTAACATAAATACGAATGAATAATTTTATAAATAAATACACAAATAATAGTAAATAAAACAAATTGATTTTCACAACTTGGGCCAACACTAAATTAAATGTTTAAGCTATTTGTAAAAACTGAAAACAAAAAAAATAAAAAAAAAAAATAAGAAAAAGCAAACCAATTGAAATCTCTAAATGCATGCAAAATATGCATTAATACATATAAAGATGTATATTAATATATGAATAACTATATGATTTTGTATTAGTTTGATATTTTTCATTTTGTGATTTTAAGATTTTGTAAAATGTTTTAAAGTTACCAATAAATTGTGTTTTTATTATAATAAACCAAAACTTTTGCATTCTGTCTTTTGTCAAAAGAAATTAAAGCTCGCTTGCCAAGTCGACATATGAACAACAAACTGTTAAATGATAAGATGCACACATGAGCACATCTAACAGGGCTGCACAAACCTTTACTGCAGCAGGTGTACAGTCCACTTAATTAGTTTTGTTATAAAGCACTAACAGAATTTAACTTATGCACAAAAATTTATTAAATTTAAACAAAATTACAGTTCCTTAAAATCTGGCTATATTGTAAAACTTCTTGACATTCCTTTATTTTTGAACCTAAAACCTTTTCAAATTACTTATTAGCAATCATATTATTGGTTGATATATGATCCGATTTTCTTTTATAAATATTTTATGAGATCAATGCCTTTGCCACTAGAAGAGAAGTTTATTCATCTTTGAAACTAATACTACATTTAATATTATATATAAACAATACATTATCAACAATTAATATAATGAAAATCATTAAACTAACAAAGATTTAATATTCTGTTAAAAAAAAAACAATTCTTCAAGTTTTAATGTTTAATTATTAAAATCTTAAATGCTTATGTATATGTATTTGTATATTAATTTTATTTATATTTAAACGCCATATTGGAAAAAGATTGCCAAATCGAATTTTTACTCTTTGTTGTCAGAAATTTTCTGTTATTGGATATTGACTAAGCCAAGGATTAAACCTCTGCCGCCAAAATTAACATTTTTCATGCCATGTTGCCCATTAATCAAAAGAAACCGCATCTGCATTGCGGCTCAAAAGGCGATTACCGCAAAACTTCATAATTAATACTTGTAATTTTTTAAATAATTTTTTAAACGACTTTTACAAATGTTTCATTACAGGAAAATCGATTAAATCGCCCGCAAATGAAACGTAAGTACGCACATAAAGAAATGGCCGCATTTATGAAATTCTACAGCGTGCAGCTTAAGATTTGGCATTGTCGCAAAATAATTCATAATTTTAAAAAATAAATTAAAATAAAATAAAATAAAAAGATAAGCAATGCCACATCTCAAGTATGCCAAAGTTTAAAAAGCAAAGTACAACCTAGCGCAAATGGGCATGGTACACAAATGCACAAGAAATCAAAAAAAAAAAAAAAGAAATAATAAAATAAAAGAAAGAAAACCAGGTTGGCCGCACAAATTACTAACAACAAACCGAAGGTGCTAATTTTCCAATTTCTTATGTAATCATAAATGAGAAGTAATTTTTGTAGCTTTATGCATGTTAAATGTCGCTTGTAGTGTCATCAATTAATCCATTGTTGCATGCCTTTGAACTCTATTTTTTATTATTACATTATCTTTTTTTTGTTTTAGTTTTTGTTTTAATTAAATGTTGATTTCATAAAATTTTTTGTTTAGAGCAATATACACAGCATCAGTAGCCACATTTAAAGAGCTCATATAATTTTCCAAAAACCGCTTCATTTTCACAAAATATACAAACTGCGCTTGTTACGTCCCAAGCAACAAAAACCATCATAAAAATAATAAATGAAATCCAATATTATTCATATGCTACTCGTACACTCCACATCTAACGACATCAAAATTTGTTCGCAATGTCTCAATATCGAAATCGTACTATATATCACGCATACGCCCGATCGCTCGTACTGTCTACTCGCTCGCTCTCTCGCTAGTTGTCTTACACATCTTCACTCTACACTGTCCTTTGTCCACTGTCCAGTACTGAAAATACTCTAAACTCTAAAGCAAATCAAAAAATCAAGCGTCTACTAAACCGTAAATAGCAAAAAAACCAATAAACAAACAAACAAAAAATGCAAACTCAACTTTGCAAGCGCGCTTAGCCAAACACAAGCTAAGTGAAGTTTTTACTGTGCCACAAACATAAAAAAAGAAAACCAGAAAATACACATTCTGAAAGAAAACAAAAAAAAAAACACAACATTTGCTAATGCGTCACTATCTCTGCCATGTTCTCTCTTCCACTTCTTGTACTTTCATATACACTACAACGCAACGTCCACTTGCGCAAATGACGCGTGCTCGACTTGTGTCAATGTCAAAACGTAACGAAATGACACAATGACACAAAACCAAATGAAACCAAATCCAAAACCAACAAAAACAACAACAACCACAATAAATTACCACAAACAAAATTCCGAAATAAACGCAAAATGGCAAAAATGCCAAACACACATGCCATGCAACACGCAAATATTCCCACACATACACACACATGCCGCCTGCCACATGCGACATGCCACATTAGTGCAAAGCAACAGCATGGCGAAGGCGTTGTGCTGTTGGAGACACCCAATGGCATAACACTGCTTGGCGCCAGCAAAAAACTTGGCCCAGAGCACACGGAGAATGGCTACACACCGGCGGCAGCGACGTCATTGCATGCAGAGCACGAACATCTGTCGGTGGAGCATCGGCCACGCGTCGACGATGAAGATGATTCCTTCGAGTATGCAACCGATCGCGAGAGCAGCGTCTATAATCCCACAACGGTGCCACTGCGCACCATGATGGCTGCCGCTGGCGGTCGCAATTCACAGAAGAGCGTGAGTGACTCAAGCGCTGAGCACACGGATCTACTGGCGCGAGGCAATCAGCTGGGCATACCCGAGTCACGTTTCGCGCGCTGGCTGCCCAAGGATCAGCGGGATATACTCGAGAAGCAGGCCAAACTGCTGGCCGGTCGCACAGAGCCGCCAAAGCCAGTCGTGGCAGCGCAGCCAAAGCCTGCTGTCACAACGGTATACGATTCGACAGTGAAGGTGCCACAGGAGACGGAAATCTAGCGCGGCGTCGTTCACGCGCATACAACATAATCACAAAACAAGCAACAAAAGGAAACAAGACAAGTGACAGTATCCTAGCCTAGTGTAAACAATATAGGAGATTAGTAGTTAGGCCTAGCGTTAAAAGTAAATGGAAAATGGAATATGCGGCAGTAAGCTTTCAATGGCGTCTCGTAGTCACTTACTACGCGGTAGTGGAACTACATTGAGTAACACACTCTCCTTCTCCCTCTATGTCTCTTCCTCTCTCTTCTAAGAACACCAGGCACATACTCGCTGTCTCGTTGTCCCGCTTGCTAAGCTCTTCTTCTTGTTTGCCTACTCGCTCTCTCTCACTTCTCTTAATAATCTACCGATAATGTTTAAAGAGACGTTTCTTGAGGCTTTGAAATTTTTTTACCCGTTAAAGTGCCTTACTTCTGTTGCTCCTGAAAACATTACAAAAAGCATCGAAATGAAACAACAAGTAATCACAGAGAGAACCAATGCAAATATATACAAAATATTTCCTTATGTATTACATATATAGTTTTTATATAATTTTTATAATTATATTTTTATTTTATTTGTTTTTTAGTATTTTATTTTCTGTGACAACTTATTTTTTGTTTTATATTTTTGTGTTACTGTTTATGATTTAATATTTTTTTTTAATTTCTTTTTATTTTGTATATTTTTGTCTTCGTTACTTCAATATTTTTTTTTCCTTATATAAATTTGAAATTTATTTTTTTACTCTATTATTTTCTTGAAATTTTTTTCTCTGCACATAATTAAAATTTTTCTATTACAAAATTTTGTTTTTTATTTTATATATACATATATTATTTTTTGATTTGTTTTTATTTTTGAACTTCTGTTTGATTTTGATTTTTTTTTTCTACATGTTTATATATTTATTTCAATGCATCCCAATACGAAACAAAACGAATGAAGTATTTTTCTTATTTTAACTAACAATTTACGTAATTTAATTTAAGCCGTAGCTAGTTTTTGTTAATTTTAATTTAAAATGAAAAATGAGCAAATTTTTTTTAAGTTTAAAATTTTTTATAAAATTTTTACTGTTTTCTTATTAAGTGCAAAAATAAATTTTGTAAAAAATATTTAAATTTTTTGTATTTTTGTACTTTTTTCTTTAGTGTAAGTAGTTGGTGCAAAGGTTAGACTTTCACTATGAGACATACCGTTCCTCACAATTGGTTGTTGGACTTGAATTTGAAATATTTTTTCTATTGGATTATAGGATTTTATTTTTCAATTTATTATATCTAAGCAAGAAATTTGTGGCAAAGATTTCTTTATTTCAATTTTTCAAAAAGACATGCAGCAGTTTTTGTAGAAAAAATACTACAACAGTTCCATTTATTTACATATGTTACCAGTAATTTTCAATTGGTTTCACTGGTAAGGAGTCAAATAACTGATAAACCTTCATCAATGAAGAATACGAAAAATACTATTAAATGAGTTTAACAGGTATTTTTAAAGACCCACAAAACCATAGAAAATGAAGTTTAATTGTTATGCCTTCAAATTGAAAAATATATATATATATATATTTTTAAACGATATTGGTTGTGTCGGACTGTGAATTGTTAACAAGGAAACTATTTAGCTTAAAAGCTACACTAAGTTTCATATACGAATCTGTGTCGTGCCTATGGGGTATGACGCCAAATAGATGATGTGAATTATAATCCTTTCGCAATTTTTAATTTGTAATAAAAGGTTTTTATATTAAATTTATATTGAAATAATCGATCAATACAAACAGTAGAAAGTAACTACTATATCTTGTTGAACTAAACGCCAACAGAAACATTTAATACCAATTAAACAGCAACAAAAAGAACAATTAAATTTTCCATTAGAAATTCATTTCCGCTTTGGTAAACTGCCAAATGAACCGAAAACTAAAATCAAATTGTAGCTAAAAATCGCATTTATATAAAATCGAACCTAAAAATGTTTTGCAACACTGATTGCAGGTTAACCCTTGCTGCTTGCCTGCTGCTTCCCGCTGTGTTAAATCAGCATCAAAGCCATGCTATGCCGTGCTGCCTGTGCATGTACAATGTAATAAATATGCAAAAATAAATTTTAATTAAATTTCATGACGAGTAAAATAAAATAAAAAAAAAAAGGCAAAAACAAAAGCAAGAGAGGCCAAATAAAATGGCAAGCGCAGGTTGAGCAACAGACAACAGCATGCATGCATATACATATGTATATGCAAACATGTGTATCTATTTAATAACTGCAAATACATACATATGCAAATGTATCTCATAGATATTATTTGTATCTACGCTCGTTCACGTATTTTGTGTGCATGCATGCATATGCGTGTTGTGTTTGCTATGTTGTTTTATAGTTACAAAGACTCGATTTACTTAATGCAAACAAGGGCTTTAACACCTACGAGAACTCATTTGAACTGCCGCAGCAGGAAAAACAACAACAACAACGACCACAACAACAAAGGCGACTTTACTCGTAAGCACAATAAATAAACATGAACAAATGCTGCTGCTGCTGCCAAAATAATTCACCACTACATGCGTGCGTGCGTGCGTGCATGCGTGTGTGTGCGTGTGCGTGTACAAGTGCACTGGAGACAGCCTTAGCGCTGCGCCCAGTTTCTGTTGCGAGATCCTGGCACACGCCCATAGGCAGCACGTAAACATGTTTTCTTCTGTTTTGCTGACTTAACACGCACACGCTCGAAAAGTCGCTGCCGCCGCCTCGGCTGTCTTCTGTTAGGTAGATGCCGCAGAATAAACATAGGCAAAGCTTAAATAAAGATAACGCGCGTGCCCTTGAAATGAAAACGTATTCTTGCCGCATTTCGGAGGACATTTTTATTTATGTCAACACTTTGGTTTTGGGTTAACATACAATACGCATGTTATAGTCTTATTTAAGTTGTACACATTTCTTTTCTATTTTGTTTTTATTTGTAAACAAAACCACACAAGTATGCGCTGCTGCTCCCAAAAATGCTTGCTACTAACAACAACAACAACAATAATAATAATAATAATAAATATTGCCACAATCATACGCCACAACAAATCCGTTTTAATGCATAACTGCGTAACAGACTAAACCTAATCTACAAGAACCCAAGCTATAAAAATGCCTCAGCTGCTGCTAAGTACTAACAAAACCCAACAATCCAAGCCAACCCAACCCAACTGAACCCAATCCAAGCAAAGGGTGCCAAGTAACCAAGTAACAGCAAACAGCCAGCAAACCAACCAACCAGCAAGCCAAGGCCGAATGCTGTTGCTTTAGTTTTAACTGCTTTTGTATTATAACAACAACAACAATAACAGCAACAATCATAAGAACTGCCAATACTTCTACATACTTACTAAGATTTAAACAATTTTCTGTGCAAATATTTGGACACATACAAAACGCGACTTACTTGCAACTATACTGTACGCGACTGTCCTCTATGTCCTGTGTATGTGCCGTATACTGACTTGCATTGCATTGAAAAATCCAGCAGTGACACTGAAAGCGCCGACATAAAAGCCACCTCGACCGCAACCGCCACAACAGCAGCAACAGCAGCCGTCGCTGAAGAAACCACAGCTGGCACAACAGCTGCTTCGGCCGCCGCCGTCGCCGTCGTCGACAGCAACCCAGCTGAACCGTCATCGTCAACGTCAGCATCGAAATTGAAATCGAAACGTCTGCCATCGTTTGCTGTTGCCATTTTAAAGCGTTTCAATGAAAAGGATGTGGCCAAGAAAAAGGACAACGATCGCAGTAGCGGCAGCAGTAGCAACCAAGCGCACGCGGCGGCGGCGGCAGCAGCCAACCATGAGCAGGCGTCCGAGACAACTGATGGCAATGACAATGAACCAAAGGTATAAAATTGTGTTACCAAAAAAAAAAAAAACAAAAAAAAAAAAGTAAAAAGAAAACAAAACAAAAAAAAAGAATAAACGAAAGAAAAGAGAAAAGTGTCTACTAAAGTGGGGAATGACGTCAAGATTGGAACAAGTGTGTGTACGCAGCGGCGTGCTACGCAATTAGTGTGCGAGACAGTCTTAGACTGGGTGGGTAGCTTGTATAGAAATTTTTTAGTGCATACTTTTGGGGTTTGCAATTAACACAATTTTCTTTTGAATTTCTAAACGAGTTTTGCTTCTTAATTCTTTATCTCTTTTTTCCAATGCTGCTTCGTGTAATGTAATTTCTTTATTTTCATTTGCAAAAAAAAAAAATACAAAAAAATACAAAACCAAAACAATTTTAAAAAAATAAACACTTTTGTTAAATCTGTTCTATTTATTTGCTTTAAATTTTAATCGTACTGCATGAACTCTCTATACGTAATACGTAAATGTACTCGTATGTATCTACTACAAATACTCGTATAAAGGCATTAGTATGGCATAAGACAGCGCCTGTCTGGACTTTCACATAAAGGTACAACTACTGTAACACCAATTTGACTTCCCCGCCCCATATATGCTATCCTCATAATGCTTAAAAACTTGAAGTGGTGCAACTTTTAATTGAGAACCTTTTCATTTCGGCGCTTAGGAAGACAAACAACTCGTCTATGCTGAACTTGTATTGAAGCCCGCTGAGAAGTCTCAACCACCAGCACCACCAGCTAAGAACGCAACAGAGTATGCCGAAATTGTTTATGTGCAAAAGCCAAACAACAACAACAGCAGCAGCGGCGGCAGCAGTAGTACCGAAACAAGTAAAAAATGAGCGTGAAACAGTGGCCAGAGCTGCACAACTTAATGCACAAATATTAAAACAAATAAAATATAAAAATAAAAATATTGAACTTAAACTTAAATATAAACCAATTACATTTAACAAAAGAAATTAAAGAAAAAAAAAAACAAAGAAAATTACAATTTAAAAACATGAAATACCTTAAAAAAAAAGTAAACAAATTAAATCCAGATTATAAAACGATATTAAAAAAAATTTTAAAGTGGTTTTACAAAAACTATATGTGTGAACTATGGCAAAATAACATTAAGCATATACAGCAAATATTTAAAAACAAAAGCATAAGTAAAAACAACTTAGCAATCCCTAAATGTGAAATTTAATTAAAATCACACTTTAAAAAAAAACAAAAAACACGCACTTTTATTGCATGTTTCTCAAATATGAGTAATAAAAAAAAAAATGAAACAAAAAGAAAAAACAAAAAAATACAATACAAAAAAAAAAAAAATTAAATCTTTGCAAATTTGCATATTTATATAAATGTCTCGCATTTAAGCTAATTGTAGTTTAAGTGAAATAAAAATTGAAATGAAATAAAATGAATTTAATTAAAATTGATTTAAGATAAAATATATGAATGTGAAAACAATTCTTTTAATTGCATTTTTGTGAACATTTTTCAACATTGAAGAACCATTTGCATTTGTTTTCTATTAAATAAAAAATAAATTAATTAATTTAAAATGGAAGCAAAAAGTAACTGTTTTGTCCCTTTGAAGGCAGCTTAGTTTAAGCCAAAATTGAATATTTGTTTTATTTTTTACATATTTACGTGTATCGTATATTTCCATCCAAGATATTTTACATAATTTTGTAACCTATTTAAAACTTATTTCTAAGCGGCAGTTTTATATTATATTTATGTAATTTTAAATACTTTTGTACAATAAAATATTAAGTAAACTTTTTTGAATAAAATTCTTTAAAAATAATAAATGTTAAATTTTTCCTTTTTAATTTAATTTGCATAATTTAAAATATCTGACACCGTTTAGAGCAGTCTGCGGTTAATGGTTAACATAAAAAATAGCAGTGAGTTAGGTCGAAGGTCGCTGCCGGCGTTTTAGAGCTCAACACACTCAACATTGTGCCTCAACAATATTGGCACGTCTTCAAAACCTGAACCGTGTTTTCTAAATGCCAATTGATTTAATACAATTCAGGCATCACGCTCAATCTCAGCTATAGTCCATGTTTGTAAATAAAGATAATTAGAAAATATTTAACAGCAAAGGGAACCACTTGAGACAAACTATTTGTGACTGTGTATAAAATCTAACCGATAATGTACAAAATTTTTCACTTTATGTAGTTAATAAATTGGTTATGTAGCATTAAACAAACCTTCTGCAATTATTAACTTATACGCATCAGAATCAAAGGAATCCTGCCTAAACTAAAGAGGAAAGCCAAGAAATTAAAAAAAAATAAATAAAGTTAGAAATAAACAAAACGAGCAAGCAAATAAAATTCCTTTTGAAGTATTCCTTTCCAAGTCAATAATAAGCTAACACTAACTTATATATATATGTATATATGTAGTGCATGTTAACCAGTTAAAGCCAACTGGCTTAAGGTGCCACTGATAAGGGAAGAGAAGAGAAGCCACTTACTTGCGGTCACGAATAATACACAACGCCAAGACTGAATGGATTACTCTCGAGCAAGTGTAGGCAGTGCGAAATAAATTGCCTCATATATAGGCGTGTGCGTGCATTAATTAATATTTATGCGAGGCCAATTGTAGATAGTGGCAAGAACACACAGACAGAGAGACAGACAGACAGTCGGATAGGCAGACAGAGAGATAACACAGTAAATACACATGCCGCAAGGCTATGACCAAATGCACAGATTTGTCAAGAAATGAAACCCGACATTAAACTAAATGCCAATTAAATAAAACTATTCAGCCACAAAGTACTCACAAGTACACACCTCAGATCATAAATAATACATAAATTTCTCATGAATCTTAATTAGGCATTTTAGTCAGTTTCAAAGGAGATACAGACACGCACATAGACAGACAGACAGACATACGGACTGCTTCGATGGCAGACAGAAAAAGGGTCGGAGAAAGCGAAGCTAAGATACAGATTGGCAGACAGACAAACCGACAGACGGACAGCATACATATAAATGTGCTTTATTTGACAACTGCCTTAGCAAAGCAGAAAATAAATTTACTAATTGCAATTTAAATTTAAAATCCTTTGAGCTTAGACAATAAACGCATGTGCCTTCTGCCTGCTTGTCTTGTTGCCTAGCTAAATGACTGACTGACTGACTGACTGTATGACTGTTGTAATGACAATTGAGCCAACATTTATGAAGTACAAAGTCATAAAACAGCACAACAGCAGAGCACAAGCGAAGCACTGTAGAGCTTAGCGAGCAAGAATTAAATTTAGTTAATTAAAACTACAAATTTAATGCCGCAGCAGAAACTGAGCGTTACATGGCATTCTGTGAGTGGGAGTATTATGCTCAGTGCCTACAGGGAGTATTATGCAACGCCGGCAGCAGACGTAGCATGTTTGGCAAGGACCGGCTGAAGCATGCCAGCGAATGGCATGCGTGCGAGCGTGTCAGCGTGCGTGCGAGCGTGCGTGAGTGAGTGTTTGGGAGTCAAATACATTATTTGAATGTTTAATGAAATGTCAAATCTACAAAAGTAAATTGAAATTGAATTAAGCGCCTAGCAGAGGCGACACAAGCAAGTGACTGCGCTGCAGCTGCCTGCATGTCTTTGGAGCAGTCCAACAGTTAGTCCTTATGTATTTATTGGTATCTACGTAGGTATACCATGTACATGGCATAGATAATGGAATTATTCGAAATGGCATTGGGGCAATTGAGGATGCGATCAAGGACATGCCATACACGTTGCCAAAATCGTGCACTAGGCACGTAATTGAATAAAACCACTTTTGAATTTCAATGCCGCAATAAGTTTTTAGTGTTGCCATGTCCCACTGCCGGGCTCCAATGGTTGAAAGCAAACGGGTATCTGTGGCACGGCCAAGGAGGAGCGTTCTACACGCGCAGCCAGCATTGTGACACAAACTTCGACAAAGAGCAGCATTGTGTGCAAATTGTTTTGCAATTTAAGCCTTAAAGGAGCCAGCAGCAGCAGAGGAGTACACCTTCATATACCCGTAAGAGTTGCAACTGCTCGTGCGTATACAAAAGCTAAGTGAAATGCATTTGTTTACAATTTATCATTTTGCCACAGAAATACTTTTTTATATACGACTAAATTCATAATCTGCAACGTTTTCTGACATACAAAAATAACAAATAAAAGGAAAAACAAGAAAAAAACAATCATTTTTTAATGGCAATTCTTTGCCTGAAAACTTTGCTTTGCAGTTGACTTCATACAAAAAAATAAACCAAAAAAAAAAGCCAACTGAGCTTGGTAGCATTGTCAGTCATTCTGTGCTCAAGTTTTTCTGACATTTCAATTTATATAGCTCGACAACAACAACAGCAACTAACAAAATAAGCAAAATAACACAAACAGCCAAAAATAAAAAAATATACGAAAGTCAAACCAAGTCAAGAGTCGAAATTCCACAATGGGTAATGTAATGACGTTGACGACGCTGGCAACTCTGGTAACGTGCGTGTCGCCGGAGACGCTGCTGAGGATGATGACGGCAACGAATGCAGTTTTTCCATTTTAGACAAAATCATTTCGCTTTTCTTATGCAAACTTTGTTTATTTCTCTGTGTAAGTAAGCGTATCCAATTTTTAATGGTTGCATCAGCAACGCAAAACAAAACAAAAACAAAAAAAATACAAAATAAGAAGAACTATGTAAAAAAAAAAACTGAACAAATGGAAAATAACGAAACCAAGTAAAAGAGATTTTTCGGAATTGAATTTTGCATTTTGTGCCAACGGCTGTACATTTAAATAAACCGTGTTAAGCTACGTGCAGGCGTATATCGCATAAGTAGCTGAAGGATGTTGGCGCAATGCGAGCAGCAGGGGCGTTTGACAAGACTTTGATTGCTTCGCTTGCCACCAAACTGCCAAACTGCCGAGCTGCAAAACTGCTGAGCTACCGAACTGCTGAGCTGCAGAATCGCCCTGCGCCCGCGCTCAATACATATAAGTCAGGCGCCCTGTGCTCGTATCCTGCCAATGGTATAGTTGCACATATAAATGTATCTGTCTATACATATTTCTTCACTTTTATACATATACAGCACGTTTGCAGTCAACTGTCACAGTTTCATGTTGCCTTCTTTTTTGTTTTATTTGGTGACTACTTCAATGGCATTTAATATGTATACTACATTAGGTTAATGCATTCATCAATCTAAGCAAAAAAAAAAAAAAGAAAAGAACAACAAAAATTCTTGACACTCAGATAAACTTTTAAAGTAAGCAGTTTTTCTTGATGATGTTGTACGAAAAAAAGAAGTGTGTAAAGAATCTTTTAGCAAATACAGTTATGTAATATTAACAAATTCAAAAAAAAAAAAATCCAGGCTTTTAGGCATAATTTCTTATTTTGCTTTGAGGCGATATTGTGACATAATTATTTTAAAATAAGTAAGTTTTGGCGGCAGACATAATTAGTTGGTCGATAATAGTGGTAAATAGAATGAGTCTATGCTCATATTTAAGCAGCAGGAGTTAACTTGAAACAGTTTTATAAACCATTAAATTTCCTTTTTATATTATACCAAATTTTGTTGCATTAACTTGTTTAAACAAACGCAGCAAATAAACAAATTTCGCCACTTGATCAAATCTCGGCAAGTCATCAATGCTGCATATGCGAACACGAGTGGCCAAAATGTATTTTCACAACACGCTCAGCCAAGTCTTTTTGCATTGAATCCTTAATGAGCAGCACTGGCATTTGAGCAAAGCGAACCATTCTAGCGTACAAGCGGCTAAGCAGTCAACAAAGACAACAGCGCGTCAAAGAGAAGCGCGTACATGAAACAGTCAGCGTAGGAGCTTTCCTCAAGCAGACCTCAAGCAGCTTAGGCAACAGACAAAGCAAGTAAACGCTGCTGCAAACATTTTGCTTTCGAGTGTACGACCGTGGCAAGACCACAAGCGGGTGACACACTTGAATGCATATTACACTGCATAGGTGCACAATACTAATTGCCATGATGCAATCAGCAGATTGCGTATCAATGAATGCTTATATTGTCCTGCTCTCGCCCACAAGCAGCATTTGCTGCCTTTGCCATCGTTTATTAGCCGCTTCGTTGTGAGAAGTTAAAGCGTCTTTACTTTGTGGCAGAATAAGGCCTACTGCAGCAAATGGTATATACATGAAATTTAGAAAGCACGCAAAGCTTAAAAAAGAAAACAGGAGAACTAAGCCAATAGTTAAATTCATCATAGATTTGCACAACAAGCCTTAATTGAATTTAATTACCGCGCCTACCTATTATGTTTCCTTCTTGGCTGTTGAGGCGCCGAAAGCTTTGCAGGCAACAGCTGTTGTTCACATACTCTTGGCTCTGCTTAGCCCTCTCACGCTGAATAGCTGTGGCATGCAAGCTCCGGCCAATGCGCCCTCTTCGATGCAATTTAAGAGCACGCAAGCTCAGTGCAAAGAGTAAGAAAAGCTCTGCATGGCTTAGAGAAATTTTTTAAAAGCAGTTCCTGCTGCTGTGATAGCAGATAATGTTAAAACATTTTTAACATGCTTTTGCGCTGTTAAGCATTCAGGAATAAATAAAAACAAAGCAGTCGAATAGTTGAAGGCAAGCCACTTATATTTAATATAAAGCTGAGCTTTAAAGAGCACACGAGTATATGGCCTATGTCGTTTTAAGAGCAATGCAATAAACAATGCAAAGAAAAAAAATTATGGGAAAAAAAAAACATAATAAAAACAAAAACGGAAAACAACTTTAAACCGAGCACGCGTTGTAAAGGAATTATGCCACTTGAGCAGTCAACAAGCTTTCACTACTTGCTGCTGCTGCTACTGCTGCTGTTGCTGTTGCTGTCGCTGCAGCGGCTGTCTGTGTCCTTCACAATTTGCTTGTGAGGCTTGCATATTTGCGATTTAAACAGCAACAGGTCGAACATAAAAATTCAACAAATGCATGCAACACAAGTGCCTTCGTCTTTGGCGCCGCCAGCGTCGTCGCCGTGCCCACTCCAACGTGCGTGCATTCGATGTGGCTGCCATTAACGCATAAAAATTGCCATAAAATATGCAAGTGTATGGCCCCGACAAGTTTTTATCTAGCAGCTCCAATAATAGCATTTAAATGGATTTTTAATGCAAAAATAGTTTTGCCATGCGCTTCTCTGTTTTGCATGCGCAACTAATGAAAATGCACAAAATAGCTGCATGCCAAGGCGCAGGCCACACAGCACATGCTAAGACAGTTGCCGAGTGTTGCTTGTGCACACACAAACACACACACACACACGAACCGTCAACGGTTTATGTTGCTGCAGATAAAATTAATAACCACATAAATACGAAATGGCTGCCGTTAATTTGACGGCAAGCGAAATTTGGTGTTTATGACACTTAAGTCAAATTATTTTAAAGCTATTAACTGATTTTCTTTTATTAGCAGCGTAAAAATTTTTCCGTAAAGCGCACAAGGCACAAAAAAAAAAAGAAAACAAAAACGAGGAAACAGCTTGCCAGCTGCGAAGTTTTGTCTTTAAAGCTGCAAAAAGAGATAAAATAAAAAAAATATGATAAATAAAAATAAAAAGTATGGAAACATATTAAACTTAAAAAAGCAAAGCAGCACAGAAGCAAACAGCAAAAAGGCAAAACCCACACAAATTAGCTGAAAACTGTCGAGCGTCGTTTGTGCGCTGTAAACGCGAACAAAGGCAAGTAAACGCAAATGCAAAACCGAAACAAACCAAAAAAAAAAAAAAAATGAACGAAAAAACGAGAGGAAAAAAAAAACCAAAATAAAACCAAGAAATTTGCAAGCATAAAAGCAAAACGCAAAGTTTGAAACAATTCTGACCCAGGTTGCAATTACGCTTGATTGCCTTGAATATGCGCACAAAGAGGTGTAGCGCCTGAACAACAGCAGCAACAACAACAGCAACAATAATACAAAGCAAAAAGGGAATTAAATTTATGCTAAGAAATAAGTGGCAGAAAATGTATGCGTAGGAAAAAAACGCTGTAGCAGACCAAAAACAAAACAAACAAAAAAAAAAGGACAACGGTGCGCATACTTAATTATTTTGCAATAATGTTTTCTCTGTCTTTCTCACGCTTGGATTCCTATACCCACTCTTTAATTTTGTGAATTTTTTGCATGTTTTATTTTGTGGTTAGTTTCCTTTTTGTAATTCGAAAAAACTTAGCCAAGATATTTTGCAAGAAAATGTGTACAAAGCAAAAAGTTAAAATTTGCATAAAATTTGTGCAACACGTTGTAGAGGTGCAAAAGGATCCTTCAGCGAGTTTAGCGTGAGACGTTACGGTAGGCAATCAGTTGATAGCAAAAACATTATTTCGTCATTTAAGATTCATCAGCAGCATAACCTGCTGCCCGTTGCCTGCTTATGGCCTTCTTATTGGACAATGATGTCTTCCGCTTGTGGTGGCATCGTTGCTGTCTACTGTAACTAAAATGCAAACCAGAAGCAGTTCAACAAATAAGTATATATATATATGTAATGGCAACTATATAACACATACTTTGCTGCTTTAGGAACGTATATCAATTAAGAACAATGTTATAAATTTAACCCGACGCAACACTGTGAAATAAAATATTATATTATGCTAAGTCAATTGTGACGCATGATATAACAAAAGATTTAAATACTTAACATCATTCAGAGCTTCGCAAAACATGCTACAAATCGCAACGCGTTTTAGTTAAATTACACGTTATAGTTTGTGTGGAAAATGCGCCGCAAAGTATGCACCTAAAATTTAACACGAACCGCAAACTGTTGAACCGCATTATAAATAACACAACTACGCATAACAAAAGTCGGTGGGTTTGTGTGTGCGTGCGAGAGACGACTGCTAGAAAATGTTTTTATTTAGTTATTTGGTAGCAATTTTGTAAACAATTTAAAAAAATATTGTTAAATATGACTCAAGGGAACCGCAGCATTATGTGAGCATTATGCTATTTGAGGTTAGCAACGACAACAAGAACAATAAAGCATAGACAAAAAGGCATATGCCTGCATGCACATGTAGACACAGGAGCAACGAAGAGTGCAGACAGGCTTTGTTTGTGGCATTTCATATGTTTTTATGCGCACACATACATGTAATATACAATAAATTTGCATTAAAGTGTTAACTGCTAACGAAATGAAATTTATTTTAAAACCAGCAGCCTGCAAGCACGAATTTGCGAGAATGGCTTTCAATTTCACTTTTGCCATTCAATGTGACATTTAATTTCGCCAAAAACACCGCACCATAACAACAGGACACGAGCATGCAGACATGTCGGGAAGGCGTTGCCAGAAGGTTTGCGGTTTGTACGCGGAAATTGAATTGTTAAAATAAAACGAGTTTCAGCTTTGTTGTTTATGCAACTATTTACGAGTGACAATTTGCGCAAGCAAAAGAAGCATAAGCCAGAAGCCATTACCGAGCCGATGCCAATGCCAATGACGAAGCCGAAGTCGAAGCCAAAGCCACATTGTATTGCAATGCACAAGCGGCGCACAAAAGTATGCAATGAATTTTAAATTTAAAACGTAATCAATTGCCTTTAAACGCTTTACTGCGGTTGGGCCGCAACAGGCCAGCGTTCATAATATGTACATACAGCAAAAACCAAATAAATGAATTGTAAAATATAAAATAAAAAAAGAGAAACCAAAAAATTTTACTAATTAACAGAAAGCGATTGCACGCACGCCCCAATTAGTTAAACAATTTAATTCTCAAGTAGCGCAATGCATTGCAATGCAAACAAACGCACAAAAGTCAGACAATGCGCAAAATTCAGCAATGAGAGCTTGTTTCTGCACAACCTTACTATGAAAAAAAAAAAAATAAATAAAATATACATGCATCGTATATACATATAAAAAATGTAAAACAGAACAAACATGAGCAAAGTGCATAAAATAACATAAAAGATACAGTAAAATATGGGTCAAGTGCACGTATCATTGCCGGTTCTACTTGCTCTGTTATATCTAGCTTCCCTCACAGCGCATCTATTTAATACTGTTCAAAGCTTTCTCCATGAATTAATCTTTTATTGCTGCGCACTTATGTACATCTTATCAACAATTTTTGAGACTAAACTTTTCATGAACTCTATACGATTGCTATGCCGAATTCGTATAATTTTTAATTTGCTAATGTATGTCATAGGATGCTCAGTGCTTCGTTAATGCTTCAAATTTCTTTTGTTTCGTATATGTGTTGATATTTTAAGTACATTGTGAGTTTGGGCTCAGCGAACTTTGCAGCATTTTCAAAATTTACAGTTTTTCAAATAATAATTCCATGTGCACCTTATCTAATTATTTCTATCTTGATTGAAGATAATTAAGCAATTTTCGAATTTATGTTATTTTAACTTTTTTTAACCATATAAGCAAACATAATAAAAATGCATTATATTTTTAATTGTTGGGTTTTTAAGAAAAGCAGCAATTAATATGTGAGTAATTAAAACTATGTGCTGAAAATGAATAAATCAAAGTCATTTTGCTTTAAGAAAATTGTATTGTGTTTCCCAATTAGTTTTTGATTTTCTGTTCACTGCGGTTGTTTTCTCTTTAGAGTAATTATGTTATTATAACCCGTTTGCCATACAAAGATACGCATAACACATGCCAGTTTGGTGTGCATGCAACCCAGACTCCACTGCATGTGAAAAAAAAATATATAAATAAACGAAAGAATAATGAAAACGCGTGTTAATCTTGCAGTATGCAGCAACAATTGCTATGTGCATGCAGCTACATGTTGTTGCTGTTTTTGTTGCTGTTATTGTTCGTTGCGTAACAAGTAACTGCTTTTTTGCTGTCAGTCAAAACGTCAGGGTTGCATTGAAGTAAAGTATTTAATTTACAAGTAAGCACACGCCAAGCCACGCAATGCCATGCCACAATGCTCCCCTCCCATTGATAACCATTGCTGACACAGCTTCTTAGCCACTAAAGCAACGCAAGCAAAACACTACATGCAAAAATGTATGCCAAGGCGAAGGATGTTCATTCAACTGCTGCTCGAGTTGCACAACTCAATGCAGCACCAACACAGCTCAGGCTCAGCTTAATATGAAAACGCAGCGCCAGAATTAGTGCAGCATAATAAGAAGAAGAAAAAACACCAACAACAACAACAACTACAATGACAGCCAAATACAGAAACGACGTAACGCTACTCAGCGCAAGCAAAGCAAAGAAAGTAGCGCGGGATGTAGACACTTGGCTGTTTGTTGTAGCTGTTGTGCCGCCAAAGTCAGCGTCAGCGTCAGCGCCATAGCCGCCACAGTGCAAACCAGCGCAGTCACATGCAGCCAGAAGGAGATGGCAGCACAGTCGTGCCTAATGTCGCGCAACGCAGCAAGGGTGAAAGTGCCTGTGTGAGTGTCGCTGCTGCTGCTGCTGTCGCTTTGCTCCGTTGCGCATAAATAGGTTCTAAGGTAACGAAGCAATGCCTGCGCATACATTTTTCTTTATTTTATTTTTTTTTTTTCACTATTATTATTATGCTGATGAATATTTGTATTTCATTTTATGCTATGTTATGCTGTCACAAAATCAGGCCAGTGACAAGAAAAATAAATGAAAAAAAAAAAATAAATCATAAAAACAAAAACAAATATGGTAAAAACAAAAAGAAACCGGACGACAACGTCGCCAAAATGTAAAATAAATAAACAAAAAATTTATGCATTGCAACCCAAATGCGTATACGTGGGCGTATACGTAATGGGGGCCCGAGCAGTGTGTCTAAAATAGATTTGGGTTATTAGTTTAATTTTAGTCAAGCTGAAAAGAATTCGCAGACGCAGTAGTTCCCATCCTAGCTGCTACTGCTGTTTTTGCTGTTGTACCTACAGTAGCAGACTCCGCTGTCATCATAGTCATTCGTCGTCATCATCGTCAACGTGTTCGTCGCCTGCGACGTCGACCCCGCCGTTGTATTCAAATAGGTTATGGCAAGCATAAATGGCAAAATTTGCTATTCAGCAGCATGCTACCGAAAGTTGAGAAGTTTGTCCTTAACGTGTTTGCTTCCTTTTGCCACTTTTGCTTTGCTTGCTTTTTTATTTTATTTTATTTTTTTTCTTTGGTTGCCTTTTTTCATAATTTCTTATAAATAGAAAATGGCTATCGAATGAAGTGAATTCCTTTAATATGCAAAATCAATATTGCACAATTTGGCGTCGAGTTGCAATTTCATTTTAAACGCAGTGACTGGCACAAGTTAGTGGCCAAGCATAAGGGATAACAGCTGATTGGCGAAATACTTTGGAAAACTGCAGGACTGTGTGCACGGCAAAGTTCTTTTACAACAATTTGGCTTGACTGCATACGAAATTGAAATTAAGTTTATCTGTTGCCTTTGACAACATTTGCATGGAGAGAGATTTACTATAAACACAATCGCAATTCGGTAAATAGAGCGGATAATGTATGTGCTAAAGCAGAGCATTACCTAATGATGTGGCCCACAAATTGCATATTGCCTTTGAAGCGGCTTCGAACTGCAAATTGTTTTGCTTGGCATTGACTTAAACAAATGACGTATGCCTTGACTCATGCCCAATGCTTTCACTGTGAAAATGAGAAACATTTACCCACTTTGGAATCATCAAATCAAATCGTCAACAGTTTCGTTGCCATGTTTGTGTTTGATATCCGTACCTAGTTAGGCTGACTAATTAGCGACTGTGGCAAAGGTGTGTAGCCACATCAGGTGAAGTGATGAGACAGCTCATGTTGAAAAACGTAGCAGAATAAGCACAAAGTTTGAAAACATTTCAAATCGGTATCACCAAGAACAAATGATGGAATCTTGTGTAAGCCTTAGCCAAGTTCAAAATTTAAGTCTTTATTTGTCTTACAATTACATTAGTTTATTTAACAAGAAACCCGGTGACAGTTTGTCAAGATAATCCATTTTTTAGCAAAATTCAATTGTTTCGTCAGCAAAGAATCGTTTTTCGTCAAGTGGAAATGGCTTGTGGCGTTGCTGTTTCGGTAGCAGCACTGCTGCATGGAATTCTTGGTATTGCCTTTTATCTAGATGAGAATGGTGGAAAATGCGACAAAGTGTCGCCAATAGCAAGTTGGATATTCACGGCAGCTGTAATGAATTTTCTAAAGACTGCGACAATTTATCCGAAACGTTATATGAACTTGCCCTTGTACTGCCAAACCTTCATTGAGATAATTCTGTGTACCGCGATAATGGAGGCGGTCATGTTGTCAGTGTGGTGCAAGTTGGAGCAAATATTGCATCTTGGTGTAACCGCGCTTCTGCTCGAACATGTAATAGCCGAAAGTGTTTATTTGGAACACGAATATTACATACTGGAGACAACGACGATCAGCATGGCCACGATTTTCTTATTCATTTCGTTAGTGGCTGCAGGTAAATGGAATCCCTTTTCCCCGCGAGTTGTGCTGAATCTGTCGGCATTTCAACAGCATTTACGTCATAAACGATAAATGACAAACGCAAAAGTCATTAAGAGACCTAGTAAAAAATAAGTTCTTCGATTTCAGTCTTCATTAGATTAGAAGGCTATTATAAATTTTGTGTCTTGAAGTAAATTGAAATTCATAGTGAAATGTTTGTGCGTTGTAGTAAAAATGTTAACTTTTAAATTTAAATTTAAAATTTATCAGCTTTCTGTGAAGGCACAGACAAATACAGTGGCATCACTTGACGCGACCTATTAAGATCAAGGCTTAAGTATTTTGCGTAAAATATTAGTTTGATATTCATTATGTAGTGTTAAGTATTTTGTATTTCGTCAATCAGTATGTCGCAGCCTTAGGTAAAACCAAATTTGGTTTCGTTAAACAGTTATTTGGATTTAAAAAATGCGGCACAGAATATATTTGAATAGCGTCAGTACGTTTTTTTTTTTTTTTTTTTTATTTTTTTACTTTCCACAGCTGCTATTTCATAAAAACATAAATGTCTATGTGTTACATCACAATCGTTGGAGCAGCTAAGGAGGGGCAGTAGTAGACAAACATTCAGGCATACATACAAATATCTAACGATGTGTGTATATACGTATCGGGGATGCTTTATACACAACTCACATATGGGAACTTGTAGGGTTAATCAGTGCTGGAGGTCATCGGCAACAGTATAGCACAGTCAGTGTTACGCAGCATGTTTGCCTTATTAAAAGTAAATGCAGGCTGCGATGCACTTTAATTATGCCGCGTGTAAGCAGCGAAATTCATTAAATAGATGAATAAATGTTGTAAATGTCGTCCTGCCATGGCATAGGTATGACTGTGTGCATTAAATCGACTTCACTATAGTGGCCATCATGTTGGCTGACCAACGCGAGAGGGCAGAAAGAATAAGAAAGAAAGAGGGAGAGAGAGAGAGAGGGAAATAGGGAGTTGGAGTGTGTGGCAGTGTGTACTGGCAAACACGCGAACGTATACAAGTCAATAAATTCTCATTTTCTAAGCAATAAATCAGCATCATTGCGAAAAATGTCATTTTACTGTCAGACAAGAAGGAGCACGACACAAGAGTGTAGGGTGTGCCTAGCTGCAAGACGGGGGACAAAAAAACAGAAACAGGCAAGCAAACAAAAAGTAACGCAGGTCGTGATAATTTACACCACACGCAGTGACCTCGATTTGTTTTGTTTTGTTTCGTTTTGTTTTTTACAATTTTGAACATGTTCTTCTTGTTGCTGTACTTGCTGAAATTTTCCAGGTGCACACGGTTATTTTTCAGCAATTGGTTTTATTATTGGTTTGCGCGAAAATTACTTTGGCTGCGGCACATGTCAAATTGTTGTTGTTGTCAGTGTACTATGCAAGTTAGTGTTGAGTTACGGCAGGCAATATTTTCTGCTGCCAACAGGAAAACAAAAATAACAAAAAAAAACTTACAATAAATAAGTTTTAAAATTCCGTTGTCATTGTCGATACCACCCACGCAATTTCACTGTGCCTGGCTCAAATCGATTCGTTCATTTCGCAGCGACGCAATTCGATTAAAACAATGCCTAGATTACATACAAGAAGCGCTGCCGCTGCCGCTGCATTGGAGCAAATTAAAAGATGTGCTCAGCATGACACAGATACGCACACTCGACACGCACACACACACACACACGCACAGATACATACATATACAAGAGCAACAGAGCCATGCTGATTGCACTAACAGATTTCGAAATTAACTTGAAAATAAAAGTAAATGCTGCTGCCGCACTGCCTACTTTGTGCCTCTGCCGCCGTTGACTCTGTTGTCTCTGCCGGCGCTGACTCTATCGACTCTGCTGCACTGCCCATTGTCTGTATGACTGCATAACCGTCGCCTGCAGCATGCAAGCAGCCGCCGCCGCTAACTGCTGTATCTATATACAATTCGTATTCGTATATGCATAAAGACCAGCATGCAATCATACGATTTGCACAACACACTTCTCTCTCTCTCTCTCACACACACACACACACAGCACATGCACATATACACATGCGCGCAGTTAACAATTGACGCAATTTCATTTCATCGATACTGTGATTTTCTTTTTCCCTTTTTTGCTGTTTGCATTACACACGTGTACGAATATTTGTAAAATATATAAAGCGCATACACAAAATGAACAAAAAGGAAAACGTGAATAAATAAATAAATACAGAAAAAAGAAGATAAAGCAGCTAGCAAATATTTAAAATGTGGCACGCAGTATAAGAAAATTTGGCAATAAAAACTGCATTGAAAACGCTTAACCAAGCATTCGAATCAAATTGATTTCATGCCTGAATGAAGCATGTGCCACAACACAAGCAAAGCACACACACACACACACACACACACTCACGTGCATAGAAAAAAAACTATATAAAAAAAATAGGACAAAATGGAAGCAAAAACTATGGCAAAAATATGTTACACATATAACCAACGCGACTATCCTCACCCCTCTACCAAACCAAACTGAAACCAAAGCCACCGCAACGCAAGGCAACGCTACCTAAACACTAAAATAAAAATAATCAAAAAAAAAAAAATATAGAAAAAACAACATACAATATTATAACAACGTTAACGTATTTTTTTAGTCAAAATATTGCTGGCGTGTGCTTACAGCAAAAAACAAAAAAAACAAAACAAATATCCTGCGCGCTTATAAAAAGTGAAACGCAAAGTGGGCACAAAATCAACGCAGCAGCAAAAGCTGCTGAAAATTTGCATAGAAGAATTCGATTTTTCCTCATTTTTCCCGCTGGTACTCGTGTGTAGCTGCATGTGTAAACACGTTATTTCAAGGATATTCAAAACACGCGTATATCCTGTGCAGTTTGTGCTATGCAACAAAAATCCATGCGTCCTCTGCCTGCATGCAATTTTTTGGCATAAATCCCAATATTATTTTGCACTGCATTTTTTGCATTTAATCGCTAAGAAAATTCAGTTCGCACATTGTTTCATATTTTTAGTTTATTAAATTCTCAAGTTTTTATATATGGATGTATGCATACATATATATTTTGTATTTATTTTTATTTTATTAGTTTTGCACACTTGGCACACTTTGCTGCTTGGCTAAGCCAAACAAAAGACGTGACAAAAAAAGAAAAACAAAATGATACAAATAATCTTAGAAAAGAAGCGAGAAAATTACTTAACAAGATTTTGAAATATTATAAATCACACACACATACACATATACACTGGAAAGTGTTTTAAATATTCAAAATTTTGATACGTGCTTGAAATAGAAAAAAACAATTCGTGGCAAGCGTAGCACTCGCATTTTAAATATTCAGGCCATATGGAAATTCCCAAAACGTTGCCAGGTCATGCCATGAAAAATGCATTCGTTGTGGAAAAGCTTTAAAATTTTGGCATGTGCAAATTGTCAAATAGAACAGAAAAAAAAGCAGAAATTGTGACAAAAACTGAAAATGCGTTTATTCGTTTAGGTGTGGCGTGTTTTGTGGCGATTATAAATGTGTCATGTTCTTCAAATATTTTCTATATTTAAATTGTAAATAGACAGAACAGCGCCTTAAAATGATTTATGAAGAGATAAATATAACTTTATATGTTTGTTTAAAGTAGAAATGAAATTATAGGAAAGCTACAAAAATGTCGAAAATATTTTAAACAACCGATTTATGAAGTGTTCTCATAGCAGTCATCTTATTTTTAGTAAATGTATGCTATGTTCGCCATATTTAACGTCGATGCACTTCTTTGGCTTAGGAACTATTCCATAAGAAGCTTGGATTACTCTACGCGACCAGTCACGTATGTTTGCCTATCAAACGTCGTTTGCGTAGAAGACAAAACAATACAAAACAATAAAAGTTTGTTCCTTAATGGATCATTGAAGTTATTCATTGTCCATTATGATTTACATACTAATGTGACACTGCTTCATAATTCCATACATATGATATTGAAATCGAAATTGTGAATCAATATGATTTGGCTTTATGCACGAGTAAGGTAACATTTTCTTTCAACTGAATTGCTGCCATGTTGTACAGCATGCCTTTATATGACTTGGCATTCATCCTTTGAAAATGCAGGTATCCATTCTTAATACCAAGTGACTCTCAAATGAATCATCAATCGCAGCTTGACTCTTGATGATTTTACACATCCATATCACATATATATAAGATACATCTTAGTAACAAAATACACAAACTGTAGGCAAAGTTGTACTGGAGTTTAAAGAATGGAAGCAAATGAAGTAAATTCAAAAAATTGTCTACATGTGATATACATACCATAAGCAAATAGTTATCACACAGACATTCATTACTTTAAGTAAAGTTTGCTCTTAATCACATAAATCAATGCGGGCACTAAAAGTAAATTATTAATTAGTTTAATAGACTTTAAAAACGAATCACACGTGGTAAATAATGGCCATAAAAATACACGTTTTGCTCGTATCCTCAAGTGGCAACGCCAAAACAGCAACTTAAATCAAACAAATATAACTAAGGTTCATAAAAGTGAAATCCCCCACAAATAGATTTCACAGCACACAGCACCGTCACCGTCATATACACAACACACAGCACACAGAACACGACACCGTCACATACTCAGACCACCCTACACAAGCGAAGCGCGCAATCTTCTGGGATTCAGTTGGCAGCAGCAACTCATAAAACTCAACGAAAACAACCACAACCACGCACACACACACTTACTCAGCCACTTACATATCATGCACAAAGCGGAAAATACATAAGTGTATGCACACACAACGATATATCATGTATATGTGTATATGAATATCCTGTCATTTATCTGTAATGCCAAGTGTCCCAATTGTGCAATTTGCATCGCGTTTTTCGCACGAAATCAATTCAATCGATTTGACGCAATCCACTGGATTCAGTGTAGGGCGCAATGCACACTTTCAATTTAAACCAAATGTAGGCCAAAGGGTACACGAAATGCACTTGGGTTGAGTCTAATTTTGCCTATGGTTATATTTTCATAACACGCAAAGCATATTCTATTTTCCCTTATTTCTATTTATTTTTTTTAATTCATTTTTTTTTATTATTTTTTCATTAGCGTAAGTTTATATTTTCTTTAACTCGTTACAGTTCCTCTGCTCTTGTCTCTCGTGTGTTCATTGCAATGCTGTATTTTTATTTTTTTGTTTCTTTTGGTTTTTATTCCTTTTCGTTTTTGCTAAAGTGGCATTATTTTCCTTAAATCGTTTTTATCAATTACGCCTGCAGCGCATGTTTGTGGTTTACTTAAGCCTTCAAAGTGCAATTGAACTCAGTTTAGCTTGGTTATTGGGTAATTGGAAAATTGTGTTACTTTGTGCTATTGCACAAACGGGAAATGAAAACATTATTGGAAAAACATTTTAGTTATTATTATTTAGTATACAGATGTCACTTATAAAGAAACACATTTCGACTTAAAAGGAAAAAAAAAATAAATTGATCATAAAAAGCGTAACCAACAAAGAAGTAGAAAATTGTCCATTCGTTCGCTAAATAAAAGTTTAACTATTTGCAATAAGATAAGTGGTTTTTAAATATTTTTAGCTTAAGCTGTCCGTTTAAGAAGGAGTTATCAGCCTTCAGCCTTATCTGTACCTGTACTTACTAAGTCGATTTCAATCTTCGGAAGAGGTTCAGGCTTTTTGTGCTTTTTTTTTAATAATGGTCGTTTTGCAAATAAGTTCTTATATCGAAATCTTATATTTCATGCTAGGTCATGTTTAATAACCCTATTGAAATAAGAGAGTGAAATTTAATCTGCATCCATCCCGTGCCTACATACCTGACCAGAAATGCAAACCAGCCATCGATTTCAGTGTAGGAGTCTAATAGTCCCAATGTCACCAATAGAAGTTACCTAAACTTAGTTTTGTGATGTTTAATGATGTAAAAATAAAAAAAAAAAAAACAAAAAACTAAAACTTGTATTCTCATTCCCAATACTTCAAGTCTGTAATTTGTTTGCGAAACTGAAAACCGTTGCGACTTTGAAATTTAAATCCAGCTGCTTTGTGGCCACTTCACTAAATTGAATATGCTCGCAGCTCCCCCGGCTGTCAGGTGGAATGTGAAAACCTTCAAGTTTCACAAAAGTCATTTAAGTGATTTAATGAGGCATAAGTGCCACCGCAACATATGAAACCTACAAGCCACATTTTAATAACATGCGTAGGCCATTTGACGCGAACGCAGGCGCGCAGACGGGCATGCAAACGCTTGGCGCACACGGCAACCACCTGTCGTGAGAAGAAAGTCAACACTCAAACAATAAACACAAATATGAGCAATGCCAAGAAAAGGGCAGCGCGGCATTGCCAGAGTTGATAGGCAGTAGGTGGCCGTAGGTGGCCGCAGGTGGCGGCAAGGGCAAAGTTGCCACATCGCTAGGCGTTTTTAATAACTTCAGCCATGCCATGCGCTAGTGCCGTCTCGCTCACACGCACTCGCAGCATATGCAGAACCGCATACATTAACATGATGCGCGATTCTGCTTATTGAAGTCATAAATAAAACGACAGCGGCGGGCGGGCGGATATGCGGGCAGGCAGACGTTTTGCGACTGAGAGTGTGAATGGCAGCGCCTTGCGGTATGCAATATTAAACTGTGGCTATGTATAAATAAGATTTTGGGGCAACCTACAGTCGAAATAATTTTAATTAAAAAGTATGCATGCACGTGCAGCTAAGAAACTTTAATTTTACTTATGGTTTTTTTTTTTTCATTTTCTGTTTGTTTTCTTTTTTTTTTTATTTTGTTTCTTGTGACGATGACTTAAAGCAAACGAAATGAAAAACATGTGTAAACAACAGTCGAATACATTTGTTGCTTTAATGTAAATGACTGAATGAAAGTCAAAGTCAGCGCAAAGTCAACGGATAGATGCGTATATGTGAGTGTGAGTGTGCTGAGAGTGTAGTAGCCAAATGTAATATGGGTGTGCAACATAAATTACGCGCACGAGTGGAAATTGTGTGACCAAAGAACATTTTTTTAGCTGCCATTTTCATGCTACTTCTTTTGAGCCACATTTTATGTGCCGCTCGAGGCTTTAACTTTTACAGTAGAAAATGGCAAAACAAGTCGAGTGAGAAAGATTAAAAGAGAGAATGCAGTGCAGAGTGGCTGGGAATACTTTTTGCTTTTGCTTTAAGCTCGCATAGAAAATTGTAAACTGGTTTACACAAATTAATTTATAAAGCTTTTCTCAAGCCACGGCTGCACGGCATGTGCCTGCCTGCCAGCCAGCCTGCTTCCCTATAAGTGTGCTGTGTCACTGCTTGTGTGGCTTACAAGGACACTTGCAGGCACAATTGGCTTAAATTGTTCATGAAATGAAATGAAGTAAAAACCATTTTAATACTGCGACAACAACAACAGTGACAGCGACAGCGACGACGAGGACCACCACAACAACAACAACAACAGCAGGGTGCCTGTAAAACGGGTCAAGGATGCAAACGTAATTCTCACTATAACTGCAGCTTTACAAGGATGCTGCGGCAAAACACGCGCCGACCATCTATATCCCCTTGCATATGCCACTCGTTCCGTTTATAACATTTCCTCATTCTAGCCTCTTCTGTAATTTACTCGCTCGCTTTCTCTTTCTTTTTCTCTGGGGTATGCGAGTATGTGTCGCAACGGATTCGCAATTAATGTTGCCTTCAACTTTTGCTCTTGCTCAGCCGCCGCCTGAGCTGTTGCCTACATTTAGCTGGATGGTTTTTTTATCCTTGCTTGCCTGCTTGCAACTTCAATTGCAAATCTGCATAAATGAAAGTGCGAGAATTTCATTAGAAATGTTTCTGATCTGCTTTTAAGCTCAAACTGAAATGCATTTATGCGCCATGTGCCACACCATTAAACTTTGCTCTTTCGCAGCAAGGCCTACATCAATCTATTTTTCTTTTTTTATGCAAATGCTTGCAGAACTAGAAAATTAATTTTTATTTTAGTTTCATAAAATTTAAAATCCAAAAAACATTATTACCACAGAAAAAGGCAACAAAGCCTCAAAATGAGCCAAATTAAAAGGGATTATTCATTTTATTTTTTAATTGAAGCTAAGTCAAATTTAGCAGATAACTAAGGAACTTTACAATGTCTTCATACATTTTGACAAGTAAAGAGTATTGTTTATTAAAACTACAGATATGCTTTATTTTTTGTTATTGTAAGCACTTTATCAGTGATTTGCGCATATTTGTGTTGTCATTAGTTCATTTCATTTAGTGAAAAACATTTGAGGGAAAACCCTTTTTTAACGAATTTCATGCAACAAATGAACTAAAAAGAATTTTTCTCCCACATGAAGTACATTTTCAAAATTAAAGCAACTATGAATATAATGTGAATGCAACAATACTTAGCAGCAGCTTTTATTGTTTTTTCTTTTATTTTTATTTATTTATTTTATAATCAGATTTAATAGTTTTCATTTATATGTGCCGAAGCCAATTTTACTCAACATAAATTATTTAAATTATACGCCTTATGTCACAACAATATGTGCGATATTTTATGTCATTCGTAGAAACATTTTTCATTTATTGCTTTGTGCAGTTACGTTTTTTTTAATACATGTAAATAAACAAATATTAATAATCCAAGTTAAACTTATAATTAACATCAAACAATATAACCTCGGAAAAGTTAATTCCGCACACGTTTTCTACTGAAAAGTTAAACTAATTAGCTTTTCCGATGTTTTTTATCTATGTTGGAAAATGTTAAAAGTAATTGTGACAATTTTCTGATCTTGCACTAGCATATGCGCTAATGAGCTGTCTGAAAAAGTTATGTTATGCCTTGCATTTCATGCTTACATGTGACGAATGACACAAAACGCTCGACCTGCGTACTGATGCAAAGCCTGTTGTAAATAAAAAACTTTTGTTTTTATTAATAAACAATAAAATTCACATTTAAAAAGTGGCTCGAAGAGAAGTTCAAAGTTGGGACATTTTGAATAACTTTTCCGAACGTATACTGTACAACATTTAATTAGATAGCAGAAAGATTTTGCAGATTATAAAATTTCTGGTGTTTGTCTTCTTAAGTAGAAGCACATTAAAATTCATCTGCTGGAAGCCATTTTCACAGATGCTCTAATTTTAGCTATAAAATTACCCAAAAGCAAAGTTTGACTAAAATGAAAAAAAAAAAAAATAAATAAATAAAAATAATTTAAAACCGATGGCAATTTTTTGTCTACCTAATAACCCACCTTTGTATTTATACTTAGTATTAAAAATTACGAAAGCAAAGATTTGCAATTTGCTACTTCGAAACATTTCCAATAAGTTGTCAAGCATCAATCAAATAAGTATTTATTATTCAAACCGCAATGACAAAGCGCGAAAAGAGCAAACTCTGGCAAAGAGCTGCAGGCAAAACAAAAAAGAATTTCAAAAAAAAAAAAAAAACCTACGGAAACTTAGATACGGTTATCCTTTAGGTAACCTTCAAAATGTCGACCGCAACAAGGCGTTGGAAATCGATAGCAGCTAATAGCCACATACAAAATGAATGCGAACAAGTTGAAATAGCAGCAACACCAGCAGAAACAACTACAACAACAACAGCAACAACGGCAGCAACAGCCACAACTAGACATACACACACCCACACACAATCCTCGGAGTGACATGCCGGTACGGTGTGTATGTGCGCGGATTTGATTTAAGGTCTTGCCATGCCTTGCCTTGGTCCTATTGCGCCTGGCAGTTCGACATTAAAAAATGCTTTGAAGTGTAGCAAAAACGTGTGGATAGAAGCAAAGAAAAGCAGAAATGGAACCTAAACGTTTGCGTTCACTTGATTGGGAACCGCATATTTCATTATTGATTTTATCTCTCCCTTGTGTTAAGGACACTCGAGATTATGATGCCCTGATACTCGCATGTAATATTTATGAGTTAACAAGTGTTGCTAGTTGATTGGTAGGTTGGTAAGTTGCAATGAAAAACATCAAGACCCATCACTTCCGTTCAGTATTGGTAATGAAGCGCAGGAATTGCTATAAATAAATTAAAATAAAATTTACGATCTCATGAGAAATAACTAGAAATAATAACACCAGACAACAAGTTTTAATTACGCGAATTAACCTTCTATCTGTCATTTTTTTTACACATCCCAAAGTATATGATACGACGAGTATATCACCATGACACAACTGTATTTTTGAGGCTGGTGTGCGGTGCAAGTGTCACTGCTGTTGCGCACTACAATGTACATTTTTAGGCACAGTCAGAACTGAGCCAACTAAGGGCGACAGTGAGGCAGGGGCAAGGGCAAAAAATGGCAACTCTTGGTCAACTTGAAAGATTGATTAGTTTTTAACAACTTGTGACTTGGAGAGCTCAACACGTGCAAAGAATTAACACTAACGTTCGATGGCAGCAATTAGCAACACTAACGGCTCACAAAAAGAATACTTCAAGTTATCGCCGCATATGGCGAAGTAAAATAGGATTGCTTTTCATTTTTTTTAAATGAGTGAAAAATTCTTAAACTATTCAACTTGAATATAAGTCGAATGTACGAATTGCTGCAATATTTTTCTATGCAAAACTTATGTTTTCGTATGCAAACATAGATGGGACTAAGGTTTGTGGTTAACAAATTCTCTTTCACTGGCACTCGCATGCACAAACAAACACATGAACTCAGCATATGAGAGGGAGCGAGGGAGAGAGTTGAAGCGCACGGTGAGGCTAAATAAAGCTATGCTTCATATTTGCATACGAAATGTATTTGTGCTCTGCGAAGCACAACAATAAATATTGTAAATATTTTTCATGTTATTGTTATTTTTCTACAGCGGTGTTGTTGTTGTTGTTATCGTTATTATTGTTGCTGTGACTTCTGCTGCTGTGTGTTGCTGTTACTGGTATTGCTGTTTGTATTGCCGTTACTGGTGCCATTGGTATTTGCATTGTTTTTGTTTCACCTGTTCGTATAAAAAGGCAAATATATTTAATTTATATATTTTTTATGGGTTTCTCTTTCAGTTTTAGTTTGCATTTGTGATTGGTTTCATTTCTGTTGCGCACTGTGCCAATACTTACTTATATTTTGTTAGTATAAGAAAAAAAATATTTATGCAAAGTTTTCAACATTTTCGTCCTTTTTTCAATTTGGTTTATATAGTATTACATAGAAATCAGCGTTTTTCAAACAAATAAGCAAAAATGATTGCAATCTTATGTTTGATGTTAAATATTTGCAATTAGCGTAATTAAAAAAATAAAAAAAACATATAATACAAAAGGTTTATCATCATGATGAATCCACAAACCAATGTTTCGCCTTGACATTTAGTCAATGCAATGCTATGCAAGTTAAGCTTTGTGTAATTTTTTGTTGTAGTTAAAACGAACTTTTAGCCCTTTGGCATTTTCAGCACAGGTTTAATCTAAAATTAATTCATTTTATAGATTGTGTGCATTATGAAATGCACAAATAGGCATATATAAGAAGTAATTACTGCAATATCAAAATCATAAAAAACTTAAAATATGTGGCGAATAAAAAAAAATATTTCATAGTACCATATAAATAGACTCGCTTACCTAGAGGATAGGAAAAAGTGACTGCTGCTGCTTATCCACTGAGCTCAATCATAGAGAACGAGAAACGACAGCAACACCGAACATGTCAATAATGAAATTTCTAATTACTTGGTTCATTTACATTTCGCTGTGAAATTCGATGCCTCAAACTGTCGCTGTCTGACATTTTAAAAAGTTCAACGTGGATATCAACTTGGCCATCTCATTGAACAAGTTTGTTAATTAGTTTGACGCGGCAGATAAGTAAAGTTAGCCTAAATCTTTTGCAATACGTTGTACATCTTTATTTAACAAATGCAACGTTTAAGCCGCAGCTGAGCGAATGGCTTTCGGATTCTGAAGCAGTAATTAAGTCATTAGAAAATTTTGCTATAAAATTTTAAATAGGTGTAAAACAAATTGCAGACTCTAACGCGAATTGGTGCTCTGCGATTTTGATAATTCATAACAAATAGCTTGCATGAATAAAGTTTTAAACTAAATTAAGAGTTTGGTAACATTTATCGAAGCTATTCAAATAAATTTAACAAATTTGCAATGCAATCTGTCATATATAAACATGTTATTATTGATGCAACATGTTCCCTATATGCTTCACAAAGCAATCGGTGACCATCAGCTGCATTTTTCTTCAAATTAAAACAAAAACTCAGAGATTGTCGTAAATTGTGTTTTGTAGGCACAAAGGTTGTCATGGTTAGAGCACAAAAAAACTTTCCTCTTCAGCCAAATGACATTTACTGATTTTTAAAGACAACTGATGACGCTTCAACATGAATTTCCTGTAATGCTCACAAAACTTATTTGCACACCTAATATATTTCTATTTATATTTGATTTGTTGCCGTTATTGGCTAGCTTACGCTGTGCATTATAAAAACAATTGTTTTATGCAAACTTGTGCCTGTGGAACACTTGTTACTAAAGTTTTTAATACTCATACAAGTTGAAACTTTCATTTGCATGAGTTGTAGGTATAAGTATTGCGTATTTCAATTTTCTGCTTTCTTCTTTTTTTTCTTTGTTTTGTTTTCTTCTTGCATAATTTACATACGCTCGCCTGGACTAACTTACTGTTGCGCAAATGGCAAAGAAAATGTTTGCTAAATATGCAAAATTTTTAAATTTGTTGCAACAACATTTTTTTTAAGTTAACGTTTATTTATTTTTATTTTTTACTTTTTAAAATTTATTTTAGTTTTCGTGTTGTTTTTTTTAGCAAGAAAGCAACACACAAGAATTATTTGGCAAACTATGTATATTGTGAAAAGCGAAAACTTGTGCAACTTGGCAAATGCCAGGCAACACAGTTTGCCATTTCACTACAATGTGTTGTTGCTTTCTCTTTCTTTTGGTGCGTTTTGTTTCGCAGACTGTGTGTGTGTGAATATTTTAAAGTCCAGTGTTGCAAACAAATGCACACGAGTGCACCGAATTCAGGCATGCTGTTATTTATTGTGAAATTTACGCACAGACATTTCTTGACTGCATAGGCAAACTTGGTTGACTGCATTGCACTTGCTTATTGACACAATCGAAAAATAAAACACAAATTAACAGGCGACTGTTTAACAAGAATTGGAGAGCAAAAACAAAATAGACTTAATGCAAAGCGTGCCAAATGGCAATACTTTATATAGCTCACAGTCTCTGAACTTACCAATTTATTTACGCAACAATAATTTAACTACATGAGTTAATAATACACAGACAGGACTCGAAGCACGCAAGCAGTCAACACGAATGTTGTATTTTAAACAAACAGCCACGTAGTCAGCATGTGCGCAGCGCTGACTTACATTGAGTAAATGTCCTTTCAGACATGCCATTGCGTCGACCTGCAAGCTGCCAGCCATAAGTGGTAGATTTCTAATTTTGTCAGGAACATGCAATGGATTTATTTTATGCTCTTTTGCTTATTTTCATAATTTATTTATATGTATAAAGTACATTACTAACTTCAAGTGTGGCATGCAGCAAATGTCATAGGTTAAGCAAAACTCATTTGAAATACATTTCCTTGCTTATTTTGAAATTTATACTACAAAAAGCATTACACGTGCGCTGGCTGCGCATTACACATACGCAGCGTTGTGCCCGACATTAAATTTGAAATATGATTAGCATTGGCGCAGGCTTGCTTTTAACAAGGCAACAGGCACTGTGCTGTACAACGATTTTCGATTAGAAATCCCTTACTATAAGCTACGCTGAACTGCGTATGCCTTCATGCCTGCAAAGCTGCTGCTTGGCTTACCTACATTTTAGACAAGCGCTTGTCCTGCTAACACGGCAGGCGGCAACGAACACGACAAGGCAACCCATTTTGTTGAGATTCTGACAGAAAAAATCCAAATGAAAAGCCATCAACATGCGCAAATATTTGTCAACTGTAATGAACATTTTCAAACATGATTTCTGCAACGAAATCGCAACATTTTTCCTAAGCTTTATCTTTGCAATAAAAACGAGTGCAGACAAACAGCAAAAAAGGGAAAACACTTGCATGAACACTTGCACAAGACCTTTGAAATTTCATGCACAATAATCGACGCAACATAAAAACAGCCTTCATTGCTGACAACATGTTGCTGGCCCCGGGGCTCGAGCAGCACAAGCACGAAAGTTGTCAAACAAATGCAAGCGACACACACTCATGGGTATACGCATGTAGCCCACTGTCAGGCAGGTGTGCGAGTAATGCAATGCATGCAACTCATATACACACACACAAACAGCGTTGAGAAGAAGGTGTAAGATTCTAATTTATTTTCAATTTACTAAGGTAAATGTTGCATGCGTCGTTGCCTGGGGATAGTTAGATGTTTGCATAGACGGCGACAAGCTTTGAATTGCTGTTGACATACACACCTATGCAACAAAATATAATGTGAAAAAGCCGAAAAAAAGCAAAACAAATAAATAAATAAAAATAATATAAAATTCATCAAAAATAAAGTGAGATAAATAAAAATGTTGCTTGGTACAAATTTATAAATATTCGAAATTTCAAACGTGCTAAAATATGACAAATGTCAGCAACAATGTTTGCAGCCGCTACAAGCGACGTCGCCTGAAGCCAACCATTCCATCGCGCCATGCTGCGCTGCTTTCTTATCAACTGACGAGCAGCTGTGGCCACACGTAAACGTGTTATAAGAAAATCGCACACGAAATGCTCTGACTGCTCTGTGCCAAAGTATGCAAAAAAGTATTGCATAAGCACAGGCGTCGTCACTGGCAAAGTTTTACAAGCATATACCCCACAACTACTGACGCGGCTGCTGCAAAAAGTAACCGCCTGCAAACGGCAACTAAAATCAAAAGGAAAATGAAAATAAAATGATAACGCAAAGGAAAACGAAACTCAACGCAAATTTTATAAGTCGCTATGTAGAACTGTGCAGGTAGATACTGCCAGTCAACCCAATGTATGCTCTATATATAGTATTTTTTTTTTTCTTTTTTCTAGTAGCTGTTAAATATCAACGCTTGATGAATGATGTCGACGTTAAGTTCTTGCTTCTTTTGCTGCTGCTGCTGTCCCGCTGCTGTCCTGCTGCAGCTACTTTTTGGTAATTGCGCGGCTGCCTGCTCGATGACTGCAGTGCCACGTAAATGTACGCAAAGTAAGATAAAACTTTGCTCTAAAAATGAAATATGTTAAATGTTGGCAGAAATATTTAAGCCCTTCGTGCTTATAACTGAGTTGATGTCTGCTAAATGCAGTTCACTAGATTTTTATTCTAGCTACTTGAAAATCCCTTATAAACTAACTTTGAGCGGCATTAATGTTGAGTTCATGAGTGTACACATGCAGCCAAGGTAAGCGATACCACACGTGACATTATGAAAAGCTTTTAAGATCCTTTTAATGCCATTTAAAAATGACTAAGGTACATTTTTTATAAAATGTTCTGATGTAGTCTTATGCAAATAGGTTATTAAATAATGTCCTTGATGTTTTTTATCTCTCCATGTCTATTCGTTTGTGTATGGCAATATACGATATATAAATGATCTCTTTTGGCAAACGACATTCAGAATTTGTGTACTAAATTAAACTGATGTTATATGATATTTCTTCCATTTTCTATATAATTTAAGAGAGCATTCACTTTTAGATTGACTATGCCTTTATTTTATGATTTAAATCTTTGGCTCTTATGCTTTACCCCGACATATCTACTTAAGATTTTTACTGTTGTTTAACTATTATTTTGGCTTCCGTTTATAAATCTCATAACAAAAATTTTTAAAATATTTTCAATGAAGATTTTACAGTAGTATTAGTTTTGTAAAAAAATTCTTTATATGATAAACATTCATAAAAAATAAATAAATCTGCGTTAAGTGCCCAATGCATTTAAATATTTTTGGTATCTGACAGCTTATATTTTAACATTATATTGGAAAAAAAAACCCAATTCGTTTTTAATTAAAGCAGTTTTTCTACTTTTGTTAATTGCTTTGCTGCTGTTGAATTATTAATAGATTGTGGCTGTAATGGGCAGCGATGCATGAATATTGCATTTTAATAAATTTTCACATGACAAAAACCTAGTTGAAGTGTGATTTTTTGTAAATATATGTATATAACTTTTCTTTTTAATTTTTTTTTATAAAGGTAATTCAATTAGTTATTTGAAAACATTTCTTTTAACTTTCACTAGTTATTCTCAAAAGAGTTTTCTTTTTTAGCTTGACCAATTAACATCAAGGATTCTTCAACTTTTACAAGAAAAAAATGTGAACTTTATTTTAATGTTGATAACTCATTTCAAACTTTTCACCCATCTTCAGCGCAATATTATTTCAAAACTTTCAATTATACTGTATAACACCAATTTTGCCTTTAATTAGCCGACACTCATCTGCTATTTTGGGGAATTTTTCACCATTTTTAGCGTAATCATGGCTACGATATTCGTCTATTCCGAACGTCAATTTCTGGGGAATCATTTAAACTTTCCAATCCTATATTTTATTGTATATTGTTGCACAAACTCGCCCAGAGAAAAATTAAGTTTGGGTTGAATTACTCTAAGTATGTTTGATTTGAAATAACTAAAGCCACTTCCGACTTCTAGCCTCTTATTGACTTTCCCTCGTAATTTATGCGTAGAATACCACAATTGGCAAGTATTTCATATTCTTTCGTTACCTAATAATAAACGAAAAAGAAAAACAACAAATAAATAAAAGCAAACATTTTGGCATTTATTTTCATTTCCTCGTATATTTACCTGTGCAACTTATCTTTGTTTTTTTTTTTTTTTTTTTTTTGAGAGAGAAATTTTCGTGTTTCATCAGCTGTCAATTTCCTCTTCAAAGCTGCAAGTGTCAAAAGTAACATTAACAAAATTGCATACATCCTTAGTGCTACGTCAATACGCTACGACAAGCCAACCTAATTGGCAAATATTCGATGGCACTTCAACAGCAGCCACCAAGCATCCAACCACCTAAACACACACACACACAGTCACACACACAGTCGCACACACAGAGCCAATAGCAATCACTACAAACACGGGGCCCCCACTACGCCGAAAACTTGTTTTGTCTTCTACAACACTATTGCGGCCGCCATCGCACCCGCTCCGCGGTATGCGCCACTCGACGAAAGTAATTTTTGACGCTGATGTAGATAAATGAGCAGACTTCGTGTTTCAATTAAAGTGATTGAAGTGTGTTTGCGTCAAGGTGAAAGCGTTTAACGAAATTCAAGCAAGTCGAGTAAAACTTTCATGAATAACTTTTCTGCCGCCATCAACACTGCCAACAACAACAACAGCAATAACAACAACAGCAAAACCAGCCAGCATCTGCACCGTCCTTTCTATTGCTCATACAATTGTCGAATTTGAGCAAGTGCTGCATCTGTTTTTTTTTTTTTTTTTATTGAGGCGATAATGATGATGCTGCTGCTGCCTTGAGTGCTTTTGCCTGCATATAGACAAGTCAAAAGCTACGCGCTACGAAAACTGTTGAAAATTAATAAAGCAGCAAATCAATCTAAATCCGCCTACCTGCCTACCTACCTTCCTTCATGCCTGCTTGCCTGCCTATGCGCATAGGCAAGGTCTGCTGGCTGAATGCAGAGTTCTGCACAAATAGTTTTCAAAACTTTTGCACTGCATTATTTTTAAGTGCAACCTTTTGAATTGATGTTAATTCGCCGTGCTTAATTTTGTGCTATTAGTTTAACGGCATTCATTAAAGCAAAGTTGCCAACACAATTCATCAATCAATTAAGTGCGCGAAAATCGTGACGAGAGCATCTAAATTCTTCTGTAACTGAGCCACAGAAAAACTCTCAAAAATAGTTAAAGGTTTTACGTGTTCGCCTTCCCTTTGGTTTATTTTTTGCCTGCATGCGAGTGCTCATCGAGATTGTTGAAATGATGTTCACATCCAAGCATTTTTAAGCCAGTTGATGAGTTTGATTCGGCCAAACTATGAATCGTCATCCATCAATTAGCAAGATGAAAACAAAAATTACGTAAAAGGAATCCATTGTTAACACAAAATTGGTCCGTAATTTGAAGTACATAAAATAGTGTTATTATTTTATTAACATAAATACATGGAGGTCAATTTTGCTTATATATATTGTTAAAGTAAAAGATATTACTTAAGCGATAATTAATATAATATATAATATAAATAATATATTATGATTCTTTCATAGTTTAAGAGGATAAAGCATTTTATAAGCAAAAACAAAAACTTTCATTTAGTTTTCTTCATTATAGAATGAATACTTGATAAAAAAAACAGGCAAAAGCTCACAACAGCAGTTCTACAGTAACAGTAACTTTTATGTTAATCACATTGCAGCAATTTAATTTAAGCAGAGATTATACATAAAACTAGGAAATACATTTCTTTTCCATCAAAAATAGCTTTAAATAACTTGTTTTGGAATCACGAGTTTAGACTAAAGCGTAAATGAAATTGTGGCCACTATGAATTTGTGTTGCCTGCTTCTGGGCGCTAAAGTAGCCTACAAGTAGCACTATGCACACTAGCAGACAATTTTTGAAATGTTTGCATAATGGAAAGCCGCTCATATGTGACTTAAGCGGAGAAGTAGCTTAGATAAGCCAATATGCCAAATCCAATAAAAAGTCGCATCCACATGAACAAAATGCGATGGTAGATGTGACTCAAATAATTGCCTTAAAAATAAAATGACTGCAAAACGCGAAACAGCAACCTAAGTATAAAATGCGTGCAAGAATTTTCCAGCTAAAAAAAAAAATAAAAATTATTTTATCGTCGATTTATCCCACCTCAGCCAATTTAATTTAAAGCATGGCCAGCATGCAGGAATCAACGACCCATGCCGCCATTAAATGAAAAAGGCAACTTTCACGTCGCGCACATTAATGTAACAATAATAAAAATAACAACAACAACAACAACAGGTACAACAAACAGCAGCAGTATATCAGCAGCAGTATCAATAATGGCAACAACAAAAATTCATATTGTATAATTTAATGATCAAAAAGAGCAAAGCAAAGCGTGCGGAGGTCAATGCGTGTGCATAGCAGATGCGATGGTGTGGGTGGGGCCAGCGACGGCGGCGGCGGCGGCGGCGTCGGCAATCAACGGCTGTACGTGAACCTGCGGCCTTCTATTAATGTGCGCAATAAATTACCGTTATTAGAGCGCATCCGTTAGGCAGCATATTTAAACGCTTTGTCATTATCACTCACACCCGCCAGCAATCGCCCAAGCAGCGGGGATCGCCAGAACAGACGAACGCTGAAGAGAATCAAGCGTCCTTCCGGAGCGGAGCGAAGCGCATCAGCATGGCCACTTGAAATTCTGCTTTTGATCTGCAACATGGCCACTTTAGGCTGGCAAACAAATAAACATATAAAAAATAATGCTCCAGAAGTTAAGACAGCAAAAAAAAAAAAAAACGAAGAAACAAAAAACCCAGACACACTTGGTCAACATTTATTATGGTGTTATGGTGTTATGGTGTATGGTCTTTGGTTTCGTTTATTATTATTATTTTTTTTTTTGCTTTTTTTTGTTTGCAATGCAAGTTCGCGCTGCGTCATTACTCAACTGTCAGTCAGTCAGGCATGCCATGTCCTGTGCATATGCGTAGGCTGCTTGCGCAGTTTGTCAAGCAGCCGATGGCCAGCCGGATGCCCTGCGTGTCAGTGTAGTGAGCTTAAGTAGCCAATTTATGCCTAATCAAATAAAATTTTACAACATTTTTTGCTGCAAACTTTTTATTTTTCAAAGCAACTTTTTTTTGTTCTGCCTGCTTTTGTCATTTATGCTTTTTGTCGCAGTTCAAATAATTTTTCAACTATTCATGTTTGTAATTGTGCTTTATGTGTGTCTAACGTCTGTCGTTTGTCGCTTTACAAAATCACTTTTTGTGGCAAAAATCGCAGCAGCAACAACAACAACAACAAAAATAATAACAGCAAAACAAGAAAGCAGCCGAAATTGTGCCCTAAGCGTTACTTCACACTTTTGGCTGCGTCAGCGTGACATCTGCCGGCTCATTTGTTCGCTGCGCCCTAAAAGCTACTTTACTATTTTTAACTTACACTTTGCCGTTGCCATTGCTGTTGTTGTTGCTTGTAAGCCAGGCTGGCATGAAAAGCTAAAATACAGAAAAAGATAAAATATAAAATAAGAAGCAACAACAAAACGCAAGTGCTGGCAAAATGTTGACAAATTTTGTTACGTTATCCCTTAAAGCGAATGATTAGGCAAGGCCAAGAAGCAGCAGCCAGCAGCGGCAGCGGCAATGGCAACAAAAACTGAAGACAAATTATCAAGTGGCGTTCAAACATTGTTGCCAAAAATTACGCGCTGGCATAGCAAGTCATTCCACATGATACACAGGCAGCAGGCAGCAGGCACCAGGCGGCAGGCACTTGGATGCTGTATCAGCTTCAGGTGGCAGGTCGCAGTCGCACTGTGGCTGCCACTCGGGCACAGTGGCTCACAAAGAATGAGCGACGAAAAATGCGCAAGCCCGCGAATGTCCTTGCTTAGCTGATTTCGCTTAGACACTTAGTCGTCTTCGTATTCGTCGTTGTTGTTGTTGTTGTTGGTGTTGTTGCTACTGCTGCTGCTAGCCAGCGACAATGTAAATTTTTCTCTATCATTAATTACACGCTCAGTGGATTTATCCTGGACGCAGTTAACTGCGATACTCACGCTCCCCTCTGCACAGCACAGCTTCGCCTGAGCGTAGGTGTTAACGCCCCGCACTGTGTCAACAGATTTTGTCTTGGTTTGTTTTTCGCCATTAGAGATTCGTAGCATTTAGTCTGAACTGTGCTCCGCTCCGCTCCACTCCGTTCCATTCCGCTTCGCCTCGCCGACGCCAGCGACAGCGTCGTGCACGTCGCTTAGGTTAACTTAGGTTATGTAAAGTTTAACATTTTGGCAAATACGCGTAAAAGGTAAATGTCTGTAATTTAGTTGATTGCAAATACAATTAGCCTGGGTGTGTTTGATTTGTGCGTCGGGTAAGTGTTTGTGTAATTTACTTTGCCACCATTCACCGCTCACCGCCGAGTGATTGTGCGATGCGCTTAATGGTTGATATTTAATAGCTTTCTTGAACTTTTAATGGTTAACAAATAAATCAAATGACGATTTGAATTTGTCTCTGCTGCTTTTTATTTTCGCTTTGGTTTGCTTTCTATTTGTCATCCAAGCAATCTGAAGATTTGCCTTTGATGCTCGGAGGCCGCCAGCCTTACGCTTGCTGTTTAGTCTTGCGTAAAAGTGGAATTTAGATAAGATAATGCATGAGTCAACGCTTTGCGAAATACACAAAACAATTGAAATTATTTACCATTTAAATAATAAATAACATTCCACAAAGCATTCGCTATCATTAGAGGAAATGGGGCAAACACATGCCAGTTTTCCAAATCGCTAAGCATAGTTTGGCTAGCGCAAGTGAAAAAAGACTAATTTAATTTTTCAATAGTGTTGGCTAATAATTTATTTTTCAGATTATATAGACATTTTTATTACTGTGTTATAAATGAAACCCAATGGTTTGGGTTCTACTGTACCACAATCTTAGCTTTAACTCTTACAAAGGTTCCCAAAAATTACTACAAGAAAAAGTGATAAACCAACTTAGCAGGATCTATAGAGCGCATTTAATTTGCATTTCTTCGCAATTACTGTAAAATTACACGCTTCTTTCTGAAAGAAACCGACTCGATCGAAGTAAAAATTCAAAATACCTATCGTCCTTAAATGAAATTTAAATATTCTCGGAACAAAAGCCAGAATCAGGTATGCTGCTTCTTTTAACGCTTTTCCATTTTAGAAATGCTACCGCAATTGGCAAAACATTACATATTCTTTGGCTATTCATGATTTTTGAAAATGCAAAACCTCATGCACACACAGCAACTCCTGTCGAGTAGCAAATAACTTGCCATGTCCGATATGGAAACTTTACACCGCTTAATGTGGTGCAAGCTGAACAAAAACCTCTTTTCAAAAATGCAAGGAAACATGAACCAACATGAATTTCGTGCAACATGCAGTCGAAGTATGAAGTATGGTAGCTGACATTCAGCGTTGTAAAGGTGGAGTTGCTAAGTTAATATGTTCGCTTGTTATGCTCATACGAGAATGGCTCAGGGCTAAGTTGCAATAAGTTTGCGCAAAACGCCGCATGTTAAGCCAAAATTAAGTTCTAACGCCAAATAACTTGCCAAGCCAACCGTACAGCACACATGGAGCACAATGGAAATGTGCATACAAGCCAAACTTGGCGATAAATGAAATGAAAACTTTACAACAAATACAAAGTCAGGCGGCGCTGTGAGATAACAAAGACAACAACCGACAGCTGACACGGAAGCATAAGTAACGCACGTACACACACAATCACATAGACACACACACACACACACACACAAATTGCATTCAGCTCAACCTCAACTGAGCTCAACTCAGCTTAGCTCAACACAGATCGGCCTCGCTTGGCTTGGCTCTTATCGCCATGAGTTTAGCTAATTTCGTTAATAAAATAAAATTAAAGAAATCTGAAACATCACACTTGTGCACACACGCGCAACTGCAGCTGCTGAAGCAGCAGAAGAGACGACACAACTTTGCCCTAAACTTTGCCAATTTCAAAGACACCCAGGGACTGGCATATGTGTGCCAAAGATTGCCTTTGCCACTGAGTCGAAGTATGACAGGCGACACAAAATCAATTTTACACTAAATGCATTTGTTGCTATTACTTGTGTATTTTGCGTTTATTTATTTTCACAAAATACAAATCCATTTGCCTGCTCACTTTCAGCCACATCCGCGTGTGCGCCTGGTTACGCTTTCAAATTGATTTGAGTTTTGTTAACCTGTTAAACATGTTAAAATACAAAAAAAAAAGTAGTCGAGTATTTGGCATAAAAGTTTTTTATACATACAATTGTCGACACAATTGCCAACAGCAGGCACAAGCGAAAACGAAAATCAGTTCAGCAAAAGAGTGCTTAAGAAACAACAACAAGAAACAACAAATAAGCAAATCAAAGTAAAGCCTGCCTATATTGGCAACTGCTTTAAGCACACAACGCTTGACAATTTTTTTTTTTATTAGGATTTGTTTTTTTTTTTTCTTTTACTTTTTTAATGAAGTCTTCTTCAATAGTCACAAACCCATTACAATGGACACGCACACCACAATGTGGGCAACAATATAAAGCCGTCCTCAAGTTAGAATGAAGCAAAATAACCCAAGAATACACAAACCTATTTGGCAAGCAATAAGATCAAGAGACAGTTTATCTAAGCGAAATCTTTAAAATTACCAAAGAATAAATAAGTAGAATGGTTAGAGTAGCAAAATCTGTAAACTAAGGCAAAGTACAACTTTAAAAGGAAAACATTGTGGCTTACCTATGCGCTCTTTAATACTGCCACTTCAAAAAAAAAAAAAAAAAAAGAAATACAAAATAAAGAAAAGATGTTAATGGAAAAAGCTTTAACATTGGCCTTTAAACATGTTATGTCAGCATATACAATCGTTTTTTTTTCCTATTTTCAAGCAAAGAAACGTTGACAGAAAGACATCAATAGTCTATAATCATCAGTATTATTTAAATTCAAAGTAATTACAACGAATTGTATGTAACAGAAATAATTCCAAAGCAGTCAGACTTAACCACATGAAACTGGGACATATTCCGCTCCACGGTAGCAACTTACTTAGGGCTTAGCAAAGTAAACCACATCTTGAAAATATATAGCATATTATAAATTTGTATTATTCTTAATATGCAGACAAATATTTCTTATTTCACTGTTACCTTTGGCCGCGCATTATGCGAAGTAACACTGTAATTCATTGCACCTTCCTTTCTACTCCTATTTTTTTCATTATTTGTGTGTTGGTTTATTTTTTATTCTTATTTTTTTTTTTTTTATTGTTTGTTTCTTTATATTTTGTTTTTTTGTCAAGCATAAATCCATGAAACAAACAAATTTTAACAGGATTAACACTAGCACAAGGTGCACAGCTAACAAGGCGCAAACATTGTGACCCAAATGCTTTGCGTTTGCTGTCACTGCGGCAAGGACACCACGCTGGTACCTACGCTGCTGCAATCGCATTAACACCACAACAAAAAAACACAAGCCAGCCCCGATAAAGCAAATATGTAAAAATAAATAAAATAAAACGAATACAAAAAATAACAAATTTATGCGCAATTTAACGTTTAAATAAAAAGAAAGCAGCGGCACAGTAAATTTTTGCTTTTTTTCGCTTATTTGTGGCTTATTTGTTGCGTAAGCAAAAAAAGTATTTCACATTACGCATACGCACGGTTATCGGCATTGTTGTTTATGCGAGTTTATTGTTTGTTTGTTATTTGTTGTTGTTTTGGTTTTCTTTATTTAAACTATGCTACTATGTCATGGCATTGTGTTTTATTAAAGCCGACTTGCAGTAAAGAAATACATTAAATGTTTCTACTCCAATTAGGTCCACACAAAACCAACAAAGCCACAGGCAAGATTAAGCCAAATAAAATAAAATTAAAAAAGAAAAAAAAATCTTCAAAACTGTAAACAATGAAAATTAAAATTTTCACTGCTTGCTGCATTTGCCTTGCACAAAGTTGACTAGAGAAAAAAAATGAATCGCAACAAAAAGCAAAGAGAAAAAGATTTAGCGCAAAGACTTCTATTCTCGTTTGTCAATCATAATTCGGCACATTATGCTTTAATCGACCTATTTAACAGATTACCCACGAAAACCCTTTTTCCTCTGCTGCCATGCCCACAATGCTGGCCACCATGTCTCTTCATGCTCTGCTTTGGCTTTTGCTTTTGCAGAGCTGCTCTCGTTTTTATTATTATGCATTACAGCCCACAGCATGTCTCATGAATATTTAAACAAAAACAAAACCAACGGAAAATAAGAAATAAAAAAACAAAGCGTAGAAAAACGTTAAAGAAAGTCTAACCCAAATGGTAATGTTGCCGTTGCTTTTTGGTGTCCTTTTCAGCTTTTGAATTTCAATGAACATTGTGTCCAATTGATGCTGCATGTCCTGCGGTGCTGCTACTTACATTGACGAGCAGCTATTTTTTTCTCGCCCTCTTTCATTTTTTCTTGTATGTATAGTAGCATATTTGAAGCATGTCGTTTGTGTTTTAAAAAGCATAAAAAGAGGTTCATGCAAGTCACACAGCAACGCCATCATCATCTGTCATTCAGAGCTAACATTATTCGTAGCATACTTAAAAAAAAATATTATTAGTTTGTACTAAACGCAGAAGCGAGCGCACAATGTGGCTAATATGTCACCAATTATTACTTGTATGTGAGAAGATTACAGATTAAAAATTCTCAGAGAAATAAAAGAGAAAAATACATAATTACAATCAAAACTTGGATTTATTATTTCATAAGTTAGAAGTATGATAGCAGAATAGAAAAGCATTAGTCAGTATATTGCGGAACAGCTTAACAAAAGTTATTTCTGAGTCTTAACCGCAACACAAAATCATGCTTATTATGAGTATCTAAGAGACCCTTTTTATTGGGCTGATATCCAATCCAATTCCAATGTATTTAATAAAAAACTGATAAAGTAAAAAATAATCTGTTTTTGAGATTATAATAATCATTTTACTCAACTAAGTCTTGGGTGTTCATATTACAATTTCTCCTATGCCAATTCATTTTCGAAATACTGTGTGTTAGTCCCACACACACAGCACACAACAAATTATTTTGTTTTTGATAAAATGATTCTCAGCTCTTCTGTGCAATTTGTGAGCCAGTACTGCCAACATTTCGACTTTGTGCTACATGGTTAATTTTCTCTGTTATGTTAATGTTCTGTTACGTCAGTGCACTGTAATGTGAATTACATAGCAGCACGCAAGTGGACTACTCGAAGATTTCCGTTGATGTTACTATTACTCCTGTGTTAAAATTTGCGCTAATTTGTTCAGTCATGCTGAACAACTTAATTTCTTAATTTCTATATTTTCTTTTTTGAATATTTATAATTTAAATGAAAAAATGCATGCAGCAAGGGTCAATGAAGTACACGAAAATTAAAAAGTAAAATTATTTAAGCAAAAACAGAAGAAAAACATAACCTGTTAACAAAAAAGCAATTTTCCAGCTGAAAAGTCCAACTTAACTCAGACAGACTAACGACAAAAGATTCTCAAAGCTGGCTGCATTGCCGCGCCGCACTGCAAGCGTTAAATGAGAAAATGCAGAAGCGAGCAAGAGGAAAATTTACGCCAAACTTCGTTGCCTTTGCGCAAAGTGAGTGAGTGAAAAATTCCTGTATTTGATTTATGAGTTTCAGTTTGAAGCACACAACAACTAAGTAATGGGGAAACAACAGAAAAAAAAAAAACAAAAAACAAAAAAAGACAAAATAAAAAATGTTTACAAAAAAACAGAACGAGAAGTGCAAAAATTTCATAAACACATAAAATGGCAGATAGCAGAAGCTGAACGACAAACGGCGAACGGCGAACATAGTTGGGTAACTGCAACAGCAACACCAAATGCGAAGGCAACGACAGAGGAAGCGTCGGCGGCAACACGTCTTATAAACATAAAATTATGAAAAGCATAAGGCCGGAACAATAAGCAAAGTATGCGTTGCGAAAAGAGTGGAGCAGGCGCAAGGCGACTGGCGGTGAGTGCGGAGCACTGCGTTGGAGTTTGGTATTTAAGCAAGGCGTGCATGAAAAATTACCAGCACAAAAAGAGAATTATTATATCTATATATATATTTATGTATATATGTATATATGTATATAATTTGCTTCATGAATATTAGATGAATACAGTGCAACGCGTCTGCTGCTGCTGATTATGACGATGATGGCGCTGGAGAAGGCTTAAACGACGACGGCGATGCCGTCGAGGATGAGGATGAGGTCGACTGCGCCGCTTACTTTGGAGCTAACACGAAATGCGCCGCAATGGCATGAGTTGAGGTACAAGTCTATGGTCGGCATAATAAATAATGCCCGACATTCCTTTGTTGTAATTGAAAATGTTGGTCATTCATTCGTTCCCTCTGCCGTTCGGTATTCGCCTTTCGCCATTCCCCATTCGCCATTGGCCAATCGTGCGCTTAGTTGGCACGTTGGCTGCTGCTTTGGCTGCTTGGTTAGTTGGTTGGTTAGTTTGTTGGCTTAAAGCAGAAAATGATTGCCATACTTTAGTGCAGTCGCGAGGCTATGAAGCCATGGCACGCAGGCAAGTGGGTGCATTGGGGTGTGGGATATATTGCACGGAATTACTTGGCTTGCAGCACGTACTTTTTCAAAATTCAAAGCAGCAGCAGCAACAGGAGCAGCAGCATAAACTGAACTGAACTGAACTGAACTGAACTCAAATGAAGCAACGAATGCGAATGACGATGATTGGTGGCTTAGCTGAGCTCAACTGAACTGAGCAAAGCTGAACCATGCTGCTGAACTCGTCTTAGTTCAAAGTCTTCTGTAATTATGCGCTCGTGCTGCTGCTGCTTCTATACAATATATTAAACGTTCGCTTGCCCTTGCCTCTTGTTGCTTTTGTTATTAAAAAATGAGCTGGCAACACTTGTTCAATTGAAAATTATTTTACAAACGTTTGTTGGAATACCAAACGGCACGCAGAATCGGGATTGAGCGATGGAAGATGGTGGATGGGGATGCATGTATTGGTCAACTGTGCTGCACTGGCTATTTACAGAATGTAATATTACTTGATAAATTGCATTTATTGAAAGCAAATAGTCTTGAAGTTATTTAAACGTAATATCGTTGCGAAATGTACTTGTTCTTCGTTTGAAGTGATTGATTTGTTGAGCATGCTTTGAAGTTGGCTTAAATGAATTCAAATATGCAATACATAAACTTATTTATTATACTATTAACAATTCGGGAGTTAGTTAGTTAGAATGTTAGTTGATCCCTTATTTTTCTTCAACTTGAAATAGAAAACAATTTATTTAAAGAAATAATAATCTTTCTCTTATACTATATTTATCAGTTTATATACAGATAAATGGATTTTTCACTCACGAATTTTTTTTTCTAATCTTGATATAAAATATCTCATAACTAAGCTTCACAGTTTGTGTATAAAAAGTAATATTGCGACAATAATCATACTATTGAAAAACTTTTTTTAGACTCCTAATTCAAAAAGTAATTTTTATAATTTTTAACAACGATTAAAACCAATTTCACAGCCTTCGCGGCGGTTGCTAACAAAATGATTTCTTTAAAAGTAGCAAATCAGTTAATTATCATTATCTCATAATTAATACTTTTTCGGGCTGCCTCTAGAGTTAGACTTCGGCGGTTGTTCGACCTCGTAACTCTTCTAAAGCTTACACAAATTCTTCTTGCGTACTTCAATAAAAAATCCTAAAATTCTTATTTACAGTAAAAGAGCCACTTATTTTTTTAAATTTTTTTTAAATCATGCCAAAAAAATTTTACTTCAAATTAAAATCATGCCGGCAACTTTGCCGAGTTGCACAATTTACAGTTGTGTAATTGGTACAAACCGAGTGCCAGGCAGGCAGACAGGACGACTTATGGCACAGCGCGGCCATAATTACAATTACAAAATTTGTGACGTTTAGCAAAGTTTCTTTTATTAATTTTACATATGTTATATAATTTATGCTTTCTACTCAAGTGGCATAATTTCCAAGTTTTTATGATGTCATATACGTACAATAAAATTGCATATTCAAAAGCGCTATCATTCACGCAAATACAATACACACACACATACAACAACAACATCAACAAAAACTTGTAGCATATGAAGAAGCACTTTCACAAACTTAATATGAAACACAGCAGCAACTGTTACAAAATATGTATATAATATTGTACATATGTACATACATATAAACAAAAGCCCACATGCAAGCGAAAATACGTGTAAATGTATCTGCATATGTGCACTTATGCGTAGATACGAATGAGTGAATAGGAGTAAAAGACGTCTACCTCAAGCAATAACTCAGGCATTAGATCAGCGACGGCATATTTAACAGACAGGCAGCACCACACGTGGAGCAAATTTCTTTCACAGCCTCAAGCAAACAAAGCACACAACTTAACGCATATTTTATAGAAATAACGGTATATGCGTATGCACATGCAGAACACATTTCTACGTGCACACGTGTATACATATACCTACACACATACATATATAGACAGACACATGTTCCTGCCTCAGTTTCCAAGTACCCTTGAGTTAATGACGTTCTTGGAGTAATTAAAACGTGTTGCTTCTTGATTCATCTGTTCGTTCATTTGCTCATTGTGCGATGATTGAGCGTTTTGTTTATTATCGAGCGCACTTGAAATAGCAAAACAACAGCCACAACAGCAGACACTACAACAACAACAACAACAAGTACCCGCCACAACAAATGAAGTTATAAATAAAATATAAATAGAACATACTCGTGCACACACATGCACATTCAATTACTAATTACAAATTATTAAAGCATTAAAGTAGCAAATGTCGAAAAAATTAGCAAAGAATATTGAATCAGACATAATGGATTTTCATACTTTAAAACGATTATTGCGGGGATTTAAATGCTACAAATTCATGTATTAACGTAAAAACTTTTCTGCTTTTAAGTGAAACTACTTTTAAGCTCTAGAAAATATGTCATTAGAAAAAACAAGCACCAGACGGAGTTGTCGTTAAACAAGATGTCCTTTCTATTTTTAGCCATACAAATGTGAATAGTTGCGATCAATATTATTGTAGGATGTTATTTCATTCAGTTCTAATTAACCTACAGTATGTTATTCTTGCCTAATAAATTAATCAAAGAAAATCATCATCATCATCATAGATAACAGTCGCCACAAAATATTTTGCTTTATTCTCAGTCATAAGGCATATACAACAGATATGTATGTATGTATGTACATATATATACATATGTCAATATAAAAAACAAAAAGTTAAATCGCCACAGCGATGCTGGCACGTGTAAAGAAACACACAAATCCATTACCATGCAATAATCAATCTTCTTCTTTTTCTTGCCAACAACAACGAAATTTGTATCTCATCAGTAAACTTGTAGCATATCGCAGGCAGGTAACCGAAATGCTGAATTGCTGGCGCGGATTGGATTCACATGCTCGCGTATCTCACATTAGCTGTGCAAAATTGCTGTGCGAACAAAGTTTTCACTTTTCTCAGTTTTTTCTTTGATTGGCATTACGCGCAGCCATTCACAGATTTTAGTTGAATTTGCAAAAGCAATGATTGATTGAACTGCAACATCAGTCATCTGCAGTTTAAGCATAAGCTGCTAAGCGTTTTGTGGCATGTGATGATGATTCTTCCGCAATGCAACATAAGCGAAGAATTTGCATTTTAGCTTTGAAACAAGGATTCCTTAATTCATGTCCAGGCTAAATTAGCAAAACTCCCATGGAGAGAAGAGATTTCGTTTATTAAACTTTTTTATGCTCGCATCACAAGACCAATACAGAGAAAATCCTGAAACTAGAAATTTTCATTGTTGACTATTTAATTAATTCGTTTTAGAAAGCTATTCAAAATACCTTTTTTTAATTTTAAAAGCCATCTCAGTCCAGTGCGGCTTAATTAAAATTATATCTGCCAGGTATGATTTGCAGCTTAAACTACGGTGGTCATCAATTAAAGCATTCACTGTAGCAGTAGACCTATAAATATGCTTAATTCAATTGCCCTTTGTTTGCCAATAAATTTTTCTTTTGCTTCTTGTTTGATTGAAAAAGGAAATTCATTTATATCGGCGTTGCCGTCAATAATACATGAAACAATCCCACATTGTTGCATTGTAATAATTGTCTTCTTTGTCGGAATGTTTGTTTTTCCCCCGTATAACAAGCAGACGATTCGGTGCAATTCGATTTCCCCTGTTGCTTGATTTTATCATATCGCATTTTAATTATTTTCAATGAGAATACTTTATGAAATCGAGCCATGTTGCGACACACATAAGAACAAATTAAGGTGGAAAACAAGAAAGCATAAAGCATAATCCAAAGGACAATGGCCATAGCTATGACGACGGCAGCGATGAATGCCTACCCACTTGCCCACCTGTCTGCCCACCCGTGTACTTGCTACATTTTCCGTTTCCTGACACGTGGCAACGGCGTCAAGCGACGGAAGTCCGCGCAAGATGACGTGCCCACACGCGTGCATAACCTTAAGCGAATGCCGTACATCGCAAATTGCGCATATTTGTTGCCCACCAACTGTGGGAGCACACGGCATGCACTTTCTTTAATATTATGCATACCAGTCTGACTGCACGCTGACTGGCCTGTCCTGCGCAGGTCGGCCTGGTATGCCATTAAATAAAAAGCGTGCAGGCAGTTGCTCTGTTTGTGGCAGCAAAAGTTACAAAGCACAATGAAAAAGAAACAAAAAAACGTGTTTAAACCAATAAAGTGGCAAAAAAAAAAACAAAGAAAAAAATAAAAACGAATAGAGCGAAAATGGCAAAAAAGTGTGAGAAGGGAGAGCAAAAAAAAAAAAAAACGTGCACACAATAGCAAAGTTAATTACAGTCCACATTGTTTATAGCGCAGGCTCAGCTACGTGTGCTACAGCGTGCGAATCCTTAAAGCCGCCATGCTGCATGCATTCAAAACAAAAGGGTTTCGCCTTTGTTACTTAGCGCAGAACACATGCAACAGCACATGCAAAAAAGAAGGTAAAAACGAGCGAAAACCCAATGAAAACCCTGCCGGAACGCAGCACCGGAGAGACACAGCGGATAAACGCAACGCAAGAATTAATTTCACGCATTTTAAAAGCGTTTTTAAATATTTCAATGCGGACGTTTGTCTACTCAGCACTCAGCACTGCTGCGCTGTACTGTGCTGTGCTTGGCCAGTTCTGAGAGTAATTATGTGAAATTCTTTTATGTTTTAGCCATTTCACATTTAATTGTTTGAGGATAATTAATATTTCAGCCCATATTCACTGCAGAAGTTTTCGCTCTTGTGCCATGCTACGTTTTTCTGGGTTATTAAGCCCAACACAATGCTGGCGCTGTGCAGCTTGCAGGAAGCATGTCCGGATTGTAGGTGAAAAGTTAAGCGAGCGCATAAAACACTAACAGGGCTAACAATGCTGCGGTCAACTGCGTATGCCATTTAATAATAATAATGATGAGTGCAACTAAAAGGGTCCAGGATATGACTTAAGGTAAAGAAGTTACTTTACTAAAGATTCCACAAGGAAGTGAAAAAACAATGAAATGCTTTCTGATCAAATTCCGTCTAGTAAAAAGAAAATAAAACAACAACTATACACTAAATGTCCTGAGTGCCAGGGTAAGCGTCTTAAGCGATAACTTGAACAGCGAGCATGTGTAAAGCGCCTTTCGAAACCTCCCCGAACTCCAACGTTAACCGGTGGAGTAGAACACGATTTATATTTAACGATGTTTATAAAAATAGTCGGCAGTCACAAAGGTATAATTTAACTTTGTCCTTTCTCCTTGCTATCTATTATGTGAATAAAAGTGCAAAATCGGATAAAGTATTAGTTGGAATTTTGAAGACAACAGTAAAATCTTGCAAGTGAAGAAACCGACTTATGTAATAGCATACCTATTGTAATAGCATAAGCGTGTTAACTTCGATGCAAAGCAACTTCAAGAAGATATACTCGACTTGACTAATTTCACATAAACACAGACACCACATGGGATCATTAAACTGTTTAGAAAGTTTACAATTGCCGAATACTGAGCGCAAGTCAAATACAAATGCAGGTCAACGCCAGCAAAGCGTCTAAGCAACGAGGAGCGCTGGCACAAGTTTTGCGTTGGCATTAATCACATGGCACCATGGCCGTCACTTGAAAATTGAAACGCTGTCAAATGGCAAACGAGTGAAAGTCAAAGCTGCATATGCTCAAATATGCAAATTAGCCAAGTTTAAACACTATCAAATATGCGCAGGCTGCACACACACAGACACAGGCACAGACATAGTCGATGCGCCACCCAACCACGCACCACGTACTCTGCCACGTATTTAGGTTAATGAATAGACAAACTTTCACCGAGCGACTTTCAGCAAGCAACGTACGTAGCCCATGTGGCAGTTACCGTTGAACTTTCGGAAGATGCTACAGCGCGCTCAAATTCAACAGGCAAACAACCAAATGCTAACTTGATTGTACGCTGAAAATAACAAAATAGCAACAACAACTGAACAAACAACAACATGAACCACTTCATGCTCGACTTTGGCCTAAAGTTATTGTACATAGTTGACGTTTAAATATTTCATAATTTACAGTCAGTCACTCGACGCAACGTAGGCCAGGCAGGCAGCAGCGAATAAGTAAGCCTATTAGGGACATCAAACCAACATTTTGCAAAATTAAACGCTAAGCAAGCACACATCAACGGCATTGACGGCAGCGGCTACTCTGTGCCGCTGCAGCGGAGGCCAGAGAATGGGTGTGGCATGCGGCAGTCACCTTGTGGCCGACCCATGTTGTGGTCGGCTGCCTCTGGTGGTCGCCTTCTGTGTAAGTTTTTGCAGAAGTATTTTAGTTATTATGTCACACTTAAGGGCAAAGTGTCGTTTCGCAAACGGAATGTGTAACCAGCGCCAACATGACATTCATGCGGACCCTCAATGTTAAAAGCAACTGGCACGCGACCATGTGTATGGTTGATTGTGTGGTGTGTATGTGTGTGCGGGTGTGCGGGTGTGTGTACGGTATGGCTTACTTTGCAAGAAAGTATTCCAAGCTATTTTCAAATATTTATGAGCTATTAACACTTTGCATGCGTTGCCAGTCAGCGAAAAGCTACGGAAGTGCATAGTTAAAAAGGTTTTCAATGTTTGCTCTATGCTCATAGAGCACTTTCCGTTGTTGTTACTGCTGCTGTGACCATGACTGTCGCCATGCTGAAATGCTGACATTGGCATGTCTGTTCACTGCTGAAACAAAGGCAAGTCAATGTACAGCTTCTCTTGTCCATGTTATAACATAATTTATAGTAATAAAAATACTAAAATTGAGAAAAATTTTTAAACTTAAATTTAAGACTGTCTGAGTAATGCAGTGTCTAGTTTTGTAGATTCATCTGGCTGAACAACAGTTTTGGTCCAAATAGTTAAGGTAAAATATGCAGAAAAATAATCCATAGGCATCACATACTAATTAGCTGATGCAAATGCATAAATAATCTCAAAAATATGGAATCAATAGAGAAAAATGTTTGAGAAAACCAAAGCTCATCCTAAGCTATAATACTAAAAGAAATTAACATAAAATTCAACTTGGTAAAATATCTGACGCCTGTTGGCATGCTATACGATACAAATTAGCTTAACATTGGCATAATCAGAAATTCGAATATGCTGCAGGTTGCACAATAATTTATCGATATCAATATTAGCACAAAATAACTTTATGGCCATCATTGCCTAATTAGCGGAGCAGAATTTTAATGCCCTCCATTATTCACAATGATTAATAATTGCACAAAACGATAATTAAGCGAATGAAAAATTCATGATTAAATAATTGCGCAAATAAAATTAATAACTAAAAATAAACAAATGTCACATAACATTATACCTAACAGCCAACACCAGTAAAAATTATCCAACAATACAATGTTATTGAATTACTTTTAAATTATTCAAAGTAAATGTGTGACAAAATGCTCCTATTGAAAAAAAAATTAAATAAAGTAAATACAAAAAAACAATTTTAAATGTATTACTGTGAGGACTGTGCCACTGCATTGTTTGCATTTCCGGTAGACATTTTTACTAATAAAAAAAAACAGAAATATTTCAACATGTTGCTCTCACAGTTTATGGCACTTGCACAGTCTTTGACTGTTATGAGGACAGCCGACAGACAGCAGTAATGTATGGCATTAATTGTTACAGCGGATATGCGCATTTCAGACATTTTAGATTTGTGGCTTTACATTTCCTGTCATGCACTTATTTTCATTTATTTTTTTTTTATTTTTTTATATATTAAATTTTTTGATTCAATCATGGGTAGCCGAAAAAGTTCGTAGCTCCTCGTTCTTTGGTTATTTGAATTTTCGTACGATCAGCATTCACTCTGCTACAATGTTTTTTGGTTGTTGATCAGCAGATTTTTTTTTTACTTGCTGTAAAAAAGTATTTAAAACAAAAACCCTGAGGTGTTTGACAGTTGATGTAGTTAGTAATGAATCATTTGTTCGATTGTTGTTAAAAATTGATAAAATAAATTTTTGTTAACGTGATAAGTTGTCCCAATCTAAATAAAAAAAACTGTGACTGTGACGAACTTATTAAGTTACCCCATATAAATTTAAATAAGTTTATTTGTCAACATTTTGCGGTTGTGTGTAGTTCATAATATGTGTATTATACAATATATAGCAACAACAGATGAGTTTTGATTTTTAGTGGTTAAGCGGTTGAATTAGCTTCAAGTATCTGCCGGCCCACCCGCCTGCGGATAGGCGCTGTCGCTGGCACTGGCTTGCATAGATGCAATTAATTGCATAAGCACACAAATATTTGATTTAAGAGTTGAGTGGGCAAACCAATACAAATGAGTGCTTACAAATAAATTATGCAAATTGCGCTTTTAGCAGCGAGTTAAATAAATCGAAATTTAAATTTTTATCTTTTCGAAATTTTAAATATTTATTTAAAAATAAGCAAAAATTGTGGTTGAGTAGCATTTGAACTTTTGCAGCATATAAACACAAAATGCAGAAGCCATACGATATAAAGAAAAGAAAAAATGAAAAATGCAGGCTGCCGAAAAATATGTTTGCGCTCGTTTCCGTTTCATTTACTGGCAACGGTACTAAGCAGCAAATGCTGCAGCAAGGCAAAAGGAGCGCGCAAAAGGACCAATGGATTTTCTTTCTGCTTTTTATTTTTGCAGCAACCTGCACTGAACTTAGAGAATTTTCTTCTTTCGTAACCCATTTGGCAGCGAACTTTGAAAATTTCACCACAAGAATTTTCCTTTACACTTGTCGATGTATTTCCTGTTTTTACTTATCGTACTCTGTGTAGTTTTTGTTGTTGTTATTGTCGTTGTTGTCATTGCGGTTGTTGTTGTTATTGTCGTTGTTGTTATTGTTGTGCAGTACACGCTTGTTATTGTGGCTGATTTTCATGCTGGCCAAGAATTTGTGTGGCCGCTACTCGGTTTACGTTGTTTTCTTTCTTTTTTTTTTCTCTTTTTTTTTAAGCTATATGTGAATATTAGTATATATATACAATTTTATTTTTTTTTTTAAATCTCGTTCAGCAAATGTCGTTAGCGACGCCAACAAACCTATCGTCAGTAACGAAAATTGTTGGCGTTTGATTTGCTCGCCAGCTCTTTCGCGCACAATTTGCCGCTTCCACCGTCTCTCTGACCCTCTCTCTCTCTCTCTCTTTCTTTTACGCGCGCTTAGTTGCAATTTCACTTTGCTTTTTTTTGCGGCAACAAGATGTACAGCAAGAAGTGCAAAGGTCTGCGGGACAGCAAGCGCCAGTGGTTAGCATCCAAAAACTATTTACTCACTCATTGTTGTTGTTGTACTTATTGTTGTAATGCACACACACACATATGCACAAATAGAAATTCGCGTACATGAGTGTAGGTTCGTGTGAGTATGTATTAAATATTTTCGAGATAACTTTTGGCGTCTCTCTGTGTGCATTTTGGAATTTGAGTATGTGTTCATTGACCTGATTTTCACCGATAGCTGAAATGCTTTTCTTTATTGTTCGTGGTTTGATTTACCCTGAATTATTGTTATCAGAACTTATGTAGAGGAAAACCCAGTGCAATATTTTACCGTATATTTAATGAACTTATGGCGAAAGTGGTTTTGTGAAAAGCAATTTTCGTGTGCGCGACATGCCAATGGTTTACATTTTGTGCAGATTTTCATTATTCGATTTTTCGCATTGAAAAGCATACAAAAATATTTGAAATTCAGTAATAAAATTCGTAATTGAAACCTGATAATCGTTGGCAATAACAACAATTGGATCCAATTAAGCAGGCAACAGATCTCTGAAGCTCAAGCGGTTTCATGGTTTACTCATATTCACATGCAGTCAATGCTGAACATGGACAACATTGTTGTCGCTTTCTGTTCCAAGTAGCATAGCTAACAAATTAAAAGCCATTTAAACATACATACGCCAACTGTTGGCTTGCAATCTGAGAATATCTAGCGAGTTTTTGTAGACAAAATGAATTCAAAATAGAATCTAATTAGGAAAAATTCTTCACAAAACCATAAAATTGTTAAATATTTTTATTTTCACTATAAGTACTAAGTGGAAATCAAATCGCCGGATGCTCGAAACTCGAGCCAATTTTGCTTGGTCGTCCGTTGTTTAACAATAGAAGCAATTTTTCTTTTGAAATTTGTTTAAAATAGTATTCTCTTTATAAATATTTATTTTCAAAGTTTTCATATTTTTTATAGAAGTCGTTGCAGTACTGCGTTTGAGCTAACCCATTAATAGAAGCTAAAGGTCCCGACTCGTTTCATCAAGCTAAACTCTTAAAGCAGACTTATAAAGCAACGAATGTGAATTCCCTTTTTCATTTTCGCAACTAATGCTGCATAATTGAGATAAAGTATTGCAAAGGTATTTCTGCTTAAAAGTGCTTGTAAAATTTGTTTTCAAAGAGCTTAATTCTTGTCAACTTTCACTGGCGAACTTAATAATAGAAAATAAGCCGTCGTTACATAGAATTATTTAAGCCCTGCACATGCACACACATGTTGAATTCAGCTTCTCTGTCCCTGCCCGTGACTCTTGAAATGTTTACAAAGTTTTAAATTCGAACTATGCGTATGTGTCCTGTATGCAGTCATATTTTTTTGTAAAACAAAAACAAGCAAAATCTCTGTGCGCATTTTGAAGTATTTTATGACGATGGCAAACAAAGCAAAACTAAAAAATATTTTCCAAAATTGAATGCCATAACATTTGTGTAGTGAAAATGTCGCCTGGATTCCGTTTTGCACTGTTTGCTTTGCAAATGTCAATAGATATACACGGAATATATGGGAAACCGTGCGAGTCTGTAACAATTGAAACGACACACTGACATATAGTCACACACACACACACACACACACAAGCACGCACACAGAACACTGCCTGGCAACAGAACGACAGGCAACAGCAACAGGAACAACAGAAGGGACAGCAACAAGGGAGCAGCAGAGAGAGGGGAAGTGTCAGTGAGCTGCGCTTAGTACATTCGGTTCGTAATGCCAATGCCAAATATTTGGATGCACATTGCTAAAACATGGTCCTTTCGCACTGCGAAATGCATATGCAAAGCGCATAGAGCACAATCGAAGCTGGTTTAACAAAATTCACTTGAAATCATGTGTCAACATAGCAAAGCAAAGGATTTTGCATACAAATGTATTCTGCTGTTGATTGTTACAAGTCTATAAAAAGACGCACAACCAGAAAGAAAGAGAGAATAAGTGCGAGAGAGCGAGACAGAGCTAGCATGATAGCGGACATGCATAAATACACAAACATATTTTACATAATTTAATTGAAAATCATTTCAGCTGTGCGCTGCTGCTGCTGCTTCTGTTGCTGCTACTCTGAACTTCCACTAAACTTTATACACGTCAAGAAAACTGACAAAACTATTGCACAAAAGAAAATTCAGTTGGAGTAACACATTTTCTTCTTATGTCACAGTGTTAGCAGTGCAACGAACTGACACACAAATCGACAGACAAACGGACGGACGGACAGTTAGATAGTCTAAGAGTTGGACCGACATGACATGCCCCCGTTGCGGTTTATCAATGCATTTTGTATCCTGTTGCCAATAGCTTATGCTGTTGGTGCTGTTGCTGTTGCTGCTGCTGCTGCTGCTGTTGGGTTCTCTGCGCCATGTCGTATTGTACCATTACAGTTATTATTTTCTTATCAGTGCCACTCCGGCTGCATATGCAACCCCACGACAAGCGTCGGCAAGAACAACAAATAGTAATCTGCAACACAATCGCCTACAGTAGATACAAAAAGCAAACTTATTGAAAAAAGTTTCAGCCAAAACTTGGAGTGTCCACGAAGACAAATATAGTTTCGTTTATACGCCTCGGGTGTGGCACGCGTTCCTTGTCAAGTTTTTCTTATATTGGTTGTTTTTATTTGGCTTTTTTTTTTTTTTGTTTTCCTTCATTTTCTTGGCCCTGGCGTACTCATATGAAACCGGAAGTTACTGCGCTGTCGCTGCTGAGTTGACATCGACTGTGCCAGATTTGTAAGCATGGAAATAAAAACGGCATGCGATAATCAAATGTCAGCAACTGAGCTCAACTCAGCTAAACTGAACCCAACTGAACTCCGTACTTAGCTGAGCTAAGCTGCGCCGCTAACATGGAAAATGTTTTTCTATCGCATATTCGCTGGATTTGGCCGTATTGAGATTTAGGCAAGCATTGTTTCCATTTTCTTTTTCCTTTTTTTTTTTTTTTGTTTTTTAGGTTTACATTTTTATTATCATATTTTTTTTTTTTTTTTTTTTTTAGGTTATTTTGGCAAGACACACTCAGCGGAAATCAAATATTCTATGCATGAAGTAAAATTAGCAAAGCATTTGTGTGTTTAGCTGCCGGTGACGGTGTCTTTGCCAGTGAAATGAGCACAGCAGATGTGTATGCGCATTGTGACTTAAGTACTTTGGAGACATGTGTCGTATGGAAAGCCGAAGCAAGCGACGCTAAGTGTCGCGAACAATAATTGATGCTGCATAAAATTTTGAAGTTTCAAAAAAGAAGCTTACTTTAGTAATGAGCGTTTTAAATAGGCTTCGAGCCTCTAATAATGTGGTTTGACTGGCTAATTAGATGGATTAGAAAACGCAAGGCATCAGATTAAAATGCAAATCCAAATACAATATTTGAAATGTTAGGCTCAAAGAAAAGTTTGGTTTGTGGGAAATCTTTTTGCCATATTGTTTTAAATCAATCGACGACTTCCAAGTACCGAACACGACAATTGTCCTTTTCAGACATTCGCTGCAGCTCACCCAAAATTAGGTTGAGAGCTTTTGCAAATATTTAAATTATTTTCAACTATTGGCATAATGAACAGATTTTGATTTGTGATGATTATCACAATGTAGTCAAAAATCTATAATAGATGAAGTATTTGCTAAATTCGCACAATTATGTAAATTTCGCCTGATCTGAGCAATATTAGTATATATTAACATTAACAGAAATACTGAGATATAAATTAACATTCATTAGTGTAACAAATTTCAAAACTAGAATTGAGTTATCTGCTGTGCAATTTTGAATAATGTTTTATTCCACCAAGTGCGGCAATCATTAAAGCCACAAATGGTTTCACAAGTTAAAACAGTCAAGGGAGCTGACACAAAGAACTGTCGGGGCCATGAATTCTTTGTTTAACCTATAAAGCATATATGATCTGCATAGCTAAGTCATAAGCATGAGAACTCATTTAACCATGACGAAGTAAAAGTATGCCACATTTAAATATGTTTGCAATTTACACTATGATTGCCTCAGCCTACAAAATTATTGTGCTATAAAAAAGCAAAAGTAAATGTGAATGTGAAAGTGAAAGTAAAAGTATACAAAAAAAAAAAAAAAAAAACAGAAACCTTATAACCCAAATTGTCAAATGCTTGAAGGCACAAATAAAACAACAACAAAAACAATAAGTACGATAATAATAACAACAACCATAGCTGACATAATGAAAATAACAAAATAAACAAACACACACACACACACATACACAGGGGCGCACTGAGCACAGTCAGTCATATGCAAGTAGAAGTTTTCATCACTATGTGTGTGTGAGTGTGTATGTGTGTGCTGCTTGGTCTGTAATGATTTTCTCTGTACTTACGGATTTTATTTTCTTTTTTTAGGGTTAGTCAGTGCTGCTGCCTGCATGCCTAGGTTTATGTTGTATCGTATGAATGTTAAATGTGGCAATAATATCACAGCTACACACACACACTCACACACACACACATGCAAGCCCAGTACAGCGCAAGAGCAGCCAAATGGAAGGAAGACAAATACACAGGCATGTTATGCGCATATATATATATGCAAGAGTATATACTATATACATACATATGCATAATATATGTGTGCATACGTTAATACGTAGCTGCCTGGATGCCTGGCTGCCTTAGTTTGTCTAAGTTACTGCGTATGCAAAAATATCTTTAACAATTTATCATACAACTGTTGGTTGTTTGGCACACGCACACGCACTCCTAGTTACAGACGTCCGTACTCGATCTCGTAGTCGTATTCGCACTCTTATTCTTAGTCGCTTTCGCACTCGATACTGTCATGCCTTCATTCATTCGTTCCCTTAGTCAGTCACTCAGTGCTTCGGTAGTGCGTCGTTTGCTGTCCCTTTTGCATTTGGAGTGAAATAATAATTCAGCTACTTCTTTGTGCTAAACATGACCTATTATTCCATTTATTTACTTACAACTGTACAACTGTGCGAGCATGTGAAGCTACGCGTACAGTTTCTTAGCTTGCCATCCTCTAAGGCACAACTGCTGTCTGCCAGCCTGCAAATGTTTAGATTCGTCTGCATAACCCACTGACGTGGATTTGAAGTTACAAATACGTTGGCCTTTTTCTTGCTTGCCTTTTCTCTTTTCTTTTATTTTTTTGTTTTCTCATGTTTATTTGCTACTTTTATTCTTTTTAAACTACGCACACAGTTGCTATACACAGTAGCTAAGCACTGTCGAGCCGCAGAGCGTTTGTAGCATAGAACGGTTAGTATGTGCAGAATGCTTTAGCGAGCGGAAGTATCTTTTTGAACGCAGTCATGTTTGTCAAATGACGTAGTGTTGTCGCTGTAATGGCGGCACATCCGCTTCCTGTGATACCCATACATACACATACACACACATACGCAAATATATAACATGGCAGCAATAGCAACAGCAGCACCACACACACACACGCACATACGCACATGGCCGCCTGCTTTGTGGCATAAATGGCGATTTGTCGAAATAAATTTCCGTTTGCTTGGTTTTATATATTTAAATCCACAAAACGAGTCTAAAGCTTAAGTGTAGTATATTTTATTACATGCTGTTGCCGCCAGCATGGCAAGCGTGACCAGGCTAAAAGATTGCGTACACGCACACACACACACACACACACACTATGCTTACAGCAAACAAGCAATTGCCTGACTCCACTACGCTCGCTCACACATTCTGCTTCTGGGCAGTAGCCTCCAACGTCAATGGCGCAGTGTTTGGCATTAAAATGTGTGTTTTTGCCTGTTTCTTGGCTATGCATAAACAATTTTCTTGCTCAAACGAACTATCTACCGCTTGGCCCCACTCACTTCCACTCAGCCCTGCTGTTTAGGACACTGTCGCTTTGTGGCTGCCGCCTCAGCAAATTCATTTGCATATTGACAGTACAACACAGCGGCGTGCAGACAGACAAACAGACGGACAGACAGATAGACGGACAGAGGGCAGACCGACAGACAATCTAAATTTTCAAGCAATATGTGCGCGTGTGTAACCCTTTTTTCGGTTATTTAAATTAAATTGCCAACACGATTATCCTTTTTCAGGCCATTTACATTGTCTACAGCCACAATGCGTGCAAGAATTGCCTTTTGCGTCTTCATCATTGGCATGTTTTTAATGTGCGCATTTAATTTTAATAACGCCAGCGAACATGTGCACATTAATGTGTCGATACAAAGGACAAAGCGCTCACTTACACACACACACACACAAACACACACGTATGTCTGTATTTAGGCATAAAAGCCGCATATTGACAACAATTCGTCAACATACATTATGGCATTATGATGACTTGCTTTCATTTTGTGCCTGGCACATTTTTGTGGCATGCAATTTCCTGCAACGCCTTATTTAATATTTTTATTGTTTTCTTTTCATTTTTTTATTTTTTATTTTTATTTATTTTTTTCTTTATTTTGTTTACAAATGTACCTACATAATTCAAATAATACGTATACGCAATGTTGTACAGTCAAATATGTTTGTGTGTGTGTGTGTGTGTGTGTGTGTGAGTTTGCACATGCAATTGGCCCTGTAGCACTTAAATAAATGACGTCTAATTTCACTTAAAGCCAAAAAGCAACGCTTAGTCACTCAGCACTTGATAAGCAACGCAATAATCATTACACTCGATTAAACAACCGACGGCAACTGAAATTTTCAGCATTCGGCGGCAATCGTTGTGCGGAATTCAGCATTCAACATTCAGCATTCGGCATTCGGAGTTTTCTCCGTAGCGTTGCAAAGCATTGCGGAGCGTTTGTTGCGCTTTGTGCTGTGATTAATGCGAAATTGCTTAGCGCATTGATTTCGTAATCAGCGTGTGCTGCTGCTTATTAGGCGGAAGAGTGCCCTCATGCTGCCCAATTGCTGCCACTGCGAAACAAATACATAATTGCAATGCTCAAATGTTTCTCCAATTTTTTTTTCTTTCTTCTTTCCTTGTCGTCATCGTTATGTGTCGTTGCTGTTGCTGTTGTTGTTTTTGTTGCCGTTCATTCTGCTGTTCCGTACCATTGTCGACTGTTCGCTCATTGAGTGGCCAATGCCAATGCAACAATTTTTGCCAAAGTGAATTTCGAAACGTTTGAAAAATTTGTAATTTAGGTTATACGCACTATTGGCACAAGTTTCCCCGTCTATCTCGTATTTTCTTTTCTTTTTTTCAAAACATGTGAAATTGCCAGCTTCAGCCAAGCCAAAGTCAATTATAGTCTATTTTATATTTTTGACTTTTGGCGCGGCTGCTTGTATAGAGTCAGACAGACGACAGACACATGCACACGCTGCCAATAACATAAAGTCCTTACGCGTGCATTAAGTAATAAAGTATATACAAAACACAAGACCTAAATATATGTGCTACAAAGCATATCTTTATATAGTATATATGTATAATTGAATTTAAAAATCAATAGGAGTGGCAGGAATAGTCTTTTTGTTTCGCACGGAGCTAGCCTAGACAAACATTGAAAGTTGGCCAAATATTAAAAAAACAAAACTCATTTTAAACAAATTAACTTGCTAAGAACCGCAGTACTGTAACCAGTTTAAGAACTCAAACTTTGTGTTAGAACCGTGACTCAAAAAGGCAAAGTGGCAGAAGAGCTTGTGAACAAGGAAGTTGGATTTGTGCCTTTAGATATTCAGTATTTTAAGTGAAACAGCACAAGAGAATTCATATACCTGAAGATCGTTACACAGGCCTATGTCAAATTGTGAGCCATCTACACATGTAAGTCCTTCCAGCCTTCAAAAGGCATATATCTATATTATTATTATTAAAGCATAAGTATATAATGGAATACTGGCTTTCTGTAATTTCGATTACCTGAACAAGACGAAATATCAGCGCTCTGCAAAAGTGTCTATCATACTTATTAAGCAACCAGGTAAAGCAAAATCAAAAGAAGTATTGGGGTAACTACTTTTATTTCTAAATAAATATTATTATATTTTTTCTAAGTAAATAAAGTGCAGCTACTGCAGCCATAAGATCGTCAAGACATGGTCAGATGGCCAGAAGTCACTTAACAGCAAAACAATTGACTTAATGCAAGGCAGTAAGCGACTTTTTGAGAATCCACTTTATGGCTTTACGTTCTAGACACACAATTTCCTTAAGTAAGGCACTTTTCTTAATGTGCAGCTCTATTAGAAGATAATTTATATATATAGATAAACTTCTTTTCCCAAAAGTAATTTATTTTTTACTTATTCAATTTCGCTTTACAATTTTTTTTTACAGTTTTTTTTTACTGGCTTCTATTATGAACATTCTTATAAATCAAATTTATGGCGAAGACTAACGAAAAAAAAAGAAGTAGTAGAAGAAGAAGAAGAAGAAGCGTATCAATTGGTGATTTCGCTTTGTTTGAAAGGTTTCCTTGATTCCCATCGTATTTCATTTTAATTTCCGTTTGGCACACATACAGCCTACAACTTAATATCCTCCGCCATTGTCCCGGCGACTGTACGCTGCGTTGCTGTTTGCCTTTTTGGCTGTGAAACCATTTTGCCTGGCACAATTTTATCGCAAATAAAAACGATAAATGTTTTTTAACGTGTGCCACTTAACACTCGCACAAATTTTGAAGGCAATTGAGCAAAATGTTGCCATTCTCACGCTCTCCTCTACATTCACCACTCGCCGCTCACTGCTCGCCGCACTCAGCACACAGCATTCAATGCGCATCGCACGGCCTATTTCTACTCGTTTCAGTTGCTCCTTTTTCGGTTAGGTCCTGCTCAATTTTGGTTTACATTTGTCGCCTGTCGCCTGTCCTTGTGCATGTCCATGTACGTAATTCAATATAAGAGCAACATTTTCTTTTTTTTTTTTACTTTTATTTATGTTCCAAACAATAAATTGACAATTGATTTTTGTGCACAACATCACATTTGCTCGCTCCCGTCATTGCGCCTTCTCGCTCGCACTTGCGTGCTTTTATTATATTGTATCATACGCTCAGCATCAAAAACATCGGCAACGCCATCAACTGCTCTGTGACAGAATGAAATTATTTGCAGTATGCTTTGCGGGGGTGTTGTGGCCGTCTGTCGTTACTTGCTACACTGGCCCCAGAATCACTCAACCGTACGCGGGAACAAATGAACAAGCGAATAAACAAATCATAAAAATAACATTCACATTTATATATATTCAATAATAAAAAAGATAAAAAAAAAAATATATACAAAAATAAACAAAAAATATGAAGAGAAAAGGAGTGAGAAATAATAAAAACAACAACAAATATATTTTTATTTGATGCCACTTCATCTTTTCCATCTTTGGCTTTGATTGAATATTGCCCGAAAATACACATACCAAAATAAAAATTAAAATAAATAAACAAACAAGAAAGAAGAACAACAAGAAATGAGTTGAAGTATAGATGAAAATGCATTTGGCACTTGCGTAAATTTGTTATAAACGCTTACAAAAGACATACATATGCGTGTCAAAAATAAATAAAAGCCCCAGAAAGTAATAAAAGTCGATTTATTACATTTATAAAAAAAAAAGCAAATATGATGCAATTGGCTTTTTATTGTTAAATTTATATGCAAAATTGAAAAGCGTATATGCGCATATTTTTGCATCTTATCTAGGTAAGTTAAGGAGTTCGCCATATCAGTTTTAATTTAATTTTACACAAATAAAATTGTTGGATACTTTTTAGAATTTAAACTAAGGATTAGTGCCTTGCTGAATGTTATAAAAAGCGAAATGTAAAAAAAAAACGTACCTGAAACATTAAAATCTATACTAATAAAATTGGACCGTCTCTCTGTGATTTCAAAATAATTACCAAATTTAAGTGACTACTAATACTAATTTATATGATGCCTAATCATAAATGACCGTTTTTAGAATGTTTGTCTGTTTGTCTGATTGTTTGTTTCGAATAGGCTCCGGAATCGGTTAAAATTTCAATCAAAAAATTTCTAGTCATAAATAAAAACAATTAATTCGTCAGCTCGATTAAAATTTACCCGTACCATTCACAATTTTTAACAGTCGGAACCAAAGAACGTCAAACCTTTAGCAGCGTTGCTTCCTAAACTGTATATTTACGAATAAGCCGAGAATATAAAAATTATATTCTCTGGAATAAGACAATACAAAATGCGCAAAGAAACAACTCAAACGGTGAGCAAAAAGCCATAATTTATAATCAAATGGAGGAAAGAAATGCGAATAAAGTCAGTAGGATGGATGTGTTGTTTAAAGCCAGGAACTTCAAGGAGCACTAATAGCCCAGTGCTATTCAAACTGTACTCAGCCACACAAAACACTCCAAAACAGACAACGAAAAAAATGTATATTAAAAATCATATTTGCTTGTGGACTTACACGCGCGCACAAGCCACACCACACTCACACGCACACACTTCTACGCAAACACTTATGCCTGAGCGCACAGCGGCGCAACAGACCAGACAAAGCCAGAAACAGCTAACGATTATTTGATTGTTGACGCAACAATGGTGACGATGCGTTGCGCAGCTGCTGCAAACAAATACATACATACGTATACGTACTGCTTCTTCTTCGTCATCTTCATCGTAGCCTAACACCTAAACTCGAACAACAAGCAGGCAGTGGCAACAAGGTCTAATAATTTAGTACAAGATTTGCGCAACAACGGCGACGGTTGCTTTTAGCTACCCAGCAACCGAGCAGCAACAAACCCAACAACAACAGCAACTGAGTCGTACACATAAGCATAAAAACATCACAACGAGTTGAGTTGAAAAATTGAAATAGCAGGAAGCGGAAGTGAAAAGCAGATTCACACACAAACAGGCATAGGTACATACATACATACACATGCATGTGTGTGCATATACTCGCAGATACACCATGCGCGCACACGTTTCCTTACATAATTTATGTCATGACTGTGAACTGTTCCCACGTTGATGCTGCTGTGGCTGCTTAGCTCTTTAAAAAAATCACTCATACGCACATATGTTCTTACTATATTTATAGACATACATATCTTCGCACTTATTTATATATATTTATATGTATGTATGCGTGTATGTATACAATCTGCGAGACAAATATACGCGCATGCATTGTAAATGTTTTATTTATTTTTCTTTGACATTTATTGTTATATTTTCTGTGCGCATTGTTATTATTATTTTGTTTGCTGTTATTATTACGCCTCTTGTTATTATTGTTGTTGTATGGCTTTGTTGATTTTTTTGCGACTCCTGTGTGTAGGTTCGCAAATCGATTTGCTTAAGAAAACATTTACAGCCGGCTAAAAAAAAATACATTTGTTTAGGCATGATTTTTTATTTTCATTTATCTCGTGTCTGTATGTGTGTGTGTTTTTTAATGATTGCTCGTGTGCAAATAGACAATCATATAAGAAATAAGGAAATAAATAAAGCTCCTAAATTTAACATGAATACTTTAAATATAAAGACAAATTCAGCTACTGCCACCCACTAGCCAGCTACCTATAGCAAAACCCGAAGTCCTTAACGGTTGTGACATTATTGATATATCTACATATGGGTCTTTCGAACGAATATGAGGATTAAAATATACAAAGCAACACACAACCATAAGCAGCCGCCTCATTCCTTATGAATTCTATAAGCTGTCACCCCATAAAATAGGAAGAGTTATAGAAGTATTTATGTTAATATACAAAATATACACCATATATAAAGTTCTCTGACGACTTGTGGAGTGTAGCAACTGCTTTCTGGTCGAGGTTATTATTGCCATAATTCATTATTGCTTTTAGACAAATGTCAAGGAATCAATTAGCAAGTAAAAGAACCCAACCAATCAGACTTTGACTCAGCCTAAACTCAACATGTTAGTCGCTTAAATGAAACCAAATCGCCGTACGGTTGTGTTGGCCAGTTAAGTAAAAAATATTAAACTTTACCTAACTTTTACCTAACGTAATCATTCATGCCTGCTGCTGCTGCGATTTCCGCCCACCATAGAGTTGTCACACACTTGTCTCATTTTGTCATAGCCTTCTGTGTATAGTGTCACATTTCCGTTGGGTTATCGTTTCCACTAGAGAGCATTTGTATTGCAAAGGACTGCTCGCTTACCACGTACAAAAGATAAGCGACACCGAAATGCCTCATTATAACTTGCCAACATGCGCTTTGATTTTTCCGCAGAAAAAAAGAGGGAAGAGAAAAATTGGCATATAAAAACACACTGCGTAACATGGCATGGTGTTGCGTTTAACGCAAGAGACCTTACCACAGACACATCCGGCATTTCAAGCGACCGGAAGCCGTAATGTATTTAGTCGTGTGTGATATCTCATTTCCGCTTTGGCGTTTATGTCAACGCCACACGACATGCGCGATGCGCCTCAACGCAGAGAAAAGCAGTTAAATTCATTTTAAATAATCATTCAAACATATGCGACACTTGCCGCAGCTTCCACAGACTCCACGTTGCATTTAACAATGAGCAGGCAGCATTAAAAATGCGAAACACAAGCCGATGATGACGCAATGTGCTAACGCATTTAAACGAATACCTTACATCGACTCATGAAATGAGGAAATGAAACAGTTACTTCGAATTGAGCTTGTCAAGCGAAAATGGTTTGGCAGAACGTCATAATGAAATACCTGCCTTCAGTTTGGCAAATTAACAAATACCAAATTGACGACAATTGACTTTCAGAACAGATGTTTGACAAAAATCAAAAGATAAATTAAACATAGAACAGGGTTAAGTTTGTTTTCTGTAACGCATACGTAAAGCGTGTAAGCTCCTACTTTGGGTGGATTGTTAATATAAGCCAAATCGATGAAAAAAAAAAATTTAACAGCTTAAGCATAGACTCCCTTCACCAGTGATTCTTTGCTGCGTGTAAAAGCTACGAACTTCTCGCAGTGGAAGTTATTTACTTAAAATTTTTTTTTTTAACTCTTCGCCACAAAGAGAGCAGTGAACGTTCTCTTGCAGCATCTCTACCAATTTCACACTTCGGATGTTCATTGTCCATATGTAGCACATCAAATGCGTATCCAAAAGATGCTGGATGAAGCTTCATCAACATTCCTAAAAACTTCCCTATATCTTATGAGGTAAGAGACAAGCAGCTAGACCCACTAGCTGGCTGATGATGCGTTTTTACAATATTTGAGGAAGATAAATGAGTTCTCGAAATTCAGAGATGTATTCAAAAAATTTTTGATATCAGCTTTTTCGTCTTAAGTCCAGCTCAACGCACAGCAGCATAAATTTTATTTGTGATATTGGATATGTTTCATACCTGCAATATACACTTTGTTTTGTAAACAATGCTCCAATAATGTTGATGCAATATTCTTAACGACTGACCAACACTCAATTGGAGAATATCGCCCAAAAAGTAGAAAGAACTTTTTAGTTCAAATCAAGTTGCCACAAATAAAGATGTAGGCAATGTATCTTGCAAAGCTATATTGCTTTTCTAAAGTGGTTCTTAGAATGCCATAACTTTTAATCCGAAATGCGAATAAATGAATGACTTACATTTAACTTCCTGTAAAGGAAATAGAAAATTATTTTTCTTTCAAATTATGTGGAATTTTGAAACATACCAAAAATATTTCAAATCAGGTCTAGTTCTAGGCTATTTAAAAAGTGCCTTAGCAAAGAAGCAATCAACACAAATCAAAGCTGGTTAAAAATCCTTTGAAGAAGCTGAGCAACCATTGCGCAGCTGCAATATAGTTGCATAAAACGAGAAAAAACACTTCATTGTACATCGAATATTGCATTCAAGCTTAAACAACGTCCAATTCACTAAAATATTGACTAAACTTGCTTCGCAGTCCGCTGAGCGTCCATTACAATCACATTTCCATATATATATCTGACCATCTGTGTTTTGTCATTGTTTTTTAAACTTTATTTTGTACAAAATGAACCAATAGCGTATTGTTTTTTGCAAACTTTTAAATTGTTTTAAATAAAGCAGCGTCCGCACACATAACCTCAATTTTAAAGGTTCTGCGGTTTGCAATTAATTCTTATTCTGGTTGATAGTTCTGTTTTGACGATGTTATTGTTTGACAAAATATTAGCTGGCTTATTTCCTATTTGGATTGTTGCGTGCCATATCCTTGGGGAATGCACGAACTGGTGGCGTACGAATACGACGTGCCTCGCGTGAACGATTCCTCACCACCTTCGAGTGAATAGCGCACGAGACGCAGTAATGGAGCTTTGCGTATAACTTAGGCAGCACATAGGTATCCCAAATGGAGGCCTCAGAGATGTCACGCACAGCGGCCGCTTCGACGATGTTGCGGATGACAAATTTCTTAATCGCTTTGTCTTTAGGCACGCAACGAGCGCAATTGGTGCACCGCACGGCACGGACGTGTCCGCGATTGTGCTTGTTGCGCCCTCCATTACGGCGTTTCTTTGTCATTTCGCTGCTGCAAACGATAAATGACAACTATTAGAAAACTTTCTTTAATTATTTTATTCACTTTCTCAAATTTACCTTTACTAAACGTGGTCAATCGGACGAGAGGAAAATCCGCGTGTTCACGCGTAAGAAACTTATTGAAAAAGAATGTTGCCAGCCGAAAATTTTCTGAACGGCGGCCATTGGCTACATAGTTGCATTTCAGTGGTCCGCTAATGTCACATTCACATAAAACGAAATCAGACCATAAACATACACACAAACTTACATACACTTATAAAATTGCAAAAAAGAGAAAAATATCAATATCTGTTATTAATTTAACAACTTTAGGTTCAAATATATGGTTTTTGATCAGTTTTAACAAAGAAGTAATAACAAATGATGCAAATTGCATTTACCATAAATTTGCCATAATGCCAGTTTCAGTGAAGCCGCAATTCTCCTTAACAATTGCGCTTACCTCTGAATGCCAACTACTGTTGAGAATATATAAGAAGATGATAAGATATTGAGAGATTGAGTGAGAGATAGTTATGTGGATTGTTGGATGCATGTTTAAAGAAATATTAAAAAAAAAGATTGCAACAAACATAAAAAAAATAAAATATTAAATTGTGTATTAACATAAAAAGTTCGAAAAGAGGTGTTTTGTAGCCACTTGGACGGCAAACAATTATCAAACAAATGAAATCGCAAAACCGACTAAGAGAATTCTTGAAAATATGCAAAAAGTGATTATTTAATAAAGGAAAAAAGTACGAATTCTAAGTGCAATTTAAAATAAAGTTGGTACCTTTCTACTGCGATTTGTTGTGCGTTTGAAAGATAGAAGGAAAACTATCCTTAGCCGCTTTATTTCGTTGTTTCCGTTCGCTTTCTCAACGTCGTACCCGTCGTCGTCGTCGCAGCTGCAACGCAAAAAAAACAGAAAAAAAAAACGTGAAAAAAGATACGCGAGAAAAAAGCTTACAAAAATATCATTGCGGTGTGTGGTTTTCGTAAGTCCTTTAAGGACATTTAGGCGGCTGTTACCAGCGCCTGGCGTTGGGCGTGCATACACTATAAAGGTAATATAAATTGAATAGATTGATTTTTTTTGCCGATACCAGTAATTCTTGATTTTCTTTTCACCATTTTTATAGTTTCTCTTTTTCACTTTATTTTTGCTCAAGCTGTTGAATATTATGAGGTAATTTCTTTTCACACATATATGATATTTTACCCATATAGATCCTTGGTTCACCAATTTAGGCATTAAATCAAATATTGGCATATATGTATATGCATACGGCTAAAGCAAACATAGGCGTGGCCAAAAATCGCTTCAATATTCCATATAAAGTACAAAAAAGTGACCCGTTTTGAAATTCGCTGTGGGTTTCGTTTGCAGTTATAGTTTTTTTTACCGAATTTACCGGCTAATTATTTTGGCAATGTGTAATACAGATAAAAAATAATAAAAGTACTAAGATGTGATTTATGTTTCTACAGTACACATATCCGAAAAAGATAATGGCAAATGTATAGTCTATGGACAGTATGCTTTTGGGAGATCAATTGAGGATCTCGAATTAGTTTAAAAATTAATTTATTATGTTTTTAATCACTTTGTGTATTAATAGTTCATTGTAATTATGAATTATCGCTTTTGTCTTGTCTTAAATAAATTATAACAAATCATCCTTTAGAGGGATTTAGACCATTACTTACCCTATGGAGATTAAAGTAGTTAGGGGTTTATCATTATTAGTACTTTGCTACGAAATATATTTGATTACACTCTATTGATTGATTTGCTCTCAAAATATAATTATAGGGTTAAAGATTTTATTTAAGTCGCCATTTTGATTTTTTACTTTCACATCAACCATGTTTTGAATCCTTTTTGTTATCATGGAAAATGCAACATAGCTCATCCATCAACTTCATAACATAAAAAAAATAACTTAAAATTTGAACAGCTCACAACATGGAATGAGATTTAACGCTGCTTTTGATGGTTGAGCGTAGACTCGAACGTTCTTTTGTTGCATCAACAGTGAAAATTCTCTCGTCGATGTGCAAAGTTTGTGTCGTGGGCATTCCTCTAAAATTGTTTCGGTTAAGGCGGAGCAAACAAATTAAACTTTCTATTTCCACTTTAAACTAAGCCCAATTTCTTTTATTTTTTTATTCTTTCACTTCCCCTAATATTTTCTTCGCTTAGTGGTTTCAATCGGAGTGGATGTTGATGATATAAACTTGACTATGAAACCCCTTTATAACAGTTTTCCGCCATAAAAGTTCTTTGATAGTGGGATTATAATTTTATAAGTCTATATATTTGGGAACCCCTTTTCCAAATTTTTTTAATTCTTACTAGTGGTTTAATGACATCCTCCAAAATTCAATTCATAACATAGCAACACATTTTTCACACATTTTAGCATGACCGTCGAACCCAAACTTATTAGTCCCATCTGTAAACTTTTAACGTGGCAAACTTGCATAAGCTAAATTTTAAAACTCTGGGATTCAGACACCCGGCTACTATTGAAAAAAAATTTCCAATATTGGGAACTCCTTTCATAGGAATCATTACCATATGACCCTAGAATTGTATGGAGTATCTAAATTTAGTATCACCGTTTTAAGACGATATTCATCTTACCTACATCGTACAACCAGACAGATTATCTTATGTACCAAACCCAGTTGGATCACTTTTATAACTACAACTCTACTATGTCAAGATAAAACATTTGGAATTTCTTAGCTTTTGAGTTGCTGCCAAATCAACATGTCTGATCTACTAAACTGTTTATATATAAATCAAAAAAATTTAAAAACAAAAAAATAAATTCCAAAAATTTAATTCTAATCAATTTTGTTTTGTCTACAACATTCTTTTCACAGATGCAAAATTCATGTGGAACACGCCCTTATCGCGCTAAAATAGAGGAAAAATACAAAATTATCAGGATTTCTGCTTTCGGTTAGGCGGGATCTAGAAACTGTTTAAGAATAAAAAAAACTCCACAGTCAGAAGTGGAAGTAAACGAAGTGCAAGTGCAAGTGCAAGTTGAAGTTGATGTTGAAGAATCAGGCTAAGAAGTAAACAAAGGAAATAATGTTTACACCAATCAAAAAGATTTTCACTTATATACAGAAAAATGCAAGCGGAAGCGGGATGTTTGGTGGTACAAATAGCGCAGTGACTTCAGTCATTGAGGTAGATGATTGTGAGGAAGCAGAAAAAAACATAAAAACAAAGACAGTCAGAACAAAAAATACTAATCGAGTTGAGATGTCGCAAATGTTAAAAGCGACAACCGAGTTGCATGCAACCGAGACGGTGATTATTGACGATGACATTGAGTTGCAGATCAAACCGAGTATACTCATAAATAAGCCAAAAATTGATAAAGAGAAGAGATTCGCAACGCCAACGGCAATACCAACGGCAACACCAATTCCGACAACTTCGCACATACGGGATCGGAACCGATTCGAACACCAATCAAAACAGAGTCATACGGTTATCAGCAAGATCTATAATGTGGAATTGGCAGATGACGAGTTGGCGGATTTTGCCCACGCTCCAATCGAGACACCACCAAATAACATGAAATCGGTTGATTCCGAACAGGTGTCGCGACTGGTTGAGGACGAAGAGGAAGAGTATGTAGGCGCCGATGCGGATGTTGAAGATGATGAAATATACATGGGGGATGATATAGAGAAGACATTCTTGGAGTTAGATGCTTTTGAAAATAAAAACATCATTGTACTGAATGAAGATGCTGAGCACAATGTTTCGATAACATCGGATAACAACTCTGAGGACCCGCTGGCAATCGATGAGTTCTCATTAGCCGAGAATCCACTTGATACATCAACAACAAACCTATCAATAGTCATTGAAGACGACGACGAGGATAATGATGAGAGTGATGGGACTGCGGCCGTTAGGCGAAGACGCCGCACGAATCTTTGGACTGATAATGATGATGGTGACGAGCAGCATCATACAAGTGCAAAGGATAGCTGCACGCAACAACTTACTAGCCATAGCAGCAGAAAACCTATACAGGAAGAACAAAGAATGCAAACACGTGGCAGCGTCGGTAGTGGCGGTTTACCAAAGACAAACAGTACAGAACAACATGTCGAAACGGTTGATGAACTGCGTAGCGACGGTGGCTCCGATTCAGGGTTAGGCAGTGAAACATCGGCCCTGCTATTGCAATCAACAAATACAAGTCTAACGGAAACAAGTCACCTGAGCGGCAGCAGCAGCGTCATAGTGTCACCAAAACCAACTCCACAAACGCTACTGCAGGCCAAGCAGAAAGAAAACCTACAAATGGCGAGCTCAAGTGGCAGCGAATTGGATAACACGCAGAGCCCAAAACCTTTGAAACCTTTGCGTTCGAATCTGAAGCGGCAACTGGTTGAGGTGGACATGGTGGATGCGCTGGACGTAGACGACAGAGAACATGCGAAACTAAGTGTCGCCCCAACGGCATCATCAGCAACAATTACGCCGGCGGCAACTGCTAAGCGAACCAAGCGTTCGATTAATTTCGACAATGTGCAGGTATACTATTTTCCACGTCAGCAGGGCTTTAATTGCGTGCCTACTGTTGGCGGCTGTACGCTGGGCATGGGAGCGCGCCACATTGGCTTCAAGACGCTGACGCTGGCCGAGCATGCGGCCGAACTGCGACGCGCGCATCGCATGCAAATGCAGGAAGTGCAGCCGCGTGGCGGTTCTTCAAGTGATGAGACCGAGGAGTCGGAAGAAGACTACCTCAGCGATGGCAGTGGCTCAGATCCAGACGGTGAATCGAATGGCTTTCTACAGCCCGTAACGCCAAAGCAACGACGCGCATTGCTCAAGGCAGCTGGAATACGCAAGATCGATGCTAGCGAGAAGATTGAATGTCGAGATATACGCAATTCGCGTGAGGTCTGTGGCTGTTCGTGTCGTGAATTTTGCGATCCAGAGACATGCGCCTGCAGTCAGGCAGGCATCAAGTGTCAGGTATGTATAGAAATTGGCTTGGCACCATTTCCTTATTATATTAACTTACTGAACTGGCCCACAGGTGGATCGCTCCTTGTTTCCTTGTGGCTGCACACGCGAAGCATGTGGCAATACAGTTGGTCGCGTGGAATTTAATCCAACACGTGTCCGCACACATTTTATACACACAATAATGCGACTAGATTTGGAGCAACGACAGGAGCAGCAGCAGCAAACAAATAATCTTGCTTATGCTCTGACCACGAATAGCAGCCCAAGTACCGGTTACTATGGGCATATGCAACAGCCGCAATCCAACTATAGTTCAGGTTATGCCTCGCCAGCCTATACGCCGGATACAGCAACACCCGCGAACTATTACCAAACGCCACAGCAAGCACAACCGCAGCCGTCATCAGCAGTGACAGCTGCCTACGTTGGCGCTGGCACGTTGACGGATTTGCACACGCCACCGCAATATCAATTGGCCGTCGATAGCCTGGATGCTAATCTCTTTGTTAGCGGTAGTAATGCCACGCCCTCATACGGCGAACTAATACAGCATCCAACCTACCAGAATTTAAGTAACTCACAAGTAAGTAGCCATAAACGCCATTTACTGTTTGTGTATTTATTTATTAAGCCACATACACATTCCAGTTAACCAACTACTACCACCATCTGCACCAGACGCATCATCATCAGTCACCTAATGCGCCCGTCTATCATAGGCAACCCATAACGCCTGCTTTTAGCTCATGCGCTGTGCCATCGGCGCCTCCATTTGGTAATGCTACGACGACTTGTGAAACGACCACCTACCACCCACTAGGAGCTGACAACTCGAATCCGAACAGCAGCAATAACAACAGCAGCAGTGCTGCAATTGTACAATCCGACACTTTCCTCAACGCAAGCATCGCCAACTGTGCGCCAAGCCTTATCATTACGCCTACACAACAGCAACAGCAGACGCAGCAGCTTCGAAGTAAAAACGGCACATGTGCTGGGAGTGAGGATGTTAACAATGCCACACAAGATGTCAATCGTTTCATAAGTCTTAGCTCGCCCAATGCCACTTCCTCGCGTCTTTCACAGATAAATGATCTTCTGCGGCATAATCGTAATACAACAATTGCGCTTGTCGCTGTCTCGGAATCACCACGTAACATTGGTTATGCATTGAATCATAATGGCAGCAACGCAAGCAACAATAGCAATGGTAGCCAAGCAACAGGCAATGCATCCTCAACGACATCAGCAGCAGCCACCGCCTCTATAGATACACCACCCATTGAAGATGCGCATAAGCATTATTTGGCATTTGAGCAGTTACCGCCCACGCTTAGCCACCCAGCGCCAATTGTTGGTGTAGTTCACGATGCAACAATAAAGTCTATAGCAAACTCGTCATCGGCAGAAGCCACAGCCACAGCAACGTCGTCCGCAGCATTGCCGCAACGACCAAACAATATTATTGCCACATTGCCAGCTTCAACAACAATCAGAAGAATAAACTAAGTGCAAATTGGGTCAACACCGCATATATATATATATACAGATACATAGAGTTAAATACATATTATACATATATACTTAGCAATTTTACACATTTTTTTAGCAAACTTAATTAAGTGTAAGCATAGGCAGCCAATTGGCTAAAACCGCAGTGGCTGCAATAACTAAATGATACATATACGTATCGTGTGTTAAAGCAGCGCACTGCCGCGCTCTACAATTAGGAGTTATGGCAACCCCTGGAGTGGAACCGCACCGACACTCATAGCTGCCGCAGGCGTAACCGAGTTACTGTAGTTTGAAGAGCTTTGGTACTTTTATCTTTACATTATTTAAAGTCTCTCGTATAGTTAGTAGTAAGAAGTAATCGTAATAAGTTGTGTGAATGTTTAAACCTTGGCCTACAAATTATGCATAAACATATATTTATATACACATATATTCTTGTAAATCACAATCTTGTTAATAATTTTTTAGTATTAAAACTAGTTTTATGCGTCGTCTATTTTACACGTTTGCAGACCTACAACATACGCAAATAAACTGAGTTGTTTACTCAAATTTTTATTAGTTACTATTATATTACAAAATTTAAAAAAGAAAAACAAAGATGCGCCTTTTATTTTGTTATGTTGTTCGAACATTAAATTTCCATAAAATAAAAAACAAAAATTAAGCAGCATTATAGTAATAAATACTGTATATTATAGTAATAAGAGTAGCAATTTTGTGCTTCTATAACAAAAAAAAAAGCCGGTCCAACATTAAAATTGTAGGCATGTACACACAATGATTTTTCAATTAACACGAATTTAGATTTTTAAAAAGTTTCTCCTCTCTACTCTTTTTTTTATTATTTCGTCTGTTTATTAAGTCAACTAAACTTTTTTTTTTAATGTTAAATTTTTAAATTATAAATATACATAGGCGTTAAATTTACATTTGATATAACCATTTTTTATATGGGTTTGCTTAGTTCAGAAATAATTGCTATGCGATTAATGCATACTAAGGGCTGCCTAAATTATAAATTTTGTTTTAATATAATTAATTAATTTTAATATTTGTAATATTATTTAGTAAAGTGCAACTGAACAAAATTGCAATTATTAACAATAATAAGAAATAGCATTAAAATTAAAGAAAACGTGAAATAAATAAAATATTTAAAGCATACAAAGAAAAATATTTTATTAAAGTTTACGTTTCACTTAAGAAGTCCTTGCTAAGTCAATTAAAGCATACTCTTAAATAAGCGCGGCAAATACAATATTGTTGAAATAAGATGGAAAATGGTAAGCATTTTAAGCGAGTCATCGAATTGCTATATACAAATAACGTATTGTAGCCATATTGCAGGTGTGCCCATACCACATACTCGATGATTATCAGGTGCTGCCTTTTTCAATTATAATAATATTCAGATTGCATTACAGTCTCTGCTGAGACACCGTCCCCGCGTGACTTTTTCAACAAAATGCAACGACCGTATCGGAGTGAATACATGATCAAAGAGGACACCCGACAAAATTTAGCTTTAACCAAGACAGTCAACATTTCAAATGGAGTTTTTTTTTATTTATAATTTCTGATGTTAAAAAAGTATACATATGTTCATAACAATTAAAGCTAGTTTTAGCTACCAATAGCATTTATTTAGAAATTTTGGCTCCTCTTCATTCTTCATCGTACTTATTAAGGACGCCAATTTGTTTTCGGATTTTATCCTCGATTTCGGCGAAAAGTAAGCTTTCGGCATGAGTCACAGTCTGATTTTCAATTTCGCCAGCCAAAATTGACTTACGCACTTCCTCTGCCTGGTATCGGAATGCCACCGAGTTAAGATAATTTGGAACGAATTTACCCTCGGGAAGTGGCCACTCCTTATTGCTTTTGTCAATATCGACTAGCTGAGTGGGTGCCCAGAAGTTTTCTAACTGTAAAAAATTGTAAAAGAAAGGAAGAGAAGCACTTACTAAGAGGATCGAATACAGCTGATGTTAATAACATTGGTGATACATGACGAATTCCGCCATTGGGCAATAATTGTAAAAAAAAAAAAACGCTCCAATCAGCCTTACTTTCACAAGCAATTCATTGCGTACTTCAGACTAGCTGAGCAATTGAACTAGCGATAATATAATTATAATATTCACCTAATAATACTTTTACCCTAATGCGTACATGGTAAAACCAAACTACTCATAAAAGCATACTACTACGCTCTCTTTGTAGCACTTACGTGTTCCAATAATCGCACAAACTACAACTAAACCACGATAAGAAATCAAACGGAAACACTTCAATTCGTAAAGTAGTCCAAAAAAAAAGAAATCTAAAAAGGCTCCGGCCACGTCAGCTGTAGTAATATGTTTGCAAAATGCTTCACACTGAAAAGTTAACCATCGGTAAATCATAAAAACTTACCGTTATATCAGCGTTCTTTCCCTTAATCACGGCCTTGTTAGGCAGCTTTTCCAGTGCAGATAATTTGAAGTGTGCAACCCGGTTGCCGCTGTAGGTCAATGTAGCATTCACATCAACATCAACCTTATCGGCATTGAGCAGCGCATTGGCTACAATCGTCTGCGGTTGGTCCTTAAACACCCATTGTGCGAGTTGTATGGTATAAATTCCCAAATCATAAACAACGCCGCCACCCAGTTTGCTTTCCCTAAAAATGAACAGACAAATGTAGCGTAAAATATAATAAAACCATATTAAATAAAGATCACGAACTGCAAACGCTCCACCGATTTCAGATCGAAACCGAAAGTCATCTCCACCTCGGTGATATCACCGAGCACTCCTGCCTCTATCTGCTTGCGCAAATACTGATAACTTGGAAAGAAACGTGACCAAACCCCTTCCATGAGAAATTTATTACTTTTTTTAGCTGCATCGATCATCCCTTCCACCTGCTTCTTGTTCATAGCCAAAGGCTTCTCGCACAGCACATGCTTGCCATTGTTCAGCATAAGGAGCGTAATTTCATAATGCTGGGGATTGAGAGAGCCTACGTAGACAACATCTGAAACCACATGCAAAACATATTTTAGAGTGGCAGTAAGTTATGCAACAAATTGTACGCACCTACATCCGGCGATTTAGCTAGTTCCTCATAGCTACCGAAGGCACATGGTATTTCATGTTTTGTGGCAAATGCCTTGGAGCGAGATAAGTCTCTTGCGGCCACAGCGGTCACTTTATGCTCCTGTGGTGATAGGGTTCCTAAGGCTACGACAAAATCTTCACTGATTTTTCCAGCGGATACGATACCCCAACGTAGAAGCTGTGTTGACATGTTTGTGGTTTGTGGCTTTCTCTACGAATGTTCTATTATACAGACGGCGTATGGGTTTATTAATTTTTCTTATCACACAGACGCACAGCAACCAATTAAAAACGCCGATATGCCAGCGTAGGTGTGAGTCGCAAAGCTAACAATCGTCAGATTGTCTATTTCAAGCACTAATGGCATACATAATACTGTTGTTTATTGTACATAAGCAATGATGCCGTTAGCATATTAAAAAGCGTATGACCTTGAGAACGGCATTTTGCCGGGCACTAATATGCAAATAATAAAGAACAATGTATTGTATATAAAGTAAAAGTTCAAAACTAGTAAAGTCACTCACAAAAACTTGAATTATTATCTTTACGTCTTACCGCTCTTGTTTACATAGACTGTTGTGATTACCTTTTGCAGCTACATTCTGCAAGTGTGACAACCCTACGCACTGTTGCTTGAACGGCGAACAGCTGTTTTTTGTTTTGTAATGCTAATAGCACCTGCTTTAGTTATTACTTTATTTGTTGAAAGAAAAAAAGCAAAGCTTTAAATACTATCTTTGTGACGTGACGTTTTAATTACAAAACATGCTGCTTAGGAATTTAACAAAAAAATTTCTTCTGCAACCAACATTGCAGGTAAGAAAAGCGCAGAGAATTTAAACTAGAAAATAATTCACATTATTATTCCCACAGCGCTATGCAAGCACACAAACGGCAGTCAATTTTAACCTGGAACAGGCACACATCGATGAAGCCATAAAGCTGGAGCCCAGTTTGGCCGTTTACGCGCCTGAGGTATGGCAACGTACACATGCAACATTTGCCAATCATGGCCTAGAGACAGTCAACTTTTTGCGTATTGTTACCGGAAATCCTACAATCATGCAACGCACGCCACAGCGCATCATCAACAGCATGGAGATTTGGCGTAGTTGCCAATTCGGCGAAAAGCTTTTTCACTTGCTTATAACCAAATATCCCGAATTTCTGGATATTACCAATAGTGAGACTCTGATGACGCATATTGCATATCTTAAAAGCAGACTGAGCACGAATAAAAATATCTGGAAATTGTTAATGAACTGCCCGAATCTGTTGGCGCAAAAAGAACAATGCATAGAGGAAAAATTTGACTACTGCACTGATGTAATGCGCATTGAAGTGCCGGAGATAGTAAAATCTGCGGCTCTCGCCAAACCACTGTCGGAAATACGCTGCCGTCATGTTTTTCTCGAGCGTTTGGGCCTGTTCAAACCACGCTCATTTAAAGCAGATACACATATGCCCAGTACTAACCCCCGACTCTATCAGATTACAGACACGTCAGATAAGGCATTTGCAACGAAAATTTGTCATGTTACGCTGCCCGAGTTTGAAGCTTTTCAAGAACTCTTAGAGCGTGAATTTAGTAGAAAATATCGACAGAGAGCAGCGCACGTTGATGAGGAGGACGACGGTGTTAATGTTGATGACAGTGAGAATTATGTTTAAGTTATGCTATTTAATAAAAATGTTTATATATGCAGTGGCACAATTATGCTGTCCATTTCATTCTGAATTTTAAATGACTGCGCCCAGGAGGCGTGCACAGTCTTCACTTTTAACTTGTGAGTAAGTTTTGCCAACTCCCAGCAGTTTATGTATGTTGTCGATCAGATTCGCCAGCAGTAGACTTTCTTTGTGATTGAAAAGTTCGCTTTCTGTACAACGTTTCAGCATACAGTTGCGCACTTCCTCGGCCTCGTAGCACATGCCGATGCGGTTGTGGAAGATGGTGTGTTGTCCGGAGGTCGGCAACGGAAATAACATTTCTTCATTTTGTGAGACCAGCATGCACGTCGGGCACCAGTAGTCGGTCATCTTCGCGCGGGCGGAATAATAATGAATACATACATATCACTATCATATAATTTTTAGTTTTCCTTATTCACCTTGATGTGTCCCTTCGTGCCATGTATAATTGCTTCGTTTGGCAATCTCTCTTCGCTGCTGATGTGTATATTTGCAGATCTACGCTCACTAAAGTTAAGTTCAATATCTGCAGCTACGTCGATGCCATCGTCATTTATCAAGCCAATAGTTTTAATGCTCTCGGGCACATCACGATACACCCACAGGGCCAATTGAAGTGGATAGACACCAAAGTCAGTCGTCACACCACCGAAAGACTCAAGTTTGCTAGGATAATGCAAATGGTTTAGTAGCTCACGCACTAAGTTCATAAAATTGTGTTAGACGACTTACCTTCGTGATTTGGGCAAACCCAGGGAACATTGCACATTGTAGACCTCGCCCAGCATATTCTGTACAATATGCTGCCGCAGATAATGATAAGCGGGTACACAACGCGTCCACATGCCCTCCATGAGAAATAGTTTTCTCTCATGCGCCTTTTTCAACAGTTTCAACACCTTAGCTTCTTTTATGCAAAATGGTTTCTCGCATAGTATATGCTTATCATGATCCAACATAAGATGGCACAATTCACAATTTTGCGGATGCATTGGCGAAATGTAGACTACATCTATAAGAAAATATATTAACTGACACAAACAACCTTCCAGCAAGCACTACTACGCACCCACATATGGACAACGTGCCAAATCCTCGAAACTTGTGAAAACATTCTCTACATCAAACTTATTAGCAAACTCTAAGCCCTGTAAATCGTACAGCGAAGTGCAGGCAACAATCTGATGATGATTTTGTGGTAGTATTTTTAACGCTTTGGCGAAGTCATCCGCCATCTGGCTAACCGGTGCGATGCCCCAACGTAAAGTTTCTTCGTTAGGAAGCTCATGTACGGCGCGTGCGTAAAGCTGCACACACTTAGCTGGTAACAGGAATTTATCTACACGGCTTAAATCTAAAAGACAACAAAATAAGTCTAAGAATATTATAACGGAACAACAATAGTCGATAACTTTTCAACGGTCGATTAATCGAACCAGTTACCGAAACTTTTTCTCTTATTGTTGTAGCACAATTACTGATGTGAAATGTATGTAAGAAGTGTGTATGCCTTCGAATTAGAAACTTTAATTAAGCTAAAATAAAACACATTTTGTTGGCTAAATGACATGTACATTTTAATATTACATGCAGTGTTGCAAAACAAAGTAATTTGAAATTTTTGTTCGAATAAAATTTGATGCCAAAAGCAAGTATTTTTCTTATGATATGATGATGACAAATAATCATAGTAACAATTATGTTGTCTATCGAGATGTAATATTATACCCGAGATATTAAGAAACAAACAAGACACAAAAAACAACATTGTTAATAAAATGAATAAATCTTTGTTTCTTTTTGATGTTTTTATTTATATTTCTTTAAGTAAAAAACAAAAATAAAATATGTTCAACTACTGTGCGTAAAATGCCATTTTAAGTGAAAACTGCACTGTCACGCGTGAAAAAAGCATTTCATTCATACAATAAATTTTCCAAGAATTGGCGAAATTGCGGGTGTTGGTGGCCAATATGTCGTGGTATAGACGACTTTGTTGCGGCAAATATGGTCACTTGCCGCTGCCGTCAGGCGCTGTCAAAGTTGCATATAACACTAACACCACAACCAACTGTAGCCGCAGCACATCACATCAACAGCCGTCAAGCCAAGCAACTGTACGCAGTGCACAAGCGTAGCCAAAACACACAGTACCGTATCCAATCCAGTCCAGACCAGTTGTGTATCCATTTACGTCAAAATCAAGACGACAACTACATTATGTGGCAGTATTTAGTTCCTCCATAATTAGTCATATTTGCTTCTGCGACAACAACGTCTTTGAGACGACGACCGCAATGACGATTAACGAACTAACAGGCGGGCAGTGTGATCAGCCAACGAACAAAATTGTGAATGAGTTGTCTGTTAAGGCAACTAAGCCAAGTGCTAAAGTCCATGGGGACCGCCGCCTGTCGAACTGCTGTGCTGTACTTGCGAGCTTTGACTGCGTGCCAAATGTTTACAATTGCAGCACAATAACATGCCATTAAAAAAGCTTAAATTATTCTTTTGCGCGTTCTGTATATTTCTAGTTTTCACTTTCCTTTTAGAAATTTTGCTTTCTAACGTCGTCGTCACTCTCTCTTTATAGACACTCAACGGCCATTTTGCTCAATAGTGCAGTTACAGCGCGTGCAACAATGTCTCTTGCTTCCTCTTACGTTTTTGATTTAGTGTATTATTATTTCACTTTTTTAATTAGTTATGCGCGACCATAGGCAACAATCAAAGAAACAAACACACATACACAAGACAGACAAAGTGCAGAAGACCAGCACCATGCATTTCACTTACGTACGTACATATTTATGTATGCGAGTATTTGTCCAAAGTGCGAGTGTTAATTTTCGCTTATTTGTAATGCATTGCATGCGTCAAGGCGCTGTTTTCTTGTTGTTTCGCTGTTGTTGTAGTTGTTATTATTATTTTTGCTTTCTTATTGTGTTTTTGCTTTGTGCAGGTCAACGGCATTGGAAATTTTTAGTAACCTAAAAAATGAGTGTCAGTTCAGTTTTTATCTCTTTTCTGCTTTGGCTTTTTGTATGCCGTAAGTGTTTTGCATTAATGTTGTAGTTTTTGTTGACTACATATTTTAATGCATTTTCAATTTGTAACTAATGTGAGAGTTTGCTATGGCTCAAAGCCAAATAAAATATGGCATCCAATGCTGTTAGTTTTGTTTAGGTGACAGACGCACCTTCTTGGGTGGCGGATCATTCCGACTGTAAACAAAAGAAAAAGCGACTAGAAGGTAAGTGTAAGTGAATGTTAAATGCGAATAGACAAATAAACATGCAAATACGACAAACACAGTTGTTGTCTGTTATGTACGAGACTTCCAAATTCTGTAGGTGAAACGTCACAATAACAACAACAAGAACAAAGTAGCGAAAGTACAATTACTCATTTTGATTGATTTGATTTTCAGAATTGCTTTGATTAGTGATTAGGTGATTTCAAAGTAGCTTGTTTGTATAAAATTGTATGAAATAGCGCATCCGGGAAACACAAATTGATATTTTCGCATTTCATTTTGCTGGCGGAATGAAAGATTTTGTGAAAATAAGTTTAAGAAACATATTTAAGTTAGTATTATGGACTTAAACATGTATCCATAAACAAATTCTTTGCGCTGAAAATACAATAGTTGCACTGTAAACATTTCCGTATAAAAAGAGAGCGAATTGTTTGGTTGGCACTCCAAAAATTAAACAGTAATTTATTTAAGGAGTAAGACCTCTTCAACTTCAGTTATCAAATGCCAGGCCAGATTGGATAGATAAAATTGTTGTTTGCCGCAATTCAATTATACAGAACAACAAACCATGCTATCGAAATCAGCGAAGGAGAGGTAGTTTTTGTTGCAATAAATGGTATCTCAATAGGCCTAACCTGGCTTAAGTTTAATTTATATGCAAATAGAATGAACAAAATAGAAAGTAACACTAATTAGAAACTACCGGAAACTGCCTGTTGTGGGTGAAACTTGGTTTCTTTCTTTTGGCGCTGTGAAAAGCTTTGCGCAAAAGTAGTGTCCATTTAGGCAACCAAAACTAAAATAATAATACATTTACAACAAATATTGTGCACAGTCTGCGATAAACATACACAAAAAAAAAAAAAAAACAACAGTAAATTGTTTAAAGAAGTCAGCAATGTACAGATTTTGTGCGTGCTTTTTGATGACTTTTTTCGTGGGCATAACAGCGCCAATTTTCATAAAAGTGCCGCATCGCAACAAAAGCCATAACAAAAGTAAAACAAATAAACAGTAAAATTTGCATGCTCGAAACATAAATCGTTGCAAAATATTAAACAAGTCAGCAGCAACAGTTGAAATCAATAAATTCATTGTTGCCAGCAACAAAAACCACAATATGTACTAGCAACAACAACAGCAACCACACTTCGGCTACAGTCGGTGGCATTAGCAACACGTTTGTTGACATGCAAATGTTGCTGGTGTTTACTTTCAATAAGCAAGACAGAGATAGAGCCGCCATTGGACAACATTTCGGACCAAGGAGGACCTGATGGGATCCCCAAAGTCATCCAACTTTGCGTTAAAGAGCGCATCCAAGCAGCTCAGCAACATCAACGGCAACAACTAACCAAATGACCGACTGGCCATTTGTCTTTGCATCGATTTGTTTGCTGGTCATTTGGCCAGACAAGCAGGCAGACAACAACTACAAGTTGTTGCTAGTTTATGGCAATGTTGCCTGCAGCCGTTGTTGCTGTGATTAGTTGTTCGTGTGTTGTGTGCGGCTGCTGCAGCCGCATGTGCAATCACAAACAAAAACCAACTGAAAACAACGCCAAGAAGTGTAGGCGCGTGCAAGCGTGAATAAGTGTGATGGAGTGAGTGACTGAGTGAGCTGTGCGCGAAGCGTAAGATGCGTACAAGAGCAGCAGACCAGTCAAGTCAATGTCATCATGAGTATGTCTTTTTTTGTCTCAGTTTATTTATTATTGTGTTTACTGTCACGTTGCTGTTTTTGTTGTCTGGAGTTCATAGTTTTTATGATTTTATTTATTTTATGATTTGAAAATGCAAGAAGTTGGCATCGACTTCGGTTTTTGAATTGTGGTTAGTATTGAAAGTTGACAGCTGCTTAGAGGCACCTTTATCCTTTAGCCTACATATATCAAGCAAATTGAGTCTAAGAGAAATCAATTGTACTTTAATTCCTAACTCTTCGTCTCTAGTCCCTGCATCTAAACCTTCATACAATACAATAGTTTGTGCGTTGTCTTAATTCTCTCTTTAGATTTCTTTAATTTTTTTTTTTTATCCTTTCTCTAACCTAGAAAGCAATTGCATTGCAGTGCCTTCATCATACACAAAAACCAACTTATTCATCAAATATGGGTGAGAAAAGAACTGAATTATATCTTATTTTTATAATAGACACTATAAACACTCAATGGCAGTGTTGGGAACTTTTTAACAGACATTATTGAATTTTAATGTGTGAGAATCTTCTCAAAACTTTATAGTCTTTGCCTGAAGGAGAAGTCATTAAAAATAAGTACGCACATTATTAAAGAGAATATATTGACTTTCATTTTTGGCAGTCTAGTCACAACCGAAGCCAAAGCACAAAAGGCAAGCTTTGTTTCAGTTCTTTCAGCGTTAGCTCATCACAGAGCGTTGATGCCTTAGGAGCGCAGCAGAAGTTCATTGTTAAAGTCTTTCGTGTATTTTCATTCACAAAAAGTTCGTGTATGTCATTAATTGTTTTTCGCTAAGCTATGAATATTTTTAAATTAACACCTGAAAATAATTTCTTCTGACATTTGAGTGTTGGCAACTTGTCGATGTTGCGGTTGCTATTTTTTGATTTGTTTCTTTTTTTCGCTTCTTTGTGGCGCATGTCTTAACAAGTTTTTTATTTATGTCTTTTTAACAAATGTTTCCACACCCAAAACAATAAGTCAAACCCAAGCAAAAAAAAAAAAAAAAAACCGAAACAAGCAAATAAACTGACACAAAATCAGCAACATCCATAGCAGCAACAACAACAAACACACTGACCAACAAACAACATGATTGTCGTAAGCTTTTAACATATTTTTATGCATGTGTATTGCTCAAAGGAATTTTCGGGGTTTCTTTTTCTTTTTTTGTTTTTTTTTTTTATTATTGTTGTTGCTGTTATTACTTTGGTTTTACTGCCTAAGGTGCTTTTAACGCACTACATGCGGATGTGTACGACTGTGTCTGTCCGCGTGTCTAACTGGCTGTGCACGTATTTAATGCTGCCGCATTACCTACAACTGTCAATATGTCTAACGGTAAATGCTTGTATGGCCAATTCTATTGCATTTAAGCAAATTGCTGTTTTATTTTACTTACTTGTTTTTTTTTTATTTTATTATTTTGTTTTTGAAGTCTTACGTGCGAATTTCTACGATTTTTCTTTATGCTAATTGTTAGCAGCGAAAGCGAAAGTTTTTGTTAATTTATTTATTATGTGCCTCACTGCGTGTGTTGCTCGTTTAAGGAACCCCAGCAGAACCAATTAGCAGCGATGAGCAACAGAAGTTTAGCAACATTTTGCATGTTGCAGTGAAAAGTGAGTCTGAAAAAAAAACGAAAAAAATACACGACAAACAAAAGCAAAAACAACAAAGCGCTGTATGCGTGCAACGACAAACAGAGTGACGACAATAATAATAACGAAACAACAACAACATTGTCGTATGAGCGCACTCAACAACGCACGTACACACCTGACGCGCAACAAAAACAAAAACAAAAAACAACAACAAACAATCAAACAGCGCGAGTGGACAAACAACAACAGACCCGACGAAGCTGGTATCGCTGCCTGGTTTTGGCTCTTGCTGTTTTTGTTGCTATTGCCAATGTCCACGTACCACACAACGCTGCTGCTGCTGCTGGTGCTGGTGCTGCTGCTTCTGCTTCTGCTTCTGCTGCTATTGCTGTTGCTGCTGCCGATGTTGCTTAAACAGTTTCGATTCGATTTTGGCCGACGCGTTGCGTTGCCGAAGATGTTTGCGACAAGTTGTTGGTAATGCGAGGAAACAACGCGAAATCAGTTAACAAACGGACGCGCGTTGAAACGGATGCCTCGAACGGACACATAAAATAACGTCTCGCATAGTCGTCGGCTCTTACAGCTCGTAGGCATAAAAATCAAAACAAAATTGCGCGTACTACGAAACGAACTTCGTGGCTGTCATCGTTGTCGTCGTCGTCGTTGTTGTCGTTGTCGTCATCGTTCAAACAAAAAAAAAAATAAAAAAAACACAAAAAATGAACAAGCTAAAAGTGAAATTTTACTGAATGAAATGCTTGATTTGTGACAATAACAACAACAACAATAATAAAAAAAAAACACACTCCGACACACATAAACTACAAAGCGAGTGCAGTCAAACGCAAAAGGAAATGATCTAACTTACAGAAGCTCAGATTTCAATTGTCACAGGATAATTGCAATTATTATAAATCAAAGCACCTGACATTGCCTGAGAAGTGTTCAGATTGTGTTTGTGTTTGTTTTAAACAAGTGAACAAAATTGTAATAAAAAAAACGTTCGTGTCTTGACAGTTTATGGTAGGTTCGAAATTTGCAATTACGCTTGGATTAACAAATATTTCATCATCACATTATTGTGTGAAATAAATTTTGGTTTTAAAAATAAAAAAATCATTTTTTGTTTATTTTAACTAAATATAAATACAACAGGACATAAGCTTCTATTTTTTTTTAATATTAATTAATGTTTCAAAATCGCCATAATTCTTCAAAAGGCAATCACATAAATTATATAATAATATTTAAATAAAAATAACAGTTGTCGAAGTATGAAACCGCACAATTGAGTATTAAACTCTCCTGTTGTCGGAGGTTATCTTTTCAAGTTATAATTGCAGAAGTAGAGAAGTTTAGCGGATCTCTGTCACTCGTGAAGTTCCTTTCTTATAAAAAAAAACTTCTACTAAACAAATAAATTATTTTTTGGTTGCTAAATTTTCGTCCTAGATTCTATATGTTCAACAAAACGATCAACATTAGCTTTATGCATTGTGCCCAGAATATGTGTTTTGAATTCCGAAAAAAGTTTTCAAACCAACGAACATCGAGATTAACTGTGTTACTATAATAGAATATGAAAGAATTTACAGTATGTTTTACTTTTAGTCCTGACTCGCTTACAATAACAAATAATTGCTTAAAACTTCTATCGCTTTTGTTTAGATGTAATAAATGGTCTTGTTTAAATATATTCAAAGAAATCCTCTCAATACACTGTTTTCAATAATCATCAGGTCGCTGCAACCTTTTAAACTATATGTAAGATTATCATCATTTTCTATATTGTTTTGCGATAGAATTCACAAATTCCTTAGTAATTGCTTTTTTCTTATTTTGATAAGCTTTATTTAGTCTCTAAGCAACAGGAGCAGCGCTACATATTCAAATTTTTACATAGACGCTTGGTAAAAAATTGTTTTCATTTGGTGAATGTCTTTAAGAAATGATGAATGATATAATAAGCGACTTCCGGCCTATTGTCGCAAAGAACAACATTACCCACAAAAAAAGGGTTTGCATTCTTTTCAAACACGGGTATTAAACCGCAATTTAATTTTTCCATAAGCAAGTTTAAGACTTACGCAAGCATAAATTTTACGGGGGGAAAAAAAGGCAAAGAAAACCCAAACGTAAACACTAAAACCCATTTTATTTTGAAGAAAAACTATTATTGCATACGTCATGTGTCGCAGAACTGGAAAGCGCATTTGTTGCAAAGTTAAAGCAAAAAAAAAAATAAAAATAAAAAAAAATATTGGCAAAAAACATCAAGCCGAGGTCGAAAAAAAAAATAACAACGGCAATAATAACAACAGCCGCAGGCATTCACCTGTCAACAATTTCACTTCAGCTCGAAGTCACTGAAAACTCTAAGCGTGCCTAATTCAAAGTATTAGCGTCACCACAGCACAGCACAGCACAGCACACCGCAACGCAACGTAACTGCTGCGGCTTCTATAGCTCCTGCTTTTGTTGTTGTGGCTGCTGTTTGCTTGGCGCAGCTTCTGAGTGTACGTACGTACATCACTCATACGCCGGGTGACATTCAACAATGCCAAACACTTTGCGACGATTTAACTATTTATCTTTCACTTAAAGTGAAGATGACATTCTTTAAATGAAATTAACTGACGAACACTGAGCAAGTACACACACTCACACACACACACACACACAATTACACACCCTGCACACCGCCCAACGCTACACTGCGGCTGCTGCTGCTACTGCTGATGTTATGGTTGTTGTTGTTGTTGCAATAGTGTCTGCTGCTGCTGCAATTAGTATTTGTCTTTGGCTAATACGCTGCCATGTTGGCATGCATTCGGCTGAGTTTTGTTTTTTGCTTTTCTGATTGCTTTTGTCTTTCTTTGCCGCCCAAGCATTGTCATTGGCGTCGTCATCGTGCTATTGCTTTTTGTTACTATTTACGTAAAAAAAAAAAAAAAAAAAAAAAAAAAAAAAAAAAACACATCTTTTGTTTTGTTGCTTTTGCTTTCATAGTCATGCAGAAAACTGTCGCTGGCATGAGTTTGCGTAGATTGTTTTTTATTTTGTCGCACGATTCTTCACGTTTTTGTTGTTATTATTGTTATTGTTGTTGTGTGCACGTTCGCGCATTTGTGCATTTAACTGTCGGTTTATTATAGCATTTGTCTTTTTCTACAGTGGTTACATTAGAGTTTTGTCAGTATTGTACCTTGACTTTGACTTTAAGCATACAAAAAACTTGCTGTATGGTTTTTTGTTTAAATGTACAATAAACAAAAGAAAAAATCATTACCAGTGTCAAGCGATTAAGTGACTTTTAGGAAGAAATAGGTTTTTATTTTTATAACTCACAAATAGTTTTTATAAATGAAAGATTGAGACAACAAACTCGATGCAATTTTTTATATTATTGTAACAATAAAAACAATTGAAAAAATCAATGTTAGTGTCAAATCATAAGGTAAAAAGGCTAAATGCAAAAGAAACTTCTTATAATGTATTTTACATGCCTAACATACGTACAGCACCACATACATAAAAGATTTGAACAACAAACTTGCCTATAATTTTTATTTTTTTTTTTTTCAATAAAAGAAACATTACCAAAGTTTTTCTTATGTAAACAAAGAGCAACAAGTGTAAAGTCTAAGATTTCTTTATAGTTTTATACTTTAAATAAATTTTTATATTTATTAACATTTGTGAGTGTAGTAAAAAAGACTGAAGCAAAGTTGTTGTTATGAATATTTTATAACTAAAAATGTCGGTGCTTATGCAAAGACCTTAAAAGAGATGGTAGCAATCACTTGTAAGGAAAACCTTTTTATAAGATATAAATCACGGATATTAACTTTTACATATACAAAAGACTTAGACAACGAACTTCCAAAGTATTTTTTAACATTGAATTAATGAATAAAAAACATTGTTAATGCCAATTAAAAAAAATTTTGATAAAAAAAACCATTGCTAAAGTCAAGGTGTTAGATAGAAACTCTTAAGTAAAGAGGAATTAATAATAATGATTTTCCATGTTCAATAAAAATAAACTTGCTACTTTGCTGCCAAAGTCTCTGTACGCCAAGCCATAACTTATGCACACATTTATTTAACTGCATCTGCTTATTAAGTTGGCAACAAACTTGCAATGGGTTAACTGAAACCAAAAAAAAAAAAAAACAAAAAACAAAAAAATCGCTTTTAACGCATAATTTCATTCTTGCTTTCGCGGCGTCTCCCAACAGGCGTAGACAGAAGTAAGAGTCAGGTATGCTGCGTATGACAACTTCATTTAAAATTTATTACGATATCGCATGCATGCATGGCATGCACACACACGCACCGCCGACGATCGCCGACTGCCAAGTGATGCCAGTTGCCGCACAAGCGTGCGACCGCGCATAAAGTTCAAAACGAGGGAAACGCAAACATGTTGCTGCTTGTGCTGCTGCTGCTGCCTATGCGTTAAATTGGTTGTTGCATTTGTTGTTGCAGCTCGCACTCGCTGCACCGCGTCTACATTTAAATGTTGTGTGCTTTTCACGACGCATGTGTGGTCGCACTTGGCTGATATGCTGAACACCACGCATAACATACTGCCTTGGCCGCTTCCTTGTCTGTGCACATGCCTTTCGCACAGCGTGCCTGTGTTGCCCTTCTCTTTGACTTGTGCATAAGTGTGAGTGTGCATGTGCTTTTTGTTATTATATATTTCGCGTTTATTGTAATTTACTTTTCTTTGCAATGCCGACTCATGCATAAATATTTTTATTTTTTTTTTGATTTTTTGGCGCCTATGTCCTTAGGGGAGTTAATTATTTCGTTTGCGTTGAAAGTGAAATTCCATGCATGTCACTCTTCGTGCTGCATTATTTGCTGTGCTTCGCGGGCGCACGTGCTTTGTGGCAAGCATCTGTTGCCGTTGTCTAACATGTAATTAAAGTCATTTGAAGTCATAAAAGTAATGATCATTATGCAGATTTATCATGTGGCCAATCTTTTATTGCCTCACTTTGTTATAATAAGACGTGTTTACCACATTTTAACCTGCTGCAGGCCATTAGCCATTGACGTAATTTTATACAATTTAACTATTTAACACTTGGCTTACATTGTGACTTGTGACGTTTTGCATAAGCGTCGCGTAACACTTTTAATGCGGCTTTAAATAAGCTCTCAAACGCGGTAGGCAGCACGTGCTAGCGTCGCCATAAACATTTAAGTGTGTCCAATAAAAATTACATTGTTATGATCTAAATGTAATTTTCTTGCGTAAATATTTTGTTTATTTGTTTAATGCAGAAGATAAAGCGATTCTCGACCACGGATTTCAGATGTTTTCCCTTCACAATTCTATGGCACTTTGGTCAATGAATGCTTTCAAATTTAAATAAATAATAAATTGGTTTAATATAATAGTTCAATAATTCAATCTAGGCAGAAAAGTCGCTCCTTCTGGACCTTTGCCTTTTGCAGTTACGTTAGGCAGACTTGGATTATAGAACAGTAAATTAAAAGATCGACTCATGGCCAACATTATTCGTTAACGAACAGCGAGTGCTGGCTGGCGGGATCTTTTGCTGTATATACAAGTTCTCATTGCGAATAGGATCGGAATTTCAAATTTTTCTATAGATTTATTCAGTACATTAGTTAGGTTTCTTTTTTTAAATCTATTTTTAGAAAACAAATAAAAAACTGCTTCTTTAATTTAAAATATTAGAAGAAACATGTATAATTATTTAACGCTTAACCGGAACATAAATAATTGCTGTCCTCACAAGTTCGTTGTCTGAGTCTTTTGTTTTAGGCTTACCGAAAGCAAGCGAAATACCCATTTTTGCAATTTAGATAAACGCAAATGACTGTTTAATATATTTCAGTAAAAAGCACAAAAAAAAAAGAAAACGACGACAAATAAGGCCAATCATCCTGAGTGTGTGTGTGTGTGTGTGTGTGAGTGCGAAGGCACATTAAACTATCAAAGCATAACAAATAATAATTTGATTGAAAGATTTGCTTTTTCTCAATGTATTTTTTGTTTGTTTTCATTTGCCATATTGTATCTCTTTGACGCATGCGACGACAATCATTAGCATAATAATTTATGTACATACATATTTGCAGATACCCCGACAGCGCAATGATGCTTACCGATCGCAACTTGTACGCTTTTGTTACGTTATGCTGCAGTCTGTGCATTGGGCGCAGCATGGCAGCCGCCACGGCGATTGCAGAAGTTTTGGCCGTGCCAGCGCAGAGCGTGCAGACGACGGCCACAGCGGCAGCAGCAGCAACACAACAGGATGAAGTGAATGCATTGCCAGATGCGGCAACAGGTAAGCGCAACGCACGGTTGCTTGACGATTGGCTGGTCCTAGCGAGCAACGAACCCACAGCGCGGTGACTTGATTTAAAGACATGCTGCGCAAATCATAAGCGAAATGCCGCAATAATTGACACGAACACCGCATGTTAACGTGTCGCCTGTTTTTATTTTTTTTTTTTTTTTTTAATTATTTTTTATTATTGTGTTATTTTAGTTTTAGTGTTTTTTTTCGCATTTGTCTTTTCTAAAATTTTAATGGCGTGCATTAGGAGATCAAACAATTTTAACGCAATCATGCGCGATATTTTAATGTGCAAACATTTCGCGCCAACATGGCTGCAAAAATTTCAGAAAAACAACAAAAACCAAAAAAGCAAATAAAAGCAGAAAAATGAAAGTGAAAATGTCTTTTGGTCAGGCGCAATTATGCAAGGATCGCACACGGTGAGCTGGCGAATGTTTGACGATTGGTTTTAGTGGCGCATGAAAATCGTTATAGTTTTACAACAATTTAAATAACAAACTGCAACAACAACAACAACAACAGCAGCAGCAATAGCAACACAAACAGCAGCCACAGCAGCAACCACAAATGCACGTAATCAACATTTTTTTGCGTCTGCGTTTGCGTCTGCCATCGCCGAAGCCATCGACACTGGCATCACTGTCGCCTGTGCCGCCACGCTCAGCCGTCATCAGCAGCTCGCATATGAGTTAGCCGCGCATTGTAGCGTTAAATAGCCATTTGCCATTTTGGCCACTGGAAACGTCACGAAAGCTGCGAGCGTGCACGCGCCTGCATTTTGATTGATCATGATGCATGTTTCCGTTGCTGAAATCCGTTTGCAATGTTTCCTTTAGCTTACTTTGGTTTTTTTTTGTTTTTTGTTTTCTGCTTCTTGCATTTTGCATTTGATGATTTGTGCATTACTCTGCAGTCACCAGCGCAGCCGAAAAAAATCATATGGAAAGCGATTTGTCAGGTTTTAGCCAATAATTTATCAGACAACGAAGTTGTGGCGGCGGCTGCTGCTGCTGTTGCTGCTGCACTTTGAGTGTTTACTGTAACCACAAGCATGACGTTGACCAGTCAATCAGGCATTGCGCCTGCGCAGCCATTCGGCTCAATCGCGCGCGCAGATTCGTTTCCACAATGCGGATAATGATTTTTCGTGTGGTCTTTGCTTGGTTTTTTTTTTTTTTTTTTTTTTTGTATTTCACTTCAATGCCAAGTTCAAGTTTAAATTATTCAATTGCACAAGGCCAAGAGCGTGGTTTGCCTTTATGCAAAATAACAAAAATTATTATTATTATTATTGTTTCGCTTATTTGGACAAAGCAAAATCTGCCAACATCAATAACATTTGCCTAAATGCGACAAAACCCTTGGGACTTGGTTTAGCCTTTTATTTCTTTTGAAGCTTAGGCACTCGTCTGTGTCGATTTAATAATTTTCTTTTTTGCCGTAGCAAAAAATCACATCGGGTCAAGGCAGGTCGGTGAAATTTCGCGAACTTTTTCAGTTTAAAAAATCAGTAATCCCATTTTAGGCTGAATTGTATGCTGTACACGAAGCGTTTTGCATTGTGCAAATTCAAGTGACTTAACTTGTAAGTCAAGTTTATTTTCTTTACTAATTGTCGAAAATCTCATTTAAGTTCATCATAGACACCATTTTGATCATTTAAAAATATTTTTTAGTTTTCTTTTTGTTTTCATTTATTTATTTATTTATACAGAATGTTAATTTTGCAACATCCTTTTTCCTTTGGTCTCAATTGCCTGCTTCAATTTTTGCCAATCCGAGGTGTAGTTAATATTCTAATTAATGTCGTTTGCTTTCGAAAAACATTCCATTGATTTACTCAGAATGTGTTCATTTTAAGCAAATTTTTGTCTTGGGGATAAAATGCGAAGAAGTCAATTTTCAAATTGTTTTCAAATTTAAATTTTATATATATATATATATATTATACATATATATATATATTCTCAAAGAGTATCAAAACGCAATATATAGACATTTTAAAAATAACAAAAATAGTAATCCTATAAAATTATTAAATTTAGATTCCTATTGTTTGTAGTAAGATTAATTGATTATTTGATATTCTTTATACAATACGTTCGTGTCTGTCTTAGGCTTTCGGTTACTTAAACATTGTACCGCAAAAATTCAATCAGCCATCAGTGTAAATGACTTTAATTGCAGTGGGCGATTCATAATCAAACATAGTATGCACTGCCCCGCCCCCCTTTTTGTAATATTGACAAGCAATGCATAATTTTCAAGTAACTGCTTGGAACGAAAAATTAAACAGGATTATTAAAAGCGCTTTATGCCAAACTATTCACATAAGCAAGTAGCCAACACTTACGTCGCCTAATTACACACAGCCAAGTCTAAATGAAGCGAGTAAACGTGCGTTTAGCCAAGACACACCAAAGCAGGAAAAAGACAAAACGTCGGCGCCACTGCCTGAGCTCAGGTTACCGCAAGTGGCTAAGTGAGCTGCTAAACAAAATCATGAGTGCAAACGCAATTGTACGGCATTAAAATCAATTTATGCGCGCAGTCCAACCGAATGTCTGTGGGCTGTGCAGCGTGGCAGCGAATCGTCGGCAGAGCGCCGGGCAGCGGCACAGGCAAAGCCTACACACATGACTGCGTCAGTAAATGAGTGAGTGGCAGGCAGGCCGGCTGGCAGACAGGCAGACAGACAAACGCAACGATTTGAAGTTGACTTTGCCATGGCGAGGGTTGCTGCGGCGTCTGCGACGACTGTGCTTTAGAAATAGTGTAGCGCCGCCAAGTATTGCTGGCAGCAGCGAAAACATTTGTTAACACTTTAACGAGTTATGATTCTGTGATTAAGCCAGACGCAGAGCCAATGTGCGCAGGCTGTCTTCATTACTTTTATGTGCAGGATGCATATGCATTGCTTCTGGCGTTGTCTGCCATGTTGTTGCAATTAACAACAACACCCAACACCGTTGTAATTAAATTTTTAATTTCTTTTCACTCATATCTTTTCATTGCAGTGCGCGCGTTCAGTCCACGCATGGACTACAACAACGAGTGGCGGCCATTGGGGCACGGGGATCCGTTGAAAAATGATCCCACCTACGATTACAGTCCACCGGCACTCGAACGTGTGCGCTACTGGGCAGAGAATAGCAGCAACAGCAGCAATGCGGAACCGAAGCAGCCCAACGTTGCACAAGAAGCGCTGAGGAATAAAACCAAAAGCGAAGTGCTGCTGTTGGGCGTGAGCAGCGAACGCCTGCGTGGCAAACAGGCGGCACACCCACAGCTGTCGCCAAGCAATACGCGAGTCTATGAGTCGCCGTTGCTGCAGCCGAAGTACACGACCATACGACGCAGCTACTATGCGCAGCAGCAGCATATGCCGCACACGCATCTCATGCCGCCACCCATGCAGCAACTGCAGCAGCAGCAGCAAATGTTGCTGAAGCACATGGCCACCAGTGGCGACTATAGACAACACATGTCGCCTGGCAGCGGCAGCAGCAGCAGCAGCAGCAGCGGCAGTGGGGGTGGCAGCAGCAGCGTCAGTTATATGGCACCCACATCCACGGCACATATGCAGCAAATGTTTGCCTCACATGCCAAGCCGCAGCATCACTACTCCTCGGCGCCTTGGCTGCACACGAGCACCACGAGCACCACACATCCGGCGTATAGCATGTCCACGCATGCCTACGATGTGCCTCCGCAGGCCTCCATGCAGCATTACAACTTCGTGCGTCCGGTGTCGAGTGTGACAACGACACAGAGTCACGTCTATGCGCCGAATGCCATACACACACAGTCGGGTGTCAAGCAGAGCACTGCGCCGCGTAAGCCCTGGCTGCATGAGTTGCTGCGCAAGGAGGTGGTCAAGCCGCCAACGAAGTCCACAATAGTCAGCACTATCAAGTATGTCACCACCAAGGGTGGCAGCAACATCGGCAGCAGCATTGGCAGCAGCTCAAGGCCGTACTATGAGCAAAGACCCATCAGCACGACTTATGCACCGTTGAGCTACACGCCCATCAGCTTTGTCAGCGGACCACCAACAGTGGCCACATACACAAGCAGCACAACAACAAAAGCAACAACGACTAGCAAACCAGCAACAGCAACAACAATCATCAGCAGCACAACAGCGCAGCCATACAATGGCATCTACATCACACCCACACCCACACCCATGCCCGCACCTCACAATCCCGTGTACACGCTCAGCACAAGCGATGAAGGTTTTCAGCCCATGCACATGCACGCCAGCAGCACCTATGCGCCGCCAGCTGCCTCGTCTACCATAAGCAACCGCCTGCTCATACCCACTATGAGCAATCTGGCGCAACGACCCACCGTGGCGCCCATTGAGCTGACAACAGATGCGCTCTTCAAGCACTACAAGCAGCCGAAGAAGCCTCTGCTGGGACCCATGTATCTCATAATTGAGGGGCACTCGAAGGTGAAGACCTATGGGCAGAATGAATTGGATCCGCATCAGCCGAAAATTGTGCCTATCATACCGAAGCGTGAGCCAATTGTAAGAGTAGCCGATCCGAGTGAGAGACATCGCGGCACCGTGGAAACATTCCAAGTGAAACATTTGCATACGACGAGCACAACGCCAATGCCCAAGACGACCACAACTACAACAACAACAACTACAAAGCCTACAACTACTGTAACAACAACAACAATGAAGCCTGCAACAACAACAACAACAGCAAAGACAACGACAACAACTAACAGCATTAAGCCAGTCACAGCCAAGTTGACAAACGCGCCCACAACGTCTGCATCGGTGGCTAATGCGCCGCCAGCCACACCGTCGCCGCCCACTGGCATGCAAGACCTGCTCAGTTTGCTTGACTTCTTTGCCGATGACAGCGAAGCCATCGACACAAAACCGGCAACCCGCAATACAACTTCAACGCTACTGAAACCGGTCAAAGTGGCCGACACTGACACAGTCTCAGTCCCAGCCCCGACCACTTCGGCGTCCAGCACAAAGCTGTCTGCCATGCCGTCTGCCAAGCCAACGTATGCGTCGCAAGAGCCAGAGCCCCGCATTGGCAGCCACGGTGACACAATTGTCAGTCTACTCGACGATGTGGCCGACGAGGCTGAGCTGGAGTCAGAGTTCACAACCACTGAACTGCCACCGCGTGGCATAAGGCAAATCTTTGACTACGATCAGTTGCCCGAATCGCGCCTCAAGGAGCTGGCATTGGCTGATGATGCTGCCGAGTACGATTATGAAGCCATGGAGGATGATGAAGTGGAACCGGAGGAGCAAATGATGGACACTTCCACTGAACGCGCTGAGACGCACAAACTACGCAAGCGCATCGACAACGACAGCATGGCTGTCGACGATGCTTCAATTAGGCAATCTGATGGGGACGATGCCGAGGAGAGTAACGAATTCGAGGAGTTCGAGGATGAGTTGGCGGCGAATCTCGACACGTAGTTAGTTTTTTTTGCTACTTTTCTTTTTTCGACGATGTTGATGTTGATGTTGATGTGTTTTCATAGCAATTGGATTTTCGCCGTTTGCGAGCTCTTAAAGATTAGGTTAGATAGATTAACCCCATCGGGTGACCATAGTGCTTACGCTACGTAAGTTACGCTCACACACCACACCAACACGGTTACCAACGCCATCTATGTAAACAAACAAAAACCAGGGTTGTCAGCATATCAAACCCAATTGCTTCGCCATCGACAGTAGGGAATTTGTATGAGAAGCTATGATACCCAAAATTTGCAAGCAGGTTTTTGCGTTGTTCAGTACTGCTTTAGTAGTTCTATCTCACTCTCACGCATGTGTTATTTAGGAAGTCGTCGTTGTTGTTTTTTTATACCAAATCTTTTCTTATATATGCAAAGTAAAATTTATGCGCTAATTTACAAATGTAAATACATACTCTGCAGCTTTATTTGTAATAAATTACGAGAACTATTTTTTATTTTATTTTATTATTTATTTTATTTTTAATCTACTGTATCTTAATTTGTTTAATTTGATTTAAATAACGAGCAAATGTGCACACGCTTTAAGTTATATTTTCTTTTTAAGTTAATTTGCGCACAATTGTCTTGTGCTGTTTTTACTTTGTTTAGTTTTAAGCGTATTTGCGTAATTTGTGTAATAAAGTAGTTTTGTAAAAAAAGATAATATATTTTTTATTTTTATACCCTGTACCACAAATCTAGACATGTCCGTCTGTCTGTATGAATGCACGGATCTCGGATAAGGTTACACCTACAACCACCAAATTTGGCGAAGACTCTTTTAATCCATAGGCACAATGAGTTTATTTTATTTGTTCGCTGTTTACCCAACACATATAGCTAGCTACCTTAGGAAAGATCGGCCGAAAAATCGCATTTACTACCAAAAGCCCTTTGTTTTTCAAAACATCGTTACCAAAATTCGGATTTAATAGTTCTATATACAATATATCTATATTATTTGAAATTTAAGCAAAAACTTGAAAGTGTCTTAAGGCCGATTTTGTCATTAGCTGCGCCAGTTTGGCAGCCACATAAAAAATGTCATGGAGCAGAGAATATAGGGATATAAGAAGACGCATCTCGTACAAACATAATTTCTTATCCGAATGACAAAATCAGGCAGCGGCGGTCTGCGTGTAGTTGAGGACAAACTCTATATTCTCTACATGGAGTCACTCCTTCCGTCCATGACTCTAATGCAGCGCCCTCTTTTGACAAGTACCAAAGTAATTCATTACACAGCCAATTCACAGCATTGGTAATGAGATCGACAAGCCTAAAAAAGCTTGCTCATGTGTTCGCAATAAAATATCAGCAGCAGAAGAAAAGCAAAGAATATAAAAATATATATGTAAATGTATATATATTTATATTTATGTATTGTTATATCTGTATATTCTCTGATAAAAGTGAATATAATTTAATAATGCAATAACACAAACATATTGTTACAAAATTATTATTAAATTATGGAAAAATTCATTCAACATCTTCAATATTTAAGCATTCCTAGATGGGTAGGCTTTCTATCATTTTTATTCTTTGATATAGAAATTCAGAAAATGTAAAAATTTTAATTAAAATTTTTTACAGAATTGCACATTTTAACAATGTACAGATCTCAACTAAATAAAACAGAAAATTAAATATGATCAATATGATTCGATTCTCTTTCTGCCCCGATGATTTGAGTCAATACCCTTCCTTCTACATGAGTTTCTTAAATTAGTAGGGAGATTTGATATAAACCAAAATACAACCAAACTTCTATTACGAATAAAATAAGAATAATGTATCTACAGATTCAGGTTTAAGATATGAAATTTAACGGTCAATGCCAAAATAATGTGGCCTATAAAATTACAAACAAAGTCTTTTGCATAATGTAAATTCATAGGAAAATACATCTGTGAAGTACCATTTTCTAATTGAAAATTCTTCAATAAGTAGAGCCACCAAATGCAAACAAAAGCTTGGAAACATGCAAAGCTTGGTTCGCAAAGATCAGTTCGATAACATCAAGAAATCTGAAATCATGGAACGCCTCTCGCTGCGCAACGTTGAGCTCCGACCGACTGAAAATCAACACGAAGCACGAAGAGCGACAAAGCCAAAACGCAAATAAAGTTAATGTCAAAATCGAAATAGCGACCGGCAGCCAGCTTTCAATGTTCTCTTTTGCACACGATTCTTCGCCTTTCTTCTGTCTTTCTTCTCTCAACTGCTACTGATAGCGCATATCAGTAATATAACAACACTCCGACTACTACACGTTGCGCCAAGTGGCAAGAGAACAGCGCAGATCAGATCAACTCCTTGTATGCGAGGTTGTTGCGCTCATTTTGCGTACGCTTTCATTCAGTCACTTCCAGCGCGTTGATCGGCGACGACGTCGATTTGGTGGTGTAGTCGTTTATCGTTTTTCCAGAATTCTTCTGCTGCACCAACTTTGCACATTTTTAATTGGCTTTTACGTGCACACAAACCGTGTGCGGTGGGAAAAAACCGCAATAGAAAATCGTAACCTACAGCAACAATAGCAACAACAACACAATAAGTATGATTGTGCAGTTTCATTTCTAAATGGGATCTTGCTTGCTTTTCTCTTGATTTTGTGTATGCGTTATTTGACATTTTTCTTTTGTTTGCTCATTGAAAATCGCGCCTGTCTGTGTTTCCCAAATATTTTAATGTGCGGGTGTAAATCTTGCATTTACCAAAAAAACAATTGTCAAATGTAAATAAAACAAAATTGAAAAAAAAAATTTATAAAATTAAATAAAATTCAATAACAACAAAATAATAATAATAAAATTAAATAAAATAGAATACAATAAATAAATTAGCAAAGTTAAAGACTGTGTCGCAGTTAGTTAATGAAGTCAAAGTTTATTTCCGTTAAAATAACGGCAATGGAAAAAAAAACGAACTGTGCCTTTGCACTTTGTACCTCGCGCATTGCCGCTCATGTCTACATGCAAAGATGTTTGTCAATGCAGTAGAACAAATTTCAATGTACAAAGAAAACAACGTGTGTGTCAGCTTGCTGAGTTAGCATCGTGGTGGTAATTTCCACTAATAAAGAAAATGCTGTTCTGAAATGTGAAAATGTGCTTCTGAGCTAACTGCTGGTCATATAGTTGATAACCTTAAATACCCGCGTAATTTTGAGAGTGAAAAAATAAATTTTACTTCGAAATAGCGTAAAACAAAACTTAAACTGTAGCACTTAAGGCAACTTATCGTTACAAATGCGTCAGATACAACGCTATATACATATCGTATGCAAGTACGTGTCCGCATGTGCACTGTAAAAGAATTAATCACTTTACAAGGCATATCACTTTTATGACTCAGAAGTAAATGACAAAAAATTAGCAGTTTGACTTCATCAATAAGCATTAACTAATAGCAAAGCATGTGTGGAAAATGAATTACCAGAAAAAGCCCATGAAACATGTAAACTTGAACAATCAAAAACATCGAGAACAGACACCGTGACAAACAAAAATAACAAAAACAAATAAGTTTCAGCAAAAAATAGCATTTGAAAGACAAACAAAAGTATAACAAAACAGAAGCAAAAAAGAGAGAGTGCCGCGACGCGATCGTTGCATAGAAATACCGGTTTGCGCAAAAATTTTAATAAATATAGGCACATGTATACGTACAAGTGCGCAAAACAGAAACAGCAAACAAACAAAAAATTAGCAAAAAAAAAAAAAAAAGCATCAAAACACGCTTCGCTGCGTATTAAATCGGCAGTATATCGATATTATAATAATCTTATGTGAATATATATGTCTACTACCAAAAGGAAGCGCAAGAATAATAATAAAAAAAAGACAAAAGTCAACATTAAGTTTATCAGTAACAAGTCAGACAGTAATTTCTATAGACTGATAACAGCAATCGAATGAACATGCACACACTCGTATAAACAGTATCACATAAAAAATAAAAATGAAATGAATTTAAAACAGAAACGACACATGCAACACATGTGTTGTGACACTGCCGCCAAGCATTTACAATGTAAACAATGGCACTTAACCGGCTAGTGAAGCAACATCCAACGGCGCCAAAATGAAAGTGCAAGCGAAACGGCAATAGTGCAAGAGGCGAGCAAACCTTCACCGCCGGCAGCACCTGACGCACATGTTTGCAACGCTTATCATTGCTGAATTTTCTTTTTGTATATAATGTATATGCATGTATAATTACCTAATAAAAGCAAATGCGAAACGTAAAGCGAATAATAAAATGTATATCAATAAAACAGTACATTGACTATTGATTGTTTGATTGATAAGCAGGCTGCCATTTAGCACAATTCGACAAGTTGACCTCGAACAAGGTGCTGCAACAACAAAAACGAATGTTAAATTTTATTAATTAACAAATGCTTTTGGGAGAATTTTTAGGATTTTTTTTTGTTCATGCTTGAAATTATTGACCTAAATAAAATATTGTATCGCCAAAACAAAACTGACCTACTTCGATTCTGTGCGCAAGAAAAACAAATTAAAAATAAAACAAAAAAAAAAAATTTAAGTAAATAAACTACATGCATTAAATGTAATTAATTTTTATGCAGCTGATGCTACGCATAATAATGCATGTAAAATTTATTATATAAAAATCAACATGAGCAGCGTTTTTGTGGAAGTATGTATAATTTTGTGTAGCAAAAAAAAAATGCCCTTGAACAAAGCCAAGGTTCAATAAACGAAAACCACAAAAAACGGCAGACGCTGACAATTGGACGGACATGAACATGATCGACGCATTAAAAGTGCAAACAGGAGTCGGAGCACGCATGCTGTGGTTCAGCTGTGAATGACTTCGCATGTGGTTTTGCACAACGACTGCAGCAGGCATGACTGCAGACTTCTTTCCTCTCTGTTCTTTTTTGCTATACATTATTTAATATGGATATATACAATTTTTATTTTTCTGTCTGTTCGCAGTTCATTGCTCGCATCTGTTTATAATGCTGTATGCATTATGCATAGCATAATACAATAATGGCATTTTTTAGCACATTCTAAAATTCGACAAAGAAATATAAACAAAAACAAGAACAAAGAAATAACAACAAACGACCGTTACGCTAAGGAAATAAACCAATTCGCGTTAAAAAAAAAAAAAAAAACAAGGCGTAGCAGGCAAAGAAAAAAATGCGCAACATTTGATCTGAACATTTTCACTAAACCGTATTCTGTAAACAAAATTAGCATTTGAACTAAAAATAAAATAGTTTTGTAGGTCACACTATTCCACACACTGCGCGATATGCCAATAGTTACATATGACACACAGTAAACGCAACGTCATCGTGACATTTCTCACCTTGGGCGCAACTTGAGCGGCTTTTTGCAACAAGTAAATCGAGGCACAAATTGTAAGCTTTGTGTTTTGTAGTTATGCATTGCTTAAAAAGTTGACAAGCATTTTTTTTTTTTATTGTTAGTTAGTAGATGATAACTGCACTTATGCAATTTAGATTAATAAATAATTTAATTTATCCACGTATTCAGTATTGTGTATTGAATATGTTCGTGTGATATGAGCATTTAACCCGATTCAATGTTAAACAACTTTGGAAATCGAGCCGGTTGGGCATTATGAAATGAAACTTTTCAAGATTCCTTCGGATAAAAATATTTGTCTGCTAGAGTCCTATTATTTCAATAATAGATTTTTTAATATCCAAATTCAGTTTTATCGATCCTATAGTGCAATACAATATACAACTTCGATAAGACAATTATATTTGTCATTATTATCACCGCATTAAAAATGATCTGATCTTCATTAAGCGTGTGAAACTATGATAACTGAAAGAAAAGAAACAAAGACAAACTGTAATTTAACACCAGCTTAACGACAGCAACTCTAAGTCAGTAATAATCATTGTGTTGCGGAATACCCAACCTTAAATACCTGAACCTTGCTGTGGCCACACAAGCCAGTCTTATCACAACGGTCCGTTCAGTGTACAATAACATGGTATTATTGTATTATAAAAAAAATCCTGTTATCAACCACTTAGCAACGTAAGTATGTATGTTGCTTCTGCTAAACATGCATGCCGCACCTATGTGTATCATTATCAGCTAGGATCGATACGCAATGCTTGCAACAAAACTATGTCTAGACAGGCCACATTTAGGCAATATTTAATCGTACCAAATTCTTTGATATCTACAAAGCGACATATCCTACATAAAATTTTGTTTCACGCAAAGTGATCTGAGCTAAGTACGGATTTTATATAAATTAAAATAAATGTTGGAACCTCGTTTGCGTTTAAAACGATCATTAAATACAATAATTGAGCTCCATTAGAAGTGACTTTGAGCGAAACTGGTTTGCCAGATTAAAGCAAAAATCACGCAAAAAAAAGTACGTAGCTGCTGCTGCTTTGTAGTCAAACGTTGGCGTGGCTGTATAGTATTTAATTTTACTTTTGTTTAACTTTAAAACAACGAAGTGTGTTATGATTGGCTAAAGGTCAGTGTGTGGGGAAGGCTCATAAAATTGTAAACTAGTGACTTTTCGGGTTTAACTGCTGGCGATAAACGCAAACAATGCGCAATAGCAATTGTAGGCACCGATATGGGCTAATGATTGCCTTAGAATACTTGTTGTACGCTTATATAAGACATTAAATAAAAATTTAAAACAAAAATGGAATAATTTAACAATCTTGCTGGGGTCTTATCGCCTGAGCGATTTATAGCGCTTGGGCGTGCACACAAATTGCAGTTGTCCAAAAATACTTTAGATAAGATAAAGAACACTCAAGTGGCACACATAAGCGAAAGCGAAGAAACCGATCAAGTGAATACCTAACCGATAATGTTTATTGACCTATACGGCTTCCCCTTTACAGCTAAGTTAAGCGGCGAGGAGAAAAAGCAAACAAAATGACCACAAAAGAGGAAAAACAGCCTAAGCACCCCAAGGAGTCAACAGCAGATCATAAGACTTTTAGCAATGGCGTGGCTGGAGTTGGAGCTGGCATTATCAAACGCTTACAACGTTCCGCATCTGCAACGGAACAAAATCTGTTTGGTTTACGCAATCGCAAATCCACACAGAATCTCTTCGATCAACATGGACAGCCCATAGATCTGCGGCAGTATCGCAAAGTGCTCGATCGTGATGAGAACGACAATGGCATGGCCGAGAAGAAGGCGCGCCACAGACGCACGCAGAGTGTTACACGCGCTGAGGAGATAACCACAAAGGAGCAGAAACAACGTAATGCACAACCGGACAAACCGTAAGTAGCGGACTCGCCTACAGCGTAAAGATTTTAACTCAAACTTATCACTCCCTTCAGTTGCCATCGGCCACGTGACTCGCTGTTCTCATGGAGTTCCGGTTTTACAAACTTTACCGGCTTGGTCAACTGGGGTTTTCTGCTGCTCGGCATAGGTGGTCTGCGCCTAGGACTCGAAAATTTGCTCAAGTGCGTTGCCGATCTTAGTCAATATAGGCATTGCTTTTTAAATTAGAATTTTTTTTGTTTTAACTATAGGTATGGCATACGCATAAATCCCATTGATTGGTTTTTCTTTATAAGTGGACGCAATGAGGGCGAGGGACACAACTCATTATTCTTGGTTATCTGTAAGTTGTTGTTGTTCTTATTATAGCAGGCATTTGGCTTAACAATTCCGTCTCTTACACACAGATTCGTTTGTGCATATTTCACTATGCTTGCTGGTGGAAAAGGCGCTTGCCATGGTAAGTAATGTGCACATGACTTCTTGTTTTTGTAGTTAGGAAAGAATTGAACGAAGACATGCTACTCACTTTGTGTGTCCATCGCGCTGCAAGTTCGGGTTGTTGTTCTTGAAATTTGGCACTTGACTAAATTGCAGAATTTCAACATTGCTTAAACTTGCTATTGCGGAAATTTTCACTGTGCCAACCAAATTATTAACTTTAACTGTTGTTGTTCGGCTAAACAATTAAAAATTTAAATAGGTTAACTAAAACATATATAAAAATAATATTAATGATAATTACGTCAGACAGTTAAGGCAGAAATTTGTGTTGACTTTGAAGTTAGCAAACCAATTTTTTAACAAATATAACTTTCAGTTTTAATGACAAATATTGTTGTAGTGGTTTTTGTTCTTAAATATGCGCTGCAATAAATCACTTAACACAATAATAATAATTATAAAAAATATTAAAAAAAATTATAGCTACAATAATTCAGCTTTAGCATGTGTTATTAAAAAATGCGCACACACGCCATATCAGCGTATTTCTGCAGCACCTGTTTGTGATTATCGCCCAGCGTTGCTAGCAATGTGGGCAAGTCATTCGGCCGTGTTTGCCTGAAGTTAGCCAATGATTCAACCAGATATGTGCGTCCATCACTGACATCGGGTAAATAGTCCTGTGGTTTTGGCTGTGCGAAGTTTAGCTGCGAAAATGCCGCCTGGTACCCCACCATGCCCGGAGTTTCATCTACTTCAACGAAATCTCCTTCTACGCTTGTTTTATCCTGTGGCAGTTCGTAAAGTTCCACTAATGCTTGCAGCAGGCGTCCCCAATACTGTATGTAGGTGGGCGAAAGCAATTCCGGACAATCGGTTAGCAACTTTGCAATACCAACAGCGACAGTTTTGCGCTCAAGTTCGCTGGACACTTTGGCCATGTCAGTGATGAAGACACGCTCCACAACCATGCCGAACATGCCCTTTTGGATTTCATCGATTAATTGCACTAAAGCACTGGCGCCCATTTTGGCTGCATAGAAGCAGAAGAATACAATTATGCCGCGCAAATATTTTGTTGTTTTCAGCAAAGACAAACGCTGGAAGAGCAAACCGAAAACTTGACGCATGCTCTGCTGTAACTCGTCCAAAGGATAATAGCTGATGAGCTGCTTGAGCAGAAAGAAACCCTCGTGATCGTTGGCCTTGGAGGCGTTCATTTTTTGGAATACACCAAGTATAGCATTCTATGTGTTAGGACATTATATAAGTTTATATTATGTAAAGAAAAAAGAAACGCAATAACATACCAATTTGCCTAATGCTTGTATTTGCGCTGAGCCCCGCTTAATAAACGCCGTAATCAAGCGAATAAGTGGTGATACGTTGCCTGGGCGATCCCAAAGAGTAGGTGCCAGCAAACACGGAAATAAAGCCCAATAAGGTTCCGGTATGACGCCGGCTGTGCTCTCACGGACCTCCAGCAGCAGTGACAACATTTGAAACACGTACGGCATAAATTCGAGTATATCCTGCTGTAGTATGCTTTGGAAAACGGGGAATAGTGCCTCTTCGAATGAGCTGACGGCGGCCGATTCCGTTTGACAGACGATTCTGTAAGTCAAATGTTTTCCTGAGTCAACGACATTGCATAATAAGCATTTTATTGGCTACTACTTACTTGATGGCTAAGGAGAGCGTCTCAAAAAGGAAATGATTGAAATTCGGACGCGATGGATTTTTAGCCACCAACGTTAAAATCTCTGTGAGACGTGGCAATGCCACACCCATAAAAGGCATCGTGGCGCTCTGCAATGTGTAGAAACTTCGCATAATGGCTGCAAGTAAAGACATGTGAATAAGCACACAACTATAACACATTACACTTACCCTTCATAACATATTCATTTTCTGAACTACCCGTCAGCAACAAAGTCGCAAAGAGTCCATTGAGTAGATCATTTGCATACGGCGCCAACACTTGTTGGCTAATGATCAAAGCATTGGTTGAATCCCGCATTGCGAGGATTTTCTCGATGGCGCATGCAGCATAGCTGTGCACAACAACACTTTCTGCAGGCAGATGTCGTATGAAATGCGGCAAGCAGGCAATCAACGTATGTGTGCCCAGCACGCTGCGAAAAACCATAACATATTTGATGGCGGCTGACTTCAATACGGGCAGCTCGTTGACTAACATGGCAGAGGGAAATTTTACTTAAAACGCATACAATACACAATATAAAATTCTGTTACTTACTGTTGGCTTGCTCTAGCTCGGGCATAATATGTTGTCCGCAAAATTGCGGCAATGGCACAAGCTCGGAGACTTGTGTAACACCAAGTTTTTGTGTGCCTCCACGAGCAGCCAATGATGTTACTAAATAGATAGCTGTATCTTTTGCGCGCCAGTTGGCGATGCGATTATCTTTGTAGTTGTTTAATAGAACTTCTAAATATTGTCCAAAAATACCCATGATCTTTGGCGCAACATTTTGCGAGAGTTTCTTGACAAGATCACAAGCTGCGCGGCGGCGTGTGTCTATATCGGAGCCTTCGATATCACGACGTATGTACTCCTCTGGACTATCTTCGAATAGCTCTTCGTCGGAGGGTCTGAAATCGAGATTGGGTATAACAACTTTCTCGCATATACTCGCCAGTGTTTCGGGATTCTCAAAAATGCGCTGATATTGTTTGCGCTCTGCCACCACCGAGAGAAATTGAAGCGCATTCGAGACGAGCTAAAAGTACAATTGAAAACTAATTAGTTAAGAAAACTAATTAAACTACATGCTTATGTGCTCTCTCACTGTATCGTATTTCGTCGCTAGACTCGTCTTCACTAACAACTCCCAGACAGCTGTTACGAATGGCTCCATATACGGACTAAATTCCTCATCGTATTTGCGCGCATACAGGCAGATATTCTCACAAACTTGCGAGCGCAAATGCTCTAGGACTCCCGCATCCTCATCATCGCCTGTACGTAAACATGGCACATCCACCGAAAGTTGCTCCAGGAATGCAGGCATCCAAGTGCTCATATTATCTTCAAAAAATTCGGGCAAATCTTGGGAATTCAATGAAAAGAAAACCTTATTCATCAACACCAGCGAGCCATAAATGACCTTCAGTGCTTCTGGATTTTTCTCATGCGCTTTGCTCAGCTGCATTGTGGCCAGCAACAGATCTGTAAGCGGTTTTGCCATGCGATCCAATACGAGTTTGATTTCTTCCCAAAGACTTTGTGCTTTGAACTCGTAGCGATAACGCTTAAACAGCGAATGTGCCGTTTGTAATACGCCGTTGATGACATTAAAATCACCTGATGCGAACTTCTCAACCATTTCGTCAATCAGCTGCGGCCATTTCTTGGGAAAATCATGTTTGCCAATTATACTAACGGCATCGCTTAGCTGTTTCTGTAGCGCCAATGGTGAACGCAACATCAGCGTCACAATCAACGTTTTTATCGTGTTACGATCTGATTCGTGTATCCGATCTGGCCCGTTGGTATCCTCATGTGCTGCCCAATTTCGTTTGATATAATTCTTAAAAGCGATGGCGCCCGCCACGCGTATTGTCATGTCTACATCATGCTTGTCAATGAGATTCAACAGTAGCACTGGATAATTCTGCTGCACCTCAATCGACTCAAGCAATTTCTCCGCTTTAAAATGAAACAAATAGAAACGGGCGTCATTTGCGCACTTCGCGGACATTCCAACACACTTACCCGGTCGGCGTACATTCGTATCTGGGTTGAGCGTTTGTTGTAGGTAGCCGGCAAGTTGCTGCAAATTTGTCTCCGTGATTTCCATGTTTCGGTTTTATTTCTTGTTAAATTTAAGTTTTCAGTCGCACAGTTAAGTTTCTAGTTTATGACGTATTTAAATGTTATTTCTGATTTTTTAATTTGCGATACAAAATGAAACAAATTTCGCAAACCTTCGTAATAATGATGTCGAGCAGAAACTATTTAACGCGCACTTTGTGTATGGCGGCGACAGTATTGCCAGACTGCCATAAATGAATACTTACCAACCCTGCTTGTACAAATGTGTGTTAGTGCTGACTCACTCATACACACGGTTTTAATGCGATTTATTTGCTTTATCAGCTTAGCAACAGCGATCAAATTCAAATCATCGCGGTTGTAATGTACAACTAATATAAATATAATGCATTTAAGTTCAATTTCAATTTAATTAACAATTCAAAACCGCAATTTTCATTTTATAATGTAGGAAATAATATCGGAGAACCTGGGCATGTTCATTCAGGTGAACAACATCATCGTTACCGTAGTTCTGCCAGTTGTGATAATTCATTTGAAAGGACATGCTTTTAGTTTGAGTAAGTAGTACTATTTTTTTTTCTGTAATTTAATAATACGTTATCACGGCATTATCTCCGTTACAGTGGGTGCCACAACGGTTTGTTTCTTTTATTCCGTGCTATTTTTGAAACTGTGGAGCTATGTGCAAACGAATATGTGGTGCCGTCAAACCTATCATCTGAAGAACCCACGCGAACGTCGTCCCAGCATAACACTAGCACAACTGAGTAAGTGATGGCTTAGAAAATTGTTTAAAAAAATTCTTATAAGAAATTGCTTCACAGAAAATGGCCATCTTGACGAGGGCCTGGACAATGACGAGGCTATTCCAAAGTTGGTGCAGTATCCAGATAATCTAAGCTACTATGACATTTTGTATTTCCTTTGTGCGCCTACTCTCTGCTATGAACTGAATTTCCCACGTACCACGCGCGTGCGCAAACGTTTTTTGTTTAAGCGCGTGCTGGAAGTCATCATCGGCATCAATGTAGTCATGGCGCTTTTCCAGCAATGGATTATACCTTCTGTACGCAACTCGTTGATACCATTCTCGAAAATGGATGTTGCTTTGGCCACCGAGCGTTTGCTTAAATTGGCGGTAAGAAGGGAAAAATAGGTTGTGTTGGCTTTGAAACTTACAAATACGCAAAACTATTTCATTGTTGTAGTTGCCTAACCATTTATGCTGGCTTTGCTTTTTCTATCTGATGTTCCATTCCTTTCTAAATGCAATGGGGGAGTTACTGCATTTTGCGGATCGTAACTTTTACTGTGATTGGTGGAATGCAAACAATATTGATACTTTTTGGCGAACATGGAATATGCCTGTGCATAGGTAAATAACAACATATCCACTGAAATAAACTTTATGCCATTTGCTTTAACTTTTAACAGATGGTGCGTACGTCATTTGTATATACCAATTGTTCAGATGGGTTATTCCTCTCGCCAAGCTTCAACGATTGTCTTCCTCTTCAGCGCCTTCTTTCATGAATATTTAGTAAGTGACCTAAAAGTGTATGTATGTCAGGAATACTTTTATATATTTTTTGGCTCACTAGGTTTCAGTGCCTTTGCGAACTTATAAAATCTGGGCCTTTCTCGGCATGATGGGTCAAATACCGCTATCCGCGATATCACGCTACGTTGAACGACGTCTAGGACCACGCATGGGCAATATTGTAGTTTGGGCTGCCATTATTTTGGGACAACCGCTCTGCATCATGGCGTACTACCACGACTATGTGGTGACGCATTTTAAGGACGCTCTCAACAGCTCAGTCTACCAAAACAGCTAGACACATGTACACATCATGAATTTGTACTTAGGCTGTTTGCTTTGTTGCGTTATATATTTATAATTAATAATGGCATTTATCCACGCTGCAATGATTTTTGTACATATCCTTGTAAGCCAGGTTAGTTTTTAAAGTTTTGCAACTAACGTGAAACTGAAACCACAAAAAGCAAAGAATTACTAGATTTTGTTATTAGCGCATTTTATAATATGAATTTAAGTGACATGTAAATAAAAAACTTGAAGAATGAATTTTATTGAGCATATCTTAAATTGTTTATAAACATCTAGTTTGTTTCTATAGCGTTTAAACAATTGGAACTCAGTGAAATCGGACCAACAGCAACTCTTCTGCTGAAAACATATAAGATGAAATAAATATTATTTCAGTGATGCCAACACTGCGAGAAAAAATTGTTAGTTTGGACGAAAAAAAGTGGCTAAAAAGCGCCATATGAAAATGGAAAATACGTGTGTGTGTTTCACATCTAAGCACACGCATGGGTTGATGTGAAACATGCTTAGTGGCTCTTCGGCTATTACAACCGATATTGTTCAATGGCTGCTTTATCTAAATAAAAACCAAATATTCAATTTAATTTAATGTATTGTTAATATTTGCAAAAATAAATCCCTAATTTGTTAGCAGATAGACGGCAAGTCGCATTTTTAATTCTGTGACCTGATAAATTTTACATGCTTTTGAATCTATGTGTTAAATTTTACTGCCAGGGAATTTTTAAGACAAATCTATGCTTTTGTTTAAAAATCGTCAGATTTATGTCTGGTGGCTGTTTAGCATTTTTTGTAGCACCGCACTTAAATCTGGCCACAAAATCGGTAAATTGGCAGCACTGAATAATATATTGAAACTAACATTGCCACTCAGAGAAAAAAAGAGAAATCTCCGCTTCGGAAATAGATTTTATGTTTTCCCAATAAAGTAATAATTTTAAGAAAATAAATAGTTCTAAACTGTATTTAGTGAAAGTGTCTGTCTGTGCAGTGCATGAAATTCTGTGCCTGAGCGCATTTTTTAGGTGCGTATTTCCACTATTTGCGAAATGTATAAATTGTTTTCGGCTTTTTTCGTATTGCTCTCCCCCTCGCACTCATCCGTGCGTTAGTGTGCGTTCGTTCATTTGTGACTGTTTATGTGTGTAAGCTCGTGCAATCAGCAATGACCAAAACGAAAAAATTGAGTGAAGTTGCTTGAGGAAATTTAGAATGATTTAGAATTTGGTCGTAGGAATTGGTGGTACGCTAAAAGCTAATATTAAAAAATGCTATTAATTTGCAGAAATATTTGCCGCGCACAACTCGTACATCAGTTGAGCAATCAATCGTCGTCAGCAGCGGCGTTAGCAGCAGCTAGTAGCTGTAGTGGTAGAAATTGCAAGCAAACCGCATTAAAGCAGCAGACGACAACGACAGCGAAACCGCCGGCAGCAGCAGTAGACGTATTTTACAATCACGTAAGTGGATTTTATTTCGTTGAACAATGAAAAAGTGATTTACATGGTATTTAAAATCGCCTAAATTTATGCCAGGCAATGAGCGGTCGTAATCGTGGTGGTGGCGGAGGTCGTTATGGCGGTTTCAACAGTGGCTACAATGATTACGATAACTACCGTGGCGGTGGCGGTGGAGGTGGCGGTGGCGGTGGTGGTGGTGGTTATAATGATAACTATGGTGGGGGCGGAGGCAACAATAACATGAATCCATTCAACAGTAAGTAATCAATGTGTCTTGTGACACAACTATTTTAACCAATATGTGCTTTGTCTTTCATGTGTTTGTTTGTCACATAGTAAACAATAACATCTCCGGCAATGATCTCATGCAGTTGATGAGCGCAATGGCTAGTAATTTCAGCATGAATCCAATGCCGCCTATGCCCCCGCCACCACGCATTGCCTGTGGTGATTTGCGTGTACATCACAGCGGCATGATTGTGGAGTTGACGGGACGTTTGATAAAGAAACGCGTCAATCGCTTTGCCGAGTTGCGTGATCGTCTCGGTGGTGCATGCCAGCTGGTCGTGCTTGAAGATAAACACCCGCGCGTGGCTCGACGCATGAATAATATGCCAGAGAACACAATGCTCACTATAATTGGTCAAGTTATGCGTCGACCGATGAATTCATGCAATCAGACGATGCCCACCGGTGACATTGAAGTGGAGGTGCAAAATATTGGCAATATTATATTCCCAACAGGCGCCAACAAACGTGCCGGAGATAAACGCACGTACAGCACAATGGCACAGCAGCAACCGCATTTGGGCATTACAAGCACCGAGTACAAGATTGCAAGTGAGTGCGAGTTTTGATTTGTGTTATACCAGGCATTTAACATTTATAATATCTTATTTCCAGGGAACGACAACATTTTAAAGTATTTTGAGAATCGTGATCTAACCTGTAATGATTTGCGTCGGGATGATGTAGGCAAAGTGGTGACTCTCGTTGGCTGGATTCCAACGTCACGAAACACAAAGTTTATGCAACTGAAAGATGGTTACGGACAGACACAGATCATAATTGAAGATCAGACGGTATGTTTACGACATGCTGCATTTATTTTTAGTTTTTTTTCTTTTATTAATTTCTGCTAAATTTGTGCCTGACAGATACAAGATACGTGCCTAGCGGTGCCCGATCAAACAGTAGTGCAGATTACAGGAAAAGTGTTGGGTAGGCCAAAGGCGAATATTAATTTGGTAAGCATCGGCGAAAATACAAACCAGAACTTCTTTTAAAACGCTTATATATTTGTTAGAAATATGAAACTGGTGAAGTAGAAGTCATGGTGACGTCTGTAAAAATTCTAAATCCAGACGATCCCTATGAGGGACCTATTAAGTCTAAGGAAAAGCAACAAAAGTTGTCAATAGATGATCTCGAAGCAGAGGAGACTGTGTCAGCCAATAACGGCGACAGCCATGAAGACGCCGGTGATAACACAAATACACCCATTGCGCCCACAGCTGTAAAGGTGGCTGACACTAATAAATTTGCTGATCGCACGCACAATTGCGGTGAATTGACATCGAATGATATTAACGAGAAAGTTGTTATATGTGGCTGGCTGGAATTTCAGCGCATGGGCAAATTCTTTGTGCTACGCGATGGATATGGACAGACGCAAGTCTTGCTGACAGATAAGACAAAAGGATTGGAGGACTATAGTAGTGATGGTATTGCTCTCGAGTCAATATTGCGTGTTGAGGGAACGGTGATACCCAGACCTGCTGCGACGGTAAATCTTAAAATGAAAACAGGTCATATTGAGGTTGACGCGGATAAGGTTGTTGTGATGAATCCATCCAAGAAGAATTTACCCTTTGAAATACGCAGGTTTAATCGTGCGGGTGAACGTTTGCGGCTGACGCACCGCTATTTGGATTTGAGGTCAGTTGTAAGTCAAATTAATCATGTTCAATGCTTATATTATGTCACTCATCGATAGATTCTCGGATATGCAGCGTAACTTGCGCATGCGTTCAGCGGTTATCATGCGGATGCGTGAATACCTTATCAACTATTTGGGCTTCGTGGAGGTGGAGACCCCAACTTTGTTCAGACGCACGCCGGGAGGTGCACAGGAATTCGTAGTACCGACACGTAAACCGGGTCATTTCTATTCATTGGTGCAGAGTCCTCAGCAATTTAAGCAGATGTTAATGTCGGGCGCCATTGATCGGTATTTCCAGGTGGCACGTTGCTATCGCGATGAGGCCACGCGCCCGGATCGACAACCTGAGTTCACGCAACTTGATATTGAGTTGTCGTTTACGAATCGGGATGATATTATGCAACTTATCGAGGAGACTTTACGTTATTCATGGCCCAAAGAATATCCTAAGATACAGACGCCATTCCGCCGTATCACGTACGAGGAGGCGCTGGAAAAGTACGGCACAGATAAACCCGATACGCGTTTTGGTTTCTTACTCAATAATGTTACGGAGATCATTGAGAAGAGCGAAAAAATCGTGAAGAAAGTGGGTAACGAGTTTGCAGCATATGCCGTGGTCATACGCGCAACAGAGGCCTTCTGGAACAATACAGCTCGCAAGCACTATGAGAGCTTAGGTGAAGAATTCGATGGTTTGCTCATCGTGCGGAAGTTTCAATCTGCGCATGGTCCTGCCTCACAGAATAAGGACATTGTTGAGCAACTCGCAAATCAGGTAGGCGTTGAGGTGTCGCAGGAGATTGTCGAAAAATTAGATCTGGAGGAAAATGATCTATTGTTCTTGGGCGTAGGCAGAAAGAGCGATGCGGTAAGTACACTGTCAACGTAAAGCAATAAGTTCAGTTAAAAGTTTTTTTTTTTTGTTTTACAGCAAAGTCTGCTGGGTCGCATACGTTTGGACTACCATAATTTTCTGGTAGAGAACGATAAAGCCAAGAAAAGTTACGACAATCGATTCCTTTGGGTCATAGATTTCCCTATGTTCCAGCGTAATCTTGATACAAATGAGCTGGAAAGCGTGCATCATCCGTTCACTGCACCCCATCCCGATGATCTGGATAAATTCATACACATGTGTGAAGAATTGGAGACGGTGCGTTCGCAGGCGTATGATCTTGTATTAAATGGGCAGGAGGTCGGTGGCGGTTCAATACGCATACACGATCGCGATATGCAACATTTTGTGCTGGAGCAGGTACTAAAGATACCACATGAGCATCTTGCGCACTTGCTTAGTGCACTTGAATCCGGGTGTCCGCCTCATGGTGGCATTGCACTGGGTCTGGATCGTTTAATGGCAATACTGTGTCGCGCACGTTCCATTCGCGATGTTATAGCTTTTCCGAAATCTCTCAATGGACGTGATCCGCTGTCGGGTGCTCCAGTGCCGATAAGTGAAGAGGAAATGGAGCTGTATCATTTGTCAGTGTTGGAAAGCAGCACGGAGCTGGATGCAAATACAGAAACAAGCTCCACGAGGCATACGCAAGAGGATGACGACCCAGATGTAGAACGAAAGCCACCTTCGCCGCTGCCTGGTGAGAATAGTGATGAGGAACAGCATACTGTTGGCGGCATGGATGTTGAAGTGACGGAGAAACAAAATTCATCAAAGGCAAATCCAGTGGAAACGCAGTCGGCGCGTCCTAAACGTGCAATGCGTAAAAAATAAACTCACCCATGGTTCCTCTGCTATCAGAGCTAATTCGTTAACTCCTCCCATTGCGTCGTTTTCTCATATTTATTGCATTTTTCCCCCCGTCATTTCGTTAGAAGTGAGCTACAGCAGCAGTCAATGCGAGTCACATTGTAAGTTAAATATTTTTTTTTATACGATATGCAAAATAAGAGTGGCACAGCAGTTCGATTTAGTTATTGCCACATATCTACATAAATTTAAGTTTATGTTGACGTATTCTTAAGTAAGATACACTCTAGAAAATACCATGAGTGCGCGGTGTGTTCGATTCCACTGCAATTAAATTATTTTTACAATTATTATTGACTAGTTATTATGTTATTAAGTGCAAACCACATAATAATAAAGATTAAGACGCGAGCAAAGCGAGAAGACATGCCTTTATATTGACGTATTTATTTCACAAGTTGCTCTCTTGGCAGATGTTTAGATTTTCGAATTTCGTTAGAACAGACACATAAAAGAATGTATCATGTCCTGGAGACAGCTTCGCAGCTGAGACATATTATACATATGCATGTAGTAGAGAAGTGCACTTCAAGGACTTTGTAGTCTTGATGTGTTTCATCTCAGATACAATTTTAACACTTTTTGGTTTATTATCTAATATAAACTAAAACAGGAATTCAACAGACTATTTGTGGATTATGTGTGGCACTTGGAATATTGAATTCTCTATAAAACCCTCACTTAAATTTCGTTTATACTCATACCAATTAACTGGCGGCACAATTTTTGTATTCGGCGTTGTATCTTCCGGTTCCAAATTGCCAAACGGCGCAAACTCAACAAATGTATCGAGCTCCTCCACTGAATCTTCATTACCAGACTGCATCTCATTATCAACATTAGTTATGTCTGAAGTGCCTGCTGCACTGAAATACGTCCAATTGTCGCCATACGGATCTTGTGAGTATGGGGTTGCCGCCATGTACTCGAGATTATTGAAATTTGACGACAATTTGCCCCATGTGTCGACCTGTTTGAGCAGCGGATCACCGCTTTGAAGCGGTGGTGTAAGCGTCAATGGTGGACCCTTAAGACTCAAGGATGGCAAATCGGTCCACTTGCCGAGCGCATAAGGCGAAGTACTATTTGTGTTGATCAGAAACATGCCACGTGTGCTTGTTCGAATATTTTCGCCTGCTTCCATAAGATAATTCGTCGGAGGACACATGCCCAACAAATACGAAATGTAGGAACTGCAAGGCCAACCCCAAAAACCTTTGGGCGAGCGTATTGACTCTAGAAAGTAGAGAGGTGCGCGTTGATGACTACAGGCAAAAGGATCTGAAAATTTGGCATTACGTGAATCTGACCTTTAAGTTTTCTGATGCTACTCACTCGTGCCCATTCCATAACAACCTGGCTGTGATATGCCGCCATTCATGTAGAAATCTGCATGTCCACAACGTTCCAGTTTGCCCTGCACTAGAGCATTCGTGTGCATGACATCCACATAGACTGCATCGCTCGCATCCAATTTCTCACTATCTGGCGCTGTGATGAACAACGGCATTGCCGGATCCAAACCGGTTATCCGCGGCAACATAAAGGAACCCAAATTGCGTGCAATGTAGTTCGTCAACTGTGCGCCTAGCGAGAAGCCAATGACATGTATGTCGGAGCTGCCCAAGTCAAGTATGCGTTCCACCAGCTGTGCCACACAGGCACCGGCATGTCTCGTATTGTGCACAGCACTTACGTAGCAGGGACCCGGTGACAACACGCTCCAATCGACATAAATGATGTTATACTCCGATTTTGCAAGATATTCTGTAATGCAGATGAGTGTTTATTACTTTATAATATGAGAGAAGTTTGATACGCTGAATCTGCTGATTGCAGATCGATTCCACCCACTTTTGGTTAAACGTCAATTTCTTAAATTTATATTTATTTGCTGATCTGTTCTTGTTTTTAGTTGCAAATCTAGAAGTTGTGCGATCTGAATATGTTGGCAAGTGAAACTTGTTTTTAATCTAATAACTTGAGACTGAAGTCTTCAAGGAAGGATGCTCTTAAAGTTAACTCATTCTTGTAACAAGATACTGAAAACAATCTACAGAATAGTCTTTAATGTAGGGAATCACTATCGGAAAAATAGATTTAGGTGCGTTGACGAAACAAACTTGAGAGCTCTTAAAAATTAAATATTTGTTTTATGATGAATTCGTTGCTAATGCTTTTATCGAACGGAGTACCAAAGCTAATTAAGTATTACTTAAATGTTGTTAAGTGTAAAGGCTTAAAAAAAGCGCATTGCGGTTGTTGAAAAGTGTATTCAATTTCAATGGCCATTTTCTGATTGCAATTGGCTCGCTGAGCATTGCAAGCACGTTCTGGTGCTGTTCTTCTTGGGAATATTAAACAGATTGTTTTAATGTGTTGTTGGATGAGTGTTGGGTTCTTTAAGCATTTTAATGTGTTAATAATTTTTGCTAGCTCACTCACCTTCGCGCATCATTTGCAATGGACTCAGGAACATATCCGAATTGTAGCCGTGTAAGATGATCTTCGTTGGGTTGCGTCTGTTGAAATATGAACCAGTGATATTTGATTTCTCCAAAGTTTCGTCGATCTGTATGTGCTGGCGGTCATTTATGTTCTGACGCGTATAAAGATAGAATCTCACATCATTATCGGGACACTTGCGATCGATTGCCCATGTGCAAGGACCGATGGTAATATCGCGATTGGTTGTTGTAGCAGTTGTGGCTCTTGTTGTTGGCATTGGAGTGGTTGGGGTTGGCGCCACCAGATTTGTTGTCTTTGTGATCTCTCTCGTTGCGGCAGTGGGCCGGAGTGATGGTCCTTGGCCGGCAGGTTCTTTGGTGGTGTTCCGTGACTCTCCGGGGCCCAGACCCGATCGTGGTGTTGCTGCTGGTGTTGTTTCTGCCAGTGGTGCCAAGCTGGGGCTTGCAACATTAACCAACGATTTGCCGGCACAGCTGCGTTGGAGGCATGCTGCGGGTTGATTATTTTTTTGTTTTTAACTTTGGTTTTCCTGTGCGCATTTAATTGCGAACTTACCGCAACAGAAGAGCAACAATGAAAATCGCATATTTATTGTTAACAAATGTGCAATATTAATAAACATTTTGTATAATCATAATATTTATGTACGCTAGCGTGGAGTAAAAATTATAACAATTTTTGTGTATTTTTCTAGGTGTGCCTTTTGTTGCGCTTCAGGCATTGCCTCGAGTGTGCGGCATGGCTGCTTAAGTGAAACTAAATTCACTTATAAAACGCGCATCGATTTTGGCCAAATTGTAATATTCGACAAACTATAAAGTGAGAGTTTAGAAATAAACACGACAATACGACGGTACACGACTCACGGTGGCACGAAAGCGAATTGCTGCTAAGAATGCACGGAGCAACGGCGACGCTCTCATAGAGCTCAACTGTCAACGCGTGAATTGCGCCGACTGCCGCATGCGCTACCCAGCAACTGTTCTACGGCACAGACAGAAGTCATTTAACGAAGCCAATGCCAAAGGTACACAGTGTCCACAGTAAGTATACATGTTACATATACAGCAGCTTCAAGCTGATGCCAAGCGACCCTTGGCTTTCACACAACGTTACACTACACATAAGTGCAAGTTCAATTGTCGCATTAAAGCTGACGTAGTCTAAGGCAAACGTGCCGGGCGGCAATCGGCTTCAATTTCTTTTGCAATTAAAGTGCGTTTTATGCAGAAGTTTCGCGCGTGCACTCATAAATATTTCTGAGCACGTAGCAGAGGCAGCACTGTACTGTACTTGCAGCGCTTATATCTATACAAGCAAGCTGTCGAAATTTTGAATTGTTTATTTACTCATTACTGGCACGACGTCGCTGATCTGCTTGCGTCGTTAATCACATCATCACAGAATTTATATTAATATTTCAAAATCGTTCACAAACTAGAGCAAGTTAATATGTGGTTTATGGCTTTTGCCTGCGCTCGTGTATGCTACACTTCGTAATGCAAAAATAATTATTAAATAATTAGTTCAAACAACTGGCACGTGGCTTATGTATGTCGTTGCTTCTGCTCAGATGAAGTATTTGAACAACACGTGCAAGAATTTTTCTTGTAAAGATTTAGCAAAGATACATCATTCAACTTTTGCCAGAGGCGCCCAATGGCCAAGTTCAATGTGACACACAAACATCCAATAAAGTGGTTATTGTGTTTTTATTGGCATTGGATAGTCAAGTAAAATATGCGCAACGACGCGGTATTTTTGCAGCGGCAGCCAAATTGAGATATGCAACGGAAATGCCAAAGGCAGCAGTTAGTACGAAAAAGGATTGGGTAGCTGCTAAACGCAATTTTGTACCCTCCAATTCAGTGACCTCTGACGTAACAAGTTGGTATGTGACTAAGTGTTTCAAAACTATTTTGAAATCAGTGTCAACTTACGGAATACAACTATGGGTTTCTGCCTGAAACTCGAACTAGTCCAGGAAGTCTGCTAATAGCCTACTTCTAGGCAGACAAAACTGCGTAGATACCTAGACATACCTATCTATCTAAATAAGACGTATACATTATCATTCTTCTTGCAGTTAATCTTCAAAAGCTATTCACCGAAAACACCAAATCTTCAAACTATTTATTTACTATTATTTTCGAAATCACAGATCTTAAATAAAAACAGTACAAAATAAAAATAAGGATCGTCATCTTTAAGTAATACTATCCAAGAATCACTAATTCTTAGCGATTCTGAGCGACATTTCTAAATCTTTTCAAGACCATTGCTGCTATTGTCTGTCCCGAAGACACTTGTTGGCCATCTTACTGCGGAAATTTTTGTTATATTTTCCGTTAAAGTTTTCGCTAATGCCAACATGGGCTCGCATTGCCATTGCTTTGCACTAATTTTATGTTTATGCAGTTGTGTCGGCTGAGGCTTCTTAGGAAAGGTTTTCTGTTTACAATTGACCAGATGCCTTCTGTTCTTATTAATTTGCAGCTATTATTGTTTAAACAGAATATTGGCGGCTGTTTACTGTAACTTCAGTAAATAATATGTGGAAATAGTTGAGGGAGGTGTATATGTTTATTTATATCATTAACCTTTTTGATTTCTAAATTATCTGACTCAGCTTTTAATTTTGTATTGTAATTGTTTTATTTATAGCGCGCAATTGACAATTAAACAACTTAGCCAAGTCATAGTAAAAAAAAAGAATAACCAATTAGAAATTTTATTTGGAACTTAAAGCATTTTTATTTACACTACGTGTTCAACAGCTTATTCGCGACATTACACTCGGAATTCTCTAGCACATTGCCGCAACATGACCAATGTCGACGACCCGGATGCCCGGCATGTCCGTGGCCACAACCGTTGTAGCCCGGCATGCGACCTTCACACGAACATTTCACCAATTTGTTGCCTTTGCTCGAGCAGAAGGCGCAGCAGTGATAGATGCCGCTATGCGGGCGCACCTGACGCGCCAGAAACGTAAAAGGACTGCCCTGAGAAAACAAAATAAAAATGATTAGCATCATAATTCCCTGCGCTAGACAATGACGCACTCGTACCTTAATGGGTCTATCGTTAATTGTTATTGTCAGTATTATTGTGCCCTGCGCATCTGGCGTAAAGGAAACGCTGTAGGTGCCGTCGCGATGATCCGAGACCTAAAATGCAAATGCAGTGTAATGGTGGCACATAGCCTTGCATCGCATGCATGTACCTCAATTGGCAAATATCGAGAATTGGACTCCTTGTATTTGATAACACACTGCAACTGCAGACCGCCATGACACAGCGCTGAACCATCCGCATCGCGTGAGAGCAGCAACAGATCGACCTTCTTATGCAGACGCAGCTGTGAGAAACCTAAAGGTGTATAAATTCCGAGTAAAGACTGAAAAGATGATTCACAGGCATGTACATACCCTCCCACTGCAATGTACACAGCGAGGGCTCCACAGTTTGCATGGTTATGATGCCGAAGAGTGGTATGTCATTTTGTTCCTTGGTGGATGGCGCGCGTATTTTCGTTAGGAAGTGCAGTGAATCGGAAATCTATTTAAAGAAAAAAAACGGAACCCTTTAGTATCTAGATTTCTGAAATATTCGAGGACACACCTTCGGATCCACGGGAGTCTTAAACTGCTGACAATATTCGAAGCGCTTAAGTAGTATGTTGACGAATGCGAGTATTTCTGCATCTGTGGCGTTATCCGTTAGTTCCTGACTGAAACGCACCGCCTCCATAGCCTCCTGCGTGCGTTTCTCTGCAAGTGAGAAGAAAGTTGTTTTAGCCATTTTTTATTCTTATTGACTCTTTGGCATGCTACCTACCCAGATCCATTTGCTGTTCGAGTATCATCTCCACCTTGGACTCACGTGCACGATGCACCTGCTGCAGCAGCGTCTTGCCATGCACCTCCAGTGCTTTGTAGTAGTTTTCCATGAAGTGCTCCACTTCCGCTTGTATTTTATCGCATTTCCGGTTTATATTCTTAGCAATCTCATTGAGTTTCTCAATCGAGTGCTCAGCATAGTTGCACAGTGGACGCGTCTGCTCCGCCGAGTCACGCAACACTTTCGCATATTGGCCAATCGCCTTGTTGAGCGTCTCGTATTTGTGTCCTTTATGCAGCAGCACCAAACAGTCGGCACAAGCCAATTGCAGGCAGGTGACACAAAACGACTTCAGCTCAAAGCCAACGTGCAGACCGCACTTGGGCACATACTTCAGGCCATCGTCAAGCGCATTTTGCTTTTGCTTGCGTGCGCGCCGCAGCTCCATGATATTCTTGATACGATGATTCGACGTACTACGCTGGCGTTCGTGCGAATCCTTGCACAGCGTGCACAAGTTCAGGGTGCAGTTCAAACAATGGTAGGTAGCCTATATGTGCGAATTACCAGTCACTTACATACATCGTCAAGACAACAACTTGTAATTGACTTACATTCGTCTCCTCGTAGCAGAGCGAACACCAGACGCGTGAGATCACCTCATCGCCGGCCCTCAGACGCAACTCCCCGATTTTGCGCGCGATCATAAAGTTCTGCGGCAGCTGGCGTACACCGCCAATGGGCAACTCCGTCTGATATTTGCACAAGCGACACTCGATGATGCGCGGCTTCTCATTCGCCAAACTGTGTAGGTGTGTGGCCGAGGAACAGGTGGAACTCTTGCCGTCGGTCTTAGGCTTTATAAGTATTTTCTCCATTGACTTTTTACGCCTTAAGCTAAATGATGAGCCACGTTGACGTGCGGTCGCCACGGTAGCCGAATCGGCGGTTGAATTAGGTAAAGAAATTTCCGGGGTCGAGGAGCGCAAACTATAGTTCGAACGATTGCCAGCTGGCGTTTAAATGGTTAGAATGGAATTCAGTGTGAATCTTAAGCTAAAGCAAGTCAGAAATACTAAATTAAAGAATGTTCATTGAGATGGAGTAAAATAATACTAACAAAGTCAATTACCGGATCGTTTTGATGGTGAAAAGTATTACTTTCTCAAAAGTCTGAATAGAGGAAGTATTCAAATTAAAGCACAAACAACACGATGAAATGAACTTTAAACTCTGTAAGTAGTCTGACGAACCTTCACTTGGAGTATTATTTTACAGGAACTTATGAAGGTCATTTCAAAGACAGTTGTGGATTGTACCGTAACTAAAAGCTGAAATTAATAATACGAATCTAATCTGCCGCTGCCAAGCCATGTTTAGGCACACCAACTCAAGCAAGTGTTAAGCCCGAATCGTGTGTTAACTGCAGGGTATGGCAGCCAGCTTAGAAACTGTTATACGGAAACGCATGCCACGACGGTCATGCGCAGTAACGGTGCAAGTATTTCAGTACCGTTATTAAAATGCGAAAATGCGTATCAAAACAAGATATTAGGAAGCACATGGCATACACACATACAGTGTCAAAAAAAAAACGCAAAGAAGGAGGAAAAAATCGACGAATATGTGTAGCAAATGAAAAAATTAACAAATGTTGACAATCAACTTAACAACGCACGGACGGACAAGAAAAAGCGTGCAAAAGTTACATTATAAAAAGCGCACGGTGAAAAAAAGCAAACAATAACAACAAAAACGGAAATATCAATAAAAAAAAAAAAAAAAATAGGAAAAACAAACACAGCGTGTAATGTAAAATGCAGCGAATCAGCAAAACAACAACAAAATGTTGCTCAAGAAATACGTAAAGAATCGGCGGAAAGTGAAAATTCTGCTGCTGCTGATGATTATCGGATTAATCGTGCTGACCATAATCGTGCTCAGCACAGCGCAAAATGGACAAATCGAACGTCTGCTCGATGAACGTTTTATTGCACGCGCGTACGGCAGCAAAGCAGCAGCGGAGCTGGCCACGCATCTGAAGTCACCCAAGGAAAATGGTCACATCGTGCCGGAGAAATACGACGAGCAGAAGGTCAAGGCGCGCGTTATGCAGTACAAAATCGAACAATTGCGTGAGCAGAAACAACAACGTGACATTGAACCCGGCGATGAGCATACCACATTGGATGTGGTCACACAGGGTGTGCACATCTTTTACAGTGCGCCAGTGCCATGGTATAAGAACAAGAAGACAACAGCACTCAGCGCAGGCATAATGCGAGATTTGCCAAAGAACGAGGCAACACAGCAGTTGGGTGTAGGCATCACGCCGATGCCGAAGCCAGTGAAGGTGCTCAATACGGCGTTCTATCCGGCTCTGGGACTGTACAAGCCCACGGAGAGTCTGCTGGCCAAACACTTTGAGAATATACGCAACTGCGGCGTCGGCGTGCTGATCCTCAGCTACAGCAGCAAGTCGGCGGAGCAGGCATTGCAGCGGCAGATACTGGAACTTGTGCCCAATTTCAATCTGAGCGTCACCTTCGAACTGAGCGTAGCCAGTAACCAGAGTGTTGAATATCTGCGGCAGCAGTTGACTACGCTGAAGCAGTTAAGCCGGCTGCCTGGCTTCTATAGTGTCTATGCACTGAAACGTGCCGCCTGGCTGCCCGTCATCTATATAAGCAATGCCTATAAGCTGAGCGAGTCGCTTGGGCACTTGCTCTGCGCCAAGCATATGGACAGTCTGCGCCATGCGCTGGACGCTTATTTCATTGGACACGTTAGGTTGGCACTTGTGTGAATTAGTTTTTTTCTTTATGAACAATAAACCTTTGACATCTAACTCTAATGTAATAACAGACTCAAGGCACATGCGGATGTCATGCGTCGCCTTTGCTTTGATGGCTTCTACAGTAAATTGCCCAGCAATGGCGCCACATTTGCCAGCACCTGGAAGAATTGGTCATATCTCAAGTCATTTGCTTTGACTTATAAAATGCTTTTCGTGCCCACAGTTGGACCCGGTTTCGCGGAACGTAATAAGTTTCCGCGACATGGCGATATACAGCGTCATCGCAGCAATGGACGGGTAAGCGTGCCAAGCACTTGCAGCCTTATCCTAGCTAAGTTTACGTAAACTCTTCTTCGCAGTACTATGGGGTGGCCTGGCGCACCGCTATACTGAACCATGTGGGCTTCATCAACATCGCCAGCTACAATAATTGGCCCGAAGGCAGTCAGATTGAAGAGGTCATACCACGCGCCGGCTTTCTCGACTATAATCCTGGCACCAAGACAAAATACTTGGATCTCACAACGCACTGGGTGGGTAATTTTCTAAAGACGCGCCAGGAGGCGGCTGCGGGCGTGGCGCACCCAAGTTGTTATGAGCTCCTGAACAACACCTTGTGTTAGGCGAGCGCTCAGGTGCTACGCAAGCGACTTACTTTATGCAAACGTATTACTTTGTTAGATCTAGCAAAATACTCGGCAATATTTTTACCTACGTATATACAACATAACAAATGCAATAATCTACTTACGTACTTTATGCTATATGCAGACACATTTACATATACATATATTACATATTTATAGGAAGCGTCATACATTTGCGCCAACAAATCATAACAGCTTAAGTCGAAATAGGATGTTTTCAGATTTTGAAAATGACATAAAACTAAATCCGCTGTTACTTTTTAGCAAATCTCACGAAATTCTCACACAATTCTTTTGATGGTTAGTATTTTCTAAAAATTGGGAGAGATTAAGGATTTATTATTTCTTAATAAGCGGAATTTTTTTAAAACGGGTTGGATACAAATTCGCTTTCTGATGGAGAATACTATTATCATAATAACTCAATTTCTTCTTAAGTCGACTTAAGTGATTTTAATTTGTTGTCACGGATATGTTCTTTACACTTGCCAAACTAGTTAGGTAAACTATGCGAATTACTTTCTTCCTAATCAGACTCAGAACTTTTCACAACATATGAGCAATACTCGTACTTAGTTACTTACAATAATCTAGATTAGAGTGTATCTATTTGAAATTTATATCGATATCGAAAAAACATAATTATCACTTGTTAAGCAGAAGGTACTTTTTAAAGTTTTAAATCAATTAATTAGAAATTTTTCATAAGCTTTAATAGATTAGTGCAATCAAAATAAATAAAATATTTATTCGAATTCCATCCAACATCAACGGAAAATTTTATTTTAAATACAAAAATCATTAAAATTTATCCCTCGATAAGAGTCGGCCTTTGTCAACTGCCTCTTGATCTTATGAAAATTTGAACAAATGATAACTCACACACAGTAACTCATTGTGACAAGAATGAAAGGATCAACTATTGAAAAGCCACATAAGTGAATGTTCTTTGCCGGCACATAATAATATTGGGCTGTGGTGCAGAATCCACAAGACAAAGAAAGACCTTCTGCCGTGAGAAACTCTTTAGAAATTCAATTACAATGAAATTTGGTGACTTTTCTTCGCAATCTATTTAGAACCCACTATGGCATTTTACACTTACCCGCCGCTTCGTCGCTCATGTCAACAGGCCACAAGCTCGCATCCTGTTTGAAGTTTTCATCGAGCAGACACTGGAAACAGAACGTGTGCAGGCAATGCAAAGTGCGCGGATCACGGAATGCTTCCATGCAGATCGTGCACTTCAACTCCTCGGGCAATAGGTTCAGCTCGGCGGTGTTCGCGACGCGTGTCGCAAGGCTCGGCGTGGGCGAGGAAGGACTTCTATAAAAAGTTAGACGAATTAAAATGCAAACAATGCGTGGCTGCACGCAATCAAAGCACACCTCGAGCGCACCGAACTCGTGTCGTAGGCGTCCGGCGTCAATGGCAATTGCAATGTTTGGGGTTGCATTGCATGCAGACTGCTCGTGGTGCCGGCAAAGCTCACACCGCTGGCCGCAGCTACGGAATTAGGTACGTGTTCGGCATTTGGTGTGGCCGGCGACACGCGCAACTCGGGCGATGCGGTTTTTAGGGTCAACAGGCGATTAGTGGGCATTTCTTTTGCGAGCCGCTTCATTGGCACGCTACTGAGACGGGTGATGGTCGCGTGTGTAGAGGGCTTGGCGCCAAATTGCGAAATCGTGTGAGTTGTGCTGCTAGAACTGCTGCTCTGCACCGAGACCGATGAAGCAGCGCTCAAGATATTATCTAGAAGAGATTCCGGTGAGGTTGAATTACCTCCAGTGCAGCCGCTGGCACTGACGCCAATGTCTGATTGTAAATTAGCGTCGCTGCTGTCGAGAGAATCGCATAATTTTTCGCACACAGGCAGTTTGGCTGCCTCAACGCCTGACGTCACAAATGAGTTGTTTGGCAATGGCGGCGGTGGTGGAGGCGGCGTTGGTATCGACGCTGTTGTGCTTTTATAATCGCTTAATGCGCGCCTGCCTGCGCTATGCACACGCTTAACGGAAGCAAGCTTAATTTCAGGAAAATTCTTCGACGTATTTAGTTGCGCCGACGCCGACGCCGTCGAGGGCGTTTGTCTTGGGCCAATGCTAAAGCTAAAGCGGCGAGGCTTTTGTTGTTTTTGAGGCTGTTGTTGTTGTTGTAGAGCAGTTTCTATTAAGCTCGCTGAGGTTATCGGCGTCGCTTGTGCTTCCGTTTCCTTTGTAATTGATTTATTGATTGATTGTTGTTGTTGCTTAGTTTGCATTAGCTGCTGTGCTTGTTGCTGCTGCTGTAGTTGTTGTTGTTGTTGTTGTTGTGATTTAAGTAATATTTTTTCCGTGCCTAATTTGAGTATTAATTTATCCTTGCCATTATCCACAAAGCTTTGACGACGTATCATCTGTTGCTGTGGCTGTTCCTTTGTCGTTTCTGTTGCGCTGCCGTTAACGATTTCGTAATTAATTTCGCTGTAATTTTCATAAACGATTTCCGTTTTGAATTTCGGATTTTTACTTAGTCGACTCGAGCTCGGAAAACTGCGCGTCACTCTCAAATTATCATTCATTATATTAAAGTATGGGTAATTAATTTATTTCGAATTTAAATGGTTTTCTTCGACTGTCGGCGACTGTCTGACATACGCGGCGTATGCGTGCTCTGTTACGTTTCAATAGTGACTGCACGAAACTGCAATTGAAATGCAAATACCTAATCTAATTAGAAATCGCATTGGTGCATTTGTTTTGTATTGGCAATGCCAGTCGCACAGTTCGAATGGAAAATGACGTTAAGACCTTTGTCGCATTTGAAGTGACAGATCAGAGAAGCCGCAAAATAATGATTTTTTTTCCCTTATGGTATATGTGTTGCCCTTATGTAAATCATAATAAATTTCAGTAGTGTTTGATTGTTGCATTTCGACATTTTGGCTTGTCAAATAATTTATAATTGCATTCTTAACATGTTAATGCACCGTTATATTTTCAATTAGTCGTTAGTTGTTAGTAACTGCACCAAAAGCTATTTAAAACTGTGCACTGCTGCAACGTGCGATCATGCGCTGTCTTCGCTGTTGGTTACAGTGTGATTATAATTTGGTTTAATTATTTAACATTTATTTTGGCTCGCTGGAAACCAAAATTACATGTTGTCTCACCAAGTGTTCAGAGCAATGTTGTTTTTAAATATTTATTTATTTATTTATACAGAGTTTATAACTTATTGAAATAAATTTATAAACTATATTTAATTATAAGCTATGGCTACAAGGCCTTAAGCTTAATGATATTAATATTGACAGTTTGTAAAATTATGTTTAAATTACAATTATATTATGTATTGTGTGTATTATTTATTATTTGGTTTATATTATGGGGTGTTTTTTTATTTAAAAGGAGATGTAGCAAATTAGCCTTTCTTAAAAATTCGATTAATGCTTTGAGATCATTGGGATCAGTTGCTGATAGGCTATGTATTGGGTTTGTGTTCGGGAAGAGTTGAGATCTGAGATTGTTGAAGGAGGGGCATAACCTAAATCCTAAAAATCTAATTTACTCGCAATTTGTTAGTTTTTGCACAAAGTGTAAATTCAATAAAAAATTAAAAAATAATTTATTTTGTTTGTATTTCTCTTTTGTCGAGCGCACACAAACACAGCCAAGAATATAATTTGTTTTTGTTTTTGATAATCCCAACAACTCGGCCAGAGTTGATTGCATTTGACATTTAAGTTATCAAAAAAAATTTGACAAGTTTTCAAAGATTGCTTTGGACGCTTCAGTATTTCTGTATGCTTTATAAACCCACACAGCATGTCAGATTTGAAGAAACAACAAGCGCAGCGCTTGTACAAAGGTTGTTCCTGCAAGAAATCACAATGCATAAAGAACTACTGCGATTGCTATCAGTCCATGATTATTTGCACGAAATACTGCAAGTGCGTGGGTAAGTTTGTTGATTCTTCGCAAAATTGCCAATTCAAGTGCCTAACAAATCAACTGCAGGCTGTCGTAACACCGAACAGCGTGATGCAGTTGCAATCAAAGCGGAAGTACCAAGGAAAATTGCCACTGACAAGGGCAGTGAGCTGTCGAGTGGCGGCAGAAAACCACATGGCGCAACTGCAGCGGCGCGTCAAGCTGCATCGGCGCGTAATATACCAGCTGCAATGGCTGTGCAGCAGCAGCAGCAGCAGCTGCAACAGCAACAACTGCAGCAGCAACAGCAGCAATTGTTGCAGCAACAACAGCTGCTCATGCAACAACAACGTCAACAAAAGCAGCTGCAGCAACAGCAGAACCCACAGCCACGACTAGCACCGCCAACGCCATCGTATGAATTAAAGAATCAGGACATACTATTGCCGGAAATCTGTGATGCGGTGCTAGCCACATTGTTGGCGCAAGAGGAGGAAACCGAGCAGGTTGGCCTCAACGAAGAGGAGCGCGCACAGGTGCTCTTGAATGAAATGGAACGCTGCTTGGCTGTCATATACAAAGCCTCATTACCCGGCTAAGGATATTTTATTTATGTAGATAAAAAAAAAAAAATATATATATATATAGCTGAGCTTATAAGCTAACTGTAAGCTACAAAAAAAAAAACATATGTAAATATGTACATATACATATATGAAGGACATGTTGCCCTTTGTGCGTATAGAGATCAGGGGATCAGGTCTACTTAATGGCTGATGTTATAAATTATGTTTTTGATTTTTTACAAATGTGGATTGAAAACATATTCAGTTAATAAATCATCGCAGTTTTTGCGAGTTTGCTGTGAAATTTGCATGCTTTTATAATGCCTTGCAAGCGGCAGTTCATTATCAGAATCCTCTTCTTCGACGTCGCCTGCGTCGTTCGTATCCTCATTTACAGGCGTATCACGGTCCTTGTTTCTCTTGGCGCTTCTCTTTGCCGAAGCTACTTTCGATTTGCGATACCTATTCCAAAACTCCGCGGGCTGCGCATAGTCTACGTAGCTAGCGAAACGCTTGACCAATGCTTTACAGAGCTGATCAAAAGAATTTTGCAGCGAGTCGTTCATGACATCCGTCAGATTAGCATAGATCGTGTGAATGTAAATCAGTGATCGCTCAAAAATACGCAACTGCGGGAAAAATTGTAAGATACTTGTGGTGAATATTTCTTTTTTGATGTCAAATCAGACTTACTGCATCTGGCATGGTTAGTTTTTGTTGTTTGCGACTTCGCCCGCGCCCCGTTGTGCCGCTTGCTGGTTGTTGACCTTCAGCTAATGTTGTCTCGGCCGTTGCTGATGCTTCATTTGCTTCACTATTGTCTTCATCTTTCTCCTCGTCGTCCTTTTCGCCAGTAGCGCCGGCTTTCTGTTTTTTGGTTATGTAGCAAATACGACGCAAAATAAAAAGCACATCCTGCACTACTGACAGGCCATCTTCCGTTTTGAGCAGTGCATCCACCTTGGACTTTTCTGCAAGCAGCAATGTTCGTTAATCATAATGCAGTCGTGTTAAATTTCTGAAGCCAAACCTGCTATGAGCTTCAGTTGCTCAAAATGGGCCACCAAATATATATCATCTATGCCTGCCATAAAATGATTGTACAGTAAACGTCGGCTTTGCCGTTTTGTCGCACCCTTTAGTGGTGACTTAATTTTTGCGCCTTGGAAAGTATCCATGCCAGTAAAATTCTATATGAAATAAACAAAAATATAATTGACTAGCAGCAACCACAGCATACCAACCTTATATTCATTGAGCACAAATGGGCACTCAGCTAAGCATTTCTGAAAGAGAGTGGCATTCTTGTTTTTGATGTAGTTATTAAAGAACACATCGGCCAACTGTGCCACCTTGTAGCTCTCGTCGACGATAACAGCGAGCAGCGCCAACATCACCGTGCCTCGCAGTTTGATCTGATCCTGCATGACCATAATCTCGAAGCACTTGAATGTTGCGATGCGATTGAAGGCATACGGTGAGGCTAGCTTGCGCAACAAGTTTGGAAACATATCCTCCACCACCTGCGTGTGCCGCTTGCCCAAATCACTGAGAGAGACAATAATCGTATTCACGATTTGCGGCCTATCATTATTGTGTAGTATAACCTTGAAAAAAGTTGAAATTTATTTAAAACAATGAATTGTTGAACTTTCTGTGTTTGACAGAATTTTTATGCGGCCCGATTGTACAATATTTCAGTATTGGTCGACAGACTACGTTTAGCATACATGTTTGTGTGAATGTGGGCAAATACCTTGAAAATTTTGCAAGTGTTGCAGGCATCCTCATAGTCACGTAGCGAGAGACGCGTTGCGATCACAATCATATAATTGAAGATGCGCTCGTTCTCGGTATCGTACTGACTTTCCGACAGTTTTGTGCATTCCGTCATGTATTTCTGCACGAATGTTAAAATGCTGCGGTTGACTGCCACCGGCAGCATAGTGACCACTTCGGAGTATGCGCCCAATTGACCCTGAAACGTATAACGATTTTCGGGAAAATTGTCAATACCATTGTGTATTAGCTGCAGTAATTCATCGTGCAGGGGCTGCAGCCAATTGTTGCTCAATTGCTTGCTCTTGGATGTTCCACGCGAATGCTTATCGATCTGCACGAGGAAATCCATAGCTTTTGCAATCAAGGAGAGTAACACGCGTCCTTTGCGTATGCTCTGCAACACGTACTCAAAACCCACATTAAGTGCAGCATGCGAGAATTGTGGCAAACAGTTGATCAGCACTTCCAAACAAATGCCCATGTTTATCTCGGCATTCCACTGCAAAATACGAAAGCTTTGAGTATTTTGTTAAGCGACCCGGATTAAGCTGAACTTACCTTTTGTTGTGTAGTGAAGTGCGTGATGAGAATATCCGGTTCCTCACTGCGAACTTTTCCGCTAATGAGATTAAGCAAAGCCCAGGCTTCTGACGAAGTGGAGGCTAGCAAATGTGATTCGATTATGCTGACCATTTGCTGGCTACAGGTGTAAGAATGTTTCTCTTATATTAGTGTGTGTGACACATAAGTAAAAAAAAAAAAAAAAACTCACTTAATAGACCGCTCCTGCATGGCTTTCTGTATGCAAATCTGCAAATACTGTCTGGGTTGCGTATTAAGCAACTCGCGTATGATGACCCAAGGCATAAAGTACTCCGGCTTATTCGTGTGCTCAATGCCCCTCAGATTCAGCAGCACGCGCTGACGAAAACACTATGAAAATAAAGCATATTAAACAATAAACCGTAATACGACCAGATACGCACCTCCAGCGCCAAATCTATATTCTTAGGGTCGCCATCGGACAGCATGCATGCCCAAACGCGGCACCATACACAGATAATAGCAAAACAATTCGGATAACACTGCAGTAATGCATCAGCGCTGTTCATTGCCTGTTTGCGCACCATTGCTACGGGATCTGTGGCTAGTTGTATGGTTTCCTTCACAAAATTTGTATTGTAAATTATTAGAGGGTTCACTTTGACCACCTGCTCCATGAACATTATACCCGCACGTCGCAAATTGGAAAGACTGCAACGAAAGAAACGCGCGTAGACGCACTCAGGCATATCGAGAAACGCAAGCTCGATTAGACCGTGTCCTTCGAAGGTGTATGCTGCTGTTATTGCGCTGGGTTTTTTAAAGCGTAGCTCATTTTTTCTTACAAGCGGCTCATCGGGCAATACGACACACGTATCATCGTACTGTGCGTACTTTATGCCTTCCGATAGTATTTTCTGTGCGTTGGGTGAACCACGTACTAGCGCTGCTTGCAAGGCTTGCGCAGCTCGCAGACGGGCATTATTATTACAATCCTTGAGACTTTCAATTAGACCCTTTATAAGGAATACTTCACGCGGTATGTTGGACACTTCATCTCGAAACATCTGCCAATCAACCTGTGACTCCACAAGTAAAATCCGTCCAATTACTTCAATGGCACGCACGCGAATCGCTGCTTCATCCGCGTTGAGTGCATTACACAGTAATTCCGCGCAGGATTTGTTGCATTTCGTGAAAATCGCTGCATCGTATTTGGCAGCAAAGTCCATGGCACGCTGCGTTTGCTCCAATTTCCACTGTGCACAGAACATGACTTTGTTAAATTTGTAGCGGCTGCCTACAGTACATGTATACCTACCGAATTCAGCGGATTCGTTACAAGCCACTCGATGTAGAAGCTTAGTACATAGCTCAGCCGCTCCGGGTATTTTGGTATAATTTTTATAAACCAATCCGAGATATGCTCACAGTCATCGCTGCCTCTAGCACCGCTGCCACCCTTTGGACGATCCGCATAAGTGTGCATTAACACAGTGCGATTCATTAGCAACATGAGCGTCTCCTGCACATCGCCATTATGAGCATTAATTGCTTCGTCGAAGATTTCAAAACATTTCACATGCAAGTGCGCTGCAGCTGTATCGTTTATTATATTTAAATTTAACGTATAGTTTCAATGAATTTTAGTGTTAGAAAGCAACACAATGCGAACGAATATCTAACAGCAGTGCATACAACAGTGTTGTTAAATACACACAGCAGCAACAGCTGTTCGGTGACGCAGATTAGTGTTTTATATAAAATAGATACAATAATATAATATAATAGTTATAAAATAGATAAAATATCTGAATTTTAATAAACGACACAACAAAGTTAATTTGCAATGTTTATGCTGTGGCGGCAACGTCATGCAGCGCAACTGAGCTGCATGCTGCGCGCACAACGAAAACAGAAACACACAATAAGGACACCGGCTGTAACATACACAACCACCGCCGCTGCCAGTGATGCCGAACATTATGACATTATCATAGGCGGCGGTGGCTTAGTGGGCGCCACATTGGCTGCGACTTTAGCTAGCAATCGCACATTGGCCGACAAGCGCATACTACTGCTCGAGGCTGCTGCACCATTCAAGGGCTTCGATGCACTTGCGCCGTACAGCAGTCGTGTCTCAGCAATCAACCAACATTCGATTGCACTCTTCAAGTCGATACCCGGCATGTGGCAGCATATTGTGGGTGAGCGCGTAAAGTCTGTTAAACAGATGCAAGTCTGGGAGTCACAAAGCGATGCCCTCATACAGTTTCAACATGACGGCTTTGCGCAGGATATCGCATGCATAATTGAGAACAATCTCATGCTGGCAGCTGCTTACGCACAGTTGGCGGATAAACAGTACACTGTGCAGGTACTCAATCGTGCACGCATTAAGCAGGTGCAACTGCCGCGCGACTCAGACAAGCCACATACGATGCTGACGTTGCAAGATGGACGCAATTTCAGTTGTGAGCTGCTGGTGGGCGCTGATGGCGCGAATTCGGTGGTGCGCAAAGCCATGAATGTGGATGTTTTCAGCCTTAACTACGACAGCATGAGCATAGTGGCCACGTTGGAGCTCAGTGAAGCTGGCGACAACAGTGTGGCATGGCAACGTTTTCTGCCCACAGGACCAGTTGCGCTCTTGCCACTAAGTGACAAGGAGTCATCGCTTGTTTGGAGCACTTCTAAGTCACAAGCGCGCCAGTTGATGGGCATGCCAGCAACAGAGTTTGTGGATGCACTGAATGAATCCCTCTGCAAACAATATCCTAAAGTGGAAATAGCAGATCGCGCTTTGACTTTCGTAAACTCACTTTGCGGAATAATAACTCCGCAAGGGCAGCAGCACATACAATATCCGCCGCGCGTTAGCGGCGTTCAGGAGAAGTCGCGTGCCATGTTTCCATTAGGACTGCTGCATGCTTCATCGTATGTCTGCGAAGGTGCAGTGATTATTGGCGATGCTGCCCATCGCATACATCCACTTGCTGGACAGGGAGTAAATCTTGGCTTCAGCGATGTGCAGTTTTTGGTCAAAGCATTGGCCAAGGGTGCGTATGCGGGCGCCAGACTCTGCGACAAGCAGCACCTCTTGGAGTACGAACAAAACTGTCTGGCTAAGAACACACCCATCATTGCTGGTGTGCATGCTCTGCACACACTTTATAGCACGAACATTCAGCCGGTGGTGTTCTTGCGTAGCTTGGGACTGCAGTTGACGCAAAATCTGCCTGCCGTCAAGCAGTTTCTCATGCAGCGCGCAATTGGTTAATTGGCATTGTATTTTACGATTATTGTGATGGTTTTTTTTTTTTTGAATATAATGAATATAGTTGAAACTCACTTGCGTTTGCGTAACCTTGCTTGTAGTTCATATAGAGAATATCAGTGATGCGTCGTAGTATCAAATTTCGCAGATCGATGTGATCGTTGAAGTGCACCAGTCGAAACAATAGCTTTAGATCATCTAGCAGCGTGACAAAGCTCAACCAGAGGTTTGACGAATTCCCATGGTAGCTATTGATGTGGTCCAGCACGTCGAACACTTTTAGGCAATGCTCAATTACAGCTTCATCGAAAACCGCAAAGCTTTTGGCGCCTGGTATGGTCAGTGTGAGGAAGTAGGTATCAACAGCGGTCAGTGAAATTTTGGCCATTTCTGGTGAACTAGGGTCCAGCAGAGAGAGACTCGCCATGGCATAGACGAGCGCTAGGTAGTCAGGGCGTGGTGACTCCTCTGAAACACGATCCCAGCTGTCGTAGGTATTGTCATAGCTACAGTGTGATTCTGTGCGTAAGGTACGAATGTAATTAGCGAGCTCCTTCAGTTTTGGAAGAGTATTGTATTTTTGGCGCACAAACGTCAGCTCTGCAATACTCGTGTGCAGCGCTGTGCGTTTAGTCGCAGGCTGGCCATTATTATCGCCATTTCGCTCTTCGAGTTCGTTTGTTAATATTGCATCCACGTTTTCCCATGTGAGATTTGGCTGATAAAAAGTACTCAACTCGCGAAAAAATCGCAGCAATTCGGACATAATAGTGCGAAAAAAATTTTGTTATGTTTTTGTTATTTCGTCAGCTGTGCCAGTGCGCGTGCTTAGAGATGAGCTGATACGTAAGCGTGTAAAAGTGACTTAGTGTTGAACAAATTTGCCAGAACATAAATCCCAGTACAAAGCAAATTGATATATTTTTATGCCTTATAAGTGTTGAAGTCAGTGTTTCTATTTATAGGCATTTGAAATTATGCTTTCGTTTCTCGACAAGCAAGCAAGAATTTCACAAGCATCTGCCTGTCGCTTTTGTGACAAAATAAACTTAAAACAGCCAGTGTAGCTGATGATGAAGAGAGAAGCACTAACCACGGACCGTGTGTGAGTGAGAAACAATTGTTTCATGCTGTGCAAGCTTTATTCGTTGTCAATAACACAAAATTCAGTACTGAACAACATGTACACTCGACCCCCACCGAAGTTATGAGCTTGACTATTTTTACACTCTGACAACCCTCTAGCATGCAATGCCAATTAGTCAGAAAACTGGCGCTCAAGTTGGCAGTGTACACATTTTCGTGCGGGAGAATGAGACTCTGAGTTAAAATTAGTTAAATAATTGCTGATTTATTAAAAAAACATCAATGTTAAGCGTTTCAAAAGTGTTTCAGTGTATTTGTACTGTGTGCATGCATAAAATCTAACGTTCAGAAATAAGTGCAATATGATAAGCTATAAAATTTTTGGATTGTTTGGCACAACGTGATCAAAAAAAAATCAGCAATTTTGTGAAATTGAAATTTTTTGTTGGCTGTACGCTGCAAAACAAAAACAATAAAAAAGAAAACTAATTCGCGCATTGGCAGGTAAAAATGTGTTTGCAATAATAATTTATTTAATTTATTGCCGTGCTTTATGCATACATCGGCATTTTGTTGTTTTCAATTGCGGCCATAAGCAGTGTGTAACAAAATGTGAAAACCAAAAAAAGAAAACTCAAAAAAAGGAGAAAAAACGTACTGGGTGCTCCGCTGCCTTCCGCCGACCTTTGCTTGGTGTGGTTGTTGTTGTTGCTGTTGAATTGAGTTGCGGGCGTGCGTGTGTATGTGAATGCATATGAGTGGTTGTTGTTGTGCTCAGGTGTCGTCCCTGTGCTTTTTTTGTTATGTTTTTTTTTTCGTTTTCTTATTCTTGTGTTTATTTGTTGTGGTTGTTGTTATTGGCGCGGCATAATCGCTGACGAATTTTCACTTTGCAAGGGCAAAAAGTGCGCTTACAACGAAATTCCTTCATACAATGTAGTTTGGCTGCATTACAATATGTATTAATTCTTTTTTTTTTGTTTCTCCATTTTTTGTTTTCTGTTTCTTATTGTCGCTGTTGCTATCGCACATGAATGCGTGCTCGAAGCTCGCTCGTTGTTTCGTTTGTTGTTATTGAAAATCGTTACTTGTGCTTATCGCATTTATTTTCTTGACTTTGTTGCTGTTGTTGTTGTATGTCGTTTCATTTGTTTCTTTTGTCGCTGCTGCGTACTTTGTTAAGGGTTTTTTTAATTACGTGTATGTTTTTTTCTCTTTACGATTAGTACGTAAATGTCATTACAATAATTGTCTACAGTGCTGTTTCTCATTTGTTTTTGTTTAATCATTTTTAAATGCACTTTGTACATATTCGTATCGCACTTTGTATTATGCGTCCGGTCTTCGTGCCTAACCGGTATATAGCAACCTTATATATAATAAATTATTTCTAATTGCCTGTCATTGAGTCATTTGCAAAATGTGTGCTATCAGATTCGATTTTCTTATAAAAATTCAAATCGGAATGTAGGAACTTTAAGCAGAAATATTCATTTCATCGAAATTGTGACTAAGAGTCTGCATTGCTTTGTTTTATTTTTAACTTCAAGAAAAATTATATGATAAAATATAAACTTTATAAAAAAACACTCATTAATTTGGTATATTTTTATCAGTTGTTGTTTTTAAAATTATGTTTTTTTTTTCTAAACATAAGTGTATTTATTTCAACAGAATTTTAAAGCACCGTTGTTGTTTGATTTTAGCAAGTGAGAAGCTGTATATGTTGATTCCAAGTAAAAACTTGGTTCGCTTATGTCTGAAATTACTTTAAGTTATCAAAAAACTGATCTTAAGCTGCATTTTGGGTTGTTCAAAACACAAAGAAATGAAACTTAGTTGCAGTCTCTGTAATAACTTGCTTGCTTTTCAGTTTTAATAAAAAGTATAAACAATTGCCGCATTGGAAATAGATCGGCACTTTCCATTTTCTGTTTGCCTATCACCATATGCCTGGGGTTTTTTCCTAAGTTCTTGTCACGTAATCTTTGTTTGTCGTTGCCAAGAAGTGAATTGCAGTAATTAGACCAGCTTTTATTTAAAACAGTAATGTAGATAAATTGCATGGCCCAAATGATGTGACTCATGTCGGAAGTTGTTTATTAAAATATGTATTGCCTTTTTATTTTTTAAATTTGAATGGAAACAATATGTGTACTTTTGTCTGCAATGATTTGCAATCACCTTCAATGTGGATGGCCTCAACTTAAGTTTTTTTGTGTTCGATGTGAAGACTGTGATCTCTATGGGTCATTTATGTTTACCATTATAGCACCAAGTAGTCATCTTATAAGTTTTGTATCCAATAGGAAAGTAATGTATCTCTTAAGCTACAAATTGGTGTGATTTGTGCTTATAGAGAGCCAATTTGGTGATTGGTGAAAAAGGAAAGCAAGTGTTGATTTTATGAAAGCAATGATTAAGAAATATTGAAAGTTGCTTGCAACATCGTCACAGCTGATGAATTTTGGAAAGTAAATAATCATCGTCTGTGTGAGATTTTTAAGATTAACAAATCTTGGCCACTTATTTGAAAGCAACTGCTTCTTAAACTTTAGAACGTTCTTTACTAAGGCCTAAAATGAAAACCATAAAACTGCTTACTCGTCAACTGACATCAGCTGATACGAGAATACGGATTGTAAGTTTAATAGGCATAAACAGTGCGCAGGTTTACGCATGCAAGTGAGCACTCAAGAGTATTTAAATTTAATTAAGCACAATGAATCAAGTTTTCTGCTGCATATAATTTCCATGTGAAGTGTATGATAAATGGTCAGAGTGCCAGGTGCTTAATTATTGTTATTATTATACTAATTAACCTAATCATAACATTCACAAACTAGTTCAGCATACGAATAAAGCATCTGGTAAATATGGGGATTTTATAAGGCAATAATAGGTTATTATTCAATGTAATATGCACATTTACATTTCAAATTTGATTGTCCTATAGTTTGTCAGGATGCTCTTTGAATGCCCTAGAAACTAAAATATGCACTGCTCTGCGTATCTAAATTGGGTTATTCATTACCATGGGGTTTCTATATTTGTCACCATTTCTTATAATCCTTTGATCAATTTCGAATTTTCGAATTAAAAATTCCTCAAGTTCAGAAATTATGCTGAAATACAGTCAGACCTTGTTTCTAGAAATCCCATAATATGAGGTTTGCGTATCGTCAAAAATGTCTCTATCGATAGACTTTGCTGTCTGAATAATGTCAGTATAAATATTGTCTTGGAGTGTGGTTCGATTTAATGTCCATGCATGACAATTGAGCCAACATCTTTCTAATTTTTTTTAAAAGCTAATGACGCGCTGACTTGCATATTACACGGAAGTTATCTACGAGTAATTTTACATGTGTAGCTGCTATGGTATTAATGCTTAGACATTTGATAAGTCGATCAAGATAATGATTAATAATATAAAACACAATTTTTTGCGACTAAGCGATAAAAATAAAAGAAATAGAAGTTTTGCTTGTTAATGAAGACTCATTGGGCGAGTTGGCTATTAGTTATTTTCCGTAAATAAATTTGGAGAGCTTGAGAAATAATTTTTAAACTTTTTATTATGAATATTCGCTGTTGAACTATGTACGTGTTCAAGCCACGTGTTGAGGCGGTTGACTTAAAAATAAACAAATAAACGACTCTCACGAATGCTCTCAGTGCATATGGCAGCGTACTCAAGGCACAGCTGTACATACTTATGTCAATTATCAATTAATTTCGTTTTATTTATGCAAATACGTATGTAGGTACTTGTATATGCGAGTATATAGATATACTCGTACGAGTATTATATATGCGCTCATTATACATGCGGCACAGTTGTGTAAATATACATGCATACATGGATACATGCATACATATGTACTGCGTATATACATGAAGATTGCACGGTAGGCAACGTAAGTACGTATGCAGCTGAGACATTTGTAAACGTCACACAGCAAACTTGCGAGCGTCAGAGCGATAAGCGGTAGATATTTTTGTATCCATAGGGTTTGCATAAATTAGGTGCCCCGCAGATTTATTTTAAACTAAAACGGTGTGGATACTTACGTGCTTCACATTGCTGTGCTGCTGATAACAGACAATAACTGGCATATGCGTATCTAATCAACTTTCACTTGGCAAAAAAATAATTATTAAAAAAAGAAGAAACGGGGGAGAAAAAAAACAACTTATGACAAGAGACTAGCTTATCTTATCTTATTTGAACAGGAAGACAGTGCAAAATAACAACAATAAATAAAATGTTTATTGTATAGATATCTGCACATATACATAGTTGTTATTATTATTATTATTATTGTTATATTCTCAACTGATTAACTGCTTTGTGTTAAATGTACTTAAAAATCGAACCTTTTGGCTTCAGTTGCTATTGGCTGCAACATGCTCAGCAGACGCAACGTGGTCATTTTGTTTTAATTAAATTTGGCACGTATTTAAAAATATGTGAAATAATAAAAGAAAATTGCATAATAAACAATTAAACTATAAAGCGTAGCGTAAAAGTTTAATTGGCTTTTGATTTTTAGCATCATTGTCAGTAGCTGTTTGCTTATTTTATTATATTCTCAAATGTTTCAGTTGCATGCAAGGCAAGCCAATTGGAATGAATTAAATCTCATGAATACACACATACACACACACGCATACAGTGTGGTGTATATATGTGTGTTTCAAATAATCGCATCAATATTTGTTTGATATAGTTTTGCTATGTAAACGATGATTCAGCACTCAGCGCGGGGTGGTATATGTTGTGAAATTTATTTTTGAAAAATTTGATTTGTGTTAAAATAAAAATAAATAAATAAAAAGAACCGGTCAGATTTTATACAGGGATTGTATTTTTTAATGTAAACGAAATGTAGCTTAAATTTTAAATTAAGATCCATTTTTATAGTGTTCTCGCAATCAATGAAATCAGCCCAGGAGGCATAATGATTGAAAGGTGTCATCTGTATAGGTTTCAAATAAAACTGTAGTCGTCTCTTAGAATCACTAATTTAAGCCACATTATTTTGGATATTATTTCCGATGATTGACGACATTAAGCTGGATATACAGTAGCATCTCCTGATCAATGAAAATCGGGGTCAGGTAGCATTTGTATTTCAGAGGTTAGGTTATATGCAGAAGCGTTTAATCAGTTAGTTTAATAAGTTGTCTATTAAAAGAGACCTTGTCCTTGTAATAAGTTTCTTTAGTTAAGTGAAGCCTCGAAGCCTGTAGAATTATACAATTAATTTTTTCATCAGAAATTCCCGGCTTATCAAAGTCAGCTTCAGGGCCATTCAATTGCCATGATTTGCTCTATAGACAACCACTGAGTTAAGTAAACCCCATATGCGCTTACTGAATCGTATATTTTTGTTTTTCTCGCGTGCTATCTTAGATAATTTTTATTGAACATTTGGTTTCTTTACCAAGAGTTTTTTGCTATCATATGGTAAAGACTGTCGGTCGTAGGTTTTTTTTTTGTAATGCAGCACCCTGTATAAGTATAAATTGCCTAATCTTATCATGCTCACTGGTCACAATCTTTGCGAAGGTAGTGTGGGCCGTCGCAAATGAAAGAAAGTTTTAGTTACAGTTGCAACTGCTGTAGTTTCGCTAAATAGTCGTCTAAATTGTTGTTATCGCATTACAGTGTGAAGAGAAACCCAACACCAAATTGGCTACGTCGCACTTTGGACGTCATTGGGTTGAAGGTCAACCGTGTGGCAGCAGCAACAGTAAAAGCAAAAAGAAGAATTTAAATAGAAATCCAAACAAGCTAACACGCAACGAAAAAAAGAACAAGAGACAGGCGAAGGAGGAGCTAGAGCAGAACCGTGCAAAGCAAACAGAACGAGAACCAAATCAATATAAAACAAATATCCTAGAATAAATGGCTGATGGAAATGCGCCGTCAGCAGCGGCAGGTGCAGCTTCCGGTGGTGGACATAGCATTGTCGATGGCACAACTACAACAACAACAACAACAACACCCACACCAGTGGCAACAGCAAGCGTTGCCTGTGTCGGTACTGCGAACACGACAGCGGTGAGCGGCGGCAATCAAGGCTATCATCAATTAAGCGTGACAAGTGAGTATTGTTTTGTGGTTTGTTTTTGTTGTTGTTAATATATGGGAATCACAACATTTGTTAAATGTATTTCTACTTGCTAACAGTTGAGGAGGCGACACTACGTAATAATGGCTTTCTAAAACCGAATCCGTACGTTGAGCTGTTAATCGATAATAAAAGTAAACGTAAAACGGATTTAGTGAAGAACACCTACTTACCCAAATGGAACGAAGATTTTACAGTGCTGGTAAGTGATCATTGAACACTTATTGTACTTAACCGTGTCTTACAGTATATAATATTTTTTGATCTCTGCAGATTACACCGAACTCTATACTGCACTTCAAGGTGCTTGATCATTCCAGTTTTCGCAAGGATGCGATGCTTGGTGAGCGCGTCATTCACCTGGCGCACGTATTGCAACACTATAACGGACGGTGTGAATTTCTCGAGTTGACTATCGATCTGTTGGTTGCATCGAAATCGGAAAATCGTCAGATAAAGAGCGGTGAATTAGTGGCCATACTGAATGGACTTAAGTTGGATATGAGCAAGTTGGTGCTACATAATGGCAACGGTGTTATGGCGCCGCCTGTTAACCAAGCTATTGCCGATGCGGCAGCAGCGGGGCGTAGCTGTATGATATACGGAGGCGTGCGTGCGCGTATGCGTTTGCGTAGCTGTAATGGTGGAGGTGTTGGTGGCGGTGGTAGCATTGAAAATGGACTAGTGACACGCTCACCTGTCACAAATGGACAGACAGCGACATCGGCCACAGCAGATGCGCAAGGGGTGAGTGCTTTAAGGCGTTCTACTGTTTCTGCGCCTGTATGGGAACAACAACAACAGCCGCAGCTGCGTATAGTCAATGGCACTCCACAACTTAATTCCGTTGGCATGGCAACGCCGACATCAACGCCACAACAGCAACAGCCATCATACCCACAACAGACACCAGCACCGGCTATGACAACAGCGACGACACAAACGCCACGTCCGCTTACGCAATTGTACGCAAATGGTTGTATGGCACAGCAACAGCCTAAACCCATGGATAATGTGTGTGAACTGGGTGCTTATGTGCGTTCCGAGCAAATGGTACCAGCAGCGGGTAGCAATGTGCTGCCCGTTTCAAATGTTGCCGATCCACAGTTGCAAGCACAGCAGGCCGATGATGAGCCGCTGCCTGCTGGCTGGGAGATACGTTTCGATCAGTATGGCCGGCGTTACTATGTCGATCATAATACACGCTCTACGTATTGGGAGAAACCGACACCGTTGCCGCCGGGCTGGGAGATACGCAAAGACACGCGTGGTCGCGTCTACTATGTGGATCACAATACACGTAAAACCACGTGGCAGCGGCCGAATAGTGAACGGTTAATGCACTTCCAGCATTGGCAGGGACAGCGTGCACATGTTGTTGCGCAGGGTAATCAAAGGTTCCTCTACTCGCAGCAGCAACAACAGCAGCAACAGCAACAACAACAACAACAGCAGCAGCAGCAACAGCAACAACAGCAAGCGGCAGCTGTGACGGCAGCAACAACGACGTCGGCAGCAACTGGCCAACCTATGGTTGAGGATGAAGAAGTTGCATTGGGTCCTCTGCCGGACGGCTGGGAGAAGAAAGTGCAATCGGATAATCGTGTTTACTTTGTGAATCACAAGAATCGCACGACGCAATGGGAGGATCCACGTACGCAGGGTCAAGAGGTGAGCCTCATTAACGAGGGACCATTGCCACCGGGTTGGGAGATACGGTACACGGCGGCGGGTGAGCGTTTCTTTGTTGATCACAATACACGTTGTACCACCTTCGAAGACCCACGACCGGGCGCACCCAAAGGCGCTAAGGGTGTTTACGGTGTGCCGCGTGCCTATGAACGTTCCTTCCGTTGGAAACTGTCACAGTTTCGTTATTTGTGCCAGAGCAACGCCTTGCCATCCCATATCAAGATTACGGTTACGCGTCAAACGCTATTCGAGGATTCCTATCATCAGATCATGCGTTTGCCGGCTTACGAATTGCGACGCCGGCTCTACATCATCTTCCGCGGCGAAGAGGGCCTTGATTATGGCGGCGTGTCGCGTGAGTGGTTTTTCTTGTTGTCACATGAGGTGCTCAACCCGATGTATTGTCTCTTCGAGTATGCGAACAAGAACAACTACAGCTTGCAAATAAATCCCGCCTCGTATGTCAATCCGGACCATTTGCAGTATTTTAAGTTTATCGGGCGTTTTATCGCGATGGCGCTCTACCATGGGCGTTTTATATATTCGGGCTTTACTATGCCTTTCTACAAGCGCATGCTTAACAAAAAACTGACCATTAAGGACATTGAAACAATTGATCCCGAGTTTTACAACTCGCTAATCTGGGTGCGTGACAATAACATCGATGAGTGTGGCCTGGAGCTGTGGTTCAGCGTGGACTTTGAGGTGCTCGGTCAGATCATACACCATGAACTGAAAGAGAATGGAGAGAAGGAACGCGTTACCGAGGAGAATAAGGAAGAATACATTACGTTGATGACCGAATGGCGTATGACGCGGTAAGTATAAGTATTTTCTAGTCAGAGTTAATATTTATGTTTTTTTTTTTTGTGCCATTTTGCAGCGGCATTGAGCAGCAGACGAAAACTTTCTTAGAAGGTTTCAACGAGGTTGTGCCACTGGAGTGGCTGAAGTACTTCGATGAACGCGAACTAGAGCTGATACTCTGTGGCATGCAGGATGTTGATGTTGAAGATTGGCAACGAAATACGATCTATCGGCATTACAATCGTAACTCAAAGCAGGTTGTCTGGTTCTGGCAGGTATGTACTTGTGTGTGTGAATCTGCCAGCAGTTGACAAACTATATATTTGGATTTTATTCTTTGCAGTTCGTACGTGAAACAGACAATGAGAAGCGGGCACGTCTGTTGCAATTTGTTACCGGTACATGTCGCGTGCCTGTTGGCGGTTTTGCCGAGCTCATGGGCTCGAATGGTCCTCAGCGTTTCTGCATCGAGAAAGTTGGCAAGGAAACGTGGCTGCCACGTTCGCACACCTGTTTCAATCGCCTGGACTTGCCACCGTATAAGAGTTATGACCAACTCGTCGAGAAGCTCACCTTCGCCATTGAAGAGACTGAAGGCTTTTGCCAGGAATAAGACAGGCCCACATTGCGTGTGTTATTTAGTGTTCTAACTGGCGGCATTATGCGGCAGTTCAGTTAATTATACTCAAACACACTGCAGTTCAGTTTCTTTGTTGCTTCCTCCTTTTTGTTATTCGCTCAACAAATTCAAGTTGCAGCCTGCGATTGCTTGCCGCCCCATGCAACATACATATATGCCGCCTTCAATGTTGACAGAGCAGTCATTACTTATGGTTTCCATGTATAAATTCGTTTTGAACTAAGCGCCATAAATTGCAAGTTCCTATCAGAAAAATTTTAAGTAAACATTTTTCTGTCAAGTTGACATGCTCTGAATAAAAATTTTCAATCAGTGAATAGGCTGATTGTCAGCGGTGATCAATTAACTCAATATATAATGTATGTATGAATATAAGCATGTATTTATTTACACTGACATAAAAATATACCAGTAAAACTTACTCGGAAATTATTTCCCAACAGATGCAGGTCTTACCTGAGCATATATCTGAAACCAAAACATTCGAAACCAAGCAGCATCAGTGGCTCAATCTGTGTATTTATATATATTTATGCTTTTCTTTAGTTTCAACACGCAAAATGTGGGATAAGAAATTTACAAAAAAGAAAAAAGAAGAAAAACAAAAAATCAATTGTTTTGTTTATGCAATATAGCAAAATAATATTTTTAATCGAACTCGTAAATATGTGAAATATGGAAAACTGTTAAATGATTGAACACATTAACTATAAGCAACTTAAAGAAAATGACTAAAATGCCGTCTTTTTGCTTTTTCTTACTTGGATTCTTTTTTCTATTTCTTATTTAATTATATATTTATTCCTGCAACATTGTAACTGTTTCAGCAGCATATATGGTCAAAATATTTCTTTGTCACGTTTGCACGTGCAAACTTATAATATGTAATTTTATTCTCTTGTAAAAATGTATATACATTATCCATTAATGTTTCTTGATTTTTGAAATAATTAATTTTCTGCTCTTGTTATAAATTATAAGCGCAAAATTTTATTTATGCTTAAATTATATAGTATATATTTTATTTATATTTAAAAAAAATGGCAATTATTAAAGCAAACTATGAAACGCCACTTATTAGCAAGAAAATCTGTTTTTAACGTTCTATTGTTCACAAATTAGAAATTTATTTTTAAAACAATTAACAAAATACAAACAAATCAATAAAAAATTACAAAGCAATTATCGTACGAAAATAATACACCGGCATATGTTAAAATAGTTTTAAACAAATTATGAATCAATGAATTAGTAATAATTGTTGTTAATTGCAAAAATATATATAAATATATAAAATATACATATAAATATATTTAATAAAAACACATGAAACAACATATGTAAAACTTATGCGGAAGCAGGTTGGTTTGAAAAGACGAAACGAAGACATTGATATAAATAGTTTTTATTTAGTATAATGCAATTGTAAATGTATTATATATATATATATATCTATATATACGAGTACATATAAAATTAAAAAAAAATGTGTTTAGTTTGTTTGAAATGCTGTAGAATAAAGGCATGTATATGATACTATATTATTATTAGAAACACAAAGTATATTCCTGACCGATCGGTGTTGTAGATATAACAATGTATCTTTTATTGTTTACAAAGCTAAAAAAGGGTTGTTAAAGTTGCAAAGATGTGTATTCTACGATTTAGTTCTAGATAGGAAATCCGACTGTGGGAGGGGTGAGTGAGCTATAGTTGGGCACACCCGATTATGGAATACCCCGTATAAAATCTAAAAACATTTAGTAGAAGTATTTTTTTAAATATCCAGTTGATCTGAAAACTTCATAGATGTTTCGAAAGTTATTAAACTAATAAATTTAATAACAATTATCCTCTGTATAAATCCTCTTCGCCAAAGTCAATGGAATGCTGTGTGAATTCAATTTTTTATTAACATCAGTTTCTCAGACTTTCGAATCTAATAACTACTAAAATTGCCAGCAATGCAATTGCTATTAAGACCATGGTATGCATGGATGCTGGTGATGTGTTGTTCGTTATCCACGGTCTCAAGATACGAAATATATAACTTTTACATGTTTTTCCTTATATGTAAGTATTTGCAATATATGAAGAGGAAGGTCTACTATTGAATCAGTGTTCGATTGGTTGAAATGAATTCTACTGTAAATAATATTGATGAAAAAGGAGAGTAAGTTCGTACTTTAACTTTGATTGACTTAATACAATTTATAACAAAAATGTAGTATATATTTTAGTATTCGTACACCCGTAGCTTTATAGTTTAAGCATCTCTGACTAAGCTTAATGCCAATATGAACTAACGAAAAAACATAGTCTAATAAAAAAATATTTTTATTAGATATTTCATAATGCAGCAATAAAGCGTTATCTAATGTAAAATCAAGGTTTCGTTTTGCAATATCTTATCAATTTGAAATTGACATTCCTCTAATATTTATTTAAAGTTAGAGGAAAAGAGACGAACTGCAGATTTATTCTTAGAACTGAGCAATAAATCACGTGTCTTCGACAAGTCAAATTGAGTTGAATAATTATATAAACAATAACCAATTGGCCTCAAATCACACATAACAAGAAAACTAAAGTAAACCACTCTAAGAGTGAAACGCAATGTTGTTGCTTTAGTGGTTCCAAATTCTATAATAAAAGAAATTCACTAGAATCTGCTAATAATATAAAATGAATTGGATTCGTGTTTGGGAGATTATTGCATTCAGTGACAAATCAACATTTTACAGATACCGGCTGAACTCTTAAAAGTTTGTTAAAAAAATGGAAGAAAATTTGTGCTGATAATACCTGTTATATCTTATTCTAGAAATGGTTTGTTATACCTTGTTTCGCAATTAGTAAACGCCTCTTATATATTCTAAATATTTCACCGAATAATATTGGTTTTAAATTAAGCCAGTCTTATTCTTTGCAACTTCAAAACTCGACCGACTAAGATGGGGCTTTAGGGCGCCGGCAGACAAAAGTAAGTGATAATTTTTTGGCGAATGAAAAATTACAAATATATTCAATAGTTCAGCATGCATTGCTTGCACATTAATATAACATAGCCATATCCTGATAAAACTCTAATTTATTTGACAGTTGAAACTGACAATAGACACTTAAAAGGTTTGTTATTGGGTCAATTAGGGTTTCTTCTCTAAATGTGGTCGAGATGCTATGGGATATGTTTAGTGAAATTTGAACATTATTCCCTTTAAATTAAACGTATCTTACTCGAATGTCGTTTTTCTAATTTTGTGAAATATTTGTTCTTTAGAATTTTTCTATTTAAATAACGCGGAATGCTAATATCGTCATTCGAGCCTCTCTAATAGCTTAAACGGAGTTATCATTACAATATATATATTTTTATTATTATTAGAACTAAAACTATTTACATTGTTATCACTATAAAAATATGCAAATTGTTAAAATCTAGTTTTGAATTGAAAGTTATGTTTTGACATAAAAGAATAAACTCAACAAGATGGGTCCAAAACAGATATTTTTCTACAATAACTAAATTAATGTACACAAATACTTGTCTATACTCTACATATATATTACAATTACAAGTTGACATAAACACAGTTAAATTTGGATAATTCATAACGGTGCTGGGCGAATCATCATCTGGACGAATTTTAGTGAATTATAATATTTCCCTTTAAAACCAAGCCATTCAACTCCAATTTCTTTATTCGTTCGATAAGCGCCTGGTAAGTACACGCCATTTAAATTTGAATGATGACACCATTTGTACCACCAACCACCTTTATACAATTTCCCACAATTTTTTTCCGGGTCTCCATTATTGCGATCATAGGTGGAAAACTTTCGTAATTTGTGGTATGCCAAGGAATCACTTGCATTGCCAGTATATTTGCCCAAGACGTTGAGAGCATACTCCTGTGCTTCGTTGCCAATTTCGAATTGGTCGTAATATGCGTATTTTCGCAAACCTTTAAAATCTTCCAAAATTATGTATAGCTCCTGGTTTGCATATGTTGTTAGCGCATTCAGTTTATCCAAACCAATAAAAAATTCACCATCTAAATCTCCGAAACCCTTTTTATACTCCGACCAAGGACGATAGAAGTTAACGCTGCCATCCATCCGTCGTTGTATGATCGTCCAATTGCCATTTTTCGTTGTATTATCACACACAACCATAAACGGACCCAAGTCGGAATAGGGAATTTCTATTAACTGCTTGCCACTTTTTCCCGTGTCAGCGCAATTTGTTATTGGATAGAAATCTCTTTCTTGTTTGGAAGCCCTGTTTTTTCCAAACTTGGATTTTGAACTAACAATAACATTTGAAAGTGAAATGACGCTCAAATAAGTAGTCCTTATTTAATTACCTTAAAACAAAATCCTTTATTATTTGTGTTGAACTCAATTTAGCAGTGGCATTAGTTCCTAAGTCTTTCGACATAGAAAAATGTACGAAAATTAGCAGAAAAGTAATTGCATATATGACCTGCATGGTGAAATCTCAATTGCTGACTAATGTGTCCACCGTTCCTCAGTTAATTTGTTTTTATATATTATTTATACCGAATTCTCTTACAATAATCTTTTTTCATATGGAGACTTAAAAATTCACAAAAAATATGAATAATACAAGCAATAAACAATAAAAAAAAAAAGAGAAACAAGAACAATATGCTAGCAGCAACGGTTCTATGTTTATAGATAATCTAAAGAAAGTAAGAATATCAACAACAACAATCAAACTCTCGCCTACAACGGGTGATGGCAATAGAAATTACTGGGTAACTGTGTAGTTTTTGTTTTAGATTTTGTTTTGGGTTTTTTATGTTTCCTTCTAATGCATAAAAGAAGCGGAACAGTGAAACAAAACGATATTTTATTGAATAAATACTAAAATCACAAAAACACAAAACCAAAAACATAAATTAAAAAAAAATAATAATAATAATAAATATTAATCAGAAGTGATGAACTGAAAAGAATCATGTAATTGTAGAATAATAAAATATAGAAGAACAAGTAAAAAACTTTTTATTTTAGTTTATTCTAGGTTACAGTTATGGTGAAATAAAATTGTTCTTTCCAAAAGTGGGATAAAAAGCTTAATTTGAAAATGTTATCAGTTATAGAGAATGTTGGTTGACGTTTCACTATAATAACGAATGTTTTTGAAAGACTTTCCTGAGTAAGTCATTGTACCTCGGTCAGAGTGTTTTCGTAAAAACGCGTCTGTGACGTCTGCGAAAAATATGTATGGATATTTTCGTAGCAAGTAGCAATGATTGTGACGTCACTAACGTTTTATCAATGATGATAAGCAAGGTAGCCACATGTATTTGTAAATTTGTATATGTTAGGAGTGAAATGGAATGACTGTTAACAGAATATAGTTTGAATATAAAAAGTCTTGAAGGTTTTTTACTTTACCTATGTATAATAGGCTTTACAATTAAAATTCGATACTAACGTGACCGATGTTAATTAAGCAGCTTGTTTCATAGATTGAAAATATTGTGTTTTGAACTCCAGTAGTGGCCTTCTGCCATATACGTATATTCGCTATGTTAGCCGGTGTATTCTTGAAGACTTTTCAATTATTTTCTCAATTCATATAAACTTATAATGTTTTGACAGAAGAAATGAAGTATTTCTTTTAACCATTATGGCTTTAGGCTTTACCAATCTATGTATAGAGCAAGTGAATCATCGTGGAATATTATGTAATGAGTGATTTAGCAGCGACAGTCTTAAATTTGAGTACCTATTCAAATTGGGTTTGGCTGTGCTATAAGCTTGGTTGACAGTATTGCATTATAAATGAGAAGGAAGTCTACTCACACATCGTTTTCATAGAATACTGACGAATGTTATTCCCACAATAAAGGTGAAATTTCTTGGTAAGAGCTTAATTAGTATTATCAATTGCTTTATCAGTATGAATTGTAAATTTATTTGATTGCTAAAAAAATGTGTCACACATAATAATCACACCAAATAAACATGACATTAAACAACGAATTTCATTTATTTAAAAGTGCCACGCGCAACGGATCGGACCTAAGTTGTTTTTTTTGCTGAGCTTCCGTTATGAAGCCTGCCTCGATAGTTGGTTGCCTTTTGGCGTACATAACGATTTCGTGTGCGGATGATGCTGAAACTGTGCAAAAAAATGTTCATGTGCCTTTATTGAAAGCACGTTTACAAACCGAGAACTTTCAGTTAAAGTGAGTTGTGAAAATGAAAACTAAAAAAAAAAAATAGAGTTAGTTATAGTGTAATTATTAAATGTTCGCTACAGTTTAATCAGCAAGGTTACTGCGCCCACACCTGAAAATGCTGATCCAAAGAGTTTTCAAAGATTACCACGAAGTTGTGCGGAATCCAGAACAAATGGCGCACAGCTGATCCAAGTGCCCTATTCGGGCTTCAATTCATTCCTGGTCTATTGCGATGCAGTGACGCAGCAGGGCAACTGGACTGTGATACAGAGACGTCTGGATGGCAACGTCGATTTCCTACGTGGTTGGTCGGAGTACAAGTATGGCTTCGGCAATGTGGACGGCGAATTCTTCATTGGTCTGGAGAAGCTGCACTTGCTCACGAATTATGAGAAACAGGAGCTGCTTATTATCATGGAAGACTTCGACGATGTCGTCAAATATGCGCACTACGATGAGTTTGAGATCGGTGATGAGCGTGAGGAGTATTCGCTGCGTGTATTGGGCGCTTATTCCGGTGATGCAGGTGATGCGCTCAATTATCATAAGGGACAAAAATTCTCAACCTATGATCGAGACAACGATCAGTCGGATAAGAATTGTGCCAAGCTTTATAAAGCCGGTTGGTGGTACAAAGGCTGCCTCTATAGGTATGTAATTTATGTAATGACGTTAGCTTATTCCATAATTTGCTTTGTATTTTGATCATTTCTAGCAACTTAAATGGTGTATATTTGAATGGAACATATGGCGGCAGTAGTGGCCGAGGCATAAATTGGTATTACTTTAAAAATACACTTTATTATTCGCTTAAGTCTGTGCAAATGCTGATCAGACCAATACTTCAATAAACGTATTTTTAAATTATTATTTTATATAAATAAATAAAAACCTTACGTAGAGACAAACTTGGTATGTGTATTAGATATAACTGGCAATTGACTGGAACTTTAAATCTTTGGAAACATTTTGGTAATTCTTAAATAATTCAAGAAGAATTGACTGGGATACTGTGGTTGGCACAATCAACGTGCCTAGCGCTAAACAGCAAAAGCATTGTCGTCTGTTATTCAAAGCCTTATGTATCAGCCGTTTAACTATTTTTATTCTAATCTGTCTTGAGATAGGTAGATTGTGATTATCGTTTATAATAAAAATAAATGTCTTATCGCAAAGATTCATTTGCATTATCGCGACTCGTTGAGTCTTCTTGCCAACCCACCTCACTTGTACACACTTTGCTCGAGTTTTGTGTTTATAAGCTGCTTTTTAAAAAGGCTTGCAAATTCCATTAAGCAGATTGTAAATTTTCCAGAGGCTTTTATTATGTCTGATGTATGTATGAGTAGAAGACAATTTTTTATGTGATTTAAGCCAAACAGGCTCAAAATATATAAATAATATAACATTAAAACCATTAGTGCAAAGAAATTATATTCACTTGTTTATTAAATTTTTGGTTTTATATTTGTTGGCCATGTTAACGATTTAGTATTAAAATTGTGTATAATTTCCGGTCACAGCGTGGCACATCCATGCAATATTTAGAAGCGACACCCTGCGGCAACATCATTAACACCATCGTAATTATTTACGTGGCCATCAGTGACAACCAACACGACGACGACGACAACAGCAACAACAATAGGCCACAACAACCATGTTACATTTGCGCTTGACTGCTATCGAGCTACCTTTGGCCTCCTGATCTCCAGCATGTGTTCCAATATGGCTTGTCACGTGCCTTACCTCCACTTGCGCGCAACGTGGCGTTGTTCAAAATTTAACAAGCTGTTTTATTATTTATTGCGGTAAAATTGCGCGGGAAAAAACGAATGCATAGTACACATAACGGTAACGAACGTACATACCAATTAAAACAATAAAGCGCATATAAAAATGGCCGACACTCTCATATGTTGCCCCACGGCGGTCATGACGCATCCCGCGGAGGTTAATACATAAAATTCATATATATGCATTGCGCCATGCTCTATGCTTCCGGCCAGGTGTCAGCCATTTTTTTTTTTGCTTTTTGGGGTTATTTTAATTTCATATTCTGTTATTTTGTGTGCGCAACGCGTAGAAATGTTCACTTTTAATTTTTTTCCTGCATATGATTTTCTTTTTGTCTTTTCTTGGGTACGCATGCCAAGCAAAGTAATGAAAAAGGTCCAGTTAGATCTCGTGGGCGAGCCATTACCGTTTTGCATAATGACACAGGCAAGGGCTGAGTTCGGTTGCTTGCTGTCAACGGCAGCATGCGGCATAGTCTGCTGTAATGCTGTCTGGAAGTGAGAGTTTTGTAGCTTGTGTGATTTTTGCCACTTAACGCATTTCTTTCATAAATCGCAAGCCTTTCGATATGTCTGATTAATTTATGTAGATAATTATTTCATAGTTTAGGGTTGTTTTAAAAACTGCCCACATGTCCTAGACAGTTCTCTATTTAATAATCTGTAATAGTTCATGTTGAAGAGAGCGGTTTTGTTGACTGTAACTGTTAACTGTTAATGAGTTTTGCTTAGTAGCGATTCTCTCTGACAACCATGCAGGCATTTGCTAAGCAGCAATTCGAGGCTAAAGCTCATTTGAAATCTATGAACTGCTGCTGAGTGCAAGTTTCGAATTTCATAATATTAACGCTAGTAACTCATATATAATTGATTTTCTTTTGTGTATGTATTAGTATTCTAAACAACCTGCAGTCAATAATTTTGTCACATTTTGTGTCAAATATTGCCACTTTACACATTTATTCTTGTTATTGATGACACTTTACTTTAGCATAACAGCTTAGTCAATTGAACTGCTGATAGACAACTTAAACTGCCAATAACACGCTGTTTAGGTTCGGGGCCGAATCATCATTTGTACGAACTTCAGCGAGTACCAATCCGTGTTGTGGAAGTGATGCCACGAAGTGCCAGCATAGTCACGACCTCTAAACTTTCCAGGCAGATACAAACCATTAAGATTGCTAAGACAAAACATATTGTTGACATCATAAAAGACAAACTAAATGTTCTCTGACACACCCGTATTCACAGTTTTTGTACCACCAGCCGCCTTTACGCCGCTGCGCGCAATTATCCGAATCCTTGTCGTTGTCGCTGTCGTACGTGGAGAACTTCTGCACGTTGTGATATTTGAGCGTGTCGCCAGCATCGCCGGCGTAGGCGCCCAATATTAGCGCATACTGTTTATCTGCGCTGCCTATCTCAAAACGATCGTACTTGGCGTATTTGGTTACATTATCAAAGTCCTGCATGACAATCAGCAATTCCTGCGGCTCGTATGTCGTCAGCAGATGTAGATTCTCCAAACCAGCGAAAAATTCACCCTCCAGCTCGCCGAAACCCTCAACGTAATCCGACCAGGGTCGATAGAAGTTAACGCTGCCATCCATGCGTCGCTGCACGACCGTCCAGCCGCCGTTTTGTGTTTCCGCATCGCAGGCAACGCGAAAAGGTGGCGTCGCCACGGCATAGACTCCACTTACGCCTGACTTAAGCGCTGCGCAGTTTTTTAGCACTTCTTTGGGTATACTGACATTAAAATTTAGTCTGTCATCAAAATACGTTTGAATTGTCAAGTTGCGTAGTTTACCTGGCCTCCGTTGTCGTGGCTACTGCGGATGCGGTTGCATTTGAATTGAAGCTTCTGAATTCAGCAGGCACATTTTCTAAAATTTTACTTAAAGAGAAATCAAATAAATAATCATTTATGCATTTTATTTTATTTTCTTTGACACACCGCAGTTTAAAGTTTACCAGCCGCAGATGCTTTGCCTCAAAAGTTAACTGCGAAATATTCAATTGCAGTTGTGCGTATGCCAATTCTAGTTCGAGATACTTTTCGTGCAGCTCTACGCAATTGTTCACTTGAAAAATATGCAAATTATTTGCGCTTGCGAGTTTTGTGAGAATGATTAGAAAACTTAAAATGAAAACGCGCTGCATCATGTAACTTGAACTTGCTATTGGCGCTCTCCCACAACGACTGTGACGACTGCTGGCGCTTGCTAAAAATAAAAATAATTGCAAGCAGCTTCCGCACGATTGCTAATCAATAAATATTAATCGCAAATCAACTGAGCAATATGCAATAAGCCACTGCAACTGCTGATAAGGCAGTTTAGCCGCTTAGCAGTTTATCGTGCATCTCCTGCTAAGGCCGACATGCGACATCGATAAGCTGGGCACAAGGTTACTTTCTGTTGGCTGACGAACATAATAACGCAGTCTCACTGCAACTGCGTAAGGGTTAAAAGGCCTGCTGCGCTATAAACTTAAATAAATAAAGCATTAGAATGACATATAAATTATCAAAATAAAACTGTTCTGTGATCGAATCAACAAAGAGATGGGGATAGTCCTTTAACATCAAGCTTCATCGAGATTAATTGAGTGGCAATGAGATCACCTGCTCGTTCCATGTTTCAGAGAATATTTTAATCACTCATGAAGAGAGCCTTAAAGCGATAATTGAAATTTACAGGATTGATGAGATCTCTTTAGAGTAAACTTTTTTTTCTATTTTTACTTTATTGGCTCTGAACTAAGCCCCGCAGAAAAATATTTATTTTTTGTTTAATTCATACATCATGATGTTACTGTTAATGTTAAAGTTATGTTAAATTAACAGTAAGCATTACAGACACAACATCATTAATTTAGTTTGCTAATCAAATGTGTTCAGAATTTAATGTGAAATAGTTAAAGTTTGTCATAAATGTAACTTCTATTAAATTAAAACAAACAAAAAAACAAACATAATAATTAATTTGCTTTTTGCATGTACCTTGGTAACTAACATGGGATTATATGGCTTTAACAAACTTATTACTTCGTTAACAGTTGCTGCAGCAGTCAACTTTGCTTAACACCCGCATGAAAGGATGCATTAAACAGGAGAATCAACGTGGCAACAGTATATTCTATAGTTTGAAATTGTTTATTTGCAATAAACTTTTGGCGCAACATCATCAACGTGAACGCTTGAAGTAGCTGTTGTTGTTGTTATTATTTTTGGTTGTTGTTGTTGGTGCATTTAGCTAGTTAGGCTGCCTGCCTCCGGCGTAAAAGTTGTATCTTCAGTTTAAGCTAAAGCATACAACACACAACTCATCCCGATGTCGTAAAGTTATGACACGCTAAGCAAAGAAAATCCAAGAGCCAGAACTGGGTTGACAGTAATTTTTCGTAGTTATTATCCTGTGCAACGGATGATATGCTGCCTTTTGTCTAGGCAATGAGCAGAGCAGTGCAGCATTGTGCAAGTCTAAGCTAAGAGTTTAATTTGCATTTTAATTGTTTGTAGTGTGCGAAAATCTGCCGGTACTATTTGCCACTATGTGCAAGTTGGAGTATTTGCATTTGCACGGCTGCAAACAAAAACGAAGCAAAATTTAAGCATTTTATCAAGGCGTTTGTTGTTGCAAGCGAAGTTGAGTTTAATTGCAGCTGCATGCCGAACAAAGGACACGGCAAAGTTTCAGCTTAATTATAAATTTAACATACGCATGCAAGTAAATGCTGTGTTGTCTTATGCACGTGTCCTTTGGCTGCTTTAATACGATTATTGCGCCACAATTTCGTATCATGCACATATTCACACACACATACACACACGTATGTGCGTACATATAAACAACACACTTAGACAATATACTGAGACAACCGACGTACGCACTCAAGCGGAGCCAACTTAAGTCTAGTTAAGTCAGCTTCTACAGTTGGTAGGCTTTTGAGTGCCGGTGTGTCTGTGCGTCTGCATCTTGATTGCAACGTTTCGTAATCCTTTTCTGGCCAATTGTTTGTGGCTAATAAATGCCTTTCTACGTTCTGTTCTAGTGTCGAAGTCGAAACAATTCTCATTTTCATTTAAATTTAAATATCATTAAATGCTGCACTTTCTTCGGCGCTTCACCGGGAACTGGCTTACAATTTATGCGCATTTGCTTTGACTTTGCAAATATTGTAATTCGACATGTTATGCATATTCAATGCCGCATACTTGAACAATAAGTTCATTGTTTTTATAGGTTGTTCATTTTTTAAACTTTTTTAAACTTATGTTAAATTGGAATTAAAGTATAATATTGCAGAAAAATTAATGTAAATCAATTGCAAATTCAATTTATCACTCTGTCATTTAAAGAGAATATTATTGTATAAACTGAAAAAAAGTAATTATTTTCAAATCTGTGACTGACTTGATATACACAAATGTAAAATCATATTAAAAAGAAATCCGCCTGGAGAACAAAAAAAAAAGGACGAAGCTATATTGACGCATAAGCTGATCGTGTATACGAAGACAACTAAAAGGCAATGGTTTTTTATATACTGTATTCTTTTATTTAAATTCTGTCCCATTGTGGGATAATCAGTAAATTGCTTAATTTTGATTAGCTTTAGTTGGTACAGAAAAATATATACATTTTTCTAGAATAATTTAAACAAATCAGTTTGAGAGGGAAAGGATGAGTAGCCCACTTGAAAAGTGGGTAGAGTTACAAAATATTCGGTTTGTTAACCTGCATCTTTGAATGGAAGGTTTAGCTGCTAAATTAGTAGTTAACAGATGGCCACCAGTTGTCATTCTTGGGACTTTGTTTAGGAACCTCTGAATGATTTAATGTTTGAGAAAACTCTATGGTTATGTTAATTTAATCATATATTTTACTGAATAAAGCGCATGCTGCGTAATTTTCGAATTTCTTTATTTTTAAAGTTTTCTACTATATAACTATTAAAATATTTTTATTGTGAGATTTTCATAGTTTTCTTTTTTTTTTTTGGTAAAATATGCCAACATTAACATTTATGCACGTATATTTCTGGGTGATCTATTTTTTTTTTTTATTTTTTTTTTTTGGTATTTCAAATTGAACTTGCTTGCTTCTTTTTACTTTTGTCAAAGTAGCCATTTGTGCTTACACTCTTTGAAAGCTGTGCTGCGTTTACATAAAGCAGCAAATATGATTGATATTTGCATGAAGTACTCTTCGTTTTGTGAAGTATTTCTTAACGCAGTTTATGAAGGTTCCCAATTATTTTCGGTCTATACAGATTGCATTTGAAGCAAGGAAATCATATTGACGACGCACATAAAAGACCAACGTAACGTGTCGATTGGCAAGCACCAAAGGAAGCTGTGCACGCAGTGTGCACCACTTTGAAATGAATGAAAGCAATGATAACGTTTTCTTGTTAGGCAAAGGACCGAGAGTGAAACGCAATGAAGCAAACCCAAAAGACGCAAGTTTAGTTTATTTTAGTTGACAAAGTTTATTGCAAAATAACCGCAAGGAATCAACATCTTCAAAATGGCAACTACTTAAAAATAAAATGGAGCTCGCTGTCGCTGTCGCATTGGCTGAGGCTGCCGTCTTTGCCTTGGCAACAGCGTCTGGCATGATGCGGCTGACGTTGCCGATGAGGCAACATGGAATCGTTTGATTGACACAAGTTTTAACAACTCGCAAACTGAAGGTGGAACATTGGCGTTGTCTGCAGTTGCTGCCAGCTTTGTCGATTGCCTTGTTGGCGGGCGTGGCCAGTGGCAGCAGTTTTATGGGGGGAAATCTGTTCTGGGTGTTTACTGCTATTTGCACTGATAGCAAATCAAATTTTATATGCGATGCTTGCAGCGTTGAGATTTTCGGGCGTATGTCGACGTGCATTTGAGCATTCAGCATTCATGCGCTGCACTTCCGTTTCCGTTTAGACGACCTAAAAGTTAAGCTTCGATAGATTTTTAAATTCGCCAACGTGCATTTTGCAATATTTATTAGAATTCCTTAATGTCCCGAAGACGGCTTGACAGTCGGCATTGCATTGCGCCAAGCATGGGGTGCTCGGCTGTAATTTTCATTTAGTTGCTTTTTGCTGTTTCCGGTTCGGCAGAATTTTTAAAGGAAGCTCACTTCGTTATAGAGGAGTCCGACTGTTAGTGTATAGTTGTCGCAGGTTTTGCGCTGAAGTCGAACATGTTAGAATTTGTGACTTTTGTGAAACTGAAATCTGCTTTATCAGTTTAAAATATAGTTTTAGTCTGCACGTTACTTTTGTTTGGTTGTTATAACATCATTAAAGGTTGGGGTTGTTTTTGTTGTGGATATGCTTACATTTCAATGATTTTGCTTTTTATAATTTAGTTGCAATTTTTAAATTACACATTTCGTTTATATACATTTTCGAGGGCAAAACAAAAAAAAAAAATTTGATTTATTTGTCAGCTCAATTAGAAATTCTATCTGTGCTTGTTGCACGTGGGTTGTTCTTTCTGTCGCTCATCATGTTAGGTGTTCACAGCAGCCATAGTAACCTTGGCTGCCTTTATTGCTTATTAAAATAAACAGGCAATCAATTTAAATAAAGTTTTTTCTTGCGGTAAGTCAAATATGTGCATCAAATTAGTTTTCGATTAGATTACATTCGCAGATATGTAAAGAATATTTTAAGGCACAAATTTGAAATATATTTTTTTGCAGCAGGCATTTGTTGATCACGATATTTGTATTCATAACAGATAATTGAGAAATTATCTTCTAGAATTATTATGTGACGGAGCCTTAGTATTTATTTTTTCTTTTTAAAAAATTTAGCTCTCGTTGGGCTTCTTCTCAACAGTAATTCTTATGTGCTGAGACATGTTTCGTTCGCATTTTAAAGTATTTGACTGATTGCCTAGGATTAAATTAATATTGACAACATTTTGTTAAAAATACTTGAAGTTTGTTGGATTACTTTATAAATATAATATATGACGACATTGCAAGAAGTATTCAAACTACCCTCCATCAATTAAGTGCATTCGTCCGTTTATTTGTCGCTAATTGCAAAATGAACCGGTTGGAATTATGGGTTTTATTTGGTCTTAAATTGTTATGTGCGTTTTATTGAGTTATAAACACCGCAATTATGCACTTTGATAAAATACATTTAAAGTTAATCATACGCACCGTTGCCCTTTAGCATAATTAATAGCCAGGCACAGGCATTGAGGCATTTATGCCATTACGCGGTTTATTTCATGACGACCAACATTTTTAATTTGCTTGTATCTTGTCAAAGCTAGACAAAGCGAAATCCTCATTTAAATTTATGCACTTTGAGCTTTTGCCTAAATCCAAAAAGCTTTTGTGTGCGGTTGTCGGGCACCGCTGGCTTAATTTCGAAATTCGTGATAATGCTGAAATTGAATTTATACATGTTATGCATACACAAAGCGCAGCCCACTTCAATGCAACGGTAATGTTGATGACGATGATTCGGCATCAAAAATTGTGACATTTGCTATATGCGAACGGAAAGGATTTTTTTGTTTTTTGTGGTGCCCACTCACAAAAATATGCAACGCAGCATAGAGTACACAGTACGCAGCATTAGAACAAACCGAAAAGAAAAAAAAGAGTTCCAACAAAACCAAATAGGAATAAAAGGAATGCCGACATAAGCAGCACATTTAACAAATCAAACTAGCAAAATTCAAAAAAATTAAAAAAAAAAACGGAAGTGGAATCGGCAATGGCGTTGCGAAAATGCAATTGTCACGCACAGCAATGGCGACGGCAGCAGTAAGAACAAAAGCAAACGCAGTCGCAGTCGCAGACGCAGATGTGGCAACGCTTTAGACGAGTCTATGGCGGCTTAGATGTGCAGCAGAGCGTAAGAATTTTAATGGAAAATTGGTGTCCTCGTCGTTGCATAAATGAAGATTTTACTCGCATGGTACGTTTGTACTAATAAAAGTGCCAAAAGGACATTGGTGCAATGCCAACGAACAACCAATGACAGCAACAACAACAATAACAGCAGCAAACAACAACAACAGCGAGTGCAACAACAGAAATGACAATGACAACAACAACGACAATCAACGAGCAACAAACATGCTGTAGGCTTCGAAAAGCTGTTGATGTTGATAGTAAGCCACAACAACAACTACAACTACAACTACAACAACCACAAAAAACAACAACATTAACACAAACAGCCTTACAGGCTACACACAGCACCGACAAATTGAAAAGTGCAATGAAATAAGTGTGAACACGTATGAGTGCGTGCGCACGGGACGGTAGAGGGTGCCAACGCGACTGTATGGGAGTATAAAGAGACAAGTATGCGGTGATAAACAGACACAAATCAAATGCAAGTACACGGAGCAGTAATTCCAATTAATTTACAGAAATAGATACATTCTTAGTTCTCTTTTAAAACGATCCCAAAAATGCGTGAAAAAAATTGAAAAATAAGTAGATTGATTGCAGAACTAAAAAATCAACTTGAAAGTATAATAAATAATATTAAAAAATTTTTGATCACTTGGGAATTTATTTTCTATGCTCTTACATTTTAATTCGTTAGTTATTTTATAAAAAATTAATTATGATTTAAAAAAAAATGTCAGAAATTCATTAATATAAAAAAATGAAAGATAATATAAACATAAAAAAATTTTATTCTTTGCCCCTTTCTTACAGTAAAAGCAGAAGTTTGAGTAAGACTGCAAAATCACATGTACAAAATATAATACGAAGGTAAAATGTATAATTCATATGTAACGAGTAAGAATAAAAAAAATTCATAGGACATCAAAATAAAAAAAATCATCATATAAATCATGTTAAATGAAAACTATTCGTGTAAAAAAAAGAGACAATATTTGGCTTTTTGACTCGTGTTGTTTTAAATTCGCATAAAAAGAGAAGTAAGTTTTGAATAAAAAATATAAAAAAAATCTCTTCAAAAATAATTTAAAAAAAATAAAATATATAGTTTCATTAAATAGATGAAATACATTAAAGAAAATGTTTTACATATTAAATACTTAGAACATTCGCTGGCTCCGCTATGCGTTTTTTGTGCTATACAGTACTATCTCGGCAAAAAAAACTTCTTAGGCATATTGAATTTCCATGTTTGAAACGCAGGCTGTTTATGTGTATACAGATATTCAATTTAATACTCACATTATGAGCACAAAAAATTGAATGAAAAAAATTCTTGCAAAGTTATAACATTCTCGTTTGCCAAACATATTAAATTCATGAGAAAATAGGACAATGAATGATTATTTCCTTTTGCAATAAGCAATTCCTTTTTATATATTAATTTGAACCAGATTAAATAATTTTCTTTATATGTCGGGGATTTCTATAATTTTCTGCATAAATTTAATTAGAAAATTTCTGCTTCAATTTCATTATAATATTTCGCTTTGCTACGCTAAAGAAAAATTTAACATAGCAAAGGGTTCCACAAATTAAAAAGGAAACCGCATCTTTTCTTATGTATATGACTAATTCGATTTATTTGTTACATAATTTTACAGTTGTTTTCTTAATAAGTCAATTTTCCTTACTAAGCCAAATTCGTTTTGATTCATTTATGCTAATATCCACTTGAATTTGCTTAATCAGTTAGCATTTAAACAATTGAATTCTTGCAGTGCAGTAAATACCAAAATGCGTAGCAGCTTAACGCAAACAAAAAGCCACATAACCGACGCACGGTATGAGCATCTGAGCTGGCACATATCGCACGGCTGGCACACTGACCCTTTGCAAATCGAAAGGTTGCATTAAGGCAATTGGCTGCTGCAGCCTAAGGAGTGCATCCTGGCGCCGCTGTGTGCACGCACATTTATGCCTTAATATGACACGCATACCTACGCTGCCGCAAGCATAAACATCGAATTTGCATATTACATAATTTTGCGAATGACTGCGTTGACGACAATAACATTGAATTTCTTCTTCCTCTCCTTGTTGTTGTTGTTGTTGTTGTTGTTATTATTCTTGTTGAGGTTATTGTGGTCGTTGCTGGCAACGTGGCTGGTATCATTCGTCGCATATATTCTCGTAGCCGCTACAATCCCTTTGCAATGCCCACATGCTGGTGCTGGCACATCGTCGGAGCTGCTGCCGTTGGATCATTTGCTAACCGTTGCGAATGCCTGTTGAAATGTTTTATGGTCACTTTATAAATGCTACATACGTACGTGTTATATTAACGCAGTGCCACATCTACTTGTGCATACAGCATCGCATATGCGTATGTGTATGAGTATGTGTGTGTTTTTTGCTGTCTGCAGTGCAACATTGCGGCATAAGTTGCGCATACGCCATGGTGTGCCACTTATTGAATATGCACACATAAGTGCTTGCCTCTGGCGCTGCTGCATTGATGGCCAAGTGCTTGTGCGGCAGGAATGTTGATAAATGTCATTTGGTTTGCTGTTGGTAGCTGCTACCTTGTCGCAATGTTGCATACGTGTTGTATGCACTCAAGTGGCTTTATGCGCGTTGCTAGGCACTGTTGAGTGATTTAATGGATTTAACACTTGCTTGCGTTTCTCTTTTAGATTTGTAGTGGTCTAATGCTCTTCGTTTAGTTGAAAACTAACACGCTGCGGCATTTTATAGATCATTCTTGGTTATTTGATTTTTTTGTTAGCGTATTAGCATGTATCGAATTGTGCTCTTTAAGGAACTTTAATTAATTGAACTTAAGTTTGTAGCCTAACTTCATGCCAATTAAACTTGCTGCGCTATGCTGTCATAGCTAGATAAGCTACAACGGCAATTGCCTGATCATCATCATCTGACAATGCTTCGGTCAAGTTTTGCTAAAATTAACAAAGAAACAAAAACAAAAATATAATACAAATAGTAGAAATTTGAATAACTTCTGCAATGACTGCCAAAACCAATCGCAAATTATATGGCTGCGGGCTGTGTGAAGAGCAAATTTAATAATATTTGACTTATGCTCATATGGCAAAGTTTGTTGTTATTTCTTTTTCACTGCTTTTTTATTTATTTTTTTTATTGTGTTCTTGGAAGTCATGTGCACGTTCTCGTACTGTCTATTGTCTGTTCTGTTTGCCAACATTTGCATTGACAGGCGCTTGATTGTTTGTTGTCTGTTTCCGTTTATGCCAATATGTTGCACACAATAAACTCATTTGTTTTATGAGTGTGTGTGGGTGTGTTGGTGTGTGTATGAGTGTGCGATGCTAATAGGATTACACAAAAATTTGTTCAAATTGATTTTGAACGGCTACGTAATTGGTACAAGTAATTGTCAATTACTGCAGTATGCTGTGGAATTTAACAAATGTTTTCGCTTGGCCCGAAAATCAATTATCACATTGCAGACAAATTTTCATAGCACATTAACACTACATGTGCGCATTTTGACTGTGTGGGTGTGCAGATGCGTGGGTGGTTTGTTGGATGCTGTCCGGACATGTATCCATTAAATGAAATTTTTGGTATGTATTGCTCGAAGAAACATTTTATTAAAGTTTATTTATCCAAAAATAAAATGATATGTTTTGTAAACAAAACGCTATGCTATTATTAAATTAAGCTCGGCCATGGCATGAGCAAATACGTAGCAGCAAGAAAATGTCACAACAGACGAGATAGAGCAGAGAAAGTTCAAAATGTAATAATTAACTGAACATTTGTGCGCTGCAGCAGAGTATTAAAGTTTTAAAGTAAACAACAAGGAACGCACACATGTAAACAGCATGTGGGAGATGAGAAGTCTGGGCCACAAGGACACAGTACATGGACAGACGTAATTAGACAAATAGGCAGCAACTAAGCAATGTATCATGCAACGAAGTGCCAACTGAATACAAAAACAAAAACAAAAATTAAAAAATAAGTTTTACAGTAAAATCAGCTTAAGGCACAACAAAGATTTCTACACTTATTATGCTTGGCTTAAGACACTGTAAGAAAAATTCTGCATTGGTTTAATTGTAAATGACAAATGGCGAAATAGCGCAGACGGTTAAAAAATAAAATTATAGATTGATATTTGTTTATTAGTAATTTTTAATGATATTATCCTTGATGGCGGTAAAAGCGTTTATTATCAGTATAGAGGACATTTTCAGATGGGTCAAGACTTCATGACTGTAAGGAAATTTTTCTATTAGGGAAGAACATTCATATAACTAACAATGGACTCGGTTCTCCTTAACATTCATCGTGATTGAGAATTAGACAAATAAAACCGTTAATATTTTATTTTGTAGCAGTTTTTTTTATTTTCTTGTGTAACAATATTCCTAAAACCTCCATCATTAAAATTCGTCAAGTTCTTCCATCGTTAAGCGTGTTTATCGAAAAAGGTATTTTACAGTTTTCTCATGATACATATTAAGGGGTTGCCTTAATATGCTCTTTAGTTAGCCTACCTGCTCAATTTAGATGCACTATAATAAATATTTGCCTAATTAATTCTTTGAAAAGCGATCTTCAATTTGTAGTGGGTTTGCTTTTTTTTTGGAAAGATAACATTTATATATAGAATAATTTGGCTATTTCATATTAATATGCTCTGCCCGCAGGGTGACTGTACGGTAACAAACGCTAGTAACAAATGTTAAAAAAAGTAGTAAAGTAAAAAGTAACAATTGTTTAAAAAACAAAAACAAAAAGCAGCAACAATCAGTAGCTGCGGAGAAGCAGCCAATGTACGCATGAAAACAATTAAAAGTTTTTCTAAGCGCAGACTTTGTCTAACGACGGGTATGAACAAAGAAGCAGAAAACAACAGAAAGAGAGGGAGAAAGAGAGAGAGGGAGAGAGGTAGGGAGAAAAAGCGGGAAAAACGGAAATAGAAGTGAAGTGAAAAGTTTTACTATGCACTTACTTGAAGTAAAACTAATTATTTAATGCGAGTATGAACCAAGTCGAGTAGCGCAAAAGTAGAGCCGCGATATGCGAGTATAAATTAGATTCCGCATTAAGCAGTCACTTAGTCGGTCAGTGGATCTAAACTTCATTCATTCAGCTGCAAATTACTGCAGCCGTGGTATAACAGCAGCACTTATAAATATAATACATCACAGCCATACGCAGCTACCGAGAAGAAGAGTTCTTGAGCGTAGAGTGACTCTTTAGACAGTGTGTGGGCATTTTTCCGCTGCCACTGCGTCCGTTCTATAACTATTCGCTGGAGGCATGCGCCTTCTTTGTGATAAGCTTGTGCTGCTTTAGTGAGCCTTTCTGCGGAGTGCTAAGCTTTAAAAGTCTGATGATTGCATTGGAAGCGCTCTGTCCGGGCATACGTGAAGTTGGTCATGATGCTGAAGTTGATCATAGTAAACATAAGTAAAACACTGCAAGGATTAATAGCGAAAGCGATTACATTTGTGTGGCTATGCTACGGTATTCTGACAACTGTCACGTTCTCCACATTGCCTCTTTTGAGGAATGTATATCGTAAGTGCTGAAGATTGAAATTTTCTTAAAAGTATTACGTATACGTAATGCGAAAAAAGGCAAATTTAAACGTTGCGCATACGCCTTGTTGACGCGCACGAAATGACGAACAAATGCATTAAATCAAGCGCCAGAAAAGCCAAACACTCTAGGCAAACAACGAAATGACAAAGACAATATTTAAACACCTACGCCCACAATGCACACTCGCATACATAAACACACACACATTTGCACTATAGCCATGTTTAATCGGATCTCCAACTCTGCTTAACTTACTTATTCAACTCCATTCTGCTTGCGTTTGTTAGTGTGGAAAAGTTTGCCGTGCACAGTCCGTTGCATGAGCTGCTCTATATGCTGTTCTATGCTTCTGGCATGAGTACCATGTTCGGGTTCACGTGCGTTGATGGATACTTCCTCTGCCACTGCATGTATGTGTGCGGCGCCATTCGCATATTGCAGCAGGATGTTCGCCGCATTTTCGTTGATTTGCGCGAGCGTAAGTTAGTCAAACACATAACATGCCATGACTTTTAAATGTCTGCCGCACCGTGCAAGTTGCACTAGCTGCAACTAAATTGTCTGTCAGTCAGTAAGTCTGTCTGTCGGTTTGTCGGCAAGTCTGTCGCGCTTTTAGTTTTTATGTTTGTCGTTAAAGTTGTACTGCGTGTATGTGTAGACCGGTTGTGAAAATTTAGAAAAGTTTGCTAATCCTTTTCATTCGATGCATTCTCCCATTTACCTCGTCATCGCCAACAACGTCAACATCATCATAATCATCGCCGTCGTCATCACCTTTGCCAACTTGCATGCAGTTGAAGTTTTTTCGGCAGCGGATAACACGATGATTGAGGCGCAACTTATCGTCATCGTTGTACGCCACAATGCGATTATCGATTTCTGTTCGGATCCAACGTAGCAGTTTTCGCTTATCATTTTAATGCATTTCTTGTCGGTTGCTTCCTTTTCATGTTCGTCAATTTTGGATTAAATGTTGGTAAGCCGTTTGTTTTCTTATTTCGTTACTTTCCTTAGTTTTCTATGATCTCGTAAACTTTGCGTTCCGTTTTACGCTTTTTGTGTGCTGTGTGTTCTTATTCCCGTTTTGTTTTCTCTTTGCAAGCGCAAGTTTTAAGCGGCTAATAATCATTATCTTAGCAAAGTTTCCCAGCGGCGCCTAAGCTGCTGATCTGCTTATTTTATTAGGCATTTGTTGTGTAATTTGAGGCTTGTGTCACGCTCTTGAGGCTTTAGTCGAATTTATAGCTGCTTAAATGCTTGATTGAGTGTTTGAGAGCCTGCATACAAGTCATGGGCTCTGACCATGTGAGGGATTGCCTAAGATTTAAAGCTTAAATTGTTTTAGAGGATTATATTAAAGAAATAAGATTTTTAACGATTGAATTGTGAATGTAATTTGTTTCTTCAAAAAGTGTTAACCTGTTTATGGTTACTAAACCTTAAAAGTTAAAGAAAAAAAAATTTAATTTATTATTATTATTTTCATATTATGTATAAAAAAGACTTTTTTAAAAATCTAAATTCCATATATTTTATTTCATAAAATACATATATAATATATCTCAAAACTATTATTTGTTTAAAATTTCTTTTTCAATTTCATTCATTAAGTATACTTCAAAGCAAATATTTAACGGAAATGCATACATAACCAAGTATATGAAAAGCATTAAGATCATACTGATTTGTTTATTTGTGACAATTTTATTTAATTTTAGCAAAGCGGTTTATACTTTTTTTCTAAGCAAAATCGGCAGCACAGATAATTTTGTTATATAAAAACGAAATATTCTTTGAAATTTTATCGTTAATAGATAAATTTTTGAAATGAAGTATTTATGATCCATTATTTCATTTATTTTGTAACAGTTCTCTGGAACTCTGCATCAATTAACGGATTAATTTACATTTGCTACAATGTTGCTGCGGTGGTTACGTCAGTGACATTGTCAGTATAAAGCATGCATACATTTATTTAAGCTGAGTGCCAAAAAAAAAAAAAAAATAAAAAATTCAACAGAAAATCTGGTTTTCATTTTTTTCTGTAATGAAAATATTGCACTTGCCTAAAATAGAAACAAAACATAAGGGCAACATTTTTTAATTATACAACGAATTGTATTTTCATATACATGTGCCTCGGCCCCCACTCGTTGCTCGCCTACATAATCTCTAACGCCCGTCGTCATCACTTTCGTTTGGCGTTTATCCTTGTTATGCTTGCTACAGAGCGGCGCTGTGGCGGACAAGCTCTACGACATTGAATGGTATAAATGCGATGTGAAGACTAGAAAAATGATTTTAATGATATTGCGTCGCGCACAAACCAAAAAAAAAACAAAAAAAAACAATTGCGGTGCCATTTTTTACGCCATCGCTGACGGTCTTCAGTACGGTAGGTAGTGGCACGGCTGTTCTGTGCTGTTGCAATACGCCAGCTTAGCTGCCAGCAGACAACAGACAACAGCCAGCTGCCAGAAACCAGCAACCATCAGCCAGCAGAGTCCTGCAATGCTGTTGTGATTATCATAATAAATGTTTATTTTTCACTTTGTACTTACTTATATACATACATACATATGCACAACTATGTATATACAGATACTCGTATTATATTTATACGAATACTACACGTGCTGCATGTAGACCAACAAACAAACAAACAAACAACGGAGCAAAGAACAACCAACCAAGCAACAAAGCTTAATACATTCCTTCTTAGTTTTCGTTGTTGTGTTTATTTTTATTTATTTATTTTTGTTTCTTTTTTTATTCTTTGCATGTGCGTCTTCCGGCTGCTCATCGACTGTGGCCACTTGCTGCAGATACTCAGTACGACTGCTTCATATATCACATTGTTGAAGACATTCTTGTAAGCCTCAAAATGCTGATAAGTAATGCGCACACAGCACGGCTCGTCACGACACGGCAGTGCACGGCACGGTGCGACATGGCAAACGACTGCTGCGGGTATGCGGGATGTGTGTACTTCGTGTGCTATCATTGCGGCTGCTTATGGGTCGTATGATTGATATGTGGGATTTGTGTGTATTCGATGTTAGTCACATTACTCAAAGTGAAAATCGTATAAACAAACGAAATGCCATCTGTATGCAAATAAAAGTATTTGTTCGCTTTGTTATTGCGCTCATTACGCGTTGTTGATTTAAATTAAAATGGCCGACTTACACGCCGCCGTCAACAAAAAATATTTATATATAGACAGCCATACACAGTATCTCTTTTAAAAATTCGTTTGCATTCGTCCTTGCTGGGTTTGCTTTTGTGTCTACGGCAGCAACAAGTCAAACGTGCTTCGTTTATGTTGAAGATTTATGATTGTCTTCTGTATTGTTGCTAATTTTGGTTTCTTGACTTGTAAGTCGTGTTTAATTTTGCTATACACATTTATTCATATTTTTCTTACTGTTTTGTGACACCCTTATTTTTTTTCAATTTGTTTAATTGCATCGCATAGACAATAATTTTTCAGCAAGAAGCCAAAAAATTGCATTGACAAGCTGATTCCTTAAGGAAATGTAACAGGATTTATTATCAAAGGTTAAATTTTTGTTTAAGAGTTTCTTGAAAAAAAATTTTAGATAATAGAAAATGAATTCTAAAGTTTGTTTTTTGCAATTTTAATTTACAGAGAATACTTAGAAGTGCCTTACAAATGATCCCTTAGCAGCAACTGTGAGTTGTGTTCTTGCGTTGACGAAGAGAACATTTCATTTTTTAAATTTAGAAAGTGCAATTCGTGTGGCGGGTGTTTAAGCAGATAATGTTAAAATGGTATTTATTGCAAATTATAAAGTAATAATAAATTGTTTTTGTGTATACCGTTTTAACGATTTCAAAGTTAAAGATTTGAATATAGAAAATATACTTGAAATTTGAATAATAAAAATAAAAGCAGAAAGTGATGACTTTTTACGCACAATAAAAATATCTTCCTAATGACAAAAAAAGTCTTTTTAATATAAAAGCACAGTAAGTTTTTATGAGGGAGATGCCACGCCTTTTTATAACTTTAAAGCTAGATCTGTAATAGAGCAGTGTTTATGTTTAAACAAAATATGCATTCATCGGGTGTCCTTACGGTCCCTCACTTTTGAAGTGCGTTTGATACGTCTAAAGATTTAGATTCTCTGCTCAGAGATAATGGAGAGCTGGGTGCTATTTGGGCGTTTCAAGGTGTGTGAACTTAAAGCACATTGCAGTAATCGAGGTCGCACTGTAGTTGGTGGTGCTCCAACTTAATCGACATCTAATACGAGCAACATGAAAACGAAATGCACAGAACTGAAGCATGTTGTTGACACCGCGTTTGGTCCAAAGGGCCTTGTGAAAGACAGCCTCAGCGAATTTCAAGCGAAGCACTACATAATTTTTCTTTTAGCTAGCCTTTGCTGTATTCTGATTAAGTTATATTCCCCTAATTCAAAAAAAAAGAAACTTTATTAAAATAAATTATATTTTTTGATGAAGTTGTGTTTTCATTAGTCACATTAAAATAAAACCCAAAATTAATTGTTTTGTTTTTATTTATTTTTATTATTCATTTCAGACAATTACTATTTAATAATTTGCGTATTTTCAGCACGTCACATCAATTAACTAAAATCTTACTTAAGTTTAATTATGTATGTTTGAATGTATTTACTCTTTTTTATATGCAAACACATTTTTATGCTTTTGCTGCCTTTTCATTTAATATGAAATGCTGAGTTAAACATGAATTTTCATTTTCATTCATTTTTGTTTTATTTTGAGTTGACATTGTTGTTGTTGCTGTTTTATTGTTGTTTGTCTTATTCATATTATACGTTGTACAAGTATCTATGTTGTTGTGTTGCTGGGAATGACATCTTTTTTAATTTGTGTGTATCCTTTTATTATTAAATTATGTAACAAGTATTTTGTCTTTTTGTATTTACAAAGTGTTGCCTGCTGCTTTGTTATTTTTTTCTGTAGTTGTTATATTGTAATTGTAATTGTTGTTTTGCTGTTTTTGCCGTTTACCAACATTTTCACTTACAAGCTAAGAAATGTTTGCTGCCGATATTTTGCCAACTGCTACGTCAGCTGGTGTTTTTGTTTTTTTTTTGTTTCTTTCTTATTTATACTTCGTTTTTTTTTTTCTTTTTTATCTTTTTTCCACTTTATGTCTTTTGCAGTTAATTTCATAAAATGTTCTCTCTGTTATACTTAGACTCGTGCTTAGTACTATATATGCTGCGTATTTAACTATATTGAGTGGAAATGGAAAAGTGAAATGTAGGTATGTGTCTGTAAGTGTACAACAAAAAAATAAAATGTGTTACAAAATATTTAAAGTCCTTTTTTACACAATAAAATGTAAATATTAAAAGGAAAATATTTTTCTTGTAAGAAAGAAAGCAGCCATTCAACTGTGCTTGCCTGCCTGCCTGACTGTCTGTCTGTCCTGTCTTGGCTGGCTTCCTTTGCTGTTGGGCTCCTTGGCTGCCTTGTGCCGCTTTTGCTTTGTCATTTTGTTTGCTTGTTTGTTTTGGTTATGGTTTCTTTACGCTCTTTACTTTCTAAAATAATTTTCCAGCATTGGGAGTATAGACGCAGCGCACCATAGCACCAACAACAACAACAAGAGCGTGGCATAATAATGACAAAGCTGGCAGCGTTGCTGATAATGATGATGTTGATGATAAAAACGATAATGATGATAATGCTGCTGCTGTTATAGTAATACGCATAAGTGCGACTTGATGACAACGATGACGATGACGACGACGACGACTACGATGACGATGATAACATTAGCAACACCAGCAACACACTAGCAGCGACGTTAGTGGCAACGTTGGCTTCCTTTGCCTGCCTTTGCTCATTTGCTACCTTCACGTGCGCGGCGTTGCTCTGCTCTACCCCAAGTAAGCACATATTATTGTAGACAGCTTAACTACGCACAAACGTGTGCGTAGCAGTGGCGACAGCGGCAGCAACCACAACAGCAGCGTCGGCGCATGCTTATCCTTCATAAGAGTATTTGTGTAGCAGCGACATGTCATGAGTAAAAGTGCCGACGCATACTTTAATTGTTGTTGTCGTTGTGTGCTCCGGTTGTGGCAGCAGTTGTTGTTGCAATTATAATTGTTGTTGTCGCTGCTGGTAGAACTCGCAGCATTGAAACAGCTAATTCTGTTGCGCCTGGCAACAACATGCTCAGCATTAGTGGGACAAATGCGAACGCAAACAAACCGACCGCAGCACTCTTTTGCATCGCAGCTGGTTTCTCATCTGTAAAGTGGCAAGAATTATGCATACGTGTACGTGCAATTATTTAGTATATAGTATATATGCAAGTGAAAGTGGCTAATGAAATGGTTTTGCAGCAGCTCAAGCTTAAAATTTAAGCACTGCGGTAATGGCAAAGTGCACGGCTGCTATTTAAGGTATTAAACAATTTTTTGAAAGAAAATGCGAATTATGCTCGTTGCTCTTGTGGCTGCAAGTGACGACTGCTTAAAAACCTTAATTGGACTTGAAGGCGAAACACTTTCAGGAAGGACAAGTTGCTGCTGCATTTCCATGCATGGGTGGTGTGTATGGGCTTGTTCAAGCATTCATAAGCTGGTACCGTGAATCTTGCCTAAGCTACCTTAATAAATATATTTTTTTTTTTTAGGTAAAATATTTTTATGGAATACTCGTATTTGCATATGTAAAACTATTTAATAACATAACTCACAAATTTTCCTTTAAATTGGTTGGAATTTTGAATTCTAAAACAATAAACAATAATAAAATAAAATATGTAAAAATAATTTAATTTAGCAAAAGATATTTCTCTTTAATCTTTTGTAAATAAAGAAATTATTGTTACAACGTCAGCTGAATATTTATCTATTGTATTGTACTCCACATGTTCGACTGAAACTTGTGAAGCATAGTTGCGTCTTAGTCAAGTAAATTAAATGTAAGATACAAATTTAAAAAATATTTTTGTTTTTGTTTTTAAAGTCACTTCACTTAACCCCAAAGCTGCGCTCCAAGCATATGTGCTCTGAGCTTATTTGGCCTTAAGTAAATAAATGACTTATGCGTGTTAGAGACGAAAATGTCAGTGAGTAAAGTTTTCTAATTCAAGCAAATAGAAATGTCGGCATTCGCATCATTTGTCAATGTATGCTGCGCATATATTTGTGTGCGTTTGTTGGTGTGTTTGCATGTGCGTGTGTGGGTTGAGTGCAAGGTTGGAGCGCGGTATGCAAGGCGGCACGTGGGGATCCCCACGTAACGTAAGTATAAACGAAAGTGAAAAGTTTGCAAGCGCGTGCTTCATTATGAAATGAGTTTGTCTGGCATTTCTTTGTTGCTGTTGATGTTGGGGCTGTTCCTATTATTGTTGCCTTTTAGTTAAATTTTATTGTTTTTGATTTATTGTAATAACGTTAGCGTCGTTGCCCCCCTTCCTTGCTGAACATAAGTTCAGTTAATGCTGATCGTACATATGTGTCACATGATTAACTGCCTCTGCTACGGACTCTTGACATTTAATCATATTTATTGCGTGGGTTTGTTTGCATGCATATTTGTGTTTTTTATTTTTTATTTTTATTGTTTTTTTTTTTCATTTGTCTTTTGTCTGTCATTGTCGCTGTTGTTGTTGTTTTAATTGTGCTGTTGATGTTCTGTTGCTGCAATTTGTTGCTAGTGTGAGTTGACTATCTAATCTAGCTTTTTGTTTTTCCATTAAGCAAATCTGTTTGCGTAGCTATGCAGAAGTGACACTTGGAGTTTGGGAACTTAAAAATAAACAAAAGTCAGACTTAGTAATATATATCAACTTGTGCGTGTCGCAATGAACATTGTAAATGATAATGAAAATTGTCGCGGTTTTATATTTGAAAACAATATGGAGCATCAGCAGCACGAGCTTAGGAGATTACTTCATTTTGTGGTTGCTGAGTATCTGCGCTACAGTGTGTAGAATTGAGCTTATGTATGTATGTTTGTTTTGTTGTAATTAATAGTTATGTTTTTAAAAGGATTTGGCATAGGAAGCTTGAAAGCGACTGTAATTATTATACGAAGTCGCATATTTGCCGGTTATATAACTGGTCTCTAAGATCTTTGATTTTTATAATGTTGCAAACTCTGTGGGGTATTTTCAACAAGGCAATATCGCCTGAAAGTCTTGCAAAAAGTTGAGGTGACTTCAGTAATGCGCTGAGAACGATAAAATGATGTGGAGATAGATAATGTAATATATCGAGGACAGTCTATGGAAAGGTCAAAGTTAACCTTGAGCTGCGGTGCTTAAAAATCAAAGAGATGATGTTGGTAACTAAAATATCAGACAGCTCCTCTCCGTTGCTCGAATTGCATGAATTTGGGAATTGGAAATTGGCTGATTGTGATGTCTGTGCATACGTAAACCTAATCTGCTAAATTCTCTCAAAACTTATCTCCTAGCATCCTTGCATAAACTTATTTTCACTTAAATATGTCTGACTCTATGTGAATAATCTTACTATGACATTTTCATAAGGTTTTTAGTTTTTGTTTTGTGCCATCTTAGCCAAAATACTTGAAAGAAAGGTAGAAAATTCTTAAAAGAAAAAGGTCGCAATTTAAACACTTTCATTCTGGTTGCGCTTGAAGCGCAAAATTCCGTTTGAAGCGAACTTAATATTATATTATTTAGCTGCAGCGACCTCCTTCAAGATAATTTCGCAAATGCCTTCGAAAAACGCAAAGCAAAGGCAACACAAAAAAACAAAAACAAAAACTCAAAATAAAGAGGCAGCCTGTAAATTCATTTGCAAGCGCACATTATCAAAATGAAAGCGCTGTGGGCGAAGTAATGATTAAAACAGAGGAGGGAAGGGCCAAAGTGTTTGCTGTGTGTGATTTGCAATAAGTCATGGCCGTGGGGGTCCGTTGTTCGTCGTTGTGCTGCTACATAAACTTGGCAACTTGCTTACAAGTAGCAAACAAAAGCGGAAATGTCTTAATTCATTTAAATTTATGAGTTGAACAAGAAAAAGGTGCAGTGCTCTGTACTCTGTGCTCTGTGATAGCCGCTACCTGTGTCAGTGTTGAAATGTCAAGTGCACATTACTCATACGCCGCATTGGCGTGCAGAATGTCACAAATAAAACGAAAAAAAGAAAAAAAACAAAACAAAACAATAAACTGCTGAATTGAAAGCACAAAGGCAAAATGGAGTATTGCACGGCTGCCTAACGTGGCACAGTGCAATTTCGCCAACTGCGCCCAGCACAGATTTGACAACGCTGACGAAAGCTTTAAACTGGCCGAGAGTCGCGTGGGCAATGGCAATCATGCATACATTAGCAAGTACAAACTCCTTAGCGCAGATTTGCATAACAAACGAACGAATGACTGACTGTGCGCATGTAATGCACAACCGGCGTAAAGTCAGCATAAAATGGAATTGTTTAAAATAGTTAAACAAATGAAAAACAAAAAAAAAAAGAAAACCAAATAAAAATAAAAATTTAACAAGCGCACAGCACGCAGCCCGACATGGCACGCAGAAGAGCAGTCGCAGCATAGCCAACAGAGCTGCAGAGGGCCAGCGTGTGTGCGTATTTATGCAAACTATAGCGACAAATGATGACAAAATCATGCCATTTCGTAAAGTTGCCCTTGCGTCGAACACACACACACACACACACACACAGACACACACATACACTCACCCACACCTAAACCGGCACACAGAATCCCACATCGACACCCGTGCACGTCGCATAACTGCTGCTGCTGCAACTTAATGGCTGTGGGACAGTGCGTTGTCCAACCCAGCGATGAAACGACGAAGCGAGCGAGCGTCCGTACGTGCGCCCGTCGGCCACATTAAGTACTCACCATTAATCACGTGCACCATGACGCTGGCGCTGCTCGCCGTTGTCGGTTGACAAGTGTAATTCCCCGTATCCGTTGTCTGCGCGTTCGAGATGCGCAGTCTGTGCGAACGTTTTGTATAAGAAAATGTTGAGAAAATGTTAAGAGAACGTGGAAAATGCTAGCAAGAAATTAATTTTGTATATGTATATACTATGCGCGTTTGCATAATCTGTGTCTGATACCGAGTCAGAGTCTGATTCTGAGTCCGAGTCCGAGTGTAGTTGGCATGTTCGCTGATGCTTACCTTGACTTGAGCGTATCACCCAGTTGTGATTCCATGGCAATACGTGTTGCGAAATCCTTCTGCATGTCATTTGTCATTTGTATATCATTCAACGCATTGTCCTGTTGTTTCTCGTTCGCATGTGACTTTTCTATTATATTCGTTTTGCCTGCAATGCCAGCAGCAGCAGCAATGGCATTGGCGCTGTTGAGGGCAACAGCCGCAGCCGCCGCTGTCGCCGCCGCAGATGCAGATGCAGAGGCAGAGGCCACGTTAACGTCAACATCAGTCACATCGCCGTCGTCAGCATCAAATGGTGTTATCATATGTTCGCCACGATACCAATAAATTGGCCCAATGTCCTTTATGGACGGCTGCTGCACCACGCAATTGAGTATAATGGCGCTGCCAACTTTGAAGTGTAGATCCGGTGGCCCGCTGATGATGGCCTTAGCATCTGGTGAAATTTCTGTTGATAGATGACATGTCATTTAAATTAATTTACATTTCTTATGCTTGTGCGTGCTGTGTTCGTATGATTGAATGCGGGCGTGTGCAACTTACACGCAAAGCGGTTTGTGAGGCAACGAGTCTGGGTAGGGGACGGCAACAGTGTATATATGTGTGTGTGTTCGGGGTGTGTTTAAATCGTTAGATTTATGACGGGCTGTATAAGTGTATTCGCTCATTTTACATTGCTTCTAGCCATTCTGTAGTTTTTAATGCCGATTTATGCACAGTGATTAAGTTTTTGCGTTTTGCATGCGCAATTTTATATACAGTTAATTTAATATTACGCATACGCCACGTGCTACATAAGTGCATAAATTAGACAAATTTTATTAGCTCTCTTCTACTTATTCTTGCTGTTACTATTTTTCTTTTTTAATATTTTAATGTAGCTTTAATTAAAAGGTAATTTTTATTGTGTGATGTGCGTGAAGTGCGGCAATCATTTGTTAACACGTGCTTAAAAGCATTAGGTCGGCCTAACGTACATCACACTTGGCACTTTTGGCGCATATAACGTTTAATTAATTGGTTCATTCAACTTTGCGAAGTTTTTTGCTTTTATTTGTTGAGTGGAGTTAAGTTGAGTTGAGTTATGTCGGTTGCTAAGAGGCACACATAAATGATATACTAAATAATTTTTGCAGGTGTGTGCCACATGGCATTTGGTGTGTTTGTGTGCCCCCCACATGAGATATGCCAATGTGCAGCGAATACTGATTTTATTTTGCGCTTAACAACTAATTCATTATTTAAGCTAAGTGATTAGCAACTAATTTACCTAGTCAAGTTGCATCACAAAAAGAAAAGTTATTTAATTTAAAATTTTAAGCAGTAAATAAAAATGAAAAAAAAAAGAAAATTACAAAATCACTTTTAAAGCAAGAAACATTGAAAAGTTCTCAAAACTGATTTATTCGCTTTTATACAATTTAATGCAAACCCCATGAGTCAGAGCGCACAAAGTAAGGCAGACATGGCGCATGCTTTTTATATGTGCCAGCAAGTCAATGGCACAGGCACTAGCCTGTAAGCGCAGTTGGGCAGAAGCAAGTCCGAGCAGAGCCAGCACAGAGCGACACAGAGCGCGGTATAGGTCGCATGCCGCATGCTGCAAGCTGCAGGCAATCAGGCAAGGCATGCGGAAGCACTGTTACTCGCTCACTCACATGCATGCGCATATGGATCGCGCTGCTACGTTGGCGAAACTGGGTTAATAATAATATTTATTATGCCCGCCATCAACACAATGAACTGTGCAAATAATAATAATTAAAAAATATATACTCAAGTGGGAAGTGAATGCAACAAAATTGCGCGAGTGCCACTCACAGTAGCATTATGAAAAATTCCGGCGTAGTGTGTGCGCACACACAAGTAATTACATGGAGTCGGCCGTATATGTGCATATGCCCGACGCACAAGGATTATATAACTGACTGCCTGTCTGTCTGTCTGCAGGTTTGTGACTGTTCGCATTGTCGCTCTATGTATTTTCCTTTTTTCGTTTGTTTTGCATGCCTTTATGTCTGTCTGTCTGTCTGTTGCTCTGCTCGCAGCGTAGCTGTGGCATACACATGTAAACATTAATGCGTGCATGCGGGCATATCCTGCTGGGGGCCATAACATGAATGTTGCACTGACTGCAGTTAAAGGCAATTAACACACCCCCCTGCAGTTCATGTGATTGTAACTAAAATTGTTAAAAAACTATGAGAGTGTTGATGTACAATTTTTTTTGTTAACACGCAATTACGCTTAAAATTATCAACATTAAACTTAAGTTGAGGTAATTTTTTAATTGCATTTTTATATTTTTGTATGATTTCGTAAGTGTAATCGAACTTTATTGAAATCATTACCTTTGTGGAAGCATTTTGATGTGCATTTATGTCTTATTAAGCGCAATTTGAATGAAGTTGAAAAGATATTTGCATATGGGTATTTAAATATATTTTAACGAAATTTTTATGTTCTGCACGTGAAGCAATAAAAAGCGAAGCGAGCTTATTCTCTTAAATGAATGTATCTTTTATGCGTGTGACATGCAGATGCTTATGATAAAATGCAAATTATTAAATTTTAAATTTTCTTTTATACGTTAGCAGCGTTTCCTTTAAACAAATTATGTGATAAAATTTATGGTATACGCATAAATATATGTGAAAAAGTATCATATTGGTTTCAACCTTCAAAAATCAGCAAAAAGAAAGAAAATATATATTGTGTATGAAATTTTCTTTCTTTTGTTTGAAAGTACGAAAAAAATTAATATGGTGTGCTGAATATATTTTATTAAAGAAAAAAAAAAAACAAAAATTTTAAAAACACATCTGTGTCTCAAAATCTTTTAAAGGAAATAATTCCTTTTTTGAAGATAAAATTATTATTTTTTTAATATTGAATTATTGAAAATCGTCTGTACGGATTTTCGTTATTTATGCTATTGCTATGTTTTTCTTTGATTCTGTAATTAAATCATATTATATGAATAATCGCAGAGATCACTAGGCTCTGTATTTGGAGTAGTTTCCTACATTTCATGTAGGGAGGGATATGGAAATTTTTCTTTAGGAAGGGTACGAAGTAGTTGGGATATCTGTGTTGTGAATATACAAACTATGATTTTGCTTACCTCATCAGACAAGCAAAAATTTCTTTTTTTTTTTAAATGATAATCTGGGTTTTATTCCATATGGACATGTTTAATTGAAATTAGTTACAGCAGATACCTGCGCTAATAATTAAGTGTAATTTGCAGCATTGACTTTTTATTTAACCGACTTTGCCCGCTTAAATGCGGACTGACATAAACCGTATAAAAAAGACTAGTTAAGCGCCAAGCCGATTGTTGAAATTTATATAAATATAATAATTTAATTTTTTATTGCTTTATTGGCTTAATTGCAATGAGCAACAAATTTCCATTGCTGCTAAAGCGATTGTAAATTGAATGGAAATATTCGCAACAATTTAAAAAATAATCAGCATGGTAAGTAAAAAAAAAATGGCGAAAATTATGTGTTGAGTGCAGCTGTTAAAATGACAACAACAACAACCACAACAGCATTCACACATTCTCGTGCAACACACAGGAACAATAGAAATAAAAAAGGTCTCGAAATGGCCACAACACACTCAAAATGGACAACTATCGTCACAAACAAAAAATATTTTATGTAAATTCATTTATAATTTTTTCCTCACATTTTTTGCCCACTACCGCTTTTTTGTTGTCTTTAGTGCAGTTGTCTTTATTCGCTTTTTATAGTTGCTTGCGTCATTTTCTTTCTGCAGTGTTTGAGTATTTCAATTTACGTTAATGAAGCTATTTCATAGGTCGGATGGACTCGTTAAGCGGATATGCGTGTGGCATGCATGGCGTATACTTAATGCGATTCTTCATTTCTTTTGTTTGCCCGCATCACTGCTTGGCAAGCCAAACAGTAGGCAACGCATGGCAAATGACTTGCCTTGATTTTAATATAATTATTTTGGTCTTACGTTCACTTCTTATTTCAGCGTCTGTCGCATGCAGATTGTGCTGCTTTGTTTCTCACCCATATAAGTATAGACTTAAATTTTTAAAATAAAATTATTTACTATGTGAAAATTGTCTTAAGGTAGTTTCTAATGTAGTGTGGTCCTATCGTAGATTTGCCAGGCAGTAAAATAATTACTTGGCAAAAGTCAATGTATAGCGGAGTTCCCTAAAATACTTAAGCAATATGAAAAATAAAATTTCGAAAAGAAATTGTTTGGTAACGACGTGGTAGGGAATGTTACTTTTCAGGATATATTAACTTTTCTTTTTATAATTCTGCTAAAACTAAATAAGATTGCTTAGGACCCTCGCAAAATAAAAAAAACCAAGCAAATATTGCAAATTTTGTAAGAAAAGAATGCTAAGGTAAACGTATTTTCCATATTCCTTGCATTTTATTAAGTAGTGATTTTTTTCTGTAACAAACTCTTTTACTGTACCTTTTGAGTTCGGTGTACAGCAGAAGGTCAACTGAATTTATTTTAATTTTTAAATTGAAATACAGAATTAATGCCTAGCGTAATTTCTACGTAAAGCAGCCCACTGACTAAAATTATAAATACTTAAATGCAATAATTTTTAGCTGCCAACGACCAAAAGTTAATTTGCATTTTTAACCAGCAAAAGTTGTGCATTAAATATGAAAAGCACCCGCATAAAATAATAACGGGCCGCGGGCATCTGAAAAATAAACAACGTCAACCAATTATGCAGATAGTGCCGGTGAGTCCGTAATGCCATGGACGCACGTTTGACAGGTGTGCAATTTAATACAATTAACTTAAAGTGTTTCATTCTGCCAGCGCCTGCCTGCTGACGAGGAGTGTGCGAACGTGCGGGTGTGCATGCTTGCTGGCATGGACATGTATCATATTGAAAAATGTGTGAATTTAATTTACAGTTTATTCGCGGCACTTACCGATGATATTCAGTTGAAATGCCATGGACATTTTTGGCTCCGTATTCACCTGACATTCGTAGATGCCGCTGTCACGCGGCTGTGGCGCCTTCACGTGCAAGGTCCATTCGCGTGCATCCTTCGACTCGCTTACCTGAAAATGTTGACAATTTTACTTTGCTTTTGTTGCAATCCACAATTTTTCAATAAAGGCCTATCAGACACACGCAGTCACTCAACGCTGCATAAGTAGTAAGCGAGTTTTCATCTTTCAGCTTTTCTATCATTGTTTTTTATTTCTTTATATGCTGAGATTAAGCAATTTTTCAATTGCAATACAGCACAGGAGCATAATCAGCTTGCGCTGTTGCTTGTGCATTGTTTGTATAGCTGAGCTGCTGCCAATGAGTCACGCGGTGAGCAGTTGAGCGGCTGACATGGTCAATTAATTAAATGCAGCTGAGCTTATGCGTACCTGGAAGCGTTTATCCGATGTGTAGGTGGCCGTGCCGACTGTGAGTATATGCAGATCGCGTTTGCGTATCCAGGATACCTGTTTGTGTGCATGAATGTGTGTGCGTGATTGCGTGTTCGTGTTGGCAACAGTGACAAAGGAAAAGGCAAAAGTAAAGGTATGCGTTATTGATTTCCTTTGGCATTTTAATTGTGTCTCTCTTGTGCAATATGTGGCTGTGATTGCACTTGTTTTTGTTGTTTTCGTTGTTGTTGTTGCGCATGTTCACTTACCGATTTATCAAGCAAACTATCCACACGACATTTAATTATGGCCTCCGTGTGCCCAGTGCGCCCGGTTATATTGCGTGGCATGCCAAAATCGAAAATTGGCAAGGATTCGCGGGTGGCTGAGCCCACGTCAGCGTCGACGGCGTTGTAGGCATCCACAAAGGCTAAACTGGTGAAAGTGTGATTCGCGGTTTCCATTTGCGGCTGCGGTTGCTCCACTGTAGCTGCTTCTGCTGCCTCTGTTGCTGCTGTGCTGTTGAATTGCTTAGCTTGGCCAAAGCTCGACGCATTGCTGTTCTCGCTGTTAGTGTTTTTGCTGTTGCTGTTGTTGTAATGTGTTGCCTGTGGCATTTGTGTTGCCGCAAGTTCGGCCGCGTAGACGCCTGCAAAATAGGTGAAACGTGGCAAATGGCGTTAAAAGAAATCAACAATATTCTCAAGCTCAACTCCCGTGGCTGAGGTTTTGCGTTTAGCGCGCAATTGCTGCTCATAACTAAGCGAGCAAATTTATTGCGAAATGTTTGTGGCCAGACATTTATTTTCTTGCTTTGATTTTGCATTGCTGAAATATTTCAGCGCAGCAAATCATGTTAGGTTTTTTTTTTGAGTGGCATTTTAAATATTTTATATATTAAATTGTGACGTTTTGAATTTTCGGCTCGTACTTTTGTTTTTTTTTTTTTTTTTGTTTTTGTATACACAAACGAACGATATTAAGTGTGACCATGAGTTCGTGGCTGCTGACATTTTGGCAACCGTATTGACCACCAATTCACGGTAGGCACTTCTGCTGTAGCGCATTCGTAGCTCAATTTTCAAATTAATTGCGTATCAAGTGAGCAGCACTAATTTGTTTTTGATGTTACGTAGGCGCGCTTGTTTAATTATTTTGTGTAATTGTAGGTTGGCTCGAAAACTGGAATTTATTTCTTATTTGCACACCAAAGATAATTTGTTGAATATGTAATGTAATAAGTGTAACCTAAATTTAATATATTGTTTCTCAAATTTAATAAAATGAATTGAATATCTCACTACATCCAAATTATTATAAATAATTTTCTTTATGACTTTTCAAATAATAAACGTATTGCAATCGCAACAATCGCTTATGATAAATATACAATGCATAAGTAATATAAATTCATATAAAAAAGTTTTGTTGAAATTCGATTAAAAATGTTTATAAAACAACGACGTTTAAGCAATTTACCACAAAAAAAAAAAGCGAATGGTCAAACTGTTTGCCATTTTATTTAATAATGAAAAGACAAAAGAAATGACTAAAAGGCCAATACTAACCAGAATGAATTCAATTAATTTTGCTAGCAGGTGCTTTATATATTTTTAATTTACCAAAGCATATTTCATGCAAACATTCACTATGTTGTCTGTTCCGCAGATGCATTGTTTACATGCAAATTCCATAAAAGCATGTTATTCGAATATATTGATGTGCAGCACAATGCCGTCCCATACTAATGTCAATGCAAAGCGAAATAAAAGTTCATATTTTTCAATTTCATTTTGCCAAAAAAATCTAGAGTGTATAAGAGAGAGATAAGCAACAAACTATCAAACAATAAAAATCTGCATTTGTTTATCTCTATTTAACCAAACCTTACTGCATCTGCAACTGAATGCTTGCTAAAGTCACTTGATGTGCTAAACAACGTTGCATTGATCTGCAAAAGCCAACCGAAAAGCATTTGGCCGATAGCAAAAATGCAACGAATGCATATATGGAAATTCTGCAAATCCTCGTGGGCATGGTAGGTGCACAATAGAGTCTATGACTTTATTCCTGTTTTCCTGTGTTCGGCATGTATATGCATAAGCTCAGATCTGAGACTGGAGGTCATGGACATGGAAGCGTATTTAATTTGATAAAGAATTTTTGACTGTTTTACTCTTGGAAAAGCTATTTGGTATACGAAACAAAAGCGAATACAAAACATTCGTCTGTTTATCGATTTGCAGCAGTGCAATTGATATTTGCGAACTACAGTTTAAAAATATGTATGAATTGTTTCAACATCAAAACAAATATTGTAAGAAAGAAAACGGAAAATGTGCTCATTTATTTGTTGCTTCCTATTTTAAGTGAATTTGTTAAGATTCAAATGCAGCAATTCTAAGTTTAGTTTAAACCAAATTTCATAATCAAGTTTGAACGCAATCAAATAAATGCTCTTTCCTTCTTATTGCAACACTTGGTTCAATATGAAAATTATATGTAATATATGTGATTCAATGTTTGCAAACTATGAAACGAATCTCATTTGTTTTGTTCTCGCTCACAATGAAAATCTTTTTTATAACCATAAAAAAGCATGTTTTTTTTTTAACTTTATCGTTTCGTTTCACTGTGCTTTTGTTGCTTTTTTTTTAAATGGTATCAAGCTAGCTTTTGGGGGATTTAAATGGAACATGTCGTCAACATGGTATATACTCATATACTCGTATGCGACAATTTTCCGCAGACTCGCCAACGTTTGTTGTTGTTGTTGTAATTGTTTTTGTCATTGCAACTATCGCTGTATTTTTAACTGTTGCAGTTATACTTGTTAGACTCTTTTGCTTCTATTGTTTTTCTGCAGCATTTGTTTTTGGCATTTTAAGAGCATTGTCAAATGCACACGAACGCTTCAGGCGAACAAAAACACGCAAGCAAAAAGACTCGCTTCGCATGCAGGCGCCACGTGTGCGCAACACCATTAGAACAACACATGTGCAATGTGTATAAGCCGTGCGTGTGTGCCATGTTTGTGTGTGTGTGTGTGTGTATCTGTGCGCCGGAAGCTGTTGAAAGCGCTTTGCTAAGCCGAAAAAAAAACACACACATAAAAGAATCCAAGTAAATAAAAAAAGAAATAAAAAAAGAGTCCCAGACGAAACTGCTTAAAAATAGAAACTCACACATACACTAGGAAAATTTCTACACGCTTAGCTAACAAAGGCGCATACACAGAGATGTTTGTGTCGGAGCAAATACAATCAAAACCACAATAAAAACATTAGAAAAAAAGAAAAAAAAAACAGCAAAAAATAAAAATAAAAAAGGAAACCACAACCAGTTTAGGCAAGATTTTTATAGAGTTTTATCACGTAAAAATCAAAAAAGTGGAATCACTGAAAAAATGAAAACAATCATAGAAAAATATCATGCCGAGCCAGCTTTGAAAGGCAACTTTTGTTAAAAATTAAAACATACAACAAAAAAATATTTCTTGTACATATATATTTTATTTATACAAATAAGCCACTGAAAGCATGCATCCTGAAAACAGTGGGCTAAAAATAGTTACACTCGCGTTAATTATATAAAGCAGTGCTTTTTTTTTTAAATACATTGTTGTTTTTTTATGTAAAAACAAAATGATTAAATTCAAAGCGAATGTTTCACACATGCCCATGTGATAAGCTGACAAGTGAGTAGGCAAACATTTATTCTTTATTAATTTATACAGTGCAAGCTTAATATAACAAATTTAGTGTTGAAACTTTATTTAGTATATTTATAGAGTGATTTTTTTTTTGCCCCGAATAGTATGTTACTAAAGACGTTTTATATTTTCGATGATAGTCAATTTGTTTCATTACCAAATCAAATAATTTTTTTCAATTAAGCAAAAATCTTTATGTTGAGATCAATTTAATAGCATGACTGAACAGTATCATGCAAAGCAAAAGAGAATAATTTTCCATTAGCAAAGTTCCAATTAAGTTTGCAAAGATCAACAGACAGAAATACATTGCGATAAGGATAAGTAAGTGGATTGTATGGTTTTTTGCCAACTTAACTTTAAATTGAGCCTGAAATGAGTCAATTGTAAATTCTTTATGACATCCAAGAAAATAATAACTTCAAGTTTTTACATTTATAATATTCATTTAAGTTTAATTTTGTTTAAAGCAATGAATTAAAATTTTTATTACGCTCAATTTTTATCCGTCACATGTGTTGTAAAAAACAAATATGTCTTCTCAAAGGTATTTAATTTGCATTTTTTAATGATTTCATTTTATTTGCGTTATTTATTTCTATTTTTTTCGCCCCGTCATTCAAGTATTTGCTTGTATTTAACTTCATTTGTCGCGCAAGTGAAATGAAAATCACTCATACGTGCCATTAAACCCAGAGATTTGCATATAAAATTGTACTTCGTTTTAATTTCTTTTTTCGCGGTCGTTCTGTTTTATTTTGTGCATTACGCTTTTGCATTATATTTTTTTATTTAAATTTTTTGTATTTTTTATTTTTTTCTATTTATTTTTATTTTATTTTATTGCTTTTGTCTGCCTACAAAAAAGAAAAAAAAAAAAGAAGGAAAACAATAAAACACAAATTTGCTACTTTATTTTACTGCTTGTCATTGTTGTTGTTTTATTCTTGTTGTTATTGTTGCTGCTGTCGATCATGTGGTTGTTGTAGTGGTTGCCATTGCTGCCTGCGAAAAATTGCTTTTTCATGACCTCATGTGGCGTAAAGTAGCATGAAAAGCGCGAAGCAAGCGACAAAGGATGCGCGCGTGTACGTAAGTTTGTGACTAACAATAAACAAACAAAAACACGCACATGCAAAAACAACGCAATGAAAATAAAAAAGCAACAACAATGGCAAATATAAAATAAAAATATAAAAAAAAAGTATTGCAAAAAATCAACAACACACAGAAAAATGAAAATTTGTGTTGATTTGAATTTAAAAGTAATTTTGCCATATTTGCAAATATTTGTCTTTGCTGCTGTCGCTCTTTGTTTTGTTGTTCTTGTTGTCCTTGTAGTCAGTACATGGTGGCTGTTGCTGTTGTTTGCGCATTGTATGCGTTGCGTGTTTTGTCGTTTTTCCGATGTTTTATTTTTTTATTGTTATTTGCATTTTTTGTATTTATTCGTTTATTTTTTTTTGTTTTTTTTTTTTTTAATTTCACGTTTTGGTTTGTTGTTTATTTTTTTTATTTTTTTCTATTCAAATATTTTAGCAGGCTGCCAGCAGTTGCGTTTTTTTTAAATACTTGCATTTTGCTAGTTTTGCATTTAAAATTTTATTCCAAATTGAATTTGGCGCATTTAATTGCATTTTTATTTTATGCGTTTGGAAATTATGTTTGCCATAAGCATTTTTTACTTTGTTTAATTAAAGGAAATCTAATAAAAATATATTTATTAGCTTGTTAAATTCATTTTACTTGACTTACAACGTATTTAGACCAATTCAAGCCGATGCTGCACGAAATTAATGTGCTGAGCTCTCTAAACCATAAAGTGACAGGTTCGAACCCCGCTGGAGCTATTCTATCATGCAATGTTTATATAAGCGAAAGGTACTTTTCATGTGACAGAAAGTTATGATTAGTGAAAAAGCCGTTTAATAGCGACATGCACATGCCTTTTTGTTACATGAGCCTGCGGTGGTTTACTTTCTATGTAGCGGAGCGGAAGATTATTTATATGGCAAAACTAGTGTCCAACCCGTTGACTTTGATGTTAAGTTATATTGTGGCAAGGCGCTGACTTTATTTGCTCATCAAACTAAGCATGCAGCATAAGCAGTTTTATGCGCTATGACATCATTTATGTAACTTAGTAATGTAAGTGCGCACATTAGACTAAGTACTTATGTATGTAAAACATAAAAAAAAGCATAAAATGTAAAATTTCATAACTTTATATTCCACACGCAAAACTGCTAAGCCAACCAAACAAACAAACAAATGACAACAAAGCGACAACTTGATGCAAATATTAAATGCCGCACATAAAGCAATGCTAAATCACGTAAAAGCAAAAAACAAAAAAAAAAGGAAGAGAAAAAAAAATAGAAAAGAAAAAAACCCGAAAATGCAAAATAAAACACCAGACGCATAATAATAACCGAGGCTCAGAAGAGGAGACACTCGTGCGGACAATGTCTGCCTGCTGCTCCTGTGAGTGTTCTGAGCGTGTGCACATCATTTGCACTTTGAAATGTCGCCGTCATAACTTTGCGCTGCGTCTACTGAACTTTTCGCGTTAAGGCATTATTTATGCGGCTCTGACTACGCGTATCCTGGAAATCTGTCTTCGTAACTATTCTTAAATCTCTCTTGTTTTTTCGCCACGTTTTTTATTTTGCTGCTATGCAAATTTAATGCTAAAATATATACCAAAAATAAAAAAAATATATACATATATGTATACACGTATGTAGAAAAATAATAAATGCGAAATCGGCAGCTTTGTTTGTTTATGTCGTACGTGTGAAGGATGTGCTATTTGCGACCTTTTGCCTTGTACGCCTGTTACTTTAACATTAGGTTTGTTATTATTTTTTTTTTACTTTTTTATTTTATTGCAATTTTTATTTATTTATTTTTTTTTTCTAGGTAAAATTTATATTATTTGAAATTGAGCGTAAATGTTCTGCAAAAAGGTAAATGAAATTGAATCTGAACATTCATTTTAACTCAATTTAAACGTCAAGTGGAACTGATTGGATTCGATGTGTTTTAGACTCGATAAAAACATTTTCCAACTGTGTATTACATGTTTGCAAAGTAATATTGCGCCAATTTCAAATTTATGCTTGCAATATTAATTTTATTTTCTCTTTTTCATGTTGAATGGCTTTTTGCAGTTGACTGCAGTTTTAGTGTCATGTATAAGTGCGTGTTATTTTTGCGGCATTATTAAATTTTTAGTAACAACCAAAACTTAACGTTGCAGAATATAAAAAATCTCTTCCTGGTTCTTATAAACATTGCAGCACGGATTCACTACCATATGGATCGTGTTCATCTCTAAGCGACTGTTCATATGTAAATATGCATGTGAGTATATTTAGAAGTAACCTTATGCTTTACGGCCGTTCTGAGCAATAGTTAGGTGAGATTTTCTAGGAATTACAACTTTTATTCGTTCGGTTGCTGTTTCCTTAGTTATCAAATTAATTCTTATCTTAACTGAATATTTAACCAAATTTAAAAATATTCAACAAAAATTCCGACAGATCTATTGAAATATGACATATAAAGTACTTTGCTATTGAACGGTGTTCTTGATGACACGATGCGCAGGTGTTTTGATGTTGAATTATACATTAACATATTATAAGAAGTGTCAGTTAAGTAAAACATTTTCATTATTGCAGGCAATACAAGTTATGTAAGCATATAGTTTGTCTGTATATCAAAGTGAAACAGGTGAGAATACATGAATGGTGAAAATGAGACAAAAACTGTCCAGTGTGCAAGAAAATAGCAGACACTGATAACTGCCGTCGGAGTGATACATCAAGCCAAATTAGCACATCGTGTACCGAAGCTGAAAATCACATTTCGTGCGGAAATTGACACCCCAGCACAAAGATTGACTGGATGACATACGCACATTCACACACACACACATACACACATTCACACATAGCACACAAAGACGCCAACACATGCCAGGAGATGACATAATGTCTACATGGATGGCACTCATCAGGATTCACACAAACACATATACGCACACACATACGGAAGCCGACACATGTGTTAGCCAGTCACAATGAGTTAATGCATGAGACAGATATGGGCACATGGGTCGCTTGACGGAGGGGCGCAGATGTTGTTTAACTGAAAATTTCCATAAAACATGCAATAAAAGTGCAAGGACAAAGGATGCTAAAGTGCTCAACAGAAAGAAGACTGTGCAATGCATTAAAGCAAAACAGGCCAAAGATAAGCGACAGCCGGCGGCCATGTGAGTAGGTGTTGGCAAAAAAAAACAAAAATAAAATGGGATAAGAGTAAAAGCCGAAACTGCAAGTGGGTACAGAAATGTCATTGTCACTTGACAACGTAATTCTTCAATCAATCCTTAGCAGTGCAATCGAGTGAGAGAAAGAGAGAGAGGGGGGAGTGAGTTATAGTCAATGAGCAAGCAGAGCTAAAGAAAGGACCAAGTGAGTGACTTTGTTGCTGCTGCTCTGTCTGTGCATGCACAGGAAAATTACAGTCTGCCTGTGCGTGTGGTGAATCGCAGAGAAAAAGTCCATTGCACGAACGGAAACGGAAATGTAGCGTTAGGACTTGTATGCCACTGTTTACTGTGTTGCACTGCTTTTTATTACGTTCGTGTACGTTTGCCTTTCCCCCGCCCACGTCGTCAGTCTCCGTTGGCATGGAGGGTGCGAGCATGTGGGCGTGTTGGTCTCTTAAAATATTGTATAGTGGCTGGCGTTGTCGTCAGAATGTCAGTGGTTGGGCACTTGGTTGTGCATTGTTGTTGTTATTATTGTTGTTGTCTAGTGATTGAAGCGCTCGGCAAATATGTGGTCGTGGTTGCATATCCTTTAAGATATGCATTAATGTTTGTATTTAATTCAATCTCATGCGTTCTCTAAAATGCAAATTAAATGCAAATAAAATATTATTATTTGTGTAGAAACTACAAAAAGAGAAAAGAAAAAACAAACAACACTTGAGCATAATAAACTAAATTCATTTCAATTGTGTTAAGCATTTAAACGTTGAAAAGGATAAAGTACCTGACGAGGAAAACTGTTATGTGTGCGAAAATAATGCTACGCGGGTCTTTTATTAGCTCATGGTACGCACATGTTTGTTTTTGGATTAATTTTTTATATCCAAGATGTACAATTTTAATTAAGGTGACTACAGGACCCATACGATAATAATAACTTGTTTTGTTATTAAACTGGTAAATAAAAAAAGTAAATAGTTAAAAAATAATAAATGAAACTTTATTTTTGGCTTTGCTGCAACAAATTTCGTGTTAACAAGAATTTGATTGCAAACTGCAAAATGGGAAATTTTATGAAATCGAATAATGAGTAAAGCTGAACTGCTCAACTTTTGTGCAAACTACTTCAACTAATTATTGTGAATGCTATTTAAGTAGCTAACGTAAAACTGTGCAGCATAGTTTCAATTACGCACTTAGGCATGCAATTATGTAATTTGGCTTGCTCTCAGTGCGATAAAAATGAATAGAATATCTGCATAACAACATAAAGTTAAATATTAATTATACCGCAAAGTACAATGCAAAATATGTAGAACTACCAAAAACAAAAACAACAATGAAACAATAGAAAATTAGTAAATAAAATGCACTCCTTGTTAGTTGTATGCTAAAGTGGATGTCTGCCTCAGGTAGCAAGAACAAAAACTATATGAGCTTTTTGCTTCTTGTTAACAGCTACCAGCAGAGCAACAATCATACGCCCCATTGTGCCGAAAAAAGGCAACGAAGCACATGGCTTCGTGCTCAGTGCGACTACGAAGGCATAGCTCAGCTGTGCTCAGACTAAAAGTAGACAACCGTTCATTTTTACAATGGTCGAGCGCACTTTGCCCAAATGAAATTTAATTAACTTTTGACTATGTATGTTTGTGTATTTGTTTGTTTGTCTTTTTATTTGTATGCAGTTCTTTTTTCTATTTTGTTTACCTGTCTGCGTTGTTGCAAAGACACAGCTCAGAGACACACGAACAACATTTTAAGCACAAAATTATTTAAATACGCAAAAGTAACAGAAAAGCAGCATAGTATGAATAAAAAGAGAAAACAACAAAGGAGCACTAAGGCAAACAAGTAACAAATTAGAAAGATTTACTACTGCAATGGGAATAGACAAGAGTCAAGAGATAGCCAGGAGCATGATGGGATCTTACAAGTAAAACATTGCACATATTTAAGCTAATCAAAAAATTATACGCTTTTGTGCAAATTAGACATGCGATGATTTATCAACCAGGAGCAGCAACAGCATCAGCAGCAGACATGCCAAACTGACACTTTGTAACTGTGGCATGTTTTAATTTAAATTCTACGTCGACTCCAAACTCTGCAAATCAACAGTTAACAGTAGCCATATAACTTGCTCAACAGTAAAGCATAGAAAAAACAAAGGCACGACGTCTGCGCGAGCGTAATGAATAAGTTCTTTCTGTGTAAATTAAAAACAAAAAAAAAAAAAAAACAAAACAAAAAAGGACTGCAATGTATTGCAGAATAGTACAAAATTCCAAAAACGTTGTAAAGTGACGATTGTAGCAGTTGGCCAAATTGTGAGTGAGCTGCGTTTTTGCTGAAAATAAGTTAAAGCAGTCGAAATTAAACAATAAAGTCAAATTCGTTTCTATTGTTTAAACTGCAAATTGTGTGTGCAACTTGACGGAACTTGGTATGCATCCAACTTAAAACATGTTTTGGCGTAAAATTTAAAAGTCTTTAGTGATAAACTTTCTTCTTTTATTGTTTAAAAGTTGATTAAAAAAAAAAACGACTTAAAACAGTGCAAAGCTAAAATATAAAATACAAAAAAATCGAAAATTTGATAGCCGACTTTAAAGCGCTTAAAAATCATTGAGTAAAAATGAAAAGTTTTTGTTTTTCATTCTCATGGGCAAAAATTACTTAATTTGCATGTATCCTATCATCTTTCAGTTGCATTTTCACTGTTCTGTACCATTTTTGGAGTGCATTTCAATTCAAATCAAGCATTTTGAATGCTTGCTTTCGAATTGCTGCGTATTTTCCTAACAAGCCGTTATATTCTATCCACTTGATCAGTTCGAAATATTTTTGTATATAAGGTTTAATTAAGTTTCGGTTTTTTACTGTATACTACAGGTTAACATTTTTGTTTTCAGCTCCGCTGAACCCATTAACCCCATTGCAGTTTGGCAATTTGCACTGCAGAAGTTAGTTTACACGATAATTTGCATGATTCTTAAACAAATGCAAGGTGCAATGTAATAATTTTTTACTACAATTGTTGGTTTGCCAGGGAAAATTTTATGTTTTTTTCTGTAAACACACTATTCCAAATTGTTGAATAGCCCACATTATGTATTTTATAATACAGCAAATAGTTGGACTGCTAGCCGAATATTTTACCTTTGCTGAAATTGGGTCAAGTCATTTGCAATTATTTACAATCGTTTTTGTTGATCATGTTAGATAAAGCATTTTTAGTAGCAGCAGTTGTTGATTTTTGTTTTTGTTGTAACTGCTATTATTTACAGAAGTTTTAGTTTTATAGTACAATTGCTTGTTTTTATAAGCTCTTATGTCAACGTTGCAGCTCTCAAAATATATGAAAAAAAAAAGGTAAACGATAAATATTCTTCAGACAAATAAAAAATTTCTGAACGCCATTGTGTGACAACAACAGCAATTAAATTTTTAATCAAAATTCTTGATTCGGAAACACAGCCGACTTTGCGATATTTAAATTGAAAGTTTCTTGTTTTTAGCAAAAAAAATTGAAAACCCACATGCAAAATGCCGCAAAGCAAGCAAAGCAGATTCGAACCAAACCACATAAAACTCAATACAGCACAAATCATTCCAAGATGGCATTCCAAATGTGTGTGAGCAGGAGTATGCCTTGACGTGTGTTGCCAAAAGCAAACTGCATAAAGTGTGTTGCCAGAAGAGTCGAGCGTTGCCACCTACGCTTCACATTTTTACCATTCACCTGCGTTTTTTGTTTGTTTACTTTGCGTTGGTGTCATGCTTTGGGTTCTTTATTTTTGCGCATTTTTTTGGTTGTTTGATGTTTCTTCTGTAGTGTGCTGCGGCTTTAAACTACGTCAAGTTGCCGTTGTTGTTGTTGTAGTTTGTTTTTGCACCTGTGTAGTTGTCTGTATTTATGCATCTGTGGCTTTTAATTAGAAATTAATTACAAATCGCACTTTGTGCCTTTGCCTTGCTCACTCAGGTTGTTGTGCTATAACGTGTCTTTGCCTGCATTTAGTCGTAATTTGTGCACCGCAGCAGGCAAGGTAAGGCAACATGCAATGCCTTCACTTAATTAGGAGGCAGGTAAGTGCGCTGTTTCTCAAAAGCATTTCCTAGTGTGCGCTTATATTTATATTTTCGACATTTCATCGCATTGCTTTGCAATTACGCTGCTGTCAAAAGTGCTGCGGTCTTTTGAAGTGTTGTCTCTACCGCTTTTCACATTAGTTTTAGGAAAATGCAGTGGTCTGTTTGGCAAAACTGGAAGCATTATTGATTACATCAGTTGTCATTTTACAATAGATATGAATGATTTTATATTAAGATGGTTTAAATTGCTGGCTAAGCCTAAGTTTATCAATCAAGAATAAAGAATGGTCATCTTAAGGCATACATAATGCACGTCAAGTGGCTTAAGGCGTTGTTCCAAAGTGTTTTCTAGCAAATCTCCACCCTCCAAACAAGTTCAACATTTAGTAGATGCCTTAACTTAAGTTCAATTAGTAGTTACTTTTGCTTCGTTAAATCTTGTCAAAGTGGCATTACTCATAGTTAAATTTAACTGATTCGCGAGATGCGTCTTAATAAACGCAGACATTTATTAATTGTTACAATTTTGCAGACACTCGTGTAGGATGAGCTAATTGGTACGTCTTAAAAGCCAATAATGTGACAAGTAGTCAATGCCGCAGTTGAGGCACCCACGTGCCACAAGCGCAAGACGCCAGCTGTGCCAGCTTGCGCGCATCTATTACAAAGCGAAGCATGCCAAGTGGCAGCTGGCGAAACACTTCAAAAGCCGCAACTTTGCAGTATTACTAAAGGGTGACTCGGGTTGATTTGAGCTGAGCTGAGCTGGGATGCGTTGCCGACATAACCGGGCGCAGAAGCGTGCACAACCCGAACGATTTAATTGCCCAGCAGACACTTCAATGTCAGCATAAATTAAATTTTGATTTCAAACGCGATCAGCAGAGCGGCAATGAGGCTTAATGAAATACTTCACTTACTCGCTGACTGCCGTTCGACAGCAGCACCAGCAGCCCCAGTAGCGCCAGCAGCAGGAGCAGACTGCATTGCCCGGTTTGATTTAGTATGACTTGGTTGATTGCTTTGCTTTGGCCCGATTAGATGAGTCCTTGATGACGCATCAATTAATTTAGCACAAGTCTCGGTTGTTGCTGCTGCTGCTGCTGCGACGCCGTTTGCCAGTGATTATGATCAACATCCCAGCAATTTGCAATTGTCTGTTTGACAACCGATGCGGCTGCTGTCGAGTTCAGCTCACCCACTCATCCGCCACTTAACATTTCAACTTGTGCTTCGGGCACGCGGCACATCATCATAGTCAAGTTTAGAGTTAATATACGCCATACTAGCGGACTAACATATGCGTTGTGCCATGGCCAGCTGCCGCCAGCCTTTGCCCAGTCGAGTGTGCGACTAATTAAGTGCAAATTAGAAGGACGTTGGCGATGGCGATTGCGATGGCAACAATGCGATTGTGAGATTGTGCGCCTGCGCAGCTTTAATGCTTGCCTGAGCGAGGCACTGCTGCTAGCCTGTTAGTCCGTTAGCCTAACTATTCGACAGCACGATTTTTGCGGTTTGGTGCGCGCGTGGGCCAGCTTAATGTCCAATGCGAAATGCGCCTCGGCCCAACTGAGTGAACGCGCGTTCCTTCGTGACGTTTTTCGTCTTAATTAATGCCAAATGCCTGTGACCCACTTGAATTGAATTCATCGCCTGGCATTATTTTTCATTAGTTACGAGTTCGTGCGCAAGCAACATTACGCTGTAGTGGCAACTGGCCACCCATAGTCTGTGCATGTGTGTGTGTGTGAGTGTGATTATGTGGGTGTATGTTCTATTGCGATTTTCACTTAGTATTGTGCTTAGAGCAGTATCCTCGTCGCTGTGCCGCTGCCTGTCTGCGAGTGCATGAATGCTGACTCAAATTTTGTGCAGTCGCTAGTAATTACTTTTCTGCCGCACAGTTCAGAACGTGTTGGATTTCAAGTATTTCCATGCCTCTTTACAAATAGCCTGTGTGTATCGTTTTGCCATAGTCTAGCCTCGATTGTGCTCAAACACACGCTCGTAGACGCCTCACACATTTTCATGGCGCATAAATCATAAATACGTCTGCTGTCCACACGCTGCACACAAGCGCACACAACCTACATATGAACACACTCACACACAAGCAGCAGTCCGAACCGATTTCGTTGTTCAATATTCGACGTTCGACGTTCGATGTTCGCACTCAACTGAAGACGTTTATTAAGCATCATTACTCGAGCCGTTAAAGTGCCAACCCGCGCTACCCGCCGGCTTGTCTAGCCATGCAACAATGGCCACTTTGCTTCGCTCTCACTGCTGCTCCCGCACTCGCTTTCCTGCTTGCCGCTCACCTCTTTCTTTGTGCGTCTGCACCACTCGCTCTTTGCAGTTTACTGACAAAAAGTGTGCTCAAGAGGCTGCAGCTAAAATTGATTGCGTTGCGGTTATGGCTTGTGGAATTTTCACTTGTTGTTCTTGTATTGATGCTGGTTTTTTCTTATATTTTTTTTTTTTTTGTTGTTTTCATTATTATTATTTTGGTTTTGACTGTTTTTGGCTAGCAAGCCTTTGCCAACGTGGTCGTCTATGTCTGTCGAAAGTTTGAATTGTTTTGTGGTTAAATGAAAATTGAAGACTTCTTCTATGTTATTTGTTTTGCTCTTTTGTGCTTCATATTTATTTCTCGCAAAATTCTGGGCGAAACTACATAGCATCGATTTATTTTGCTATTGTGCGGCATCAATTGTGTGCCGCAGTACGGTTTCGTAAGGAAATCCACTCATAATTAATAATTATCGCACACAAAAGAAAATGCAAGGCAGGCGCTGTTGAACTGAGTTGAGTTGAGCAGAGCTCCAGTGGTTGGACAGTTTGGCAGTTGGGCAATGGAACAGTGGGATGGTCCATTAAAATCGATTTGTCGTTTTTTATTGGCTGCTCATAATTTCTTAATTTGGTCTCGCTTATTGTATTAAAATGTTCCGTATTTCTGGGTCAGGTCAACATACCTTTAGTTATTCTATAACGGCAATGCAAAAAACTTCGAAGTGTTGGTATTTGAATTGTTGTTAAGGCAACACAGACAGTTCGCAAGTGTCATAAATTTGGCTTTGTTTGTAAACGCTTTAAACTAGGTCACCAGTTGAAGAATGAGATTAATAATTTGCTAATAGTTGAAATGTTAAGTTAGGCGGATTACACTTAGTAGTCTAATTTGAGGCGACTTTTTTAGGTGCGTAGTTGGGTTAATACTATCATTATACAAAAAAATAGAAAATTGCTGCTTCCACTTAAAATGAACGTAATATTCTCAATTAAGCTCAATATAGTAATACAATATTATTAAGGCAAACCAAATCGTACAAACCAGTTGGCCAGCATCTTTATGAAAACATAAGACATGTGCAGTTGTAGTTTCGGAAAGCTAATTTGGGAAAGAAACACTGGGCATGGAAAATGCTTCCCGTTATGGATTAAAATTTATATTTAATAAAAAATAAAGAACCATTCAAATCAGCATCGCTTACTGTCCCTGGTGTCTTATTTCAGGCTGTAGAAATCCAAGGATATTTGGAAACAAGGAATGGAATGTTGTTTGTAAAATTGTTTTCATTAAAATCCTTTCAATATATTTCAGCATAATGTGAAATAAAATAAGAAATTTATGATGTCAGATTAAATTTGTTATTTTATTTAAAGTCAATTTGTGCAACCAGCTGAGATTCGTTTAACAGCATTTAAGTGATGCCTTTGAAATGTCGACTAAAGTAAAAAGATGTAACTTTTCAATGCCCAAGGCACTTAGTTAATTTGAAACAGTTTAACAAGTTAAATAAAAGCCAATGTTAAATAAAAGCACAAAACTAACAAAAAAGGACACTCTTAAAGAAAACAACAGGACAATTGGTATCGTATATAAATGGCAAATACACAGGAAGTTCACTTATTCAAAATTTGTTACACGTTATGCAAAATTTGGCACCTTTCGACTGTGCAACTTAACAAGCAAGCAAACAGTCGCCAATCAATCAATCAATCAAGGAATCAAACTGAGAATTGTGTATACATAACTTTTTGATATCTAGCCAATTAATTTGCGGTTTACATGTCGGCCTGTGCGCACATCAATAAATAAATATTTTGCATAATTCACGCAGCGGACAAAATATAAAAACAACGAACAAAAGAACAACAAAACGCACAGAATAAGGCGAAAAAAAAAAAAATAAAAAAGAATTCGCTAACAATCAAAAGAAGAAAAAAAAAAGATAAAGAAAATGATGGGAAATGGTAAAAAGTTTGCAGCAAGGAATTTTGTTTTAATTAACGTTTATTTTGTGCCCTTCCGCATTTGTAATACGAGCGCAGCTTTGTTTGTTTCTCTTGTTGCTGTCTTTGTTTGTTTTGTTGTTCTAATTGTTGTTGTTGTTGTTGTTGTTACTTAGGCTGATGCTGGTTTTGCTAAGCTCAAAGTTAACAAACAACAATGTTTAATTAATTAATGAGTTTTTCCGAGGGCCTTTAATTTAGCGAATTAAATTTGATGCTTGTTTTCGTTGGCTTATTTATTGGATTCCTACAAACAGAAATTAGTTAAATTAAGAAAAAACAGAAGGCAAATAAAGCATACAACAAATGAAATTGCCCAATTTAATTAAATTTAATTTTGTTACTTATTTAGAATTGTATTGTTTTTTATTATTATTTTCTTTTGCTTGCAAATTAATGTCACATTTTTCCATGTTGAAATCAGTGTGCCCATTTTGCGTACAAGTGTCTCATTAGCTGCTGCTGCTGTTGCTGCAGCAGCTGCTACGCCGTCTGTTATGCTACACTTATTTTTATAACAGCGCAGAGTAGCGCAGCACACTCAAATGTTGCCCACTTCTAGTGGCAGCTAAACTTGCAAGATGATGACACAAGCACGACGACGACGAAGAAGCAGACGTTGACGACGCCAATGGCAACGGGAGTGGCAACGCAATAGCAGCAGCGGCAAGGACGAAGAAATCTTCTCAGACGCGTTTAATGCTCTCGAGCAGCACTCGAGTAGTTGCAGTTGACACCAACTCTGCTGAAATTAGTTGGTCTGACGTCGCTTTATTTTTATTTTTTCTTATTTTTTGCCGCCACAAGTGTTTGACGCTTCGCAGCGGCAATGACAGTTGTAAAAACCTTATAATTTTTGTGTTTAGGTTAGATTCTGCTGTCGCCTTATGCGAAAGAGTTTAACTTGCCATTAAACTTGTACGCCAAGTAGTTGGCAGAGAACGTCTAAAAAAATAGTAATAACAGAAAAACGACGTCAAGCTAAAATGTACTTTCGTGCAGCAGAGTGCAGAGTTTTAGTTTGGCTTTTTTCTCTTGACCTCTTAGGCAGAGCCAAAAAAAAAACTACGCATAGCTGCTTTGCGCTTAGCACTGAGTGCCTGCCTAAATGCACACATGCTGAGCTAAGCCGTACATTGCCTTTGTCTGTGCGCCAAATATTTTCAGCTGCGACACTACTGACAACATTAGTCCCTTGTTGCTACGTAATGTGTCTGGTTTGGGTCAACCATTCTTGTTTCGCACGGCGACGACGCAGATGATGGCGTATTTGCTCACGACGATGAATGTGCACAAAATGCTATAGCGCCTGCTGTAGCAAAAAGGAAGTGGTTTGCTTCAAATAAGTCATTTTTAGTGTTATGTACTGCGTACAGTGGTGTGCACTTGGAGAGGAACACGTGACTGATTTTAAATCAGATTTTTAGAAAGTTCTTTAGAGTAGATTGACGGCTTTTTTAATTGCAATTAAAAGCGGCTTATTTTTTACACAGTTTCATCACATTCAGAGTATTTCCAGAGAATATAAATAATACTAAAAATACTTCTGGTATATTCTCTGCTACCACCAAATGCAGATCAGCAAATATTAATATATAAACATTTTGAGTTAAGAAACGAAATTTTATAAATTCTCATAGCACACCTATTCAAATAACTGACAGTGTACATAAACACTGTAGAATTCTATTGGCAATTCCAACCTATCGGCATTTATTCTGTCTTTGCCGTTTTTTATGTCATTTCTTTTGCACACCTCAAACGCATCGTTCCATGCTTCGTTACTTTCTTGATTCGCATCAAAGTGAAAAGTGCATGCCTGGCACATACTTCTTGTTTCATGTTGACGTAATGCAAAGCCTCAGCTTGTGCACTATATGCCATAATCCTTCTTTCCGAGTACATGCACTAGAAAATGCGTAACTGGTCTTATGCCCAAACTGAGTGCCTTCAGTTTGCTGCTGTCCCTTTCAACGGATTTTGACTTTGGCTAAGTTAGTAATAAGTTTCAGTTCTGGGCAGGAGCTTGCTTATGTAGTTGCCTGTCGTCGGTACACGGATTTTCTGCTGTTTGCCAAAAATCTGTTTAATTAAGCTCACTGCGCAAACAACACCAGCACAACAAAAAGCAGAAACGGCAGCAGCAGCGACAGCAGCCAAACATTAAGCAACTGGCAAGCAGGCAGACAGGCAAACAGGCAGATAGATTGGCAGCCTCGCAGCCTGGCATCCTGAAATCCAGGCGTCCTGGCGTCCTGGCAAGCAAGCGGCCATGTAAACAAGCCAAAGCGAACGTGCAAAACTCGTTCATATTATGCCAGTTCTCTCGTTAGCCCCTTGGCTGACTCCTTTGTCAGTAAGCTCGTTCGTTCGTTCGTTCATTGGTTCATGCGTTGGCTTTTTATGCTGCTTGTGCATAAAATCCACTCGGAATCAACTTTAAGTTTGAGTTTGTATTCGATTTTTGTTTGCTGTTCGCCATTTGTTTGCACAGTGTACGGTTGCTGCAAGTCTGCTGTGCAGCTGCCACCTTAGACCAGCGTCAAAAGCTTATCGAGTAAACTCGGCTCCTCGGCTGCTCTGCTGCTCTACTCCTGTCCAGTTGTCCGTGTGTCCGTCTGCGTATTGTATTTGTGGTTCATTTGAGCTGCCCAACGTGCGCGCTCAACTTCAACTTTGCTGTCCAGCGATAATTTGTTGGCAACATTGCAGAAGTCACAACCTCTCGTAAGTCACCCCAGCGCATCGCCTCAACCAGCGTAGCAGTGGATAGTCGAAGCGACAGAGACAAAGACGACAAAACGACAACGACAACGGCGACGGCGACGGTAACGGCAACGGCAACGGCAACGACACCGACAGCAAAGATAATGGTCATTTATAAAACGTATCGTTTTTCAGTATTTATGGTTTATAAATGGTTTGCCATTTACGTTTGCGTTTGGCCAGCGCCGCCCTCTTGTCAGCCGTCTAACGTCGCTTAAGCGTTTTCGATTTCTGAATTTGAAACAGTTTTTGTTTTTTTTTTTTGTTTCTTTGTGGCTTTCACTTTTCTTTGCCGTCCTCATGTCCTTTCAGCTGACCGCTGCTTGGCTGTCTGTCGCTCTGCTGTCGGTTTGGGTAACCATGCTCCATGTCCATAATGAGGCATATGTTATACATTGTAAACGCATCTGCGAGCTTGGCTGGTTTGTGCTTTGAATTATGTTTCGCATAAACTGCGTGTGATTTCAAAGCGAACAATGCGTTGCCTGTGCCTAACTAATTTAGTTGGTTCATTGCTTTCGGACTTTGTTTGATGTTAGCAAATTTGTTTGCTCATTTGCTTGTCTTCTTCTCTATGGTCTTTCGTTTGATATATGCCACAGATTTAAATTTGAATTGGTTCAATTTAAGGCATTTCCTTGTAATGAACTAGATATGCTAAAAAGTTATTGTGCCTTCTTAGAAATTCGATTTACTTAGCATAATACCAACTTACTTACGCTTGTAGCGCAGTCTCTTGTTTTTAGGCATCTATTGATTCAATTTATTTTTTAGCTTAGGCAAATGAAAGCCACTGGGGGGAAGTAAGCAGCAAAGCGACAAAAGCAGTTCTTATTTTTTTTTCTTTGTCTTCTTTTTTAGGCAAACTAATGCACAATCGATATATTTGAATATATGCTAAAAGAAAATAGCAAGAGAAAATTTTAAATTGTTTTGATATATCAAACAAAGAATTCAGCGTCTAGTGTAAAGTGTGTCAGTTAAGGTTGAGTAAGAAGAGACTGCTGAGCACAATGCTGCTAAAGGGAATAAGCTAAGCAAGGGAGTTCTTAGCAGCTACAGAACAAGGATCTTGAAATAAATGAGTACACAAAATATTTGTAAAACGTTATATTTTTAAAACCAAAATCTTTAAGAAGAAGTCTTTTAAAAGTTAAGTTGAATAAGTGAATAACCTACAGGTTATTTTAAATAATAAAAATTATTTCTCTATATTTCTGATATTTAAATAAGTCATATAAAAGATTTTAGGTTTTCTGCATATCAGTCAAAATAATGATTAGTCAGATGATAAATATATTTCATGTATAGTATTTCAAGAGTTTGAAGCAAACACTCCTCGACTTTCAAAATCATGCACCTTTAAATGCATGAATCCTACATATTATATATATATAACCAAATGTATAATACAATATCGAGCAGATGCACTTATAAAGTCGGTTGACTGTTGAGTTGAAAAATTTGTCATATACAATTTGATGCGACAAGATTGTAAATATTCAAATACTAGAAAATCATTCTGCATAAAATGCTAAACACTTGAACTTGCAAAAAATGTGGTCAAAAATAAAAAGGCAATGACATGCATTTGCCCAAACCACATACGGATATAAATCATGTGCTGCCGGTGCAAGCCAAGGCTAATCTATTTAAACAAACACACATCAGGGCATTTAAAATGCAATCCAGCAAACTAGCAAAGCGCAACGCGCCAACCCAGCAAAAACAACAATCAGCAGTCAACAGTCGGTAGTCGTAGTCGGTAGTCGGTAGTTGACAGGCGGCAACATGAGCGCAAACAACGAAACACATGCCAGCAGACTTTAGAGCTAAACTAAACCAAACCAAAGCATAACCAAAGCCAAATCCAAAGCCAAAGCTGAGCCAAAGCTGAGCCAAAGCTAGCCAAGAAGAGTCGCTAAGGCAAGCAGGCAGACTGTCATGCTAGCAATCGGATAGAGTCTGTTATATTTGCCAAAGTAGACCTTGTTGTTGTTGTTGTTGCCGATGGTGGTGGTGTTGGTGTTGGTGTTACTGCTGCTGATAGCAATAAGCGTAGCAACAAATTGCAGCAACGCCACAACTATTTGGCCAACAGCAAAAAAGCTAAAACTTAATACTGCAGTGGCAGTGATATAAAAAAAAGCAAGTCAGTGACACCCTAAAAGTTGCAGCCAGCATTTATAGTTCTAACTGCGTGCATACATATATAAATATATGTATATGTTTATATCTACTTTATGCTTGTATGTGTGCAAAGATTCAAAATAATAAATAGATTTGTGCAACAGCAGCAGCAAACTGTAGACGGACAGACAGACAAATAGCCAGCGCCCAGTCATGCCAGCAGCATGTGATGTTTTGCTACGTAAGCTGCTTCGGGTCGCATCAGCATCAGCAACAGCATCAGCATCAGCAACATTTTGTATTTTAGACATTTGCTATTGTTGTTGTTATTGTTGTTGTCGTTATCGTTGTCGCTGCATGTCGCTTGGTTATGACATGAGTCAACGTACTACATGACTGCTGCGTAGCTAGCCTGCAGAGTTGCCATAGCGAAGAAATAGCAGCAGTGGCAGCGGCAAGTGCTGCGCTCAGCGTCAAAGATGCGAGTAAATGAAATGGCTATACGACATGCTAGACAAACAGTTAAAGAACGACGAGCGACAGCCGGAGAGAGAGTAAGTGGGTTTGTCATTCAGCGTGTTAGTCAGTGTGTCAGAGTTAGACCTTTTGGTGTTTGGCATGCTGCTTGTGCTTCTCCAAAATGATTTTCACGCCGGTTAGCCAACAAGTCACGTTTACTTGGGCTTACATTCCGTCGCATTTATCATACAAATCCAAAATTGATGGCAGCACTGACATAAAATACGCCGCTTTTTGATGATTTTTTGTTATATAAAAATCTGAAATTGATTTATTAAATCGGTTTTGTATGGTTTTCGTTGATTTAGCACCAACTGCGACGCACATTGTGCTGGCAGCTATTATACAATATAATTGTGCTCACCAGGCAAGCGAAACCTTAACGATGACTATGTGCAGCTAAGATCTTAAGGAGAGTAAGTTTGTAAGCAGTTAAGCTGTTAACGCAGTCGCCCATGAGGCAAAGTTGGCGAAGTGCGATTTTGTTCATTGTTAGCATGAAAGAAGGAAAGTGTTAAGAAATTGATTACTTCGGTGAACTAAAATTTTTATTTTTCACACAAAGCATTCAGGAAGAGTAATTAAAAATATATTCTTAACTTATGTATGAAACCTGATTACAAATAATAGTATACAAAACTGTATTTTTTTTTTTTTTGTTGTCATTAATCGTAAGTGAACGTGGAAATATGAATGATTTTTTCCACAAAAATACTTTTTCAAATGTTCGCTCAGCAGCATCATGCAATAAAGAACCATCACTTAAATGTAACTTTTAAACAATTGGTCATAAAAGTATTCACCAGCTTGGACTTATGCATAGACACTTCAACAAATTAAAACTTTTCCCAACTATTTGGGAACAAAATGTAGACAGAAAATCTACAAAACAAATGTGAGGAAACCAAAGCAAAACTGTCAAACTTAAGAACTACAACAAAAACGTTAAAGAAAAATTAAAGCAAAAACATAAAAAAGGAAAACGCACAACCAACTGAAAAAAAAAATATGCAGCATACACTTGGGAGCAATTTCAAGGAAATGTGTTAATAAAAAAACAAATTTGCATGTGAACGCAAAAAGGAACTGCCAACACAATGAAACAAAATAAACGAAAAGAAAAGTAAAGAAATGAAGATAGAAGTAAAAAAAAATTACAAAAATAGAAAACAAGCAAAGAAAAAAAAAATAAGTAAAAGCTAAAGAAACCAAATTGAAATGAATTGAAATGTGTTTTTGTATTTGTAAAAGGATTACAGCTGGATGAAACTAACTAAACGACAATAACAACAAAGTGAAATAACACAAACAATGTGCATAAGTTAAGCTACAACAATAACAACAACGAAGCAGTTACCAAGCACAAATACAACGCGACACTGTGTGAAGTTCAACTGCTACGATATGTGCGATTACTCGGCCTACGGCATAACGGCAAGCCAAGAGGTCGAAGAGAACGATGCGGACGACGAGGGCAAGGAAAAGCATAGCAAGCCAACTAAAGCCAAGCAGGATACAATGTAACACTATTAAGGACATGCAAACGTCTATGTTGGCATACATTTTTAATATTTTCTCACACAGTAGTTTGCGTAGATTCTACATAATTTATTTACTTTGTCACTGAATAAACTTGCACAAGACGTAGATGCGCAGAAACGAACTTAAAGCCACAAATGTCCTTGCGCCACATGCCCACACACCGACGTATACGTGCACGTAGTGAAAACATTTGAAAAGTGATGACTGCCTGCAGCATTCCCTTTAACTGCCGCAAGCAGGAAAAAGTGAAACTCACGTAAGAACTGACGGCTGAGGCAGGTCTACGTCCTGCGCAATGCTGCCTTAAGTCAGACTGCACTTTCGCCACACACCTCGTGCAGCAATGTGGAGCACTGTGTGCCGGTCTGTCGGCTTGTCTGTGTGCAATGCGCATTTTTCTATTCGGTTACCCACAATTCAATTCCATTTCATTCCCAAATGTAATGTGCGCGTAAACGCTTCCAGCTCAAGGATAACTCAGACACAATAAATATTCTTATTTTGCTTTGGCGCGCGCGCGCGTACTTGTATTACCTGCATTTTAGCGAAATGAAAATAAGAAAAAGCCAACATCCAAACAACGAAAAATAAAATAAAAATCTCACATTACAATATAGAAAAATATCTACATATTGTATGTGTGAGCACATGAGCAAAGGTATATAAAAGTACAAATGACGTTTGTTGGCAGCTGCTGTGCTCGCCTTGCCGGCTTCTCTGCTACGCCAGCGTCCTGCCGCACATGCTGTTGCCGTTATTGTGCGTCTCTGTGTCGGCATGCACGTGCAGCTGCGTCTCGATGTGCGCTTGGAGCACATTTGTTGCAGCCATTAAAAGTGCAAAGCATGCAAAGCACATGAGCCCGAGCCGCTATGAGAAATGCCTGCGCATACATTCTCACCGGCATGCCGCCTTTCGCTACGCCACTGAGGATTGTCCTGTGTTTGTACGTTCGAGCGTGTGTTTTACTTGCAGTTCCTACTTTCCATTTGTTTTCTTTGCCAACAGCTCAAAAAGTGCATTTAATGCTTGAGGTTAATGGATGCAGGCCAGCTTTGTGGCCACAGTTTTTTCTCCTCTTTCATTATTTGTTTTGGTTATTTTTATTGCTTGTGTATTCTGTGGTGTCGTTTGTTATGATTAGGTAGTGGTAAAACGCTAAAAGCTTTCTTTTATAACCTTTTGATTTTTCTATATGTAATCGAATTGAACAGTCAGGTCTTACGTTACTGAAACTCTAAAGGATATAGCAATTTACAATATGCAATTGCTTGCTTGGCTTAAGCTTCATAAAATCCATCTAAGTTTCCGGTCACTTGTGAAAATGGCACATAAAACGTAAACAAAGTTAAGCTACTTGGCATAATGCTGCAGGAAACTTAATTTAAGTTTGATCTTGTACGTTCATACGTTAAAAAAAAATACTATATCGTTTAGAGGGAATAAACTACGAAATATGTTAGATAAACACTGTAAAATTAGCATACATTGGCAAAGCAATTATATGCACATATCCATTAAAAATATTTAAGTTGCATATGGTATAGATGATTGATCAGAATATCTTTTATATAACAGAAATGTATTTGTTAATAAATTAAAGCTATAAAAATTTTGGTTTCTCACCAAATATTTTGTATACTCAGCGAATTATGTCAAAATGCAATTTTATGAGCAAGAAAAATAAAAAATATATAAATTTATCATCAAAAAACATTTTTAAGCAAACATTACAAACTTATTTCGAAACAAGATCGGACTGATTCCACTATTATTATTAAAATAGTTGGATAGACATATGCAAGCTACTTGAGCTTAAACTATCTATAAAGATTTCTATTATATCGTATATGAGATACTGGGTCATATAATCGATTTTCACTCAAACTGCTTAGTTTTAAGTTTATATTTATTAGCACACATTTTGAGTTGCAAAGAAATCTTAAAACGCTGCATTAGAACCAGCCTTTTAAGGCAACTAAAAAAAGGAAAAAATAATGGTGAGGCACATGCACGCCGACTAAAGCACAATTCAAAGGCATATAAATATGCTGAGCAATTCATTTTATGACAGCATTTAGAATAAATATTTCTTGTTTTTGTTTTTCACTAAGCAGCGCCTTGATTATCTACTTGGTGGCTGTTATTGTCTTAAAAGCCTTTAATATCCTGCTTTCTTTTGGCATTTCTATTTTCGTACTGCTCACTCTGGCTCTGTTTTGTTTTGTTTTGTTTTGTTTTGTTTTTTCATACTCGGGTACAGTGCTCTTTCATGCTTCCCAGTTAAACAATTGCTAAGTGCTGGGCTGCTGTTGCCGTTGCTGTACTCACGTGCTTGCACATTTACGAATACAAGTGATGTTTCTATACCTATGTCTGTCTGGCTGACTGTCGGTTTGCCTGTCTTTAATTGTCTCTGTGTGGCTTTTAAACGTTTCGCCTAGCCATGCTTGTGGTTATGGGCTCACATGCTCGCACGAATATTCGTGCAGATAGTATTTATAAGTATCTGCTAAGTGTTTAAATCGAGTTGTGTAAAGCAAAAAAGGCAAAAGCAAAGCCTAGAAGAAGCAGAAGAGTAACCAAAAACTGTGTAGATAAGAGGGGAAGGCGACGCAGCAAGTAAAACGTTTAAATTACATTTAACTACATTATTATTGCGTTCACTTTGCCTTTTGCAATAAAAACCAAACCGAAAGCTAGACACGCTTTTTCGCCTGCTTTTGTTATACTCGTAGTTCGTTTGGCTTGTGTTGTTGTTGTTGTTGCTGCTTCTGCTGTTTTATATTTGGCAAACTTTTGCGGTTGAATGACTTCTATGTACAGTGCAATGCGGTCGTAAGTGACTGCGTCGCTGTCGTTGTCTCTGCCTTTGCTGCTGATGTGTTAGAAAGCCTGCGGCAAGTTTAGTCACTTTAGCTTTTGTGTGTTTTGAGCACAAGGTTCAGCAGACCTAGTTTTGTGCATCATGTTCAACTGCTCAACTTCTCTATAGCAAAAGCAACAGAAAAGCAATAAAAATGAAAAAAACTAACAAGAAATATATTTTATTTAATCGATAATGTTCATACGCTGGAAATGCGCAATTGTGCAAAAAATATTTAATTTTAAAATGCTGAATTTCAATCAAGAACATTTTAAATGCGCAAGCACAATAAAAAAAAGAAAAAAAACACAAAATAAATGAACGTATGCAGCAAGTTTTGATATTTTATCAAGTTTCTGTTAAACACAATATTCGTTTCGTTTTAACTTGAATTATATGAGAGTTCATAGTTGCGGCTTGAGAACTTTTCAGCATATAAAATTGTTGTTTGAAAAAAGTAACATGTGGTTTCTGTAGTGTGTAGTAAAAAGACTGCAGCTCAATTACGTACATCATGTAGTACCTTCTACTTAGGCAAATTATGAAAAGTTATTTGCTTTTACTTGAAACTGGATGCAAAAATCCACGCCAACAGCACATTTTATCTTTGATCAACACTTACCCTAAGAACGAAGATTTCATCAAAAGATATTGAAAACTTTATCAAGTTTCAAATCTCAAAAACTTTTAATTGCAATAACGAAGAGGTAGTCTTTAATGTCTACTCGTTACTCGATAATTTTATTTCTTTAATTAATATTGATACTCCATTCTTATCATGCTTACCGTATCGTAAGACAGCCTGAAGAATTATTCTTATTTTTATTATATGCAACCATGTTATAGTAAATGAGTAACATAAAGAAGTAAGAAAACAAAATTCGATGCATGGTATTTTGTATTACAACATTCGTAAATTACAGAAATCAACACAATTTATTTTCTTTTATTTTAAATTTACTCAACCTGCCAAAAACTCAACATGTTTTGTTTTTAGATTTTTTTTTTACTGCTGGTCAGTAAAATTTATGAAATTTTTTAAGAGAAATATGAGTATTATTATTATTGATTCTATACATTCGGACCATAAATGTGCGTTAGTGTTGCCTTTAAATGAAACAAACTTTGTTTAAATAATATTTTTTTTGATTTTATTTTATTCTTGTTTTTGGCTCTTACTTATTTGCTAAACGAGCCAAAATAATATTTGGTTACTTTTTTGCCAAGAAGTTAGAGTAGAGGCCAGGCAAAACCACATGAGCTTAGCCGCAGTTGGACATGCTGCATTAATGATAAATGAATGCTGTCCAAAACGCAAACCAGGCTCTAACTTTTGTTAGTTTTAATTAATTTATGCCGCACATGAAACCCAAGTCCTTGGATGCCTTGTGAGTCAATTAAATAAAATCGAGTATATTTTATATTTTGCGATCAATAAAAAAAAAAATAAAAAATAAAAATTAAAAAGGGTTTTTTCGCAATTGGTGCACTAAAAAATATATTTACTTAGCAAAGCAGTATGGCGCTAAAGTGTATTAACTTTTTTTGTGCGCACGAAAATCCAAAACAAATTAAATAAATAAATAAAAAGCCAGCCGGTAGAAATAAAACTAGTGCCAAATTGCAATTTAATTAATGAAAAGTGTTTAGCTGTTGCATAAGCTGAGTTAGCAGCTGAAAACCAACGAGTAAACCACTGAAAACTTAAAAGAAGCAACAACAGCAAGTGCTAAAGCAAAAGCAAAGCGTGAAAACTGTTGTGCAAACTGTAATGGTATGCTAAGAAAGTTCCTGACTAAGTAAGACAGCAATGTGAAGTCAAACCGAAAGAAGGTACCAGGCAGCCAACGCAGCACACAATTGCAGCAATAAAAATTACAACACAAACAAAATTAACTAAATTAGCAACTGTAAATTCCACATTTTTTTTTTGGTCTTCGCAGGCAGCGTAGGCAGCGTTGGCCACTGTGCGCATTTTTCTTGCTGGCGCAGTTCCGCTTTACATGCCATTGCGCGATTTTTTCGCATTTGTCTTTCTGCTTTCGTTTCCTTATGCGCCGTAGCATAAGAAAATTAATAAAGCTTCGTCGTATTAAAGCAGCCAGCTGCCTGGCAGAGAGTAAGTGAGAAAATTGCAAAAAAAAAAAAAAAAAAAAAAAACAAAGAAGAAAAAAGGAAAATGAAATTAAATAAAATTTAGTTGGCAAAGTTTAAGGCAATGCTGACAACTTATTTTTTGCTAACGTTCTGTTGCATTTGTAAACGCGCTTATTTAACATTCGCTTTTAATTACATTCCCGTTTCGCTTTCACCGGCTGTGTGCGAGTAAAAACGCACCAGGGACAGCGGCAAGTGGAGCGTCGCAAGGGGTTGGCCAAAATATTGCAGCGTTAACTTCATTTGCTGCCTTTAAATAGTCGCGTTTTTTAGATAAGACAAAGCGCCAAACAGCATAAAAAAAGCATGACGTATGACATTCCTTCTTATTCATAAGAAACAGACTTAAGAAGATTGTTTAAAATATGACTGGCGTGTTAAATATTTATTTATTCAATTTTTTTTTTCGACTTCCTTCAAAGGAACCATTCGATTTCGATGTCAACCATAGCCTGGATCTTGATTACATCTATGCAGGTTGTCAGAGATAGAAGCGCAGTGCATCAGAATGAAATAGAAGGGTTTTCGTGCTGTGGGAACTCTATTTGATTGCAATCACACCCGAACCGAACTTGTTTCGCAGAACAACTGTTTAATGCACCAAAACTGCCCTCATGGCCTGCTTGGTGTGCTGCTATCGCAAACATCATTTGGCTACTTTCGGTGTGTCATCTTTTTTTAAATTACATTACAAAACATGAGGTGTGTAATCTACGATATAAATGGAGGCTCACCTGGCATTATATATTGCAGTCGTCACTGTTTACAACGCACTAACAGCGAAATATGCCAAAAAAGTATTAAAAAAGCCAACTTTTTGATTTGTCACACCCTTGTGCAAAATAATAGCTTACCTAACGCAGCTTAGTGCAATGGTTTGCAAAGCAAAAATTTAATTAATTAAATACAATTGGCACTTTTGAAACATTGATTAAATGATTAAAATTGTATATGTATGTAATATTTGTTAACACAATGTATGTAAGGTCTACTTGATATTCTGTTTAATCCATGGCAGAAAGCTGGTTACATTTGTGTAAACTGAGGGGTTATTTTTACTATAACGACATTCGGCAATACCAAATGACGTGATGCCAAACTGCACGTAGCGACTCTTGTCCTTATAGAACGTTAAAGCAAAAAGCGGGCCACCAGAGTCCCCACGGCAACTGTTGAAGCCTGAAACTCCGCCCATACACAATTGCTTCTCTGTCAGTTTTATATCTTCAATACGTTCACGACAAAAGTCAAGATCCTGTGATTCAACTTTTGCCCTTTGCAGAACATCGGTTTTGAGCCTGTTTTCGTTTTCACCCCATCCTGCTATAAAATATATGTCATTCCCACGTGAACGCGGCAGATCTGGCGTTAGCGGCAGACATATCGGATTAATGTGTTCTGAAAAACGAAAATTTGTCTAAACTTGTACGATGGACCATGCAGTGACTCACTGTCAAACTCGACATTTCGAACCAATTTAATAAGCGCAATGTCATTCAAACGCATCGACTCAAAGTAATTCGGATGAATCTTGGAACTAAGTATGCCGACATCTAGTGCCTGATAGCAGATAGGATTGCTGCCAAACCTATAGATGCAGTCGTCGCTTTTGGCTATGTTGTGTTCACCCAAGCGCACACTGTAGCTGCGTTGAAAAATTGATTTTCATATTTGAACATTTTTAAGAACTGGATGTTACACTTACGGCTGGGCTTTGGTGAAGCAATGAGCGGCAGTGAGCACGTCGCGGTGGGTGATTAAACTGCCACCGCACTGAAACGGGTCGTCCAACGAATCGTACTGCAGCAATGCCATCCAAGGATAGTCTGTCACACCAGCATCACTTCCTGAGCTTATTTTCGGTATTACGCCAACGCCACAATTTTCAATCTGATCCAGACTCAATGGTTTCCCACTTCCTGATATTTTTTTCCCCATAATAATGGGTGGAGAACTAGTTGGCGTAACAATTAATGGATTTGCCCCGCCTATAATATCACCTATTTCACAGCACATATACCTCTAAATCAAATTTTATTCAAATAATTTTAGTACATTTTAGCACACATTATACTTCAAAAGTCGTCGACTTCAGAATCCCAAATCGAAAGGTTTAAATGTCTTTAAACTTTCCGTTGCTTTTTGATTCAATTCAACAAAGTCGTGCTAAGCATTATGAAACCACATCCTTTAACATTTTTCAGTATAGGGTATAAACATTTGGAAATTTTAAGACATAACTTACCACGTTATTGATGAAATCACATTTTGATTCCTCTAAATATTTTCGAGCGGATAGTGACATTTTCATGCGATGGTTTGTGTAATATCTACACTGATATAGCGGCTTGCAGATGCCGGGCTGTTTGTTCGGCGTGAAGCAATGATCATCTGCAAAGCAGCGCTTTAGTCAATTACAACAGATAAAAAAACACTTACTGGCATAGCTTGTTCCTATTGCCAACAGCAGCAGCATTGCCTTTATGCACATCATTTTGAAAACGTGTTCCGGAAGATTTGCGCGCTCTTTTCGATAGCACAACTAAAAGGCAACTGCATTAACTCAACGCCCGACTTATATTTTATATAAAATCTTACATTCTTTTTCTTCAACATTAACTGCTCAAATATTAAACTTGATAAGCTTGCAATTTTAAAATTATCCGGAATTTATAATGACATATGAGTTACAAATCACGTAAGTGTTTATAACAATATATTTTAAACAAAATGTTTTCTTGGACTTGCAGTAAAAGCCAAACTACATTACTAATTCTTTACTCAAACGAAAAAATAACAAAATTGACGTTGCATGCTTCGTCCATTAGTCTGAACTGCTAACAAAACAATATGAGTCAGATTTTATTTTTATCGCCAAACCGCACATTCTACTTTGATTAAATTATAAAAGTTATTTTAAACAAAAGAGTGCATTTTTAAAGATATATTTAGTTATTTATTAATATATTATGTAAAAATATACATAATTCTTTATTTACGGCACAGCCAGAAGCATTAAACTTTATTTAGTTTAAACTCTTCTGCCTGGCATAAGTCAGGGCGAACTCAGAACAAGAAACTGAATGTGCCAGTAGATAGTTTACAGTGGCTTTGTGACCCTACAAAGTATATATATTCTTGATCAGCATCGAAAGGCGAGTCGATCTAGCCATGTCTATCTGTCTGTTTTTCTGTATGAACTCACGGATCTCGGAAATGGTTAGACGTACAACAACTAAGTTTGGCACGAAGTCTCCTAATCCATAGGCATAACGAGTTTATTTTGTTGTTTCGATATTTAACCTATATCATATAGTTGCCATCGGAACGATCTGCCAAAAAGCGAAATTTACTAACCAAAACCCTTTTGTCTTTCAATATATCGTTACCAAATTTCATTCTAGGTAAAGTGAAATCATATGTCTCAAAATCTTTTATATCGGTTCATTATATCACATAGTTGCCTTAGAAACGAACGCCCGAAAATCAACATTTACTAAGAAAAAATGTTTTCTTCATTAAAATATCTTTTCTAAATTTTGGATTTAATCATTTTAAATAATATCCAATCATTTACCTTTCGCGTTTGAGCGTTGTGTAAATTATATGGAAAACTTTTGCGCGCAAGTGCAAACGAAAGCGATTGCCAGTGCAAGTACAAACGAACTTTTGCCAAGTTGTTTAGGTTTTTTTAGAATTTTTTTTTTGTTTTCACCGCATGCCACTCCGGTATGCATTTGTCCCTGCGTCTAGAAACTACGTTGGGCGCCAATGCAACACATGTTGGCACAATTTTTCGTTTCTGTGTTTTTTCACACGTTTCTTTAACCACATTATGGTGTCATTTATGTGTGTGTGTGTGTGTGTGTGGTGTACAACTGCGTGCAGGCGACATTGTATGCTTGACGTAGATGAAACTTGGCAATATTCTGCCGCAGCATATACTGCGCTGTGGCATGTTCGTGAGCATACTGCAGCGCTGCCATGGGTTTTGTTTTCGCTATGCGCTCCTGACGGTTGCCTGGAAGCCTGACTGTCTGTTTCTTCGCCAGCCAGCTCACATATTTCACTGTTTGGGTTCGAACATATATGAAGCATACGCGCAATTGACCTAATTTTGTCGGTTGTGTTAGCTGTTGTTGTTGTGTTCTCTGTTACTGTTTGCAACTGCGAGAAATCTTTTTTTTTTTTCTGTTGTTGTACAATTTTGTTGTTACAATGCTGCAAGTGCTTCTTTTTTCTGCTCTATGTTTGCTGTGCGCTGTTATTTTTTTCCTTTTTGCAGTTTTATTCTATTTTTTATGGCATTTCATATGCAGTTTAGCCTGCGCACATCCGCAGAACGCTTTATGCCGGATATGCACAGGAGCTGCTATTGCCGCAACTTGACTATCATTTCCAAGAGGATGTGTTACGGATACGTGTTTTATTTTACGCGCTTTTTTCTAATGCTTGCTGGCATACGTGTGTGGTTTCATTTACAAATTTGTTTGCAAAAATTTGCATTCTCCGTTTTGCATATGATTTTGGCACGGTTCTTCGGATTTGAACGCCTGCGCTATTAATTCTACTTAACCGATCGTCATTAATATTGTAGTTGGTTGGGTAAGCCCCAGGAAGCAAAGGCAAGACATAGTCAGCTAATCAAGTTCCTTTTTATGGGCTGTGGACTTTATATCTGCAGTTTGCTGCAAAAAAATTCCAACCGCTTATTCAACATCAGATGACACTTGTGACTTCCCTATGCTTAAACTATTACTTATTGAATATTTTGCTGGCCAAGACTAGCACTGGAGAGGGGCATGGGTCGTGTTTTTCATCATGTTTCATTGTGAAAGTAAAAATTCATTTGACTGTATATTAAGCCAATTGGTATACTGCACCCAGTATAAGATAAACAAAACTTATAAACTAGTTAAATATGGTACACGTGTACCTAATCATGCCACCCATCCATGTGCAGTCTATTGCCTAAGCACTTCTTTAACTTGGCAAGTGCGCATTGATGATCATTGTATCGTGCATATGCCGCTTAGGAAGCGCATAATTTTTTATTTTAGTGCTTTGCGCTTCAACTATTTCGTAGTTAATTTCACAATTTGTTGCCTCAACATTTGCTCAAGCACCTCTCCAAGTAGAGCAGCTCGACCTGACTGGCGTTATGAATGCGTATATGAACACGTATACGCACTGTAGAACGAGCCAGCAAGGGTGCGCACACTTCTGTTGCCTTGTATGCGTATACGTGCAAGTGTTTGCATACGTTTTGTTAACGCAAAATTTTGCATAATTAAAATGCAAACGAAAGCATAATATAAAACTTTATATTAAATATAAAATTGTACTTTATACTGCTACGACTCCTGAAACTTCCTTCTGCTGCTGCTGCTGCTGCATGCGTTGTAGAAAATCGTTGCGTATGCGTATTAGCTTTATATTATAGTATAATGGACTTGGCATGTTTCGCCTATGCTCCCGTCCCAGTCCTTTTTGGTGTGTCAGGGTTCTTGCTAAATACTAAAAAAATGTATTAAAAACTTTTACAGCTGCAACATGTAATTAAACTATCGTCAGTGTCGTTAATTGAAACGCCTTGTTAACGCATTAAGCTTAAGTTCAAGTGTTGCAGATATGCTACAAATTAAAATAAAATTGGGAACAAAAAAGAAACGAAAAACTTTTCATTGTTTTCAGCTAAAATTTTTTGCGCACTCAACAATTTGGCCTTGGAGCAAGTGCGCACGATTGGCATTCAGTACAAGGAAGCAAGCCAAGGAATGCGAGTGTATTCGGCTGCCTGCTGCTGCCTGTGTGTGCTGACATGGGTTTGCTTGTTTTTTATAAGTAGTTACAAACTGTAACAAAATATAAGAAGAAGAAGACGAAGAAGGCAATGAAATTACTGCGCAAGTATCTAGAACAGGCCAAACTATCAGCATAACTGACAAAAGCAACTTCAGCAGCATTTTGCTGATTATAAACGAAGAATTTCTTATTAATAAAGTTTATGGCATACGAAATTTATATTCAAGTAGTTGTTGTCCTATCCCGTCCTGTCGTGTCCTTCGCTAACTCCGTCTCGCTCGCACCGTTTATGATTTCGTCTATAAAGTTTTTTTTTTTTCTAGTAATTGCATTTGATTTTGTTGTTGTTGTTGGCTGCTGATATTTGTTTTTCGGTTGCTTGTAGCGCACTCCTGCAACTTGTGACCGTTATAAAAAATTATTGTGTCTATTATTAATTTATAAAAGAAAATTCTCCTTGTCATTATAGCAAGGTCAGCGTAAGCAATTTTCTTTATATTTGACAAACTTGTCTTTGATGCCAGAAACAATGACAGTCCGATTAAAAGTTACGTGTCTAATTGACCATTTGTTGCATGCAATTTATTAAGACAATAACAACAAAGTGGTTGGCAGTGAAATAAGTTGAGTGAATGTAGAGACAATGCAATTATGCCTACAAACGTTAGAATAAACTTCCTGGTTATTATGACACACTCAGTTTGAATTTATTTAAAAGTAAATGATTCAGTTAACCCTCGATTAGTGAATACTTTAAAGTTATTTAAGAATAATTAAGTATAAACCATGTGAAGTAAACAATCGGCCAAAGCATGTGTTGCATGCTGATGAAAACTATATAGTCAGACAAAATGGAAAATATAATAACAAATGTTATTCGAAACTAATAGCAGAAACATGGAAAAGTTCAGCTGAAATGCTGTGCGATTACCGGAATTGAGGTTAGATGTTTCACGTAAGATTTTGGTAAACATACTCGCACTGAACACAATACTTGTTATGAAACGTTGGAAAAGGTCAAAATGCGATTTGTATTGAGAAAACACTGACAATGGACACTTTTGTTTATTCTTAAACATGTTGTAGAAAATCTTTGAGGTAACGATATTTGTTTTTAAAATTCAGTAAAACAGCTTATAGAGCAATAATATTTTTCATTGAAAAATTTCTAAATTTTGTGCTCCTATAATTTTAGTATCCATTTTGGATTTTATTTTGCCAAAGTGTGATACCTTTACCATTAAATTTGCAATTAACATATTAAACTTTCGTCATCAAGGAATTTTTGCTTTTCATGCATTTCTTATTAGTTTCTAAAGAAATTATTTTAAATTATGCGCAAAAGCTAAAAATTCAACAGCATAAATCACAAATCGTAAGACTTGAGACCTTTTACTATATTTTTAATAATCCAAGCAAATAAAAGTTACCAAAATAAATCACAAATTTAGCTTGGTTAATGCATAATGTAATAAAGAAAAAAATAAAAGTAAAATTCTTACATATACTCGTATAAAAGAAGAAATTGGTTTTTTTTTTATATACTTATTTGTTTTTTTTTTTTTTTTGCTACTTATATGTTTTTTGAAGAAAAGTCGAAACAAATATTCTTTTTCTTGCCTTTTGCATAATTTGGCTTAATGTCAGCCATTTTTTTTTCCACAAATCCAAGATAACGTTAATAAGCGCAATTTTCCTTATTGAGACAAGCAAATATGAATTGTGGCTTTTGTGCATTTCCGTTGATACTCAGCTATAATTGGCAACTCGTTGCCGGGACAGTTGCCATGTCAACAAACGAAAAAAATATATGCCTGCAGTTCCAATTAGGCAAACTGCCGGAAACTTATTTAGCTGTGATGACAAGACAAAAACCAAGTAAAACAGTTGCAAACTGAGAAAAACTAGAAATAAATCAATTGTAAAAATATTAATGAATTATTTATGAGCTAAAAATAGAACAATAGCAGGAAAGTAAACGCAGCAAATGAAGCTAGCAAAAAAAGAAAACAATGAAAGTAAAAAGACAAAATAAGCAAAATAAAATAGACAAAAAAGGCGGATAACCGCAAGAACTCCCAACGGAAATAACCACAAAAACAAATCGTGCCGAACAGACATTCATGGCTTATAGACCTCACGACCAGTGAGAGAACAAAAAAAAAACAAAAAAGAAACGAATATATAAAAAAGAAAAACACAAAATAAAAAGTGAGAGATAGACGAAGAGGGAACAAGAAATAAACATTCAACTGTAGAAAAATTACGCTGGAGACTAATAAAACAAGATTATTGCGGTATAACAGATCGACAGACAGACGCACATAGAGAGACCAGCGCAACCGCAGCATACGCACACACACACACACACAAACCGCACTAACACACACATGCACAAACAGCACATACAAATCGCACATACGCACAGACACATGTGAAACGATTCCAATGCAGAGCGAGAAGTGAAAAAAAAAAACAACGTACGAACGACAATGATAGCGCAATAAATCACGCGCCAAAATAAATGCACGAATGCGGGGCTGTGGGGGCTGTGTGCAGCAACGTGCAAAAGTAAAAGCAAGGGCAAAATTTACAAATGCAGCACAAATGTATGCGCTTGTTAAAAAGAAGTAGGCAGGAGTGCGCGTGTACAACGCAGCGTATGCGTAACGAAGCGATTTTGTTAATGATGGCATAAATATTGGCCGTTTGGCAAATGGTTAACAACCAACAAAGTCTCATATACACATACAAATTCGAGTGCCCATGTAGGCATACATATGTATATGGTATGCACGCATTGCTGTTACTCGTATATACCTGCGAATGTGTTTTTGAATTTTTGTTCGTTTCATTTCTTTTTATTTTTGTGCCTTTGTGGCGCGCAAATTACGCATTTGCATGTCATTTGTACGTGCGCAGCCGGTACGCAGCACTCCGCACTCGGTACTCGTACAGTACAGTAAGCCATAGCCAACCATGACCGCAGGCAGCACAAAAACATTTGCGCGTTATGTGCTGTCAGTATTAGCTGAAAATACTTTTTCTCGTATGTGTGTGTGTGTGTGTGTGTCGAAGCATATGAAGTGTTATTGCTGCGCCTTTATGTTGCGTGCTTTGTGTGCATCTGTGTGGCACTCACGCCGTGGGGCTTAGTTGTCAACGTGAAATGTCTTTGAGAGTGCGGCTGTTTTGCTGTTACATTGTTGATTGAAATGTATTCCAACAAACGAAAAAACACACATTTCTAATTTAACTGCATTGGCATTACTCAAGGAAGCATTTATTTTTCCTGCGTATGCTTTAAGTTATTTGCATTTATTTGAAATTATGCGTTCTCGCTGCTTATCGAACAAAATCAACAGCTCAGTTTGAATAGTGCATGGCAAACACGGAACTGCTCGCAGATTGCCAATGAATATCTACTTAAAGTTATCATTAGTTGCCACACATGTGTTATGCATAACACGGCATTGGGAATTTGCTACTGAACCTGCATGAACTTATCACAGCTACATAATATTTATTGCAAAGTCGTAGTCGCACAATTGGCATGGGACTTAACCATTTTGAAGTGAAAACTTTTTGCAGTTAATATTGGCCATGAATATCTTAAGTATGCCAATTTTTATAACTTTAGTAATATACGAAGCTGGCGTGGCCAACATATGAGTTCACAACTGACACGTCAGTGTTCCTATGTGGTTTACTTATTAAAAGTTTAAGCGGCGCAACAGTCATTTCACGCATGTAAAATTTAAGTTGAACTCGTTTACATGCGCTGAATTTCAACCCCATTCAGCTTATATAGCTTATAGGCAATGTTCTTATTATATTTTAAACTGATGATTAACTTTTGCATTCCTAAGCAATGAGAATTTTTCGATCGCATGAGCTATAATCCAATTTTTTAAGTTTTTTATACAAGTAATTTTCTTTGCAACCAATCGAGCAATGGGGTGAAGCCAATAAAGATTGCATTGACTTTCAGAGGCATACATTTATCAAAAGCTATCTACTATCTACTTCTATTTCTGTGACTGAATGGGCAGAATAACATCTGCGGGTCCGCTAGTATACTATATAAGTTGTTTTTTTTTTTTTATAAATCTGCAAATCATTTAAGCAAAACATAAATTTCAAATATTAATTTTTCTGTTTTTTTTCTATAACAAAACGTAAAAGTAAAGTTTCAAATTGTTATCTCTGTAAACTATAGCATAAAACTAGCTTTAACTACTTTTCAATTGTTTCTATTAATTAAAGTTGTGTAACTCAGTATATCCACAGTGTTGTTTATTTTATTGGTATAATTTCCTTGCAGACAAACATTCATAAAAATGACAATAATAAAGCCATTGAAATATTTATTGTTAGATATAGTCTAAATATTGATATAATGAATTTAAATAACATACTGCTTTTCACTGCCACTCATTTAACAGTTGAAAGTTTGGCCATTGCAGCATTGGTCAACAACAATTAAATTTTTATGCTTGCATGTTCATATCTGAATATTTGCATAGTTACATATATCGTATCTATGGTGTGGTGTGCACTTAAATATTTGCGTAATTTGCTTTCGCAAGTACCAACAAAAAGTAACCGCCAACAGCATTATCATAATTATTTTTAGCTGCACACAATAAATCCAAATCGAAACGCTAAAAGCGCACTTATCGCTTATATAAAATGCTGCACAGTATAACATAAAATTATGGTGCACCGAAAAGTATGCAGCGGATTTTATAAATAAAAACAAAAATAACAATAAATTCAACAAAAATCGAATATATAAACAACTACCACAAACGAGCACACTTACCATTATAAGTTAGCTGCTGCTGTTGTTGTTGTTGTTGTTGTTGCATTATGCTAAAAGCTAACATCATTATAAAAACTGTGCGTGTTGTTGTTCTGCTTGTTGCTGTACGACTCTTTGTCGTTGTCTCTGCTCTGGTTGTCGCATTTGTTGTTGTATATGTATTAGCGGCATTTATGGCGCCACACTGCTGCTGCTGTCGGTATCGCTGCCTTTGGCGCTGCCGTCGTGTACCCGTGCATGAATCTGTATTGTAATATTTTCGTGATGCTTTTATGCCACTTTGCTGCTGTTGTTGTTGTTCTTGTTGTTGTTGTTGTTGTTGTTGTCGTTGGCGTCGCTTGCGTTTTGTTGCTTGCTGAGTATTGAATGCTTGTTTACTCTGATGTTGATGTTGCTGCTGTGGCTGCTGCTGGTGTTGTTTAACACTAACTACTGTTGAAGGCATCCAGTTGTTGATAGTTCGTACTTTTATTTTATGAAAAATTATTTTTAAATATTTTTTTAAAGTGTTCTGGTTTTTATTTCTGTTTTTATACACAAATTGCCGCATGCTGCATTGGCAATGGCGTTGCTGTTGAAGTTGTTGTCTGTTTTGACATTGGCAGGCGCATTGCAATCGACTTTGCTTTGTTTGTAGCTTCGGCTTTGCCTTTGCCTTTACTGTACTCTTCGTCCTCGTAATCGCTTGCCATTTGTTGTTGTTGTTGTTGTTTTTGTATTGGTTGCTTTGTTTGCAGTTTCTGTTACGCTTATTGTTGCCGTTATTATTGTTATAGTTGTTGCTCGTGCTCTTGCTGTTGTTGTTGTTGTTGTTGTTGCTGCTGCTGTTGTCGGTAATAATGCTTGTGGCCAATATATCCAAGAGCAGAAATCGAGCTCATGCACGCTTATTTTACAGTTTTGTGGCCGCTTTTTTTGTTGTTGCTGTAACTTTAGACCTTAACTGCACACTTACGCTCTTGTTATTGTTATTGTACTGGCTTTTGTTGTTGCTGCAAGTGGTTTTTGTTTCATTCAGTTTTTTCTGCGGTCAATGCTGCAATCTGCTTTTGTTGTCAGTTTAGCTGATGACGTTGCCGCTGTACACGTTGTTGCTATCGTTGTTGTGGCTCTGATGATTGTTGTTGTTGCTTTTGTTATGCTGAATACACTTTTGCTGCTATCGTTTAACAATGATACTCAAGTCGCACGTTTTTCTGCTTTGCTGTTTGGTTCTCGTTTATTCTCCGTATTGCATGTTTTATTCGTTTTATTTGTATTGTCTGTTAAAAAGTTTTATTTTTTCCGCAAAAATTATTTATTTTTACTTTGTTCGTTTTTGTTAACAAAAAAGTTTTACTACCGTTTCCCGAACTTTATATCAGTTACAATTGCTTACTTTTGCGCCCGTTGTTTTATTGTTTATTTATTTTTATATTTTTTGTTTGTTTTATTTTTTGTAATTTTCCTTTTCTGGTTATATTCATTTATTTATTTATTTTCATGTTACTTGTTTTGTTGTCTTGATTTTCAGTTATTTCGGCTCGCTTGGCTTCACGCTGCGTATACTTGATTTAATTGAGTTCTGTTACGCCGTTTACTGTTCTGCACAGCGCTGAGCAAGTGATTTAAGTCATTTATTTGCTTCTCGTTTGCTTGCAGCTTGTTTGTTGATTTCTACTTTTTGTTTTTGTTGATTTTGTATCAACATTTGTAAGTATTTTATTTTATTCTTTTTGTTTTTGTTTTGTTTTACTTTATCTTTTGTTCTGTTTTGACTCTTTTGCTACCTACAATTTTACTTTTAGTCAATCTCAGAAGAAAACGCTTCACTGCACTGACCTAGCGCACAGTACAGCACAGACGCACACTGACATACATTGGCGCATCCATATATTCACACTCTCTCTCTCACACACACACACACACACACACACTAATTGTGTGCGCTATGCTTTGCTGTATTATATGAACACTGGGTATCCTTTGAGCCTTATCAGTTGCTATTTCGCTATTACACATTCTTTTTTTGTGCTTTTTTTTTTGGCTTTGGTTGGTTTGTTTGTTTTTTCTTTTCATTTGTGTTATGCTTTTTGTCTTATTTCAGGTGCTGAAGGTAAATGATTTATTGTCGTATTGTGTTGCTGTGGTTAGCACAGCTATCTCTCACCCTCTCTTTCTCTCTTACTCACGCTTTCGTGTCGAACTGCGGTTGCTGGCGTGAGTTCTTCAGCAAGTTTCTGCATTACTCGCTTCCACTTGAAATGAATGTCGTAATTAATGACACGCTAAGTTGAATTCAACTCGTCAGTGCTTTATTTATCGTTGCATTAAGCGTTGCGAGAACGCGTATCGGTTCTGAGAAATGTTACTCCTTGGTATTTGAATGTAAGTTATGCTTTGCGCATCTTGGGCATAATTTAAAGCTAATTTGTTTGCTTTTTAATCGCATCAACTTGACGCCGCCCTTGAGACAGGGCTAGACAAATAGTACACAATGCTCCGCACTGCGCAGCAGTCGAGGCATATCAATTTCACCCTACGCGTGCCGCTGACTGATGGCATGGCAGTGGACAGGCGCCTGTCAGCCAGTAAAAGCCCGCATTGAAAGCCAAGCGAATTAAGTGTGACAACGTGTCGCATAGCAAAAATTAAGTGGCGGCTTGCTGTTCAGCGAGAATTAGTGATAAAATTTAAATGGACTCTTGCGCCTTCTCTTAAATTATTCCAAAAAATATTTGACAGACTCCAAATCGTTTTTTAAACCAGTACGAGCTTTAGATTTTGAATTAAGCTAATCGATCAACCGAATTCGGTAGGAGTACAGACTACGAAAAAGCGGTCTAACTAAGAAAACGCGAACTTGTAGTTATGCTAAGTATAACCTAAAGCCATGAAAAACAGTTTTTATTACAACATTTTGGAAATTCAAGAAGCCACTCTAGACTCTTAATGTTCTGATATGCAGACGCTGTGAAATTATTTATTGTGCAACTTAAAAATGCTATGAGCTCCTACTGCTCAAAATATTTCTTTCAATCCAAACCAATTCCAGCTTTCATTTATTTGCTACAATTTTGCATTTGTTGATGGTTTTGGTGTCTAATGAGTAGGTAACGGTGTCAGTCGCTCATCACATAATAGAGGCAGGGAGCATTGGCTCTGTTTTTGCTAATTAGAAACTGCAACAAATGCTTCAATTGCAACGCAACGCACAAATTAGTTACTCTTCACATTATTCAAATGACAGCCAGGAAGCAGCTAGGAAAGACCTCTGAACAGACAAAAGCGTCGGTTTGTGGCTGAGATCATTTTGCTACTAATAATGCATTGCTAAATTAGCTGTTAACTTTCTGTATATACGAGATGTAATTTGCGTCGATTTAACAGCATATACGAACAATTAAATGACACGTTCGATGTAGCAACAGGACTTATATAAAATTTATTTATTTTTTCATCTTTTGCGATTGGTTTTATATCTGTAAGACAAATAGATCTCCTAGCTGTATATAAGTAGTTACGCGACTGAGAAATTGGCTGATGCTAAGCTGCTTACCGAGAACACAGAAATGGATAGAACTGTTCAAGTTTTGTTTTTAATTAGGCACACTCTATTGAGTACCTTACACTTCCTACACTTTGAGCACACAATTAAATTACAGCATCAAAGTGTTTATACTTAGAAGACGTGCACTTTAGATAAGCCGTTTATTACTTACATTACCTGTTCACCTGGATTCCTCCTACTTTTCTTTTTATATACGACTTTGCCGCTTGTCTTATATATCAGAAGACGACAGGCACGAGTAGCTTAGCTAATAAATCACTACAGTTGCTTCCGTAACTGCAAAAATAACATGAAGAAAACTCATTTGGCATGAAGAAAGCATAAAGTGCTCCTATCTATGCCATACCTAATCTCTGGGCTTAATAGCGAAACTCAGGCTCATGTCAGCATGACTTCGCCTGCTTGCCAGCGACCTTGAAAGGAATCTTTTTGAGGTTGATTTATAAACCGAAATGATTATTTATGTATTTGTTTACATATTTTTGCTTACACTCGTACATTTGTATCTGAGAATGTTTATTTTGCCACCGTAGATGAATACACTACGCGCCCTCGCATTAGTCCCGGCGCCATGGGCACAGTTTGTGCTAATTAGGCCAAAACCAAGTTCATCAGCTATTCTGTCTCGCATACTTGTTGGCTCAGTCGACACGCCACGCCAAAATATTTGCATAGAACTTATTATTGTAAATTTATATAATTGCAGACTTGCTTACTGTTAGCGCTTATGATATTTATTTTTTTTTTTTTTTTTGTTTAATTCAATTAGATAAAAAGTAAACTTAATAAAAAAAAATAAGAAGGTATTCGCTTTGGCAGACCTGAATAAATAAAATGACAACTTCTTAGCGCCGTGGGGCATGCTTTGTGTGAAATAAAATTAGTCCGCAGTCGGTTAGCCCAAACTAAGCTAAGCTACTGGAAATTTGTCAGGACTTGTGCTACCCACAGCTTGCAGACTGCGTAACAGAGTTGTCGCAAAACTCGGCCAGCAGCGAAAATAAAGAAATTCGTACAATTTGGGATGCGACAGCAGACGAAGCGCATTTACCGCTTATATGGACTACAAATTGGTTCAAGGGTGCAGGGACGGACAACAGCCCGGCGCAATGGGAGTAGTTACTGGCACAGCTAAGCCTAGGTGTAGCTTAATGAGTTTTCCTTTGGTGCCAGGCATGTGTATCTTGACGAATTTCATTTGCAGAGGCAGCCTTTTAGGTTGCAGTCAGGTAGAAGTCGGCTGTCTTTTATTGTTTTTCTTGTCATATTGTTTGTTGCTGCTTAATGGTTTCATTTTCTTCATGTTCATTATTATTTTTGTTTTTTTTTTTTTTATTTTCGTTTTGCACAAATGAAATCAATCAAAAAAATGTCTTGGCATGCAGCTGACATGTTGCGAAGCACAAAAAAAGACAGAGCAGGCACAATGCTTGAAGGTCGCGTTCAAGCAAACGACTTGTGTCTTTTTTTTTACTTGTGTTTTCCTTTTCTTGTTTATTTTTTTTTTTGCTGTGTTGCCTGTCGCTAGGGACTGACTAAAAGGCAGGCAAATGAGATTGAAAGACGAAATTAAAATACATAAAAGTGTTGTGCAGGTGTGCAAATTAAAATATATGTACACTTTCTAAAAAGCAACAACGACGCAGCCAGTGGCATCACAATGAAAAACGGTGTCAAGTACAGGTTAATAATGAAACGGATTATGTGCACGCCTTGGGCCGAGAAGGTCAAGGTTTGTAGTTTTTCTTAGCACTGTCATTGCCAATGCGGCTTGCCTTGGGAATTATTTAATGGCTGTCAAAAAGAAATGCAAACATAGCTGCAGACAATGCCAGGCAAATGCAAGCTAAACCCAATATTTGATAACGTCCATAAAGGATAATTCATAATTCAGTATCCGCTATTATACTTTGTGTTAGAGCTTTTAATTGCATACGCACTAATACAGTGACACACGCATTGCCCAACAGCATCATTTCGTTTTTATCGCAATGCTAATAACTCAAGCACACGCGCCGCAACATAAAGCAAACATTCATTCATACTTACATACATACTTAGATACATTCATATGCAATAGAGTAACATTTTTGACAGGCAAACCGAGCAAAGAAGCAACAAAACAACGAAACAGCCAAGCAGGCAGTCGGGCAGGCAGTCAGACAAACAACGAAGCAATGTAGCTCGCCAAGTAACGGATATACACGTGCGCATACCGTTAGGCAAGGGGCGAGAGCAAGGATCAAGGGAGCAAACGTCTGAGCAGAAAAGCGAACAAGCTAGCAAGCAACCGGCGTCGGCGACGGCGTCTGCGACAGGATAGGCCAAGGGTTCAAAAAGTTTGAATGTGCATAAGAAATTTTTTGTTTGTGTAGGTTGCGGCTTACGTCGCGTATGCGTAATAAAGCGTGAAGCGCCATCATAATCAGCCACCCGCTTTAACTCTTACAGTATTTTGCTGTTATGTTAAGTTGTTTGTAGTCTGTTAAATTCTAGCCATAAAGGCAAAGAAATACATTCTTCTTCTTCTTCTCTTGTCCTTTTTCTTTTTTTCTTTAGCATATCATATACGTTGGCTGCCAACGAAGCTAAAAATTTCTGCGTTATTAGGCAGTTGGCGTGAAGCTTCATTGTTGTGTAAGAAAAAAACACATTTGATATTTTTAGATGTTTTTTAATAAAATAAAACAAATGCTATGCATATTATTTTTAGCTACACCAGCAACACATTTGCTTGAACACAATATGCGCTTATTTAGAGCAACTTAAAGGATTAATGTCTGAAAGAATCTGCTGCAATGTGGCGTTTTATTTGTGTCTGAAAATTCATTTAAAATTATTTTAATAAATAAAATTTATCTCAAATTATTAAAAGCTTATTTTGATTCATAGCCACAGCACAGTTTATTTACTTAACCGTACGTATACGTAATAGAGCATTTATGCCGTCTTTAGCTTTTAATGCATTGTATAAAACTAAACAAAAATTTTAATAAAATTTGCAACCCGAAACGAAAAGTAAGTTCGTAAATATTTTCCCGAATTTCATTGCGTTTAAATAAACAAACACCAAATGATGCATAACAGCCGCCGTTGGCCATGTAAGCCAGCGTTTACTATTTTCTCTACTTTGCTGAACAAGGGTCAGTAAAATAGTAAATAATAGCTAAGATAAATGCAGTTAAGATGTTTAAGGTATTTCTATGTTTTTACACTATCCAGACATTTGCTTAATAATGGAGTAATAAAGGGTTAGGGTGCGACGTTCAGTCACTTTTTACTAAAAGAAAATGCATATCTGATTCTGAGTTTATGTGCTAAGCCCACGAAATTTTGTATTTTCTATTCAATTTATGGTAACTGCATATCTGCAGACAAGAACGCAGACAAGAAAAAATATGCTAAATTTAAAAATATATCAACTGCATTAGTACCGTAAATTGGGTCAAACAAGATTTACATATCAAAAAGTAAATCGACGGTTATGCAAATAAAAGGATGCTCTTAGGAAAGGAGCTGTTGACTGTTGGCGCTTTATCGACTTTACTGCATGCAAAAAGATCAATTGGATTATCATTTTTTACATCTCCATAAATTGTAAGCCCGCAACTCGCTCTTTATCCCTCCCACCAAATGAAATTTTTTATTTCCCGCGTACTTTTTATGTTACATTGTTTAAAATGCTTCACAAATTCGGCTAATAGCATATTCCATGCCAACTTAAGTCGCAGTTCACTAGATAGCTAATCAATTGTGATAAAGTGTATTTGATTAAGCTAAAGCTTTTTTACTGTCTTTATCCCACATTCGGCAGGGATGTTGAGTTTGAGGTTTTCGAGAAGAAATCAACCTGCCGTATGCACATATATCTTGAAACGACTTGGGTTGGCCTTCATGTAGACTAATGCAAGGTATTTTAAACATTCCAAATGAATCTCGAATTATTAACATTGTTATATATATAATATAATGTATATAATATTTCATATTTAATATCTTATCTAACTATGACTCGCACCTAACCAAAATAATTAAAAAAAATAATAAATAATAAAATAAAATTTTCTTACTGGCTTCAAAATTCATTATTCTCATAGACAGCCAGTAACAGTTTTTTTCAGCCATAGTTTGCTCTACATACTTGTAATCACGCCTGTCCAACCACAATAGCCTTAAATCCCAGGCTGCCCGCAAATCAAACTGTGCAAAACCACTTTAACGCAATCGCATAAACAGCCACCAATAAAAATCAGCCACACGTCAAAGGTCAATAAACGCTCACGTCGTGCATTTATCCGCCAGCTGCACGCAATGCCACGAACCTTTTGTTTTGGCCAACGATTTGGGCATCCGAAATGCATAAAATCCATTTAATATGCCACAACTGGCCCTGGCGCACATATTGGCCATGCATTAAATTCATTTTCGAAGCGTGTGAGAAAATGCATGTGCCGGCTGCGTCATTACAAATTCAAGTGTAGGCACTTTGGCTGGCACGCCTAAATGTATGCTACACTTCAGTCTTTGGCCCGCATAAATCACACAATTGACATTGTGATGGACTATGCGCGCACAGCAGCCCAGTGGCGTATATTTGGGTGTGTTTGTGTGAGTTGGTTGTTTGCTGGGCTGCACAGTCAATAAATTTTTCGCAAAACTATTTTTAAAACATACTTTTGGGCATATTGACACTTTTGTTGCCTTTTACTGCCGGGGTTTTTCTTCGCTGCTTTTTGGGTTATTTATTTTGACACTTTTATTGTGCGCACGACACGCACGAGTGAATGGCAACATGTGCACATATGCGCATGTATGCGTGTGCGTGTACGTGTATTTGTTTGCTTATGCGTGCCTATACACTGTGGTAAATGCGTTTTTGACATGCTTACACTTGTGTTAACCATACAGGAGGAGGCACACGGTTAATTTCATGCTTAATCTGCTACAAGTGTCAACTGTCAATTGTTCTGTCATTAATACGCCAGGCCGGCATACGGCTGCCGAGTAAACAACAGCAGAAGCAACTGAAGCCGCCGCAGCGAGGCAAAAGCACTCATGCGCATCGTGCGTAGTTGCCTGCTATGGATTGAGCCGTGCCACATTTGCCATGCCGAGCAGCAATCGCAGACAGTGACAGGCATAAGTACGCGCATATATCAACATTTGCGCAGCTTGTTATGGAACAGAAAAAAAGAAAAAAAAGAAAAAGAAAAAAAAGAAAAAGAAAAAAAACAAAACAACAACAAATAAAGCAATTGGCAGGAGTAAGCCAAGACAACAATTGCACAACAGCTCAATTACAATTCCCTTATGTGCCACTGCCAGCTCGCTCACACTCACACACACTTTCACACACACGCTGGCACATATATCGTACAACACAGTCATGGTTGCAGCTGCTGCTGCGGCTGCTTCTCATTCTTCTGCTTAACATGCTGCGCTAATTGCACGCTCATGTCGTCCATTAGCAAGGCAAATTAAAAATTCACAATTCTTGAAAATCGAAATCGAAAATGACAATTGACAATTGAATTGTTTGTGACATCTGACACGGCAGTCGTGTAACCCTGTACCAGCACGTAATTGACCCCACCTGACTATGCCTCAGCTGCGTGCCCTTGCTGACGGTGGCACTGCTCCGCTGCTTTCACGAACTCATATGCAATGCGTGGTCCTTCATGAATATTTAAAATTCTATTGTTGGCATTGCAATTGTTTTTGTTTCACTTGCATGCGCAAATACTCCTACATATTATCCTTGACGTTGATTGTTAACCTTTTTACATCAAGTTTGCCGTTACTCTTAATATTGTTGTTGTTGTTTGTTTATACGTGTTTCGTTTATTTACATCTGCAATTGGCATCTGATCCACATTACACTATTGACTTTTGTTTTCATTAACTTTAATCATGTTTTATTTTTCGCTATTTTAACGTTTTCGCCTATTTGCGCTTGTTCGTACTTCACTTTCACGTCACGCGTCACTTTGTTTACTTATACGTTATTTGCCGCTTTACTCGGCACTTCCGTTAAGTTGAAATGTCTTTGTTGGACTGGTTTACTTCTGGCACTCAGAAGTGAAGCAGCAGCTGTAGCCAATATTGGCCATCGGATTTTGGCAACGGTAGGTACCATCATCGGCAAGATGAGCACAAGCAGCTGTTCCTTCGTTTTCGGAGTGTTGCTTCGTATTCGCCACATGCGTTTTACCCCTTTGCTGTTAACTTAGCAGAAAGCTTCGGACGCACACCGTGAAGTGCATGTTAATGTTAAAATGCTTCTGCTGTTAGCACTGTGCCCATGTTAGCGTGCTGCTAATTTGCACGGGGAAATGTTAGCAACAGAGTTATGTAGCTTCTATGTTATTTTGTTCTGTTTTGTGTTTTTGTTTTTGCTTACTCTTGGGGCTTACAAGCTATTAAAATGTTTTTCAAAGTACTTAACTGCTTTATATTGTCAATTTAAATTAAAAAAATAAATAAATTCAACTGTGCACATGGTCACCTTTTTAATGGCTACTGCTAACTGTAAGCCAACAGAGAATCTACTCGCCTACGAAAGTTAAGTATGAGGCAAAGCTTCAACAGAAGCAGCCATGGCGATATACGACGATATTCATATTCGCAATAGAAGGATTACTTAGAACAGAACCAATGAATACTGGCAACCAAGGAATTTAGCTATACTAGTGGAAAAAACTATTGCGTAACTATCGAAATCATTTCATTATACAGAAATTGATGAAAATATGAATGCAAATTTTTAGTTTTAATAAATGTGCAACTTAAGGTTAGTTTTGAATTATTTATTTTCAAGAGAAAAAGTTTTTTTTTTATGTTCATGCAGGTAACAGCTGGCAAAGTTGTTTTTTAAAGTTTTGTTTGCTATTTGTAGGTATGTCGTTTTATAAGTTGACTGCATCTTTTTCTGCATCTCAATTTTATCCGGTGCGATTGTTTCAACAGCCACTATTCTGCTTTATGCTCTCTAGTAGTTTTATCTGACGTGTTCTTCATGGTCTTCATGTTCTGTTACTAAATCAGGGTCGTCATCATCCGCTTCGTTTAAGCCATTATTGAAAATGTCATCGAGTATCGGAATTAATCTTAATATTCTGTTCATCTTCGTACACGTTGATTCTTGTTTTATTAACTCCTGCTTCGGGCTCGAACACTTGAGGAAAAGCCTTGTGTCACTACTAGCCGAGATGACCATCTGCTGACTTTGGTATCTAGCTCTTAGTCCGACTCCTGTAAGTTTTCTTCCATATCTCCACAAGTCATTGAGTCCATTTGTTTCTCTCATGAAACCCATGTCCAGCAACATGATATTCATATCATACAGCTGGATTTTAATGGTTCCGGTACTGATGACTTTCACTCCCACTTCTGACATTGTCATTGACGTCACCCAGCTAACTTGCCGATGATGATAATAATTTTAAATTTTAGAAACTTCAGTCTTGCCACATTGGGAATCGAACCGCAGACCTCAGATCTTTGAGACTAAGACCTTACAACTGAGCCACAGAGGCTCCTGTATATGAGGCTGCAGATATGCTACTTCTAAGGGAGTAAGAAGAAATTGTTCATAGAATAATTTTTTGACTGCTCTAACTGCATAATGCTTAGCAATAAAACTCAAAATTATAACTGATTTATATTTAAAAATACCAGCCATGTAAGATTTTGAAGTAAGCGTGGATATGATTTATTCAGTGAGTAAATAACTGTTATAAAAACTCTGGCAGATCTCCAAACAACTGTTGTTAAGGTAATGGCAAACTTATTAGTTCTCATAATGGGCAATGTATCGATATCTCGCAGTAGAATAGAATATTTTTCAAAGACAACTAAACACAACTATCGAAAATTTTTTAAAAATTAGCAGATACTTACTTTTGGCACAAAGAAGATAAAAACCTTTTCGAGATACATCGTTTTACATGGATTAGAATATATTCTAAGCATAAAAAAATTTAATTTCTTTTTATTGCTTTAATGTTGTCAAGTAGTAAATATATAAAACTGCTTTAACCTGCAATAAGATTGTAAAAACACAAAAACAAAAGCTATTTTTCTTACCGTCTCTACAATTTAACAGACATCTTAACAGTATGTGAACTTAGCATATCAATTGCTGTTAATACTTTGTCAAATTGCTGCTATACACAGGGGAATTGACATTTTATAAGCAGCTTATTTGTTTAGTCGAAATTTCCAACAGTATAATTAAGGAATTAAAAAATAAAGTGATTATAACCAGGAAGAGCCAGCCGACTTAATTAAGAGGCAAGGTGTCGTAATTAACGAATCTGTGGCAGCAACTGCACATGTATATTGAGAGTTTCATATTTAGTATTTAAACTGAAAAAAGTTACAATACCCATATATATACATATATCAAAAGTATTTTTTAAAAATCTGTTCAGCCTTTTATCCATAAGTAACGTATTGAAGCGTATTAACTGCTAACAAATCAGTCAACCAAAAATTGAAGGTAACATATTTGAATATTGCAATACGCCGAATTTTCTTTAATGACAAAGCGTGACAGATGCAAAAATATTTCAAAGCATTAACAAAAAGATAAAAGCAAAATCGAAAAGTCATCAATAAATATGAAAACTGACAGCAGCATATATTGCTGTCGATTTGCTGGTTGTTGTTGTCAAAATTAGTACAATAAACAAAAATAAAAAAAAAAAAAGATAAAAAATAAATTTCTGAAAATATCAACTGCAAAGCAATCGCAAACAAATACTCATGTATGTAGTTAGCATACGAGTAAGCATATCAAAGCAAAAGCGAAAAACGTTGCAGCAATGTACGAGTAGGCGACGTAAAAATGTTAAGAGCATGCGGTGTGCAGGTTGGGCGCGAAAAGTGAGCAAGCAAAAACACGCACAAAAAGTGAAAACTTGGCGCAAAATTTGAATGCACGCGCCAAAAGCGGCAACATCAGCCATAGCAACAACATCCTCAGCATCCTATATATACAATAACAAGAGCAGTAGCCGCACACGGGCAACACTGCTGCAATGCCAACAACAACATGAACAGCAGCAGCAACAACAACAACAACGAGAACGGTGACGGAGTCGGTGATGACGATGACAACAACAGCGACAACAAATCGAAAACTCAACACAGAAAAGTCGCTTGAAATTTATTCAGTCAACGTCGAAGTTCATTTGAGTATCATAAATCAGTTTTCACCACCCACAGCCGACCGACTGGTCGCCGTCACCGTCGCCGTCACCGTCGCCGCCCCCGTTGCCTTCACCGTCACCATCATCACAGCTGCCAGACAGCAAAGCAATCGACTACATATAAAAAGTTCTAACTGAATGTGCCGTCGCTCAACGGAATGAGTTACCCATCGTTGCACGTACAAACTGCATTGCTGCTCTGGCACGATTTCTTGGTTTTTTTTTTTTATTTTTTCTTTTTTTATTTTTTTGCTAGCTTTAGCGACGTCTACCTTTGCTTGCCACAAAAATGATGACATATTTCTTTTGCACTTAAAGCAACAAAAACGCCATGCAAGCAATAAAAGATGTTAAAAAATAGCACAAAAAAGTATATAAAACAAAAAAAAAAAAAGGGACTAATAAAATAAAAAATAAATGTGTATAACCGAGTAAAAATCATCGCAGCCTTCGCGAAATGTCAAGCGAAATCCTTTGAGTGCCATGTTGCAAGGCATGCGAAGCATTCATTGAATTCCGCTTGGAGTTTATAAAATTTTTCGCTTTCGCTTTATAAATCAATTGCGCTTACAGATTGAACGAATGAAATGCATTGAGCATAAAAATCTATTTACCTTTGGCCAATTTGTTGTTTGTGTGTCGGTACGGGCAACGCCAACGAGACAAAAAACCAATTCAAAAAAATTTAAAAGAACTGAAGAACGCAAAGATGTTTAAACTTGAATTGGCAATCGTGGTTTTGTTGCAATAAATATGATGCTGCAGAGTAAATGCATCGATTTCTGTGGCAACATGATGCAACAGTGTACAGTTATTTTGACGTAAGCCATATTCAAACCATTGGAAACCACACAAGAAATTGAACAAATTTTAATTAATTTCACATAGTTGTTTTTTGTTCTCATTTCACATTAGATTTATTGTGCATGTGAATATAAATCGAAATTGCTAAAGATATCATCAACTGCACAAAATGTGTAGCATACTTTTTGGGTGCTCGCTTGTGTATGCGATAGATTTGTGAAAATAAATCATTGATATACAGCACAAGTAAAGCGTATAAAAAGTAATAGAAAATACGTTTATTTCAAAAGAATTTTCATTTTGGTTAGCGCTTATATGCTTACTAAATATTAATGCGATGAATCGTAAGCAAATAAAAAAAAATATATTATTTTTTTTTGGTCTTTAAATGTCTTTTTTTTGCATTTGCCATTACAGCCGCCAAGAATATTTCAACTATGATATATGCGAGTATATAAAAACTGATCTGAAACACATATTTGCGCTAAAGACGAATTGAGAGCTAACCGAATGCATTTCATCAAATTTCTGTTTGTAAATATTCACAAGCCAAGCCGTGTGGCCTCAAATTAATGACTTAATTGCATATGCTAGTCAAACAATTTTTATGCAAATTCAATCGAATAATATCAACACTTCATGCCGATTAGCACTGCAAGATAATTGAATAATTTTCATAAAAATAACAATATTTTTTGATTTGACATATGCATAAAAGTTTTAAATGCATGAGAGCGCAAATCTTTGAATAAGGAAAATCAGAAAAAAAGAAAAAAAGAAATAGTAAGCAAATTGCCAATTCAACTCTTTTTGCTCATATTGCTACTGATAAATCCCTTTGCAGCAGTTAACAAATAAAAATAACCAAAAACCAAAACAAATAGCAAACAAACGAACGAGCAAACGAACGAACGATTTTACATGCATCAAGAAATCTGCACACGTACGTTATAAAACTGATTATAAAAACATTTGCCAAACTATTTCACTAAGCTCGAACTTCACTAAAATTCAAATCAATTATAAGCAACGAGGCACAACGTAGGACGCTTATATAGTACATATAGCTGCAAATCAAAAAAAGATAGCTGAGGGAAAAGTAGCAACAGTGACGGAGACGAGAGCAGCAGCCAGAGCAGAGCAAATAATGTGAATGACAAACCCAATAGATTTTAATCCCTCAGCGCAGGCAGCGACATGCAGGCAAACCTAAAAATATTCAATAAACAAGAAAATATTTTGCAAATTCGTTATTGGAATTTTCGGAAAACGTATGGCAAAAGTTTGCCATTTTCCTCAATTTTACTCGAATTGTTTTTTTTTTTTATTTCCGGCAAACAGGAATCAAACAAAAAAAAAAAAAATAAAGAAATATTATGCCAAAGTTGTTGCGCCAACAGGCAACGATAAACTACAGTAAGAACATGTTAGCGATGTTGTTATAGCTCGATAGGCAGACAGACACAGAGAGAAACAGACCAACGTTCGGGCAAACGGCCGTGCGGAAGGACGGAAAGACAATGGCAGCTTGTCTGTTGTGTTGTGACATTGGCTGGCGTTGTGAGTCGCTGCCGATGATCTTGCCTATAAAACTAAAGACAATTTATGCCAACTACTGCATACGGTTTGCCTGAGTAGCTACAAATGTATTGCCATCGTGCACGTTTTTACAGTTACGAGCACATATATATATATATATACGTATGTGTATGTGTGTGTGTGAATGTGTGTGGTCGTTTTGTGCCAGGCTGCTGCGAAAAATTGTCAATCCAAATGATATGCTGAAAATGCTAAAGATTTGCACACATACGCATATGCTCATATGCATTAATTTTCTTCTTCGCTTCTCTTCGTTATTTTTATTTTTTTATTTTTTTTTATTTTGCCGATTTGTATGCTTTTTGTTTTTTTTTTTTATGATTTATCATCAACGTACATATAAATCAATTTCAAATCTACGAAGCAAAGAAAATAAGATTTATTATTATCCAAATCGAGTTTTGTTGTTGCTGATGTTGTTGCCATTGCCGTTACTGTTGCCGTTTGCTCGCTGAGATCTGCTCTGCTGTGGTGTGCTCTGATGTGCTGTTACAGTGCAGCTTTGCAAAACAATTCAATGAGAAAATTTTCAATTAAATTAAATTTTTACTCCACTAAACATGCCGCTTGCCTGCAACTGTCTCCATAGCAAAAATATTTCACTTATTTGTATTAGCAGCAGCATAAAATAATAAAAACAAAATTCTATAATAAAATAATGCACAAAAAAAAAAAAAAATAAATAAAATTATATGAAAAACGTTTGGCCTTTGGCATTTTGTAGCAGTCCTTGTTGTTGTTATTGCATATTTCTGCCATGTGTTACTGAAATATGCAAAGGTATTTCATCTCCATAGACCTTTGATTGAGTTAACGAATGTGCGAGTGAGTGTGATCACACGTGGATGCCTGCATATGACCATAGTCGGCATACACGAGAATCCATTGCATAAAGCATTCGGCATGTGCGGCATACTTTTCCGAAAAAAAAAGAAGAGAATTGATAAAACGAAACAGTAAACTGCAGAAATGACTTTAAACATTTTTCAACTGCTTTAATATTTGCTTTGTATTAATATGACCCAGGGCATTTATTTATTGTTGGTATTTTATGTGAGTAAGCCGATTAAAAATTAAGTGCAAATAAACATGCTGGCCACTGAAGACGTTACAGCAGGAGACATGCTTAACACATGTGTATTTGTGGGTTTGTGTGTGTGCCACTGTGTTGTTTTTCGTTTTTGTTGCTGCTGCGCCAAGAAAAATTAAATATTTTATAAGAGTCTCTTAAAGCAGGAAAACTCATAAGCAGACATACACTCACACACACAAAGCGCTTCTGTAATTTCTATTTAACATGTGTGTGTGCATGTGTAAAATTAAATTAGAAAAAAATTCAGCAAGTTAAGTTTGCAAGCGTTAAACCGTGGGTGGCGTAAAATCCTTAGCAGCATATATAAAGTTATTAAGTTGCGTTCCTTTGGGAGCGCGTAACGAGCGCAGCGTCATATATTCTAACATTTGCCTGGTGCCACCAAGTTGGTGGCACTTCCATGGCCACGAAGCACCAGACACATGCACATGCAGGCAAGGTCATGCATTGGTTATGTACCAAAGCTGTAAAATAATAAACTTGACTCAAACGAATGTTATGCGATAGAAGTCGCTGAGTCTTAACTTCAACTTAAGGCGGGCACAAATGTGGCTAAACCAATTCTGCTAAGCACACGCCAAATTCAAATTTTTTAAAAGCTTGTAATTTTATTTTACTCATAAGTTGTTGATTTACAATGGCACTGAGATTTCCAAAAGACCGACATGTCATTGCTTTCATTTGTTTTCAACGCCTTATCGCTAACCTGCAACACATATGCCTTTTGCGAGACTACGCATCATCTGCAGTTGTAAGAGTCTGCACTGTTTATGCAAAATTTTGATGATGTATTCGACTTACTGCTTTTGATAATTCTTGGACGCATGCACTAATTATGAACTCTTGAAAAAGTTCTCTAATGCGGCATTGGCTCTTTGGACTACATATAATCTAACTGCAGAAGGCTGCTGACAATCCTTTGTCTTTTTATTCATTTATATGTATTGATCTGTGTTTAAAATAAACTACAGCAAAGTACTCACGGAAGTCAGCTAAACCCTGTGGCATAGGCAAAAGCACTTCAGATTATAATTGACTGCGACCACATAACCAAAAGTCGTTACATATTTAATGGCAACTTGAAAACAATTTTAAAATTTTCTATTTTCACTTCAAAATGAAACATCAGTTGCAGTACACGACCTGCCTGCATATTTCCGAGTATCCTCCATTTACTTAAACGTACTGAGTTCACTCGTCTGCTTAATCCTTAGATACTTCGTAAAACCGCAACCAATTCACTCGCAAAACTTTATGCACCATTATCGAAAAGTCGTTTACTTGATAATCTTGTGTGCTTTGCATTACTTTTTATTTATTTTATTAATTTTTTTTTAACACAACTTCACGCCAACAGACAACGACAGAAGACTCCTTGAGCCATATGAACGCACGTAATTGCCCCCATAAGAATTTTCACGTATAATTTGTGCATTGCCAAAGCTTAACTGACAATCTCAGAGGTTATCTGCTGTGCATAATGCTTCGATTCACCTTAGTGTGTAAGCGAGTGTAAGTGCTTTGGTGAGAGCGATGAAGGAGCAGCAGCAGGAGCAAAAGGACTTGCGTGAGTGTGAGTTTTAAGTATGCATAGTTTGAGAATTTGTGTGACATTACGTAAAGTTTTTCAATGATTTCAATTGAATTGAATTGAATTGAATACTTTGCGCTTTAATGAAAATTCCTGACTGCTGCCGCACACACACGCACACACAGAATGGCATACAAGGCGTGCGTCTCCCGTGCAACTGTCTGAGCCGGTCTAGTCGCAAAACTGCTGCTGCCATTGTGTACTGGATTTAACATATTAAAGTCTTTGCTGAGGTTACAGTATATGTATATGCATATGTGAGTGAGCGTGTGTGTGTGTGTGTGTGCACTTGTCAAAAAATTACATTAATTTTAATGTCCACAGCAAGGATAATCAGCACAACACAGGCGAGCTGAGTGGCGCGCAGTTGCAATCAATTTCTTCGCTTGTATATGAGTCGACTGCGCGTCAGAGCTGTCAGAAACCAAAGCGCCAAGCACACACAGCAATGAATTATTTCCAATGTAAAATATCTTGGCCAGAATATGCGCAAACTGTTTGCGGAATTTGTCGCTCACTTGCTTGCTGGCCTCTGCCTCTGCCTTTGCATCCGGCTTTGCCTTTGCCATGTTGGTCAGTTGTTTCGTTGGCCTCAGACCGTTGCTGTCGCCCGTATGTTCGCCGGTCGCTTGGTCACTGGGTTTGGTCGTGACTTGACATGACATGTTGGTCGCTTGCCTTGGTTGGCTGCTTGGTCGCCTGTTCTGCTTTGCAATTTGCCGGAATCAATAATTTAGTGACCTTGTGGTGGACAATGCAGTGACATAAAGATTTCCTTTTTCTTTTCCTTTTCTGGACCATGTCGTTGCTGGTCAACCAATAAACTAATGTCAGTTGCAGCGACATTGAAATTAAAACATTATTAAGTTGTAGCATATAAAGTGATTACTCCACGCTTTGTACGGGCAGAGGATTCCGGTGTGGTACTGCTGGACTGAGATATTTGCTATGTTGTGTAACTTTTTTGTTATACGCTTGCATTTTACTTTGAATTATAATGCTAAACCTTAAGATGATTTAAATATATACTTGTATATGTAGTAAATAATTAACTATTCAATTCGACATAAAATCGGTTGAATTTGTGCGCATATATTTCAAACTGGTCTGAACGAAGTTGTAATGCTCAAAAACATGGAAATATGTTTGCATGTTGTCTAATACATAAATATTCTGCTTAAGTTAGCTTTCTTCTTGTTTATCTAAACGCATGCCTGACTAAACTAACCAAATGTACTATGGCTGTGTTTTTAGCTTGTAAAAACAAAAGTCAGCTTCTCAATATAATCTTTCGTTTTGCAAGAATTTTTTATTGTAAAGGAATCATTGAAACAGCTCAGAATAAAATCTAATTCGATTCGCTTGTTCCTTCTTAGCCTTTGTTGTTTAGTGGCTCCTTTTTTAAAATTGTTTTATAGGTAAGCTGGTCGAGAGATACAAATTATATGCGTAACAAAAGTAGATCCGTACTGAGCCTACGCTGTTTTTTTAACTAGAACTTATTTGAAAAGCCTTACTTAGTCCTACCTAAGTACACATGTACTTAGGTGGGTAGTATTTTTTGAAAAATAAATACGCAAATTAAAGCACTTAAAATTTTTAATAATACAACAGCGCAAATACAATTTCTTTTTAATTGCATGTTTTTGCATGCGAACATATTTCTTTGTTTTTAAATCAATCAATCAATCAATCAAGCGAAATCACATGCGCATGTGACACACATAATTGTCACAACGGCTTGCACATGTAAAACATTTTAAGTCTTTGTTTTAATTTTAATGAATGTGTTGCCCCCAATCAGCCGAAAATTTCGAATCAATTACGCCCGCAACTGTGCAAATGTGCGAGCATATAAATTCAACAACAAGGGTCTATTAAGCAATTACACGAATGAAACTCCACTCCCACACACACACACACACACACATGCACCGAATGAACGCGGGGTAGTGTGAGCATAATAGAAAGCACAACGCAGCACACAACAGAGAAGAATGGAACTGTGGAAATTTGAATGAAATTTCCGTGCTAACAAGCGCACGTAGTCAGTTGGAATAAATGCATGGCAATGTAATAAACTTCGACCAAACTAAAATGCGCAAACATATTGCGAACATAATAAACAATTTCGGGGCAATCAGCGTCGAGCAGCACAAAAGGTAGCAAAGTCGTGCACGAATGTATGGCACACCGTCTGTCAGCCGGTGCGCCAGTCCGCCAGCCAGTCCGCCAGCCAGTCAGGCTGCCAGTCTGTGTGCCATATGCGGGCACATTGGTCACATGAATGAATGAACCTGCCACTAAGCGTCAAGGCATGGCAGCAGCAGGCAAATTGCCAATTATGCTGCTGAATAAGCGAAAGCGTGCGCTGGCTTAGTTGGCTTAGTTACTTTGTTGCCAGGAGCGTCGCAAGTTGACCAAATTAAATCCATAAACGTATGCAATGCAGCGACATGGCAATTGGTCAAAACTAAAATGAAAAAAAAAAAAAATACAATCATAACACGTTTTACCTTTAATAATTTCATAGCTACTTGTTTTTTATTTTGTGTATTGGTCGCGACTTTTCGCTGTAGTCAATTGGACGTTGACGTATACGTTATATGCGTCCATCTAATGAAGAGTGATGCACCTAATTTTATTTGCTTATTAACAAATGTCGAGAGTTCGAAATGTGACTCATCAAAGAAAATCAAGTTTTCGCTAATGAGTAACAGAAAGATGAATACATTTTTTAGTGTATTGCATTTGAATAGAAAACCCATTCGGATTATCAGTTTGTGTAATGTTCTCAAATCTTTTTTGGATACTAAATTTGAACATTTAAAACTCATAACTATCTAATTTACAGTGATGACAGTATTGAGGAAGCATATTTAGCCAAAATGGCTGACAATGTGCCAAATAATGGTTAAACACAATAAAAATCAACACGCAGCACGCAGCCTACACGACACACACTGTCGGTAAATGATAAATCAGCACCGGCACGTACATTACGCATACGCAGGGGGTGCCAATGGCTTTGCCTTTTGGTGTTGCCTGGTGTGTGTGTGTATGTGTGTGAGTGTGTTAAAGCGTAAAGCAAGACGCAACAGTAGGTAGATTAATATGAAATCATATTTTCCACTTGTTAGGCGCAAATGTATGCCATCAGCGATGCCCTTCGTTGGCTGCCGCTTGCGCCATTACAATAATGCAAAGCAGTTTATAAGCGTACCTAAGCGGATTTACTCGTTACTTGTGAGTTGCCGGTTGCGGATTGCTGGTTGTCGCCAATACGTCAGCAGCGACTAACTGACTAACCGTTCGACTGACTGTCTGACTGCCTGACTGACAGAATGTCTGACTTATCGCATTGTCGTCAATTTGTTTAAGTAGATTTGCGTAGCTGCTGCGCGTCGGTTCATGCCCATTGACAGGCGCCGTGTAGTGGCACTCGATAAGCATTTTATCACATTTTATGCCAGCTTTGGCAGAATATACATTGGAAAACGCATACGCTTCGTTCGTTACCCATAACCGTGCATAATTATTGCATTGATCGGAAATGTCATGCATGATATTAGGGAAAGCTTAATGGCAGCAAAAGAAAACAAAAACTGGTAAAAAGCATATAAAACCGCAAACATAATGAAAATGAATAAAAAAAAGGAAAGCTAGTAAAGCCAAGGCAAGGTAGGGGCAGCAAGACAAGGCAAGGCAAGGCAAAGCAAGCCAAGTCAGCCAAATGTAATGAAATGAAAATGTTAGCAGCGCATTTTGTTATGATCAGGCAATCAATATTATGCAATCAGTCATGTTTTGTCATGATAATTGTTTGCTATATGGCATACACAGTTAAGCCACGCTAAGTTCTGCTGAGCGGCGCTGAGCCAAGCTGAGGGTGACATTTGCATAGCATGAGTGGATAATCACTGTCATGATATACGAGTCAATATCATTTCTGAATGTGCTTATTATTTGCGCACAATTTGATTTGTATTAAGTGTTTATGTCGCTATGAGACGCCAGTGCCTTTGCTATGCTGTAATTTCGTCTGTCTGTCCCTTCATCTATCTAACAGACGTGCACATTATGTGATGTGGTGTGTGTGTGTGTATGTGCTCTGCTCTGCGATTTATCGCATTTGAAATTTAAACAATTATTCATGTGCCTAAGTAGGCACGCAAAATTGACTTTAATATGCTGCTGCGAGTGTTGCTGCTGTGAGTGTTGCTGCTGTGAGTGTTGCTGCTGCGGGTGTTGCTACTGCTGCTGCCAGTTTTACTTGTGGCACGCAACGCATAAATTTCTAATGCATTATAAACAATATTACCACATCTAATGTAATACGGTTTGCATGTCTACGCTGCCTGAGACTAAGATTTGTTTTGCGGCAATCTCATTTGAATTCATAATATTTTGTACAACATGGCGTATGATTCATGCACGGCTCTATGCTGTAGATGGCACTGATTCGCTTTGTACATATTTAAACATGCAACAAGGAAGTAGCAAACGTAATTTTACTTCAAAGATGTACTATGGTGTTTGCATAATTTTCTTTTTGTTCTCTTATTTTTTTTTTTTTTTGTCTGAGCTTCTGTATCAGCTAACATAATTAAATAGCAAGGCACTGTGCTGCTGTTGTATTAGCGACTCAGTAGAGGAGCAAGCGTGGCTTAATCGAAAACTGTTGGTATAGCGAACTGAGTGCCATGTGATTGCGAATTAAAATTTATTAATGTTAGCTCAAATGAATGCAGCAGTTCGGCATAAGTGCGGCCATGTATGCTTTTTCCATGAAGATCTTTCGTGTCGTCCAAACGAAGTTATCACAAATGATTCAGAAGTTGTGTGTATGACCGTAGACAGAAAACGCAACAGCTAGCAGACATTGTGGACATTTGAATGCGTACCATACATCGCATGTTGACTAAAGCAAAACAATGCAACGGAAAGAGCTATGTGAGGATGCTCCAAATGAGTCGTCACTGGCAATTAGTCAAATGCCAGAATGCTTCCTTATGCTTTGGTCAGAGTAACCCCCTACGATTTTTTTCGATTTTTAAACATTCAGAGAACTTCAAAAACCTGCAGGATCGTTTAATTAAATATATTGAGCTAAAGCTGATAATTCTTCAAATCAATTTTACACATTTCTTTCTAAAAAGATTCACTGCAGCCAAAAGTATAATATTTATTTTTGTTACATTTTTCAAATCTAAATGTAAATTTTTTGTTTTAAAATGTCAAAAGCTTCATGCAAAACACAATTATAGTACAAAAGATATAAATTGGGTCGCTATAGCCCAGCCCAATCACTTGAGAACAATAACAGCAGCACTTTATATTGCTAACGATTCAAGAAAGTCTTCTCAAAGTCTTATTAATAATAATGCTCTAGACTTGCAATAGATAAATAGCCATAAACATCTACAACAACAAACTGTACGTACATGATTCTCGAACGTATAAAAAATCGAATAACGACCTGTAAAGTTCTTTAACCTTTTGAATTTAAAAGATGTGTGGAAAATCGCGTTATAAAATTTTACAACAATGCCACTTAAAAATATTCTCACCGAATTGCCTCGAACTGCGCTTATCCGATTTCGCATGCCCATTTGAACTGGTTTTGTGAAAAACTCAAGCCCAAACAAATATTTACAATAAAATATTTATATATGCAACCAGACTTGCCTGCAAATGAAGCTCTTAAGACGCTGCAAGAGACAGGACGAGAAAAAGAAACCACAAATGCGTTGCACGGGCTGTAGGTGCTTGGTGCTGGTGGGTGGTGGGAGGGGGGTGCTGGGTGGAGTTAAGCTAATGTTTGCGTTGCAAATTATAATTTTTATTTAGGCTTGATTTTTATTTTTGTTTGCATTTTGCTATGCATTATGGCTTAACATTTCGACGCCCTTTTGTTGCGGGTAAGTAACCTATTTGCATAACACTAAAAAGCAAGAAATGTTTCATTTAACCTACTGTGCTCGTTTCCTTTTAACGCATCGTGGCAGCAAAAGAAAACAAAACAAAGCAAAAAACAGCAAGCGGCACAAGAGGCATCCGAAAAGAAAAGAAACAAAAACAGAAAGCAAGCAACAAACAAGATACCAAAAACAACCGAACAAACAAACGGAAACAACAACAACAATAACACGCACATGTACAGTTTCTAATGCTTGAAGCCTTTTGTTAATGTTTCAAAAACGAAAAACAAAAATGAAAACAAAAAAAAAAAAAAAACAAGAAATAAAAAAAAAATAAAAGAAAATGAAGACAAAAAGACACCAAAATGCAAAATGCAAAAGAAAAGCATGACAAGCCCCACACACACACACACACACACGCGCGCACATTGGCCATGCCAGCTGGCGGCTGTGCTATGTAACACACATTTCTCTGGCGTTTTTAGTACACGTATATTTTTGTTGTTTATTTTTTTTTGCCGCTTTGTTTCGTTTCATTTTTTCTTTTCATTTTTGTTTTCTGCTTTGCTTTTGTTCAGTACTTGCACCTGATGCCGTGTAGCAGCATAAGACCAAACAATCGCCCATGTGTGTCTGCATGTGTGTGTGGATGTGTGTGTGTGTGTGTGTGTGTGTGTGTGTGTGTGTGTGACGTGGTAGGTAAATTGTAGCTTGTTAGCACAACAAACGAAATATTTGTTTGCGGAAATCATCAGCATCATCATCATATCCGTTATGAGTTTAGTTTAGTTTGAGCGCAAACAGTCAAACCACTGCAGTTAACCTGCCAGTGCAAATGGCGTTGGCTTTGGCTTTGGCGTTGGCGTTGACTACGGCTGTGGCGGTGGCGGTGGCGGTGGGACTGCAGCTGGAGCAGTAGGTTAGGGTGGCTTGGGTATACTCGGACGCTCTCACCTAATGGCATGCAAAGTGCTTTGCCACGTTGTTTGCATGCTTTGAAAACACTTCGCATGGTTTTATTTTTTATTTTTTGCTATATACGTCGTATACGTAATTTCAGTACATTCAAAGGCAATTTCAAATTTCAACTTTCATTCATGAGCCATGCCCAGGTGCCAGGCAGCCAACAAGCCAACCGTCAGTCAGTCAGTCAGGCAGCCAGTCAACCTGACAACGGCAATTGAGCGAGCGAATAATCGCGGTTTTACTGTGTACTTGACTTGCGCTGCCAGTTTCATTGTTAGACAGCAGCCAACAGGCAAAGCAATCAACAGCCAAAGCAGCCAACAGCCAAAGCAACCAAGAGCCAAAGCAGCAACGGAAGTGGCAGCTAAATGTACACGACGCGCCATTACAGCTGCGTTGCCGTGTGTCGGCGCCACAGTGTGGCTGATTAATTTGATTTAGTAAGTGTGCAGGCACAGCAACAGAAAGCGGCACTTTAAGTGGCATTAATGTTGGCTTTAAATTTTCGTTAGTTTCTTTAAGCCAATTGGCACTTATCAGTTGATTGAGTTACATTGGCATGGCATGGGTATCTGACAGTTGTAATAATTGTCAAAAACTTTTAATTTTGCCATTAAGCAGAATTGCACCTTTATTGTAGTTAAAGTTTTTATTAATATAAAATTAAATGAGTTTTTTAAAAGACACAGCTGTTATATTAAAAGAAAATCGTTTCACAATTGCTGTTGTTGTTGATATGCGGTTGACGATTCAAAGTTGCGTATATGTATAGTTGTACACATGTATATATAGTCTCACTTGTATATAGAAGTGTAAAATGTCACATGTTTATAGAAGTATAAAGTGGCAGGCCAATGCTGCCCAACAGATAAAAAAGTAATATGTACATATGATAACTGGGTGACATCCCATTGGCTGGAATGTCTAGGGAACCATAACAAAGAAACTAACAGTTTTGTTACGATCCAATATAGTAAGCATCAATCCAAATATTAAAACTCAAATTACTCCGTCTTTATTGTTGTCTATTATTGAAAATCCTACTTAAGATTTTATAATATTTAAAATTAATGTTTTGGCCGTATCATCATAATAGAAGACTTAAGAGAATATTTTTCGCCTCTGAATGTATTCCAGCGATTACCATCTTCATATGAGTAGTCGTAATCTCCATAATAATACAAGCCGCCTAAGTTGCTATGAGAAAAAATGTATAAAAATAATGAAGTATATCGATTTAATATGTGTAGGTAATGTTAGAAATAAATGCAACAAATAGTAATGCTCAATGAAGCGTTCAAGTCTTAAACTAAATTAAAATGTGAACACTCGATTTTGATTGCAAAATAAAATTGAAATAAAACATACCTGTCTCCACAATTCGAATACCACCATCCTCCTTTGTAATAACTTGCGCAGTTATTACCCCTCTCATCATTGTCCCGATCAAATGTTGAAAATTTCTTGTCAAAATGCGCTGCAAAAGAATTCCCTGCATCGCCCTGGTATGTACCTAATTTTTTCACTTTAAACATCTCATCTACGGAAGCAATTTCAAATGCATCGTATTGAGCTATTCTAGTCTCATCGTTGAAATCCGTTAATACAAAAATTAACTCTTGTGGCTCATGTTTGGTTATTTGATGAAGTTTATACAATCCAATAAAAAACTCGCCGTTTAAATTTCCAAAGCCCTCCCTATAAGCCTCCCAATTACGAAAGAAATTTACACTGCCATCAAAGCGTTTGAGTATGACAGTCCAATTTCCACCCTGCGTATCTGCATCGCAGACAACTTTAAAAGGCTCCAAACATTTGATTTCCAGATCTATTTCATATATGCCAGACTTCTTTGGTGTTATCTCGGCACAGCTCCTTGGCAGTGTACCGTTATTGAGAAGAAAGTATGACTTATTATTCTCAATGTCCTGGTCCGTTTTGTTTATTTGTTCAACAACTAATGACTGTAATGATCTCCAGTGACGCCAAAGTGTACTGAAACTGAATCAAAATCTTTTTATCTAAATAAAGTTTCTATAAGTTGAAATTCTAAGTTGACTTACTTGTCGTCTATGGATTCCATCTGGTTGATAATTATAGCTCCATTTTTTGACAAACGTTTATTTTCTTGTTGACTAAGAGAATCTAACTTTAGATCAAATGGTAATACAAAATTATTTGTTTTAATTAATTACCGCAACTCAAAATTTTGTTTACTTAAACGTGCCACCTCAAGGCTCAACTGAGCATTTTCTGCACGGTTCTGCGCATCCTCCATTTGCATTTTTAGATATTTTCTTTCCAAATCGGGATTTTCATTTGGAACCTGCACAACAACCTCAAGTTCGGAGGATGCTAAGTTAATATTTTTTAAAAAAACCAAGTCACAAAAAAGTGTTAGACAACAAAGTCTTAAATTCTTCCACATCATTTTTGTGTGTTCCCTTGCGCTGTCAAATCGAAACTAACTACGATCGTCTCTGCTACTTGCAATTTATTCCATTTGACTGCTTCTGTGATTGCCTGAGTTTTTGCATTTTGTTTTGTATTTCATAAGTAACTGATGCCAAATCATGAAGTTTTTTATTAACTGCCGACAAGACAAAAAGTTTATTTAAAAAAAAAACATTAGTCAACAAAAAATAATTCCCAGAAGTAAACGTCGCAAGCGCATTTTGATAATTGTTTATTTTCTATTGCTGCAAAAATGCCCGCTGGTTTGGCTGGGTTTATTTTTTTAATTTAACGAGTATAAAGCATTAAGTTTGAAACCGAAACGAAAATAAACAACGCCTTTTGTTCTTGATACATAACAGCCTTCTGTAGTTCAAGTGATTTAGTTTATATTCCTGAAGTTTTGCTATTTGAGAAAGTTAATACTGCAACACTTGATTACAATTACAATTGGCTTCTTGTGACAAGGCGACAAAGCCATCTTTAAATTTTCGAGTGACACATACCGCAACCCCGGTAATAATTTCGAAGTTCACAAATTTCACAAACGGCTCCATTGTTCATCTAAGTTCTATAAAGGACGACATTCTACTAATCTACAAATTAAAACTAGAAAGGCAGGGCTATAGTCGGGCGTAACCGACTATAGAAAACCCTGTACCCAATCCAAAACTGAATATATACTTTTTGTTACATTAATAATTTGTATTCATTATGTAAGGATATCTCAAGAAAAAAATTTTTTTTTTTTAGCAAAAACCCATTGTCGGCTGATCGTTCCTATGGCAGTTATATGTTATAATAAACCGATATTTATTATATTTGGGAATATGATTGGATATTACTTAAAATATTTAAATCCAACATTTGGAAACGATATCTTAATAAACAAAAAAGTTTTTCTCAGTAAATGTTGTTTTTCGGCCGATCGTTCCTATGACAGCTATATGATATAGTAAACCGATATATATTATATTGAGTTATGTAATTGGGCATTAGCTAAAACTGTTAAATCCAAAATTTGGTGCAGATATCTTGAAAAACAAAAGGGTTTTTGTTACTAAATGTGGGTTTTCACCCGATCGTTCCTATGGCAGCTATATGTTATAGGTCGAATATCGAAAAAAAAATAAACTCGTTATGCCTATGGATTGGGAGAGTCTCCGTGCAAAATTTGGTGGTTGTAGGTCTTACCGTTTCCGAGATCCGTTTGTTCATACGGACGGACAGACAGAGAGACAGACGGACATGGTTAGATTGACTCGCCTTTCGATGCTGATCAAGAATATATATACTTTATGGGGTCTGCCACGCCTCCTTCTGCCTGTTACATACATTTGCACAACTTTAATATACCCTTTACCATTTTTCGGTACAGGGTATAAAAAGAAAACACCTGCTAGTTTTGGCAGGATCCAATATAGTTTTCAGTCTTTCTGTAATAACCTAACTCAAAGATCCTAGATAAGTCATATGTTTTTTCAAATTGCAAAATTGTACATAATTTGAAGATTTCATGTATTAGAATTGCTCAAATTTCATCTTTTTCTACCCTGTACCAGAAAATGGTAAAGGGTATATTAAAGTTGTGCAAATGTATATAACAGGCAGAAGTAGGTCTGGCAGACCCCATAAACTATAGATCGAACGGCGAGTCGATCTAGCCTTCCGAGTCCGTCTGTCTGTCCGTATGAACGCACGGATCTTGGAAACGGTTAGACCTATAGGCATAACAATTTAATTTTTTTTTTTCGGTGTTTAACCTATATCATATAGCTGCCATAAGAACGATCGGCCGAAAAATCACATTTACAAACAAAAACCGTTTGGTTTTTCAAGATATCGTTACCAAATTATGGATTTAATAGTTCTACATATCTCAATATTATATACATCGGTTAACTATATCATATAGCTGCCATAGGAATGATCAACCGAAAAACAACATTTACTGAGAAAATCTGTTTTGTTTATTAGGATATCGTTACCAAATTTAATAATTCTGAGCAAAATAGAATCATATTCCTAAATATAATAAATATCGATTTACTATTTCCTAAATATAATAAATATCGATTTACTATAACATATAGCAACCAAAGAGACGATCGGCCGAAAAATTACTTTTACTAGGAAAAAATTTTTTGTTTCTTGAGATATCCTTACATAATGTATACAAAATGTTAAAGCATCAAATTCATTCTAGTTTATTGTTGTTTATTATTGTATATGTTATATAAGATTTTATTAAAGTACATGGTAATATTTAAAATCTATATTTTGGCCGTATCATCATAATAGCAGACTTTAAAGAATACGAACTGCTTCTGAATGTATCCCAGCGAATACCATCAGAAAATGGTGAATTGTAATCTCCATAATAATACAAGCCGTTTAAGTAGCTGTGAGAAAAAATGCAAAAGAAAAATTGTACATATTGATTTAATAAGCGTAGGTAATGTTGGAAGTTGATGCAATACATGGATATGCGAAATGCATCATTCTTGTCTTAAACTTCAGTTAAAGACTGTGAAAACCCAATTTTAGTCGAGAGAAAAAATTTAAATAAATCTTACCTGCGTCCACAATCCGAAAACCACCAGCCTCCTTTATGATAACTTGCGCAGTTATTACCCCAGATATCATTATCCTGATCGAAAGTTGAAAATTTCTGGTTTAAACTTTCTGCAAAAGCATTCCCTGCATAGCCCTGGTGGCTACCTAATTTTTTTAATTTGAATAACTCATCTGCGGAACCAATTTCGAATCCATCGTATTGAGCTATGCCGACATCATCGTTGAAATCCGTTAATACAAAAATTAACTCTTGTGGCTCATGTTTGGTTATTTGATGAAGTTTATCCAATCCAATAAAAAACTCGCCGTTTAAATTTCCAAAGCCCTCCCTATAAGCCTCCCAATTACGAAAGAAATTTACACTGCCATCAAAGCGTTTGAGTACGACAGTCCAATTTCCACCCTGCGTATCTGCATCGCAGACAACTTTAAACGGTTCCAAACATTTGACAGGCAGGTCTATTTCATATATGCCAGACTTCTTTGGTGCTATCTCGGCACAGCTCCTTGGCAGTGTACCGTTATTGAGAAGAAAGTATGACTTATTATTTTCAATGTCCTGGTCCGTTTTGTTTATTTGGTCAACAACTAATGACTTTAATGATTTCCAGTGACGCCAAAGTGTGCTGAAACTGAATCAAAATCTTTTTATCTAAATAAAGTTTCTATAAGTTGAAATTCTAAGTTGACTTACTTGTCGTCTATGGATTCCACCTGATTGGTAATTGTAGCCCCATTTTCTGACAAACGCTTATTTCCTTGTTGACTAAAAAGATTAAACTTTAGTTCAAATGATAATACAAAATTATTTGTTTTAATTTATTACCGCAAATCAAAATTTTGTTTACTTAAACGTGCCACCTCGAGGCTCAATTGAGCATTTTCCGCACGGTACTGCGCATCCACCATTTGCATTTTTAGATATTTTCTCTCCAAATCGTTATTTTCATTGGGATCCTGAACTACAGTCTCGAGCTCGGAGGACTTTGAATCAATATTGGTTGAAAAAACCAAGTCACAAAAAAGTATTAGGCAACAAAGTTTTATAATATTCCACATCATTATTGTGTGTTCCCTAGCGCTTTCAAATCGAGACTAAACTACGATCGTCTTTGCTACTTGCGATTTATACCATTTGATTGCTTATGTTATCATGAATTTTAATTTAATAAATTTGTATAAAATTTTATTACTTTGTAAATTATAAGCATTCGTCAGCTAAAACTAATCAGAACAACCTTATGACACAAGAGTGATTAATAAATTATTTATTTTAATGAATAAAATTGGAAATTCCCCATATTAAATATTCGTGCAATGTGATTTCAATGACAAATCCCATTAGGCACATTGAATTACACTTAGATTGTAAACGCCGTCTGTTTGGTTCTGCAAGTTTCTTAATTTCAGTTAGCATGTTATTTCATTGCACTGATAGGACCAAAAAGTTATAATTACGTTGTCCAGCAATAGTTCAATTAATTTTATTGTATTTAAAAGACAAGAACCGACATAGACAAAAATCAAATACTTTTCTTTCATAGCGTTTTATTATTAAATATTTAAAAGAAGAAAAAACAGTCAACAAAAAATAATGCGCAGAACTAAATATCCCAGTCTATTTTAATAATGGCTTACACTCTATTGCTGCAACAATGAAAGCCCACAAATAACTTTTTCAAATCTAAAAATTAATTAAATTTTAATTAACTTAAAAAACAAATAAAAAAGACATGCCAACTTGGCTGGCTATATTTATATATTTATTATTTCATATATTAGGGATTAAACTAAAAACAAAACAAACAAAAAAATAAACAACCCAATTTCTTCTTTATGCTTCAAAGCCTTCTAGAGTTCAGAGAGATTTAGTTTGCATTCCTGAAATTTTGCTATTTGAGAAAGTTTACACTACAACACCTGATAACATACAATTACAATTGACTTTTTGTGGCAAGGCGGTTGAATAAATTATTAGGAAATTCTTTATATATTCTGATAAAGCTTATGTGGGGATTTCGTATATGATGGATAAAGTAAACCAAATATAACAACACCTGATAAAACCGGCACATTGAAAAATTTGTAGCTTATCAAGAAATCAAATCGTCGGCAAATGCTTATTGCATTTATTTGTATTTTTGTAGTTTTATTGTAATCATTTTTAGATGTGAGCAACAACAAAAACAACGTTTCTGTAAATTATCGCACATTTAACATCACGAACGCAGTCATGTTGCCGATACAAGCGCAGCTCGACAGCCGAACCGGGTACAATCCTAAAAATAATCATCATAAAAGCAACATTTGTCAATTTGCACGTGTTTGTCAGGGGGAAGCATTCAATCTCGACAATGCAAGAACCCACACAGTGCGCAATATCAAAAAGGATAAAGGATACACACACATACTTGCATGCGCAAGTTCCCAAACACACACACAGAGAATCAAGTCAATCCAAGCCAATTGCTGTTGCATTTTTATAAGCTACAGGTGGGGCGCAGGGGGCATGTTAGCGACTTAGCAAACAATTTCTTAAAATGTTACTTCTAGCAGACAGGAGAACAGACAGGCGGACAGACATATATACAGGCACACAAAGGGGCTTATGCCACAAACAAAATTTCATTGTGCTGATTGTACAAAAAACATTGGATTAAACAATAACAACAACAACAATGGGAACAACAACAATCATGTGCAAAGGACTTAAACATTGAAAATAAAATGAAGTGAAATCTGTTTCGGCTTCGGTCTTGGCTGCCATGCGATTCGTTTCGTTTCGTTTGTTGAATTGAAATTGCTTAATTTAGCAGATAATTTGGCAGTTGAATTGTGTTGTCAGGCTGCAACAAAGTACACACACACACACACATATACACACATATACACGCATGGCACAACGCACACATAGCAAACAACAACAAAACGTAATTAGCTGACTTTTTTCTCTCTTTGGTATTTGTTTTTTATTTTGTTTTTTTTTTTTCTTTACTTTCTCTGATCCTTTGCAAAGTCAAGTATAATTCGTTTGATTGCACGTTGTCTCATTTTCTTCCTCTTCTTCACTTGCTTGTTTATATGCGCTCGCATTTTTCTCTTATTTGTTTTCTCTGTTTTGTCAAACTTATTTTGCACAATAAACTAATTTACTTTCACTTATGTCCAATTGCATTGTCTGCAAAGTTTTCATTAGCCTAAATTCATATTTCATGGTCGTCTCAGCCAAACAAATGCTTTGCTGTGAGCATTATGTCTGCAATTGTATTGTGTTGACTTTTTTTATGTAAAGAATTTCTAAGGAAATTTTCATTTTTATACTTGAAATATTCAACTGTTGCTAATCAGATTAGCCGTAATGAAATTTAGTTTTGTACTTATAAAACTACATTCAAATTAGCTAAATATTTAGAAAGTAGAAAATTAATACAAAACAACAAAAAAAAATTTCCCCTACAAGAAGAGATATGCAGGTAAGGCCACAAGAGACAGAGTATTGCAAAGGGTTCTAGGTATGAACGCCGGTTCGAAGTAGCCATATACCAACAAATGCCTCCCAATTTAAGCGAAAAAAAATCAGAACAGAGACATGCAGATGCCCCATAGTGTGCGATTCACCACATACTCGTGTGCACAAGATAGGGAAATGTAAACACGTAGGGTGCGAAATAGTCATAAGTTACACTATTTTTATTTGCACAGACAGTTGATTTTTTTTTCGACAATAAATATTACGCAGTCTTGCGCTGGCAGCTGTTAAACTGTTTGCCAAAGGGCATATAAAAAAAAAACAGTTGAAGAATGTTGTTTTAATTTTGTAGCTTGTGTTTTTTTTTTTTGTATTTGTTTGTGCTGCCTACACAAAATCTGCGCAAAAATCAAATTCTTTATGACATAATTTTTTTAAATGTAATATAAACGCAACTACGGTAATGCTAATACCAACAACAACAACAACCACAACACCAACTGGAGAGCGCCAGAACTATGGGGCAAGTTGGAGCATGTCATGCATAGCGTAGCATATGCTCTGGCATATGCCACTGCTTTGCGCGCATAATAGATGGACCACGTGCGCGTCGCGTTTACACAACAAATTTTTAACTTAATTGGAATTTTTGCACCACACTAGTTCTGCCCTTACACCAGCAAACACACAGAAACTCAGACACACGCACACACAACATACAATATGGTTTCTGTTTCTTGTTTTTCTGTTTAGTATGGCGCACACGGCATTTTGTTGTTTGTGTTTTTTTTTTTTGCAATGCATTGATGCCTTTACGGTTGTTGCCTTTGCTAGCCGGATTTTGTTTTTATTTCTATTTGTTGTTGTTGCACTTGTTTTCGTTTTCTTTTTGTTAGCAGCGATTTTTTAAACCTTTTCAACTATAGTGAAAAAAAAAAATGTTAAAGGAATTCAAATGCAACGAGCAAAAAAGTCAAAACTGATGATAAAAAGTTAAAGTGTTGCCATTTTTCATTTTTGGTTTGCTTTTCACACTTTTGTTTTTTTTCATCTTCCGTTTGCTTTTTCGCTTTTCATTTCAGGTTCACATACACGGGCCAAAGCTCGAGGGTGCTAAAGAAAAAACAACAAAAAAGCAAAAATAAACAAAAGAGAATAAAATGAAAACAAAGCATACAAATGCAAACACATTGGCACACCTGCCCCATGTGCATACGAGTGTGTGTGTGTGTGTGAGTGTGTATGTGTGAGTGTGTGTGTTTTTATGGGTTTGTAATTTGTATATGTGTCGAGTGCTTGTTATATGCGTTTTGTAAGGAAGCAAGAAAAAACACGGGAAGTCCCAAACAAAAAAAAATACAAAATGACGAAAACTAGTCGAGCTAATTGGATGCTAAAAGAGTATTTCCGACACAGGTTTGGCATAAACCTGATTACCAAATGCGGCTGTGTGTGCGTGCAGGAAGTGCAATGTTATGTAATTATAATTTTGGATATTTTTTTTTTTCGATTGGCTTCTTTGCTGCAGGCATACTATGCGGGTCGCTGGGTTAATTGCACGAGTAGCAGACAGCCGCAAAATCCCATTTTACATGGTTTTTTATTTCTTTCAATTTTTCGGCATTTTTAAATCATAGTACTATTATTTATTTCTAACGCTTTAATTTTGTTAGTAGGTACTATATTTTGCAAATATGTTCATGAAAACTCAATAAAATCTTTGGAAATCATTTCGTTCCGTTGTGTAAATAGTTGTTTGCTTCATATTAATTATTCAAAGGATTTGTGAATTGCTATATTAAAGATCAAAAACCCACCGCAGCTGTATGTAAGTTTTTTATTTCTATTGAATACAACAATGAAACATTTCTTGTATTAATTTTTTCATTTACAATCCACTTTCGCTAACTTGAACTAATTCAAACCAGTTTCATTTAAGTTATCGAATTGTTCACTCGATGGAAAGTTATATATTTAAGGTTTAAAACACACTTTGTGACATATTGTTTATTAATTTATCGTTTTTTTTTTTGGACCTTTATATTCAAAATATAATCAGACAGTTATTTAAAAAAAGAGGTAATTTTTGTTTGCTGATTCTTGCCTGAAGCTGAATTTAGTACTGCCTTTTCGCGCAGCAACTGTTCAAGTTAGTGGGTAGTTCAAGTTAGAGAGGGTCAAGTTAGCGAAGGTTGAGTATAATATAAATAATTTTAAATTTTTTGTAATTATATAAATAAATAAAGTCATATTCCCTAAAGAGTGAGGCAGGTGCATATAGCGAATATAAGACTGTTGAGTATTTAAAATAAACCATTAAAAACTCTTACATATACCAAAACAAATACTGAAGTCACATTTTACAAAAAATTTAATAATAATAATTGTTAAAGAGAAAACTCACCTGACGGCCATCTCACTTAAGCAGACGCGGTCAGTGAATTTTCACGTAATTAAAAAAAAGCCGTCAAAGTTCCATATGAGTTGCTTACGGGTTGGGACCAAAAAAAATTTTATTTGGATATCAACTAAAGTAAGAACTCTCTCAGGAGTAGACTAGACTGACTGATTTCTTTGTAAATCTACAAATTTTTTTTTTTTTAAACCTAAATCCTTTGCATTCATTAAGTTACACAGCAAATGAATAAAATTAAGCCAAGTGAGCAAACAAGTTGACAAAACCCAAGCGATTAATTTGCCATAAATGCGCTGAAACATGCAATAAAGCTGAGAAGGGCTGAGAAATTTGTCATGCAAACAATTTATATAAGGAAAATAATTTTTTATCGCTATGCAAGCACTTGCAGCCATTTTAGGTCTAAACGATATCCGTGATAATCCTTTAAGAACATGCAAACACTGCCGAAGGCATAAACGAAATGACTATGAGCACAGACAGGACAAAGGACAATGGCTAAGATAGCAACAAGCAAGCGGCTTGATTTATTATGCAGAGACAGCAAAGCATACAACGAAAAAAAACCATATTGAACGACGATAAGCTAAGGATAGGCAACTTCTGGTGAATTCTACAGCAAAAAAAATTGCTAAAATTGAAGATTTTAAGAAACAATGATGCAAATGCCATACTATCAAGTTTACAAATAAACAAATATAGAAAGAATACTAAGAAAACTAAATGAAATGAAATGCAGACAAACTTGCAACTCGAAGGAAAGAAAATTCAAAATGTGTTGTTGTTGTTATTGCATTCGTTGTCAATATTTACGCAAGTGACTTAATGCCTCGCAGGCATCCGCCTGCAATGGATTCGTTCAACTCTTGATCACATTATTGCAGCTGCTTGCGAGATTTAATTATTTGCCTTAATAAGCAGAACAAACCCGCAAACACATGCCCAAGAACAAGCAAAGCCACAGCAGCAACAACTAACACGACAACTACAACAAATGCAACAACAGTTGCACTACAAAGCGATTGCATGTTTGGTAGGCTCAGAGCTAATCTGAAGTTGAAATCCAAATTGAAATTAGTACACGCATGTAACATATTTAATGCAAACCGAAACACGGCAAAGCTGCTTAGCTAATTCGATAACCTAACACCGGCGATGCATACATGCATAGACAGACACGTGTACATATAAATGCATATGTGTGTATGCACATACACACTAACACACGCATACACATGCATATGCACGTGTTTATGCAAATGAGTTGACTTTGCGATGTGTGCGTTCCATCCATCCAGACAGGAGGAGTGAAATAGACACAGGAAAATAACCTAATTAATCTATAATCTCTGCTTAGATAGGTTATAACTGTCTTAGATCATAGCTATCGGAATGCAAAACTTTGCAAAAGAGGCACTTAAATGTCCTCAAGCACAAAATGGTCTTATATAAGGTTTTACCAACTGCAATACCGATGTTTCGTTTTAAATGCCAGTTTCAATTCCAATCTTCAAAATGGTGAACAACGACATTTCTAACTGATTTGTATTCATATATGTACATTATTTGCGATAAAAATGTTTGCATAACTGCAGCCCGACAATGGTCAAGGTCGTAGCTGTGGAACAGACACTAGGTTTGGCTTCGCATGTTCTATTAGTAATCGTCCTATTAATGATCCTGAAAAGTTCCTTATATATATAAATACAGCTAAACTTCTATAACTGGAAGTTTCTAATACTCGAATCAAATTGGGGTTCACTTGAAATGAAAATCTTTTTGCTGTATATAAGCCGAATTTTTGTGGAGAACTATTTTATAACTTTGAGTTCCGGAAATTCGATTGTGTATGTTTGCATATCTTCTTTGATTCGGTTTAATTATCTCAATGAAGTTTCCTTACATAAATTACCTCAGAATTTGTTTTGTGCATACGTAGGACGAAGTATTGAATGAAAATCAACAAAAAATGTTTTTTGCTTTTGAATTTTTGTTGAATTACTTGATTTATTCTTTTTTTTTAAGTATAAAACAAACCCAAGTAACCTATCATTGAAACATTATAATTTATAAGAAAAATACTTTTATTTTCTATTCGTCAGTTTAAACGAATTGTACAAAATTTTTGAAGTTCCTTTTTGTTTTCTGTTTCAAAAAATAAATAAAATAGTTATATCACAAAGAAAAACCCCTAATAATGTATAAAAATCTACAATTTGTACGTAAGATTTTGCTCACTCGACAAATATGGACGAACATGCCAGCAATGCAGGCAACGCTACGGTCAGCCATGGTGCACAGCAGCATAATCGGACGATTCGCGAAGACGGACAGCAGCAGCCCGACCAGTGGCAGCGACTGCAGCACCCCAACCGGTGGCAGCAGCAGCAGCAGCGAACGCGCCGGAGTAGTGGACATCGATGTCGACGTCATGGCGCGTGAAGATGACGGCTTTGCTCGCGAATTCACGACGACTGTGCTGTCAACGCCAACCCCGGAGATATCGAATATTACGGGGCGAGGAGGCGCACAAATAGCGCCAATTGATATTGATGCTTGGGCCGATTGCGATGAGGACGAGCACAAGGAGGGTACGGTAAATTCTAACGATCCGATCGACATTGGTCCTGATTACGAGGATCCAAATGAGTATCCGCCAATACCTAAGGAGCGTGCAGGCGAGTACCAGTTCAAAGGCATTAAGGTGAAGCTGCCGTCCAAAATGCTCGGAGTTGGCACTTATCGCTATTGCCTGGACAAAGAAGATGAGGGCATGGCCGATGACATGCGCGTCTGTCGGTATGAGCGTCCCTAAGGCATTCCAAGTCGACAGCGCGTGGTGAGCCATTTCGGTCGTTTTTATTTTGTGTTGTGTATTTTCTCGACCTTAGTTCCCTAATTTGATGTGTCCACTTAAAGTAATGGTTTCCACAAATGACCACAATTATGTATGTGCATCTCCCAACAATTGTAAGCAATCCCATGGCCACATGGAATAGTTCCAATTACATGTTCTATTTTATAATAAAAATTCATATAAAAAAATAGAAAAACCAACAACAAATGTTAAACTAAATATTCCGCCTTCTTTTGACTGCGGCAGTGCTCGCGGTGTTGCGCTTGCGTTTACCAGTCTCGCTGTTCCCTGCATCATCGTCAGCGTAATTCGTCTCAGATTTGCCAGTGCGCACCTCGCGATTCACTTTGTAGGCATCGCTCATGCGTTTGATGTTCGCTTTGTGTACGATGTCGTGATTGACTATACGGTGTGGATAGTCAGTGCCTAGGACGCAGCCGTACTCACGCTGGGCACTAAGTGTTGCCTTCCACGGTTCGTAGATGAGAGCCGCTGGATACTTGGCCAACTCTGGCACATAACGTCTGATGTAGTCGCCCGATTTATCGGTTTTCTTGCCAAACGCCACGGGACTGTACACGCGAAAGTACTGATGAAAGAAAGCCGATGCCGATAGCCACATCCAATTGCCCGCATTTAGCGCCCAGTCCTGATCGAGCAGTAGTTGTTCGAACACGCGTTGACCCTCCTCCCATGAGATCCACAAATCGCCACGCGTCAAAAAACAGGCGACTGCATGGCGTGCTAAATGGTGTATCCAGCCCTCTTGCCTCAACTGACGCATTATGGCATCGATAAAGGGATATCCAGTGCGTCCATGTGCCCAAGCCTCTAGATGCTCGGCATTGCTTTGCCAGGGTATCTGCAGGCAATAAACGTTACCCAGCATGCGATCGAAATTCGGCTCCGCCGCTGCAACGGTGTAATAGAATTCACGCCAGAGCAGTTGTCCCATCAACGAAACCGGCGGCTGCGAATGCTTTGGCTGCCGGCGCAATATCTCGCTTAGTTTCATGTGAAAGAGACGCGCGCTGAGGCAGCCAAACTTTAGGTATGGGCTCAGCACTGTAGTGCTTGGCTCAAGCGCGTTGGGAGCTGTGTTGGGCTTCTCAAAGCGTGCTACCCACACTTCATCTGACAGTGAGTCGGCCAAGCGACGCAAAGCTTCGGTTTCGCCTTTAATAATATTGCAAAGTAAATCGTGATAACTTCTTATATAAAATACTCTTACCGCCGGGAAACTTGTTTTCGCCCAAATCCCCAGGTCGCTTCACTAGTTCCTGCAACGTGGGAACATCATAGCAACTGGCATCAATCAGCTCCTGCGCATCTTTATCAGGCTCCATTGGAGCCGACAGCTTTTTTGGCAACTCAACAATCTTTGGCACTTTCAGTTTGTCAACCAAGGCGAGAAACTTTTGATAAGTTATGGGCGCTTTGCCCATATTCTTGCTAATTACAATTTCCGGATTGTAAATTGTGTGAGAGCAGTGTGTGTCCACTTTCACATTAGCTTCACGTGCTAACTGCTGCACCGCGGCGTCACGCTTGATTGCAAAGGGTTCAATGTCCGACTCGTATGTTAACAGCGACACGCGCCATTGCTTAAAAAGACGTGGCCATACCTCCACCGGCTTTCCGCGTACCACATACAGCCGCGTGTTCAGCTTACGCAACTGCACATCGAGATCCTGCAGCGATTGCTGTAGGAATCGCCAACGATTTGCGCCCACCTGCATCCAATCCAAAATACTTGGATCGAGTATGAACACTGGTCGAACATAATACACGTCGCTTTCGCCGTCCTGCACACGCGAGAAGATTTGCGCCAGCGCAGGATTATCGTGCACACGCAAACCTTTGCGAAACCAATGCACGAGCGTGCGACTTCCGACGTCGCACATGGTAAAGGCTCAGTCAGGAAGGGTTAGTTGCTATTATGTTATGCTAACACAAAATAAACATCTGCTAAAGTTTTTAAAAATGCCTTCACAAAAGTTTCTTTTTGAATTTTTGCATTTTGGCGCCGACAGCTGATGTGGTTTTATCACTCTAAAATACGAAGGAAACGTTGTTGCCAGACTGTTTTTTATGCAATTACCGCTACCGGCTTGATAAAAATTTTCGAACGCTGTTTTAAAGATTTTTGTAAAATAACATATCATTGTAAAGAAGTTACAACTCAGCACCAATGTCTTAAACGGGTACTAAGGGGCTGTTGGGCAGACTCTCCACAATGAAAATTCATCATAGACGTCTACAGTCGTTAAAGAAGTGAATAATAAATTTTGCCAAAAATAAAAGACTTGAAAACAATTCAAAATTATTCAGCTCAAAAATACAGAAATTACTTATGACGTAGCAGTAAAATCGTCGCTTTAATGAGATGGGTCCGATTTTGAGAGAGAAAAGGCTCAATTTGGCGCAACCTTTTATTCATTACACCATGGCAATTGGGTAATTTAATAAGTTTTTTGCACACTGTTTCGCTGTCATCAAACTCACCACGAATCGTAGTAGACTTCAGCAGCTGCTTTAGGCGGTGTGGCAATATCTTTAGCGGTTTTGATTTTTATTGCGGTACATATATATATATATATATATATATAATACTTATATACATACAAATATTATATATACATATTCAGCGTTCATACCGGCGAGTTGTTTACACGGTACACGGTCCTGTTACCTTCTGAATTGGATTATTTGTCTAAACGCAAACTAATCAGAAATAAATTAAAAAGAAAATAATTAAAACACTTAAAATGTCTGATAATCAGTGGGAAGTTGTCACGAAATCGAGGAAGCAAAGGAATCTGGAGAAGAAAGTCACTGCGCATACGGAGCAAAAACGAATAGAGTCGTTAAGCCCAACGCTGGAGGAGCTTTGTAAATTACGAAATATGTCAAATATTTAAACGAAGTATATATGTAAATTTTTTTGTTGAAATCTTATATATTAGTGCCGACGCAGTATCGCAATTTGATTTTGAACAAGACTGGGAATAGCAACGACAACATCGATAATAATAATATAAATAATAAAGAACAGTCAACTCCTGCGAAATCAAGTTCCTCGTCTAAATCCAAGTCACCAACGAGGAAATCGACTGCCAAGTCAAAATCCAACGGGATGGATGCAGTTCCGGCGAAAAAGCCTAACCACCGAACGCAGTCGCAAGCAAAACAGCAGGCACGCCCCAACAAGAACCCCTATGGACCCCTTGAGCAGGCGCTGCGTTCGATTACAGTGGATGATTTTTGTAATAAGGTGGATGAACTAAAGAAGAGTTTTCCCGGTTCCGAGTTGCGTTGGCTAAGCAATGTACGCTTTTAGAAATATTAAGTTGCTATCCTGTTATTGTTACGAATTTATTGCAGATCGCAAGTTACTTCAACAGCATGATTCCCTACGAGAGTGATCCCACGTTTCAGGGAAAGTCCACTGAGTATCCGAGTGTTTTGGTTAAAGGGTTACTCAGGTATGAGTTGTTGCAGTTTCTGGAAAGTGTTGGTCTTACGAACCTCGAGTACTTCTTCTTCACACTTTTGGATAGTATGGCCACAGACTTAAATAATAATTTACCCGTAGTCGGTTACAAGGTGTGTACAGCATATACTGTAGTTTCGGTTGCATTTAATTACTTTTTCCGCATTCAGTTGCTAATACAAATAATTGGACAAAACTGGCCAAGGATTTGCTCGCATAATCTGGCGAAGACTGCACTTTTACGCAATTCATATCAGAATCGCACCAACATTTGCCTAAGCATACTCTGGGCTGTAGGTCAGGGCGGCCATCGGATACTGACTCAGGGTATAATTGTCTGGCGAAATTTGATGCTGCCAAATCTTGAGATGAAAGACTACACGAAGTTTGTTGTGCAGTATTTGGAGCGTATAATGAAGGATGCGTTGGAGCTATAGTGAGTCATGTGCTTAGCTTGCATAGGCATTAACTATTATTTTTTTTCTTCAATAGCATTGACATGACCCACCAGGAATTCTTTGCCACTTTCAATATAATAAATGCAACATACGACAATCTACCCAAGGATCTGCAAATGTCGCTAAAGCGTAGCGCAAATTTATTTTTGGTAAGAAGTGCAAGGAGTAGTGGGTGTTACCTTGAGTATTGCTGACTGCATCCTTTTTTACTTGCTAGAAATATTACATATGCAGCACACATAAGCACGGAAATATTTTTGTTACTCTGCTACGTGATGTCGAGTCACCCGAGAAGAATCGCATTGAACTAGCAGGCTTAGTAGAATGCTTAATGAGCGGGGATGATTGCTTCAAAGTGTGGTTAAAGAACTACAAGAAGTATTCGCTGGGTACCTTGTTGCTGTTGCGAGCTATAAGTAGGTTAAATATGCATATCTTCTGTGCAACACAAAGAGCTAAATAATCTGTTTTTTTTTTACACAGTTAATGAGTGGGAAGTTGAAACTAAAAACTTGATACATTCGGATGAATTCATTTATTTCATAAGAGATGCAGCGGGTTTGAACCAAGATCTAAATCTGGCTAGAAACCGAGATGTGAATGCTGCTCCGCTTGCATATACCCTGAGGGTGAGTTTCTGTGTTTTACATTGTATTTAACTAAGCATGCAGAATGGAAATGGCAACATATATCATTCTATCACTTGTTGCTAAAACCAGTAATTTTCTTTTGAATTAGAGACAAAAAAGAAAAAAATCAATAATTCACACTACCAGTACTATCACGCTCTCAGCGCCCTTGACAGCGTATACACTTATATTAAACGAGTCGTTGTCATGACGATTTAAATTTTGTCATTTGAAGTTGAAGTGCAGTTTGTATGAGATTCGTCTTATATATTCATGTACTCTGATTTCCAATGCAAATGCATACTATATTCAACAACCCCTTGTAGGGGTTGAAAAGCTTGATATCAGTGTGCGACCGTTATTTTAAGTGCGCATTCACAATAGTAGCAATCGGTTTTGTGCGCACAGCTATCGCACCGATGTAATTTGTGCGTTCGTGTCGTAGTTTCACCACTAGCGGCGCAGAAGTATTTCGTGTGCAGTTGATTCGTGTGTTTTGCTCTCGCGTAGACAACTTTCTGAAATTGAAAAAACGACGTAATGAATTGCGCTAAATAATAGTTTAAAAATTATAAATCAAAAATTAAATATTTGCAATAGTAAGAAGTGCGTGTTGCGTGCATAATGTAATAAATGCGCTTAGTGAAAAAGTTTTGCCGACGACGCCGCAATAATGAGAGAGCGAGCCATACATATGAAAAAGAAAAAAACTTGAAATGAAATGTTTGACGTGGAAAAATGTATGCTTTGGGGGCGGGGTACGATGTTAAGAGAAAATAAAGAACGCAGTGCCGGCGATGGCGTTGAACGTGTTTAAATAATGATTTTTCGCATTATTGCACTCTGTTGCAGCATTTAGGTTTGCTGAGTTTGCAGTCATAGAAATTTCATTTTCGTTAGCGTGGCGAGGTGTTTTCTTGCTTTGTTTGCGGATTGTTGGTATACAGCGGGGTGGCATTGTCGCCATGTATATGCATTTTTTCCTACCCACTGGCTAGTGTTGCCATGCGTCTACTTGCTGTACAGTTCAATTGGCAACACCAACACTTCATCACTTTTCTCTTAGAAAAGAATTTACAATGTGTATGCAGAAACCAAAATATATAGATTACTATTTTTATAATTATTATTTAATTAACTATCAATAATCTTCTAGGTAAAAACTTAACTACTTAAAGCATTTTATTGTGTATCTAAGCACTTGATTCTACACTGATAACGTTAAGTGTATGCTTATCAATGACACCCGGCACTCGCCATTCTTTAATTGCTTTAAAAATAATATTACGCTAAGTTTTATGTGTGTGCATATATGTGTACCAAAGAACCATATGTATGTATGTGCATTATTGCTTATCGCTTGTTTACTACTAAGCCTAGCTGGTAGTTGTGGTGATGATGTGTGCCAACTGTGATTGGCTGAAGCTGTCGTCTCAGCTGCGCTTTCTTAATTTGGCTGTGACATTTGCCTTTAGTTTTTTTTTTTTGGGCTGAATGCGTTACCTCTGCTGATAAACTTGTATGTTGGCTGCTGCTGCTTGGATTCACTTATATTTTTTACCTAAGTTTGTGGCTTTGACGATTTTTTAGCATTCAGCAGTTTTTTTTACCTGCCTGTCTTCCTGTTTGCGCACACAGCTAAGATTGTTGGTGTTTCTTTTTCTCGGTTTACCTTTTTAAGCATCTGGATGGTGCTACGTCTGCCAGCTAAGTCATAATAGTTAAAAAGTTCTGTACAAATGAAAAGAAACAAAGAAGAGACCAACAGCAAGTAACAACAACAACAGTGAAGAGCACTTGAAAACAGCAACAAGAAGTATCTGGTTCTGTGTGCTTTCGATTCTCATCTTTTCTCGTCTTTCTTTTGATGTGATTTTCTTTGATGCTACTTTTAACAAGTTTGCTTGGCCCTCTAAACACGTGGCTATTTTTTAGCGTGCTGCTTTCGGCTGTCTGCTGTCTTGCCGACAATTTTTACATACAAATTTTTTTTGCTATGAATTTTTCCTTATCAAAGCCAACACAGTCTTACTTTGTTGTTGTTTGCCTTTGACAATAGTTTTTCACGCTTGCAGTGCATTGACCGTATACACCTACATTAATACAGTGAAAACGTACTATGTGTTACGAATCAACTAAATGCATTTCATTGGATGCTACATACAGCGTACAAAATTGACTTGAAACGATAAATATTTCTATACTTTAAACAGTTTTCTTTTTTTTAAAGTAATGTAAACCAATATTAGGCTATTCGCAATTGTTTAAAAAAAATAATCTCTTAGTGATTTTAATTGCTTTGAAAATTGACAGTAAAAACCTTCCAAATATATTTAATAAATAAAATATGAATAAAAAAAAGGTCTCGGCTACAAGTCGGTATAAAAATAAATTTACAGCCAACAAATTAAGTTTAGGTGTTTTAAAAAAGTTCCATGAAATGAATAAATTTATTTTTAAACTTTGTCTCTAGTGTTCACATTACACTTATACATTTTTAATTCATAAATCCGTTTGTTTATTTATTTTTATTTTTTTCTGTTTAATATTTGAAATTTGCCTTTTTCGGTTGTTCAATATGCAATATTATTATTCGCCCAAACCGACTATACAGGTAATTATTTACAATGCAATCGAGTAGTTTTTGGTAGAGAATTCGGAAAAAATGTGTGAATTTCTCTGTATCTCTAAACAAGTTTCCACTGTATTTCTAATTTGAAAACTATTCAGTTTCAGTTTTTTTTTATAATTTTGAATGACGTAATTTTTGTTTTTAATATTATTTGCACATATGCGAATGGCTATTTACACTTTTCATTGGGTAATTAAAATTTGTGCACTTCGTTTTGTTTGTCGTGCATTTCAATTATTACATACATACACATGTTTGTATTTGTATAATTTGAACAATTACTCAAATGTAGCTAACCTGTTTTCTCTGCTTACTGTTTAAGTTAACATTTAAGTCAGCCCATTGCATTATTATAACTATTTGCGATGTTCATATGTTTTATGGTTTTTGTTAACAACTTTCGAAGCTTACCGTCGCTTAAAGTAAACACATTGTAGACGATTAATTTTCTACATTTTTGGACATAGTGTGAATATACGTTGTAATCAGTCGTGACAAAAATGTTTGGGGAAGTGAAGTGCACATTGTTGGGCCCTTATGCTGATAACGGTGTAATTAAATCCGATACGTACACTGAAGTGCTAAACATGTTGAAGCTGTGCTTTTTTTCATTAGATTCTTCGTTTGTGATTATAAGCTGTGTAGCTTTCATTAAATATGATAATGTCAACTATATTCACAATTTAAGTGGAAAGTTTTTGATTTTACTTCCTACTGTAATTGGTAAATGAAACAAAATAAATGTTAAAAACAGGTCTTAAACATGTTCACTGAAGTCTAAAAAAGTAAGGGATGAAAAACCACGCATTTTGTTAATTATTTTACAACTGCAGCGTTCTTTAGAACGTGAAAGGTGTACTACGAACTGAACTTGAAGATGATCAGTCCACGTTATAATTTTTCTGGCGCCTAATTTCTATTTCATGCCAGCATTAAAACTTTTTAGAACCGCAACTAAAGTCGCAAAGGCGCGACAGAGCTGTTTAGGTGTTATTTGTTATGTAATACCCGGCAGTGGTTTAAGTATTCTATTCTCATGGTTAGTCTGAAGCAAAGGTGCGGCTTAGCATATCATACGTTTCTTAACTTGTTGACCTAAAAATATTCTTTTAATCGTTAATGCGATTTACTATATTGTGGTAACTACTGAGCCTTGTTTACTAATCTCGGGTTACTGTAGATTACATAACACTTTAATATTTATGCAAAAATCCCTACACAGTCAAACAGAATAATTATCTCTTAAAGCTGGACAGCAAAGTTGCCGCCAGTTAGACCTGGAATTTGAATAGCAGGAATGCTTATGTATTAATTTCAAAACGGATCATACTTATCGATTTTCCATCTCAACTTTTTTGTATTTTACTTTATGGACTACATATAATAAGAAAAATTGTTTTGTGTATTTCATAAAAAAGCATAAGAACTTCTCACCGGAAAAATTCCAGGAAACCCTTCTCCCTGAGACATATTAGTTCTAGAATTATAAATTATATTCTTTGATGATGTTCAGTGTTGTTCTATTCGATATAAATGTTTTTTCGTTAAATTATTTTTTCTAGAATAACATTTGCATAAAAAAAGTAAAAGGGAACTCATGTTTTACCCTTAGATACTTTTTAAATTTTTATAACGATTGGGTTACTTTAGCAGAATGTGGGATGTTCTCGGTGATTAGTTAACATCTAAACGAACAACTAATAAGCACATGCGGTTTGTGTATAGCGCTCTCATTAGCATTTTAGCATTTACCACAAGCCGAGCCAAACCGCCGAGCCGAGCTTATTAATGACGTTTAACCTCGCGTATTTATTGCTATAGGCACCGCGCACTTTTTATTGCTAACACAATTGCAAATATTTAATTGAGCAAAAGCTAAAAAGAAAAAAAAATAATGAAACTAAATATAAAAAAGATTTTATTTAACGCACAGATTCTAGTTTAACAAAAGACAAAGAAATCGTTTACACCTCAGTAAAATCATTACTTAAAACCAATTAATATAATTTAATAAATTAAATTATTAAAAAAAAAAAACAAAAAATCATGGCACAAAACACCAAAAGCAACAAAAACAAACAAGCCAAGCAACAACAACAGCCTGCAAAGAAGGTAAAACAAGAATTTGTAGACTAACAATAGCCAACAGCCGCTAGAAAATTATAATTATTTTGTAACAAAAAAAAAAAAAAATGATGTTTAAGTAATTAACCTATAACCCTAATTTGCAGACCCTTCAGGATAAAACAAGCGCACAACTGCGAAAAACCAGACATATTCCCGAAGTGAAGCACAAAAGTGGCTGCGGAAAATGGGTGTTCGGCAGCTTCCTCCTGCTCATGCTCATCGGCGCTACGCTCCTCTATGATACCGAGGCAAATGGCAAGGGCGTCTTCGAGAAATCCTCTGTTGGTAAGATGCTGAAGAATGCTGGCTTGCTGCCACATGTGCAACGTGCCTGGGTGGTAACCATGGGCACGAGTGCTCGTGTCTACAAATTTGTCGAGACGCATTTGCCGCCTTATCTGGCGCCAACGTTTGAACTGTGCGGCAATCTCTACAAATTGGTGCGAAATCACCTGTGTGAGCTGGGCACAACGCTGAACACCTTCTGGTTGGCCAAGTGGCCGGTCGTTGCAAAATCTGTAAGTATGAAAAAAAAAAAATTAAACCAAAAAAGCTAACTTTTTCCGCTATTGCTTGCAATAATTTAATGTTAATTTTTTTTTTTTTATTTGTTCGTTGTCTGACATCAGCTTTATTGTTTATAGTTATTTTTTTCCGCGTTTTTGTTTGGTACGCAGCTTAATTTTTCATATTAAAAATTTGTTTTTTGTTTTGTTGGCACTTAGAAAGTTCGTTAGAAAGATGCGTCATATGGTGAACGCTCGAAACCTGTTTGCTTGTATGTTGTTAGACCTTTTGTTCTTTTTATCTCTCGCAATTAAAGCTTCTAGCGTTATTCTTTGTAGGCTGTTTGTGTTTATCTCTGTTTGCCAAGTCAATAGACTTATTGACGTATGCGCGAGTAGCTTGAACAGTTCATCATATGAGTTCAAATATGAGGCAGCAAAAGAAGATTTCGAAAAAGAGATACTCTCTTTAGTTATGTTGGGTTAGGTTAGGTAGCTGCATCACAAAGTTAACTAATGCCATTTAGACAACAGGATGGGTCCGTTGTGAGCCACAAGGTTGGTGGCCTAGATGATTGGACTAAACCATTCGGAGCTTTTAATGAAGCGAAAGCAAAATTTTTCTATTAAAACTTTTGATACATTTTTTTTTCTTCATAAGACACCTAAATAACATTAACCTTTGACTTTTCAGGTTGATGAGTACGTGCCTGGTTTTTCGAAGAAGCTCGAAGTCTTTGCCACTGGTACTTTATCTGCGATTGGAGATATTTATGGCAAATCGTTGTCGTTCATACAGACTCAAGTTTTAGTGTAAGTTCTACAAAGTAATTAATCTAATAGACAAATCCTCAATTATTTAATAAATTTATTGCTTGCAGTGGTCGCTTGTCGCCGGAGAATCTCAGTAAGACGCTAAACGATACGCAAAATGCGGCGCTTGATGTTTATTCGTTGTTTCAAAAGAAAGTCGATGCCTACGCGAAGCTGAAATGATTTACGAAAAAGCACGTCCGGCACGTCTAAAACAGCGACAGCGAGGTGTTGGTGCAGGCGTCTTTCTATTTTGGTACCAAAAGAAGAACCACCTGAGATTGAATTATAAAATGATTAAGCAAACGTAAAGCAATCATCAAATGCAAAATTAAAAACCTCAACAACCACACCATGAAGAAGAAATTCCCCACTTACGCCGCCATGCTGCATTGTTTTAAATTTTAGAAAAAAAAAAAAAAAACAAGTCAAAACCGTAAAAAGTTAAAAAAGTAAGCATTTCTTTTACGGCCATCATCAATTCTGTTTTTTTTTTTTTTAAAAAATTTTAATTTTGAAACATATTTTTTTCTTGATTTTCTAGAAAAAATTTTTGTTTTAGTTTTTCCAGCGTCGATAAAAAAGATTTATCTTCGCTCTATCATTGTAGTAGAAGTTAAAGCACTGATGAATATTAGATTATATGTCGTAAACAAATTCAGTTCAACCAAGCATTTTTATATTTTTAAAGAAAATCCATTTCTAAGTGAGGAGGTCAAATATACAATATGCATTTTCCGATTTTCGATATTATAATAAAACTTAACATAAAATTAAAGTTTGTATAATTCCATTGCAATTTTTGTCTTGCATTAAAAATTGTTTAAATGTAACTTAGAGATTGCATTCATTTGTAATAAAAGGATAATTAGAATTGGTTGTTTTATTTGGAAAAAAAATTTGAAAATAGCCCCAAAAATGCCATTGGTAAATTAAATTGTTTGATCTGATCGATCATACAGTTTTGAGTGTTTTTAATAGAAAAGAAACTAAGGAATACCCATAATTTAATAGTTTTATTTTTTATTTTGTATTATGTAACGATAAACAAGAAACAAAAAAAAATTGTCTGTCATTTTCCTCCGATCGTTCCTATGGCAGCTATATGTTACAGTGAACCGATATTTATCACATTCAGGTATATGATTGGATATGTCCTAGTATTATTAAATCCAACTTGATAGAGTTTCGTGCGTTCATACAGACAGACAGCCGGAAATGTCAAGATCGACTCTCCTTTCGGTGCTAATCAAGAATAAATATACTTTGTGGGATCTGCCACGCGTCTTTCTCCCATACATTCGAGCAACTTTAATGTACCCTTAAAGGCACTACGTTTATTTCTTAGTTAGTTTTGCCAACACGATATTTCCACACGTGTGTAAATTGTAAGGTAATTAATATTTGCATTTATTGAGCCAAAGCCGGAAACTAGATATTTGGGGTTGAATTGAGAATGCTCCTATTCTAAGGTTAACTGGTGTGAGGTGGGAAGCAGTTTCAGAGAAACGATTAAAGCTTGGTAAGGAATTTTGATTTCTTTCAGTCTCAGCAAAAACACCAAAAATTTCTGTTGGTTTCGGTTACTTAAGCTTATAAAACTGTAGTGCACTGTGCTGCTCAAACTATTGGTGTAGTGAGTAGGTATCGTGAAAATTCACACACTTGCCATCTCGTTTCATCAAACGCGTTAAATGGTCCGACTTCAAAGCAATTATTAAAAGCATTATTTGAATAACGACATTTTTGACGGAAAATACTGTTCTTTTCAAATTAGTTATAGTATCATATTCCTATAAATTAAAAAAACAATCATCCACATTATTTTATTATAATGCAGTAAAATTGTGAAAAATGTGCTGTTATGCTCTTCAAAATATAATTTTTAATATTTTGTTTTTGAGTGCAAATTGGACGCACAGCCAGGAATAATTCAAAATTTACAATGAATTGAGTATTACAATTATTTTGCATCCGTTACGTACTTATAAGTAAAAAAAACTTCGAAAAATGTTCAATAATTGTATAACATGGGCACAGTTGTTGCTGTTAACCTTAGACAGCTTTTGCTTCCCCTTCGCTTAACAGTGTGCAGCTTTAAGCTTTTTCGCTCCGTTGAGCCATGTTAAACATCATGGTTTATGCGCGGCGAAATCGTGAGCTGTTAAATTTTCGGAGTTGATATCCTATCAGCGGTCCAAGTATGCGTCGGCAAACATGCTGCGGCACATCGTGTTTCAGTCGTTTGCGAAAGGACGCGCCAACAACGTCGTCTATAACGCGTGTGCATAGAAATATCATTTAACCAGTCGCTTGCTTAGCCACCACAATAGGAAAGCAGAACCGAACGCGTACGTATTTGCGGAAATAACACAATACGAGACGCAAGTGATTAAAAATGCAATTAAAGGAAATAATTATGCAATAAAATATTAGTGTCGCGCGTGCAAATTTTCAAAAGTCACATAAAAGCGAAAGAAAACAAAAAGCCAAAAGCAATATCAATAATAAAAACGGATCTTAATTGAATAAAACAAAATTGCTTGTCAATCCCGGCGAGGACATCAAATGCAATTTATTTTCAGCAGTTCTGTTTTTTTTATCAATTCTAGTCTGTTGCTATTGCTCGGTGCTTTTAAACACTAAACTAAATAGCAGCAGCTGCTGCTGCTGTAAACGATACTTGAAAATTGTCAGGCCAATTAGCATTTGAGTGCTTAGTAAAACCCATTCTGTATTGTCGTCGCTGTTGTGTATTTAATTCCAAATGCGCTTATCGTGAGAAAAGGGTTTAAACAAAAAATTTAAAGCTTCATACAGTGCAAAGTAAGTGCAAGTTCACAATAACAACAACAAAAACAATGAAAATTAGTGACCAGCGGCTTTGTTATCATCACACAACAACAACACAAGACAACTACAAAAATAACGAAAAATCTACCTAAGCATATTGGCACTGGAGTCACGCTGATGTCAGCAGCCGCAGCAGCAAACGATTATTACCACAACCACAAGGCACGCGACGAGTTTGATTTAGTTGGAATAGCAACAACAACGTTTGCAACGAGAACAACAACATTGGAACGACCACAAAGTAGGTGATCTTCACATGAAGCGATTATTGTTACTTTATTTTTCTCTTTTTTGCGCTTTGGCGTTTTGCACTCGACTTTGAACATTTTTTGGTTGCTTCGCTGCCATTGGCTGCTGTCTCCACCAAGAGTATGCACATGCAGCGGTTGTATGCGTTTAATTCTATATTTGGATGTTGTTGTCTTTTTCTTATTTCTTTTTTTTTTTTTTTGGTCTCATGCGAAAAATCACGCACTGGGTGCAGCTTTTAGCTGTGTTTTGCCTTGAAAATCTCCGATTTATTGCATAGCGACGTGCAAGGGCCACTTGGCAAATGCTGCGGCGCACACCACACACTGAATCGATGGCAACGAGGTTTTTTCGCATTGGCGCTAAGTGCGCGTGCACGCTTAATGATAGGCGTTGGTGCGGCAGTGTGCACTGTGTACAGTGCAGCGTAGCAGGAAATCGACTTTGGCAGATTTGGTGATTTAATGTTAATCGAAAATGCATAAACTACGCTGCAGATATTTGTTTTTGTCCTTTGCGTGTGCGTGGCACATTTTTAATTAGCATTTTGGCCATTTAGGTTAGACGTGTAACGGCATTATCTCTGTTTTGCTTGGGTGCTGCTAATTAGTATTTAATGTTACTTTGAGTTGGTGGCATTTTTTTATTGCAGTTTTATGTGATTTGATATTAGTAAAAGAAAAATATAATTGTTACAGTGTAGCCTGGTTAAAACGAATTAATCATTGCGAGAACATTTTCATTAAATCAGAGTTGACATTTAATGTTCGAAATCTAATTTTACTGTTTTCTTTTAAGCTTTGGATACTTGGAGCTTTTGCGTCAAGAAAGATTTTGATAAATATACACACTGTGCCTCTGCTGTCTGAGGTTTGTCCATTCCAATTTGAATTTATGCATAATGCAGCACTTTGATGTTACCATTCAGTTTCTCTTATCTGCTTAGCAGTGTCGCTGCCATTGCCAACATCAATGGGTTTTTCTAGTAAGCGAGCAATACTTTTTAATATTACCTTTACGTCATTTGCGCTTCAGGTCCTTTGCAGCAACAAGTTACGAAGTATTGACCGTCAAAATGGCTTTCAACTTGGCATATCATTTTTACTATTTACTCACTTAACAATTCTCAGGCAAGCTATATGTTGTGTGCATAAAAAGTCAGTTTAAGTCTCGTAAAAGTTAATAAGCAGTCACATTTTTATTTTTTTTTGATCAAGCCGATTGAATTGAAAATTTAAAGTTGTTTTTTATATATGCATTTCAATAAATAAGTCCTTCAACTGTAGTCGAAATAAAAAGCAACCACATCAAACCATATTTTAATACATAAGCGACTGCGTGGCTATGTTGTTTTACAACTGTTTTTATAGTTTTTAAATATCGAACTTTCATTTTATTGCTACTTTTTATTTTATTTTTTAATGTTGGTTTTTAATCTGTGGTACGTTTCCTGTTTAAATTTAAAAAGTTTTACCTTAATGTCTTATTTATTTATCGGTATTTGCCATATCAGACTGCGCTCGCATTTCAATGATTGGCTTGTTTAAACATGAAATCATTTATACGACCTTTTTTTCCTTTTCAGCTTAACAAAAAAAAAAATCTTTATATGGCATTTATCCTTAAGCTATATACAAGATTTTGATTTAAAGGCAGAAACTGTATTGAGTTGTGGATGCAGAAGAAATTGCAAAAATCAAGCAATTTAAATATTTTCAAATTTGATATAATTTTTGTATTCATTTTCAGCAATAATAAAGCAATTTTTGCTTATAAATTCATATAAATTACGATTTAAAGAACTTCAATGGTATCAGCTTTTTTTTTTTTATTAAAAAGGATGATTAAATTAAGAAAACATTTTAAAGATTACATATTTGAAGCTATGGCAGGATAATATGACATACAGACCAATATGTAATCGGATTTCAGATAAAACGTACACGATTATTTATTATAGCAATTCAATATTTTAGTCTTAACAAAATGGCATACATCGTTGCTGCTCATAAACGTAAATGTAATCCATTAAATGTGTATTGTTATTTTTTTTCATATATATGTATAATACTATACTACAAACAGCCACAGTAGATCTGCTTTTTTGAAAATTTTCTGGTCAATCAATAATAATTAAATTCCAATCACCCGACAAGAAAAGCAATCTAATTGAAATACTAATGAGAGCATGTTAAATCTCAATCTATGCATAACTGATTACAATGACCTCAGGAACATTGAGCACATTTATTTTCAACGAAATCTATTAAAAAATCATAAGAAAAAATAGCTCAACAAAATGCCAACTGATAACTTATGGCGTGTACTATATAAGAAGCTAGGTGAAATGTATTTTCAAGACAGTACAAGTCAAAGTGTCGGAGCAGCAAAACTCAACAAAGATGCGTCAAATACTTTCAGTGCTCGCGATTTGCTGGTTCGCCACTACGCATGTAGCATCGACTCAGTGCATCAATCCGTATCGGTTGATTGGTCTAAAATATTACTATATCGAGAACCATCAAAAAGTATGTGCATATACTATACAAATTCAAGTTCAGCTCCGAAAAGTGATTCACTACTTGACTACAAATTGCAGCTGAATTGGTTTGCGGCAGCAGCACGCTGCCTACAGCTTGGCGGCAACTTGGCCACAATTGAGAATGAACTGGAACTGAATATGCTTAGTTCATATCTGCTGACACAGGGCTACACCGAGAGCGACACTGACTGGTTATGGATTTCCGGGTTGGGTCTGCGTGGCAGCTTTTTGGCTTTTACTAATCCACCAAGATTGTTGCCTTACGCCAAGTGGTGGACAGGTCAACCCGATGACTTTGGTTCAAAAGAAAGCTGTGTGAATCTCTATCGTAAGGGCGGTGAATTTTTTATGAACGACTGGAACTGTCGTCGGGAGGCATACTTCATATGTCAGGCTAGCGACAACGGTGCATCAATTGACTTGCGTAGTGGATTCTTGCAGGGAGTGGGTGTCAAAGTGGGTGTAAGTTCTGATATATCAAAATAAATGGAAATAAACTATATTGCACTTATGCATGTGCTCATATGCATATATGTCATTTTTTTGATTGTTTTTCTCTTTTGTCAAGCGCACACAAAAGCTTCTTGCGCTTCCGTAGGGTAAGGTTGGTGCTATGACGTGGGCTACGTTGAGGCAGAGGTATCAAACTTCATAAGTTAGAATTGAATTGTATTCTTGTTGAATATCTTGAATGTCTTATTTTTTAAATGTTTTGTTTTTCGTTTTTCTAACGATTTTTGACTTGTTATTTATGTGAGTCAGTTAGAAGTAACCAAAGAAAACCAGTCATTACATACAAAGTAAATGTGTTGCAGCTGTGACGTCAGCAAGCAATGACTCAATTAAAACTTAATTGAATTGTGGCAACGATAGTGTTGAGTAACTTGTGTGTAATCGACACATACAATTGCCGTAATCATCAACGTTTTCCGGCTCAGTTTAAGCACATTATTGTTGCCATTTAATTGAATTTTGGTTAATGTTGTACATCGACTTCGTAGGTAGCAAAATGCGTGTTGTATTTAAAGAAAGTAAGTGCAAATACGACTAAAATCAATTATATGTGCGTGGGCAACTATTAGCCCAAATAAGCATTAACATGGCACATTTGGCTGCATAACCTTGCCATAAGCCATGCGTATTAGCCAACTTCTTATCGATGTGTGCAAAGTAGTAGGAGGCCAGCAAAGGGCCAATGATAGACCCATAATTTATGCGTTTGCATATATCACTTAAAGACAAGTTAATTAAACAGACAACATACGCACATTAATCACTTGGCCCGGCACCCATCGCAAGGCTGCGAAAAACCACAGTCACAGCACACAGCCATGGCGGCCCATAGCTGTAGCCATTGCCAAAATGCCGAGGCCGAAGCCGTAGCCGTAGCCAAAGTCAAAGTTAAAGCCAAAGTCTAAGCCAAAAGTTAAGCAACATACAATGCCCCAACGACGTCGTGCGACTGCAAAGGATATGCCCATAAAAAATGTTGTCAAGTTTTATAGGTATGCCATGCTGTCACACACATGTCCAGCGTGTGCCAGAGCGTGAGTGAGAGCGTGAGTTTATGCGTACGTTTGATTAATGAGCATCGTGGTGTTTTATTGTGAAATTAATTGTTGCAAAGCTGAAATGTGCAACAGTAGCGAAAATGGCAAAACTTGCTGCCAAGGCTGTGTTTGGCTTTAAAGCGAAAAAGGAAAAACTGTGAAAAATCATGAAAGCACAAAAGATGATTGGGCAGAGGGGCGTTGGGTTGAGGAATGATAAACCAATGCAGCAAGCTCGCAAGTAAAAAGGAAAATCTGCGCTGCCTGGAATTTTCAACAAGAATTGCTCTGCTGCCTGTTTTGGTTGTTGTTGTTTTGCCTTTTCTACTTCCGTATTTTTTTTTTTTGTTGCTTAGTTTTTTACGCTTTTTTGCATGCTTGGCATTGTTTTTCGTATGCGCGAAATTTTCAAATTGGTTTCTTGGCTGCGTTTGCTTGGTTTTTATGAATACTACAAACAGCGTTGTTCAATTTAATTTCATTGCGCCGCAAGTCATGCAATGGAAATGTAAAGCAAACAAACACACATACAGCCACACCTGCAGTACGAAACAAAGCCACGCTTGTGCTCATTTACACTTATAAATCATGTACACGCAGCACACACTACACAGCACGCGCCACCAGCTTAGAGGCTACAGGCGACAGACGACATTTACAAGGCACAAAGCAACACCTCACTTGGCGTGTGGCGTCAAAAATTATGCTTCTGACATTTGGAGTGACATTTCTTGTAAATTAAAAATAATTAAACAATAATTACGCTTAGAGCTGCTTGAAATTGTTGAGCAGAGCCTGCAAGTGTGCACAACTGCCAAGTGTGTAACTTGCTTTCATTTTTTATCCTTCCTTGAGTTGCTTTGTCTCTTGGTTTGTTTGTCTAATGAGTTTCTTAGCTTTAGGAGAGAGGAACAAATCTAATGTACATGTACATGACATTTGTATAAATTACACATACGTCAAGTGTGCTCATAAGTGTCACATTTTATTTATTTAACTTCAATAAGCACAATTAAACACGTCGCGTATACGTTATGTTAATCATTCTCTTATTGTAGTCAATACACAATACGGAATGCAATTATCTGAGCACGTGGCATGCTACACAACATGGCTGCTATTGAAGTAATATACGTTCATAAGAATTGTTAAATGCTGAAGCTAATTATTTAAACTTATTATTATTATTAAACAGACTTATTATCATTCATTCCATTTAAATGCGCATTTCTTATTACAATTTGAATAAAATCACAGTTTCAAATATAATAAGCATCCTCATGCTTATTTTCGAATGCAAATTTATATTAACAAACTACTTTCAAGTGGATATTTGCATTTAAATGAAAAAGCTGTGCTATTTTTTATAAGTTGATCTTATTAGTTGATTATTATTATAAAAGTAAAATATTTTGAAAAAAGCAAATAAATAAATAAAAATATGTAAATGTTTAATATTGGAAAATATTTTTTTTTTCAAATTAATTGTGCTTATTCATAATATACAATATAGATTAACATATGTTGATTATACTTACGTATGTCTGACCGAATAAGATGAATGCCGTCTGGACGTGCAATGTCGTCTGCAAGTGTCATGCACACATTTTTGCATTGTGTAAGTGCATATAATTTTGTAATATTAAGCTGCAGTAGCTAGCTAGCAATATGCTTTTAAGATGAACTTCCATTTTAAATGCGGTTTATTAAAGCGTACGCAGCTGCCATTTACTTAATTAGGATTTTATAAAATTTTTTTTCACCCTAAAAGTATGCAACAGATTTTAATAGAATTATCACAGTCTTGCTGATGTGGGTCACGCACACAAATGCGAAAGTACGTGCTTTGATGAAAACAGTTTAAAATTTCACTTTCTTTGGAATTTGCAACAAAAGTTCTGTAAGCCATTTACTTGCCATTTTATGTGAGCTAAACAAATCACTTTCATTAGTTCGGAGTGGGGCACATAGCTTGGCTCAAGTAATTAAGCAAATGCATTTGAATTTCTCTAAAATAGGAAAATTCAAATATATGGACGGTGCTAATGCTCATGTATTATTACATTATTTAATGTTGTGCAAGACCTTAACGTATACATTAGTGAGTCGCTTGATTATAATTAAGCACGCTCATTGGTCTGCATAATGGAGAGACAACGTTAGGGTCATAAACATTTTTCAAATCTGCTCGTAGCATTATCAACATTTTGTACATTCCAAATGATAACATAGTATTAAACATAACAACAGGCCATAGTTTGTGCACTATGCCTAGATAAGTAGTATTTTATTAAAACATTACAACATACAAGTTTTGCAAATGTATATCAGCAGTTTGTGGCTGAAAATCTGCCAGTAAGTTATGTTTTATTTTAAACTATGCATGAATATGCCATTATAGTTCTTTATCATTTATTTAACATAAGTTTTACTTCGCTTCAGATTTTTTTGGATATTATTGAAAAGTGAATCTTTAAAACATTTGTTATAGTTGTTTGTGATAATTAATGTGTTAGAGAGGTAAACAAGGGACTTTCTAGACCTGATTTGGTTTTTTTCTTTAATTAGCAAAAGTCTCCATAATCGTAAAATTCCAATAACCGTATTAAATGACCGTGACTGTGGGAGTCCGGTTATGGGAGATTTTGTTGAATATCCTTTGATTGTGTATTTGATAGTAAATGACAGTAAAATTCATAACATTCGCTCTTGTATACAGGCAGAACATTTGGTGCAACAAAATGTCTGTTGCTCAAGTACGAATTAGAGCGCGACTCTCACTGCTTATCTCATGGTGAGCAAGTTAACAGAATTTCATAAATCACATAACTTAAATCAATACTGACAGTTTATTGCATTGCGATGGAGTGTAGATAAGTGCCACACTCGTAGCCGTCTCCTGTATGAATTCCGATTGTTGTAATGAATGCAATTTGCTTTTGCTTTGATTTGCTAAGCGAAATGTATACAAACCAATCAATGCCCAAGGTATGCAAATCGCTTTGGTGTAAGTCAATATCAATGCCACATAGCAACAACAATAGCATCAACAACAGCAACAATGAACAACAACAATGAGAGCCAGAAACATGCACCCGGGATAAATGTTCGGATTTGTATATGACGCAGGTTAACTGATGAGCGATTGGGCGGTTGGGTGATTGGGGGTTGGATGTTGGATGTTGGATGTTAGGGATTTGTGGTCTGTGCAAAAATGCCAACAAATCGTATGCGATTATGCTGCGCGTTGGGGAAATTTGTGTTTTCGATTGCTAATTAGCATTATGCACAACAACAATTACGTCATCGTTTGTGTGTTAATGCGTTGCGATTACGTCATTAACTCATGTTTATTTGTGGCATTGTGCCATTATGTATTATTACTATTTCGTTATTGTTGTGACATTTGTTGCTGTTGTTGCTTGCGTACACATTTTGATTTGATTTGTTGATAACACAACGTACAAATCCATAAGCGTCCACGCATGCATTGTTCTGCTGTTGCTAGCAATTTCTCACGCGTATTAATGCGCATTTGTTGCGTTGAACGCATTGTGACATCAATTTATTCATACACAAACACACACACACACACACTAATATAGCGCGTTTATATGTAGGCATTGTGTCGATGCTATTATTGTGCACACACTACATGCATAAAATTACAGTTTGTTATTGTTTACATAAAAAGTTAACAATTTAATTGAGGGAATTTCTTTTTTATTTTTTTATTTATTCTTTTTGGTATTAACTTTTAATCGTTATTGTTTTGTCATGTCCTCTTCATGACCTCCGCTCAAATAATGTACTAAACTTGTCCAGCCAGTCTCACTGAATATGCACCATCTTTGCTAGGAGCAGTGCAGCATGTTGAGGAGTTCCAACTGAACCCTGCCTTTTAGTGTTACACGTTAAAAGAAAAAAAAGGTTAAAAGAAAACAAATCGCAGTGAACAGTGGAAAAGAAATGGCTGGAACACATTCAATGCATCGATCGTGCTCTTTATAGATGCCGAATAGAATATTTCGGGCTGCTAGAACTGGTCAAGCTGTAGGACACGGCGGAACGACTTCTGAACGCGTTTCTAAAATGTTTAAAGTCCCACCAGAAATCAGTTATCTAAAAAAGCTTATGTGAGATTATGTAAAAATAATTTATTTTAAATTTTATGGTTTAACAATGTTATATGCTTTTATAAACCCTGTCTGATTTGATTTAGGGCGTAATATTTTTGGTTCTCACTCGAAGAGTATAAAAAGCAACTTAAATAATTATTTTTCAAAAATCATAATGAAAGCTTCACTTGTATTTGTCTTTGGTAAGATTAAAATAATAATAGAAAAATGTTTTTTATTGTTAAAAGCAAATCTTTTTACACAGTTGCAGCACTCGCAGTATTAGGCAGCGTTACAGCGGATCCCAGGCCGAGGTCCTCCAGCATTTACCACATTTGGTAAAGAAGGTTTTTATACAAAAAATTGAATATTATATAACGCATTGAAATAATTTTTAGGCGCTGTGGCAGAGGTATAAGTTGCTGAAATACGTTTACTATGCCCAAGGTTCGGATCACAGCATCGGCCTTCTGCCTAGTGATTATATTTCGTTCCTGCAATGCTTGAGGCATAATGAAACATTTTTGTAACTTAAAAAAAAAAAAGGAAAAAAATTAGCAATAAATTTAATTAAACGACTTCTGCGCTTTTGAATTGTGTTCTGCCTTTTAGAAAGAGTTTTATTTGAAGCTATTAAAATTTTCAGTAAATATTGTATCAATTGTTTATTAATCTCATAATTATAATTTTGTGTGAATTTTTGTGTGTAATTAAAAAAATCAATTTAAAAAAAAAACCAAATTTCTTTTCACCTCATTGATTTATGATTTTGGGGTTAATAAAGTCAATAAAACAAAATAAGCTGCTTAAGTTGAAATCATAATTGCCAAAATCATAATGATTTCGTATTTGTGTGGGAATTTGATTCTAGTTCCTGCCTAAAATGTTATGGGTACAGGTATGTTCCTGGTTCGGGTTAAGGCAAAGGTCAGCGTCGCTGATTCAAGTTGATATTCAAGAGGTAATTCTTAAATTATTACCAAAGTATTTTGTTCATATCATTTGCCATGAATTAAGGTTTACATTTATATGGCAATGCGATCTTCACACGAGCCCTAATCTCATATTTTTTTAGTACCAAAATATGTATATACATTCCAAGTATCGTATTGGCTGTTTACGTTGTCTTTGTTTAATATGCTGCCTTACTAAGGGCTTCTATGTTGCACTTTAACTATTCAGCGTTCGTAGGGTGCATGCTGATCAACAGATTAGCTGCGCTTGAGTACGTCGAATGGTAATTAATTATTTTGAGAGTTTTATTACTATTTCGGCTTTGATGGTTTTTTTTTTTTGTTGCTATGGGAACTTGTTGTGAAGTGCTCTGAGATTTGCTCCATTTTAATACTTTTTTCTTTTACTCTTGGCATCTATTCTCCACTATTGTTTTTTGAGAATTTTGTTGCTTGCCTTCTTTTATTTTGTTTTATTTCTTATTTTCTACTTTATTGGATGCTGCATTTAATTTTCTACACAATTGTCATGATTTACTTTTGTCAAATTTATTTTTATTGCTTTGTGTTTAAGAGCTCAAAACTTATCTCATATATTATGTTATATGGTATCTTTTTATTTGCCAACATGTACAAATATATAAAGTAATTCTCATATGAAATTTCTCTTCTTTAGTTGCTGCCAACGTGACATCAATAGTTGCGAAAAAGAGAAAATATATGCATTGAACACAAAAGTTTGCACATAAATAAATTGACCATGTGTATTTTATGCACAACAATAAACGATTAAACGCATTATACACAAAAGTTATTTAAATGAGAAAAGCATTTGTTTGCCTCGTGTAAATGCAACACCTTAGCAATGAATTTTTAAATTAAATGCTTTGGCTAAAATACAATTGAAAGTATGTGAAAAGGCAAACAACAAAAAATTTGAATTCAAACAGATATAAAAATATTTGCGAAAGTAAAGCAAATGAATAAAATATAAACACAAAAAATTAAACGTTATAAAATAATGTTTTACTATAAAATGAAATTATTTAATAATAATAACAAATTACTAAATATTTAATTAATTTTCGGTTATGCGAGGAATGTGTGAATAAAGTAATTTTAATGCGTTTTCGGTTACATGCGTTAAATATGCATTTAAATAATGTATATGCTCAGCAACAACATCAACAAAAACAGAAATGCTGTCGACAACAAGAGCAACAACAAGAATGCATAATTAATTTACACAATGCATGCAAAAAGTGCAACTGCAAACAATCGATTTCATAATAAATTCGAGTGGCTAAAATTATAAATTATAATAGATAAAATAAATCAATTGAAAGTCGAAAACTACAAAAACAACAGCAGCAAGATGTCTTTGCCATTTACGAGCTCAACAAAACTAGCCACAGCCACAGCGACGGCATCAGCAATGTCGGCAGCAGCAGCGACAACAACAACAACAACAAGAACAAGAACAATAACGACTACCATAATATTAGCAATTGCATTGATGTTGCTGGCAACTTGCATTGGAATCACAGAAGCAAAAAATTTAATTACAATTAATGCAGAAGCCCAAGCGCAGGAAGTACAACACCAACAACAATTGCAACAGCAACAACAACAACAACAGCAAGAAGCAGCAACGGCTAACAACATTAAACCAATAGGTAAGTGCATTTTCATTATGTTTATTTATGTTACACTTTAAGCTGATTGAAATTTCATATTGTTGCTCTGAGAGAAGATGCAAAGTTGAAGGCAAGTGTTCGATTGTTATGCTGTGGACGGTTAGGGCAATTGCAATAATTTTGACTGATTATAATGCAATTGCAACTTGAAGAAGACCATTGTTTACTAGAAATTTGTATGCATACTTGAATTGGCAGAAGCAGAAGTAGAAACATGACGTTATATTTATTTAGCTTCTTCATGGTTCTTCACAATTGGCTGATTGCTGCAGTCTTTAATTATTATGTTAGTGTGCACTTGTGATGCCTGGGCTGAAATTAATTTGTACGCTACTTTAGCTCCGCTACCAAATGCGGTTACGTTGGCAATAATTGACGTGACCGTAAATAATTCAAGAAATACGCTTTTGTCATTGTTATGTAATCCTTGGATCATCTTGGATATAGTTGTCTTATCTTACAATAAAATAATTTAGTATGTCGACAATTTTCAAGATGTATGATTTTGTTCGATATCAGAATTGAGTATAAAAGTATAAAAATTGTATAAAACAATTATGTACAATGTAATTTAAATAATTTTTTAATTAATTTACTTTATTCTTAACCAATATATTACCATTTCATGTTCACTCATTCTATTCATTATCAGTTCACAATCTATATAAATTTGGTTGCCTTGAAAACGGGATTGTAAATGTTCTTAAATCAGTTACATATCAATGGCTTGACCTTAGGAGCACGCATATAATTTAGTAGATTGTAGCCTTGTTTAATTAATACATACCGAAAATTTCATTAATATTACGAAATTCAATTCATTTTCATTATGTTTAACATTTGTGTACATAATTTCCAGAGAAAACAAAAACACAAAATTTTGTTGAATTTGATTGAGCTCTTCAGCAAAGGCAACAGTTGATTTTGACTATGCAATCGATTCTGCCATCGTCATCCTGGCAGCTACGAACACTTTCCGATAATTAAAATTAGTTGTGTACATGCAACTGTAGGGAAAACGCATACTCGAGGAAGGAGCATCCATAAGCATGAGCGCCAGTGTAGAAGTGGGTGGGAGTGGGCGGAATGCGGTGAAGTCATACTCTGTCTTTATTGCAATTATTTTTCGACTACGGCTATCCCCGCTCGTTTATGAATTATGCAGGGCTTGCATTTGCTTTTACTGAAATAAATTTTTTAAAATTTCCTTGAATATTTATGACTGCTAATGTTGATGTTTATTTGTAAGTAATTCATTCCATTTGCAATTGCATGAGATAAAATTTACATAAATCGAGCTTTTTATGCTCGTATACTAAAAATAGTTTTTACTTAAATTTGAATGACATTGCGCTTGAGTAAAAAATAATAGTAAGAATAACAAAAAAACAAACAGAAATACGAAACAATTAGGCAAGAATAATAAAAGTGCCAAGCTTAATGAAAACCGACGAAAATCGTTTTAATTATTTAAAAAAAACAAATGTTATATTTTTATATAAATTTACTTTTTAGCTGCATTTTACAATAAAAAAAAAAAACAAATTCTGGCTATTAAAAATATCGCCTGCGTTGACTTGATTAAATTCATTTTGCTGTATAAGAAAATCCACAAAAATAAAAGTTAAAAAGTATATAAATAATAAAACTATAAAAACAAAAACAACAATATTTAGGTTATAGGTATATAGTATTCATGCATGCCTTTTTTTATTCAAAGCTTTATGTTTTTATTTGTTGCTTTTGCATTATGGCTTTTAATATAATGGCGAGCCATATTAGCTTTACTGGCTTTAAAAATTTTATTTTCAATGAAATAAAAACGTACGGAATCTTTTTTTATTTGCATCAACTTTGATTTTATTAATTTTAATATTTCTAAGTAGAGAATGAATGAATGAATGAATTTTTTTTCCTTGCTATATTTATTGATGATTTTTTTTTTATTATTTCGTTGAGTTTTACGAGGATTTTTTAAAAATTTATGTGTAAATAAATTTATTTTCACTTATATGTATACTAGGAGTTTCTGCTATGCCTTAAAAACATACACAGTCTCTGAGGCGTGAAGTAAGTTAATTAAAGACAAAATTTGTGTGTTATGGGTTAACACTCAAAAAGAATCGACTACATGCAAATTTTGAGAATTTATAAAGAAATGTTTAAAAACACTGATATTAAAATATGTAAATTATAAGTTATTGACTTGCAAGTTGTTTGCTCTATTTATAAATTTTCAATGGCATGAACAATTTAAGAAATGTTTTAAGTAAAACAAAAAAAAAAGGCTTAAAGCAAAGCAGATACAGTTTAGAATTATTTTGACTTTAACAACCCCGCAAGTGTTGTCTCTTTTGCTTAAAAAGAATTTTAAATTAGTGCTACGTACTTACTGCCAAAATCTATTCCTACCCGAGGCAATATGTCAACATAAAGCATAAGCAACATAATATTGTCAAAGTGTGTAGATGTGACTATACTTAAAAGATTGATAGAGTGAATGCTCCATAAAGTCAAATTGATGAAGTTGCAAAATACAAATAATTAATTTATATTAATTTAAGTTTTGCACATATAAATACTTGCTAGAGGGCATTTGAAAAAGCTTTACTTTGATTTTTTTAAATTAATAACAAAATATATTTTTTGTTATTAATATTGTACATAGTTGAATTTAATATAAATCCAAAAAAGTAAAGAAAATTGCCTGACATCGTGTTTATTAAATATACATAAGTAAATTTTAAACTTTGCACATGAAATTCCTTTACTGGGGTACACTTTTTGTGTGCTTACATATTTTAGTAATATTTTTCTCATTAATTAAATATTTTTACAGTATTTCTTAAATATTTAATATAAATTTTTTATAAAACACTTTTGCTGTTGATACTTTAAACAACTTTTTCAGTTAACCCTAGTCAAAGTGCATAATAATCTTGTTTCTTTGTACAATATCACACAAACTTAAAGCTTGACTGTATTAATTGTGACAGTAAAAAAAAAAAATAAAAAATAAATTAAAATAAAAAAAGGGAAATTTGAAATGTTTGCTTAATTGTTTAAATTGATTTAACTTGTCATGTATATTCTCAACAAAGCAGTAAACTGACACAAACACTTTTAATAAAATGTAAATTAATTGCCTGAAAACAAACGAAATTGCATGGGTCTGTGTGTCTGTTGAAGTAATCGAATTGAGTCATCTTTATTTATTTCGTTTATTCATCAATTACGAACTAATTGCCATAAACATGCTCGCAAATGGTATACAATTAATTCGACTTTTATTTTTCAATCATACACACACACACACGCCCATACGCACACGGAGACACACATGCCCGGACTCAAAGTCAAAGCGAGTATTATTAATCAGAAAGCAGATGACTGTGTAGCGGCTTAATAAAGAACACGACAGGCTTGTGATTATATCAAATATAAATCATACGCAGTGTAGGGCCGCATGAGTGTATGCGTTTCTTTGCATGTGTATGTGTGCGTGTGTGTGTGTGCCTGTGTATGTACCTATTGTTTGTGCATGTGACACATATAAAATAATTCAACGTTGTTTAAGCGAGTTAATGCCTAAATCAATTATGGCACAGACGACAGCCAATGCTGGCAGTAAGCGAGCGTTACTCTTATGTAGAGCTAAGGAAAAATAAGATGAAATGCGTAAGTAGGCTACTTAGCACATGTAGATTTTAATTTAATCATGTCAAACACAAATACGGGCATACACGGCGTATACGCAAGCACATCATGAGCACAGTACTGACGACTGTCGAGGCTATACAGGCAGGCGGGTGTGTGTATGTGTGTGCTAAGTATACAAGCGAGTGTCCTTCATATAATCATCATAATTCAAAACTTAGTGAGGAAGCTCTGCTCCAACGGCTGCACACAAGGACTCAAACGCAAACTCTTGTTACATTTTTTTCTTCTTGTATATGTTTCCTCATCTGCTTTTTTCTTCTGTATTATTTTTATTGTTAGGCGTCGTTGGTGCTGTTGCCTGTGCTGCTGTTGTGCTCATTGTCGTTAATGTTTACTTTGAAGGTTGCTTCGCTGCTGTCCGTTTGTCTGCGCATGAATATGTGCAAGTTTCCTTCTTAACGTAAGGAAACTTACGACAGTGCAAAGCAAAACAAAGTACAATGTATAAAAAAGGAAAAAAAAAAATAATAAAGTACAAAGGCAAAGGAGCTGCTTTAAAAAAATGTAACGCATGCAGAAAAATGACAAAGCAAGCAAAAAAGGTTACGTGAAAAACGCAAAAGGAAGGCCTTAAATTAATTCAAAAGTTCTTGCCTTGAACTTGCATCAATAAACTAATAAGTAAATGTTTTTACTTGCAGATACTTTTTGCCTTGCATAAATTAATCCATATTTTGTGCGGCAGTCGCGCCGGCTGCGGGCACGCGTGGGAGGTTGTTGATTTGTTAAGCTACACGCGCGCACGTGCCTCTAAGCACGACTATGTCACATAATTCAAATTTTTGCTGCTTTTGCTGACTGCTCACTTGCTTGTCTGCTTTGCTGCCTTGTGGTTCATTTGTGTAAATTTGAACCTTCAGAGTCAAGCCAGCAGGGAGCTTGGCGAGCAGCAGACGACGCGCATGCAGCGACAAATATTTGACTTTAAAGTCGCTCGTTGGTAGCGTGTTGACATGCCGCGATATGAAATCCCGTGTGGCGCATCAATATAAGCTAACATGCCACACAAAGCCATACTAAACCATGAAGAGTGTAGTCAGGCGTTACTGTAGCTAACTGCTACGCATCTTGTAGTTTATGCTTTATTTCACTTCGGCTGATTTACATATGCAGTGTTGCGTAATAAAACGACGCGAGCGCTGCTGCTATGTACAGTATTACGTCGAAATTGTGTACTCAAAAAAACATGGCTGGCGGTATTTTAGAGTTTCTAACTTTTTAATATTCTTAGTAATTCTAAAGTCTGAAATTGATTTTCAAGACTGATGCAAAAGGTTGGCGAGGTTCCTTATATTAGATTCCCTGTTTTTTTATTATATTTTGTCATTTCTGTTGTCGAATGGGTAAGGATCAAAAAGGATTCGTACGTGTTCTGTTATTTCCTGGTTTGTGCATTCTACAGTTTTCAAAGAATCCTTCAACTTTTTGCTAATTGAGTAGTTACCCATTTTCAATTATATAAAAAATGAATATGTGTAAAAAATGCTAAAATATACAATATCAATGTCGTATTTTTCGAGTTAGTACTGTACTCAGTATATTGCAAGTTGCTGTAGGGTTTGGCTGTATGCTTACATATATTTTTTTTCATTTTTTATAATTTTTTCACATTTTTATCGCTTGGCTTGATGCTGCAAAATTAACCTGTTAAGTGTAGCTTGACTAAATTCACGCATAAGTGCACATAAATCACTTAACAGTTTTGATTCTTTTTTTACTTTATGCTGCTGGCGTTTTATTTTTATTTAGTTTAAAACTTTAAATTTGCACATACGATACATTGTATACACGCACACACACACACACACACACACTTGACAGTTTTATTGATGTCTGCACATATTTTCATTTGGAATTTTATGTTACCGTTTTGTGCTGCAGCAAATGCATTTGCATAGTTTTAGAGACTAAAAGCATTTGTTTTTGTTTACTCGTGTCATAAAAGCTGTATAACAGGCAAGTGTTTGTTTCTGTTGTTGTTTATGCTCTGCCGCAGTAGTGCCAAATATTTGGCACTTGTGGCTATAAAAAAACTTTGCTAATTTTAAACTGTCTCTTTGCAACTGTTTGATAAATATGCGCATATATTGTCCCATGCCACTGTGGCATAAGTAAAATCGCATACTCAAAAACACTCGAGCGCAGCAAGGAATATGCGCACGGTACTTAAGTATGATAAATGCTGGAATATAATGATATGATAGGTTACTTGACAACACTCGTCCATCAAATGCTGCCTGGCTTGCACAAGTTTTGAGTAGAAAGAGCAGAATCTTTATCAGCTTGAACTGAGTCCTTCATATGCACACACATTTATTAAAAAAGAAATTTTATGAAAAATATGTTACAATAAAAGTTTATAAATTATTTACGTGTATAGTAGGAAAACTGCGTGAAAATTTTCAGTCTTTGAGTTTATTTGATTTTTTCAAAATGTAAAAATGTTAATATTAACATAAAACAAAAATAGAAAAATATAATGCAAATTTTAAATCAATTCAATAGATTGGGCAGAAACAAGACAACAAAAAAGTTTTCATGGTGATAAAAACATTTGCCACTGAAAAGTCTATTACCCAAAAGTGCCCTTGCATTGAATTTAAAGTGAGTTGTCCTAAATTTTATATAGTCGATGAGAATTCTAGGTGACGATTAAAACAGAGTGTAAGTCGATTGTCAATATGTTTACTTCGAGGTTATCTTACTCAAAAGCGGTTTGTCGATAATTTTGTTACTCGATCATGATCTCCATTACATTCTCATTGAAAGCAATTCGACATTCTTCGCTGTATGTCGCTTATCATTTTTTGTGAAATTAAATTATTGAAATTTTTGGAGCTAATTTTCAATATTAATGTGCCTCATGGCATAAACCATAATTAATAAGCTTATTAAGATAATTTATGATATGTAACTTAATTAAAATAGAACTTGCGAATCTGTAATAATAAATAACGTTAATGCTTATAATTAAAATCTATATTTTTTAGCGTTTATAATTTATTTTGAAGCTTGTAGCCTACTGAGGCTCATTTATATATTTACACGACTTTATGCTAGATCTATAAACACATACTTAATGTTGCTAGCCTAGGACTTGATTTGTTAACGGACAACATGCGGTCATGTCTCATAATAATGTCTGCGTAGGAGTTTCTTCTTAATTAAAGCACTACAGCAGAGCATGGAGGCGCAAAAGCCTCCCTTTTAAATTATGTGGCATTTCCCTAGGTGGCTTTAATAGCCAACATGAAGTTTTAAAGAAAAAGGAAAATGTTGGCTCTCAATTGCGCTTACATGCAGCAACACCAGCAACAACATTCAGCATACTGTTCTAAATTTGCTGGATTTTTTCTTTTATCAAAGTTTATGGCAAAGCATGTTAAGAGGTTTCCTTTTGCTTTATGCCTGGCAAAGTGGAAATTAGGATGTATTGTTGGTGTGAGTTTAATTCTGAATAACTCTTGACATTTTGGGATTAAGATGAATTTCATAAGCTTAAGGGTGTAATATATAATAAATAAAAATTACTTTTTTCACAAAAGTAAAAGTTATGCGTATAAAAAAGATTTCATTTTCAGACATAGGTAAAAAATACAAAAAATACAGTGTAGGTGAAAATTTAAATTGCGAAGAAATAAAAAATTAAATGTTTATAATATATGGTATGTGTCTGAATTTTTACGTATAAATTTTAAAATATGTGAAAACACACAGCAAATTGCACATCAATGAACAAAGCAGACGTATGCGTAATAAAAAACGCAGCGACAAGCCAAAAAACACGCATACGCAGTGTATGCATATGTCGCAAGAAACAAAGCAATTTAAAAAAGGTAAGAAAACAAAAAGAGAACTTCAAATAGTAATATTAAACGCACATGTGTATGAAATAGTTTACTGCAGGTTTTATATTTACAGGAAAAAAAGAGCAACAACAATAAAAATAATACAATTTTCGTCATAACAATTCACAACAGTGCAGCGACAAAATCTGACAAAAAACAAAAAGATGTGAAATGAAGCGCTGCGGGCAGTATATATAAATTTCAGGCAAAAAAAAAAAGAGGGAACAGCAAAAAAAAAAAACACGAAAAAAAAACAAAAGTGTGGCAAAGTAAAGGACAATATCCGCTACGAAATATGCTCATACGTACTACAGGCAAACACAATGATTTTTATGAGCCTGTATTTATTTTATTTCCTTGCATACATCCTTATTTTACTTTTTCTTCTGCAGACTGAAATTTTTGCTGTGTTTCATATTTAGTGTACGGGCAAGTCACACACAAAAAAAAAAGGGAAGAGATTTTTTCGTTTGACTTTGGTAGCGTTGTGCTGTTTTATTTATTTTTTTTTTTTTATTTTGTGATATTTTGGTTTTTTATTGCGCGCTAGAAAAAGGGTCAAACAGTAAACTGTGTAACCGCGTAGATTGCAATGAATGTCTGTTTGCCTACACGTCCGAGCATATTTGCATAGAAAATATTTGTGCTTACACTCAAGTTTTATACTCTACTGTGTCTACTATAGCTGCAGCATGCCATTGCAGTTGCGGTTTTGTGTATCCTTACTGCACTGCTCGGACGTATAAGTGTTGGGTTTGAAAAAGTTCTTACTGGTTGCAAAGCCATTTATAATACAAACGACCATTTGGTTAGATCAGAATACGTTGCATATAAACCGCAGTCACTTGTTGCTGATGATCTGTGGTTTTGTTGTTTGCCTTGTCGTTGTATTTGATTTTCAATTCCATTGAGATGAATTGATTTCACTTATGACTGGAAATCCTTGGTATCCTGAGTTTAATTTCTGGCAATTATCTGTTCAATACGTGCAGTTGTACTACTTCTTAGTAAGTAAATCTGGATTGTCATTGCTAAAACCTGCAGTGAACGTTAAGCAGCCTTATCTGGCGAAATATTTTTTTTCCCTATTTTTTGTCTCATCTCATTTTGTAGAGAGAATTAGGTTATATATTTAGCGCTCATCTTCCTAATACCATCATCTTACTAGCTATTTTTTGAAGGTTTTCACTAATGAAACTTTTTTGGAGTTCATATATCGCTACAATTTGCAAAGCAAGGGGTATTTCTTTCGTTCTATCTACTAAGTTATATACAGGAAGCATATGGAGTGCTGGGGCTATCTAATTATTGTTTGTCTTAATTTGCCAATCTGAGAGGAGTTTAAGAGACATTCGTTATTCCACAGTTTAACTTTATTCTTAAAGCTTCTTTTAAGCATAAGCTATTTAGCTAACATGTTCCGTTGTACATAATTTTGATAGCTGATTATGCAACCGCAGTGAAACTTATTTCCAAGTCCGCCAGCGGGTATATGCGTCTGTGGTTGTTAGGCTACTAATGCCTATTTACGCGGTTGAATGTGCTTCCTGCTTCATTGGCAATAACAGACAATGGGGTGTTTGATGTTTGGAAAGTTGACTTCATTTAAATAATTGCGGCTACAACATAAAATACAAAATAATATGAAATCGTCAATCGATGACAATGAAATGTCATGCATATATAAATTTATAATTTAAAGCAAGTCAGCTAAGTTTGCCTCATCCCCTGCGCAAAGTTATATGCGCGCAAAGCCGGGCAAAATGAACATGTATGCCATCAAATAAAATTACGACCATGCATAAGCATACGGAGAAGTTCTGTGTTCTGTGCCTTGTGCTCAGTATATGCTTTCCATGAAGGTTCGCCCGCCATGCTTGCCATTGTTAAAATGATATTTATGTTTATTAAATTACAAAAGCATATGCGATGGGCGTAAGCCATACAACTTTTTTGTTTTGCTTTTTCTTTTCTCATTTTTGGATTTTTTTTTTTGTTATTTTTTTTTTGCGGTTGGTTTTTTCGGTAACTAACGCAGCGTATTACAAATGGCTTCTTATAGATAGGAGTATATGAATTATACGTATAACGAATGCCTAATGGGCTTGACTACAAGCGAGTCAGCAGTAAATGTCCTTGCACTGATTATGTATGTATGTCCGCCTAATGTACGAATGATTGACTACATGCAACGCAAGCAGGAATAGCAAATGATAAAAGCCAAAGGCAAAGAGAAAATAAAAATAACAAATGCAAAACGAAAAGGAAAACTAAGCGGGCAGAAGCTGAAAATGCGGCCGAGTGCGCGGCCATTAAATTGATTGTCTTTTAATTAGCATGCATTGCAGTGATTTGTCTTTATTAAAAGCTCTTTAAAGCAAATTAAATGCCATTAAAAATTTGTTTCCAAGTGTCATTTATGGCAATTTATGATTAAATATGCCGCCGCTGTCTACAACATTAGAACGCCTCGAACGACTCGATTGTGGCGGACTGCTTCACTCGCATATACTCGTATATTCTAAACTTTTTAATTGCCACAACGGAATGGTGCCGGCGTTTGCAGCCTAATATAAATGCAAAGACAGTACGATATGGCAGCACTATAGGCCGCGCACTACACCGCGTTCATGCTCCCCTGTTCGCTTCTTCGGCTGTACCCTTTCATGCGCTACAGGCGCACGCAGACATCAGCTGCTGCTCCAGCGGCTGCTTCAGCTTCAGTCGTTTGCTTGCGGCAAGCGTAACCGAGTTTAATTGTGCAGCCACACTGACGTGTAATAAAATTATTTTACGACTTTTTTGTGACGACGCAACTCGGGCGCATTAAAAATCAAGAAAAAGCTTAAGAACTCAACTTAAAGGCTGCGCTCGGCCATGTTGTGTTCCGCTGTTTCGCCTCGGTCGATTCGAGCTGCTGTGCGGGTTGCCACTGGCAGCAGACGTGCAGGTTGGCAGTCATTACAACGTTCTGCGCTCGTTGCAGTTGTACGCAAGGCTTTTTCTAATTTTATTTCCAACAGTGGACGCAGCATGTCTTTGGCATATTTTATTAACTTCTTTTTTTTATGGCTATAGTTAATTGACGTGAAAATTTGCCTGAATATGTGCGTGAGTTGCGTATGTAGCATATGCTTGCGTGCGTGCCTCTGCATCACTGGCATTGTGCCTAGCAAATTGATCGTAAAAAGAGTTGCCTATGTGGCTCACGTGCGGCCCTAAGTAGGCTGCAAATGGCCTCGTCAAATAGAGACCAAAAGTAGCAGTTAAACGGCGCGAATGAATGTGTGCTAATTTTATTATTCAAATGTGCAGCAAGCGTTTGTCTCTCTGCGTTGGCTAACTTGAGTCTTAAAGTCGAATCGTGCTTTTTGGCTGATTGGTTTTGGTTTTTACAAGCTTAAGCAATGCTGCCTATGTGATGTCTTTGTGTCTTATAGCGGCATGAACACCAACGACATTAATTTTTATTGTCTCTAGTGGCAGATTTTATATATCAATGTGGGCCATGTTGTCAAAATGTTCTATCAATCGATATGTACACTACATGTTTGCAGGTCAGTATAGGTATACGTGGCAGGACTAGCCTGAAGGCTTAACGTTGATTTATTAATGTATTTGTGTACGTGTATGTCGGAAGAAAAGAAGAAATGAACAGTCGCCGCCACCAAATCATTTCTTGTTTAAAATCTGTCGCATTTGTCCAAAGCTTAAAACAATATGCTATCCTGCCATAGTTTTCAGGCAATTAAGTAGAAAATTAAAGCAAGCAATAAAAGTGTCTGGTGAAACATGCTAAGTAAGGTACAGTTTTTCTATGCGGTGTAGAACATTGGATCATTTAATATGTCTGATATATTAAATCGTATCAAAAGCATATTAATATAAATGGTAAAGATAAGAACGAATTGATGAAAATAAAAGCAACCTCTGGGGATCTTGACATAGACTAAAGATCAGCTTTAAGTCTTGCACTATACCATGTATCGAAGAAATTTGCCTTATAATGTATTTTATGTAGTTTTTCACAAAATCGTAAGAATTTTTTCATACAAAATCGATTTTTGTAGAAAGGCCAGTCCAAAGTTAGTAAATGTCAACATTTAATTTTCACTCTGAAATGTTAAATTGTAAAAATTGATTTTATATCTCAACTATTTGTTTTAGAGTTTGTTAGCCAAAACTAGGTCAAACTGCGAGTTCAGATAACTTGTCAACACATAATTCATAAAAAACTTTTCCTATTATCTCACAATGGCAAAATACGCAGCCAAAAATTGCAAAACTGTTGCACATGAGCACATAAACAATTAAACTGCCATATTTTTGTTGTTGGCTTGTGCTTTTTTTTATGTTGATGCGTTTCCAACTTTGCATACTGAGTTTGGCATTTGTGTATGCGCATAAGTCAAACATGCATGACATGCAAACTAATTCGAGTGTCATGCTTACCTTGCGGTAAACAATATCCTTATACAAAATAATCGCATGTCTATGTGTGCAGGTTGCCTGCCATTGGCTGCGGTTTTTGATGTCATCTCATCAACTAACTAAAGTATCTGCAAGTGAGTTATGCATTTGCATTGGCAGCAATTGCTCATGCGACAGCATCTGCGGTTGTGCGCAGCTGAACCGAGCTGAGCTGATCTGAGCTGTGCAAAGTAATGTGCAGTAGCACGTGCCGATACATGATTAAACCTGCTGTTGCCATCATGCGGTTGGAATAGAAATTTCATGCCGTGCACTAAGTTGGCTCATCTGATACTTTCATACTGCGTTTGTGGCAAGTAAACTTATGCATAAGTGAGTAGCATACTTGAGTAACTCGTAGTTTTAATATGCCAGATTTCAATTTGGGTATTTAAGATATTTGAAATTGCAAATACATATGTTTCATTAATCAAAACAAACATAGGATGTTGGTTAACCAGATTATTGTGTATTTAATAATTGTCGAAATTAACATTGGCCTTTTTGCGTAACAAAGACAGCACAGTACAATAATAACCGAATTTGGTTTGGCATTTTTTATTATATTGTTGACAATGTCAAATAACATAAAGAAAACCACATTTACAAATAACATTAAACTTAAACAATGGCGAGCAGTCAATTTTCATTGGTTGAATCGCAGAAGAGGATTGGGTAAACTCTTCTAATATTTGCACAGTTATTGAAAATGGTCGCGGTCTTTGCCAATGTACTAAGTTCTTTTCCAACATTTGATGATGTTACTCAATGCATAAGCAAAAATTAAGCATACGCAGCGTTGACGAACTTGGCATGTTCAAACGACTCTGGCCGGCTGCCCACTGTCTGTCGCAGTACACTTCGAATGTTCATGGCAGTTTTCAATTAGTTCAATTTAGTTAAGTTAACCAAGCACCTTAGCCACAATAATATGAAAACCACAGCAATAAAAACGACTAAAGCAAGTAAGAAAGCGGCATACAGAAAGTAAAATAATATACTCGGTTTATATTTATGAAATTACACAAAATTTACAAAAAAAAAAAAAGAAAACCGCAAAAATTTCTATTTATTAGCGGCTAACAGTAAATGCATGCGGAGACACATTCATATCATACAGCAAAAACCACAAATGTCCATTCAAAAAGTTTTAGAACAAAGCAAATAAATACAGTGGAACCTTTCTTCGCTGATATTTTTTCTGAACAAATCTGTTTCTTAAATCACTAATGCTTAACGAAATGATTTAAGCGGTGAGTATCTGTTTAAATGCGGTTTCACTGTAACAAGAAATCTGCAGTAACACAATAATAGCAACAAGCTGAGTTAGCAATGCAAAGGAAAACTATGAAACTACTATGAAAAAATGCGGAAGAAAGAAACAAATAATGATTTAGCTGGCATTCGCTTGCCAGGGCTAGAATATGGATAAACTCCTACCAGGGCTGCTGTGCATATGCATATAGTTCTACTCAGACAGCATGGTGCTGTGTGCCACCAACTGAAATAATAGTTAGCCATAAATTATGCCAAGCGACTAAATTTAATTTTAGTTTTTTTCCTCATTTACTTTTCCATTCGTTTTTTGCCAACCTCCATATGCGCAGTAAAAGTTGCACCCAACAAAAAGTAAAGAAAAAGACGGCATATGTTGCTATTTTGTGCTTATGTGTATTGGAGATATATTGCCAACAACAACAATAACAACAACATTAGCAAACACAAGAACAAAAATAATAGCAAACAAAAATGTTAAATAAACATTTTCTACAGGCATGGCCTGAGTTAAATATGTCCTTTGTTTGCGGCAAGCATAATCTATAACAAATCTCGCTTTTTGTTTCTTAAAAAATGCAAAAAAGCATACAGGAAGAAAATAAAACGTAGAGAAAAGCAACAAAAGCAAAAGCATTCATTCCATGCTCAGACATTTGCACCTTCGTAGCCGAAATACGGTACACATATATACATACATATATATGTGTAACGTATATACTGTCACACATACGTAAGCATGTAGACGCATGAGCATGTGTGTGTGTGAGCAAATGCTAAGCCAGGCGCTTGCTAATGCCAAGGAAAATGGCGTGGCGACAAAGCCTTTGTTAGATTTATTTCCGCTTTCGCAGAAGTTTTTGATTTCCTGCATTTGCCATTTGCAGTACTTTGCTCATTTCTTTCTTCGTTTTTGTGTTTCCTTTTCTAATTTTCGTTTTCGTATTTGCTTTTAAAGCAGCAGTTTTTTTTGGTAAGCGCATTGGCATGAGGCAAATTCATACTTACAATTTGCCTCGGCAATGTTTTGTGCCATTTATTTTAAAATAATCACTTTTCCTTGCTCTGCTTAGCAGCTGTAACCGCTGTGGCCTCAGCACAGACCTTGAATTCGAAAGGATTACTTGCGGCAAGAAAGACACATGTGCCTGCCTGTTATGCTTATATAAATAAGTACAACAGACAGGTTAGGTAAGCTTAGAGATCAGCATTGTTCAAAAATAGCAAAAATGTATTAGTGTTGAGATGGCTTTAAAATATACGAATAAATACATTTTATAAAGCGTCATTTATATACTTTACACGGCAATTGGTTAATACTGTGAAGTCAATAAATGTTGTGATCTTCTATAAGAAAAAGCAAATTTTGTAAGTTATTTTTAATTTACAATTTTTATTTAATCTTCTTATTCTTGCTCTTGTATGAAAATATTGACTGATTTTGAGTCCAGATATCAGTAATGTCAGCAAGGTAACAAGGAGTCCGTAAGACCCATTGAGACCATAACTACAAAGCATAAGTCAGCTGTTCAAAAATAACCCTTTTTAAGGTCATTAAAGCAAGAAAAACATGAGCAGCTTATTGCTGGTATTCATATGTATGTACTTGACTACGCTTTGAAACGTTCTGCAGACAGATTTTCTATTTTGTTGACATAGTCAATGGTGGCTAATGATTTTTGACTCTGCACTGGACTCTACAAAGTAGAAGTTTTTTCCTGTTTTCATGTTGCTGGTCTTATTTTTTTTGTTTTGAACGGTTGCAGTGAATTCGGCCAAAAAAGTCTGCCTTGAGCTTAACATAAATTTATGAAACCGACAATAGACTTTTATCTGTTGGCATTTTATTTTACCCTTTTGGCTGTATTTGTGTTTCTGTTAAAGCCTTTTACAGTTATTGAATTTAAGTCCCTTTTCGTAACACAACACTAATTTTTTTTTGTTATTTTGGGCGCCACCTCATATCCTGGGAAATCTATTCACCTAGTCATTGGACAAATATGTTACATTTGAACAACAGTCAATCTTCGCTTAACACTTCAGCATGAGCAGTTGATTATTTTCGATTACCTTTTTAGCTTATATACCCTTTTTTTTTTTAAAGCTCAGAATTGAGTTTTTAGCGCATTTTTTGATTGAAGTTGATGTGGGTATGACAGGTTAACACGCGAAGTTTGCACTTCACAAACGTCAGTAATAGTTTTTGTAAATTTTTTAAAAGATTGACATTTATTGGGTCAAAAAGAGAGTTTACATTTTTCAAATTCAGAATATTTCGCTTCAATGAGCAAGTGAATCACTCTAAGTGATTTTTTTATTTTTTTTTATATTTTTTTTTTTTATTGGAGTTTGAGTGCTTTTGAATTTTGAATGTGGAAGTAATTAATATGCATTGTAATTAGCGGCTCCCAATTCCTTTTGCTGGCTGATGAAGCGTTAAGCCTTTGGTGTGCAAAATTTTCGCTACTCAACTAGTTTTCCAATTAATAAGCGTGGATTTTAAAGTCTCTTTGTACTCAAAAAGACTGTGGAAATACCTCAGATTGCTAAGATTCTGGAATTTATTTAATGCTTCCCAATACCTTTGTCGGGCAATGAGATATGATTTCGTATATCTTTTAAATTTTATAATTCTTCGTGTTTTTGAGATCTAAAAAATGTGTAATTTGTATAAGCTGCGATTCAGGCTTTTTGCCCTTCTGTCTAGAATGCCTTGTAAAACAAGGCTTATGTCTATAAGAGTGTACACTAAAATTTTCAAATAAATGAGGTAAAATTAGTTGCTCTTCTAGTTTTCAACTGCTTAAGATTAAAATAAGCAAACGACTTATACATATGGAGCTCAATACGTTAGGGGCAAACAAATTTATGCGATTTCATTTGGAGTTATGTTTGTGAGTTCCTTTGAATGATTTCCATCATTAAATAAAAAGAGAAAAAGAAAGTGTCTAATATATCAAAAACTTTCATCGCCAATCATCTGCTTACAGATGCTCACATGCAAAGCGAGCTAATTAAAAATAATACGCAGGCATTAGCCCCTAATGCACTACAATCACTTACGCAGAAGCTTATTTGCCTGCGTATATACGAATATATGTGTGCAAATAATTAAACGAAACAATTTGCAAAAAGATGAAGATGCAAACGAGAAAAAAAAGAAAACAAAAAATAAATGAACACCTACAGTTTTTCGCACACTAATTACAAATGTCCTGCACGACAGACTGACACTTGTGGCAAAGTAAAAACGTTAGTTGTCAAAAGAAAAAAAAAACAAAACCAACAACTTCTAGAGAAACAAAAATGAACAACGTAGCAGCGACAGAAGTAATGTGTAATTATGCTGTTGCTGTTGAGACAAGCGCTAATAACTTTGCACACAAGCGTACACAAAACAAAATGAAAAAAAAAAAAATAAAATACACTGAACAACCTAATAACACAGTTACACACACGTGTACATTTACACACGCTCACACACACACAAGCAAGATAACAAATGATGCAGCGGCAGAACGACAAACAAACATGGCTCACGCCGCAGCCATCCGCGCCGACTGTCAACGTTATAATGTTAAAATATACGCGCCCGTCTGCATGCGTGTGTGTGTGTGTGTGTGTGTGTGTGTGTGTGTGCTGTTGTCGTTAGTACATACACGTACGAGAACATCGCGCAGCCTGACTTTGTGTATGCGTTTGTAGGTTATTTCACAAATGCTGTTGCCATTGTCGCTGCTGCTGCTGCTGCGACTGTTGCTGATGTTGCTGCTGCTGCTGCTGGCGCAAAGTAAAATGCATGAGCATTGCTGCGATCCTTGCTGGCTGATAACTGAACACAATTTCGTTAAATTACACACAATGCTTGTTTATCTGTGTAAAGTATCTGCATTGGCTGGCACCCTCAGCACATAGTGCACAGTCCACAGTACACAGCTCGGAGTACCACGTACGCAGTTTGCAGTCCTGTACATTACTAAGCCACCGCAGTCATTGCCAGTTGCCTGCTGCTCCAGTCTGGTGACTGCCTTAAGCGCTGCTGGTGACACTTGCTTTTGCCTGTTTGCTTATTTGTATTTGTATGTAGTATGCGTTGCTAGCATACACCTTTCGATGTTCATTTACCGTTATGTGCAATGTTCGTTGGTTGGTTGCTTGGTTGCTTGACTGCTTGGCTGCTCGGCTGGTTTGCTGCGACGTTCGTTTGTTTGCCACTTGGCGAGCGGGTAATTGAGTTGATAAAACGTTTGGCGCGTTGAAGTAATTTAGGTAATGCATTCAAAGTTAATTACCACAGGGAAATAAGTAATTAGAAATTTGATTGAGTGTGCCACTGTGGCGGTGCACTGTTGTGCTCATGTCTAACGTCCTGCGTGTGATGTTATCCTTAACATACATGAGTATATACCAAAAATAACCTGTCTTGACTTTGCTTTGCTTTGCTTAGCTCAATTTGGTTTTTGTCAAGTTTTTTTTTCAGTTACACGCATATATTACGTATGTGTAGCATAAATCATGGCAGAGCAGGCAGGTAGTTGACAGACAGACAGACAGTCAGGCTGGTGTGTAGCTGTGCCAAGTTAAACGTTCCATAGATAATTTTCTTTGTTGTATATGACAAATCGCTTGTCAAACTGCTGTTGGCTTTGCCAAATTTTAGACATGGTTGGCCTTGGCATCAGCATAATTGCACACTTTGCGTCTAAATTATTATTCTTTTTTGACGTTTTCATTTTATTTTATTTTTGTTTATTTTTTTAATACTTTTTTTTTATTATTTTTACAGATTAATTTTTTTATTGCTTTTAATATTTTTTTATTTTGATTGTTTCTATTTGTCTGCTGACATAAATTTAACTTAATATCGCTTAAATAGTTAAATGCCTTTTTTTATTTTTGATTTTTTTTTTTTTTCATTTTAATGTGAATTTCGCAATTTGCATAAACCCATAAAACTTTCGCACTGTAGCCAGGGCTTAAAGTTGCACGCAGCTGAAGCAACACCACAACAGCTCAGTCAATCTAATATTATATTTATATTTGTACTTTGATCAATTTGGCTTTCAATGCATTATAAACTTTTTTCATTTTTTTGTTGTTGCCATTGTTGTTGGCAAACGCAAATAACTTGCAAGCAATAAATGTACAATTTCAAAGTGATTTAAAACTTTATTTATGCCATAGAGCCGAGCAACCCAATGCGCGTGCAAATCATAGGCAAAGACTGGCATTAACAGCAAAATAAATACTTAGGCGCGTGGCATTGCTGCTGAGTAAATAAAATATAAAATAAAATAAAAATAAAAGCAAAATGATACATAAAACACCAAAAAAGGAAAAAAAAAGCTCAAAAGACAAACAAAGCTGCGAGCTAAACAAGTCAAGCCAAGCCAAGGCAAAGCTGTGCAGCGTTTATTTTTGCTTGCCTATTTTTATTTTCAATTTTTGGCCATTCGCCTGCCATTGCATACTTTACGGCGCAGTCAAAGTTTTAATAGATTATGCCACTGATTATGAGGGCCACTGTGGCCAACGAAACGAAAAACAAACTGAAAAAAAAAAAACAATAACCAAAAAAAAAAAATATGGAAAAATGTTATACTCGTGCTAGAATAACGATAGCGAAAATGAAACGTAAACTTTTGACCATAAACTACTCATATGACTGTGTTGAGTCTGCCACCGCCGCTGCCACCCTCTGCCGGCTTGCCCACATGTTTGCCGGTCGGTTTGCTTGTTTGCTTGACTTTTATCAGCCAATGCGCCAGTTTAACTTATGCGGATGCCGCGCCACATGCCAGCAAAAACTTTCTGTCATAAATTTTAAGCCAATGCTGTACGGTTTATTGCTTTTCGTCTAAGTTTAGTTGCCTATTTGATTTCATATTTTATTTAATGCATGTCCTTGTGCTCATTCAATTTTAAAATGCACTGAAGCTGCTTAAGTTACTGCAATTTAATTCACTTGCATTGGCGGGGTTGGCATTTTAATTTGAAATGCACTTTAAACAACAGCAAGACTCGTTTGATGTATTATGTGTCAATTTATTAATTGCGTTGTCCTTCGGTACTTTTTAATGTAATTTTTTTATTTTCCATTTTTTTTTTTATTTAATTAACTATTGTGCGCGAGCTAAGTCAAATAATGCCTGTCCAATTTTATTTTAATTGCATTTTCTAGTTTCTAGTTTTATTTTTTTTTTTCAAAGCTGAAGCATTTCTTTCTTATGCATTAAATTGTCGTCTTGCTTTTGTCAATCAGAGTTTTTAATTTGCTCTTGCATTTTTCACTCTCTTGCTGCTCAATGTCCATTGACTGTAGCTTCATTAATGTGCTGCCATTGACCATGGGTCATGCTAAAACTGTTTAAAGAGCACAGTTAAACTTTGCTAGATGCAATATGAAGCGTGATTCACTTATGTTTAGTGAAAAATTTCATCAACATGAAAGAAAGATCAGCCCAAGACGTGATATGAATTAAAGCCTAAAATAATTTATATATACATTTTTAGATTTTCTTTTCTATCCATCTTTTTCATCTACTCGTATATGAACTGCTGTTGGTTGTTTGAGGTAACGTCTTGCAAGTTTATTAAAAATAAATTACCTTAATGCTCTTATATTATTTTATAGTCGACCTTTTAAGTACACTCAATTCGACCTTGTATTGCTTATCACAACTTTGCCATAAATCTATTAACACAATTACGAAATAGTAAGTGAAACCTCTTGGCATGCGCCAGTTGCTGTCATTGTCCTTGTGGGCATTACTGCCATCAGACTGCAACGTGCCACGCTTAAGCTACTTATTTTTTCCTGCTCGTGCACATTGTCATTTCTTATTTGCTGTTTTCTATTATTTCCACGTATATTGTTCAGTTTTTTTCATTTATTTTTATCGCAAAGCACACAGCTGCCAGCTACAATTGCTGAAATCAATAAAGTTTATTGTCATTGAGTTTTTCGCTTTGTACAACTTTCTCCGGAAACTTTTGCAATTGTGTTGCATACTTTTAGGCCGGCGTTGGCTGCATTTTGCTTTCACCATTAACTTTTTCGCTTTGTTTGCTGCTGCAATTGTGTGCACGCGCCGATGTCCAATAAAACCAAAAGAATTTAGTTGGTTTTTCTTTAGACGACAGTCAGCGCGCCAAGCCTGGCTCTGTGCGCACGCTATATGCAATTCTCACCTAGAGAAATGGGACCGAAGCGCGGGCGAGCTGTCAGCTATTAAGCTGCCATTTGTGTAGCTATTTGCGTTGTTGCTAGTTTTGTCGCTGGTATAATGCCTTTTGGAAATTAGCTACAAAAGTTGCAAATGGTTTTTGTTTAAGCCGCAAGAAAATTTGCGCTGGCAGTTATGCTATGCCGCAAGTTGCCTGCATTAAGCAAAGAATGTCTTTATGCGAAATATGTGCAACAAAGTTGCTCTGAAGCTCCTGCCTGTGCCAGCGAACATTGCTGAAATTTTCCTTGCAGCGGAGGCGCTTAGCTATGTCAAAAAAGCCACAGCGAACCTCTTTAAGCGTTCCACGATGTATGTAGCTCGTGCCACAGGCACTCAAAGTAATTGAGAAGCACTTAAGAAATATGTGCCTCATTAGTTTCGCACAGTGTCGCATGATGAGCTATGGAGGCGTGCGCCCCGAGCAAGCGCAATGACAGCTTAAAGGACCTTCAGACACAGGCACACACGTGCCTAGCCAACTGTGTACACATGGCAGCCACATATACATACATGAGTATGTAAGTTTGTGCGCGTGCATATGAATGAAAAAGTTTGCGCTTGAATGATTTCTTTGGCATTCTTTTGCTGTGGGAACCGTGCCAAACATAGACGGAGCGAAATTCAGGTAACAGGGGCGAGTGGCTTCTTGTTTCACTTGTGCTGCTGACACTGCTGGCTGTTGTTTTCATATCTTGGTTAGTTATCAAACATATCATACGAGCGCAACTGGCAGATTGCAACAGTCAGTCCCATGCAGAAACAGCTTGACTCTGCGACGCTAGTCATGCCAAGGCGAGGCAAGGCAAGGCAAGCCTCTTACTGGCGCTCATGCTGCGTACGTGCCTTGGTTAATTTAGTGTTATTTCCAAAAGGCATCTGTATCGATCTGATCACTAAGCAAATGCTGATTGCTATGAACCTACGCTGCCTTAGCTAAGCATCCGCATACTGGCAGTTTTTCGTTCAGGGCTGCGTGCTAAAGTTAAGGTGAAATTCTTATGGTTTGAGTGCAAAGTTCGATTGCCGGCAAGATGTTGTCTGTATGGCAAGTTGTACTAATAAAAATGTATGGCCCTAACATTTGCAGTCGCCAAGGACTGCAATGTTTTGTCAATGGAATTCAAGCATACATTGAATTTTTGTGGTTCTTTCGTGGTAATAGTTCAAAAAGTTTAAAGTGCTTTAAGTCGGCTGTAATATTTTTTTTAAATGTTTGCAAGAAAGTATTAAGCTCAACTAGATAATTCAAGCAGACTTCTAGACTACATTGTCGTTGATAGGGGGAGACCATAAAAAATTTCTGGAGAAAAGCACCAAATTAGTTTATTTTTATAAGCAAGTGAAATTTCACATAACAAATATTTAATTTGCAAATCCAGGACGTATTCACCTAAACCAACTCCAAGTAGCAGGCTTTATAAGACAGTTAAGCAAAATGAAATTTAATCCTTTATTGCTAATACTCAAACCAAACCTCATTATTACTCAGCACGTTAAACATTGTTTGGCTCAGCTCAGTTGAGGCTGTGAGATAAGATTCAACTTAACCTAAAATAAATTAGCTAGACAGTTAGCTTAAAAAATTTGACAAATACATTTTGCCTTCCTCACGGAAAATCCAAATTGCTTTACTTCTTTGCAACCCTGACATTGACGTATGTCTTGATCACGAACCATGGCAAACGCATTTACCGTTACATTTCGTTAACGGAAACGGAAGTGGCTGTGTCAGTGGCAACGAGTCAGTCAAGCAAGCGTCATTGAGCCATGTACGTATGTATGTACATCAGCATGAATCTTTCTTCTTCCTTTGTAAACGTTGTGTGCTAGCGGGTGCCTGCTGTTGAATGCAAAAGCAATTGCGAGGAAATGTAGCAAGAAGCACATGAAATGTGCACGCCAAGCTGCCAAGGCAGCGTATCAGGTGGCGGAATGCGTACGCAACAAGTTAAGAACTTTCAGTTGTTTTGCGGTTAAGAGTAAAAAAGCTAGAAAAGTGTGGGTAAAGTGGAAAAATACACAAGGGAATTGACTAAAGGATTTAACCCACATCGAGCACTAACTTTAAGCAAGCGCCTACGTATGTGCCATTTACTATTGTAACCATTATGTATATGGCAAATAAGTAAAGTTTATTTTTTATTTTTTGTCGTATCTTATTCATTAAAGTCTTTCGTCGTCGACGTTATGCAGAAGGTCCTTTTACTCAGTTCTCTATGATCCACATATAATAATTTCAAAATGGGAGAAATAATCCAATTTTATATTCAATGTGTATGAGTCTCCAAAAGACATATAAATGATTCGATGTTTTTTCTCCGAAAGTATAAATTACTCCCCTTGTTTCATTGGTTTTTTGTTTCCAGATTCACTTTTGTGTATGTATGTTTGTAGGCATGTAGGTGGCATCACGTATGTGTTGTGCTATTGCTGCTTCGCTTTGATTTCTTTTTTCTTTAGCTTTGCTCAGCAGTTGCTTTGTTTTGTCTCATTTAGTCAGTTGCTGCTGCAACACATTCCTTATCGACTGCCACAGAGTCGTGCATGCTTCTGTCTGCTTGGAAATTCAATTTCCTGCTGGTCTACATTCACTCATTCTCTGACTGATGCACTTACTCAAGCCACTCAAGCTCTCTACTGTCTTGCTTCTAAGCCGTTTTGCTCTCATATGGGTCGCATAATTCATGCATTGTTGTTGCTCGTTGCTTGTCTGCAGTGTCAGTGTTCGCATGTTGCTGACACATTGTCGTTTTAGGCACTTTCAATTATCATTGATAGCTGCAATTTGCCATATGGCGTTCTCCAAAACAGAAACTATGTATTCTGCAATTGTAGACATACCTAAATATTTTCGCATAGCTGCATTTGCCGCATTTGCCCTTTTGTCAATTTTTGCATATCACACAGTTCTAATTTTGTTTGCTGCTTGTTTGCTGCCACCTTGTTTGGCTTGTTTTCTTCTTTTTTTTGTTTGTCCTTTTGTCAATGCAATCATGTTCATGGAAATTGTATTCTCTGACAGTGAATTTATACACGAATTTGTACAAAAAATTTGTACACAGTCAGTTGGGAATTTTTGGCAAATGCAATCTGAAAAATTAAACAACGTTACAAAATTTAACAAGAATTTAAATTGTGTGTGCGGGAAATTGCTCTCTGATTAAAGATTTCTGCCTCTGTTTGTGTGTTTTTATGCAAATCAGTTTTGACCTACTAAAATTGTACGCATATCTCATTAATATGTATGGCATGCTCAGCACATTTCTCTGCATTAAAAAAAAAAAAAAAAATATTAGCGATAAAATCGATGGCGGCATCTTAAGTAAAATTTGTTGCTGCGGCAAGAGATTTTCCACATTGGCAATTGTTGCTTTTGACTGCTTTGCTGGCTGCTAGCGCACCTGTCTTGTCTTTGGTTAGCTTCGAGAGGCTGTTAGCCAATTGCAGATCCTTAAGCGATTTGCTGTGCTTTCACGGCTCTTTAGCACGTTGCTTATCGCAGCGAGTCCATATGCCTTTGTGGCTTGCTTGTTATGCTAAAAAAGATTTGATGTTTGCTTAGCTGTAAATAAAACTGCTTAAAGGCAGCTTAGCAGGTCCACGTTGGTTTGTTTGTCAGAAGGCATTTGTGCTGTCGTGCCTGGCTTCTACATTTCATTGGCCGCGTAGATTCCCTAACTGATTTTGTGCGCTGCTGCTAACTTAAGTGGAAGGAGTCTCTGCCTCTCCTTAGTTTGTCATCTGATAATTAGCAAACTGATGTAATCTTAGATTTGTTTGGCTTCTAAGAGCGTCGTAAAATGACTAGTGGCCTACTGCGCATACTCAGTAATTTTATGTTTCGAACTATAGCACAGCGTAGGCCTTGATAGTCAAGCATTACCTGTATTCATAAGTGTTATTCGAAAGCTCACGTTGCTCTTTTATTACCTCTTTCTTTTCATTGTGTACTCGTCTTTTTGCTGCATTTCGATTTCTGCTGTTTTAAGTCATTTCTGTAAATACGTTTGTAATTAAGAGGTAATCTTCCTAGGATTCTTAGTTCTTTGAGCAACAATTCGTTCGTTTAATCACTTGTTTTTAACATTTTTTTTTAATCGTATTTATTTATTTTATAATTTCAAAGTGTGTTTCTTTTTATTTAATTTAATGTGTTGAAATTAAAATGTTTAATAGATTCTTCATTTTAAAATTAATATGGCACAACACGCCATCCCCAGCCAATGGAGTTTTATCACTGTTGTCAGCTATTTTTAAATGTAGCTCTTTTAATGTTTCATTTCGGTTGACTTTTCCAACACAATAAATTTAGTAACTATACTATTGCCAAATTTACTTGAACCTGCGCATCAATCAAATAAGAAAAAGTAGCCAAGCAGTTTGCTTACACAACTTCAGTAATTTATCTCATTACAAATTATTTACTGTTGTAAAACGGAAACCAAACTGTCTGCCGCAAACTACCCAAGAGCCACTGTACTGTCATCCACAATAAATATATATTCTTGGCAAGCGGCAGAGTGCACAGCTGAAATAAATTTCGCTGGCGTATCATTTTAAAGCGGCAAAAAGCGCAGTGGCAGAATATACGAGCATCAAAGGATGTGAGAGATGGTGCGCTAAATAAGAAATGGCAAATTAATGATGCTTGACTAGCGAAATGCGATAACTTCACTTTTAATGCCAAAATACAAAAAGCAGAATGAAAAACACTGTAAATATGCATAAGCTATTAAATTAGCCATGGCATGGACAAAAGTAAAAAACAAAATAATAAACAAAAAGAAACTGAGGAGTTTGGAAGTAAAACAAGAATAACTCCAAAATGCTAAAACGAAGTCAACAAGGTTTTGTAACTTGTTTTTTAGCGGAAAATAGGCCACTTGAAGTGCGTTTAATTTCAATCAGCCCGCAAAAGTATGCTAAAAAAAGCCAAAGCAAATATTCCAACGAAAGTACCCCAAAAACAAAAAAAAAAAAATCTGAAAACATACGCGAATAAGTGTAAGTGTACATTACGTATACGCATAAGCACACAGTGAACCCACACCATGAACAGCCACAGAGCACGAAAATGCAATAAAAACATAAACAATTCGACACACACGCACACATTTCCCCAAGTTGTTGTTTGTTGCTGTTATTATGAGTCTTTGTGGCCATTGTTGTTACTGCTGTGGCTGCTGCTGTTGTTGTTGTTGCTTCTTGCTTTGTTGCCAAAAAGAAGAAAGAGAGCAACGAATGAAAAAATGCCGCGTATTGTCGGTTTTAAATAATGCCACAGAGGAAAATTATTTCAAAACATAAAAAAGACGAACGAAAGAACGCAAAGCAAAGCAAACATAATTTTTCATCATCAAAAAATAAATACAAAAAAAAAAAAAAAAAAAGAAACCAAATCACACAAAATAGCGAAAAAACAGACAACGAAAATTGCTCATACCAACGCACTTGGCTGAAAAGTGAAAGCAAAAGTTTCACTCAGCAGCTTTTTGTGTAATTTTTGGGTTTTTTTTTGGTCATTTTATTTTTTTTTTTTTTTTGTTAGTTTGAAGTTTAACTAGGCTAGAAGGGCGTCGTAGGCAGCACAACATACTTGCCCACGCGCACACGCTGACTGACTGGCACGGATTAAGTTGTAGGCGAAAATTAAACGCAAATGAAATTATGTTGCGTGCAGCCTCGTGGCAAGTTTTGTGCGCGAGACTAAGCGACTTATGTCACGCATAAACTTTGTCTCAATGCCTAAGCGCAAATATGTTGCGTCACATGAATTTTTGTTAGTGCTAACCTTGCGCGTGCAATTTGGTCAGTTGACTTAGGGCAGTAAAGCAGTAGAATTACAGTAAACACTCCATACGACGAACACACACTACTGGTTGATGGTAATAATACTTCTGGCATTTATATAAGTAAATGTAAATGATTTAATTTTAAATAGAAAATGTATTCATTGACCATATTATAGTAAAAAAAAAAAAAAAAATTCACGTTAAATGGGTCATTAAAAGGTTTGAAATGCTTGCAATTTCGATATTATATTCGAACGTAGTAGAGAAGAAAGTTTCTTTGTTTGTTCCTCTTTCGGTAACATTATTGATGAATTTCGTGAATATATTTTTTACTTATTTTGCCAGATGATTTATTTGCTTCATGTCAACGAAAAATATAAGTCATAATTTTCTGAGATAACCCAAATTGTATTTTGTTCAGCTTTCTCTAAGCTCTTTATTTGTGACTTTTGTGTCACGTTGAAGTAATTAAATTGTTAGCAAAAGGACGTTTGGTAAGCAGTGAGAGAGTTTTTATTATAGATGTTGGAAATTTTTTTTTCGCTTTTTTTTTTTTGGGTTCGCGAATTCACGCCATAATTTATGCAACACTCCTTTGCCATGTTGTTTTCGTTTAATGCGTTGAAAATTTTTATTATGCGTCGCAAATTGCACACAAAATGTTGGCCAGTTGCCGTTGGCCTGCAAGCGTGTTAACTGCTTTTGCTTCTCGTTGATTTTTCTTCTTTTCGTTTTTCTCTTTAATGCCGTGCAGGCGTTAATGTTTCCACTGGGTACGCTGTTGTAGTTTGTTAATGCGCGTGGTTTATGTGGTGTGGCATAAGCGAAGGCGTATAAAACTGGGCATGGCTATGTTTTTATTGCTTGCTTATAAATACAATACTGTACTTGGCTAATACTTGCAACGCAAGTTACATAAGTAAGTTAAGTAAGTTACTGCGATATAAACTCGTATTTATTTGCATTTTAAGTACACTCGACAGCATTTTATCCATTCAGCGTCTCAGGCAGTATCCTGTGCATTGCCAGCCAGTGCGGGAATGACTAGAAACGCCCAGGATTGAGAGGCCACGAAAATTGCAGCAATGCCGATCAAGCATGGCCCAGTGCCAGCTACAAACTGCAATGGAAAGCAAGTAAAGATGTTAGTTAGCATAATTACACTTGTCATAAGTCAGCCATGTTTGCTGTCAACAACAAGAAAAAATAAAAAAGACTGCAAACCATATCCTTGTTACTGATATTAGCCCAAGCAGCGACAATCGCATTCGGTGGCGTGCTTATCGGTAGCAAAAAAGACATGCTAAATGCCAGACAGGCCGGCAGCGCCAAGTACAAAGGATGCACATGTATACTCATTGCCTAAATGTGTTTAAGATACAAAAAAAAACATATGAACAGCGGCAAAGCAAATTAATTTAGCACAAAGACATTACGATTTCCAGCAATATTGGCAAAAGGATGTGGCAAATGGCAATGTTTGAGGCCAAGCTGGTCAGGCAAACAGCAGCCGTGATGACAATTAGTTGTAACAAGGGCGCGGGCACAGACTCCAGCATGTACAGTGCATTGCCGAGCAAGCGTGCCAGACCGGAAGCAGCAATGCCTTCGGCCAAAGCCATACCACCACCTTGACAGCGAGCAGCGGGAACATTAAGTGCCATTAAGCACAGTGCAATAAAGTGTTAACACAGCACGAACCTGTGAGCAGCAGCAGACCCCAATGATTGTTCGCATTCACATAACTCCAGGTGAGCAGCGAGGGCGTCTCGCGTAATTGAGCAATGGCCACGCCCGGTTTAATGAGCACCCTAATGAATTTGTAATTGACCGGCAGTATGAAGAGCAGCAGCACAATGAGTATGGCGGGCAGCGAGTTTTTGACGGAACTGAAACAAAAATCAAAGAGTATAAGAGTAGACAAAAAAAAAAAGAAAAAAAAAAAGTGTATACACTCGTCACATAGTGTATTTTACATAAGGACTTTGCTTTCAACTTTCTACTTAAAAAAAAAAATAAATGTGTAAGGCGTCTTCCTACTGCTTACGTGTGTGTGAACAGCTCTGCCCAACCGGGCAGCCAGCCAGGCTTGCGTGTGAGAAAGCTTAAGATCATTAATAGGAAAAGCGTAGCCACTTGCAGCTCATGGCAGCTTATTGGTCCCAGTTCAGCCTGTCGTTTGCTTAAAATATTTCTAGCGATTTTCTCGTGTTCCTCGTACATCTGCAGTTGCTTAGCCTCTCGACTGGATGGCTGAAACAGTCCAAAGTGCAGCCACTGCAACCAAACGTAGACGAGCACTATGCAAAGCAGCATAGCCGGCAGACTGTACAACGTAAAATTCATGAAGGTCAACTCCTCTATGTTGGGAAAGCGTCTAAGCAGAGAAGGTACAAGTTATGCTTCGAATTGATTGCCAAAGGTTCAAAAGTTTGATACTCACGCCTCGTAGATGCCCTTGAAACTGATATTTGTGCCAGTGCCCAGCAGCGTTGTGCAACCGCCAATTGTGGCTGCGTATGCCAGACCCAAGTAGTAGGAGACGACGATCTTCGAGGGTTTCGGTTCGGCAGCGCTGTGCATGGGGGAAAAATCAGTTTGAAGTGAAATTTTTGTTGGGAAAGGAGTCTATATTTACGCAGGCTGCGTTGTTGGTGGGGTTTCATCTACAAGCTGCAAAATGTTTTCCTGTAAAAATGAGAGGAGCAAAAGTGACACTAGAAATTAAAAGAGAACGTTTAACGAAAGTAGCTTTTGTTGACAGCGGTTTGATTTTTAGATTTGTGAAGATATGTGTTCAGCATTCAGCTTGAAATGCGTTTGCAACTTAGTTAAAATCTACATAAGTGTTCTATTTTCAGAGTGGCATTCTTATCGGCATTTGGCTTCGCTTTGACTGTGCTACCATAATCACTTACATTGGCTAATTCACTTAGCACCGCCTTGACAATGGGGCACATCATCGATGCGGCAGCCGTATTGCTTATCCACATTGAAATGAACATCGTAACCATAAGCAAACTGAAATGCAATCTAAGAGTATATGGGAAAAGAGGAAGAATTTATATACAGCATTAAAACAAATCTTCAATGGATACTACAACACTCACTTGCGTGGACTACAACCGACATGCAATATAACAAAGAGCGCCACACGTTTGTGCAAATTGGAAAACTCAATGGCCAATGCCACAATTAAACTGCCGAAGAAGAACACCACAGAGCTGGAAAAGTACGCCTGGCAAACAGACTCTGAGTCCTGGCCCACACAAAAGACCATAGAGTTCAGTTTAGAATGACCACAATAAAATTCACAGCTGTGCATGCTGCTTTGCAGCTTACCAAAATGCCAAACAACGGCAACAGAACAATCGGCAGTAACGAGGTCACATACAGTGGCAACGCCTCGGTAATCCAATAGACCGACATTAGACCGAGCACATAGCCGCAACGATATGCCTGCAAATAGCAAAATTGTACTTTTGTGGTGTCTTCAATTGTGCTGCTGCTGCTCAAACTCTAAATTTTTATAACCAGCAGACGCACATACCAGTACGGGCTGGGCAAAGAGCATTGGCATTAGTGCCAAAGGTGCCACGCATATCACGAGTCCTGCCCAGTGATATTTGCCAAAGTGCTGCAGACGTGCGCCAATAGTCACTTCCTCTAGCTGCAGTGTGCCGGGCTGCGTTTGCTGTTTGTCGCTATCCATGCTGCAGACCCGCGCGCTAAGTGTTCGGAAATGCATTACCAATATTTGTACCGGCTTTCTCATTAGCTTCGTAACGTATTTTATTAGCCATACCTCACTTTGTGTTAACGCAACGTCTGCTATGTGCTGCTGCTGCACTGTAACTGTTCGATTTGTGTGATTTACGCTTAGCTATTGCTTAGAGTTGGCGAGATATTTAAAATAAAACTGTTTACTCTTATCTGGCAATTACAGCTGACTTTAAAACTCTGTGACTCATCCGCTTTGCAACGAATTCAAAAACATATTTCTGTTTATTGTCACTTATTTTCATGCTAATAGCTTTTACTGCGTATCGTGTTTAATTGCCTTTTTAAATACTTTAAGCAGGTTGCCGCAGGAAATTCGATAATTACTCTCTTGCTTATTAAATAACTGCAAATTACTCTACTCAAGTAATCAGACATACTCAATAACATGATACCTTCAAGTATAGAACTTATGGTTTTAGATAGATTTATGCGATTGTCGCAATATGCCTGGTATATGCAGAAAGTAAAGTGCATCTTCTCCTTATATTTCTTACATTCTTATAGTTAATTTGAAAATTATCGGAAATGCATATGGCTTGACTAAAGAAACTTTATACAGTAAATCTGATTCAAGTATAGGAAGAGTTTGTATTCTTTTAATTATGAGAAAGGGTCCAGCTGCTAAAACCATTTGCAGCTGCATAATTTCCGACCAAGCTTATTTATGTACTCATATCAAAATTCATAATATAATTAGTTGATAAACAACTTCATGCTTAATTGGCTCTCTAATTTGTACTGTTAAATATTTTTCATATCCTTACAAAGGATGAGCGGCTTTGCCATCTATTGAATTTATTTATCAATTCAATTGGCGTTGACCCTCGTGTGCGACTGGCTCTTAAGTTGCCTTTCTTGAAATCGGTTAACCGATGCCACAATACCTAAATCGAGGCCAATGCAAGCACTTAAACATAATACAGAAACTGATATGTGTAGCTTATGGCTGCGAAGGCCATAACTTCACGGATTATTGCACACTTTGCGTAATGTTGATCATATGTAACGTAAACCTACTTCGTATTGCTGAGCCACTTTGCGCAAAGCGTTTATTGCTTATGTGCTTCGCATGTTTTGTTCTTATATATATGTATATTGAAAACACTTCTAACTTAAAAAAAAGAAAAAGAAAACAACATTTTATTTTTTTCAAAAACATTATACAGCAATAATTCTTATTTATTTTGCTATATGCTATGCGCAAATTGCCAATAAGTCTCTTTTTTAATTTGCTATATAAGTATTTATATAAAACATGCAAATCTTTTAATTTGTATCAGCAAAAGATACCTATGAAAAGGAGCAATAAAATTATTATGGCATCAGCGAAAAACAACAAATAATTCTTACTTTATAACAATTACGGCTTAAGCTGCGTTTCACATTTGCCGAGACAAAAATCTCACATACTTTTTCTCAATTAATTTATTTCGCTGACATACGCATAAAGATAAAAAAAAAAAGAACAGGAAAAAAGAAAGAATAACAAAGAAAACGCCAACGATTAATAATTTCGAGCTTAATGAAAATATATTACCTACTCCTAAGTAGAAGACAACAATAACTTCATTAGACGCATTGAAGCATATCCACACTTTGTTGCGAATTAAGTAGGATGCGCCAGCCTCGTACTTACATATTTCAAATGTTGAAAGCCCGAGCGAAAATCCATTCCCTTGCACGCCACTTTACCATGCGCTGGCCCAAGCGCCCAACTCTTGCTCCCACAGTAGTCGGTGAGGTACGTTGAAGTCACATGCTTAAAAATGAAGTTACAGTGGGAAAGTCGAAGGAGTTTTGTGGGTTGCACGTCCTACATGGGAAATATTTTACGCAGCATAATCAATAAAAAGCTAAACACAAACATAAATAAAAGGATACTCGTATAAGGATATTATAAGCTTGCAGTATAGTCACCAGCACACCACAAAAAAAAAAAAAAAAAACAAAAAAAGGAGAGAGTAAGCGAAATGATACCAGACGAATGCAGACCGGAAAACGCAATTTATTAGCCATCAGAAAAGTCGTAGACGAAAGAAAAGGACCAAGCAGAAAAAAAGGAAATATCAAGAAGCGATGAACATTGCGCTGGCAGCACTAAAAAAAAATGATAAAAAATAAATAAGATTGTTAAGTTCGGTCAAGCGTTGCAAGCGAGACATTTCAAGGACTCTTTCATAAGCTTTGAACGGAGCCCAGCGGCGAGCCAATGCGTCGAAAAGAGCAGCATGCCAAAGGTCTGCTATGGTCTGGCATTGGGCACAAAGCGCTACCGACCTAGAGCGAGGAGTAAGAGAGGCACGAGCGGAAACAGCAACCGCAATGATTTATTTACACAGTGTCTGTGTGAATGCTCTGCCGCACTCAGCCGCATCCTCTAACACTTCAAACTGGCAAGCTGGCGTCCGATTTGACTTGCAAGTTTACAACACCTTCGCCTTTTTGCAGGAAACCAGGCGCAACATTCAAACATGGTGGCTTTTTGCACACCTTTTTGGTTTTTTTTGTTTTTTTGTTTGGTTATGGCTTCTTTTTGGCGTTGTTGATTTTGGCAGCACACTGATTGCCTGGTACAGACAAATTTACATGACATTGAACTGTGTATTTACCTACGTACGACGCAGCCTTTGCGCCATTTCGACTTGTAACACTCGTCCTGGCATGATTGAAAGATTGATGAAAGTGGCTGTCGCTCGAATATTCACCCATAATATAAAGTTATGCCAAGGTCCTTGCACGTTGAGCATAGCATGACACAAATGATTAACTTACTTTGCCTGTCGAACTCGCCAGTGAATTGTTGAGTGTTCTGAGCTGTAGATGAAAATTACCGGATGCCATGGACGCAAGGTCCGCGCGGGTAAACGAAGGGCTATTGTTCCTTAATTTCTGAAGTGTATTGTATATTTAGGCAAGCGGTTGGCAGGGCGGAGTTTCTTGTGCTTAGGTGTTGGCATATCATGCAAAATGAATAGTTATTTAATTTTCTTGCAAGCGCATAATGAAGGTCGATGGGAAATAAAGTGAAAAGCCTCCAACCGGATATCGACGGCATAAATTTATTTGCATAGATTAAATTCATACACGCGTGGGTCTTTATTTATGATACACGAGTATAGAAACGCATAAGTGCTTAGTTTGGGTTGTTAGCGTTTGCCTCTATTAATGCACTGAGAGAAAATGTTGATTTATTGCTGTACCTAAGGAAGCAAAGAGCTATTTTTACATGGACGGTTTCTAAGCTGTGCGCATATCTGTTAAAAAGTAAAAACGATTTTCCACAATTATCAAGTGAACGTGAGTCCTTAATACTTCTTATAGTCTAACTTTTAGAATAAAACGCTTTCTTCTCAAACTTAATAATTGAATCGCAAGTTATATTGGATGTCAGGAAAGTTGATCCCATCGCCCATCCTATGTCATCATTAGAAAACTGCTTTAAGATTTGGCAAATACTTTTCAAGATTAATAATTTTTGTGCGAAACAAACGTCTTTAATGGGAACTAACTATACGCATCTGCCTTTAGCGAACCAAACGCAATAATTTTTAGGTATCTCGTCATCCGAGTGTGGCCGCACTGTCATCAGCAGCGATAAAGCACTTGCTGCCACTTGTAACTACTCGAATATTTCTAACAGTGTAGTTAGGTTAATGTTTAACCAAGCACTTCACACTTTATGCCTGTGTGGCGCTGAGTGACTTTTATATAACTATGTATATATGTATATATACGAGTGAGTATGTACATATGTATATTTGCTTCTCTGTTTGTATAATAGCTTTTATATTGCCTTCCGGCATGCCTGACCAATTCGTTGGCATTTGAAGGACCATTTGTCTATATATCTGTTTGTTTCTGTTCCTTGCTGCTATTCTCTTTTTTTGGTTTTTTTTTTTCGTTTTTGTCTTTTTGTCTTTCATCACTTCACTTTACTGCAGGCGGTTTTATTTATTTTTATATTTTGCCCTTCTTTTTTCAGTATGTTTTTTTCTATTCTTTTTGTGCAAGTGGTTTAGGCATGTGAGTAGTTTGTGGGTGTTGCGAAGTGAGTGTGAGTCCGAGTGCATGTCTGATTGCCTGAGTGTTTGCCTTTTTGATTGAACGCTACTCATAATTGCTGCCACTGAAGCTGAGTGCCGGCCTGCGTTGCTTTATCGCATGTGTGTGCTGCCATTACTCCTTTGCGATGTAGCCAGCGTCTATATCGATTCTTTGATTGAATTGCACATAATGCCTTTATACAGTATACAGACATATATGTATATATTTCTTTTTTCTTTTTCTTTTTCTATATATATTTATTTCGGTTATGCATCTGCGTTTTATTTTTGTTTATTTATTTAAGTCGACTGTAATCGAGTATGTAGCTGAGATTTCTACGTACGGTGAATAAATTGAATTTCTTTCTCAGCAGCTGTTACTCGTACCAGTGACTCAGTCGACTTAGAGCGCACAAAAAAGAATTTGATGTCTAAGCAAAAATTTGTAAACACATAAGATGATTATTGCAGTCTCAATTGTTTGTTTTCATTTAGTTGATTTAATTTTATTATAATATATTTTTATTTGTCTTGCAAGAAAGCGTATCCAACGTAACCCCACCCACATGCACAACATACAACGTCATATAAATTTTTAATAAATTTTTTGCATTTAATTGCTTGGCTCGCCATTGATAAGCACCATGTCAACCGCGTAGTCAATGCCTCGCAGCTCGCACACCAGCTGATATATGCACTGCTCCTTTAGATCGTAGTAATTGAAAGCTGTGGTATCCAGCTCAGCCAAGCGTCGCTTATAGAGCTCATAGGCATCGCTCTGACGCCTGGCCTCCAAGGCGCATATGCCGCAGTCGGGCAATATGCAGGCGCACTCATAGGGTGCGTGGTATATTAGCGTCGACTGGTAGGCATTCGGAAGCGTTGTTGTTGCACTTTCAGTTGCCACTGCATCATGGTTCACTTGGCCGTTGGCTTGCCCATCACAGTGGAAGATTTCATTCATTTCGTCCAGCATATCGTATTGATAGTACTGCGGTGAACTGCGTGCCATGTTCCCTTTTTGTTGCTGATATAATCCTTAACTCAAACGATAGTACTGAGGACACAACGTTCCAGCAAGACTCCTAAGCCGCGACTGCACAATAACCCTTCAAGTTGCGACTCAATTTTCAAATAAAGTTACACATTTGAGCGCGACTCCAAAACAGATGCACAATTGTTTACAAAATAAAATATATATATATACTTTTTATGTTTATGCTTTTGTTTATGCCATACAGAAAGAACAGTTGTAGATAAAGTAGTTTGAAATAATTAGTAGATAAATAAACAAGCAAAAAATATATTTTTTATTTGAAGGAAAATTCAAATGAAAATAATCATTGCTTATCTTAAATTACATACGGGTGTATCTTTGCAAAGTAAAAATAACTCGGTAACTATGCAATTTAATTAATTATTATTCAACTATTTTACGCTTCAATAGAAACCAATAAACATACAAATAAAATTATCGGATTAATTGTGTTATGGAAATTCGATACGACATCTGCACCGCAAAAATCAGCCAAATAATTTGGCAAAATTAAATTGCGTTGTCATGGCGTCATGGAGTCATGCTCGCAAAATGCATCTAAGCCCCAACATGACAGGGCACGGTAATGCAGCTTCAATAGCTTTGCCATTTTATACCTGGCATAGGTATGCGCGGTTGCACACGAAATTTTTTGCATTAATCTGCAGGAATTTGTTAAGCAGAAATCGTTTGTGAGTAATTTTGAATCTGTTTTATATTCGCCAACATATTTTTAATAAATTATAAATGAATCATGCATTACATGCCCGCATACGAACAATAGATTTTAATTTGTTATAAAATGTACTAATCTTAGCTGGTTAAATGCATGATTATTCGAAACTTATTTGTATAAAAGTGCAAGAAACATGCTTTGTTTCAGAAGCTTTATGCTCAGCTTAGCATAAGTTCACTTATTATTTAATAAGTTTTAATATTTTAACAGTTGAACAATGCAAAATGTAATGCAAGAACAAAAGCAAAGCTTAAACTGCTAAATCACAGCATTGTCTCGCTGAATTATTGTGTAGTAAGCGATGAAACAAAGCTAAGATTTATACACACGAGCGGCAATTAATGTTTATCAGCAAAAACATTTTAATTTACGTTACTGACATAATAGAGGTAAAGCACAATAACGATTACAACAACAAAAACATAATGCCAAACTCTGCTCTGCTCAGCCTTGGGAAGAGGTCTCAATAAACGACAACAACTCAGTGGAAATGCGGGTAGAGAGGCAGGTAAGTTGGAAATTCACTACTTCTGCTACAGTGTTAGCTGATATAGGGGGAATGGGAGGGGAGAAGAAACAAACCACGACATGAAAATTTATCAATATATTAATTAAAACTAATACGACAAAAGCTGCAGATTAGCATGCGAAATTTAATCGTAGGCTGGCAGCGACGCACACGTGCCAATGTGAGGCGAAGTCGAAGACGTGAGCAGCATTGAGACACATTTGAACGACTGTAGGACAACAATCCGACAGACAAACGGATAAATAAACGCAAGCAAATAGACAGACTGACATATTGCAGACAAACATTTAGGCACATCGAGAGACAGTAAAACTAACGAGAGACAAAATTCATATGTCACAGAGTAGAGTTAGTTTATTTCGTTGACAAAATTGCCGCACGTCGTCTTAGCTCACTTCTGTTTCTGTTTGCTATGTGTCTAAGGCAAGTTGTTGAGATGACTGCTGTCAATGATGTTGATGATGATGTTGCAGCTGATGTTGTAGATAATGTTGTGTTTATTAATTCTTCATAAGAATATCATTTCTCTTAGTCTGATTTTTAGTATTATGATTATTATTAATTGAGCAATTTTCATTTTAGATTTTTACTTTCGAATCTATTGGCACCAGATTGTAAAAATAAAAAAAAATTCCACAGAAAAATAAAGTATATCTTCCGTTATTCGAAGTTGCCTATGTTAATAATGTCTAAACTATTGTATTAAAGCAGAAAAACGAAAATCTATGCCCATTCATTGAGTGTTACTATAATTATGCTGTGTACTCATATCGTTGCATGCTATTTTCGATTGGCCTAAGACAGCGTAAAACTAAGCACTGAAGCTGTGTGTACTAAAGCGGTTAAGTTCATTAGTAGTGTGCGGTTTGCTTTGCGCTGATGAGCGTATGAGTGAGTCTTCTTGAGCCTCAAGGCTTATTCGCTGACATTTGGGAGTTTGTTTAATTAAGCGCAGCATTTTTTTATTTAATTTTCATTTTATAGTCATTGTAAGTAGTAAATTTACAACGTATACGCTTTAACGAAATTCATTAGGTTTCAGGCAACCTTCTGTGTAAATTTTAAATCATTTAGTTGGGCTAAAATGAAGCCATCAAGTGAAAACGCATTGCGAAGCTCATTGCTGCTGTGTGAAAAGGTTTCGAAATGTACTGATGAAACTATTAGTGCTGTCATTTCCGTTTCCGTTTTCATTTTGCGCGCAGAGCCTGCTGGCATTGACAGGCAACAGCCAAGCATTCGAGTAGTCGAGCAGTGGAGCAGCTGAGTATTCGTGCAAGCAAGCAAACAGGCAGCTAACAGACAGACAGATAGACAGACAAATGGGGAGGCAGGCAGACACGCATATAAAGCCATTCACTGGCAGTGTAACTGAATTTCAGTTAATTTTGCAGCACACGCTGGCAAAGTCTTACTGCGTGAGTCTGCGTATGCTTAATAAAATTAATTTCCAAGGAAACTGCGATAAAAAAAAAATGAAAAAAAAAAACACGTCAAAGGGTAAACTGGGTAATTATGTGCAGGCTGCTAGAGTTGGTCTTACGTTATGGTTGTTGTTGTTGTTGCCATAGCCGGTGTTGGTGGGTACCAGGTATTAATAACAACTGTAAGACGTTGAAAATTTATGAAGTCAAGCAAATGCAGCTGACTGCCGTTAAATGTCTGGGCTCACCCTTGGCTTGCTGGGCATGTGGGCAATTAAGCGCGCACACACGCATGCATGGCAACGTTACGTTAATGGTTAATTTAAAGACCATAACGCATATTTTTTACAAGGCTTGGTATATGCCATATGCTAAACCATGTCAGAAGCTTTAATATTTATAGTTACTTTGCTTTTATTGAAAGTAAAAAGAAGTTGCTTAAAAAACGACAAGCACACAAATCAAATACGCATAGCGCAGCGGGTAACCAATGAATTTTAAGAATATTGCAATGCAGAGCGAAAACAAATAAACAACAGCGACTCCTCATTTAGCTGGTAAATTGGCAACGGGTAACGGGTAAAGGGTGACGGTTAACGGTTAGCAAGATAAATAAGCACTAAAAAATTCATACGTGTAAAAATATTTGCAAGCATGCTTCGTTTTCTGCTTCTGCTCCTTTTGTTGTTGCATGCCTGAAGGCGTTAAAATCCGCAAAAACACTGCAGCAGCACAAATGTCCTTGTTATGCACACTCACATACCACAGCACACATATCAAAGCAGTGCATTGCGTCGGTGAGCATGTGCAATCAGAAACTCATGACCTGTGGTTTATACTCGCCAGCATATGCAGACAGGCAAGACAGTTTATGGCAAATTGCTTGTGTGCTTATTTGTATGTGTGAGTGAGTGTGTGCTGGCTAGATGCTTTGCCGGCATGGCTCACACGTGCCAGCATGGCAGTGTGGCGATGTTCGTCTGTTTTCTTTGTGCTTTTCAGCATGCAGCTGCATTTGCTTTTATATATTCAGATTTTTTCATGGTGCGCATGGTCGGTCCATAGTGATCGCAAAACTAATTTTCATAGCAAGTAGAAATTCGTTCGTATTTATGATTTTTTTATGCTCGCCTGGGTCATGCCACTTGCTGCATTTTGATTAAAACTCCTTCGCTGTGATTCTCTGTCTGCACTCGTATCGAACATTAAAGTGGCGTTGAAGTTGCAATTCCAGTAAGTGCGCCATTTTATTATATTGTATGAAATATTCTTAAGTGTATCATTTGCACATTGGCAAATCAACTCTCGTATTTGGCGCCTAAGGCGGTTCGTTCCGGTTGTTATATATGTAAAATGTACATGGATTTTATTGGATTATTTGTTTTTCTTTTTTTTTTGATTAAGTCATGAATTTAATAAACATTTTTTTATAATAGTTGTCTAGCCCACATAAACCTTTGGCAGTTCGAGCTGTTTGTGGTTTTTCTATTATTGTGCAATTCTGGCTCGTCATGCCGAAGAGTTTATTATTCATTTTCCGGCCTCATACTTGCATGAGCACGGTAATGATGATTTAACATATTTTGAAAAGGTCAACTATTTTTGATAGAATTTATGTTAAGTTTGCTATGTTTGCACGGTAAAAAGTATATCATCTACTTCAGCTTTTCTGTTGTTTGATATGCATACCGCATTCATGTGCTTGCCTGCCAGAATATTGCAAACTCAACCAAGAATGAGTCAACGATTTATTTATATTTTTTTTTTACAATCTCTTAAATGTTTTATTATTTATTACGTATTCAATACCAACACAGAAAATTTTCATGGCATAATTGATAAAATTGTTTTATGGTCAAAATTAAATTATTCGTTAGCATTGGTACGATAAACATGCAAATGTGTTTACAAGAATGATTCAACATGTTTATGAAATTTATAAGAAAAGAATATAATAACAATAAAAAATATTGTCGATTAAGCAATTATCGGTCCTGGAAAGTAGCCCGAAATAGAGCGTGATCCAATTATTGAATTGTTATTTTTTTTTTCTGTTTTTAAGGCGAGGCCAATGACTCAGCGCATTGAATAAACAAATCTGCATATATTGTGTGCATGACTATAAACAATAAATAAACGTTTTAACTATTTTATTAGTTTTAATTAGCAACAAATTATTTTAAAACACGCAACACAATTAGCCTTAAATTGTGCATTTTGTGGCCAAACGTTTGTTTATAACATGCGCAATAAAACTAAATAAAATATTGCATGCTTAATGCAGGTAAAATAGTACAAACCAAGCCAACAATGCCAGCGACGCACACAAACGTATGTGTATATATGCAAACATACATATGCAGATACAATGGAGCATATGGCACAGTAAAACAAATAACGTCTGTTGAAAGTAAACAAAATGCACAATCGCGCTCTTTGGAAAAAAATTGTAAATAAAAGGAAAAGGAAAAAACAATAAAAGGCCACCGCGTAAAGTTGTACTTCAAAAAAATAAAAAGAGGCAAGCTGAAGCGACAAAAAGGCGTCACCACAATTACAAAGCAGCAAAAAGAATATAAATAAATAAAAAGGCATAAACAAAACTAACTGTAAATACACGCAAGCATAAAAGGCGCATACGCTGAAAAAAAAAAAGAAAAAAAAAAAGGAAGACTGACAAACACACGAGTCAAGGAAACTAGTTTGCCTACAGTGTGCGAGGCTTATTATGAGGCACTGTATGTCCCATTGTACGAACCAACGAACCTATAAGTGAGCAAGCGTACGTACTCATATAAATAGTTGCAAACCGTTCGCATGGTTACATTTCAGTACGACTACATGTGAGCCCTGGTAATTGTTGGGGCAACAAGAAATGAAACCACAACAATCAGCCACAACGGGGTAACAACAAAAACAACAAAACAGAACCAACAGCGCACTGGGTTGCGGGCTAGCGGGCAATATATGCACAATAAAAATAACAGCACTAAGCAACAACAACAATAACAACGCCATGCCATTCGAAATGTCAACACTAAATTCTTTGCTATGTATGTGATTTCGCATACGTAGCACAATTTTTTTCGTTACTTATTTTTTGTTGTTGCTTTGTTGTTTTGTTGTTATTTCTCTCTTTTTTTATGTTTGCATTAAAACAAAGTTCATGTAACCCTTTTGGCTAATATTAACATACATAAAGGCGCAGAGTGGCACAGCCAAGCGAAAAGGTTCGCAGTATGTTTGTTAAGTGTAGCATATGCTGCTGCCTTCGTCACAGGGTTCTTGAACTTTTGCATTTAGTTAAATCAATTTAAATGCCATATAGGAATAGTACCGTGTGTTACAAGTTGTTATTGCTTGGCAAATTACATTAAGCTTGGCAAGGGTTTCTGCTAACTACATATGGACTGCGTTTCTAGCAATTGGGTTACCAAGTGGGAATGCTTAACACGGCAGCAGCAGTTGACTGTGCGTACATTCGCAAAAATTAATAAAAGCTGACTGTGGCAAACATTTGCGTTGAAAACTGTTGAGTATGTCGGTTATTCTACTTCTGTGCATATAGTTGGGGGGGGGCTGTACTGAATCCGCTGGCAATGCAAAGCTCACTTACTTCATAAATAAGTTGTTAACAACTTCTCGGTTACAGCATGTCAATTACAGTTGAACATTTATAACTCGAAGTTGCCTTATTCACAGAAAAAGGTTCGAGATATGGAGTGACAATGTATGGGAATTAAACGAAATTGCCATTCGCATTGGTTCGAGTTTACAGACTTTAATAGAAGTTTACTACCAAGATTTACATAAATAAAAATAACCATAATTCCTTAAAATGTATGCTTAAAGGTAATAATATAAACGTTTTGTGTAATCTCCATACAGTAGATCAGGTTGCACTGTATGTTTATATAGCTTATATTGAAGAAACTATGTACAAAAAAATTTGGCAATTTTTTTCAGTGTATTTTTTTTTCACAAATTCACAAATAGTATTAAATGGTAGCAAGAATTAGCTTTTATATCAGGACATTGTAGGTTTCTTTTAGTCGTTCGATTGTTTTTTTTACAAAGTACTTTTTTTTTGGTAAAATTTCTGAAAATTAAAAAATAGGTTTTTCTTTTTGTTTAGCTTAATTATTTTAACCAAAAGGCTTAGATTTTAATCGATGAATATGTGACATAATTGTATACGGTTTATACTTGAGTCAAAACCTACTCTTAATAATTTCGCTTGAGTGTAAGTAATAGCTTTGTTTAAAAACTAGCAAAAAAAAAAAACAAAAAAAATAAAAATAAAGTAAATAAAAATATGGCACAAGTACGAAGCAACAAAAAATAAAAGAAGTGCTTACTTAAAATGTACAGTTTCATAGTTCAAAAGAATAGAAATAAAGAAAATGAAATGGCACATAAAAGTTGCAAAAAGCAGCGCGATTCAAAAAGTTTTCTCATGTTATGTACGAAAAGCGGAAACGGAAGCTACGCTGACTGTGCTCGCATACATGGACGAGTCGTCTGCCTCGCGTTACTTAGAGCGCGCATAAATTTTTAGTGCAATATGTACGCGCATATACATTTGGCTATTTCTATAGGCAATTCATATTTATTTTATTTAATTTTGTTTTCATTTAATGTTAGCGCACAGCGTTGCTACACAACTCAGTCTGGCAGTCTGCAGCTTATGGCGACACCCGAATGCTTTGCAGCACAGCTTAAGGCAGCTCGTATTTTTGTGTATTTTTTAATTAAAGAAAATGGCAACTTTGCCACAAATTCGCACACTCGAACATGCCTTTGTAATGCCATACACAAAAGAAACAGCAACTGCAACAGAAACTGAAATGAAATGAAATACAAAACTTGTGGCAAACAGCGTGCGGTCATTAGGATATGTCTTCACTCAAAGTACAAAGCGCACGCACAGTCGTATCTTTATGCGATAAACAAAAGTAACTCAAAACAATGCAATACAAAAGCTAAGGAAACGCGACCTCTAGACATTGTTCACACAAACAATGCTACATGAGCAACACGTGCGCGGTCTTGCCACCCTGCCAACTGGCTACCATGCCACGGTGCCACGTTGCCGCCATGGCACCAAAGCAACTAAATGCTGCTCAGTTGCTGAGTTTGTGCGACGAGGCCACAAATGAACACGTTTGCCCTAATGAGCCGCAGTTTAGGCAGCAGCTGACTCAAATATACACAAAAAGAAAAAGTAAAAAAAAAAAAAAAAACCAAATATACAGAAAAAAAGAAAGCTGGAAATTGTATAGAAGTGCCGAAAATTAAATAGTACAGCTTAATTTTTGCGTATAATTTTGCCGTATTTCAGCTAAGACTAACCAAAAAAATGCCAAAAAAAAAAAAAAAATGAAGAAAATAGAAACTTGGTAGCAATCACATTTAAGAAATGCCTAACTAAGTTCAGTTGCCACATGAAATAGCTGCGAATTAAGGTCAGATGTCAACCATTTTTGCTCAGCTTCTACGTAACGCCCAAGGGTTTGGTTATTTTTGCGCTACAAACGATCTGCAGCAGCAGCAAAGCACTTGGCATCCGACTTCTTAATTAAAACTTGCTCAGGTGCAAAAGCTCGTGTAGGCGGAGAGCGCACATGTGCACTCAATTTTTGCGTGAAATATCAAAGGTTCATACTTTGCTTGCTTTGCTTAAGTTATTCCTGATGACCATATGCCTTATAAATGTACTATTGTATGTATGCAGGTATGTATATTAAACGGCAGCAAGGTATACAGATCTGCCACGCACGGCATTCGTAAATCACAATACTCACAGGTCCTTTGCTAATGGTTTTGCCTTTACAGTGTATTAAACCCGAAAACCATCAAAGGCATGTGCGTTTTTGTTTTATGGCTTGTTTCCATTTAAGCGATTAATATTTTAAAAGAAAATCATTAATTGTGCTTTATCGCACCTTCGCGTGCTTCTTCGCATCAAGTGTACTTTCTTCGATTTTGAGGTTGTTAGGCGTTGTTTAGTGCAATCGAAGGCGTACTAAACTACCCACCTGAAATAAGCTTTTGAACAAAGCAGCTGCTTTGTTTTCGCCTATTTTTGATCGTTACCAAAATAGAATTATTTTATTGAGCATTGGTTTTATATCAAAACAAATGCTCAGCGTAAGCTGCCACTTGAGTTAAATCTTCTACTTCTTAGATTTCTATTATTGTAAACATATTCAAGATAACTTATATCGTTTGAAAGCCATAGAAAATCTCTCCTTATTTTCCTAAGCAGCAGCAACAACAGCCTCAGCAGCGAAAACGCAACTTGAAGAAATTCATTTTACCTTTTTACTATTACTCATTGTCACACATCACATAATACAATTCACACAAATTGTCAGTAATTGATTTCATTAACATAACAAACTAAAGAGCTTTGCCAGCCACTTTCCCTTTGGTTGCCAAATGCTTTGCTATAAGAAACTTAGCTAAAAAAGGTGATGCAAACAGTCACAAATGATTGAGTATGAATTTTAGCTAAAGCTAATATTGAAGGCATATACTTTATAAGAGCAGAGTAACTGATTTGTTGACTGTTTGGTATCCAAATTGCAGATCGGCCCCGTTACAATACATGTTTCATGACATTTCTTCAAACACAACTGTTCTTCACTATTTATATCCCACTGCTTAATATATTGTGTATACTAGAAAAGTATGAGTCTGAATACCCGGATTAAATTTTTAAACATTTCTAAATTATCCGCACTATTTTTTATTAACAATTTAAAACGTGTAGTTCTTGATGCCTGCACATATTGCTGTTTAGCCGATATGCGAATGCCAACAGTGTGGTCTGTTGTGTTGCTATTTTAGCAATAAAATCCTATTAATTTCAGCGTATGGCTGGATTCTGTGGAAAAAATATGGCAAATAGAAATCCAAGCGAAACTAACATCTATCAAAGAATAATGGCAGCACGTGTATGGCGTTATAAAAAAGAGGCGACTATAAAAACATTGAAAGAAAAACATAAATAAAATTGCAAAAAAGAAAATTGCGATGTGAAAAAAAAAAGAGACTGCGGGACATACCAAACCAAATAATTTGAAAAAATGAAGAAAAAAAGGATAAACAACAAATAGTAAAATCCACCAAACAGCAAAAAGACATAGAATAAAAAATAGAAAATAAGAAAAAGTCATAGCGATGTGGGTGCACGCATTGCAGAAGGAAATAGACGGAAACGTTATTATGGCACAAGCAATTTCTGTAGTGTCTGTCGAGAATTAGAAAGAAAGCAAATAAGAAAGAAGTCGTCTGCCTCGAATGTAGCTTGCGGTATGCGGTTCGCTTGGCAGTCTGACAGTCTGATGGTAGCTAATGTCAACGTGTGTCGTCGTGTTTGTACGTTGCGTGTACTGCAATGTGTCAGCTGGCAGTCAAAATATTTATGGATTTTTTATTTTACATTTTTATGAAGATTATACAAATACGTGACACTGATGGCGGTGGAGTTGGCGGTGGCAGTGGCATTGGCGCTGTGTTACACACATGTGGGTATCGATATCGGCTGATTTTGAGCTACTCGAATCCAAACCAGCGCGAAATGCTGAAGATAAACGACAGTCATGCGACAGAGTGTGGGTTGCGCGTATGCATAAAAATTGTTTGCATACTTTTAGGCAAATCGAACGAAGTTAAGCAGGAAAAAAACATAAGCAAGGAGTAGAAAGGCAAAGAAGAAAGAGAGGCAAAGGCAAAGGCCAAACCATAGTGAAAAATGTGTAATGTAATATGATTTAAAAGCCGGATATTGAAAAATGTCGAGCGAACGTTTTTCTTCAGTTTTTTTTTTAGTGTTTTCTGCTTAAACGAATTTATTTAAATTTTTTTATGACTGCCAGAGAGTTACAAAAAAGAAAAAAAAAAACCAATAGATGACAGAATTTGCGTTAAAAGTAAAAGGCACGCAAAAAAAAAATAAGAAAGTGAAAGTATGCAAAATTATTATGCATGTCTAATAAAGCAATCAAGAATGTCTTAATTAATGCATGCACGATGTTTTTCATAGTGAAACACAATCCAATCCAACCCAACCTAACCCACGGAATTCAATCTAACAGTAGAAATCGTAACGAAACGCCACGTAGCTCAAATTAAATTCTCACACATACGTCCTGCAGCAAGAGCGGGAACAGGGGCACGAGCAGGGCTAGTAGCCGTTGTAGCAGCAGCAGGAGACATGTAGTTGGCGCTGCTGGCTTGAACCGCAAACACTGCGCACTGTCGCATATCGAATGAGGAAATGAAATAAATCAAGACTCATTAAACCACAAAGCATAAACCGCACGCAAGCCAGCCAAGCAATCTAAGCATCCTGGCTATAAGGCTAAAGGACTCATATAGATGATAGGTGATACGCGTTGGTTGTCTAACAGGAAGGAAGCTGGGCTAGAAAAACACACGGATGCTTAGCGTGTTGCCGCATTTAGGGCTCGTCGCTTGCTGGCTGTTGTCATGTGTTTGTCATTCGGCTGGGTTTGAGTTTGGATTTAGTTTAGCACAGTTGAGACGCGACGCCTTGCCTCCCCTCACATCCCCTCCCCAATTTGCGCGTCGCGTCGTGTCGAATTGAGTTAGTGGCGCCCAGACGTATGCCATGCGTATGCGAAATGTCGACATGCATACACACGTACGATGCGTACGTACGAACGAAAGCAAAGTTGACAGTTGATGTCATCTTAATCATCATCATCGAAGCGGAAACGCTTGAACACACGCTCATGGTTATTCATATTGTGTCTGCGAGTATGTGTCAGCATATGTTGCTATCATTTGTTGTTGTCACTGTCACTGTTGCTAGTGCTGCTGCTATGTTGGTGGTTTTGTTGTTGTCAACGTTAACTGTTTAAGGTGTGAGCATTAATTCTGTTGCCAACATCTTTTGTCATGCCAGTGTTTATTTATTTATGTTTTATTTTTTGTATACTTATTAATAACAATTATGACAAGGCTCAGCATAAGAGTCTGACACTAGGCGCGTTACACGCCTTTGGCCTGACTCCCATTCAATTCTTGTTTTGTTTTGTGCTACTGCTGCTCTTACAAATGGTGTTTCTTGTAATTACTACAAATTACACAAATAATTAATCACGCATTTGGCTATTTCATGCATTCTTTTCATTTATATGTCGCATACACGTTTTTTGGCTTCTTTTTATATTAAAAGTTGTCATCTATTGGGTTATGAGAGTTGCATGCTTGGCATGGGTTTGTGTGTGAGTGCATTAATTCGGGCGATAAGCAATTATTACGCACGTAATTATCTACATGAGTTGTTTTCGAAAGCGATTTGTACTTTATGCGAAACCCCAATTAGCGTGTGTGCGAACTTTTGTGACCTTTATCGCAATTTGGTTATAATTTTTCTATCGGGTTAGTTGAGTAAGGGTCGACAAGCCAATTAATATATTTATGACTTGTCAGCTCATTAAGAGCCAAGGCAAATTTCTCGCAGTCCAATTAACTGAAGTTCGCATAGGCTTGCTTTGAATATTTTTATTGCATTATGTAGATTTTTTTTTAGCTCAGAGCAAATGTGTAGTTAAGCTTATATGAGAATTGAATATGCCATGAACTAAACATATTCTGAAGGATATAGTAAATATAGCTATAGAAATATACATATTCGATCTACTGCACCTGCCAAAATGTCTATCAAATGTCTATCTCTTCAAAGAAAATACATGCAAAAGCCTATTTTTTGTGTGGCATTTAAACAACCGCACGGATGGCCAATTTCTTTTGGGACTCTCAATATTCCGCTTGCTTTGGGGACTCCAATGAGGCTGCTTAATAGTTTTGCAGTGTGCTTCAAAATCATATTTAAATACGAATACAGGATCTGATGCTGGTATAGCTGAATAAGTGCTAAGTATGGCAAATATAGTCCGCAACAAAACCATTGTTCTGGATTTATGTTGTTGTTTCCTTTAAAACGGATATGTTCCAAGTTAGCGTTACTAAAACAAATGGCCATTTTCCTATAAGCCTAAAAATAAATTGTCGAGTACATATATTCTGTTTCTTTTTAGTTTTCAAATCACTTTTTACAGTCTCTCATATCTTTTTTGTTTTCGTCTTAACATGTTTCATATTAGTTTCTATTACTTCCTTGCTGAGTAGCAGCTTGCATAATTCGTATATTAATTTTAATTTGCTCAAAATCGAACTTAACGCCAAAAAAAAAAACTAAACAGTTGTAAGGTTTATCTTATTATTGTGCTTACAATGACAAATCCACACTATTAACAATCGATAGTAAAACTAAAACAAAAAATAAAAATAAAGCATGAAAGTAAAAGCAGCCACGCGCCGCAATCATGACTAATTCCTTGAAAAGCGTACAGCAGCTTGACCACAGTAGCGGTCAAAGTTTTTCGTTTGTGCAATGATCACGTAGTCAATGTTCGCGCGCATGTTGTGAAAGGAAAAACTTTCAACGATTAAAAAGTTTCGAAAGTATTATCATCAAGGCGCAAGAAAAATATTTTCGCTTTGCTGTTGGGGAAAGTTATTGGCTTGGTCAGTTGCTAAAGCCTTGGCCTTGCTTTTTAAATTATTTTTGAGAATAGTTTTCATGTTAGTTGTTGTTCTTATTGTTGTTATCGCATCCAATGCCAATGCTGCCGAGCTGCACAGTAGATACGTTAAAACATTGACATGACAAACGTGGCGTATGTGCAATATATCGAAAACTTTTTAGTGAAAAGCACGCATACGCCATGTTGCGCTGCTGCCTTTAAGGCAAGGAGTGCAAGCATCTACAATAAAATGCAAAACTAAGTTTACACAAGCGACAGCTTTACGAAATCGCATTAAAAACGCAACAAATACTCCTTATGGAGTCAACTTGCTCAAAAAGTAAATAAATAAATAATGCAAAATCGTTTTTATTAAACATGAAATAACATTTGCACTGCTGCTCATAAATATTGCAGCCGTCTCATGGGTAAACGGCGCATGGGTGTGGCTCTGAGGCAGTGCTACTCGCAATCTAGCGATTCTAACAGCTGCCAACTGCAGACAGCACACAATAAATTCACTTGTGTTGAAAATAAACTTGAGTGGCTCAAAGTGTTGGCGCGGCAATGTTTACACACGGCTTACATTTATTTCGTTTCATTTCGCTTCAACTGGCTTCAACTGGCTTCGACTCGCATCGACTCGCATCGACTCGCATTGAATCGCATTGACTCGGCTTGATTCCCCGTGTCTCGTTTGCTTCTTTGCGTTTGCTTTTGCATTTGTTTGCGTGGCTTTGCTTTATGCTGTATTAGCTTCCTTTGTTTTTCTTTTGGTTTTCTTTTTGTTTGCAATGATTCGCTTTACTTTGATTCGCAACGCAGTGTATCGCGTCGATTGAGGCAACCCCATTAACAGTAATTTGTTCATTTGATTTTTTTGTTTTTTGCTGTCGCTTTCCGTTTTCTACGTTTCCCTTGTTTTGTTTTTCTTTTTTTTTCACATTCTGGCAGTTGTGATTAGCTTGCCTTAATTTAACAGAAATCAAAGCTTTGCCAAATTAAGTTAATGTGTGCAAAAGTTTTTTCTATTTTTTTTTTATCAGCTGCCTGCCACATACTCTTACATACGTGCACACAAAGGAGATATGAACTCCCTGCCGTCTCCGCATCGAGCTGCGCGGACTTGTAGTTGGCGTCGTCGCTAAGTGAACTGCCAACTAAACGCGCATTGCGTTGAGCAGCACTGTGACACAGTACTATAGGCAAAGATAATAAGTAGAGAGAAAGCGAAAAAAAGAAAATAATAGTAAATGGTGTCAAAAACTTTCACCAGGCAACTTTTAAAAAAGATGCCGAAAGGCATATATGTAAACAAAGTCATATGAAATGAAATAAGCATGAAGACGTACTCAACTTCTGCGCCAAGTACACATAGGCTTGCGTATATATAGCATAAAGTGGCACACTGCTGAGCAAAAATATTGAAGCGTACATTTGTCACGTCAACTAGTAGCGAATGTATATTTATTAAATGCTTGCTGTAGACTTCCGCGTTATATTATAACTTTTGCCAGGGCAATTTACATGCTGCTTTCCGAAATGACTGACAATTTTGGGTAATCAGATCGTTCAACATTATTGGTGTTTGTACGATCGCTTATATACCAGTCAATAATAGTGATTTTTCTGGTGCACAGGTTCCATGTAGTTTATAGTTTATCAATACCCTGTTTGCCTTCAACGATATTTTCCCCAACAAAAACACACGAAATTCTTTTTCATTCATTGTTAGGTAGTTGGTACTATCCAGAAATTCAATGGGTCTGTCATCAGTGTTGGCATTTTGTGTCACAGGCCCCAGCTTTCTTCTTCTTACAAATTCGGTTTAATATATTATATGACCAATATACCAGTGCAAATTTGCACTTCAAATACTTAGCCATGAGGTATTTTTTATTAAAGCCATTTAAATCATCCAAAATCTTTACATCGAGTCTTTTTCTTCTTCTTGACAAGTAAATCTAATTTTGTGCACTATGTTGTACACAAGTGTGTACATATGCGCATATGATCCGAGGATTGTGTGAATGTTATTGCTACTTCAGCGACGAGTACTACATGTGACTGTGCCGGTGTCCGCTACTGTCGCTGTGTCAGTTTCCGCGGCTGTAATCCCCTTAAGCTGCATACATCAGCCTCAAGTTGTATGTCGAGCGGCGGCGCTAAAGCAATGAATGAATTTTTTACTTTAGCTTGAGTTTAATTTTAGCTTTGACTGGCAACGAAAAGTACGAGAATAAGCAAATAACGAGTACAACAGCGATAGGGCCAAACACTAGAGACAGACAGCAGGACAGACACACGGTATGCCAGAGTGTTCAAATACACTCATACAAATATACATTTATGCATATTTACACGCTTTGACGCTTGCTACATGACACAAAAAAAAAAAAAAAAAAAAAAACTAAGAACAAAAAAGAAAAGAAAATAAAAAAACCGAATAAGCAGCAAAAAAACGAAAAAGAAGTGGGCGTTATTACGGCATACCGCAATGTGTGTGTATGTGTGCTTATATATTTCATTTTTTTCTGGTTAAAACCGACCGACCTATTTGCTCAGCAACTCTGAATCTGAAAACGGCCTTTCCTTGCTGGTGTTAGGCGCCGACACGTTGGGTGGCAGTCGCAGCTCGCCTGCCTGGCTCTGGCGCGGCACTAAGCGCGCGTCAACGCGTGTACTCGGATACACTCGTAACACATTAGAGGCAAAAGCCTTCATAATGACTGCTCCCAGTTGATTTTAATTTGTTGTGCGTGTCTGTGCAGCGAAATGCGCTCTTATGGAAATGTTGCTGTATATATTTTAATTTTCGGTATATATTTATTTAGTTTTACAGTAACATTGGAATTGCGCGTTGATTTCCTCTTCCTTTATTTTTTTTTTTAATTCGTCGTTGCTGTTTTTTATATGTTTTTTGCCGCTGGTGCATGTAACAAAAATGCTTTCTATGTTTATTTACAAAACAGTCCTGTGGTTTGCTTATTGAACCTGCGCTGTGGCTGGCATATAAAAATTGGGAGTAATACATTTATAAATATTTTATTTTTTTATTATTATTTACAAAAGCTGACAAAGAAGATTGATGTTCACACATATGTATTAGAAGGTAGAGTATGTTATGGTGTGGTTAAGTCTGTAAATTGATTGTTTAGACAGTGGCAAGAGATAATCTATTTTTGATTTTAAGTTAATATATTATAAACTCTTAGTACCAATCGGTTTAGTGTAAGGATAAGAAGAAGAGTAGCTGCCATCTTAGCTAACCATTTCACGTATTTAAAAAAAGTTTAAGTTATGCATAGATTTTGGATATGGTTTGTTTTTATTGGCAAGCAAGTCGTCAAACAGGCATAAGTTAAATTAGGCACAAGTCTATCTAAGGTAACAGTGGCACATTGAAAAAACAGAGCAAGTTTATCATTTGAGCTATAAATAAAGCAAAACAAATAAATAAACTTGGAAAAGTTGACAGTTTTTGAAAACATTAAAAGCCTAAAAACCAAGACAGATGAAATATTTGTTTTTTGTTCTTTTTTATCTTATTTGGTTTTTTTTTTTTTTTTATTTATTTTTTCTTTTCTTTTAGCATGAAATTGCTTTTCTGCAGCTTTTCTATTAGCTTTTAATACCAATGAATTTGCCTACATGGATTTAATTTTATTGTTATATTTACGAGTATTACGAGTTAGCTTGCTATTTTAATTTTAGCCCCAAATGAAAACGTAGAATGTAAACGAAAAGCACATGCATTTACATAACCTTAAGCTTGATAGACAGAAAGACACACTAAAACAAGGACAGAGCGACAGACAGACTGGCAAGCAACGACAAATATGCAAAACAAATAATTAGAAAAAATTTTCAAATATACACAAAGTCAATAAAATTCTTGCTACTAAAGAACTGTAAACTGATTTTCAGGACATTCGTACGTTACAGTTTCAATTACAATTACAGTTTTCGGTTTTCGATTTTCCGGTTTTTCGGCATCGCCCATGCAAAATTGTTTTAAATATTTTATGCGAATTCTATGCGCAAGGCAAACGGATATAGAAGCGCTTTACTATTCTACGTTTGAGTCAACAAAATGCAAATTAATTCAGGCGTGCTGATAAACGCTTGTAAATCATTCAAAATCCATTGCCGCAGGACACGCTGACGCACGACAGCAATACGGCAGCACAGGCACACGCATTGGCCAACAGAGCAGCAAAGCAGAAAACAAAAAGCAAAAATAGAAAAGAAAAAAAAAAAAAAGGAAAAAAGGCTAAAGCATACCACACAGAGACAAGCAGACAGACAGCCAGTCAGATCCGTGACAGCGGGACTGAGAAATATGAGCAGAATTCATGGCCATCATTAAAGCGCCAAAGCGCATTTGTTTATTTATTGTGTGTATTTATTATTTATTTATGTGGCTTAACTAAACGTTTTCTGGCTCAGAAATTATGTTGTAATATGTCAAAAGGCAGCCGAAATAAGCGACCCACGGCACTAGGGCAACTTACACAATTTTATTTTCATTGTGTTTTGGTTTTTGTTTGTGTTTTGTTCCTGTTTACGTTTGCGTTTTGCTTTTTGTTTTTACTTTTGCTTTTGCTTTCGGTGCTTTGCGTTTGTTGTTTTCACAAAGACTAAGAGCCTCCTGGCTCATCGTTTTTTAGTTGGAGCCACACTTTATGAATCTGTAAAGTCGCTATTAGTTTCTGATGCTATGTCTGCTTCGTTGGCGATAAATCCTTGCTTCGCGTGCGTGTTTGTGTTATGAATTTAAATAGGCAACAAATATTGCTGCTGTTTTTTTCTTTTTTTTTTTTCATTTTTGGTTGTTTGGCTGCTTACATGCGACCGGACTTTGGAGCATAAAACAAATTGTGTAAATGCAGTGGATTTTGTTAAACAAACGGTGATTGAGGCAAAGTCTGTTGCGTTGCTGCTTGGATTTATTCAAAAGCCGGGTTCAAAAAGGTCGGAAGTGATTAGAGTCAAAACATTTTTGCATTTTGTTTTGTTTTACGAAATTTTACGCTTCATTTGGCTTAAATAAATCTACGGTTTAGGATATAATAATTTTTGTTGACCATGCAAATTTATACAAGTATTAGGGGCGCTTTACATGGGCTGTTTGATGAGTTGCTACTTTGACGTACCCCATGTTGGGTTAGTGCGCATAAAGGAAGCGCTGAAAGAGCTGTCATCGTTCATTGACAAGTTGCTTAGCATTGACAAGGCTTAAGCACAACAGATAAAGTACTGTTGTTAAAAAATTGTACAGTTTTTGAGAATTTCATTGTCAAAGTGTTTTTTTAAATATCGTATGAATAAATCGAACGTTTATATTTGTGAGTTAAAGTACAACGTTCTTCAAGCGATGTTTAAAGTTGAAAGTTTAAAAGCAAATTAATTCTAAACCGTATCAATATTCAACTTCGAACCTTTTTAATTTGAAGCATTTTGCTAACTTTGAGAAACTGACAGCATTGGAAGTGTCCTATCAGTGTACCCTTTACAATATTTTGAGTCTATAAAAGGTGACCAGTAAGGATGTGCTAATGGGAACCACTTTTGAATAAAAGTTCTGAATGGATCAATCTACTTAGTAGGTAGCTAGGCCTCCAATGTCGTGGCTCACAGTGGACCTAGCCTGTGATCTATGTGACATCACGTGCATTGTTATGCAGCTGCCTAACCTAACCAAAATTTAATTACTTTTCTAACAGCCTTCGTATACGAAATATTTGCATCATATTTACTATATAGACAACTTAAAAATAAATATAAATCAAAATATGTAAAAGGTTTTTGCAAAACATTTTGGGTTTCAGTTATGCATTGATTGATTATTGAAACGGAAAAGCAGCGGAAACAGCAAAATTGGCTGCCTATGCAAAGGGCAGCCATTTGACAACATGAATTGCTCCGCCTTTTTGCATCGAAAGTAAAAGAGTTATGAAGTGTATTATCAATAATTAAAAAAACAAATAGCAGGAGGTAGCACAAAATAATTTTGAAGTATAAATATTTACTGGTAACTAAGCTAAAAGTGTAGGGGAAGACGACAACAAACCCAAATGCAGAAAACAAATTCATGTATGAGGCACTCGTGCTTGCGTTTACGTGCGACTTGGTAAAACACGTGCTCACAACAAAAAACATGAACATGACGCAGCCAAAATGCATAACTTCAGTTAAGCAAATGCAAAGCAGAATCGTGCAGTTCAATGTCAGAACTTGGCTGGCAGAGGAATTTAATTATTTTGATGTTCTTTTCTTTTTCTGTTTTTGTAGTTTTATGAAAGTGAAAAGCTGACAAAAAGGAAATCATCGTATGAGATAAAAATATATTGAAAAGCGAGTGCCAAGCAAATATGTAAACTTGTGAGTAGGTGCGCAGGACAGGCGGACAGACAAACAAGGATATAAGCAGTCATGCAGAAAGGCAGGCACGCTTTCATTGCTTTGAACTCGTGCGTATTTGAAAACTTTACAGTTATGAAACCACTTACGTAATGCTACCAATACTTTTGTTGTGAAACAGTTTATGCTTAACTTTTGCATTGTATGAAATACTGGCAGCGGTATAAAAACTTTAGCGCAATTACAGGGTAATTCAAACGTAAAGTAACCAACTTCACACTGCCGGAACTTTCGAACCCCACGTAATCATAGCTGAATTTTTTTTTTTTGAAAATACGCAGAAGAATTAGCGCTTCAGTTATATGGAAACAGGAAGTTCTTCTTTTTTAGCACAATTATTTCTAGGAATCAAGGACACGCAATCATTTGTCAAATTTAAATTACGGCACGTGGCCATTGTAGAGTTGCTGGATGCTACTACGAAAATTTTAATGAATATAATAAATTTTAGATTTTTCAATATACTTTTTTTATTTTCCACATTTAAAAAGTTACGATTCAATTGGGGCACCCTATAGTGAGTCCGTCAACACGCAAAAGTAACTTCAAATGTTGGTTTGACTTGCATGTGTACACAGCTAAAATAAAAAAGGACAAAATATACTTGCACATATATATATTCACTCACACACATACACACATGCACGCACTCGAACTTGGCTTGCAAAAGTTTTGCTTAAAATTCAATTGAAACGTGTCTCACTGGCGGCAGCATCAAGAACCTTTAAATGTGCCTTGCCCGCAGCAAAACAATTGAAAATGCTATGCGTGTACAATGCGCTCAGTGCGTTGGTGTGCGTGCGAGTGTATGTGTGTGTGCTTTGTAATAGATGTTAGCTGCTGGGCGCATATGTTACCCAAGGGGCAATAATGGCAAAGCAAAAGCACATAAAATTTTGTTTTGTAAAATGGTTTTAAATCAAAATCGTCAGAGATACATTGAATCAAACTGCACAATTGAATTTGCCAAGCATGTACAACAAACAGACGGCATTAGGCGAACACAAGACAATACAGCCCAGCACAGCACAGCAACACCTACAAAATCAACAGAAATAACAACAAGACAACAACAACAACATTGACAGCATAAACGCCAAAAACGAAAGCATTGATAACGAGCCAAAGCACGCGAGTCGCATATGTGTAACACAGGGAAAGGACACGTAAGGCCAGTGGGCCAATGCAGGCAACGCGGCGCACAAATGTGAAAGCGAAAACGAAATATATTGACTTTGAAAAATAATGGCTGGCAATTTGTTGCCTACTTTAAGGCGTATAAGTAGTCAATACAATGATATATTTCCTTGCCTTTGGTGTTCTTCGTTTCTGTTTTTTTTTTATTTTCTCGTATTTTTTATGAGCAAACGAACGCTCGCGCACTTGTCTTAGCATACGCGTGCGTGAGTGCGTGAGTACGTGCATGAGTTTGAGTTTGAGTATACCCATAAGCACCATCATCAGTTACAAGTGTGAACAATAAATTGTCATCAGCGCTTTGGCTAAGCTGCGCGCAATCGCGCATCTATGCTTAGGCTGGCTGCAAGAACCAAATCATTTTTTGGGTTTTATTTGTGCTTTACACGGGTTGGATTTTCAATTTCTTTTCTTTTTTTTTGCATTGTTATTGTTGTTGTTGCTTTTTATAACAATTTTTTCACATTAATTTGGTCTGCTTGGTGGATTTTTTCTTATTGTTTTTTTCTCTTTTACATATTGTATATCAGCTGCTTGTGCTGTGTTGCCTCTACAGCGAATTGTCAAGTTGCCTGTTAGCCAACAAAAGTGAAGGAAAATGTAGTTAGAATATGATAAGTAGCTGCCTGTCGACGTTTATGTGCGCCAAACCGTTATTGATTTTGCTCTTTATGCGATTTCAAGTTAAAACGTGCAATGTGTAATACGTACCTATGTGTGTGTGTATGACTGTGTGTAAATGTGTGTCTGCGCCATGTGGGCAATGGTGACGGCACAACTTTTTGATGATTTTTGCAATTTTCATTTCATTTTTTTTATTTTTTTCTTTGCAAAAATTTTGATTTGTGCTTTTTGTGTGTGTGATTTTCTTCTGTATGTGCGCATCGCATGTTTTTTATTATGACACACATGAGAGCATTTGCATCTAGAAATGCTAAACAGCAAGCAACGCAGACAACAGCATCAACTTAATATGTGCCTACTGTAATGCTGTTAGACTGCTTCGAAATAGTTTTTCCATGCTTATTTTGATTAGTTTAGTTGCTGTGGCTACACTTTATTTGGCATATAACTTAATGCCTCACGGTGCGTATGCGTAATATATGACAAAATAATATGCATACGATGAATATGCTGACACCAGTTTGTTTGTGGAATGCATATCGTTTTTCGTTTTTTTTATTCTTTTATAGCAATTTTACTTTTGCATTCAAATGACACATATGTTTAAGTGACTAGCCGTGTAGCCATAAAGAAATGTCCTTCAATTCGAGTATCGTCACTTATGTTTAGGAAAAAACGTTCAAAATTTAATATGATTATATATATTTTATATGCAGTTTCGAAATTCTTTATTAGTTTTTAAAAATGGTGTCAAGCGTGAGGTCGCCTCTGAAGCTTTAGCGGCAATTGATGCGTTCGAAGTTGTTTTCGATAACTTTTTTGTTCGTTTCAGATGTTATTTCGGTTATACCCTGCAGTATTTATGTTCTTGACATCATCGTAACGAAAAATAATCCTAGCCTCTGTTTGTTCCATGCAGAAAAATAAATGTTGCATGCGTAAGAAAGAAATCGCTGTTGAATTTATAGATTTTCAATTCATGAAACTTGAATTGAATCACCCTGTGTATTCGTTATAAGAAATTAATATTACTTTGCCAGAATAAAGTTTGCCCGGTAAATGTACATACGACACAACAAATGGATTTTTTATATACCCTTGCTGCACCTGCACATGTGCAACACAAACGGCTTATTATGTTTATGTTGAGCGCATGACGCGCATGTTGACACTCACGCTCACGCACACCTACACTAGCCCCAGGAAATTTACTTAGTCGTTGGCATATTAAAAACATCCACGCTGGCAAAAGATGCGCAGTGGAATAAAATTCACAGCCCAGCAACTTGTATAAACTTTTTTCTATTATGCGAAAATGAATTTCTTTTGCCGCCTACGCCTGTCTGCCACAGCAATGCGAAGCCGTGCCGTGCTTTGCCGTGTTGTATATAGTAACTGCGCAAGTCCGCAGGGCAAATGTCTAAAATAGGCAATGCTGGCCGTCGACCACAATCAAGTTCTGTTGGGCTGCGACGAAATGAAACGAGACGACGAGTTGAATGAAGTTAAACCAAAGCAAAACAAACCCACTTTGATATGTAAAATAGAAATTGTGCACAGCAGTTTTAATAAATAGCCACACAAGTGTCATATTGAATTTTTTGTAAGCTGCCAACAGCCGACAGCCACACCCACATAAGTGCTGCTACTGCATTGCAATAGCAGCAAGAGGAAGCTCCTTTGAGATTTTTTATATGGTGTTGAGTGCTTTTTAAATGCCACAGCTTGTTTAAAGTGCATACAAATGCCTGTGCAAATCCTCAGGCTCGGGCTCAGGCTCAGGCTCATTGTCGTCTGCTGAAACCAAGATATTGCATATAAAACACTACAATAGCTGCCTCGACTATTTGTTAAACGACTTCCGTTGAACTATATGCAGGCAAATGCTAAAAGCAATAGGCGGCAATAAACTCAAAAATTGCTTGCCAAGTCTGTTACGAAGTAAGTTAGGTAAAATGGCTGCTAACTGCAAGCGGGCATACCAAGACAAGGATGTCTGCACTCCGAAATGCATTTGGAGTTTGTATTTTTTTGATTTGCAGCAATGCGTGACAGGTTTTAAAAATGATTCATGATGTTATTTGGCCGACTTTTATATAGTCTCACAGTACCAATTTCCAACCTATTCCAGAAGTTGCTTTTTTAATAAAAAAAAAACATATTCAGATAAAAAAAAAACAACAATGTATGCTCTTTTATACTTAAAGTGTACATAAGATACTATTTGATATAAACGATATAAATCATTATCGGTCTTAGTTGTGAAATTGCACAACGTCTACGAAAAGTGTAAAAAAACCAAAATAAAAACCTTTAAAAAAATTAAGTCACAGTTTTAAGTGACTACATACATATGCGTCTAGGACCTCCTGCTTAGATTTGCTTATACATTCGGCGCTGTTGCTAACAGTTTGTGACAGTTGATGATTGCATAAAAAAAAAAAAAAAAAAAAAGAAATAAGAAAACTTTTTCTATTATGCAATGTAGCCTGTTTCCAACAACACACACTCCACATCCATTGCCAAATAGGCAAAGGTGAGGGTTAGGCAAATCTATGCAAACCGCATGACCCAAATAATATTTTCATTTAATTTCATATTTCATTACATTGCACGTATAAGCTTGTACATGAAATGTATTGTATTCTAAAGTAAAAACTGCATTCATATTCGCTACCAATTTTGAAATATGCGTATAAACAATTTTACTTTATTTATTAAATATTTTACAAATCAATTTTTGCTGGCTGGACAGAATTTCAAACTGAGTAACGAGAAGCCTTTGTTGAAATTTATATACACAATAGCAGAAAAGTGAGTCCTTTTAAAGCGGTTTCACAACATTTTTAAATATGCCATGGGGTGTTGTTATAAAAAACATTTCTATTGTGAACAATTCCAGCTTATAGTTGAAAACAGATTTGGTATTCGAATGCAGCAAAATATTTTACGACTATACTTCAGTTGAAAACATTTTGGTTCGTTTTTGCGAACGTTATCAAAAATTAAGAGGCTTTATTAATTTTTTGCTTTTCTCTTTTGATATACATATGCCAGTAGTTACTGCTAAATAAATTGCAAATATAATTACAGGTTGTAATGGGCAATTTTATACAATAATGTTAATGTTTTACATCATGTAGAACATGAATCACTTTGTTATTGTTCGGAATTTTAAAAAATTACACCTACATAAGTCTTATGACTTGAAAAGCTCATTTGAAATTAAAAGAACTGCAATGAAAAATCCTTAATATTCTAACCTTAAAATACAGAATTATTTATATTTATAGACTTAAACATATTTGGAGAGATAGACCCGGCATATTCAGGACTGTGCTTTTCTTTTCCTCAGAATTCTCAACAGTGTTTAAAAATTTAATAATTATTCAAAAGTGTTAATTAAGCAGATTCCTCATTTCGACATTTCCGAGTCGTCTTTCGTTGCAAGCAGAGAGCGATCATTTAACTCCTAGATGCTCAATAACAAACATTTTTCGAATTAATCTAGCAACTAAATAATTGTTGGCTACCATCATGAAATGACTTTTGAATATATTGAATGATATTGACCATGCCGAGTGTACGAGTGTATTTACATTGCATGAGTTCCATTGATGGTCATATATATATCTTTTATTATCACAGCAAATACTCCAAACAGAAGAGTTTATATTGTACAAAATACAAAAAAAGATGACTTTTACTACTTAATTGCAGTCAACACTTGACTTTGATTTTGTTAGCGCAAAAAGAAAATAAAAAAAACGAAACCATTGCTTTTATTATTTGTTTCATTTTCGTAACCACTTTGTATATAAACTCAACCGAGTACAAACTCAGCGAAGCGAAAGGCATAACGCGTTACCGCAAACAGTGAAACAAATTGCAGTCAAAAGCCAACAAGCAAAACGTCAACAGTTGCGATAAAACCGTTACATGTAAGGTATGAAAAACAAAAAAAAAAAAAACAAAAATGAGAAGAACCGAAAAAAAAAATGCAACCCAATCGAGAACTCAAAAATGCGAATTGAAGTGCTTGCAACATCATTAGTTGCAGCAGCAACGAGCGACGCAGGCAGGACTCGCTCGCCTGCTTGCGAGTGTGTGATAAAAAAAAACTACGTACGCAAGGGCAACAGGGTGCACAGTCAGGCAGTTAGTTGCCAAGTGAGTGTGCAAGGAAGTGAGTGTGTGAGTGAGTGAAAGAGTGAATGACTGTGACTGTGCCAAAGTTATGGCGCACAAACATTTTTTCACGTGCACGAGTATAAATTAAATCTGCATCACTGCGCTGACGAGGATCTAAATGTTGCCCGAAAAGTTGCAAATGCAACAAAATGTAAAATGCAGAAAAAAAAAACAAAGTTACTTGCTATGGTGCACACACAAGTGCCACATGCACATGCATACACGCACAAGCGCAGATACACACACACATACATATACACTCATAGTCATTATTTGCATTTGAGTAACTAAGCCCCGAGTGTAAAGAATTTAGTTGCAAAAATACACTCAATGTGTTTAGTTTACTTCTCCTTTTTTCTTTTTAAGTTTTCCTTTTATTTTTACTGACCTTTTTCGTGTTCCTTTTTTGTTTTTGCTTTTTTGGCACTTTAATAATTTAGATTTTTGTGTCTAACATGCACAGCAGCTTGAGCCTACGTTCAAGTGTGCATATGTGAGTGACCTAGTTACAAAAAACGGCTGCGTTTGCGAGTGTGAGTATGTGTGAGTTGCCTTGTCTCACGTTTTTTTTTTTTTGCTTCTATTGTCATTTTTTCTGCACTGCCCGGCGCCTTCCTGCCGACTGCAACCGTGCCATGTGTACCCTAATAGAGTCAACCGACTGAGTTATGCTGCAGCTATGCTGACTATTTGGCACTCGACGTTGTCTCGTTCGCTGTCATCCTGCGTACCAATGTGCATTTGTGATTTTTTTTTTTTTTTTTTTTGTACAGCTGCAGTGACTATCATGGCTTCACTTGTTTGTTGTTGCTGCTACTGCTCTGCTGAGGGTGCTGGCCCATTATGCGCTCATTAAAATGTCAAATAAATTCAAATGAAAACATTATTTCGCTTTTGTGCAGCATTTTTCATATCAAGTCAAGATATACGTATACGCATACATATGAATACTTCAGTCGGATGCTTTTGTTGCATATGCATGAGTGAAAAGGTGTACAAAATGCATTTGCATAACATATCTCCTCTAGCCTCTGTCGCCTGCAGTTTGAGTAGCCAATTTATGCGATTTAAAGCACTTTGACGGCTGCTTTGACATTGAATATCTCATCCAGGGTCTTGCTTACAATATCTTGCAGCATAATGCAGATGTAAATAAATACGTATGTATATCTACTCATATGCATCCTCCGGAGTAGGCGCATGTAAATATGAGAAAATGGTATAATTAAGTTGCGTATTAAGTACGTATCATGCAATGTGCAGGCGTAGTTTATATTGCCATACATTGTTCTTTGCCACTTGCCTTGCGTTGCGTGTTTTGTTTAAGTTTTGCATAGGATAGGTGCAGTAGTAGAGAAGACAACTCACAGAATATTAACTGTGCACATCACTTTTTGGACGTCACCTAAAGCTCCTATAGCAAAATTATAATCACACTTCATCATTTTAACGACTTCAAGTGGGTATTGTATAATACTCAGAATGTAATCATAAGAACAAGGACAGTGTGTATGTGTGTATGCTGATGCTTGCTGAAATTCGTTTCGAGTCTATCACACTTTGTTTCAAAAAGTCTATCACAAGCCAAGGAACGTTTGTCCACAAAATCGTTAAATTTGCGTCACTGGTATGGAAACTCCAATAGCATGCCAGCAACACCTTCTGGCAATGACGCGCTGCTAACAGCAGACTACCGTTCCCAGGGTTGCATTTGCCGCGGATTACAGACCCACCGCCAATTTTGCGAACAGAACGAGCAGACTCAAGACCGATTGATAGATCACCTTACATTTAGCAAATTGGGATAAATAATTGCGAACTATCTCAGAAATATGGATCCAAAACAGGCAATCCTTTGTCAACATTTATTGATGAAAATGTATGGTTTTGGTCAACAAAATAAAATAGAAAATAAAAAATATAAAATTGTTGCAAGCAATAAAATCAATTTATTAAGATTGGATTTTACAATATTTAAGCCTTAAATAAATGCGATTTTCAAAATAAGTATTAAATTAGTATGTCTCTTATGTTCACAATGAATATGGTTTTTTTTTTTTTAAATAAATATAGCCTAACATGTGTCTGCTAAGGCTTTTTTAATCTTTCACTCAGTTTGAAGGACTAGCAACAATCGAAAGCATTCATTCAATTGGATTATATGTGAGGGTAATACGTGCATATACAACAATGCAATATTAAAAACAAACAAATAATGGCTTGTATTATTTTAGTTTTGTGGCGGAGTCACGTCCATTTGTTCAATTGAAAATTTCATCAAAATCAGTTGAATATTTTCCGAATTCATAAAATACTTACATTCAAACATGCATAACTTTTTACTCATAAAATCTTAATTTTATATCCCCAATTGTATATGCATATTCTTACATTGATGTTAATAAAGAGTAAAAGCTCATTTTGTGGCATGCTTCACAAGAAGTTAATTAAAAGGAGAAAAATGTGAATGAAAATCTGCTTACAGACTTACTGCATGTAAAAACTTTGGCTATTGAGCTGAAAAGCCAAAAAATACAAACATTTAAAAGCACTTCCTTTGCTAGTTATAAAATTTGAAAATCCTTTGGGTTGACTAGCAAAGTTTGTAAACGATATTTCCTTTTAAGTCTTGCCGGTGTGATCATAATGGCTTTCATGTAGCCTTATGGCTGGTACTCCTTTTTTGGTTTTTTGACTAATTTGGCCACTTTCGCTTTTTCTTTACACATTTGAAAGAGCTGCTTCACACTCACGTGTTGTTGATTTTTAATTTTTGCCAATTCCTTTCTAAGTTTTTTTTTCCAATATTTAACAGGTTTTTTTCTCGTTTTCCCTTTGCTTTCTTTTTAATTTCTTCCATACTTTGGCTTCTGTTAATTTTTTTTTTATCTTTTTTCGATTTTGGTATTGTAGTGACTGTCTGCGGCTTTCGTTTGTGCTTGCTTTATCCTAACGAGCTATTGAAAGTGCTGTGTCAGCATGCATTGCTTACAACCTATGGCTCTTCTGCTTCTACTCTGCTGCCTCTACACTTTAGTTCTCTTATATATCGTTTTTTCTTCGTTGTTTTTATTTTTTTATTTTTTTTTGCGTAATATGTGGTAACGTAAGCAAATGCACACACGATGCGCACATATGCCAAGTGAATCCTGCTAAACACAACGCACACACTCGCAGCGTAGTGCTCAAGTGCTTTTATGCTGATGCTGATGCGGCTGTTGTTGACGGGACTGGCTTGGCGTGGCTGCTCTGGTTTGGTCTGGTCTATTCTAGTCTGATCTGATCTAGTCTGCTGTATTGTCTTTAGTGAAGCTGAGGAATTGAGTGGCACTTAATTAATTTGAACTGAAAGCAATCATTCTTCATTGTCGACGTTGGCAAAGGGGTTGGCAGCTGCATTGGTGGCGGTATTGGCTTTGTTTTGTCGTGGCACAAAGCTAAGCACAAAAAAAAAAAAAAAATTAACGAATAAGGAATAATGCAATAAAATTTAAATGATGGCTTTGGTATGCATTCTATATCATTTTATATATTTTTTGTTTTCGTAAAGATGACCACTGCGCAGTTAAACTTTTATTAATTCTGCATTTCTGACTTTAAACTTAAAATTTCAAACTAAAGTTTGAAGTTGTATGTCGGTTGGGTTTATTTTGGAAATTCCTTCTTTGTTTATATATATGACAGCTCCTGGCTTGTATTTTAAATGTTATCTGCAGTAGTCTTAATGAAAATATGCGTATAAGTGTACGTAATTTTTCTCTTTTTTCGTTTTTGTTTTCTCCTGAGATTGCTTTAAGAATATATCGCCTGCTATATTTATCATTACCTACAGCCACTTGGGGCCAACATATTTGCTTGTGCGCACGTTTGGGGAATAAACACAAAATGCGCGCATAAACAAACTGAAATTCAATCAACTTGACATAACATAATTTCTTTTTATTTTCTTTTCTTGTTTTTTTTTTTCATTCTTTCTTTTCTTATACTTATTATCTCACTGTTGTTGTTTATTAAATTTTCAACTTGAACTTCCTGTAACACACTAACAAAAATGTTGTTCTTTATCTCTACAGCGCCGGTTGAGCTGCCAAACGCTGCTGGCATAAGCAGGAGCAGGAGCGCGAGTATGGGTAGCAGCAACAACAATGACAATGGCAACGACTTGTTAGCACAGCACAATGTTGCCGATGATGATGTCTACATTGCGTCACTTGTCAACAGTCAGGGCAACCTTAATATAAACACCAACAACAATAACAACAACAACCACAACAACAATCACAACCGTAACAACATCAACATGGACGACTATAACGTACAAAGCAATATGCTCGATGAACAGAATGTGGAGGAAACGACATTTCCGCCGCCGGTATTCGACTTCGGCATGCCAAGGAATATAACAGCGCGAACCGGCCAAACGGCGTCGATCAATTGCCGCGTGGAATATCTGGGCGATAAATCGGTAAGTGCGCATAGCATTCATTGGCACTGGCAGCCAGAAGCAGCAGGGAGAGACTTCTTACATGCTTTTGAATTGAATATGAATTTTCCGCAGCTTTCACACGTTTTTCATCGATGCCTTTTTTAAATGCTTTTTGGCATGGGTTCTCCACGCCTTTGTGTTGTCTGCCTTGCCGGGTGTTGTTGTGGTGTGGTGGGGTGAGCGGTGTGCGGTGTACGGTGTTTTATGTACTTTTAATTTTTCGTAACTATCGATTTCCGACAGCAGATAAAACAAACTTTGGCCAACTTTGGCCGTGGTAAAACTTAAAATCGTGTTAAGGCTACGCTACAACGGTTAGCATTGGCCACATAATCCTCTTCTGTCTTCTGCTGCTCCTGCTGCCGATGTTGCTGCTGATGCTGCTGGTGTGGCTTGCAAGGCAGCATTTGGCCTTTGGCTATTTGGGTGTCTCCCGTAAATGCGCCGCACTGCGCTGCGTTTTACACGCTCCACTGCTGAGCCATGTTGCTTGCTGCCATTCGTTGCGGCTCGTTGGCATTGTCAGCAGCTGGCTGCAGTAGTTTACTTTATGAGTTTGTTTGCTGTAAGCTCAATATTCCTTTGCGTGCGTCCTTTTTCTTCATAATTTTATTTTGGCAAAAGTAAAAAAAAAAATAAACAAAAAAATTATACCCTCACACGCAGCCAGGCATACAAACAAAAAATTCGACAAAAAAGGCAACAGAAACATTTGTTAGGGAAGAAAGCAAAATAATAAAAAAAAATGTTGCTTGCTTCGTAAAACTTTTAACTTTATTTTGCACTTTTTATCATTATTTGTTTGTATTTTTTATGTTGCTTTCCTATTTTTGGGGTTTTGTTGCGTTTGCTTCCTGTGGTTGTGTTGTTTGCTTTTCTATTTCGAAGGTCATCCTCTGTGACTTTGCCAAGAGCATGCGATTGCAAATGAAAGTTTCTTTACGCTTGGTTTGTGGTCTATACATTATGGCTTTGGCCGAATTCACATGCACACAGCAGCATCCAACACAAAAAAAAAAAAAAAAAATGAACAAAAAAATATACCGACGACCAGCCTGACAGACTGCCGGACAATAACACGAAAACTTGTAGCAAGTGAATATTTGTGAAAACATTTTCAAGCCAACGTGGGTGGTCCATGATTGATCATGCACTTCATATAAGTTGTCATTCAGTCGAAAACAAAATTGAAATAATTTGCGCAGCCGTTGGCTTTTGTTACCAAAAGCTTGGCCATAATGGCAAATGATTCATGATTTTCATAAAAGACAACTTTCCCATCGATAATATTTTTTTAAATGTTCTTTTTTTTTATAATTTTTTGTTTTATTCTTTCTAACAATATTTATAACTTTTCTATTTTTCAAAACATTTTCTATATAAATTAAAAATTCCCCATTAAAATATGTGATAGTGGGCGATTGGAAAAAGTATATAGCTAAGGTCACTCATAGTGTCTATGCTTGTCTAAGGCACAAGCCAGCCAGGTTTACCCCTGACTTCATATTTATACCTTAACAAGTAAAAACTAAACAATATTTTTCTCTAGGCTTAAAATTTTCTTTATCTTAAATTATTATTTATGACGTCAGCCACAGTTTAACTTTATATATGCATATGACAAACCATAAAAAACTACCGTCGTGCTGCAGCACAAAGAAGTCAAAGTTGAACCCGACAAAGCTTATAAGTTTTGGTTAGCATCTTCCGGTTGCCATTGTTAACGTGCTAACTTCAAGTTGTGCGCATTTTACTTAAGGATATATACAATAAATATACTTTTTCTTCATTTTAGTATATTTTTTGCTTTACATTTTTGTTGTCACTTTTAATGTTTTATTTTTGTGCAAAACTTTTCAATGCCTTTGGCACGCTTAAAGATTATTTCTAGCCAACAGCAGCGTCGCATTTTAAACGTTTGTCAACTCAAACTTTGGCGACAATTTAAGTTTACCCTGCACACAACTGACTGACTTGATTGAGTTTACTCGGTTGTGCCAACCAAAGGAGTGCACAAAGAGAAGCGACGTGAAAATTCAATTTTTCAAATTCATTTACGTTTTTCCAGCGCTTGGCAAAACTTAACATAACAATTTTTTTGCTTTAACAATTTTGCAGGTTTCTTGGATCAGAAAACGCGATTTGCACATACTGACTGCAGGCATTTTAACCTACACATCCGATGAACGTTTCAAGGTGCGTATAAGTAATACAACATTGCGTATACGTCGAAAAGCCGATGAAAACAGCCAGCAGACAGTAAACAGCCATTTCTGCTGTACACTTCAGGCCACTGGCAAAGCCAATCCGCCACAATTTGCGATGGTCGCGATTGAGCATTAAGCCTAATTAAGTCGGCATTGCGTTGCGTATACATGGGCTGCAACTTGCAGCGTGCACTGATGAAACTTGCCAAAGGCTCCGCGTGCATGCACCAGAGCACACAATAGCCACGCGGCGGGCGGAGGTTACGCAAACACGAACTCATATAGATACACGCGCGCAATGTTTTGTCTGTGTGCTCTGCTCTGCTTGGCTGTGCCCCGTCGGCATGTGCCTTCAGAGCACAAACTCGTGAAGCTTTGTCTGCAACTTGAATGCACATTCGACAATTGTATGCAATTTTTGGAACTATTTTGCAGGTGGTGCGCACTGTTGATTCAAAGGACTGGACATTGCATGTGAAGTATGCGCAGCCACGTGACAGTGGCATCTATGAGTGCCAGGTGAATACGGAACCAAAGATTTCAATGGCCTTTCGCCTGAATGTCATAGGTGAGTTGTGCCAGCTGATTATCATACTCTTTATAGCCCTCTGTCTCTCTCTATCTATTTTTCTCTATAAATCTGTCCTTCTCTCTATTGTTTTCAATTTTGTTGTAGCTTGTGGCAGTGCACATGCTGACAATGGTTCATTGCCTTTGCCATGAGCGTTGCCAATTTGCGTTGTATGCTTCAATGAAAATTAAGTTGACAATAGAAATTAGGACTAGAGCCGACAGTGCAGAGTCGATACGTTTTAATTTAATATTGTTGAAACTTGAACCCCAAACAATTTGTCCTTTTGCTGCAGGCAGCAATGCCTTAAATTGACAGCTGAAAGCACGTTTCGTGTAATATCCGTTTTCTAACATTCTTTCCACTAATAATATCGTGAATTGCTTTAGTTTTTTAAAAGGAGAAAATGTTTATGAAACGTGAAAGCGACGAAGCAAAACTGCGCTAACATCAACGTTTATTTGTAACTCTCAGTAATTTTCGATTATTATTAAAATTTTCAGTTTGTATCTCTTAGGGCATATTAAATTCATTTTGCATTTCAGCATAGAAATTGAATTTTACAAAAAAAAAAGAAAAAAAAAACGCATTATTGAGCTTCTAGTAAAAGTAAGTGAAAAGAAGACTTTAAAAGGCTTTTTTAAACTTAAGCTAAGAGTAAGCCAAAAGTTTGGTCATTATGTTTAAGTTTAGATCAAAAAGAAATAAAAAAATTTAATTATGTATATGGAAAATCTACTTTTTTATATATTTGATAGAAAAAATATTATATTATATATATATATATATATATATATATATATATATTAATAATAATATAATATGGAGGTTATTATTTCCCAATTATGAATAAAAATCCCATGAATTTTTGAAAATATTTTAAGTGTACAAAGTTGTCAGGGAAAATCATTAGTTGCTTATACACTGAATCTTATTTAGTAGTGGCAACAGTAACCCACTGTCGCTAAATACCTACTGTAGTGGATCACAGTTTGTGCTACTTCTATAGTCGCATATCACTGCAAAGTTCTGTCTTTGCGTTCTTGCGATTCGTAATTTTGGTTATGCTGCCTGTGCCCTAAGTGAGCATATGCCCTGGACATATAAAATACAATAATCGACTTAGCTGCTGGCGAAACTCAGGCAAGTGCCACATGGCGAGCAACTACAACTCGTGCCGTGCCGTGCCGTGCCGTGTCGTGCAGTGCTGTGATGGGGACTCAACACTTGCTGCGAACGTGCGGTGCACGACTTCAGTCAAGTGACTTGGCAATGCTTGCCTGAAATATTCATAATGCTTGAATGCTCAAAGCACTCGCGTACACGTCGCTATGTCGGTGATGCCGATGCTGCCGCTGCGGCGCTTTACACTTTGTCTCGCTTTCGTCTCTTATTTAGGTTTTTTCTTGTTTTTGTGATTTCGTTGCGTGTTTTTGTTTTAGCTTCGTATATGTACAATTCGAATGCAAACGCAATTTGCATTTAAATTCAATACTAAATTCATATGCTGCTGCTGCGCGTATACGACGAAGACGACCCTTTCAGAATAAACACTCACACACACAAACACTCACACACACAAACACAGTCGCATAGCCTATTGTGCTGCTATAGTTTGGGCCAGACTGTGTCGACATGGCTGCGTGTTTTGAGGTGTGTTCATTGTTTTTCATTTTACAAGTTTTTCTGCCTGTTTTCCCATTTGTTTTGCTTGTTGTTGTTGTTGTTGTTTCTGTCGATGTTTTCCTGTTTTATTTTGCAGTTGCCAGTTTAATGCTGCAATGGATTTACGCAGCCCATACATACATACAAGCATACATACATATATGCTCATAGCACTACATGCGGCATGCATAAGTCCCCAGACAAGCTTTGGCCCTTTAAACTTGTACAACACGTATGTGTGCGTATGTCTTTCTCTTTTTAACTCAAACTTCACATCGCATGACTCAAACGCCTGCTTTTCACCGGCACGTCTTGTTTTTATATGCATGACATTGTCGCTGCCATCCAAACATGTACTGAGCGGCATTGGACTCTGCTGTGCCGCTGGTGTTGCTCTCCCTGCCTCTCCCTCTTGCTCACGCTTTTTCTTTCTCTTTCTTTGTCTGCTCAGCGGCAAGTCATTGCTGTGAAATTGTTCTACAAAGCGACCATGTTTCATTCATGTTCGTAAAATTGATTTGAAACTTCTGCCAGGCGGAAGGAAAAAGAATTGTTTAGCGTAATGTTGCTGGCATTGCACGTCTGTGGGAATACTCGTGCGCTGCCGACATTTCGTTGCCAATGGGCGCGCATCAGCCGCCTCGACAGTGCATTGCAAAAGACCAAATAAAAATTACGTATACGTAGAGTAAAGTGAAAGTTAATTGAAATTATCGAAAAGTTTCTTGTTATGTCTGCACTTGTCTACCCTGTTGACGCATTGACTGACTGACTCAGTGACTGACTGACTGACTGCCTCTGTGAGTGACATCTTGACTGCCAGTGCCTGTGCCTGAGCCTGAGCCTGTTTCTGCTTGATTCCATGCGTGCAGCCGTACTTATGTTCGATTGCTTGAATTGCTTCTGGTCAATTTAATTCATATGCTGTTCAGTTTTATGTTTTTGTGTGTGTGTGTGTGTGTGCATGTGTATGTGTGCGTATATTGTGGCTAAAAGTTTCTGCAATCACTTGAGAGTCATTCATGCGTTTCAATTAGGTAAAACTCTTTAAGAGACGAGTGTTTACTGTACTACGTGCTCGAATTTTGGCAGAAAACTTGCATTTGAGCAACAGCACTGCTGCAGCGGTTCGTTCCGTGTTCCTACGCTGCGTTCCGCTCGAACGATTTCAGGCGTTGCGATTAAATTGATCAACCTACAAATTTTTACTCGCATATTGTGGTTATGCCAGAGCCATGTGTGCTCTTGTGCCTGTTTATGTTGTTAAGCGTTCTTAAGTTGATTGCTGTGAGTTTATGTTCTGCACTATACGATAAATGCTGATAGAGTGATTTCTGGCAGCCAGCCTGAGTGTTTCAATTTGACTGCCAGTCAAGTATAGAGTGCAAGCTTGACAAGTGGATAATAATTTGTGTGCTTTTCTATTTGGCTGTGGCTTGTTCAGTTAACTGCTTCTGGTAGCATGTTTCAAAAAGTGTTTCCTTAGTATTATGAGTTGTGCATTTTGAATATTACTGATGACTACTAAACAATAATATAGAATGAAGTCTGTTAGATCCTGAAAGCAGCTGATACAGATATTGATATTTCAAATAATAGTTTCTCCTACCTCCATTAAGTTCTAGCTCAGTACTGAATTTTACTAACTAATGTTAACAAATGTTTATGCTATACAAAAGACTATTAAAATGCTCATATAAGTACAACGTTTTTATTATAACTGTTGCAAGAAATCTATGAGAGACATTGTTCAGTATATAATAATTCTATTATGTGCTGTGTTATATTCTCTTCAATGTTAAATCTACACTTATGCCTCTTAGCCTTTACACTTAGTTTATGCAGCATATTTTCTTGTACATAAAATTTATCTTGGGGACATTGACAACCATAAAATGCCATTTAAACAGTTAATTAGTGTGCTGACAGCTGTTGCCATTATGGCATTTCGAATGAATGCCGCAAGTGTAAATACAAAGAATTCGATCATCGCACATTTATTTAACATTTACATGCGCATTACATATGCATTTCACACATGCTGATATGTTACAGCAGCAATCCAAGATTTAAAACCATTTCAATATTAAATAAATTTAAACCCAAACTTATACCAACAGCAAATTGGTAGAGAGCCAATTATGTTTGTGTAATGCTGACAAAATGTCAATTTTGCGTACACATGACTCACACACTCATGCCATACACTGCATACTCTGCATTTACTTATTGCAATGTTGAAAACAGGAAACACTTTTTAATAGCATATTTTTATAAGCAAAAAAATTACCAAAAAAAAATAAAAAAATATGAAAAACTTAAATGATGTGCAAAAATAGCGAAAACAAGTCAAATGTAAAATAGCTACAACCGAAAGGAAGTTGCCTTAAAGGCAGCGGGAAGTTAAATAGCAGAAGGAAGTCATAGCAGCAAAATGGCGCAGCACCTGCAGTGGCAGCGTCATTGCCAACGACGTCTTGACGTGGAAACGCGCAAACGAACGGTGAAATTTATGTTAATGATTATAAAAAGCTAAAACCAAAAAAATTATGTAAAGAAAATATAAAATATGAAAAATAATACTTCAGTAACATGCGAATAAGCGCTGCTTGCTGTGGCTGTTGATGTTTGTGTTGCTGTTAATGTTTCTGCTGCTGTTGATGGCCATGACGTTGTTGATGTTGCACGCTGCTCTTGCCTGTTTTGCTGTTGTCTATTCCTCTGCGTTGTCAGTTTCGCGTTTGACTGCCACACAGTATGTTTCTGATGCTGTTTTTATTTTTGCTGTGGGTTTTTGTTTTCGTTTTTGGTACATTGTTTTTATATTGCTGCGGGCAACTGCAAGGAATGCAATTTATTTTAAGATATAAACGTTGTTTATTTAGCAGCTACTAGGCCACGAATAACTCTTTATTTTACCTGTGTTCGCTTTTGATCTTATGCTTTTAATATGCATGTGACGCTTAATTAAGCTGAAGCCGCTGCATTTTACACATAGTAAATTTCCTTATATTTTCCTTTTTATAATTTTTAATGACTAAAACTACACAGCCAAGCCTTAAAAATAAATTAGCAGCAGTAACAATAAATGTTTATGCGTATGCGTAACTTATGCAACGTTGGCTTAAATCCCCGGCATGTGGCAAGCCAGAAAGTTTATATATGCTTAGCATGTTTGTGCGTCTGTGTGTGTGGGTGCGTGTGTGTGGATTTGGCTTTATGCATGCGCGTTAAATTTGCTTTTATTTCACTCGCTGAACACGCTGAACAAAATGAACAACTTCAACATTTGACTTTGTTCACTCCTGTTAAATCTGTGCTACTGCCGTTGCCATTGGAGTTTGTTGTTGTTGCTGTTGTTGTTATTGCCGCTGCTACTGCTGCCGTTACTACTGTTGTCGTTATTATGTTGATGCTATTCCAGCTGTTCTATGTCTGAGGCTTATCATGCAGCAAATCATGACCCACACACACTTCCACACACTCCCTGCTTCCGCAGTCCAATCAAGTTGCAAACCCCACGCTAAATCTAATAACCTTTTGAACCCCAACGCAACCCATAAACCTATGGGCTAGCCCCAGCTCAGAATATGGTGTTTTAAATGTTCACACACATATGTTGCCTTTAAATGTTACAACAGGCGTCTCTCAACAAACGCACACTCCGATTCATATCGACGTACACACTCAGAGACACATAATTGCGAGTCGTTATTTGTTGGTCCTTCTTGTGCCCCTTTTGCCTTTAAGTTGCGGCTCCCCAGCCAATGGCCAGGCAACAAACATAACACATAAAAATAACATAACAAACGAGAGTGTTCGCTGTGAGCTGTGGCGTTGGTGTTTTTCACTGTTACAGCATCATTTTCGAAACGCAAAGGTCAATGATATTCACATAAGCCACATATGCGTACAACAAATACAACAACAACAAGAACACAATGAAATCTGCGACCAGCGCTGGGCCACTTTTATGTCCTGTCGCAGGCGTAAAGCAGTTCTAGTGTTTTTGGCAGCAGGCCTTGAAATTAACCAACAAATTTTTATGTTCTTTGCTTGTGATTTTTTTTATTTTCTTTTATTTTTTTTTTTGGTTGGGTTTTTTTTTTTTGTGGTCAGTTTTATTTGTTGTTTTGTCTGATTTTTATTATTTTTATGGTGTCAAAAGAAATCAAAGTTGATTCTACTTTTGAGCTTGCTGCTAGCGAATTACTTTTTCATTTTATACTCCTACAAGGACCAATTGAAATGGCTTTTATAAATAATTTCTCCATAAGGTTTTGGTTTTTTTTGTTTTTTTAAGTGATTGGCAGCAATCACAAAAGTCACTTTTTAAATGAAGCTTGCACAAACCACACAATGTTCATTACATGTTAGATTATGTTTGGAGCAGTAGGTATTAGAATTCAAAAGCACTTATTAAATAGGTTTCAAATAGGTTTCTTTCAAATGCTTTATTTTTCATGCACGTTTTTTAATTTTATTCAAGATGTGAAAAAGGTGAGAAACTGAAATAGTTACTTAATATTCATATTTATCGTACAGTTAATGGGAATTGGGTTACAGATGTAAAATCTGCTCTTTAAATTCGTTTTTAAAGCCGCACGCACATTCCGTTAAAGTCATAATCTCATAGTTCGAAAGGAAAGAAGACAAAAGTCAGCCGCCCTTTATCCATAGCAATTAAAAGCTAAACGAAGTGAGTTGATTAAACGGCTGTGCAAGCTCCGAAATATGCATGAATCCGTTTTAGGTAATGGTGCTGTACACTGGGTTAGGCCATTTGTCTGACTACGCACATTTATGATTTCCTGTTGCCGACATCACGGTTTGTTTAGGTAAATTACTCAATGGTCTAAGCTCTGCGCTTTTGCGATTTTACGCTGGTTGCATGCCATTGGCAGGCAGATAGAAGCATGCTCGCATACTAACGGGCGCCCATGCCTGATTAGTTTTGTGAACACCTACGATTCCGATTAATCAATTTCCGCACGTTTCATTTCATTTTGGTCACTCGTTAAACTCAGCAGGCAAGTAGGCAAGCGAGCAAGCAAGCAACCAATAAACTGCCTCCACTTCTATCTTTCTACTTCGCAGTGACACCGCCAGACGCCAAAGCGATTATTGCCGGCCCAGCGGATTTATACGTCAAAGTCGGCAGCGTCATAACGCTGACGTGCCACGTAAAGCAGCCATCGGCAACTGCACAGGATATTGGGCCCATCTACTGGTACCGCGGCCAATACGTGCTCACACCATTCGTGGTACATCCGAATGATGCGGCCATAGATCTGCAACGTATTTCGATGGAATCAACGCTTGCCGAGAAACTGCAAAGCAGGTGAGTACTGCGGCCTGTCATCGAGGTGAGGCACATGACCGTCTGTGAGAAGAGTTGGAACAAACGAACTTGTGCATAGCGGCACCATGGTTAGGTATTTGTATGGTTTCACGTGTGAGCGTAGGAGCAAGGCTGCGCTTCAGGCGCCGCACACAGTTGAAAATCTCATCAGCGGAATTTGCGCAACGGTATCTGCTTGACTGCGGGCGCAATACAGTGTGCAAAGATGACAAACTAGCGGACTACGGGTTCTGTGTGTATGTGTTTGTATTGTTTTGGTATGTGTGTGATTATGTGGCTGCGGTGTGGGGGAGGTGGACGGATTTCCAGCTCAATTGTTGCATGGCATTGCGAACTTTGATCAATGAAGTTGAATTCTGTGCGGCATTCGATGATTGCCGCTTGATGTGTGTTTGAGCTGCAAGGCAGGCGGCCAAACGGACAAGCCTGCAAGCAATCGACTGGTCAGACAGCAACTTGGCAAGCAAGCAAACAGCCAACGGTTGCTGCTGCCATTCGTTTGCTTGAATTAATCTTGCCTCGCTGACGATTGCAGCGGAATCTTACGCTTATTGCAAAACTTTGGTCGCCTGCAGCGTAACGAGGTCATGGTGCAGCTAACTAACAAATAAAAATAAAATTCCCTTACCAATGCACATTGCAGGTTGCGCATAGCGAATGCCCAGCTCTCGGACTCGGGCAACTACACCTGCATGCCAACCACGGCTGAGGCGGCCAGCGTCATGGTCAACGTCATAAATGGTAACTAAATGAATTACGAACGCTAATTTTCTTTTTCGATTTTTAGTTATTTATTTCTTATTTTTCTACTGCTAATTTATTGTATTTTGCAATTTTTAAATTAATTTCGTTTTGCGTTATTCCTCAAACATTGCTGCACTTCCCTTATATAAAACGCATTAGATGAAAGTCCTGCAGCGATGCAGAAGAGTGTTGCGGCAGGCCTGCATGTCAGCAGTCCATATGGCTTGACAACGAGCAATATCCTAGCAACGACAATGGCCAGTGTGCTGAGCATTAGAACCGTGGTGCGATGGCCGCATCAAGTAAAACAACTGCGCCATGTTGGCTGTTTATCCTTGGCAGTTGTTAGCGCTTTATCCTACTTGCATATCAAATATCTTAGACAATTATTTGATGTTTATCGGCAAACGCAGCTGTCAGCAAATGGCCCTCATATGCAGCTAACAACTCCAACAACAACAGCAGCATCAGCAGCAGAATCGAAGTCATCAGCGTCGTCCATGTCATCATGATATTCATTGAACTAGATGACAGCCATAAGCAGTTCTTTGACTTTGGGCGACTTGCATGGAGACAGTAAAATTAAGCCCAGAAACATCATTTAATGAAATTTAATGTAAATAAATACACAAACTTAACTAACAATTTAATAGTAAACGGAGGGCGCATCATCGCGCCAGGATGCATTAGTTGTAAATGTATGCTTAGCATAAATCACACAAAAAATGAAAAAAAAAAAAAACATGGAGAAAACAAAAAACCAAACAGATGTCACAACAATTTAAATATTAAAAAAAAAAAAAAAACCAAAGGAAATAAGAAAAAGTGAAGGTTAATAATATTAATAACTAATAATTATAACAATAATTGTACTGTGTAATGCTAGTGAGGTAATGTTAAAAAAATAAACAGAAATCGGAAATCTGAAAAAAATAATTGAAGTGAAAAAGTAACAAATTTAATGCATTAAACCAAATAAGTAAATAATAACACAGATATATACATATAAATTAAATTTATTAGGCTTAAATTAATTGCAAAGTGTGAACATTTCTACATGCGCACATGACAACAACTACAACCAGATAAATATGTTTATTATTATAATTTTTAAGCGCCACTTCGATTAATTAATTAAATCTGTCATAAATTACACTCGTCCGCCCTTCATCCCAAGGCCTTTGCATGTAAAATAATTTACCAATTAAAACGTTAAATAAATGTATGACTGACATTATTAACAGCAAGGTCAGTAATTTACTTAATTTTGCTGTATCATGTAGCATTTGCATGAAACAAATTTTATAATGAAGAATAAATTTGACTTTTTCGGTAATGACTGCAAATATTTTACATTATATATGACTCTTTACTAAATTTGATTCAGACACCCAAAACAAAGAGTCATGTCAAATGAATTTTTTCGATATTTCTCCTTTGGAGTTAATTTCTAATACAGATACAAGCTACTCAGTCGCGTCTTCTTTAACCACTCAAATGATATATATTCTAGTCATAACATTTGTTGTGACTTTTAACATCCGGTTGTTGATCTTTCTCACATGAGCACAACTTTAAATTAGCTGTATGCACGCACAATTCTCTTGAGGCAACATGTTCAATGCTACATACTTATGTAACTCAATTTACAGTTTGCTTTGTTTCAATAAGGTTAAACACTCTGCACAAGTAGAGGTATGTGCTGTAGGCGCTCTTATTCAATAAAAAGAAGCCAGCTCTAAGTAAGAAAATTTCAAACAACAGCAGCCTAATTGAAAAGTTAATTGATTTAACGCCATCGACGTTGACGTAGCTTAGTTGCCCGGTCGCGTCCATTTTCAAATGCTGGGCACTGCCTCTGCATAGTAAACAAAGAATAAATTAAGTTAGTAGAGTAGTCGGAGACAACTGAGTGAGGTAACAAAGCGGATGAGTGGTCGAAAGGTAAGCAGGCACAGAAGTTGGCTGGCAGCAAAGTCAAACAGTGTTATAGTTTAATCCTGAGATGGTGGTCGACAAAATTTAATCGAATATAACAGCGACTTATACTTCATTGTAAAATTAAAAGTGACAAACTTGGCATCTTCATTGCAACAAGTTGAGAAAAAAGTTGCACAGGACTTTTCATGAAAAATTAGCCACTTTAACTTATACTCGCTCGTACTATACGACGGTAAAAGCTCATTAGGTTGCTAGGTTTTAATAAACTTTGATAAATTGAAATTTATGCAATGTATGGGTTTTCTATGCCACCACTCATAGAATAGAAGGATCCTAATTGTATATATATATTCGTATTTTGATCGGCTGCTTTTCTTAGTAGATATTTAAGTTTCTGTTACATATGTATTTATCTATAGTATATGAAATGCAAAGTCAGCATAAGCATATAAGGTATATAAACTGCATATGCTACAAGTATTTAAATCAGCTTAGTTTATTTTTTATTATTAATTAAATTTATTAAAAATCATTCATTTATATGCCAATTAGTTAAACATTTAATTTGTTGTTTTTTTTTTTTTTTAATATTTTTTCAGTTGATCCTTGCCAATCAAAGCCAGTCACATTTAATTTCCGCTCTACGGCTTTTGGCTAAATATCAACAATTTTAATTAACTGTATCAAAACTGGCAACTCACAGCAATGTATGCGGCGGGTGTAAAAAAAATGCAAATGAAATAAACATAATAAATTATTTTAATAATTTTATGTGCACAGTTGAATATGTTAATAACGTATTAAGGTAATGATTATTTTTAATAACATGCAATTTAGCAATTGTGAGAAATAATTTGTAAAATATTTTCGAAAAAGCTGATAAACATAAAAAACTTTAAATATCGAAAATTTTGCATTATTATGGAAAATATGTCACACAAAACCATTTAGCATAATTATGTAAGAGTATTGAAAATAATTTACAATGTCCTGCATTAGAAAATATGCGTATATAAAACATATGCCTATGCATTAAGTTTTTAGTTGTTTAGGTTATTTGTCCATACTTTTGTAAATAAGGATACACATATAAGTTGACCATGTGCTTATGTTATTTGTTACGCAAGAAGTATTCAAATAAATTACAATACGAATTTTAAATAAAATGTAAAATGGATTTTCCGTTGTCAGCAAAACTGTGAAACCCTTTTCTACGCAAAATGTTCGCATTTGTGATTGCTTGTGCAATACAGTGACAGGAATTTAAATCCTATCACATGCCCTGAGTCACAAATTGACATTGATAAATCCTTTGACAAAATTTAAAGACACAAACAATCCGGCAGGATATAATCAGTTGAAATAATTACGACTACGTTTATTTAATTACGACATCCAGCGCAGAATGGCAGCTGCGGAGGTAAACATATACGCTTTATTGACAGCCCTGAAATACGCAAAGCTTTAGGCGCAGCCAATGGACGTGACGCTTACGTATACGCAAAATACAAACTAAATGAAACCATTTCGAATTGAGCGCTCACAGGGCACAACTGTTAAACCAATTGACGAGTATTCGTTTTGCTGCCCATGTAGCAGAGAGAGAGCAAGAGAATTTAAGAGTGTGGAAGCGAGAGAGAGAAAGAGAGAGACGCAGCAGTAGGTACACTCAGTTGGTGTGCGCATGTTAGTCAACAAGATTGGGGGAAAATTTATGAGTTTTAGGTCCGTTTCCCTCACTATGTTTAGCCCTTGATGCAGTTATGCGGCGAAATTTAACATGTGGTCAAGCGTGCCTTTGGTGTGGTTAATGAGCGCGTTGCGATGTAAGTGACCGCGTGAACTCAGCGACGAGCAATCATCCATGCAGTCATGCTGTCAGTCAGCCAGTCAGCCAAGCATCCCGCCAACGCTTCAGCCCGCCGGCATTCGAATAAGCTGCTGCTAACGGTTGGCCTGAGTTGATGATAGCATTGATGACATTAGCGTCCTTACCGTCGCTGCCGTTGACCACGTTTGGATGCCAGTGGGTAAGCATTTAGACGTTGATTTGTTCAATTGTGGCACGCGGCATGCTGTAGTCGCTAATACGTACAGCGGAGCGTACATGGCGTATGCGTGATTATGTGCAAAATTACTACAAATGAGTGTACATGCGTTGCCGTTTGTGTATGGGTGTGTGTGTATGCTGTTAATGCTTCAACGTTTGCATAAATAATGTCTTTTGGTAGAGGGCAATTCATTTAATTGTGTGTAAATAGCAAATAAGTCGACTGGGTCGTCGAGCATGCCCGAAGTGTCAGTGTAGTGTGTGTGTGTGTGTGTGTGTTTTCCTGTAGTTTTTAATTATAACACACATTATTTCCACTGAGCACAGTATTTAAAATTCTAGCAAATAAATCAATTGAGCTTTTTTTAAATTTTTTTGCTCATTATATGTTTCTGTGTTTACTTTTACACACTTCGCTTCAGCTATTTTATAAGGCATATTAGTTTAATATTGAGTTTGCGAAAGATTTTATTTTTCGTTTTGATTGTTTTTTGTTTCTGATGCGCACAAGTTTTATTTATATGGGTTTTACGAAGTACTGATGTAATTGTCTTATTCTGGATCGGTGGCGGCTGATTTGCCTGGCTGAGTATCAGAAATTCCTCCTATCATGTCTCATGCTCATGATGATGCACTGTGAGATAGCTACAAAGTTTTTGATTTTTTCCGAAAAATGTTTATATATTTACCTAGTGAGGAATAGTAAGTAAATTAAGTTCGAGCTACATGCATAGAAAGACTTGAAATAAACCGTTGTTTTTATTTCTTATGTACATTTTTTTCATGTGGTCTCATAAAGCTCAACGCAGACTCAAGCATTTAAAACAAAATTTCATAATTTACAAAATAACAAAAAATTTGTAGCGCATACGTTTTTGGAATAAAAGAACTTTGAATCCTTAGTGCTGCTTTTATTTTTTTTTTTTATATTATTTTATTATCTTATTTATTTTGTTATATTATTAATTTTAATATTATTATTTAATTACTGGCTTACTGTGAAGCTGAATCAATCAAATGTTCTTAGTAAAATTAATTACCCTGATTTCATTAAAATAATGAAGGTAAAAATAAATTTCAATAAAACAGTGTGAAAGGCTGAAGTGATGGGGTATTTGTATTCATTTATACATAAAAACAAATAATAATAAAAAAAGAAAAAACAAACGCTGATTTAAATGAGCATTGTGATATGCAGGTAGCCAGAATTCAACAAGTTTAAGCAGTAAATGTTGGTCGTGCGAACGCTAAGTTCACATTGCGAATGACTAACTGGCTGACAGGCACGCGTAGTAAAAGCAAATTAAAATGGCAAACAAACTGCCAAAATGCCATACAGACAAACACACATTTAGTTGAAGCCAATTATTCATAGCAAATAAACTGTATACTCTAGGCGGCACAATTAATAATGCCCAAATATTTCTCATGCACGCGAATATTTCCTACAAGATAAGTCCAATACCAAAAATTCGCAACTCGGAAATAGAGGAATACATGTGCTGTCATATTTTGTAAACTGTCATGCAAGTGTCGAGCATAAAGCCCTGAAGATAAATTGAACCATTAAGGGCATAAAGTTCACTCTACGTCAGCAGCAGTTATAAAAACAAACCAAATGCTGCGCCGCTCCCACCTGCTTTATGCCAACGGAAACTGAACAAACGCTGCATTCGTGGCATATGCAGCAGACAGCATGACAGTGAGTCAAAAAAATGCACATACACCCAAGGTAGGTAACAGCATTTGGATGAGTATAAAGAAAAAAGTTTAAGTTGCAAAGCCAACTGGAAAATTAAATGCACAATTGGCAATGGGTGTGTGTTGCACCTGGGTGTTATGCCTTTTCCTGGCAGGGGCATTAAAAACGGCAAACAACAGCTAACTTGAAACAGTTGCTGTGGTACAGGGTGATCTAGTTGACGTGCAACCAAAGTGAAACTGTTTTGTTTCGAAATTCCGAGAGCATTGCGTCTTAGTTGTGTGGATAAAAGCATTTATCTTTAATGGAATTCAGAGGAAGTAGACACTTTGCCGATGGAAGACATTTTTAAAACAAAAATTTTATTATAATAATACATATTCCAGGTTCCTAATATTTGTGTAAAAGTTATGAAGCATGGAGATTTTTGGTATGTTTACTTGAAAAGTTTCTCTTTTCTAGTTCGGTCTGCGTTAGACAGATGATGAATTGCATCACCTTTGAGTCACCCTGTATACAATTTTCTTCATTTTGAGTATCTTCAAGACTGCTAAAGTTTTAATTTGGCATATTTAAAAATTGCTTAAAATGCGCGCGGTAAGTTTAACAGCGCCAATAATATCCTGTGTACCTCGCTATGCTTCTGGGTATTATTCGAGTAGCAATAAAGCTTTAAATGCTTTAAAGCTTAACCACAAACATTGGCTAAATGGCAGTTGCAGCCGCAGGTACACGTACAAAGCGTAGTTTAATTAAAAAACATAACAAAAACAAATAAAAGGGAACGCACTGCGGTAAGGATATGCGGATATGTCGACTTAGCCACATTCTCGTATACGTGGGTTTCGCATAGTTTCATGCTGACTAAGCACACGTCTAGCCAAGTGAGTATTTTAGCCGGTTGGCTCAGTTGATTCAGTTGGCTTACAAAATGTTGAAAAGCTTTGACGCCGTTTTGGGTTAATTTACTTTCCTGACTGGCGGATAGGCTGCAAGGCCACGCATGCGTGCCAATGTTGCTTAGATGCAAATCACGTACGTCTAGATTTTGCCAAAGTACAGGTAAACAAAGGAATATTAACAATAATGAAACGAGAAACAAAACAGAGCTAGCCATTTTTGTGTATAATTATGTAAAACTTAAATGCTTTTTGTCTTGTTTTTTACTTAAAGTGAGCAAATGTTCATTTAGCGCACAACTAAACGAAGCTGTGGCAGTCGTTGGTTGTTGTTGTTAAGCAGCAGAAGTTGCATGATTTAATCTAATCTACATCAAATGAAATAAATGAATCCTTTCTTTTTTTATGATTTTTTCTGAACATTCCTGTTTAACTTTCACTGCCTTGCTGCACTAATTAAGTGTATAGAGATGCGCAAAAACAGCAAAATTCAAAGCATAGCAACTTCAAAAGCTGCCGCTCATAATCAACCGAAATTTTACCGAAAATTATATACAAGGACACAAGCAGCCGTTGGGTCGCTTAACTGGTCAATCCTTCTATGGCTGGCCGGCTCGTTAGGCTTAATTTCATAGTCAAGCGTTGTGTGGGCGGGTGCAAAAAGAAAAAAAAAGTGTCAGAGTTTAATTATAAATTTACACGCAACTCATTTAGTTTTTGCCACTACACTCAGGCCCAATGATGACCATGCCGAAGGGTTCTGTAAATGTTGTGCATGTCCTTAAGTGGGGGTATACATAGAAACATATGTAGGCCACATGCCACAATGACCCTACACCACGTTTAGTTGTGGGCTTATGCATAAAGTCACTTGTCTAAGTTTGCAATGTGTCACAAATTAAAACCGAAAATTGTATGCTAAGCTTTTATCTTAATACATGTAACATGTGTTTATTATTAAAAAAAGATACCTTGTTGGCTATTTGAAATGATTTATGGCATTAAATTGACATAAGCACAATCACACAATCGGGTAGGCAATTTCCTACGCAGTCTGCGGCATGCGGTTGAGGCTTGTGTGGTGGCAGTTGTCCGCTGGCTGATGATGTTGTCCTTTATGTGTTAAGGCAGTTATAAATTATATTTGGCTTTTTAAGCTACACGCAGAATTAGGCAGCAATTTAAGTATATATTCGATATATTCTATTGTCATGTTAGACAAAGGATCAAAGAAAGGTTGTTGCAATGCGCCAGTGAGGATAACGATGAATTATTATTATAATATTAATTTTCTTTTTGATATGAACCATTGAAGGTCGATTAATATCCTTTTCGTATAATTAAAAAACGCACAATCTTATATCAAACACATTTAATTAAATAGAAATACATATCGCTTTTTAAGGGAAATCTTCAACACAAAAAAAAAAAATCCCAGTATCTATGTACAGTATGTATCTTCTTCCATTAGAAAATGGTTGATAACATAGAAAATTGAATGGTAAAACTTCAAAGGCAAATATTTTGAGGGAAATCGGCACGAACTTTTGATATAAGCATTACAACTGAAATAGGCATTAAATATTTCCTACTTTATTTTGTTTTTATTTTATAATTAGTTTAGTTGAAATAGGATAAAGAAAGAAAATATTAATATTTAAAATCTAAAAAACTTAGTAAAAGTCAATTTCGGCCAATCATTTCTATGGCAGATATGTGTTGTAGTATTTAAGCTCTCATTAGTTTTAGTTTTATGCTCTGAGCGCGATATCTCTTTAAACAAAGACAAATGCTAATGAATTTTAAGAAATCACATAACAAATATTTTTTATAGACAAAAATAAAATCGATAAAGAACTTTTACAATTTTAACAATTGCATTTGCAGCTGCGGCCTTTGTCAGATAGAGATAACCCATATAAATGCCATTCACAGTTTTGCACATAGCTAATAAAATCCATGCCTTGAATATAAAAGGGTATTTATTTTTAATCTCCAAATGAAAAAATAAAGTTCAAAAGTATAATTAAAATGTAGAAATTACACTTTCACTTTTCAAAGTTGGCATTGCAAAACGCAACTACACAAATATGGAATTTTTTTTACCACAAACTTCAAGTTTTTAAATGAAATGAAAGGAAGACTTATGCGAACACAAAATGTTATTTTGCCTAAGCAAAAGTTATGCAAAGATGCGCACACAGAGCTGGACATTTATGCGCAGCTTGAAATTCTATTTCGATTAAATTAAGGATTAAGGTAACTTTCGCACACACACTCACACTCACACAACGACACCAGAATACAGCTTGCGACCACACGCCCACAAGGAGGCACACTCAGTCACTCGATGACACAGCCGCCGAAGCATGCCGAGTTAGCCAGTTTTTGTTCGTATTTTTGGCATACAAATTTAGACGCTGTATGTCTTGCCACAGGCTTGCCAACATGCTTCTGCAGTAAAATCCGAGCAAAGCATGCTTAAGGATTTAAGCAAATTTAAAAACTTGTTAAGCTTCATAATGGCAAGGACTTCTACAGCATTCATGATGTCTGCCCACGCACCCCAAGCACCTTGCCAGCATCCGCACCACTGACGCCTTTGCTTGCTGCCGTTCCATTAGCTCACGAATGCGGAATGCGGCTGCTGAGGTAATCATGTTAACCATTAAGTTTAACGCATTTACTCTCATTTTGTTTTATTTCATTCCGGTTCATTCTGTTTGGTTTGGTTTCGTTTTGTCGTTGGCTTTAATTGCACTTGGCGTACATTTATTAATGTTACATTAATTGGACCAAATGAAAAGCGTGCAAAGCGTGTGCACACACACACAGTCAGATGTAAAATTTTTCTTTAAGCTCTCGCTCACTGACTCTCATGCTCCACGTTGGTTGACAGGACACGACATTGACATGGAGTTGATAAAATCAAAGCGGATCTTGTACGATTGGCGTCGTTTATCCGCAGCATAGCTCAAGCGTTTTATGCAAATTTATGCTGTATCAATTTTATTTTAGTCAACACAAAAAGCAAAAATTGCGAATTGTAGGGAAAAATGAAAAGCGAACGTAGTGAAATCGGTACGCGACAAATTGGAAAATTGAAAAGAAAATAAGCGTGCAACGTGTTGACGATACTCGCACAGTGCTTTCATATTTTAGCTTAGATGTCATTGCCATGTGAAAGTAAAGTCCTTAGGGATTTAGCAAAACTTGGCAAAGAGGTAGCAAGGACTTTGTGGCTTGTCAAAACGTTTTTTCATGCTTTCACACCGCATATTAAATGTCAAAGCGGGAACTTTTATTTATGATTTTTTTTTTGACTTTTTTTTTCTTTTTTTGTTGGTTAGTAATTTCAAGAATTGAACCCATGAATTCGCTTGGCCCTTGATAAAAAAATGTGTTAAAAAATACAACAACAATACAAAAAAACGAAGAGAAAACAAAATGAAAGAAATATATTTGCTATGTCTCTGAACCCCTACACAACATTTGCAACCATAGCAGTCGAATTCAATTATGTGACCTTTTTTAATTTGGTCCTTTTTCATTTATTTTATTTCATTTTTTCGCTTTTCATTGTTGCTTTGTTATTTGCGTGTTTCTTGTTACTTGTTTGTTCGTTTGTCGTTTGATTTAAATGATTTCAGTTTTAATTTGAATAATAGCCAAATGCGTTCATGAATCGGAAATGTTGAGAAAAGCACGGCTGTTCCTTAATAACCGTTGATTATGGCTTATGCATATTTTATATTAAATTAATAAGAAAACCCACAAATCCCACAAATCAAGGGAAAAAGCTAAGGGAAACCATTGAACAATCGCATAATTGCTGCAGTTAAATACAATAATATCGACCGTCATCGAAACTCAAGTTTTTTATTTTTGTTTTTTTGTGATTGTTTTTCAAAGGAAAGGTAAAATTCATTTTGGCTAAGCAGATGCTTATGGCACATTGTATACATCTTGGCAAGCGCATGAATATTGTAAAATTACACTTTTTGCGCCAAAGGAAAACGAAGACTAAATTGTAAAAGTGACAAAAAGGCTATGACGAAGAAATAATTACAAAGGATGTGCCAGTTATATAGCCAACACCGATTTGGTTGCAATTGATAAAACATATTTTGAATTGAATAAATATCAAACATACCCCAAATGGATTGTTAACAAAAATTAATTGTAAGTAATGAAACATACTTTGAATATTTCGGCTTTCATCTTATTATTAGGTTCATCTTAAATATTTCAATTTTATTTTAAATAAACAATATGAAATTTTCAAATTAAAAATGTTATCTCAAATAAATCATGATTCTATTTAATTAATTTCATACAGAAATGCGTGGCATATACCTTATTCTTAAAAAACGACAAATAATAATTTTTCAAATATGCGGCTATAGCTGCCGTTTGTAGTATTGCATGGATACATGTGGATATTAGATATTTCTTTGTGATTACATTTTTTTCAATTAAGAACAGTGAAGCAAAAGAAATTTGTTGGGATCAAAATCATTAAGATTATTATTTAACATCAGTTTGGTACAAAGCTGCATTAGTTCAACTAAGCTATTATGATCTTAATATAATCATAATATTTATAATGAAAATATTCCACTCATTACTTGTTAACAGACCATGCCCACATGTTTGTGTTCAGGCATTAGAATATATGCAATTGTACAAGCAGCCATCCATGCGTATATAATGTTTACGGAAAGTAGTTTTACATATTGTAATTATATTTTGTTTTGCTTTGTGAAAAATTCACTTGTTGTTGTTATATAACAGTTGCATAAATAAAAAAATGCATTATGATTTTGGAAGCAGCTTTAGCCATCAAACAAAATATCTAATTAATTTTTGCAAAAATACAAAAGTTGATGATAATTTAATCAAAATTTTTGGTTTAATTTTCGTTAAGCGTTATTAAAAAATAAATTTTATATAAAAAAAAAATATTTAATAACTTTAAATTTTATTAGAGTAGCATTAAATTCTATAATGGATTCATAACAAATGAGCCAACAGTCGTCAGTCTTTATTATGACTTGGATTCACTTATTTCAGTAAATAAATTCACAACAAAAAATATAATAAGATATGTAAATAGCTGAGCCGTTATCATTTTCTACGCACAAGAAGGAGCTTTGGGAAAGAAGGGGAACCAGGCCAATCTCCGAGCGTAATATCAATGCAAAATTAACTGACAATTGCCAAACTCTGACTAGTTATGATGTCGCTGGCGCATAGCTTCTTAAGATAGCCAAACCGCAACTAATTTCGCCCGTTTTCAATTAAATGCAAATAATAACGTTCATCTACTAATATGTTACCGTGCTGATTAACTGCAACAAGCCGACTGGAAATTGCTAGCGTACGCATTTCGATGAGCGACTCCCACATGCGTATGCCTACTCCTTCTCATTGTGTTCGAAAAGTATTCGCGGTTAGACAATTACTGCGACACTCATCTCTTGGCAGAACTATCTTTTGTTTCGAGTAATGCTCAAGGTTTATACATATACAACAAAGAAGAAAACATAATGCGCCACGCATGTATGCAGCTAATAACTAATATTTCTAAAACAAGGAGCTCTGCTGATGCAGTACATAAATACGCTAAATTCAATTACAGAATGTTAGCCAACAATAGCGTGGCTGATTATGACAGTGAAGCAAACCCTGCTAAGAAGGACACTTTGTGTGCTTCATTCCGATTATTTGCAATAAGCTTCACATATGCTCCGTTAATTATTTTCAATACGCTAAATACAAATTGGCCTGCATGCATTTCGATAAGCGTCTATCCCATGCGTTTGCCAGCACTTTGCTTACTATGAATACAATTAAAGCAGTTAAACAATTGTTGAGACAATAAGGCCCAATAGAGCGAACTAATAGCGATAGAATGTATTATTATCAACTTCATCAGGAGGAATTAACTTTTGTTTTGAGCGATGCTCAAGGCTTATGTCCAATAAAGTTGTACCTATAATGCAACAACCAAGCATCGAAGCACGACATTTGTAATGGAATTCAGAAACAGAAACAGATACACACAGAACACATGTGCTCCACTTTGCATATTAAATCAAATGAATTAAAAAACTGCGTCATAAGAATGCTTCCAAGAATTTATTAAAAACAAGAAGTTATACTTCGAATAACTCATGCATGATGGTTAACATCAGCTTTTGCGTACTGCGTCTATTTAAGAGAAATTAAAAAGAATCAATTTTCCGAAAATGATTCTTGACCATTTTTGTTAATAAACTTGTTGACTTACTCTTAAGTCTATGCTAAAAGTTTATAAGTTAATAGTCAGTTATGAACTATAAAAGTATCCATGAACACGCATCATGCAAATAGCATGAAGTACGGGAGTGCGTAAATCCAAGTATCATACCCCATAGAGTGAACACGACAATGCAGTGTTTCGTGGGAAAAACTTCTGGCATGTGCGCTAAGTGGCAAAAATTTGCTTGAGTAGCTGCTAAAAAGATTCATTGTTGCATTTCAAATGACGGCATTGAAATATAACAATTAAATCAAATAGTAACAATGAATAACAAGTATTGCACCGCAGGATTCTTCAAAATGTCAAGAATAACAATGAAAATGAACAAATGAAAACGAATAAAAACCAAAATCATAGTAATAATAATTATGGGATTTAATTGCAAAATGAATTATGCAATGGCGGCACAATGTGAAATGCAAGGATAATGCGCCAAAGCATTATGCTTAAATGTTTTCTCTTGTTATTATTGTTATTATTATTATTGTTGTTTTTAATGTCTTTGTAAAATTTTCAATATATTAAATTCTTAACTGAATTTTATTATAATTGTTGTTATTGCTATTTTTATCGCCATTGTTTTCGTTTGTATTCATTTAGCCCGCACTTCTGCTCGCCGGCGCGACGCCTTTGTTGAGTTAACGCTATCGAAAAATTTGGAGAAATGCACAATTAACTCACTTTGTGCATGTCGATGGATGGAATATTTTGCGATTTAATAACATCATTTCCGCCGGAAATTAAAACCGTTCACACCTACGTCACTGATATAACTTTGCCGTAGACATTTTTTTAACATTGCAGGCATTTATGTCCGTTGCCTATGTCACAGAACTCAATTATAAAGCATTTTTGCATATAAATTGTGAACTTTGGCGTATTAAAGCCATAATTTGCTGTGTTAATTTAAATGTGTTTTCAAAAATGACCAGCATTTTTGCTATGCTATACAGCTGCAATGATGCAGTAATCAGTTTCTTTTTCAAAGTCATGCGGACACTTTACAGATAGGATTGAACTTGGGCCATACACACACTTGCGCTGAGTTAGCAACGTCACTCAAAAGGACATACAAAGTCGTATATGCAGTCAGTCATACAACGATTTGCTTGCAGCGCACGGTTTGACTTGTACGCATATTGGAAGAATTGAAAAATCATCATCGATGCATTTCCACATGTTCGCTGCAGAAAATATGACAAGCAAAGATATTCGCATGATAAATGGCACACAAAGTGACACAAAGCAACCAAATGCTAAAAATATCAGCACGCAAGTCTAGGACCCATCCGTATACCCACACACATACACACACACACACACACACACACACACACTCAACTCACACACACTTGTGAACACACGTACGCACTCGTAGATGACGCTGGCACATCAATGCTGACAATGATTATGGTGCTGATGTTGCCGCATGCCGATGCTGTGGCTGATGGTGTTGCTGTTGCTGTTGCTATTGCTTTTGCTATTGCTCAACAGTTGACAACGGCTGTGCTGAGTATGATGAAGCGAATTAAGATTTATGGCATTGGCAGCACTAAAGCCATAAGTTATGCACACAAGAGTAAATTTTGTTAGCTTTGCTGTTTGCTATTCTTATTCTTGTTGCTGTTGTTCTTGTTCTGCAACTTGGACTAGTCGTAGTTCAATTGTGCATTGTGTTGGTGTTCGTTGCCTCCTTTTCACACGCACATGCTGCGTTATTTTCCTTGCATATGTATACGTCTGTGCCTATACATATGCGAATATGCATTCGAGAGTCATTAGTTGCAGTTATCGAATGCTTGTGTGCTTGGCAGCATAATTTTTCTTTATGTTCTGAGCAAATTGATATGCAGAATTTGTGCATTTTCAGAAATTTTCTTTTTTACAATCACACATGTGACACAGAGCGTATTATTAATTTCAACTGATTAAGCATACGCCTGATTGTGCAGTTTTGCATTATTTTTGCAAACGTTGTGTAGGATTCGGTTATTGACATTGTGTCAACTCAAGCCTAACCAAAAATACAACATAAGGCAAAGGAATTTTCACTTATAGTGCTGCATTCATGCTGTGTGGCTGTAAAATGCGCATACGCATCAAAGTGACGTTTGCCAGGCTTTGAAGTCATATTGTGTTATTGCGGCTTCACAAAAAGGTTTATTAACTTAGCATAAGGCGTAGCTCAGTAATATTTGGATGAAATTCGTTATTTGTTAGCTACGAGTAAATCAAAGTTGACTAGTATATTTTTTAAAGAAAACCTTAATGTTTCATTGACCATAATTTCTTTTTTTCTTTTTGAATGACGCACATTAAAAGTCATTGACATCTTTCAATTATTTTCTAATTAAAACTGTGATACGCAATAAACTATTAAATGGATCCAGTACAAAGAATCAAAGCACAATCAATCAGATATTGATACAAAAAGAAAAAAAGTCATTAATGATGCGTAGCACAATTAAACAAAGGACACAAAAAAAACTGAATTCGGCACTAATAGATTATAGAAGTAATAGGTGTGGAATGGTAAGGAATGTGAAGAACTAATTAATCACAAAAAGGAAGCCAGAGCAAAATGTATTACAAATAATAAGTAGAATTCTGAACAACAAGCCAATATCCGGAAGCCCACGCAGGAATGTGCATAGTTTTCAATACTAAACAAAGCTACGCTGTATCTTAGTATGGTGTAGGTGACTTTTGTATTCCTTATAAGAGGCACATTAAATTAATAAAATTTACTTTTAGAACAAAGTTCCGGCAGAAGCTACTGTGAAAATCAAGCTACCATACGTTACATAATATATGAACAAATTTTCAATCGTTTAAATATAACGTAAATGTAATGCATATTGCCTTATAAATGAAAACATTACATTTTTTTAAGTTTATAATAAGAAACTAACAGCAAGTTACACGCAACAGCCGAGTTGACTTATTTTTACCTAATTTATGAAAGCAAAAGCTACGCACGAGCTAAATATGCCAAGTCGAGTTGCCTTTGTCCGTGCACCTAACAGCAGAGTGCGCTCGGACATCAATTGAGAAGCACTTCATAAGAGTTGTGACGTGTTAATTAGAACAATAACCCGACAGAAATAATTTTATACGGAAACTTTTCGTTTCGCATGCATGCTTCGCAGTCACAATGCATGATATCCAACTCACACACACCCACACACACACAACATATATATATATATATATAACGCAAACTCACACGCACCAGTGCATGCCCATGGCCTGACTTTGCTTTCCCTTAAACACCAGCCACGAACATGCACGCACACACACACACACGCACGAACACTCCCCCACTGAGAGTTATGGTACAACGTACCGTGCAGGGTGCATGGACGTGGCATTGGACATAATTGTCGCAGTTGGTCATTAGCAAAGGACTTGAAGCTGAAAACTAGCGGAAGTGAGCACAACCGAGTGGCGACAATAAGCAAGGCAAACATAATAATGTCCTTCATGTTGTTGATGATTATGTTGTTGTTTGTGATCGTGCTGTTTATGTTGTACTTTCAGTTGTTCTTGTTTTTGTGGCTTATGAACATTATATTGCAAGTTAGTAAATTGCTTTGTTAGTCATTACAAAAGCAAAGCATAAGAGTTAATACAAAAGCTGCTGATTAACTACGCGACAAATGCTCATCGAGGAAATCATCAAATAAAATATTATATTTGAAGTGATAATAATGCGGAAATATTGCATATAACAAATTGTCATATCCGTTGTCGTTGTTGTTTATATTTGTAATGTCTACATTATTTTTATTAGCATAATATTATTAATGTTTAAATTGCTTTAGCAAAACAGAAAGCCAAACAATATGCAACAATCAACTAAATGACGCGCCTACACTAGGTGTGTGGCTTTGATTTGGTCAGACGCCACCACAACCGACAGCCAGCAGAGGTAAAACGACAATAACAACAACAACAGCGGGCAATTAGCATAAATTGTGCCCAAAGGGCTAATTACATTTGATAAACGTCAGCTGGCGAATTAAATTCTCGCGTAAAATGTCGGTTAAACAATTTTCACATTTCTCGTCAAGTTTTTTGTACAGATTTGCAAAAGTTTTCGAATGCTTGGTTTGTTAAAAAAAAAATGCAATAAAATAAAATAATAAGTAATTGAAGAGAGAAAAAAAAACAATAAAAAAAAGAAGAATCCTGCCGCAGAGCAAAAATAACTGCAAAGTTAATGAAGTAAAAATAATTATCTTCAAAACAAACAAAAAAAAAAAAATGAATAATTATAAAATTATAAACAGCAAAAGTCAAGTGAAACGAAAAAACAGACAGACCTAAATACATATGCAAATAGAAATTATAACGCAATTGTTGTTGATTTTTACAGCGTCGTATTATTTTTACTTCTTAGTATTTCAATTTCCTTTTCTTTTTTTTTCATTTCAGTTTGCGTACGCCAGCGGAATAATAATAGCACAATTTTTAATATGACTATTTTTCATGCACAAATTGGCTTCGTCACATTTCATGGCAGTTTTTAATTACGTTAGTTGCTTCCTTCTTTTTTCTCCATGTAGGCATTTCTGAAGATTGTTTTCAACTTTTCTGTTGTTGACGTTTTTTGTTTGATTTTTTTTACATTTTTTTTGTTTGTAACACAAGTTTTTATGCTTTTTTGTCATGCCAGGCATGTACACTCACATATGCAAAAGTATATGAAAAATTGAATTCAGGCTGCACACTTTTTGGCTTCAGCGATTTGATGTATGAAATCGAGCGGATATCGTGTGGCATTTTATTTAATTACCTCATCGCTTTGCATGCTCAAGCAACTTTATATCGTATGGCATCATGTAGCGCGTTGACACAGCTTTTCACCTCTGTATGCGAATCGTCATGTTACGAGAATCCGAGTATTTCATATTTGCCATGGCTTTTTTCATATTGTTAATATCGCAAGAGTGTTGTAAAAACTGTGAGCTGCAAAAAACATAACAAGCAATGAGGCTTGTATAACTTTTTCAGTATTCGCTACGTTTTTTGAGAATTATTTTAATTGCTTTCCGGTTTAAAAATTGTTTATGGCAGAGATTTATTAGCCTTGCGTGTGAAATGATTTAAACGCAGAATCAAAAGTCTACAATCTCTCATGAGTGCGTGTGCAGTTTATGTGATAGCAGCATGCTACCGAAATACGAAGTTTCCTTCGAAGTTGGCTTGTATAATTTCGTTTGGCTGGATTAATTTTTTCTTGTTTTTTTTTTAACTTGAATTTATATTACATTGAAAGCAGCGATGCAACAGCTACTCATAAAAAGAACTCAAAGTGAAGCATCACAAGTTCAATAATGTAGAAAATCACAAGGATCTTCAAGAGGTTTTAGAAGATTCGATTTGATTTGATTTGCTAACTACAAAAGAAAAATAAAATTTTTAACGCAAAAATGTAACAGAGAAATACCTGATCTTCGTATGTATCCCGCTTTAAAATTCATCAATACGCTTAGCTCTAAAATACGCATTTTCAGCATCTTATATTAGAGAGAAATGCATCCTTGTTTAAATGTTTTTTGCAACATTTCAAACAGAATACTAAAATGTCGTTAATTAGCAATGCATGTTCGTTTATTTGCTTGAATGTAAACTTGAAAAGAGACATAAGTCCGAAATAATTCTAGAAAATTAAATCTTCTTCCTTCATCAAAAGACAAAGTTGCCCAAATTGGCAATTGTGTAATGGCCAATGCTCAGGCGATGCTCTGGCCAAATGCAGGCAACGCAATTACTGGCTATTAAGAAACAAGTGATCTATGCTAAGCCAAGTTGGGATACAGTTTTCAGTTAAGTATGCGATTCATTTCAGTCAGCAGCTATGCAAGTAAGTATATGCGAGCTAAGCAGCTAACTATAAGCAAACAAGAGCTATTGCACGACAACCCAAGCAGCAGCAGTTCGAGTGGAAAATGTGAAATAAAGCAAGGGTAAAAACGAAATCGAAGTGGGTATATAAAAAAGTAAATGGAAATTAAAAGGATAAAATTGTGAAAAAAGTCTAAAATAAAATGCAAAAAGGTATAAAATCCAAATAAAAGCAGCTTAAATTGAACTCAACTGCTTAAGACACAACAGTAAAAATGTGTCCACAAGCATGAAGCATGTTCCTGTGACTGCTTTAAGTGCTTCGCAGCTGCAGATACTCGTTTTCGTACGAGGATTGTATAAGTACCTGAACTTGAGCAGAAAAACAATTTTTATTTAAATCACACGTTCACCACAATAACTTCAATAGATGCGCAATTTTTAAGCCATATGAAAAATGAGCTTCGAATATCCTCATTGCTTTAAAAATAGTCATTTGCAGTGATTGCCACAATCGTCTTAAATGATTTATTACTGAGCCATTTCAACAGAATATGAGATGAAAAAAGTGGGAAAGAAAGCAATAGGCCAGGTACTTATCATACAGCCCTCGTATATATATTATGCATACATATATGAATGCCTGCTGAATGCATGGTAGATCAACTGACAAACATATGCTGCGACGCAGGCCTCGGCCACGTGGCATGAGGGGCAATCACTATAGATTGGCAGACAAGCAGGCAGACATGCAGGCTGCCAGGTGTACAGACAAGCACGACATACTGGAGCAGGCGGTGCGACAGTAAGTTGACGGACAGTAAGACAGACAGTCAGCTGGCAAGTTGATAAGCGTGCAAATACATAAGTTAATACCGCAGTCAGCTGCTTCTGCAATTTTTCACGAGTACTCCGTCAACATCTGGCAGCCATGACACTGTGGGCGTGCGGAACTTAACGAGCTACAAGTGATGTTGTTATATTTACAGTAGATTTGGCCCAACAACACCCAACACCCAACACTCGAGTGCAGGCGGCGGCTTTAGTATGCAGTTCACTATAGTTTAGTGTTGTTCGTGATGAGTTGAGTTAAGTTGACTGAAGTTGTTGCATTGCACCACTTGGAAAAACGTAAGAAAAATAGCACTGGCATACTCCCACATGAACACTCACACACGTACACACACACAATTTTAATTAGCCAAGTAAACTTGAAGCACATGCTCGGCACTTACTAATGAAGTTGTGTTGCCAACAAGCTGCCAGGTTTTACGTATTTCATTACTTAGCCAAATGTTAAAATTTGCAGTTTTACGCTTTAGCATTGCGTATACGCAATGTTGGCTGCTATACGTCTACACAAGACACACTAATTTATTTGCTTAGCTTTGTGCAATTGTCTGCTTGAGTTATTTTTACTGACATTGATTTCAAGTTTAAAATGGTTTTCTGTTTTTTTTTTTTTTGTGTTTGTTTATGTATTTTCGCTTTGCACTGAAGCTGTTACATAAATTCTAGTTTCGCAAACAATGCCCGAAAAGTAAAAAAAAAAAACAATAGACAAACACAAAAAGGCACAGTCATCCGGCAGTGCAGGCAAACATAGGCCCCTTCAGCCTAACAGTCGCCTGGCAATGTGCGCTTTATCAAACATCCGTATGCACAAATTTTTAAACAAAAGTCAATCAACTTCCGCTTCCTACATGAGTTGCTTTTCAAAATTTTTTTCGACTATATGCGCATAACTTGGCTATTCTTTTTATACCCTTGTTTTCTTTTTTTTTTAGCTTCTTTTTTTTTTGTGTATGCCGGATCTTTTGTTGTCTTGTTGTCAATCAGGCTGCACAGCAAGCGTTTTATGTTATAGCGCCGCTAGCCATGCTTTTTTATTACTGACATTTGTTCACACAAAGCATGCAACATGAGAAGGTATAGGAAGGGAACGCAAGAGTGCAAGACAGAGTCACACACAACCACAGCGCGTTGCTCATATTGACAGGTGCTGCAGCAATGTGTGCTAAAGTGACTGTAGTGCTAACACACAGTGACAACAACAATCCCACACACACATAAAAAAATTCCACAAAATTCTTTGCAAATTTATGAAACCTGCCAAATCTATACATACTAAAAAAAAAAAAAACAAAAATTGCCTTAATGTTCCTGTCCAGGACGTTATGCTCCACGTGTTCCTTTTGCTTTCCTTTCTGATTTCTTTTTTTTTTTTACATGTTAGCCGTTAAGTTTCATCAAAGGAAAATGCGCAAAGGCACTTGAAATGCTTTGTCAGTTTCTGTTATAAAGTTTTTTGTAGCATACTTTGTGGCACACTACGTAAATATCCATATACAAACTTGCATACTTCATCTCAACAGCAGAGCACAGACTTTAATTGAGTGTACGCATAAAAATCGCGACAACCGACCAACCGACTGACAGACTGACTGACAAATAAAAAAAATTTCACATGTAGTTTGCAAATTTAGTGCGACTATATTCATTACATTTCACGATAATGCCACTTGTCTACATGTCAAAACTTATTCCAGTAATTGCCGAGCGAGAAACAGCATTGTGCGAGCTTGTGTATTATAGAAAGAGAGAGTCTGAGAAGACAGTTGTGGGCGTTGCGCACAGTTTCAGTTACGCTGTACAAAACAATTTCAAAGGATATGGAAATAAATGCAGATTGCATATAAATGCTTTGCCAAAACAAATCCACTGCTACGAAGACACGCAGAGACAGTCGTGGCCAAAGTTGTGCGACCACTTGTCTGCGCTCGCTTTGCAAATTTCTTTATGACTGTATTAAGAAGATCTCTACAGAGCGTTTTATGCACTGGAAAATCCGCATTTTATTGCAAGACTTTCGCTGGCAAAGCAAAACAAGGAATTTTGACTGCGCATAGTGAGTTAAACTGACTGCTATGCATGCATGTCTCGGGTTAAATGTTTATTTGTTAAATCGAGAATTTTAAGTATTATGCAGTTTACGCCATATGAAATTTTTTATATCGGCGCGAATTCAGATCCTTTCTACTTTTTTGTTAGTTGTTTTGTGTAGCGTTAATCGTTGCAGATATCAACTGCCAAGACAATTTCATAGAATAAATACACATGTAAGCTCAATGAAACAGAAGCTAATAAGCTCGACTGCTTCATACAATAACTGCGCGTTGAGTAACCAAAATCAATTGTAAAATAGTTGGCTACACAATAACGAAACACTTATGTATGTCTCAAAACATTAAACATATGGGCGCGCAAATATGCGGGTTAGTGTAACCACGACAAACCGAGCTAAAGTTAGAATTTTTGTCATTTTCAAATTAATTCAACTGGAAACCACAGAAAATTAAATTTCTCGAAATGGCTACCAGAACACCATACAAAGACCGCAACAGCGACAACTGCGCGTGCCTTTTGTATTTGTGCTTCGCTTTTCCTTTTAGCCAAAGCCAAATGCAGCAAAAGTAATAAAACTGCAGAAAGCAACTAACTAAACATGGCCAAGAAACTGAGAAGCAAACAAAAACAAATACAAAACCAAATGCCAGAAACTTTTGCAAGGCTAAATGCAGCAATATATAAGCAACAACAACAACATAACAGCAATGGCAAGCAGCAGGTAAGCATTTGAACCAATCTAAACTAAATGCAAGCGAACATCAAGCGTTGTAGTGAAGTGAAGTATGTGTGTATATGTGTGTGTGTATATATGCGTTGGCTGCAGTGACAGCTGTGCGCCCGTAAGTCTACAGCTCTTTGACTTTCGCGCATAGCACGTGCCAGCCGTGAGCTGCGTTCCTAACGAAGCGGCACAATCGTTGAGTTACCGTTACGCAGAGCATACGCACTGCACTCGCGTCACAGCGTCACGGCATCACGCACCAGCTAACAGCAACCAGCACTTTCTCCCCCTCGTTTTCACACCATACAATACTTGTGCCCTCGCCGACCACGTTCTGCTATTCCTCGATGTGGGCACACCGCAAGTCAGATGCTTTTTTTGCAATTTGGCCGCTTGCTTTGTATTTACTTTCATCTAACTTATCTTGCTTAAATGATGAAAGTTTCATTGGCCGCTAGCAAGTTGGGCGACTGCATGTACGTGAATTTTGTGGCTTTCCAATAGTAAGCGCTGACCCAATTTCATATGGCTTGGCTGAACTTTGTAATTGCAGTCGTGACATTTTTGACATTTTTTTTAACATCGGCCAATGAAGCTGCATTCGGCAGCGGATTTCTTTGATTTGCTATGGCAAAGTTTTTCTTAGCCAGGCTAGCACAGGTGGCTAATTTGTTGGAGTTTCAAAGCTCATTTTCTATTAGCATAGAATTTTAATATATTCGTTAAAAAAATAAAAAACCAAAAAACATAGGTTTAGATATACAAAATGAACTTACTTGCAAGGAAAATTTTTAGCTTTATTACTAACGACGGAATTCAAATTATATAAAGATTAAACTTCCAGGGAATAAGTCAAACACTTGTGGTAAATTTACATAAGCCATAAGGCAGACAATTTAATAGAAAGAAAGCGTTTTAATAAGGAAGAAGCAAGAGTTTGTTAAATTAACATAAAAGTATTTCGTGCCTGAAGCTAATTCAGAGCTATATTTATGCATAATATTTGAATAGGTTAGTCTACAATTATTGTTACCGTATCTAATATAAATATCTTGAAATGATTGAGGAAAGAACTAATTAGCATGATTAATTCATTCATTGAAAATAAAAAAGGAGAATAAATATCATTGCAATACTATTTCTATTGGCTATTATACATTCTATAGACAAAGTACAATTATAAAGCATTCACACACATATGTTCGAAGGTGCAATTTAACAAATGGAAATGCAGACACCCACCTCAGGTATTGCGAAACAAATAACTGCATAATTTAAAGTACATAAATGCGATTTTAAATATTAGCAATTGTTTTAGCATTTGTACAATTTCGATGAATGTACAGGTTTAATGAATAATGCAAGAATAATAAATCGATTATCAGCTTAAAACACAAAAGAGAAAGTTAAGCTCATGGAATGCTGCATTTCCTTGATTTATTGTAACAAAGAACAGCGATCGATTACCTTTGAAGCCAAATGAGAAAATTAAAAAACAATTTACACAATTCATGGTAGTTCATCTGAAACACATCAGTGAAGACGTGCAGAAAATCAAAAATTAAATGTTTAAAAAACTGTGGCAAATATTTAGGAGATAAAAACCAAAACAACAAGCGACAAACAACGCGACCGGGAAAACAATTTTAAGAGTCAGCGTTGCAAGCTGCTTAAAAAAAGCTTAAGCAACACAAGCTTAATGGCCACAAAGTGGAAGCTGATTGCCCAAGACCAACATGCTCTCATACCTAATGCATATACCCACATGTACATATGTGCAGGAACATCTTCATATTGTTCAAACGAGTTTCAGTGAAGAAAAACTGTGAAACAGTTGCTGACTCGTTGTAGCACAACGATGTGAGAATTTCTATTTCAGCCAAGTTCAGCAGTCAGCAAACATCACACGGCACATAAGTAAAGTACAAGAAAAAACACACGAAAAAGAAAACAGTGAAGACAGCAACAGAAAAGTTGAAAGAAAAAACGGCAAACATTGCTGCCAACTGTGGCGCAGGCCACTGAGTAGCTGCTGTGCCGCTGCGCCGGCGTAGCCATGTCCCGGCCATGTGCAGCTGCACGTAGTCAGGCGAAAACTTTTGCGCTGCGCCGCACAGTCAGTAAAGTGAAAATGTAGCATAGGAGTCAAATTCATTGTCTGCGAATTTAGTAATGATTTAAAGAGCTACAGGAAAGCCTTCAAAATAGTCATGAGTTCGTATAGTTCATATTACAGATCCAGGCTGTAAATAGTATTACTGAAATAAAAAATATATTTGATATGCATAACTTCCGAAAGCATTCCGAATAAGTCATTACCAAAGCTTTATGAAAGCATCTTCAACACCTTTTTTTCTAAGCAGTTCTGACTCCAATTTATTCTAACATTTTTGTTTCTTGCCGTTCTATATGATTTATACATTTTTTGTATTATTTTATTTTATAACGATCTGACCTAATCGCTACCAGCAGCGTAACAAGCTTCTTCTGTGATTCGATCTTGCCTATGTCGCTAACCCAGCTAATCAATTTCCTTGTGCATTGTGTCCGCATTTAAGGATATTGGACCTGTTTTGCTTTTTGAACTAAATTAAAATTGAATTCTGAGTAACCGTGCCGTAAAGGTCTTATTTTCAATTAATTTCCTTTTTATTTGAAAATCCTTCAGTAAAAGAAACTCCTTTACTAACATAGGCGCCTACAGCAAAGGTTAAAACGCAAAAAATATATTCCGTTTATTTATTTGCTTTTGTGGTTTGAATTTTAATTTCTTACTGCAAAACAAAAAAGACATCAAATGCAACGAACCGGGAGAGAGAGAGAGACAAAGAGAGAGCGACGATAAAAATGGTATACGTAAATGATTTTTTTATTTTTATTTGCGGTTATGAGGTATCGTTTTCAATTTACTGCAAACTCCGGAAAGTAGACAATAAATCGCTGCGCGGCAGGTTCTTTCCTGCAGTTTTTATGCCGGCACACACGATAATCGAAAATCGACTGAGGACATGTGCCATATGACAAAATACGTTTTTAGTATATATAAAATTACTAAGAGCACATAAATATGTTTGTTTTTATTCTTTGTGGCTCACAGCATGCGAACAAATAAAAGCGACGTCTAAAGGCTCGTAAAGCAAAAACCCTCTTATATATGTACACACAAATTTATCGCCTTCGTGTATGTCTAAAACAAAAGCAGAAGTATATGAATACAATCACATAAATTGGGGAGAATCGAAATTAAAAGGCAACAAGGAATTTATGGCCTTTGGTTGTGGCAGCGTGTTGCTGAAAGCCAGGTAAGAAAAATCATAGAGCGACACACATGATGGCTGCTGCTGCTTTGCCTAAAAACAATTTAAACAAACAAGTTACGAGTTCAACTCAATGAGTTGTTAAAAAAGTCGCCAGAAGGCGTTCACATCATCGCATATTGACTTAATATTTTGGCTTAAGAAATCTGGGTGCGAAAAATATAAAGTTCTTTGCATTAAAGAAGACTATGTAGAGTTGTGCTTTACTTTGATTTCCTAATCATTTATTGACTTGCGCTCATAGTAATCCTAAGTATAGTTGAAAAAAAAAAAATAAAAAAAAAAAAACTACAGTGATAAGAAGAAGCCACTTTTTGTTTAAAATGCCACTGCAATATGGCATATTTTTACAGTGTTCTCCTTGAAATCGTACATTCAGTTTCCGGTAAGGTTCCAAGTCTAAGTATATAACATTTGCATCTGCAAGTTAAGCATTTCAGAATTTTTATACCATTCCCGATTTAAAATTTTTTTTCATTTCTGAGTTCATCAAATCTGTATATTATATGGCACCCTTGTATATGCAAGTATAAATTTTTGTCAGTTTTTTTTTTCTGTGTGTTTTATTTGTTTAATGCCAATCGCTGTGAATGTAGAATGCTAATAAAATATTTAAAATTCCTTACGCAAAAGCAAGCTAAAACCAAATTTTATCGAATTCAATTTATGCATTTCGTTTCTTTGCATTAAGCTGCTGTGTATGTACACACAGAAAGAATGTGTGTTTTTCTTTTTCTTTGTATTTTTTTTTCTTTACATTTTTATTTTTTTATGTTTTGTAGTAAGTTTTGCTTGCCATGTGTTTTATTTCTGCACTCTGTACCCAGTTGGAAAAACATTTTACTGAAAACCCTTTTCTTTTCTTGCAGTTATGCCACAAAAAGTTTTCAAGTTTCAACAACTCAAATGTGCAGTAGCAAAAGTGAACTTAACTCAAACTCACGTTTATCGCTTTTTAAGTTTTCTAAACACAATCCACAATAGTTTTTTTAAGCAGCTATAGCATGTTCAACTTGAACAAATATGTAACAATTATTTTTCAGAGGCATAATTCTCGCCTAATGGAACACACATTGTAGCTTTATCGATTTGGTTGTTTTTAATTTGTTTCTTTTTTAATTCATGTATGTGTTATTTTGAAAGCATTACAAAATCCGGTGATAATGACTTTTAGTCATGTTATTAACGTGACATGTCACGATTATCACGCAAATCGCGTATACGCCACGTTGTTCGTACGTTGCATTATGCTAAAGGAGTCACTTGTAAACGGTTATCCTTATCTTAGTTGTTTTGCCTATGACTACAGTCAAACATGGATACATGCATGCATACATACTTACATATGCATATGCCGTGTTTTTTGTTAAATAAAATTATTTCGCAGTCAGTACGTCAACGTCTGTCAACCGTATTAAAACAATGCATGCCTGCAAGGAGGCATGTCCCCAAGTGTTTACTTCAAAGACATTTTCATTATTCATATTTGACTGTTGTGCTTGTGAGCAACGCGATGCCTGCACATGTATGCATATGAATGTATGCAGTAACTTTTGTGCACAGGCATGAGCGAAGGTGTCTGTACGCTTCTGTGTACACTAGACAGCGCAGGAAAATTGTTGCAGAATAGGAAAGCAGGAAACATGCACTTATGCAGTTGACGTCGCCATCATTATTCCCGTCATTGTTTCACTTGCTGGCATTGTTGTTCTTATTGCTGTCGCCGTTAGCATTTGAAATGATTTGCAGTTGTAAAACAAATGGCGACGAGTACATGCAGCATATTACTCTTTTGTCCATGACACACATTAGCATCATACGAGTACGACAATAAGACCCCCACCAACAAACACACACACCCCACACTTATCTGCAATACGTGCTTTTATGGCACATTAATAAAATATCATGTGTGGCATGTGATGTTGCATGCTTCAATAACTGAATTCTTATTACTTACAGTAATAATTTAAAAATAGCAGGCATTTAGTCTAACAAGAGGCTTAATATTAAGTGCGCTGTGGCTCCTCAACTTAACCGCTTAACCATAGAAAATGACATCAGCCATTCAGAGAGTAGTGATGTTTTTATTTGATATCAGTTGTCCTCTTTAGTGAAGCAACTTCTGAAAACAGAATGTGCAGAACACAATTTTATAGCACAATAAAAGCAAAATAGTAGTCTTTGACAGTGTTGCCGAAATGGCAGAATATCAATTGTGATCTAAGTAGTATGTAAAATAATTATTTCTTACACAAAACAAAGCAGTTCGGTACCGCCAGGATATTTGGAAAAACATTCAAAAAAGTTAAACACTTTGTTAAATTTAAACATGGCGTAAGTGCATTTGTTTATGATGTAGATGAAACATTTTATTCTGCTTTGATGGCTTTTGCTCTTACAGTGAGGCGCCCAAAAAACCGCTGGAAACGCAATTGGAAGAGCAGAAACGTTCCAAGTTTTGTTATTATCATTACAAAGGTGTTCTTATCTTGCTAATACCAATCTTATTTGCTCCGTTGCTGATCATTAAGCCATATGTTGTAAGTAGCACTTGGTGCAGTTAGAGGGCACAAGAAATTCCTCCGTATGGTGTTTTTGCAGCCGTTTCGCTTTCTATATGTGACCGTTTGCACGTACCTATACTTTTTCTTCAATGTGATGCCCGTTGGCGCAGTAGCATTTCTTTACATCATATTTTTGCCGGTACTGGGCGTAGAAGTAAGTACAAATTGAATTGGCTGACGGTTTGCGAAAAATCTAAATATAATATTTCGGCATAGTCATCAAAACTGCTGTGCGTGGGGCATTACGGTGATATAATTTTCGTGTTTGTCATGAGCACCATAATGGGTCTCATGATGGATATTTCGAAGCTCAGCGAACGGTTCGGGCTGACGTTCATTGGCTTACTCGGAAGTCGTTTAAGAATGTAAGCCGCACGCGGTTCCAACCAACCTAGCGATCTGTCTCATATCTTGCTACATTTTTAGTATGCAGATTGCATTTATGATAATCACAGCCCTACTTTCTATTTTCGTGCCTTCGACATATTCTGCAGCTATAATGATGAAGTTCGCGCAGGCTGTTTTGAATGAATTGCATGGCGTAAGTTAACATATTAAAGATTTACTCTTTGCTTTAATCCATCCAACAAAATTCGCAGCAAGGCAAAATTAAAATGTTTTCTGATGAGGTGCCCTATGAATTGAATGCGTAAGTTGTTCAACGGCAAATGATTGAAAATATCGAACCGCAATAGTTAATATTATCTCTTCACATAAAGTAAACCGTATCCATCGTGGCCAGCGATTGGCATCTACTTGACCGTGGCCTATTCGGCAACTTTGGGCTCCTGGATATCGCCATTCGTACAGCCTAATGTAGCACTTGTCCAGTATTACTCCAAGTAAGTATAGTATACAGCAAAAAAAAATATATATTTCTATGTCTCTCTCTGATCTTGAGCTAAGAATAATTAATTTATGTCTTAATTTTTACATTTTTGATTTCAGAATAAGTTTAGTAAAGTATTCATTTGTTTTGGGCATTCCGATGTTGATAATGTTCTTTGTCCTATTCCTATGGATACAAGTGCTGTGCTTTGGCTTATTCAGACCCGGATCGGCAATTGGCACTGAATTGAATGAAGCAGCGGCTGCCGGTGCTGAGACTAAAGAAGCCGCACGCAATAAGAAAGAGGAGATGGGACCAATGTCATGCCACTTAAAGTCAGCAATCTGTATAATAGTGATCACCACAATTGCTTTGTTCATGATTCAGCCCGTTTTCATAAAGGGTATTGACAACTTGTCAAAGGTCACTGTGAAATACTCATCGATTCTAACTTTATTGAGTGTGGCAGTATTTATGCTTCCTGCCAATTACATGTTCTTCAACTATTGCATTTGTCGCTGTAAGCTTTAATGTAATGTAATTTTTGTATTGAAATCGCTTAGACACATATACATTTTTGTATTTATAGCGCCAAAGAAAGTAGGCACAGCGCCGTCACTCATAAATTGGAAAACTATCCACGTTAATTTGTCATGGGGTCATCTCTTTTATCTCGCTTGTGGCTATGGTTGCGCTTATGGAGGAAAAGTATCAAACTATGATAAAATTATTGCAGATGGCATACAGCGACGCTTGATGGCTGGCAATGCCAAGTTTTTGGTGCAATTGTTGAGTGCGCTTTTTGGTTTGCAGGCCACTATACTGTCACCAGCAGATGCCTGTACGGAATACATTGCTCCAATATTATTTGAAAAGGCATCTCCATGGCATTTTTATATACAGGAATAACCCATTAATTCCTTCTATTCTTGCCTTTAGGGAGCCCATGGCTCAATGGCCATACCCTTTCTCATGGCCCTGCATGTGGCGTTCTTGATACCGATCAGCTCGGGATCAAATGCAATCGTTGCTGGATGGGGCAACATACGCACCTGGCAATATGTAAGCAAGGGCTTTAAAGGTTTTTTTTCGTGAAAGTTTTGAATTATTATTGGATAATTGAATTATAGGTCATTGGAGGTTCCATACCAACACTTATAGGCTTTGCTCTTATCTATGTCGTTGCGGTGATTTTTGCATCAAGCGTCTAAAAAAGGCACAGGCAACAATCGTGCAAATATTGCGAAATGGCCGAACAAACGGGAATTATGTTAAATGTATATGTGTATAATCTTATAATATATCGACATTGCTGAAATAAAGAAAACCCTTGACAGCTTAGTTCTTACTTAAACTGCGCCTAATTTTTATTTAAAAATTTTGACTAATAATTTGATTTGAAGGAGGGAGGTACTTAAGAATAAGTTGTACAACATGATTATGGTGTCTGATGTATATGATAAACATTATACATGACGTTGAGCTCCCAGGTCCCACAGCTTTAATAGGAGATTCATGCAACCAAAGAAGTGAAAATTATGACATAGATTTTTGAAATTATTCAGGACACAGCTTAATACATTAACATTGTTGTTTATGGCTAATTTATATAACAGGTAAAGACAAGCTTTACCGACAACATCAAAGTCAATCACTGTCAATTCTATTATAACTGGGACCTGGTTAGGTCAATGACAACACTTCAACTTCTATGTATGTTACATACAAGGTGAGTTCCAAAGTAAACAGGACTTTTAAAAAAAAAGACAGAATAAATAGTTTTTTCGGCAAAATCAATTTATTTTATTCAAAATAGTCTCCTTCTGCTTTAATACAGCGTTTTGCACGGTCCAAAAGCATGTCGAACGAGTGTTTTAGCTCGTTGCCCGGTATGGCCGCCAGTATGCCGGTGCAAGCCTTTTGAATGGCCTCTACGTCTGCATAACGCTTTCCTTTCATCGGCAAATGCATTTTTCCGAAAAGGTAGAAGTCGCACGGTGCCATATCAGGTGAATACGGGGAGTGGTTGATGGTTAAAATGTGATTTTTGGTCAAATAGTCGGACACAAGCGTCGATCGATGAGACGGCGCATTATCGTGCAACAAACGCCAACTTCCATCTTCGCGATATTCGGGCCGAACACGTCGAATACGGCGCACCAAACGCTTCAAAACTCCAAGGTAGAATACCGCATTAACGTTTTGGCCGGGTGGAACAAATTCTTTGTGGACAATACCCTTGGAATCATAAAAACAAATCAGCATTGTCTTCACTTTTGACTTCTCCAGGCGCGATTTTTTGGGTTTCGGCTCGTCCGGCGCCTTCCATTCAGCACTCTGGCGTTTCGTTTCGGGATCATATTGAAAACACCACGTTTCGTCTCCAGTCACAATCTTGTAAAGGAAGTCCGGGTCTTTTTTTGCCTCTTTAATGATGTCCTTCGAATGTTGAATTCTGAGCAATTTTTGGACGTCAGTCAATTTGTGCGGAACAAACCGTGCACACACCTTTTGTAAGCCCAAATGTTCGGTCAAAATGCGATAAATCGATGTTTTGGAGATGTTCAATTCTATTTCCATGAATTTCAATGATGATTTCGGCTGATTTTTTATGAATTCACGCACAGTTTCGATGGAATTTTCGGTGATCACGGATTTTGGTTGGCCCACATGTTCATCGTCATTTATGTCCTCACGACCACTTTGAAAACGTTGAAACCACTCGTGCACTCTGCTACGGGATAGGCAATCATCGCCATAAACTTGTTTCATCAATTGAAACGTTTCGGTAAAAGTTTTACTAATTTTAAAACAAAATTTTATGTTGGCTCTTTGTTCGAAGCTCATTTTCGCACCGATGACAAAAACATACTGACACTTAAAACGCAATAACCTCACTTCCAATAGATGAAATGTCATGAAATTTTTACTGGAAGTCGATAAACGATAGCAGATTCTAACGCACCAGTTGACATATAGATGGCGCCACTAGAGGGCGCTAGATTCAAAAAGTCCTGTTTACTTTCGAACTCACCTTGTGTGTATAGTATATTGCTTACCTCATTTTGAATCAAGCAAGCCATGCATAAACTGATTAAGTCTTGACATTTATAGACTATAATTTATACAGTCTTTTTTAGTCACACTACAAGCGAACAACGTGCAACAATCGAAATGCACAAAAACTTACCCGTGCCAATAAGCATTGCACGGCCTTATGATTGCTTGTTCAAGCCAAATATTGAAGTCAGCCGACATCTGCAGGTCCTGTTGGCCGCGTATGCCCAATTAAAAGTCGAAGAGGCGCAACTGCAGCAGGACATCGCAAATTTGGAACGTGAGCAAACACTGCTGGAGGTGCGATGCAGTGAACAGTCTGACGAAACTGCAAACGATAAGGAGCTGCAGTCTGTGCAAAACGAATCCTATCATCGCAATGTAGCCGACATAGCCGATGCCTATAAGAAACTTTTGGGCGTGCAGTGGAAAATCAAAAAGGCTGACTGGTATATTAAAACGAAACTGTCGCTCGAAGCTGAAGGACAACAATGCTAATGGACAAACATATTTTTATATTTTTGATTTTCCTGCCATCTTTATTTTTTATTTAATTTTGTTTCCTCCCTTTTTGTTAATGGTAATAAAAGTCTGGCACACGCAATGCAACAACGCCAACGAGGGTCATATATAAAATTTATAATGTTTTAAACAACTTGCTGGCACCGCAAATAATGTTAACCAAATTACACAGTTCGGTATTTAAGTTAATCCCCGCGTGGTCATTCGCACCTAATTCGCATTAGTCGCCAGTCCCGATGGCAGGCAAGCAGTAGAGCAGGCAAGTGGGTGGCTCGGTAGTTGCCCTTGCAACATTTTCACACTAAATAATTCATTTGTTAATTTAGACATTTCCATGCCTTTTATCGTCATGCCTATGCCCGCGCTTCCTTTGGCCAATATGTGCCTAACTCACACCCACACTGGCATGGCTGCGCAGTTACGCTGGCCTAACGTCTGTGGCATGAGTCTAGGCTGATCTGAATAATGGTGTACCTCTACGCCGGTCTGCCTGCTGCTGGCCGGCGATTTACGTTTTGCTGTGTACTTTTTGGCTTATCCATGTCTAGTACCATTACAAAGTCAACAACAACAACGACAGTATTAACAACAACGATGCTAACTAAATTGCCAACAGCAGCAGCATAACCAGCCGCAACCTCAATCGCAACAACAACGACAACTACAACGACAGCAACAATAACAACATGTTGCAGCTTTACTTTAACAAAATGTTGCCTAGGTATGCGCATTGTGACTGTGTACCCGTGCTTGGCGTGGGCATGTCGGTGTGTGTGTGTGTGTGTGTGTGAGTGCTTGGCGTGTGTACTCGCTCGCATTTGGCTGATTGTTTGCGGGGCTACGTGTTTAATTATTAAAATCAGCATTCATGAATATTCATTGTGTGCACAAAATCCGCGACATTTGAACCTTGCTGCGCACTGTTGTAATTGTTAGTTAAGCCAACATTTAAGCCAACTTTGTTTATGTTCAACTCTAAGCTGGAGCTTAAGCACTACCAAGCGACAAACGCCTGCCTAACGTTAAATACTTACTGAGCCGCATTTGGGTCAGATATACAGGCAAACTGTTGCCTTTATTACTCTTTACAGTGCTTTCAGTCTAACCTCATATAAGTTGGGTCTAACCTCTGCAGCCGCATGCAAATGGGCCTAGACGCCGTTACGTTTTTTTCTGTTTTTTTTTTTTTCGGATCGGCTATGCAATTGCTTTGTATTTTCTTTTCAATTTCGTGCACATTTGTGCTGCCAAATCATCGATAACACGACTTACCCATCACTCAATTTGCGCAAGAAAAACCATTGACTTAATCAAATGCCTGCAGGCAGAGGCGGCTCCTTACAGCAAATAAACTAACGTCACTGACCACATCACTCCTTGTGCTTGCCTGTGTCCAAATTGATTTTGCAATAAAGCTACTAAGGATGAGCAATCGATACGAAATGTTTAACAAAATAAAGCAAATAGATACACCATTTTGCTTTTGCTCGCAGTTTCCTTTTATTTTATTCTATTGTTTTTTTTTTCTTTTTTTTGTGTTGCTACTAACTTCGATTTAAATACATATACACAACTCTCAAACTTTTCCATCAATAGATATACATATATGTATGTGCGTACATATATATTAAAAAGATTTCATGCTCGACTGTATACCAACGCAATAACGCAAAAAATAAAGCGCAGGAAAAGAAAAGTTGAATATAAAAAAAAAAAAAAAATAAAAAAATATATATATATGTCTACACTAAGTCGAAAAACCTTATGGTAACAATAAAGCAAAAAAAAAGCAGCATCGATAGAAAACCAAAGTGTCGCCTAGAACGTCTAGAAAGGCAAAGAATGTCTGCAGCCAATTTTCGTTTTTCGTTTCCTACCTATGCCACACACAACACGCACACACGCTCGCAGCTACACCTAACCCCAGCAGCAAACGCACAAGTCTACGCGCACAGGCGCTCAACGTGATACGTCATTATCCTTTCTGACATTTATGCCATTTCACAGTAAAGTTGACAAAATGCTGCTACCTCTGCCGAATCTAAAGTAGACAAAACGACACGCAGCGACATTCATTCAGCAACAGCGTGGAATTTAATTTCGAGCAGCTTATTAAACGTCTTAAGTAGCTGCTCTGAAGCGTAGCAGCTGCATGGATGAGCGGCTGAGCAAGCGAGCGTACAATATGCCAAATGACAGAGGAGCGAAGAAATGCACACTAAAAAATAAAAATCAAAATAAATAAGAGAAAAACCCAAAAAGAAAAACCACAGACATTTTAACAACAGCTTAACGCTTCCGCGAATTTCCTTACGGATTTATGTCTATTGCGCGTAGGTAATTTTATTAAAATTCATTATTTTGCTTTGCTTTTGCTTTGCTAACGCTTCTCTAGGTTTAAGTGATTAGCATTTCTCTTCAAATTTTCGCTGGTAGAATAAACTTACGAAAACCGAAAATCTGCTTAATAACTGCTTGGTAAATTCGCAGAATTAGCTTTTTTAATGAAACTGCACTTAAAACAAAAACATTCTATTTTAAAGCAACAAACAACAGTCATATCAGAAAAATCAAACTTAAGTAAACCACAACACAACTCGGATGTTTATCGATCATATAAGTTTCATGCCCACAACGCAATACATTTATTTTTTTTTTTATCAAATATTTATTAAAAGTCAACTATCGTTTGAATAAAATGTAAACATTTAGTGAAGTATTCTATAAAAGTATACTATAATTATTATAAACTTTTTAACCATGGCATGATTCTTTTATATATAAAATTGAATTTTTCAACAAGTTTAAGAAAAACGTCATTCGGAATCGACAAAATGCGAGAGGTGCTGGCCTCACATTTCTTAGAGAAATACCCATACTTCGTATAGAGCGGCGCCTTCTTATAGGGAAATCAAAGTTTAGATCTCTTCATATTCACGAAAATCTTAAATACAAAAATATTTTTAGAAGGCTAAAACGTTGCATCCTTCCATTTCATATATGCAACTTATGTGTATATTTTATATACACAAATTTCAGACGTTGTTACTCCGGGTACTTAGCCGGTTAAGTTTAACTGAACACATGTTGTGCGTTTACTTTGTAGCAAGAAATTAACAACATGACCTAGCAGCAGTTTGCTGTGCTGCACAATCATATTAATTAATGTGCTGCATGCTTGCGAACCATGTGGCACACCATAATTTGTCTCAGACAAGACTGTCGGACTGACTGGCTGACTAATGCTGCCAAACTTTAGTTTGATTTTGCATAGCTGACAAAGCATGTAGCACAAGTTTTGTTTGTGTTACTTGCTTTCTTTTTTTGGCTTAACATACTTAGTAGAAACGAAGTCGTAAAGCCAAGAGCAACAACAACAGCAATGGCAACAAAGTGCACTTCAATGTTTTATTTTGCATTGCGTTCATTAAATACAGAGAAGTAGCAGCGCAGTACCACAGCATGAGCCAGTGCTAGAAAGATCATTAAACTGGCAAATTGCAAAGCAGCAGCGGCTTTGCATATACGCATATGTAACGTATGTGTATGTGTGAGAACGTGCATAGTAGCAAGACTAATGACGACAGCTCGACTGACTTTTAGAGTCAAACGCAGTTAAATTTTGTTGCCTTGCTGTAATTAAATCTCATAACACCAAAACAGCGAAGCCCCACCATAGAACCGAACCGAACAGAATAGAAGAGAAACGGCAGCACAAACAGCAACAGTACCACGAGCAAATATTAAAAGTAGACTGAAAACATTTACACACAACACGCAGACACCTCCAACGCCCCGCACCACAGCTCGGCGCAGCACACAGACGGACGTGCAGGCATGTATCACTGAATGCGAATACTCGTATGGCATTCAAAAGTTCGCTTAATAAGTTAAATTAATTGTGTTGAAAATGTTTACGCATAAATGTTCTTCTGGTTGCCTACCGAACATGTCTGGCAGGCTGGTGGGGAGGCAGTCGGGTAAGCGGGTGAGTGGTGGGTAAATGGCCTATATACGATCTATTTAAATGTGTGTAAAGACGCATTTCTTTGGCTTTTGTGTTCGGACTTGCTCGTGAGTGCGGCAGCGCCTCACTCGGCTACAGTTTGCTGCAACTTTTTGTGTTCAGTCGCTGGCTCTGGCGCTGCCTACGGCTTTCCTCTGGCTACGTCTACGACAACCCTCTATCTACACCTCAGGCGTATTAATTAAATGGCTTTTTAATAGCAGCCCGAGCGGCAATATTTCTGCTACTTTCAATTAATTTAATGCGGCTCCGTAGATCACGTTGCGTACATGCTTTCCCGTCTGCCTGTCTGCCAGACTGCCTGCCGTGACTTGATATGCCATAGCTGGGCATGAGGAATGCGCGAAATATCAACGAAATTAATTAAATAACGCATACGCTTTTCTTTCACTGTTTCTTTCTTTACTTTTATGTTATTGTTTATTCTTCTTTTTTTTTTACTTTCTTCCTTATTGCTTTTGTTGATGGTTGATTATTTATTCTTATGCTGCTTTTTGCTACCTTTGCATATTGAAACGGTATTTGCTTAACACGTTCGCTGTTTAACGCAACGTATACGCAATATTAATGCTTGCCACATTTTCAACACATTTATGCGTGTTGCAGTGGTTACACGCATGCGGAAATAAATCTTGTATATAAAACACTTTTTAATAATTTACCAGCCACGTCAGCATAACTCACAGTGAAAATATTGTTCAATGCATATGTATATGCAAGCATAATGCATTCGCATGGGGCATTGATTGAAAATGCGTAATAACAGGCGCACTGAACTTTTGCAAAATGCATAACCACAGAGACTGTTAAATTGTAACTGCAAAATAATAAGCGACAGAGTAAATAGAAATTCAGCTTAGATAAACTGTTGCTAGGCACTGCTGAAATCTTAGCTCGACTAAGTAATAATCTGTCTTTAGTCTCGTGTTGTTTGATTAGCTGCATCTGCCAAAGCAACAGATGCAGCATGCAGCTTTGTATCTAATAATAAATGCAAATGTCCTAATTTAAAGCAAATTTTCTGTATAATTTCTGAATTTAATCTTGTTTTTTTTTTTTGTTTTTTGTTTTGTTTTTGTTATTTTCATAATTTGCCACAAGCTTAGCTTACTGCAGCAGCATATACAATATAATTCCTTTCCTGAGGTTTATGGCAAAGGCAAAGCTGTGAGTCATGTCACTTCATATTCATTTTCACATAGAAATTATGCGACTGGCTTGTGTTTCGTGCCACGTACTGAAATTAGAGCAAATCATAATGAATAGAACTGTTGGCAACAAGTAACAATGCTGACAGCACAGCAGCAACAACCACAACAAGCACGATGGCAACAACAATTGCTACGAGTATTGTAATTATGCTTAGCAGTATGCCATGGCTACATACTCCGACGGCATGAATTTTAACATCCATGCATGTATGTATACACACTTGTGCATGTTAGTCATGGTTGTTGTATTTGTTGTTGTTGTTGTTGGTGTTTCAATTGTGACTATGCAGCTGGACAATGAAATGCACAGATTTGACAACAATTGAATGCTATGAGTGATTACACGCTGCATACAACAGAAGCAGTTAAAATCAGGCAAATGGGCAGCCGGAGCAGAGAGGCAGGGGCAGCTGCCAGTCAGGATAGGCAGCTAGACAAGCATCTACTCATGCCAGCGCAGCCATTGAGCATAATCAGGTCTCGGCGTAACTGGCACAATGCGCTTTAATACATTTGAGCATCTTATTACGAAAACTATGTCGGCTAAACAAACTAAGGCAAACTAAAGCAAAGCCAATCTGAGTTCAGTCAAATTCAGCCAACATAAAACAAGCAAAGCCAAGCCAAGCCAAGCAAAGCAAGCAAACATAATGAAAAAACAAACAAACTAATACAAAGTTTTTCATTTCGCACAAAGCCAATACCCACTGTCACTTCTTCTGCTGTTGGATTTATCAAAAGTTGGCCCAGTGCAAATAAGTCACTGTTATATGTAAGCTTCGGGTGCTGCCAGCGTCTGCATTGTCAAATTTCTGCATTTCAGTGTGCAACTGTGACAAAGTTTTTTTAAATCTTTTTCCTTTTTTTTTCTGTTGGGTGCGCATCCCTGACAAAAAGGTTTGGTATGCAGCATGACAAACTGACTACTAACCGTTGAATGCTGCTAGCTGCCAGCTGCACTGCCATCACGTCTTTATAGCATTGTCTAAGAAATTGTTTGACTGCTGTTTGCTGTTGCATTTCTCCCTCGGGCGCATTTCACAGTCTTGGGTCACTCGAAGGAAATGCGAGAAATCAAACACTTTTGGATTTCTACAATGTTTGACAATGCAAGTGCACACAGGATATGCAAGTACGAGTATGTGAAATAGCTCTGAGCGGTATGGCATTATAGATTGCAAAATATTTGCATATTTTGTTATTACATTTGGGAAAACAATTTTTTTTAGTAAAGTCGTGTTCTGTGTTGTGCAGATAAATAAAAATATATTTTTTACAGAAAAAAAACAAGAATTATTAAGTTTCACAAGGAAGACTGGCTTACAATAAGCTAAACTTGATTAGGTTTCTATTTAATCTTTTCTTCAAATAAAGAAAACAATTATTTTGTAAGTATTTAGGGTGCTAGAAAATCTAAGCTGAAGTAAAAAACTTCATTATTGTTGACAGTTGATATTCTGCAGTAGAGTTTCTTACCCAAATTTGATATATCAAGGTTTTCATTTTATCTGACTACAATTTTCCATTTTCTAATACATGTAAAAAAATTAAATTATTTATACATTATTCTGTACACTCCACATGTTTTGAATGAGGCATACCAACCACAACTTTGATTTAATACACAATTTTTTGTAAGGCAAAAAAAAATACAAAAAAAAAAACAACATAACTATAACAATAAAATAAAACTTTGTATGTATTGCTGAAAAAAAAAAGAAATAAAAGCAAATAAATTTTTAAATGATTTTATCAAAGCGGATATAAAATGATGACAGGACATTTCGTTGGCATTTATACGCTGAGCGATAAAAAATACAAAAGCAATGTAAAAAACAAATTGAAAAAAATAATCGAAACAAAGAGATACACATACAAAAAAAAATAAAAATAACAGTAATAATAATGTGTGTATAGCCTACGATGCAAACAATATAGCAAAACAATTATGGAACAATATAGCTGTCTAGTATGGAAACTTTTTATTTAATTATGTTCTTTGTGTGTTTTGGCTTCTGGCTGTGTTGCTTTTTTTTGTGCTTCTTTTTGTTTTTTTTTAAGAATTTTTCCTTCAATTTTTTTATAGTTTTGTGCAGTGACTGTCATTTTTTTGGACGACATTATAATTTCCGTCATTGTATGTGCGATTTGATTTCCATTCCTTTTCGTTTTTTTTTTTGCCCGTCTGCCTAATATTTTGTGTCAACCGCGACGGAAACGTAAATCAGCTGCTTTACATTTTGCTTGCTTACTGTTGATTAGCTGTCACTGCAAGGAAGTAAAAATGAATTATTGCCAACCAAATAGCCATAAAACCCACAAAAATCGCTAATGGGCAAATCTACCTGCAGTACTAGGCACAAAGTCGAACTCATGTTGACATAAATTCAAATTATTTGCAACGAGTTCAACGAAGCGTAGTGTCGCTCCTTGGGCAGAAAAAAAATGCGATTTCAGTAAAATTACGGGTCGGCCAATGGTTTTTTATATCAGTAACAATTGTAGAAATTTTTATTTAGTTTAATTTGACATAAATTGTAGGCTGCATTAAATAAAATACAAATTGCAAAATTGCACATTTGAAGCAGCATTTAATTGCGCATTTTAAAGTTTTGATTTCAAGTGTTTTTAATTATTGTAGAACTTTAATAACAAGTGCAGCAACAACAATAACAACAACTACAAATAACTTCCATAGTTTGTTATTCATAATGCAATGAATCGCAAACAATTTCTGCTGCACTATATTTCACTTAAGCAAGTTGAAAGTGAATTTTATGCCAAAGTTCAGTTTTCACAAAAGTTTGCAGTTTATGCTAGTAAATAATGGCAAATATAAGCAAAACAATGCCAACAACAACCGCAGCAACAACAACAAACTGCACTGTCAGATTTTGTGTATTGAGGTAGTTTTATAAAATATTCCTGCATATTTAAATTGTCTAAGTTTTGTTTAAATCTTCAGATTTTATTTACCAACTGCGCTTATACAGCCAAAACTTCAGTTGCCCGAAGTTTCTCTATCCGAAATTTTTGTTTATGTTTGTTTTTTCTTATTTCAAATAGCAAAATTTATCTTATTTATTTGCACTTAGAAACTTTTTCTGATACAAGTTTATGCCGCTAAACTAATTTGTAAGCTATCAGCAGAGTTGCGAAAACTATTGACAATACTCATCAATAAAATATAGGCTTATTGTAAAATAAAGTATTGCAATCCTTCTTTTTAAAAAGGAGAGTTTTTTTTTTTTTTTTACTAATCTTACTCAGTGTTATTTTGCGAAGATCATTTATTTCTAAGTAGTCTATACAAGTTACAAATAAATATATTTTAAAATGATTAGAAATCTGCTTTTTTTAAAGAATTTTTGGCTTTATCAAAGATCTTTTAAGTACTTGATTTGGTAATTATAATTTCCAGCGAAATGACAAATTATTTGAATATTCATTTTTTTGTTTTAAATAAGATCGTTGTACACAAATGTATGTGCAATATAGAAAAGACACAGTGTATTCGGCATTTCTTTGTCGAGGGCAATGAATGATGTGGATTGCGTGCGCATATATAAAATTTTTGGAGTAATAAAACAAGTAAATAAATATTCCCTTTGTGTAAGCGCATTCCCTACAGTCTTAAAAAAACTGTCAAGTGAAGAAATCAAAAAAGGAAAACAAATTAATTTAAATGTGGCACATAAGAAACTTCATGCTGAAATTTTCAATATAAAAAAAAAAGGATACACAGTCACCTTAATTTTTAGCAAACATACCTTAATCCTTTTTAAATATTTGCTGCCTATCATGCCTACAATGTAGAGTTTTTACAGTTTGTGAATAAATTTTCGAATTACAGCCAAAACTTTTTAAAATGCAATGACTGAGAAAAACTATTTTCCCAGCACTCACTACAACGAATGAAAGTTTTGATTTGGTTTTTACCTTTTGTTGGTGTTTAAATTATTTTTTTTTTTTTTTTTTGGCTACTTGGCAATACTAACATTTCGAACTTTTTTAATGTCATTTTATTAGAAAAGTTTATCATGTCAAAACTTGTTTGTGCACGCACTAAGAGAAGCAGCTTAGACGTCGATCAATGGCAAATGGCGGGATTTGGTGAGGATATGGATGGGTCTGCTATTATTGTTTTTGGTTTTGCTGATGATTTTTTTTTTTACTGCGTAGGCCGAGTGACGCACAATAGATACGTATTAATTTACATAAACAAATATTTTCACTGCAAGACAAAGCCAGGGGCTGAGCAGTTGGACGTGTTAATGTTTAGAAGTGTGTGCAAATGTAATTAGGTCAAAGCCACGGCAGCAACGCCTTTGTATGAAGTTGTTGTCAAGGGCCAAGCTAAGGCTAACGTGACTTTCTACTGGAATTTTTGTATTATTTTTTTCTTCTTTATCATATACACATATATACACAGTCGTTTATTCTGCTGTTATTATGTTGCTCGAACGCAATTGTGTTTATCTTGCGCATTGTATCGTTTCGTATCGTATCGATGTGTTTTGTTTTTCATTTTTTTTTTTTTTATTATCTGCTGTAGACACCGAGGATTAATAAGTGTTTATTCCATAACATTAAGCAAACAAAGACACTTTGGCTTTATTGCGCATTATATTGAGTGTATGCCGATGTTGAAGTCGATGCTGATGCTGATGCGTACTTATGTACATGTGTTGAATAATAGAAAGAATAATTGTTATGTTGTTGTTTATGCGTGGCTTTGCGCAGATTAAGTCAAGTAAAGCGCAAAAGGGAAATGCTTAATGAAGTGCAAAACATATGAGTATACGACGCGCAAAACATACAACATATGTAAGTGCTTAACAAATGTGATTTAATAATTGGTTTGCCTTTGGCTGACTTCAGCAAAAACATTTTGTGGATTATAAAATGTCATTAATTAGAAATGCTTGCCATAGTTTAGGTTTATATATTTACTTTGAATTCTTATGATTTACGCGTGTAAAGCAAAACTTTGTCAAAATATTAATTTACTTTTATATATGTAAGTCTAATTATGGCAACCAAAGCAATGTGCAAATGGTTAAACAAAAAGCCAGGAGCAGGCTACAATAATATACAAGATTTATAGAAAGAAAATTCCCTGATGCTCATTACGTTTTAAAACCCGACAAAAATGTAAAGCAGACGTCTTAAAGGTAGCCATGGCAATACCTAACACTTTGCAAATATCAAAAAAGAAGAAAATATTTAAAAAAGAAAATAAAACAGTCTAAACTCAAACAACAATAGTCAGGCAAGCAAAACCAGGTGAGAAATCCACGTGAAAAAGCATTGTGAGCGAAACATTCTCAAGCGTTTCTTTCTCGTGAGTTTTCTCTTTTTGTTTGCTACTTTCTAACAAACGAAACAAAAAAAAAAAGAAAAAAAGCACACACAAAAAAAAAAAAATGAAATAAAGAAATAGCGAAGAAAAGAAAACCAAGTTAAAAAATGGTGGCTTTTTTTGGCATTAATTTTTGCTTTGTAAGCAGATAAATTACAAAAATGTCAAAAGACGTTAAGAGTCTTTCGTCTTAAACGGATACAAAGTCATTTGTTGCTCTTCAAAGTGCGCTGAACAGGCTTTCATCATCGACATGAGACAACAACTATAGCAACAACAGACATCCTGGCTTACTCGATTTTCTATGCTTTTCTTTTTATTTTTCATTCTTCTTGATTTCTTGATTCCTGTTTTTTTTTTCTTTTTTTTTGTCTGCTTTTACGTGAGTTCTCGCCTTTAAAGCAACTTTTTTTCTTGCACATTTTTGTTTCACTGTCGTATTAATGTCGTCTTAACAAAAACCGTAAAAAGTACTGTTAGCGGATTAGCGACGCATTGCTGGGGGGCGTGATTTGCATACTTCATTTTTTTATTATTTTTTTTTCTTTTGTTTTATTATCATTGGGCTTTATAGTGAAATCATTAAAAACATATTTGCGTAAAAATGAGCCGCGAGTTGCCTGCACTCAATACAATTCAATTTTTTACAGCTTTAATGCAGTAAACAAAATTTTGCCTATTTTTTTTTATTTTATCTACTTTTTTATTATAATTTTCGTTAAGCCGCAAATGACAGCCGTTACATTTGCAACTTATGCCCGTCATAATAACTGTACATCTGAGTGACAGAATTGTTGAACCAAGTGTCCACTTGACGCCTGACTGTTGCCGTCTGTTGCCATCAGAATTGTTGTGGTCTGTTTTTCATTTTATATTTAAATTTATGATAGACACAGAAAAATTGTTTTCACGCCGCAGCTGATTAAATTTTTTGTGTGTCATATCGAATTTTTGGTGAATTTGCGGTTGGCGTTATTAAAACGAATTTATTAAAGTGTTAAATAAATATTTGACAGCAATTCAAATGGATTTTTTGAGTTTACTCTTCATTTTTATTTTTGTTTATTTGCTTTTTTTTAACATTGTTTATGATATTATTTAATAATTTGTTTATTTTCTCATCAAATAAATAACCGCTTTGACACGGTTTTAGCTAATTGATATAGAGTGATACAGTGAAGAAAAATACCGTATTTTCTAAAATGTTTGGTTTTCGAATTTAGCACGGAATGGTGCTAAATTGGTTTCAAACAATATTTTGTTTGAAAAAAAAAAATAATAATATTTGTGGGGTTTTGCACATTTTTTTTCATCTTCTAGATTCTTGACTAGTGCTTTTCACTGAGCTCTCACTGTGTTTGCAAAAAACTTCGAAAAATTATTTATATTATTTTTTTTTGTCTTTTTTGCCTCATTAATAAACAAACCTTACCCCAAATAAAAAAAAATATCAAAACTTGCAAATGAAGGTTGGCACTGCGCTTAATGGCAGAATATTTATGTCACAACCCAATTAGAAGAGCAGACTAATGGCTAATATTATAAAGGCGGGTAACATTGGTGGTTTATGTATGTCGAAACTTAGACGAAACAATTTAGAAGTAAACAACTTCTAAGAACACATTCTGAATCTGTGAATTTACAAAATCTCTCTCTGAGAATACCATATGCCATAGTCATGTCAGCCGTAACAACAATAAACCACAGGAAACTGGATTCAGTTTTGAGATATACTCAGTGCAAAATATACAATTGGATAAATGGAGATAATCATTAACAAGGACTAAGGACATTAAATATTTTTTGCTTTAAGAATTCAAATTTCGCGGCGTTTCTTTCTTGTGAATTTTTTTCCGCTAATTTCTTACACAATTACATAGAATTTTGGAAAGTTTTAAAGTCAGCTCTACAAATGGTTTTGAAGTTATTTGCAGTTAATGTTTGAATTAAAAATTAGCATATAAAATTCGATCAAGTGGTGAAAATCAACACAGCAATAATTGCCCATAGCTGAAATTCTATTAATTGTTATACTTTATAGTCACGCCAACGGTGCGTATTAGCGATTTGACACGTCTGCACGCTAAGGCCACGTAACCAATTTAGATTAGACGCAACATGCTGCAGGCAATATTTAAATTAATTTATATTAGGCTTAAATTTTAATTATTTATTTTATTTCGTTAAATACTCTTCGAAAGAAGTGTCAACATGTTTATTACAAAAGTTTTGATTCGAAGTGTAAAAACTTACCGTGGCTGTTAATCGATGCCATGCTGATGGCGAATTGCCGCTAGTCCAGCGCACTGGCTGCCATGAAGGTATTGAAAGTCTTCTCGGGTTCATCACATCCGGTCTTAGCCAGGCTGATTGCCGAACAACTTGGTTGTGAGCTGGGTAGCATCAGCATAAGCAAATTTGCCAATTCAGAGACAATGATCGAGTTGAATGAGTCGGTGCGTGGTGCAGATGTGTACATCGTGCAAAGCAGCTGCCATGCGGTCAATGACTGCCTCATGGAACTATTGCTAATCATACAGACATGTCGATTAGCATCAGCTTGGCGCATAAATGTCGTCCTTACAAATTTCCCATATTCACGACAAGACAAAATGGTTGACTGTCGTGGTCCGATCTCAGCGAAACTGGTCGCCGATATGCTGATTGTGGCTGGTGCGAACCACATCATTACTATGGACCTGCACGCCTCTCAGATCCAAGGCTTCTTCGACATACCACTCGATAATTTGAGTGCACTGCAGGCTTTCGTGCCGTGGATACAGCAGCACGTCGACGATTGGAAGGAAGCCGTGATTATATCGCCAGACGCTGGCGGCACTAGGCGCGCCATAGCACTGACGGCACAATTGAATGTCTCCTTTGCCATGCTGCACAAGGAACGCCGTAAGCCCAACGAGGTTAGCTCCATGATACTCGTTGGCAATGTGCGAAACAAAACCTGCATTATCGTCGATGACATAGCAGACTCATGCCGAACCTTACAATTCGCTTGCCAACATCTGTGTGCGGGCGGCGCCAAGCGGGTCTTTGCCATAGCCACGCATGGCGTGCTGTCGGGTGACGCCATAAATGTGATCAAAGAAGCAAACATGGAAGCTTTTGTCATAACGAATACCCTGCCTCACGATTTGGATGACTGCAACTGCTCCAAGATACACATACTCGATGTGTCGGCCATATTCAGTGAGTTTATACAACGCAATCATGGCGACGAGAGTGACTCCCAATTGGCCTTAAACTACAAACGTATGACCAAATTAATGCGCCAATCTTCGATTAATGAGCATAAGTCTAGATAAAACAAACAGTTTAACTTGTTACATCTAAATTTGAAGTTGTCAATTATTAAGTAAAATTTTAAAAATGTGTTTTTGTTTTGTTTTGAAACGCTATAAGCCCATGTCCCACTTGCGTCTCACCGCTTCATTCATAATCCTCAAACATTCTGGCAACTACCATATATATAAAAGAAAATTGGGTGCTAAGTAGCACAGCATAACTGACCCCGCCTTTAGCTTGAATGCAGCGCAATTAAGTGCCGCATCAAATTTGGTTTTTTCCACCACAATGAAGTCCCTACTTCGTCGCTTTTGGCCAAGTTCGTCCAGCAATAGACATTTGCTGCATGAGGCACCACATTGGTTAATGATTTTGGCAGCTAGTTTGACGTAGCCAAAGCTACAATCGCGTGACTCTCGAGCGGCTCTTATTTACGGCCGTGGCTGTTGATGAACTAGCAAAGCCGCGAGCTCAGGTCTGCTGTAGTCTGTGTCGGTCTTAAAAAGACCTTTAACACTTTTTATCTTGCTCAAGGTTCTGTGCGCGTCATGAAGACGCGAAAAAAGTAAATGGAAAATGGTTAGCATAAAGTAAAGTGAACACAAGCGTAGCAATAACAACAACAACCACTCTGCAAGCTGTCTTGGCAACCTATTTGAAGGATTATGATATAAAAGTCATTAAGTGTTACGATGTCGTTGCTCCTTGCGTTGTGTGCCCTCACTCGTCCTTGTTAACACTTGCTGTTTTCTTGCTGCTTTTGTTGTGTTATTTTTTTTATGTTTTGCAAGTTTTTTTTTTTTTTTGGTTGTTATTTGCATTGCTTTCATTACTTCATAGCCTATAAATTTCAACGGCAAAGGCAGTTGTGTCAGGCAAAAAAAAAGAACGAAAACATGGACAACAACAACAACAACAAAGTATCATTTGCCTTTCGCGCACACTCGCACACGTACTTAACTTAAATGACTAACGTCTGTGTCGGTTCTCATGGATTTCGCATAAGAAAATAAAAACAAAATACGAAGAAAGTAAGGCAACTAAAAAGGAAAAAAATCCAATGAATGTAATACCCATCCATTTGCGTATTCGCTTTTCTTTTGCTGCGCATTTGCCTTTGACTTACTTTTCAGATTGTTGCTACCTTTGCCATTGCGTTGCTTTGCGTTGTCTTAAGTTGCGTTGCGTTTATTATGCTGCGTTAATCTGCCTCGATTCAATCAACTCAAACGCATTTCTTTGACTTAACAATTATCACACAAAAGCGCAACGGCAGCAGTGACAGTGGTACAGTGGCTGCCAACTGTTTACCCCTTAATTCGCCCTGCTTACGTTGCTGAGCCACTGTGTTTTAAAACTACTGCACCGTGTTGACTCTGCGGTAAAGTCGCGCACAAGTCAAGAGCAAAGGCAAACGTAGCACGAAAAAGATTTAAATTATTTGAAAAGTCTCGCGTTGCCGCACTCAGCTTAAGCGGCTTTTCCGCAACGGGAAGAGCAGACACACGCACACAGACTCACGCACGCACGCATGCACAGGTGGAAAAGAAAACGCAGGTAAACGCTGTAACTTGTGTAAATTGTGCAAAGAACGAGTGACAACGCCAGGAAACTTGCCAAAGGAAAAGGATATGTCATGTATTATTGAAGAAAAATAAAAAGGAAAACAAAACGAAACAAAAAATAAGCAAATAAAATATATGCACAGCCAAGCAATGATGAAAAATTGCCTTTATTTTTTATTTACTTTAATTTATTTTTGGTGTATTCCGTTTAATGAGTTGACTCTGGGCAGACTTCTGCAGCGTGGCATGGTATTGTTTGCATATGCGGTAATGCCACAGGGAACCGCAAAGGCTTTGACCTTGCGTACAGACTTAAAAAGTTATAAATGCACACACATCATCGTGCCATATGCAGCCCAGAATGCACAGCAAGTGTCCTTATGCTTACATACGCGCTTAATAAAGGATGCAATGCAGTTGCCTGCTTCCTCTGCTTCTCGGCTTCTTCTGCTGCGGGTGCGGCTGCTGCTGCCAGTGAGCATGGCATATAAACCTTTAACTACAGCATTTGTGGTTTCATTTACACGCAATTGTCTGTTGTTGCTATTTTTGTTGTGGTTGCTGTTTTGTCTGCCTGTGACTTGTTATTTCCGCTGCATTTTTTGATTACCCACATTAACGTGACACATTAATTTCATAGTCGACTCTTTATGTTTATTTATTCAATTTAATTTTTCCATAAAAAAAATCCTACCAAGGCAACGCAGGTCTGCCAGTGAGCAATTTGTTTTTGCTTTTCTTTTGATTTTCATATACATATATATATTTTATAATGTTTACGGTTCGTTGACATTGGGTTTCAAAAAGTTACGAATTTTGCACAAAAAGTCAATAAATTAGTAAGCTGTCGGCGCCGACAGGCGAGACAAAATAATGTGATGATATTCGCTTGTGCAGGATATTCAATTGATTATTGCTTATATTTGATTATTGTCGAATTGGCTCGTGGAATACGTATAAACAACGTTTTATGCGTATTTTGCTGAAATTTCTCTGCCATGACTTGTGGTTCAATAACCGCACAACCAAATTATTTAGTATTTATTGAATGACTCACATCGATGCCTTTATGTGTAATTTAAAAGTCTTCATTAGTTGCCGTTCAAAGTTTTGAAACTGCTACTAAATATACCGAACGTTTGAGTTGCTGTTAAACTTGGTAAGCAAAAAGTTATAGTGTATTTTCTGATTGTAATTTGAATGAGCTGTAAATTAAAATATAAAGGATTTTCAGGCAGATCACAAGCTTTAAACGGTACATTGTCAGACTTATAAATATTAAGTGCGGTGCGAGTAGGTTGCAATTTACAAATTTCTATGAATGCATTAAACAGCTTCTACATATGATATGCATGAAAACTCCAAACTATCTCAAGTTGTACACTGGTGTGCGAAATGAATGGAAAACATTAAAAAAACACCCGTAATTTTTAAAGCAGCCAAAGGAGTCCTATTCTTTTAACAATATTGTGTTATTTATAAGTAGATGAAAGCAAAATATTTAAATAAAAGGAGATTAATTGGATTGAAATCCCTTCTGTTATTATAAAGAAATAGACCATCTTCTAGTTTTCGGTCATCATTTGCATTTTTTTAAAGAAATTTAAATTATTTGGCAAAATTCTCCTATATTATAACATTTGTTAAATATAGTATGAATTTTAGTAACTTGTGCGGAAAACGTTTGCAGCAGCAAGAATTAGGTATTTGCATTTTTCGAGTTGTTTATGGGGATGATGATGACAGTCAAGCCTATATTGAAGCTTTACGAATCACAGCATTACTGTTTATATACTTACTTATGCGTTCAGAAACTTCGGTTTAGAATTTAAACTAGTCTTGGTAACTGAATGCCAATATGATTAACATATTCTTAGCGCAGTGCATCATTTACTTGTACTGTGAGTTTAATATGGCACAAGTTGGCGTCTCTCGAGACTTGCAGATCGATGCCTTGGCCTTTATTATGACCTTCATTAAATCTGCAACTGAATAAATCGCCTTAAATTTTCCAGCTTGTTGTGCATCTATTTATCATTCAAGCTGTAGATCGATTTCCATGTTTTTTAGCAAACAAGTCATGACTTGACCTTAACATGACTTGCAGAAATAAAATTGATTTGCGTGTGGCCTTGACGCGGCAAATTGTTCTGTTGTTCGCTGGCTGTTCGCGACCTAAATCGTACATGGCTGCACCTGAACAATAAATAAACAACACAAGATTTATGCACTGCTTAGCTGATTTAAATCTGATTTTTATTTGGTTTCTTCTCTTTAATTTACTTTATTTTTTATTTTTTTATTTATTAAACTTGTGTGTGAGGCAACCTTCAGCTCAAATCTACATCGACCTTTATTTACTTTTGCATATTGAATTTTTTCTGCAACTTTTTAGTAAACTTCTTTAAATTGAGCAACTTTTACGTTTAAATGGCAATATTTTTCAAATTTGTCGAAACTTCTTTTTGAACAACGATGAAACTCAGTTGGTTTAATAATAAGCACAAGGATATAAAAATTTCAAAAAGATTTCTTAGCGTTAACTTATAAGCGCTTGTCAGGATGTTCAAAATTTAAAAACCTGACACGTAAGCCTTTCCAGACACACACACACACACACACACTTAGTAAGGCATGCTGCTGCGTTGTAAAAATGCGGAAGTGTTGATAAAGTTTTCAAGCGACATGCGTTGTGCCATCAATAAGCTGCGCATAAAGGCCGTTCAAAAATAAAAAATAAAAAGAGAAGAATAGAATGAAAACATAAACAAAAACCACAAGAACATTGCGCGCAAATGAGCCGTGCACAAAGTACACGATATATGTACAAGTACAGGCAAACATGCTTACAAACAACAGCCAGTAGCCAACAGCACAAATGTTTGGCAATGGCTTTAAGCGCAAAACCTACACGCAAAATCAGCAACAAAAATAAAGGGCGAAGAAAAATCATAATGAAAACCTGCATACGTCTACTTGCACGTTAGTGCCGATGCGTCCAAGGGTCTTTTGTATGCTCGCGTAATTTATTTGACATTTTGACAATTTCGAAAGCAAAAATAGTGAAAAAAAACATGAAAATGGAAAACAGCAGCAAAAGAAAAACCAACAAGCGAGCGGCATATTTTAGCATATACACAGACGCGGCACGTATAAACAGCCGACAAGCAACACGAGCCAACGCATGAAAGGAATGAAACCGAAGGCGCTAATGTTGAATTAAACAACGTTGACAGCAACGCAAACAAAGGCCAGAATATGACTGGCAACAATAACAGCAACAACAGCAACAACAGCAACAACACCAAGTGCCAAAAAAAAAAAAAATGAAAACCTCCCGTCATTGCGTTGGTTCCCTAACGGCGCAGGATTTATGATAAATTGTCGACGCGCGACAAAAATGTGTCGCTGACATTTTGGCGCCTACAGAAGCGAAATAAAACTGCGGCAAGGCACACGTCGTAAAAGCAAGTCAACAATAACAACAGCAACAACGACAACAACAATCGCAACAAAAGCGGCAAAGGCAACAGCAGTATAAAATGTTTGTATTAAAATTTAATAAGCCGTCCATCAGACAAACCAACAGACTGACAGACAGACAAAGCGCAAGACCAACCGGCCGACAGACCGGCGCAACGACCGTCATACACCTAGAGAGGCTCACAGAGCAAAGCCAGCGCGTGGCACTGCCATGAACATGACAAGAGCATGACATTGTTTACGCAGCAAAAAAAAAAGCGACCGTGTCAAAAATAAACACATACACATATACATAGGCATAATTCTTATGCTGTGCGTATGACTTTATGCCGCGTACCAGGATTTTCCAGGCAATGAAACAAATTAAAAGGACATGTGCATGCGACACGTTTGATCAAAGCCGCCGCAAATAGGAATCTAAAAATTAAGAAATTCTAGCGAAAAGCGAAAAGGAAAGAGTGGAGCCTTGCTTGCGTGCTTTTGTATATATGAGCAATAAATGCCAAAGTGCCACAAACATGACGCCTAAAAGCTTTTCACAGCATTTACTCAACGTTAGGCAAATGAATTTTATTTGTTGAGCGTGCAACACTCGCCCCGCCAGCCGTCACGACCTTGTCTACATAAATACACACCACCAAGCGCATTTCAATGTCCGCTGCATGTTGTTCGTAAACAAAAAAAGAAACACCAGCAACTCTAGAATTTTTAGGAAAATGTATTTTCTTTGCATTCATTATGCAGAAGAACTTTTACATGCGCATAACTCGCTTTCACTTCGGGCTAACACAGCAATCTTGGCAAGCGAACGCAAATGCATGTACTCCATCCGACATGGATTAGGCAGCATTTTAAACAACATTGTACATACAGGCAGGACTACTTGTTCTACGATGTTTTGGGTTCATTTTACTAACGAATTCGCACTGCAAAAACTTTACTGTGGGTTGGACTGGTCTGGTGTTGTGTTGAATTTCAGATATGTTTCATCTTTGTTTAGTTCAGTTTTCTGCATTTTAGCAAATAAAAAAAATTAATTAAATAAATTTTGCATAAAGAAATGTTTGCTAAAGCATATTTACAGAAAACAAAAATAATTTAATTTAATAATTTAAATAAATACACACATGTTTGGAAATTACTTTCACATGAAGGATATTAAACTAAAATAAGCCATAACTCGCATATTTAAAGTAAGTTTTTATGCACATAAGCTTGCATCTATAGTTATAAATATATGTATATATATATATATTTTTGTTTTATTATTTTTTTATTCTTTGGTTTGTTTCATATAATATCTGATAAACTGCAGATTTAAAGCTTAAGGCATAAAAATAACCTATTTGCTATAGGTTTTCTATACTTTTTATGAAGGCAGAGTTCAGGAAACGAATTCTTATTCTAGCAAGAGCTGGGCATATGCAGAAGAATTTCTGGATTGTTCCAGTTCATCTTTGTTCCTGCAGCAACGACAGAAATCTTGCAATAAGTTTCCTAGTCTGATTGCGTGATTCCCTATTCTGTTCTAAGTATATAAAAAAAAATTGTATGTAGAAGACACGCCCATAGATCGGTTGGCAGTCTCAGCAAAAAAATAAAAATATAATACAGTAACTTGAATACGATTTGCTTAAAGAATTTTGGCAATATTGGCAGAACGGATATGAACAGCTTAAGGTTATAGAAAAACACAACATTAATTTGCAAAATAATGATAAAATATAAATGAAATTATTTATTTTCAAACCAAACAAAAACGGGATACCACAAACTTATTTTAAATAAGCAAAATTGCCACACAAAAAAAAAAATATTTAATAAATAAATAAAGAAAAAGAAAAAGACATGAAAAGAAAAAACAAAATAAAATATAAAATTGAAAATGCACAATTACACTACACCAATATGAATATTTAGCCACAATTTTAATGAAAAGCATACATAATGAATAATCTTGTTGGCCTGTGTTTTTGTTTTTGGTTTCTTTTTTCTATTATATATGTTTAAATTGCATTTTCGTGACGCCTAGCACAAAGAACAGAAGCAACAACACAACGAAAACAACAGTCAAAGCGACATCCAGAGGTTTTGCGCTCCTGTTTGCTGTTTTGCCTGCTTATAATTTTATACCATATGAGTATGCATGGCCAGATTCCACAGCAGATTACACTTAGCATGTGCATCTGTGCACCTTTGCTGCCATTCGCTTTCATTTACCAAATTGCTTTGCACTTTGGTTTGTCTTTTTTGTATTCCTTTTTTCGACTATTTTTTGGCTGTAGCTGGCATAAATGCACCGCCCATGCCCACGCTTTGGCCTCCTCTATCGTCACCGACGATTAAGGCTTTCTCGACCCAATTTGCTTTTCGTACTCAAATGTACACATATGGGGTGTTAAGTTTGTTTTGTAAATTTAATTACATTACTTTTGTATCACTGCCGCCTGCTGCTGAGTTGACACGGTGGCGCACATCTCGCATAGGCGCACGTGTTACCTGGCTGCCGCACTGGTGTCATTAGTTAATTAAATTAATATATAAATGTTTACTGCACACCTGAATTCAATAGGTTTTTTGGTAAATGTTTGTAGTCTGTTAAATAATGGCAGTAACCTGTTTTTTTTTTTCAAATGTTTACTTAATTTGGCAGCAAAGGCACAAAAAGTGTAAAATATCGAATCGAAATCATTGACCTAAAAGTATGCTACAAATTTATAAAATTTAAATATAGGGCACATGAGCGAACAACATTGAACGCAATTTATAAGACTTAATGCGGAGAATTATTCTACAATTGAATGCATTTTTCAATCCTTATGTAAAAATATAAAAACATTTCAATCCGCATGTGCGTACTTTTGTATGTCTCAAAAAATCTGGAAAACATCTAAACCGATCTTAACAATACTTGACGCAATTGCTATTTATCTAATGAACCAGAATTTTGCAGCTTTGTCGCGGGAGTCATTTGACTTGGTTAGCTTGAAAGTATTCTCTGCTTTAATTGCATTCAGTTTTCTGTTAATATTTCTCACCTGCAATGTAACATCACACTGCCACACTATTGAATTATGCAAAGTAATAAAAAGAGATAAAAAGCTGAGTAATTCAATTAATTTTTTGCTTCATAAATCGTTAAACTATAAAGTGTTTAACTGGCTTGAAAAATAAACTTCCATGTAACCGTTTGCGAAGAAAACTGCATAGTAAATATACGGATCCTCCCACGGCTACTTGACTTGCTAAACCCATTTTTTATGAGTGTCGTTAGGTAAGTAAAAGTTATCTAGTTAACTGCTTAAAAAAAACATAAACAAAACACAGCAGTGACTGTAAAAAACACAATTTGCATGCCAGTTCAATGTACTTTATGGTCACACTTTATTATGTTATTAACAGAATCCGCACACCCACGCCAACGCAGTCACACTTCGAATGCTTGCATACCAATTCAGTAAACTCGTAAATTCAATTTTTAATCACGTAAAACAGTTACAAACATTGGCAAAGTTTCAAACAAACAGTAACAGGTCCGCCAGGCAGCGTTTTCGGTTTTCTATTAAAACTCAAATATCAACAGATTAATACAATTTTTACCTGCCACTTCCAATTCACTTGCACATTTTTAACAGAATTGTTTTTTCTTTTCTTTTTTGTTATTTTACGCCATTTTTTTTTTTTTTTTGTTATTTTTTTTCTTGGCGCATGTCACTTGTCGTGTCGCAAATTTAAAACTTTTATCGAGTTACGGTTGCAGGGCATTGAGGGCGAAAACGTGTAATCGCAAATGAAACACGTTAAACTTTTTACGACTTCCGTGGCGTAGAAACAATTTTTAACGCCTAAATGTATGCAAAACTTTAGCAAATCAAAAAATTCTAAATTCAAAAAATCACGACATAATGAAAACAAAAATGTAAATGTAAATGAAAATGCAGATAATAAGCGTGTAGAAAGCAAAAAGTACAAACAATTTTATGACTGAAAACAGGTGCAGGCGCTAAATATATCTAGAACAGAACAAAAAACAAACAAAAAAAAAGAAAATGAATAAAGCACAACAACAGCAGCAAAAAAAAAAAAACAGAAAATGAAAAATAAAAAAATTAACATAATTTGTTTTAATCAGATTGAAAGTTTCTGTTTTTTTTCTACGCAATTATTTAAAGCAATTTAATATAGCGATGCTTGGCTGGCGTGAAATCTGCATTTTTAAGCGAATTTATAAATTATTTAGTTGCCAACGGGCACAACTGTTTTCTAATTAGGCACAAATGTGGCCAAGTTCTCATAAGTAGCGGCTTAGCTAAGTATTTTGTAAGTTTGAAATAGAAAAAACGTCCAAGTACAAACCGCACATTGCCTATAGACTGGCATATTAAATATTTATACAACATTGCATGCAAGCTTCTTAAATATTTAAATGAATGTGGAAAATAATTAAAGTTTCACATTACGGGGAAAATATATTGTTCCACAAGGATACGGATTCCAAAATTTTGAAATAAATATTGATTGTTTAAAAGCCTATTATAAAATTCACGTTAAAATTTTTGTGGTTTTTAACTGTGCAAATTGCGCAAGTAACGACGAAATTTGTTTATTACATAAATTCTAGCATTTTGAAATCGTAAATAATTTTTATTTAATATTACATAAATTTTACTGGCAATTTCATATTTATAAAGGTCTTCCTTTATTATCCTCTCTATCACATATGAATACGATCGTAAGAATCGACTGAGCTGCTGCAACCCGATATCCGCAGCAATCCAAAGCAATAAATAAATAATCAATTAAAATTGCAACTCAAAACCTCCAGCCATACAGCATATAATCTTTAAATTTCAGACTTTACTGCTGTAAATCGTGCTTAAAGTACGCCAAGTGTAAGGCACGCACAGGTGCTCCCGCCCACACAACCCGCACCCATATGTTAAAAATCGACGTAGCCAATGAAAATGAACTGTAAAGCATTTCTGTTAGCGACATGCTCTGCGGTGCTACGCAATATTAAAATAATAAATAACAAGTTAAATCTAATTAAGCAAAGGTGTCGGAGGTGACTCCATCTGATGCTGGCCTTAGGGATGCTGAATATGTTGGTGCTGCTGCTGGCTGTGCCGGTGGCTGCCTTTGGTTGTTCTACGCACACAACTTGCGCTGCTAGGCAGGCGCGTTTAATAGCCCAAAACTTGCGCACACACTCGCCAGTTCACGTGCTCGGTGCTTGTGCCGTGGGCTGCTGCTGGGGAAACGGTTGGGGCAGCATTTGACACACATTCGTTGGCACAGACAGACGACAGCCGACAGCCGCTTTATTTGACTGCGTTAAGCGGCTTTGGCAAGTCAAACTTTTTCGTTGCCAAAATCCGTTTGACTTTTGCGCAAATCTTAAGATTTACTTCTGCCAGTGCTGCTCCTGTTCCTGCTGCTGCTGCCGCTAACCGTGCAATGCACACGGCTTTGGTCTCAACTTTGAAGTGCTATGGTGAACTTAAAGTTCTGTTGAAATACGCCAAAAGTTAAACATTTATGTGTGACTTCAAGTCTTGTGTTTGAATCCCATATTCGACATACACTTTACTTACATTTTATTGTTGTTGTTGTTGTCTTTTTGTTGGATCACACATAAAATTCAAACAAACTTAATGGCTCATGCCGTTGTTGTACCTTTCAATTTTAGACAAGTATTTTCATGTGTTTATTGTGTTAGCAAAGATTTAAACGTTGTACAAAATAAATTTAAGTCGACACCTTCTTATGGCACTTAATTGTGCAAGCGAAACTTTGCTAACTGAAAAACCATTTATTGGAGTTGAAACTTTTATTGAAGTCTATTTAGTCGCCATTATAATATGCGCAAGTTGAAAGGTAAGCAAACAGCGAAATATGGAAAGTCATAATAAAAGCAGCAGAGAAGAAACTGTTAGATAAAAAGATAGACAAAGATAATCTTTCCAGACAACAGCAACTACAAATTAAGTATTTTACTTTCCGGAAAAAACAAAGCAGAAATTCACCCTCTCCACAAGAAAAATAAAGTGCACAGTGTAATCAATATCAAAGTTAAATTGCAACAAATCAGCCGAGCCTCGTGGAATACCATGCGAAATTGTTAACGCTTCAGCTGATTTAACTTTCACACATGAGTTTCTCGCATTGCTTGACAATCAAGAAGAAAGTGCAAATGTATGTTTTTCTTCTCTTTTTTCTTGGAGTTTACGAACATGGTAGCTTTCATTCAAAAGATTAATGGTTAGGGGACGGACAGTTGGACGACTTGTCTCTTCTGTGCTTTACCATTTCTTTGCCACCTTTTAAAGTGTATTCACAAAAATCTGCTTTAAATACACATTATCCACGGGACAATCTACTTGAAAAACACATCAGCATTCACTGCTCACTTCCACTTCAATTACCATTTCACACACTAGCATTTGCTAAATGCAGTTTTCCATTTTCTCAACGGCATGACTTTGAAGCTTATTTGACCACTCGTTCAGAGCACATTTCAATGCAGTTTCTTTTCAGCATTTTTAGCACTTTTTCTTTTACAATTTTCTGCGATAAAAAGATTTTCCCATTTGCTAGCAACCACATGAAACAAATACAAAACAAAACAAAACAAAAAAAAAAAAAAAACAACAACAAAGAAGGAGAAAATTCAGGATATACTGACACCATGCCCACTGTTCATGCATACACTATGGCGTGCATCATTTGCTTAGCATCTATTTTATTGCATTTGTTGCCATTGTTGTTATTGTTTTCGTTGTTGTTGTTATCGTAATTCGTATTGTTTTGTGTCGTACTTTACTGTCGGACAAATACATTTCTCTATTCATCTTCATATGACTTTTGTGTGTGTTTTTTCTTTTCTTCCTCTTTTTATGCCCCTAGCTAGACAATACAATATAAAGACAATTTACGACAAATCCACACTCATTCCCCAAGACTCTAGGCAACCCTAAAGCGAACTTAAAAATCGAGTTATTTATGCCAAAATGGCATTCAAATGAAATTTCTACCAAGTCACCAAAATAGTTAAAATTGAAGTAGAGCAAATTCATGTAAGCTGCAGCAGTCAGCGCAGCGCAGGTGAATCGAAAATTTATTGAAAAAGTCCAATGGAAATCATCATTTGCTGCCAGCAAATGGGCAAAACCTTGCTTCATTCTTTGTTTTCGCATTGATTAAATTATCGACAGTTTTTGGGTTTTGTGGTTTTCTCTATATAATAACTTTGATGGGTTTCTTGTTCATTTGCTACGACGTTATTGACTCACTGAGCTGTGTGTGCGTTTGATTTTGATTTTCTTTATTCTGTTTGTCATTTAATTTCCTTTATTTTAATTTTTATTTATCGGCAGATTCATTTGCACGTGAGCAAGAGGTAAGAATATATCTGCATGCGAACATCACATGTAAACTGCAGGTAAACTATCATCACTAACAATTATTGCATTAGTGTTAGATATGTATAGCTAGGTGGGTCGACATGGCCATAATTTTCTCCTCGATGGGCTAAGGTAAAGCAAAGCAATGATATTGCATTCACTACAAAGTAAGTTGATTCGGTTTCATTCTTATTCCTTTGTGAGAAATTCGAAATTCTACATTTGTCGTACAATTAGATGCAAATCTTTTACTAATAAATTGTTACAAAATCAATTCCACAATGCAAAGCAGCAGCAAAATCCATGTGTGCAAATACAATCAGTGGCTCACAAGAGGTAACCTCAAATCCAAACGACAACAGACTCGCATGAGAGTGCCTCACCAAACATAAATATTGTTTGACAAACGTCTGTAATCTTTGTCAAACGATGACGACGGCGGCGACGATGACGTATTTATGTATGTACATAAGTCATTTGAAGCACTGAAAACTTGTCAACGTCAAGTGTCGTGTAGTATGTGTGTATCTGTGTCAGTGTAGTCGATGTAGGCAGTGTGACACGAGTGTATCCTGTCACTCACTATGCACAAGAAAGCCAAATCACAAGTGCACACAACGCACAGCAGTTGTTTACTTAGGTGTGTGGCAAGTATGTAATTGAGAGCACTCACAAGGCTCAAAAGATTTCTCAGACAACAAATGCACTAAAGTAGGCAGCAGAGCTCTGGTAGGTTGTCTTTTTATTTTTGTACCCTATTGTACTTTTTTTCTGCTTTATTTGTTTTTAAAGGAGTTTTAACTGTTATTAGGCAACAGAACAAATGAGCACATCAGTGGTTTTTTTATTTTTACAAATACTTTTAGTCATTGTCACTTTATCATGCCGCACTTATGTAGTAAACAAGTCACTTGAGGAGAACTTGATTGATTTATTTCTTCTATTAATGTATTAAGAATGCTATAACCTAATCTTAATTAATAACAATTTGTAATTTTAATGCAAACAAATTTAATTTAAATGTTATAGCATCATAACTTCGTAATAATATATGAATTGAATTTTATATTGCACTGAAATGGCGGTGGACTTAAAATCTGTTGCTTTTTAAAGTATATTGTGTAGGCGAGGGGTGTTCTTGGAGCTAAAAAAACAGTTTTTTGATGAATTTAAATGAGAATATGGTTAATGCTAATTCCTTTTCATAAATTGCACATGGTAAAAAAATATTTCTAGTTTATTGTGTTAAATTTTATTGAAATATTTTAAACGAAAGTGACTGGTAAACTTAAATAATACAATATATCAAACATTTTACTTGTCAACAAAGGCAAATCCGCTTCAATATCAACCCACACAAATTTGATTACAGAGACTTATTTACATTAGCTTCATTTATTTTGTAAAAAATTCATCTAAAACGCATATAGAGGAAACCACAACAAAATATGCGAACTGATAAGTCGCTTGTTTTACAGTATAAAAGAACTGAATGCGAACTATTTAATAGTCAGTTTACGTCTGAGTTCCGAAGCGACAAAACTTAAAAAATAAAATGCGACAAATATTTATAGTTCTCGTACTTTTCTGCTTTTCGACTCCGAATATTGCATTTGCACAGTGCGTCAATCCATTTCGGATGATTGGTAATAAATATTACTACATCGAGGATCATCAAAAAGTAAGTGTATCTCTTTAATCATTCGTAAAGAAAGAATTCTTAACCACGAATTGCAGCTCAGTTGGTATGCGGCTGCAGCGCGCTGCTTAGACATTGGCGGTAACTTGCCGACTATCGAGAATGAAGAAGAAATGAATTTACTTAGTTCATATTTGCTGACTCAGGGGCACGAAAAGGGTGAAAATGGCTGGTTATGGATTTCGGGCATAGGAGAACGTGACAACTATTTGGCTTTTACTAATCCACCAAAGTTATTGCCATATGCCAAATGGGGTAATAATCAACCGGATGATTCTCAATCCAGAGAAAATTGTATCCTTCTTTATCGTGATAACAATGAGTTTTACATGAATGACATGTACTGTCGTCAGGAGTTATACTTCATATGTGAAACTAATGCTTATGCCGATAATCCACCCGTTGGTCTTCGCATTGAACCGTTGTCGTAAAAAAAAATAGCCAAGAAACAATTGCAATACATAGTTTTGTTTATTTAGAAAAATATTTATCATGCAAAGTGAATTATTTTTATTTTTTATATAAGCGAGAATGAAATTAACACATTATTTTATTCAAATATACTATACAACTTTCTCTACAAGTCAAATAAAAATTTACAAAGGTTTATCCTGATCGAAAAAATGTCTAATGGGTCAGTTGATGAAATTAAATACGTGAGCTTTATAAGTATATGGTCAGGATGACAACTCTATAAATTACTATTATAAAGAGCAGAATATACTCTTATTTTGTTTTCAGTATACTTAAGTAAGTTCTTGTTTATCATCAATCGAATGTACACCTACTGTTTAAACAAAATATCCTAACATCAATATTATTGCATGATTAGTAATTGTTGACTCAGTTGAACGCTATCCATGGCATTGAGTATTAACTGACGTCATGTTAGCATGCCTGATAATAAATGTAACTAATGAGATTCCGTAAGCATTCAAGATATAAAAATTATTCAAAATATCCCTCTCTGAAAGGCAGCAGTCACAGCGTTTAACTGTCGTTATCAATAAAAATAATAATTAAACCGCAATTTTGGCTATCATGTTACTACAAACTTGTTTTGCTATATAGTTTATCAAATTTTTTTAATAAAAAATTCAAAGTATACAAAATCGCAAAATTGCACAACAACGACAGAAATGAGAATTAAAAATTGCTTTACAGTATAAAAACTAAATTGAAAGTGTATAATAATCAGAAGACGCCTAAGTTCCGGAGCGACCCAACATAAAAAAGATGCGACAAATACTATTATTCCTCGTGATTTTTAGCGTCTCGACTTCGAATATTGCATTTGCGCAGTGCACTACTCCGTATCGGAAAATTGGTAATAAATATTACTACATGGAGAATCATCAAAAAGTAAGTGTGTTTATTTTAATTATTCATAATGAACAAAGCCTTTACTGATCAACTACGAATTCCAGCTCAGTTGGTATGCGGCTGCAGCGCGCTGCTTAGAGATTGGCGGTAACTTGGCCACCATCGAAAACAAGAAGGAAATGAAATTACTTACTTCATATTTGGTGCGACAGGGGCACGCCAAGGGAGACAATGGCTGGTTATGGATTTCGGGCATAGGAGAACGTGGCAACTATTTGGCTTTTTCTAATCCACCGAAATTATTGCCATATGCAAAGTGGGGGAACAATCAACCGGATGATTCTCATTCTAATGAAAATTGTATCGACCTTTACCGTGACAACGATAAGTTTTATATGAATGACTTGAACTGTCGTCGGGAGTTATACTTCATATGTGAAACTAATGCTAATGTCAATGATCCAGCAGTTGGCATTGGATTCGACTGCGTACTGATTGAAGACATGTTCGCACGCTTGAAAACAAATGCTGCCAATGTAACTCTTTGAGCATTCAAGGAATAAAAATTATTCGAATGATCCCTTACTGAATATTGACATTAGTCATAATCTGTATAAACTTTATACTGCGCTTAAATGATAAGGCAGCAAGCAGAGTGTTTAACTGTCTGTAATAACAAAAATTATAATCTAACCACAATAAATGAAAAGCTTCCACAGCCACAAATATTTATTAAAAATATTTATTATCTTTATTTTTTAATTTTGCATAAAAAACTCAAAATAATATAATGTACAAGGTGTGTTCCAAAGTAAACAGGACTTTTTGAATCTAGCGCCCTCTAGTGGCGCCATCTATATGTCAACTGGTGCGTTAGAATCTGCTATCGTTTATCGACTTCCAGTAAAAATTTCATGACATTTCATCTATTGGAAGTGAGGTTATTGCGTTTTAAGTGTCAGTATGTTTTTGTCATCGGTGCAAGCCTTTTGAATGGCCTCTACGTCTGCATAACGCTTTCCTTTCATCGGCAAATGCATTTTTCCGAAAAGGTAGAAGTCGCACGGTGCCATATCAGGTGAATACGGGGAGTGGTTGATGGTTAAAATGTGATTTTTGGTCAAATAGTCGGACACAAGCGTCGATCGATGAGACGGCGCATTATCGTGCAACAAACGCCAACTTCCATCTTCTCGCACCGATGACAAAAACATACTGACACTTAAAACGCAATAACCTCACTTCCAATAGATGAAATGTCATGAAATTTTTACTGGAAGTCGATAAACGATAGCAGATTCTAACGCACCAGTTGACATATAGATGGCGCCACTAGAGGGCGCTAGATTCAAAAAGTCCTGTTTACTTTGGAACTCACCTTGTATATAAAATCGTACCACAACAAAACACCGAAACAGCTATAGAAATAAATAAATAAATAAAGCAGCAAGTGTTGTAAAAAACTAACAGAATATGATAGGCAAACGTTTGCATGATTCGTTATGAAATTTATTATTTTCAGTGTTTCAACAATGCTGAACACAGTAATCAAACATATATCAGCAACATAACTCTTGCTGTCAGCCAATATGTATGAACAGTTTAATTAACAAATCGTCCCGCGAACACGTCAATACAAATATCAGCTCAGCTACAGAGCACAGCATTAGCACACATACTATTGCGAGCAACTGTCAAATGCAACGTCGAATTAATTGTGCACTCTGTTGGCAGCCCACATGTGGACTTCTGCATGCAATTCCGCCCACCCGAGTGCAAATAGCAAGCATATTCATATGACCTGAACATATGGTCAAAGTGCACACACATATATACTCACACCCATGTTGTGGATGCAACGTCGCCGTTTTAATGACACTTGCTTAATTGCATGCATATGCAGTGTGTGGCTAACAGTTATTTATAATTAGCTGAAAGTAACGCTTGCAAAAGCAAACGCTGCGTATGCGTAATGCTAATTTTGGTGTCATAAAGGACAACACGAAAAATGCACTACGAATTTTATGCTTTCTGCTACGTCAGCCATTTTGTGTATGCGCGAGTGCATAATGTGAGCATTCAAAAAGAATTATATTTAAATAAACTAATATGCCATCAGTGCAATCGCTCTCACTCTACCTCTCTCTCTCTCTCTCTCTCACTTTGTCGCTCTGCTACCCACCTACTCTGAAGCACTGCTTTACTCATTCACTTTATTATTATTCGGCTGCATAAGCGCGCACAAATTGTAACAATAACTTCATTTGTGTAAAAGCTTCATCACGCGCGTGCACTAATTGAGTTTACTGTGTCGAAAGCCCACCAGCTGCCTGCGCATACATTCCCCCCTTTACCAAGTGGCAGCCTCAGTCTCTGCCTCCGCCTCAGCCTGCTAATAGTGCATATTCGAAATTTGCGTATCCGCTCTAAGCTGTCAATTTCAAATGCTTGACAGATTTTAAATATTTCAAAATGCAAGCACAGCAGCAGCCGCACTCACTTACACTTTCACTGCCATTGTCCCACGCCCACAGCCCAGCACGCCCAGAAAATTGCATGGATTATGCTGAAGCGTTGCTTGGCATTCATTTGAGACCTTCCATGCTGCGTTGCGTGTTGCTTTTCGCCACTTGCATTGTATCAATTGTACCAAAAAAATAGTACAGGGTGTATTCAAATTGTGCAAATGTATGCAACAGGCGGAAAGAGGTGTGGCATCGGAATTCGAGTCGACCTAGCCATGACCGTGTGTCTGTCCGTCTATATGAACAAACGGATCTCGGGAACGATTAAATTTGCAACCAAAAAATTCGACACGAATTCTATCTGAATCCATAAGCATAATAAGTTTATTTTGATTTTTCGATATTCAACCTATAACAAATAGCTTCCATAGGATCAGAGAGAAAACCCTTGAAGATGTCGTTACTATATTGCGGATTTATTTGTTCTAGGTAATGTCCAATAATTTATCTAAATATTATGTATATCGGTTCACTATATCATGTCAGCTGCTAGGAACGATCTGCGGAGAAAAAAGTTCGATAAATTTTTTTTTTTACAATTTTAACTGGGTACAGGGTATTCTATCGTCGGTTGAGCTCGACTATAGACCTGCGTTTCTAGTTTTTTCTTGAATGTAGTTTTTTTTTTTTCGAATATTTGGTTTTAGTGTTTTTTAGTTTTTTTGTTTGGTCGCTTTAATACTGCAGCAGTTTTCGCGACCATTTCAGTCATTAGTTGTGCAAATTGTGACTTAATTGCGTAGTTTCTGCATTTATAAAACTTTTAAACTTTCGCTTGCACAGTCGAATGGCATTTTGCAGGACCTGCGCACATTTGCTTAGGCTAAACCACTTAATTTGATTGCCATGCCTCTTGCTAGTTTAAGTGTGCGCTGCCGCATGCTCGCAGTGTGTTTGGGCCACAAACGAGCGCAGAGTTCATTGAGTGGCCACTCGACGCAAATTAAATGGGACAAGTGGTCAATGTTTGTCGGTTTAAGTGTTGAACCGTTTGAGTTTGTTAACGCTTATGTTATTTGCTTGGCATAATTTGTTGATTTACAAGTTAACCCAGCAGGCCCAGGATACTTCGGATCTCTTGCTTAACAGTTATTACTAAAATAAAGTATAATAATACATTTGCTCTGTCTATACTCAAGAACCTTAATCGTAGTTGGTTGTATACAATGTTCCAATTTAGACTCAACAGTTCTTCTTATTGACTAAACTGATATGTCTTTGCATTGGTAAATTGTTTTCAAGCAAACACTGAGATAACCAAAATAGAAGCGTTTGAGTGTAGCATTGCAGAGTAAGGTGAACCCCCCATATGTGGCGTGCTGACCCCTTTTAAGTGATTACAAATTATCTTGATGATGATAGTGAATATTTGGCATTATGTGTATGTGTGTGTATGTCATCATAAATATATCCATTTCAAAATTTAAGGTTACAGTTCTTAATGTGACTCTCTACTCAATTTGTATATAAATTACAATTAAAAATATAAACTATAAAAACAAAACAAAAAAGAAGATGAGAAACCAATCTTACATTAAATACAGCCAGCATAAAGCCAAGCAAATCGAAAATAAATGCGAAACTCAAGGAAATGAGATTAAGAGAGATTTTGCAACCAAATGAATGGCTTTTGTTTAATTTTATTTCTCTACATTTTATACATATTATTTATTTTCTCTTCCTTGTTTGCTTTTTTTTATTTTACTTTACTGAAATGCATCTATAAATTATTAATTTATTAATATCGCTGACGTGAGTATGAAAAAAAAAAATTTCATTACGGAAATTAAACTTCGATTAAAATATACGAATACGCACAATTCGCGTGCAATGTCATATGAGCCTGTTGTATTATCTTTTTAAAACATAATTAAATTAAATAATAATAAGAGAAGCGACTTAAGTCGCACACCTTGTCAGCAGAGCATTATTATCCGCATATTAATGTTTTTGTATGATATTCACACTCGCCAAATAAAAATTTAAATTATAAAAAATTTGCGCCAACGTATTAACGGCTGTTTCGTCTGTCAGTCTGTCTGACTGGTGCTTCAGTTGCCATGACTGTTGGTCTTAATTAATAAGGCTACATTGTTGAGCCTTTAGAATTTGTGTGGATTTCCCTATGGTATTATTTCATGCAAACAAATTTTAAATGAAACAAAAGAAAAATAGCACAAACTCATTATAAAAACACACAAACACAAAAAAAACAACCAAAAAAAAAACAAAAAAAATAGAAACAAAAACCAAAAAGAAAACAAACCAAAAATATAAAATAAAGAAAGATTGTAAGAAAATCAAACATGGCAGGAACCAAGATGAAATGAAATGAAATGAAAAAATTATGCCAACATAGCGGCAGACAAACATTTGAAGTAGAATATTTACGAATTTGCTTACGACACGCAACAAGCCGGCAAAAGCAACAACAATGCCAGCAAAAGGAAAAATAATGATGTCGAAAAAAGCTGTGGTCATTGTGCAAAATAATCATGAAGAGGCAATAATATCCACAACGACCAAACTGAGATATAAAGAAATAATAATCACAATAAAAAGACACACAGGAGATCCGCATTTGCCGTCATGCGAAATTTAAAAAGTAAACGCCAGCAGCATCCTCCGGCATAAATGTCTTTTTGGCTAAGCCCAAAGTAATTGAAGGATTTAAGTTCATTTGGCTTCGTCTAATCTCCCGGCTTTGCTACAGGTGGATAAAATTATAAGCTTAGCGTAATATTAAATAAACATCGTACAATGCGATAATTGAAACAAAGCGCACGGGACTGTCATAATTCAAGGCTTAGCACGTTCGACGATAGCCACGGGATCAGCTACATAAATTACAGTTGACACTACTTGCGTCTGTGTAATTAGATAAGCTTGGACACGCTATACTGACACACGCTAAGGATGATTCATGACAGCAATTTGACAGCAATTTGAAGCAAATGCAAGGCATAGCATTAATGCCAAATCATAAGTTATTCCATTATTTATTATGAGTTTACACAAAGCGTAAGTATTCTGATTGTTTTTACCAACTTAGAGATCACAATTGTAAAACTAAGGAAATTCTATGGAATAGGAGATATCAGTCATATAAGATGCAAAACCAAAGCTTTATACCACTGAGCCATTGAAGTCCACACTCCACTATAAAAACTAACTAGTACGAGTCCAGCCGAAACTTCGGCACACAAACCATTTAATTTAAGTATCTCAATGAATTTAGTCTCTCTCAGGTATATTAGATTGTATAAATTTGTATTCTGATTTAAATTAAAATGAAATTCATTAGATTGCACAACAACTTTGCAAACTTGCATTATAATTTTCAATATTAACCTACTGCGTCTCGATGAAGTTCAGCCGTGTGCCAGACCTTTCACATCTTTCTTATTACATTCTAATCCTTCGCACTCATGATACGTACAATACACGGAATTTATTAAACAGTAAAATTAATGCCCTGTCAGACGCTCAAGCATAACTGGCCTCATAGAAAATTCAGTCTACCGCTCGTATAATTTAACGATGGCCTCCATTTTCGCTTGCACCCAACAAAAGCAACAAATTTTACACCTACTCACAGCATGGAAGCGTGCAAGGTAAGTAATGTGTAATCTGCCTTTCAACATGGAACAGAACACAAAGCAGTGCAAAGTAAAGCAAGGCAAGGCAAAATTAAAACATATAATCCTTTGCATAATTCTCAAATATTTGCACTGTGGCAACGGACAGAGAGAAGCCAACGTGCCGGGGAACTAACACCAGGCGAAGGGTGTGCAAAGGATCAGGTACTTTTAGTTTTAGTAATAAGTCAGTTGCTACAAATTCTGCGCGCAAAAGGAAAAGCGTCGCCTCAGCGGCTTTAGTAATTAAAAATGTATACACACATGTATGGGAGTGACTAAAGCACCTTTTAGTTTCATTTTTTTTATTGTTTTATTTTTCATACATTCGGTTTCTGAAACTGGACAACGCTGCGTATAAGCGTTGTTGCACTGCTGCTGGCTACGTTGTGTAATATTTACACAGTAATTTGTAGTCGAAAAGTTAACCAAAGATAAACAAGAGAATGATGTGTTAGCAAATTGTGCTAATTAAATACATTCTAGACTTAGTTTTTAGCGTTTGTGTGCATTTCAGCCACGTTGAATTGAATTAAAACATAAATGTATTGCACGCTTGTGTATATGTGATATTTAGAAAGCACACAAACAACAGTTTCTCGCCATGCAGAAAACATACTTATTATATATAGAATCTAAAAGTAGCAAAAATTATTAAAATAAAAAAATAACTCGTTTTGCATAAATGTAACTTTTTCTAACTTGTGGGTATTTACATTTTTTTAGGTCTTACCCCATTTTTGTTAGATTTGCAAATGTTTTTCATACTGAATTTGTAACTTGTTTTTATATTTATTTTTATGTATTTTGTTAGCCAATTTGTGCAACTGACAGACTGTTGCTTCATGATTCATCATGTACGAGTCTCTGCACAAATTTAATTACTGAAATACAATTAAACATCAAATATTTTAATTGTTTGAGAGTCGTGCGTTTTGTAAAAAAAATAATTCGATCATGATTTCAAAAATTCCGCAAAATATTGCAACAATTTTATTTTTTTTAGGATTTGTTTGGCTGGCAGCTGTTGCTAGTTTGATTTACATGATCTGCTTCAAAATGTATCATTTATGCTTTGTGCGCAAGTGTTTGATTACTATTCCAATGTGCATTTTGCATTTGATTGTAAAACAGTTTTAATAGTTAAATTTTAATTCATTATATGCCACAAATTTCATTTATTGGACAGGAATTTGTGAAAGATTGTCCTCGTCAAATATCGAACATGTGTAGTGTTTTACTTTATTCTTCCTGGCTAAGTCACAACATATCCAAATGCATGTCCAACGTTGTATTTTAATTAATTAATTCTCGCTTTATATACATGCGTACAGTATGTTCACTTGTATTAGATGTTAATGACAAATCTATATTTAAAAAAAATATTTTGTTTTTAATTACTCAAAATACAACAGAATTTTTTTACTTTGTGATGACACATGTCAATTGAATATTTAAAGACGCCCGACAGTCTGTGAAGACAGCTAACAACTTCAATGCAAAATTCCAAGGCCAAATATAAATTGCGTAAACGTAATGTTAAGTTATTTAGTCTGAGTGCCAACGAACTTTGCAACACTTTTGACCAAAAATTCCCAGAAAATGAAAAAAGAAAAAACCAATAAAAGAATGCAACATAAAACTCAACTCGGAAAAAATTTACAGCAACAGACAAGCGACAAAATAGAAGCCACAGTGGCAGCTTCCTTAGCAGACGCTGCAAGAGCAGATGCAGGGGCAAGACGATTGGTAGAAGAAGTAGCAACTGTGACAGTGACAGCGGCAGCAGCATCTCAATAAAAGCACACAACACTGCATAATTTAAGCATCGACAACTTACAAAGTATGCGAGGAAACAGATTTTTGTTTATTTTCACTTTACGAAGAAGACTTCTGCCAAAATTAAACAACAACAACAACAACCACGACGACAATGAGAAGAATATAAACAAAATTAAAAGAACTTGTGGAACTTTGTCGCCATTTTGTCATTACGTTTGCACAGAAAAGTTCCACGATATGTCATGCTGAAAAACTTCAACAAAGAAAAAAAAATTAAAAAATAAAAAATAGAAGGAAGAAACAAAACAGCAACAAAAAAGTAACATAAATAGATTTCACGAGAATTTTCATATTGCAAATTAATTTTGAAAATTTTTAGACGCAAATTGTGTGTAATATTAATGAACTGTCGATGCGGCAGCAAACAAATTAAATTAAAGCCAAATTTAGAAACTAAATAATATAAGAAGATTCATTATTGAAAAAAAATGTGTAATGTATAAGAAGTGAAATCATTTAATAACTGCACATAATAACAGTAAATATAATGGAAGAAATATAATATGCGCAGCAGTCAGTGTCATTATTTGCCAACCGAACAACTGAAATCAATGTTGAGGCTGCCGGCTGTCATAGCTGCCAAACGTTGAAGTCAGAGCCTGTGCAATCGTACAATAACGTAATTGACCATTGACTTATGAAACACAATCAGCCGAAAAATGTCACAAGCTGCAATCGAATTTCTTTTACTTTTTTTTTTTTGTTTTTTTTTTTTTTTTGTTTTGTCGTTTATCGTTTTTTCGTTTTTCGCTTCAGACAATGTAACTGAAACCGTGACTTGTAGACCGGCAAGATAATGGTTCGTGACTTTTTGCTAAATTCTCATTCTGCACATACATTCATTCATTCGTTCATTCAGTTACTCACTCACTCAGTAATTTTTTGCATTCTTACAGTTACGATTATTTGCTAGACAATTTTTTGCGCTTTATACTTTTACTTACTCAAATATACAGTGAGACCTCATATTGCAAGCAATTTGAATTCAGCGCTTTTGCTGACAGAACAGATTCGTTCGATAAAAATCAAAAGGCATCGATCTTACGCCAGTATGAACCGGCAAAATTTAAATAAAGAATTATAAAAATGTAGTCTTAGCTAACCGAATTTTCTTTTTTAATAAAATGCTTCAAATTTTATAATTTAATTGTTTTGTTTTGAAATATATTGTTTACGTTTATACATTTTTTTAACAATTTTTTCAAATGAAATTATGAAATTATACTTCATTTTATTGTCCTCTTTTTTAAGCCACTCGCTTTCATTTTTAAGAAACTATTGTTTTTATAACACAAAATGAATTAATCGCGTTATGCGACTTCCGACTGTATAGTCAAGCATACTGCGCAGTGTTTGGCTCAGCACAATCCACAGCAAATCAAAGCAAAGCGAATGACAAGTGCGACTGAGCGGTTGAGCTGTTGGGCGGTTGGGCGGTTGGGCGGTTGGGCGATTGGGCAAACCCAATGGCAAGCCGTATAATTTATTTTATCTTTTATTTGCGTTTTCTATTGTTGACGTCAACTACTGCGCAAGTACGAGCGGCAACAGTGAAATCGCTTGCTGTGACTTAGCTTATATAATATGCACGCTAACCGTAGTCAATTTCAATTTCATTAATTAAAGTGTTCGATGGTAGGGTAGTGTGTGCGTCTGTACTTATGCATGTATGTGTGTGTATAGACGCAGCTACACATACAGCTAAGACAGACTGTCATACTGAGGAGAGACAGACAGCCGCTGTGTGGATAAGGGACGGAGAGAGCGATGCGTAGTTGCCAAAAGTCTACTCACAAAGTTTTAGCCAAAAGTTATTTTCGACGAAGATTTTCCATTAATGCGAAATCGAAACTAAATGCAAGTAAACGAGTATACAATACAATCAAAAGCATTAGAAGCACCAGCAACAGCAAGAACAAATTCAAAAACAACAACAATAACAGTTGACAACAAGCAAATAAATTGTAGCTAACAAATATTTGAAAGTTTCCATTTGCTTTGCTGGTTAACCAATGGATTTTGTGCTGGTTTCTGCTGCAAAGAGAATTATTTAAAAGGATGCGCTTCCTTGCTGTGGCCAGCGAGCAACTGTCTGCGACTATTTGCAAAGTTTGTCGTGCGAATAATATTAGAAATGTTTTTGCATAAATACGCAGCATATATGCTAAAACTTAAATCAAGTTTGCTTTTCTAAAAATCTACATACATGCGTATTTTTAAAGTAATATAATGGCCTTTACGTATATCCAATGTCTTCAAAGTCTGTCTTTAAATAGCATTTCAAAAGAAAAACCGCCAAATGAACTTATGCCATTTGGTTTATTGACCAAATAGTGCTGCATTTTCCTTATAACTGATTAAAATAAAAACTGTCTAATGTAAAAACTTTGCTTAAACTTTTGAGAATAAAAATCCATCAAGAAAAAGACAAGAAATATAGACTATATAAAGCGTCATTAGTCCATTTGCTTATACAACTTAACTGGAAAGCATTTTTTTGCTTTATTGTGCACTTAAGCATCATTTAAGAAACCTAACAAAAAAAAGTAGATTAAGATTCATTTTTTGCATCGTAAACTTTTTTTTTTTAACTGCACTTAAAAGTTGGCAGCTACATGCTTTAGCAAATCGAAAATCAACAAAACAGTTACACGGACGGACGCTTAGTGAATCAATCGAAAACAGCATTTGAACTTGAAGCGACAGAGACGTCATTAATCACAACCATTTACATAATTATGCAAAAATCGAGCATGCATAGAAAAAACGCCATAAACGTTATAACCAAAAATACACCAAAATAGCGAAAAGAAAAAAAATTTACCAAATTTATGCACATAAGTTTTGCAAAAAATAAAAATAAAAATGAAAATGCTGCACACCGACAAGTGTCGGGCATTGATGTCCTGCTGATGATGTTGTTGCCGGGTGTCAAAATGCAGTAACAAAAGCGAGGAATATCCCATTTAAAGCCGCCGTACATAAAACGCTCAACGCCAAAGTGTCAAGAAAACAAATGACGGTCGATTTTTTTTTTTTTTTTTCGTTTTTCTTTTTGCTTTTTTCGTATATATATTTTGATTTTTTTTTATGTTTCTTTATTTGCTTTATTTTGCATTCGGTCTTTTATATTTATAAAAAGCCTCAAAAACAAATTCCTTTTATGCGCTAAATGACAAAAGAATGAAAGTGTTAAACTTGTCTTGATGCCTTCTTCTTTTTACTTTCATTTTATTTATTTCTTTTTATGTTTTTTTTCCCCATTTTTTTGATTTTTTTTTTGTCGTATGGCTTTTCCTGCACTAGTCACAGGCTGAGACCTTGAGCGGTTTATAAATACATAAAGCAAATAAAAGCAAAATGGAAGAAGACAACGACCGAACAAAACGAAAAGGTGGTAACTTGAGCCTATAAAAAGGATTGAAAATGTGCAGAAAGGCAGAACGGCAAAAAATGAAGCTTGTTAAAACAAAGAGCGGAAAAAAAAGTGAAACAAGGATCCTTCTTGGTGTTTCATAAAGACCGACACGCACACAGATGCAGGCACAAAGAATATGCGAGTCTATTACTTTGTTTATGTCACCATGCATATTCTTAAATAACTTTTCCTTTTTATTTGTTTTTAACTTTTAAGCACAGCTTTATTAATTTCAATTTTGTTTATATTCTTATTAATTGTTTCGGGTGCACTCGCGCACTTAAATCTCTTTTGTTCCCCAAAATAATCAAGGCCAGAGCCAGGCACTTCTAAGCTTTCCGTTTTATTTTAATTAATAAAATTATGCTATTGATTTATGCATTCCCGCAATGGCCTCATTATTTTATTATGTGCCACTGCCATTAGCTAATCAACGCTTTATGCATCATTTATTTCGTCTGGGGACACAAATTTTCGCTATTTGAAAGCATAATAAGAATATTAAATGCGCAACGCCTGGGGGAGGTCAACACAGGCAAAATACAACTAATTCAACTGGCTTCTATCAAACATTGCATGCTCGCCAACTTATTTGTATTGGACTTTCATGCTCAAGCTTGGCAAACATTGAAAAATTGAGCGAACTTTTAATTGAAAGAGATTGATAAACCCATTATATGAGTCAATCATATTGTACAATCAAAAATTATGTGACAAAGAGAGCTGAACTTAACTGAAGCTCTTTCATAGATGAACCTAAATATTTGAGTGTTAAATGTGTTTTTGATATTTTTTTTTTCTTTTTATTTAAATATGAACGGAATATATTCTTGGATGGCTTAAAATGGCAATAATTAAGTTTTTTTTTTTTTTTAGCAGAAATTTCAGTCAATTTCATTGGAAATATTAGATTGTTTGTAAATCTTTGCAGGATAGAAGATTGCGAGTATTTACGATACACATGACTTTTGTTATTTAGAAAGTTGTTCCGCTTAAGAAGAATCCAATCTTTTATTATAAAAAATGGCATTTGTACACATGCAACTTAGCACAAAGAGTAGTTTGCATGTAAATATTTATGCTGCTTAAATTCGTTATGCAAAGGACGATGCCACTTGACTAGACAAACCTGCAACAAAAACAACAGCCAACGATAATAAAAACACTACACATGTGTATAATATTGTACAAAACACCAACAACAACACCATCAACACGAACTATGCTCAAGCATACGAAATGTAACATTTTGGTCAGACAAGCCGGAATAGAAATATTTTATACGAAAATGCCAAAATGCGAACAACTTCTCGTAGACTCGTAGGTAGACGCAAAGTACTCAAGTGTAAGCTAAACTAAAGTAAAACCAAATGTCCATCCGCACACGTACCTACGTACATATGAACAATTGAAATGCTAAACGCTGCTCCTGGCTGCTGGCTGCACGTCGTCCTAAAGCTCCAAGTCAATGACCAAGAGTTAAGCACAACATGCGAAAAATCATGTGTCTGACTGTTTGTGTGTGTGTGTTTGTGTGGATGTGTGCGAGTCTGATATAGGCAAATAGTAAAATGGCAAACGGCAAACAACAGACAAGACAAAGCGTCCACAGTCCAATGGAATAAGCAGCGCAATAAAACAGATAAAATAAAAGTAAATAGCAGCAGCAGCAGCAGCAGCAGTGAGTACCAGAACCAGAACCAGAACCAATGCCCATGTCCGTGTCTGTAAGCGTGACTGTGAGCGTGTCCGTACGCAAAATGACTGACTGAGTAGTGACTGTTTGAGTGACTAAGCGACAGCGTTGAAGTCAAAAAGGACAAAAGGATGTATGCTTACATGCGTACGAACACACGAGCGATTGAGCGAAGGAGCAAAGACTATTTGCAGTTGTAAGTAAAAGTACATAAAAATGTTTTCTCTATGGGCAGCTGCGTCTGAATTTGGGCCAGATATGCATTTGTACGTGAAGTTTGCTAAACGAATTTGCAGAACTCATCTCCAGCATTCATTTGCTATATTGGATTAGCTTTTCAAGTATTGTATATAACTATGCACTTAGAAGTTAACCATTTAAGATGTTTACTGAGATTAGTTTAATTATCAGGCACGGTACCGCCATTACTTAGTCAAGAACGCTCTATGCACGTGTGCTTTGTAAGGACATGTTGATAAGAATTTGTGTTGCCATGTTTGATTAACGCAAAGTATGCTGACATCCTCGGAGTCATACTCAAGTAATGTGAAGATAAAACAATTGATTCTACTTTTAACTCTGTGGCGCTCGAACATGAGACGTTGTTGTTTATAAAACTGAATGAAACTATCCACTATTTATTCATTAAACATATCCAGAGTACTAATTTAAAAACAAGATCCAAAGTAATTTCATTATAAGACGTCTCCCTTTAGTACCACTCCACTTGACTTAGCGGTACAGTTGGGATTTGACACGACCGCCGAATCCCTCATGATACATAGTATGCAATAAATACTTAAATGTTTATGTTTGTTTTACAAATATAATCTCATTGAACAAAATATTCTAAAAACTTGTTCTAGTTTTCCGGTTTAACACAACAGCAATAGCAGGAAGTCGACTATGCCTTGGCTGCCTTTGTAAATAATTTAAATAAGAATATCATTACACTTAGTTTATTTATTTGCTTAACTGCAAACATTAACCAACTAACCCGAGGCTGCACGCACATACCAATCGAAGTTTTGTCGTAAGCAAAGCCAAAGCACAGAAACAACAAATTTCAATTCAACAGCCACAAAATCCTTTGGGTGTCGTATGTCTGGGCTGCTGCTCAGCTTGCTTTAAGGCTACACACAGGCGGATCTGGCATGCATGTCACACACGTGTCGGCATTCGCATGTGTAATGCAACCGGAGCAAGGTAGGCAGGAAGGTCTAATTAAATCTATTATATCTGATTAAAACACTTTGCGCATTTTCAACTCAAAATTGTTTGCACAAATTATGCAAAGCTTCTAAAAATAAAAAAAAATAAAAATACCAAACTGACACTGACAATGGCAATGGCCAAGCCACTGCCGCCTCCTAAGGGTGTCACTTGCTGTCGGCCTGTTGGCTGTTGGCTCTGCTGCTGCTGCTGGATTTTAAAGTATGCTTACATATGCTGCAAATTAAAATTCTATGCATAGCGGCAACGCATGCAGATACTCGTGCACAATATTATTTCATTTTCATATTCATGCGCCTAAGCAACGCAATAAATATAAAACAAAAAGAATTTTCATACCGAAACACAGCACACAGTAAGCACACATCATGCGAGTAGACCGAACACTCGGTCTTGGTCTCGGTAATGGTCCTGGTCCTGGTGTTGGTGTTGGTGTTGGTGTTAGTCTCGGTGCTGGCTTGCGGTTGCATGCAGCACTTCAAAAGCCAAAACAGTGGCAGGCGCATGGCGTCGCGCCAAGCTGTACCAAGACGAGACGAGTTGAGTCAAGACGTGTATGTGGCTAGGCATAAGCCTTTGCCTTACGAACGTCACGAATGTATATGTTGCTTCTTGTGTTGTTGGTAATGCATATATGTGTATACTATATATATATATTTATTTTTTATTTAATTTTTCAACGAATGTGCGTGTACATTTTTTGTAATTTTCAATTTAGACACAACAACAAAAACAACCACAACAAACGACAACATGTTGCATGCAAGACACAACTTAGCAGCAAGCAAAAATAAAAATAATAACCACAAACACACACACATACTTCAGTGACAAATTAGTGTGCGTGCATGTGCGTGTTAATTTCTTGCGCATAAAACAAAATTACGCATACGCGCCGTGTGCTCCTCAAGCATACACGAGGGCGCGTGCATGTACACCGCAAAGCGTTAAAGTGTTAAGATTATTTATGGCCCGCTCTGCCCGCAACCCACTTCACGTTTATTTTATTTTCGATTTTTTATCCAGCATGTTGTTGAGCTTTGCAAGCGTTTAATGTGCTTCTCCGACAATTTGTTTACTTTATGTAATTTGTTGCATTATTCGCAAACACCCGAACCCCCCGCCTACTTGCCTGTCAGCCGCTTAAGTACATTCTTTGCACTTATATGCGGTCGTAAAGTGAAAGTGTAAACGGGAAACGGCAGCCAGCCAAAAGGGGGAGAAAAAGTGAAGCTCAAGTACAAAAGTAAAAAATACGAAATTATACGCCGATTTATGAGGCAAGTATTCCAGTGGCATTATTTTCATTGGCCGCCTTTAGTTACATATTTCGTTTGCGTTTTTTTATTTTTTTTTATTTTTATTCCCCGGCGCTTGTTTTTTTCTGTCTTTGTTTTTATACTTTAAGAAGCTTTGCCACAGCAAGTCGTCAGACCTCAGCATATTACACACAATATACATAGTTCAGTGTACTTCGACTCTGGAGGAGCACTGGCAGCATATTAAATCAAGCGAAAGTGCATTATAACTTAATTTTTATGTGCGCACTCACATATAATTTACGATTGCATTGTGCTGTATTTTGGTTTTGGGTTTTGGTTGTGGTTACGGTTATGGCTACGGTTTCCAACTGTCTGCGTTGGACTGTAATCGCACTGTATTTGGTAGTTTGCTTTACTCTGTTTGCACTTCAACTTTTATGTTTTTACATTACCTCGATTGCTCTCCGTTTGTTTTTGTTAGCTTCGGCAATTCGGCTGACCTCGGCTTGACTTTAGCATAATTTTTATGTAGTGTAAAGGTGCGATAAAGCATATTAAATTTCGTTACCACAAAAAGCACAAATAATTAGTTGTGTAATAAAATTGGCCATTTGAATTTGCGAAACAGAATTAACAGAATGAACAGAAATAAAGCAGCTAAATTAGGCTAACATCACAGGCAGTGGCGGAAATCATCCTAATGGTATGCTGGTTAATTGCGCTAACTGGCAATCTCTCTGTAGTGTCTACAAAAGGTAAATGAATGCCCACATTAAGGCCAAGACTAACCAGTTGAGGCTGGTTTCATTTTCAAATCACAACACGGCTCACAAATTTTTGGTGTGCATACACACAAAAAAAGTTTATATTGAGGTTGCACAAACCACAAGCGCTATTGAATATTTCAGTTAAAAATATTTTAAAATTTTCATAAAATTTAATGCAACTCAATTTGCCACTGACTACTACAAGAAGTTCACATGATTCACGTTAGCGTGCAATATTAAATCCTTTTAATTTCTGGCCAGCATCATAAGACAACAGTAATTACAAACATACCTTAAGAATCCGCCCTTTTGGATTGAACCAAATTCGAGTATGCAAATTTGCTCATGCTGTTAAAAACGTTCAAATGTTCGCAGACGAGATTCTATGCTGCGATGCCTTACTGTAAAGAAGTAGGGTTCGATACTTAATAACAGCGGCAAGATACACTTGCTTAAATGCCAACCATTAGCCTTTGAAGATTATATGTTAATCAGATCAACCCTAATACCATTTCGCCAAGTCTTGGCTGTAACATCATTGCAGTGCTGCCGCCTTGGAAACATGAACTTTTAGGCCTCATGCGCGTCTATGCGTAATTATAGTTTTCACCAAGCCATAATTGAAGGCATAGAGGCAGCTGCAACTGACTGCAGTGCAATATGTTTGCTTATCTGTATTACATATTCATGCGACACTATTAGACTAATTAGACTGAAAGCACAAATCATGCACAACTTGGCGCGTGCATTGAACCAACATAAAGTAAGTTCAATTTGCATGGCCATGCAAGACACGTCTTGGCATGAACGGCAGTGGCAGGCGTTTTGTTGTAAGCATTTTTTTATTGTGTGCATAACACAATATTGCCTTGATTTATGTCACATTGTGTTGTGTTTGACTTATTTTCTTTTGTTTTTTTATTTTGCTTTTTTTTTTATTTGTAGATTCTACTGCATTATTTCTGGCATACTTTTAGGCTATTGTGGCATATTTTCTTATCTAATGCTATCACAATGCCCATTTTTTGCGGTTATTTGTGCTTGCTTACAATGCTTTTAATTCGCCGAATGTAGAATGAAAAACCAAAGCAAACCAAAAACAAAACCAAATACCATAAATTTGTAATATTTTTCTGGTGAGTCAATGCTCCCCATCTTCAGTGTACAACGACGTCTAAAGCGGACAAGGTATTTTTACTTACTTTTACATTTTTATTTATTCATTTTTCTTTCATTTATTTAAAATTTTTTTTTTTATTTTTATTTTGTCTATTGTTGCGAAATAATTTTCTAGCGCAAGGTTTCCATACAATTTCACATGCCCACAGCATTCCAGTGCTTGGAGCCAATCTTCGGAATGAGTGTGCATAAACAGCAAAGGGAATTAACTGAAAATGCATTTGCAGCTTCTATAAAATGTGCAATAAAATTGCTGCTAAGTGAATGGCAACGAAACTCACCGACAACAATGCAAAAGTAGCACAACTCATATGGATTAAGCGGCGTGCGGGTGGTTGAGTTGTTACGACTAGTAAAATCTGTTGCTAAGTAGTCTTTACATTTTTATTATCATTTTCGTACTTTGTCATGGTCAACTCGAAATGACACAAATGAAGCTTTTCAGGCTCATAATAATAACAATGCTGGCCGTAGACTTATTGCAAGTAGCCTATTTTCTTAAAAGGACCAAAGAGTTTCATTAAAGCGGCCTTGAAATGGCTTGGGAATCAAATTTATATTAATTCAATTTCTGATAAAAAATTACGAACATGGACTCGTAGAATAGTAGAAGTTACTATTTTAATATTTTTATATGTTTTAAATAACCAAATGCAATATAATAGACTAGTTACCCGAATGCCGAAAGCCTATCAAGAAAGTTGTTCCGTTATCCTTTTAAATATCTAAAGTGTTGCCGCTGATTGTTGTATAGTATCTTAAATTTCTGCACCATTTTTTATTTTTCATTTCAAAAATTGCTTACTATATAAAGTCACAGATTTGTAGAGTTTTTTGTATTTTCGTCAATTTCATTCTAAATTGAGCGCTTCCCGAAGTCGTTTATTTTTAATTCACTTAGACATTTCTTTTGTCATTTTTTATTGTTTTGCGCCGCCCACTGGAATACTAGCATTTCTTTTGTATACATTAGATACTATATATATATGCAACATTTTTTCGTTTCTTTTAGTTGCCACAAATTTTTTATGCCAAAATACTTTTTCTGTTTGTTTACTTGTATTTTTTTTTTTTTTTTTGTTCTGGTTGTGCTCTTTTTTGTAACTTTTTATACATATAAGATTTTTTTCACTCGTACTTTAGACTAACGATGTTCGTTGATGTTCGTACGTTGAGCTGGCCAATGTTGGTTGCACTTTTGGCTCTTTGGTTACATTGTGGCCACCGCAGCCTGCGCACAGCTCATACGGTTCAATTGCTAACTGCAAACCACTCAAGCAATTGCTTAGAAAAAGAAGTCTACAATAACGACAGCAACCGATTGAAGATTTACGGTTTATAATTTGAGTTGTGCAGTATAAAATAAAAAAATAAAAACAGAAAGTACACTAAGTAGAATAAAATATGATGTATAATAATAGAAAAAAAAATGACGCAGAGTTGCGAGAAATGCTAACATAACATATAAGCAATCAAGTGCGTTCGAATTGCAGCAAAGTAATTTACGTTATTAATGCATTTTCATGTTGGTGAGCACACAATGATGATGACGTTGGCGTTTAGCAATAATATTATTGCTTTGGCCGCAGGCGTTGCAATGACGCGTTACGTAATTCGTTAGGCCGCTTAAGCCGCAATTAACGCTAAGCTGCATCCGACAATTCAGCTGCAGGCAGCGCTTTCATAAACTAATTGCTACCCTGAGCCACAAAAGTGCAAATCAAACGTGCACTTGTTCAATTTGACTTGGGAAATTCATCATGAAAACACACTTTTACTGCCAGCTACGTTTGATTTGTGGTTTGCATCATCTGGAACGGGAATCTCCATAAACCAAACGTTATGAGTCCAACAAATTTAATAGAGTTTGACGAATCATATTAGCAGGAATTTCATTTTCGTAACTGAACATTTTCATGCCAAAACATACATAGACAAAGAATTCAACTAATTCATACACATATAGATACATAATTATAGAAAAAAAAATCTAAATGCCACATTAGCCAAATCCACTTTGCATAAATCATTAAATGCGGTGCAAATGTATATGTGTCGCGCCTACAAGTCACTTGAAAAAAAAAAAACAAAAAAATCTAAATGTGCTGAGCATTGGAGCATTTCTAAGCGAAACCCACCCCGAGGCAAAGCAAATGCTGGCGAATAATAATAGTGAATCTAAAACAAAACAAAAAAAAGGCAACAGAAGTAAACAAAACATAATAATAAAACACACAAGAAATGAGCTGTGCACATCATTAAATTAGCATTTTTTATTAGTTGTTATTTCTCTTTTATCAGACAATTGTTGGCGAGCAAAACGCGCGAACAGAAATCGCGCATTAAGGCAACACAAAAGTGCTATTCTTTTTTACTCTATCTAATTTGCTCATTGGCCATTATGCCAATTATATAAATCAGCAAATATTGCCTTTATTTATCGTGCTTAGGTCGCTTGGTTTAAATTTGTTTAAAGTCACAAAAAACTATGAAAATGTCAGATAAAATGCACAATAATGTTAAGCCTGCGGCTATCTTAAATCGCATGATTGTTAGAAACATTTTTTGAAACGCCTATGCAAATAAACCTTTCTTAGCTAATATAAAAAGGTCTAGCAAAATTAAGCTAAAGTTCTAGCTAATTCAGTATGAAATCAATATAATAAATATATTTTAGGTGTTATCGTATAAGCATTTTTATTTCATTGTAAACTAACGAGTATAATATTTGTAATAATTTTTAAGTACATATTGTTATTATAGAATTTCGTTTTTTTTTTATTTATTTGTACTGTGTAGTGATAACGCTAAATTTATTTCAAAAGTTTTTAACAAATATATAATTTTTAGCTTTCCGCTACAAATGCCATCTAATAGACAGTTCAATAATCAATCGAAGCCTTACACCGTAATTCATGATTATTAATAAATACCTAAGCTGACAACGTTGCTAAGAAGATTATGATTTAATTTTATTTTACTATTTCTGATGTAATTCCTGATAAGAGCTTTGAAATCAAATAAATTCACATCGTTTTCATTTTAGTTTTAATATCAAAGTGCTTACAGTCACTTTAGCGGAATACAGTTTAGCAATGAAATTTCTAATAATTTGCATCGTTTTGCTGGTAATTTCACACGAATGTATTAAAGCGGAATTCGTGCCAACAAAGTTAGTCATAAATGGTAAAAACATTAATTTCAAAAATATATATGCTGAAATTACTCACAAAATTATACCTATTAGATGGACTATCCAATTGTCATGAAAAATCTAAAGCAAAGAGCAACCATAATCGGATAAGGAGACAAATCAAAAGTCTAAATGGTTTTCATGGCATTCAAGGAATACCTAATTTTCGCAACTATCTAGGAGAAGTTTAAGACACATAATCTCGTGTGCTAATGTGAAGTTTATATGAAGGATTCTTCAGCGAAAGATTAACGAAAAATAATTTGCATGCACCTTGTGTAGCTAAAGCATTCAAGCAAATAAAATTAAAATCTATAAAAATAAAAATTTTTTATATATACATAGTATAATCGTATTTCATTTGATGCAGCATTTTATAAATATTCGTAATCGTGAGGGCTTCCTTCGTTTGTCGTGCGCTTACTCATGGATTAAACTCCCTTCGACTTATCGACTTGCATTGGCTAAAGTCAAATCCCCCTGAAGCCAAGTCAAGCCATTCCCTTACTACTTTTGTGTAGCTTCTGTGAACAGTGGCAACAGTTTGGTGCTTTAATGACCCGCCGTAAGGAATAAAATGTCACTAGCCATTGGCAAGGCGGCATTTCGTTCTGCAGCAGGAGAATAATGCTTCTGGTTTTTGTTATTTCTTGTGCTCTGCGTTTTTGCTCCCTCTTATTTGGTCTTTTTGTTTGTGATGGTTTAACGACGTGCGCTGCACTTGCACACTTGAATATTCATGTGCACTCCTGGTCATCAGCGCATTCAATTTCGCTACTGCTCTGCACTCTCTCACCCTCTGGATAAAAGACATTTGACTTTGTATACATTCTGTTTCGATTTCTGTAAAGATTTTCCCTAATTTACATTTTACAGTCATTATAATTCTGTAAATTTCATGCAGTTTGCATAAATGCATAACTCACCAAAGGCTTCTTCCAAAGTAGATAAACTTTACTCAGCGGCAACCAGTTAAGCTGCGATTAATTCTTCAATTAAGCAAAAATTGCATTATTTTAGCATAATTGTTTACTTAATTTCTTTTCTTTATTCAACGACAACTGCGCTCCAAGTTGCCGTGACATTATGGTTTCTAAAATAAGGTAAACTTTTGATCATCAGTCAATATCGGAAAAATTAAAAGAATTCAAACGACTCCTTATTAAAATACTAATACAACCCATTATGACTGTTTAAGTGTCGTATAAATGTTAAGCTTGAAAATTAGTTTTTTTTTTGGTTTTTATTTTATGGTTCGAAAAAAATATAAAAGAAAATAGTTAATGCATACAAAAGTTTTAAAAAATTAATACTAATTTAAGGTCTTTCATACCTAAGAAGAGAACAATAAAATATTTAGAATTTCAAAGTGATGCGATTAAATATATTTTTAAAAATTAAAGTATGTTTAACAGAGCATTTACTTATAGTACACTATATAATGTATTGGCTTATCATATAAAAATAAACTATAAATGCTGAATCACTTGTTTTGCTTTCAATTTTCGCTGCAATTTTATAAAATGCAATAGTGCTTACTTATGTTCCTAAAGTACGCAAAAATAATATAATTCAATTATTACTTTGCGCAAGAGTAAATTTTCTAATTTGATTTTCAACGCCTGCCTTGAGGACTCTTTTAACCACTCAACTTGCTGTAAATTACACAAATGCCTTTTTTCAAGCATGTTGCTGTTTTTTATAAATTGCATTTGCCTGCTTTGCTCTTATTTTTTTATTTGTTTTGTTTTTTTTTTCTTTTTTTTTATTTGTTAGTATTATTTGGGTTAAGGCTGCTGCCAGAGACATGAGCAGCAAGTAACAAGTGACGAGTATTGCGCTTACTCTCTTAGATGCTATGTAAAATTGTGATAAATGTTGTTTTTAATTTATAAAAATGTCTTCTTTTTTGTTGTTTTTCTTCACATTCTAAGCTGAAGCAGGCAGCAACACTACGATAAAGTGCTGTAACATGCAATGTTTTCATTGTTATTGTACATGCAATTTCTGTTGCAATTTCATGTAGCAGATAATTATGTCATTAAACACTCGACTGATTACAACTGTAAAGTCATATTATACAGACAAGACGAACTAACTGCATATGGCTTTAAACGTAAATTTCTTTCGGACTTTTTAGGCGAGGGTATAACCCAAATTTAATTTCAATGGAAAGGTAACCAGTCAATCAATATCACACATTTGCGAATCAACGATCGAATGCTTACTTCTAAGTCTTACTTAGCGGTGACTGAAAGTTAAAATTGGCTTTGTGCAGATATTTATTTATTAATATTATCTATAATTATCTCTAAATTTTCTTTAGAATTATTTTTATTTATATTCTACAAACATGTAAATAAAATACTGCATTACAAAATATAATAAGTTATATTCTAGAATCTATCACGCGCGACGTCGACAACGCAAGCCAAAAATCTCAAAGCCCGGCTTACACTTGGCCAATGTATCGAAGAGCATCCTTCCGTACGCATTATACATCACCGTTGAAATATCCTCAATACTGCCAATATCGCAATTGATCATGTCTACTTCCTGCAGTATGTCGCAGGGCGCGTTCTTTACCGCGTACTTATCGTACTTATAAAGCGACAGACAAAGCCGCAAGTGCTCGCGTTGTATGAGCGCCGACAGCATCTCCAGCCAATTGACACCGGACATGTCGAATTCGTATGCATCTGGCGGAACTGTCTCATTTGGCCTGTCCACGACAGATGTCAGGGTTTGCGTTTTAATTATGCACAGTATAAGTAGAATTTTTTGTAAAATGGCATCAAATAAACGCATTATGAATTGTACTTTATGTAATTAGAATTTTTTATATATTTTTTTATTTGCTCGTGTTTTAATTTATTTGTAGTTTTAAAATTTTATGTTGCACTTGTAAATAATTTCTCGACGTGCTAATGGTTGGAGCTACGCGGTGCGACTGTACTGCGATGTGCCACGAGTTGCGTCAACGTGTCTAGACTGCAAAACAGCTGTCGAGTTGGCAATTTCACGAAATGGCACTATTGGCACGTAGTTTTCTTATTTTTTAATTAAAATTATTTATTAAGTTTTTGTTTTGACTTTTTGTTTTTACTTGTCACTGCGCAAATGTGTAACTTAATTTTGCCACTTATGCGTACAATTTACGTTTGTGATTAACTTCTAATGTCTTTTTTTTTTTTTTTAACTGCGTAATGCAAGTTTTGAATTTTATTTTAGTAATTTAAGAGTTTTTATTTTTGGTACATAAACCAAAAATCAACATCAAGGTGATCTATTAAATAGACGCACGTGTCTTGGCATTTGCTTTAGCGAAGGCATTTAGTTTTTATATGATGGATTAAGATTTGTTTAGGTCAAGTCATATTGGAAATACCTCAGGTATGTACTCTATTTATTTTATTTTATTAATTTATGCACAAAACTCTGTCGTTCTATTACCAGAACCAAGCAACAGTCGTGCAGCAGCAGTTGGACGCATAAATATGAAAAACTGCTGATACCGAAAACAGATAAGAAAGAAAGAATATGCTTTTGTCCAAACTATAAAAGTCAAAAGTTTATTTTATAATATTCACAACAAACCAAAAGAAAAGCATATCTTTCACATGCGACAGCTGCAAAAAGCAACAATTTCTTTTGCTGCTACATCTTATGCGATGACTTTTACTTGTGTTAAACATAAATCCCAAAGCCAAACTAATAAATGTCAAAGGGACATGTATACATTAAGCAAAAACTAATTGGAATGCCAAGCTGGACGCAGATGTTGTATGTACCCACTCACAAACAAACCCAAAAAGTCAAAAAATCAAGGCGACAACAAAAACATAACCCTCATAAAAAGGACAAACAAAATTTAGACATTAGTGCAATTTTTATTTAATTTTGCAGCACTGAACTAACAGAAACAAAACAAAAAAAAAAAAAAAAAAAAAGCCAAATCTACACAAAATTTTATCTTTTGGCTGTGTCGTACTTTATTTGATATCCTTGCCTTGGTGTTGCCTTTCGTTGTTTTTGCTTAGCACAGCAACGCAAACGGCAACTAAAATTACTGCAAACAATTTAGACTCCTTTCTCAAATCTCTTTTATTTGTTTATTTTATTTTTCTTTTTTACTACTACTAAAAGAGTAAACAAATCCAAAACTAGTCGCTGCCAACTTTAACGATACCACAAAAAGCAAAAACAGAAATCTGCGCCTTCCTACTGTCGTTGGTTTTCGCTTGCTATCGGCCAGGAGACTCGCATCCGCAAACCTTTTAACCTTTCTCGTTGTACTTAGTTAAGCAAAAAAAATGGAATTTTTATTGCAAAAATGCATAACTGAATAGGTTTCTATTATTATTCCAGAAATTCTTTTTTCTTGTTTTTTTTTTATCGTGTAGATTTTTATTCAGCATGCGGTAAAACTAAAAATCGCAGCTGACCACACGCTGCTCACTTGTTTACCTGTATGCTTCTGCTTCTGCACCTGCTCCTGCTACTGCTCCTGCTCCTGCTGCTGCTGCTGCTGTGCTCATGATGCAGCTTTTGTGCGCTTGTATCTTTTGTACATAATGAAAGTCTACAGAAATTACTTTCCGGCGTTTGTGGTTTCATTTTTTCCACCTTTATGCACCTAACCTACACTTTAGTTCTTCTTTTCTCTCCTCCTCTCTCTGCAATACTCACGCCTTGCATTGGCTGCTAAAGTGCTGTCTCAACACATTTTGTTGCACATTCAGCTAACTCGGCTCTAATAAGTTTGAAAGTTAAACTAGAAAGTTCAGCAGGCAAAGACAGTTGATTAAACTTTATTTCGAAATTTCTACCAAAAAACAAGAAAGGCAAATAAAAAGTGTTACTGCTTGCCAGTCTTTTAAGGCAAGTTTGCTTGTAATAGAATTTGATTTCTTTAAAAGGTATTCAATTAGTTTGCGGTGTGTTAAGTGCTCAAACTGTTACACGACCCAGTTAGAGGTTTGCCACAAATTAAAACGGCAGCGCTACAATGCGTTGGTAGGCTAATTTTTGTGTTGATTAGCCATGCAGCAGTTTCTTATTATAAGTTAAAGTAGGAATGACAGGCGCCAAAGGCCTATTTTGTCAACTTATCTATATTAAACACTCTTGTCTGAGATTAAATACATCACCGGAGCCATTATCGAAAATATAAAGATTTGCAAGAAAAGTAGCCAATATGCACTTTCTAAGCAACCATATAATGAAAATTCTCTTTCACTCTTTAAGTTTTTTTCTGTTTTTTAGCAGGAATATAGGAAACTTTTCATTAAGTGTTCAATGACTAACGGACCTTACATCCATATTTTTTATATGCAAGTGCTGCCAACGCAGTTATGCACTTAAAGAATTTTTAATGCTAATTCGTTTTAAAACAAATTAAAAACTTTCACTTTTCATAACGCAAAAAGCGCTTAAATCGATATGGAAATTTTCCTTAACGAAAGAGCAAAACAAGAAAAACAAGCCAAGCTACAGCCTTAATTTTTCGTTGCCTTTGGTAAAATTTTCCGTTTTTACGCTTTATCTCTTCTACGCAAGGCAACGCATTGGCGCCCACGTCAAGCGTCCAGAGCAAGATAGCGCATAGCGTACGCAGGCGGCTTCTTGCTCAACTTGTTCAAAAACAAATCAGAAAGTCATCATCGACATTGTCATCGCCTTCATTTGTTGGAAAATCGACAAGAAAAACGCATTTGCATCGCGGGCATGTGTCAGAAACGTAGCGAAAAAGCGGCGAATGGAAACACGATGATGCAAAACTGCCTCGCAACACTTTAAAAGTAATTTATCAATTTTGCATTTTCAACAAATTTTCTATGCTTCTTTGGATTAGTTCCTCCCTTCGCCCACCGCTCAACCCATCTTTCACTGTATTACGCACATGAAACATGCAATTTGCATATAACTACTTGCCAAGTTGTAAATTGCCCATGGCAAAGAAATGACTACAAAATTCCGGCATCAAACCGACTTTGTCAGTCATTATCGTCGTCATCATCATCATCATTTCTTAGAGCAACTTAAGTGCCAAAAAACAAAATTTCAAATAGTACAAAAAACGATAAAAAAAAACAAATGGAAAACTTGCAGTTAATTGCAGTTGGATTAGATTTTAAATAATGCAAAAAGCGTGTTCTTTGAACACATCACTTTGTCTTTTTTTCGATAATGACTGTGATTAATCAAGTGTGCATTAGTTCAATTTGTTTAAAATCTTTGCACACAGCATCGAATGTAAAATATTAGTCAAGATTATTAAACTTCAGCAATTTTTTCCTTAGAAAAGTTTGTTTCCAACAATTATTCTTAGTCTATCTTGACTTATAACTTTGCGTAGGATGTTTCTAATTTTAAGTAAAATTTGATAAAAACCTTTTAGTTGGAACCTGTCACGACTTTCTTCTCATTTACTGGTTTCTTTGGCATTGACATGCGCGCTGCAAACCAGCCTCACAACTCCAATTTCTTCAGGCTTTTATGCTTTTGTTTGATTTTCTTAAAAACCATTATTTAAAAATTCAATTTCAACATATGTTTGTGGCAGTTTCTTATGCCATTACTCAGGCGAAAATCCACAAGGTCATGCCGTCAAAGGATATTTTAGCGCATTACCGCAAACGCATTGTAAGCCAATTGATTTACGCTTTGCTTTTTAAATATTACGCCATTATTTTCCAGATTACAAAAAAAAACTTGTAAAATATTATAAAATATTACACAAACCATTTTTTTTTTTTTAATTTATTGAACTTAAAAAATATGGAAGAATTTTTTCTTACATATTTTTTTTTTATTAATATTTTTTGTTTTGTAACTCTTTTCAAAGTCAGATGAAATTGGCTGCGCAACATGTTGCCAAATGGCAATTAAGCCTTTAATGTACACAACATTAAAATCTCAATCGTAACAACAACAAAAAGAACAACGAACCAAATTAAGCATAATCGCAGCCTTTTTGACTTAAGTCGTTTCGCCTAATGAGCAAAAAACTCATGCCCAGAAGTAGGCAACATATATAAGTATTAATTATAATGAAAAATAACCGCATAATAGCTAAAGTTGGCACGGAAGCCGGAAGGCAGGAAGACGGGCAGGCAGACAAGTCGCGGCAACCTTTTAGCGTTTTAACGCAACACGCTGACTGTTAAACAGATTTCCAATTAAGTGGGAAAACACTTGTATGTGCTCGCACATCAACTTCGATTTGTTTAATTAAATTCCATTGACATTCACTCGATCAATCAATCAATCATTCAATCACACATTCACTCATTGAAGCTCCCAACATGCGCCGCGTTTCATTCATTTACATGCGTTGCGTGTATGTAAATGCCTGCACAGCTGTCTCATTGAAGTGTTGTTTGCCGCGCTCAAAAGAAAAACTAGCGCATGTTTATTGAAAACGCAAAAACCCAAACAAAATAAAAATAAATAAAAACAAACAAAACAAAGAAAAGAAAAAAACCTGGTAAAGAAAACTTTTCACGATAAGGCACAACTTTATGCGTGTGTTTAATTAAATACGAGATACGCAATTCCTTTTGCAAGTGGGCTTGCACTTAAATAATTCGTACTCTGCAAATTAATCAAATGCCGAAGCAAAACTTGCTGCGTACTAAATAAAAAGAATTCGAGAAATGCTGGATGAGATACGAGTAAAACCGTAACTTCCTAAAAATAAGGCTTCTATTATTGTAGTTGCTTTCGAATACGCACGGCTAAGATAAGTGAATCCAAGACTCTCTCTTTGCCAAAAAAAAATAATCAATAGGCTATAAATATTTCTTATAATTTGGTAAAAGGCTTCTTCTCATCAATCATGTAATTTTCTATTATTAAATAATCCATTTGCAACGTCATATACTTTTTATTAGAAACAGATAGCTGGGCCAGTAACAATGCGACTTTTAATTATTTTCATTAAAATTACGAAGTTTCCATCAGGGTCCCCATAAGACTCCTTGTAGACCCCGAAATTTCCAACGCTAACAGAATCTAAAAGTCTTATGATTATTGTCTCTTCGTAAGTTAGTTGCTCATGTTTCAAGTAAAAAATTCGTTGTTGCTATATTAATTTTTGTTCTTTTTTGATTCTGAAACTCTTATGACTTCTATCAGTTGATTGCTTTTGCTGATTAATTATTTCAACAGTTCTGACATTTTCACCAAAGTTTGAGTAATGAATTGTGTATGATAAATAAATAAATATCTTTGAAGTAAATAAAATGCAAATAATTTATTTTTATTTATTAAAAAAATGCAAATATAAACTGCAAACACAAATAATGCTTCTTAGAAAATACAAGTATCGAATATATAATATCTATGAAACATATTTATTTAATATCATATTCGTCAACGCGACTTTGTTTGATTCAAAAATCTTAAATAAATATATTAGCTGAAACCATTTCTCAATGGTATTTAACAATTTATATTTTTATATTAATGTTATAGGTCAAACGAAAAAAATGTTTTTGATATATACATTTCAATAGTAACGAAAAAAACTGTAAACAATTTAAAAAATTTAACTGTCGTTTTTTATTTACTCAAGTGTTGGTCTGCTGTTTACGCTTCCTAATTCCTTTGAAATATTTTATTTGCTATATTAATTTTTTTTTATAAGTGAGTTATGATTAAAAAGTATCCATATAACATTCCAAAAACCTAGCCCGTTCCTCTACATCATTTTTAAAACCAGTTTATCAAACTTTTTAATACATATAAATGATGCTCGATTGAAACCAGTCTAACTAAGTAAGTCATCTTTTAGTATGCATATGATATTCACACATATATATTACGGTAATTCAAATTCATATGATTTCGTTTCAACCATAAAGTAAACAATTAATAAAAATTTCAATTTATTTTTTAGAACGCCAGTTGCTTGAAAGTTGAAAAGTTAACGACACATCTTAAGTTTATTATGGGTGACACTCATTTTTTATTTGTTCATCATTATGCTTCTGTTTGTAATAAACAAAATCTTTAATAAACATTGCTAATTATTCAAAGTAAATCGACGTTTCTTTGCGCAATGCAATAAGTATTTAGCAATGCATTTATATGATAGCTTCCAAAAAGATTTTTTGCATATAAATGTCAGTAGCAACAGACTAGCAAAGTACAACAGCTTTGGAGTCCACAGGTGACTTATGAATTGGAATGAAAATGAATTTCAAATTAGTGTTCGCATTTCTTGTCAGGTGTGTGAGGATCCAGATATTATTAGCACAAGGTTCTGTGCCAAACACAAGTCATGATAGCATTTCCACAAACACATCTGGAGCTAATAGCCCGACTAAGCCGTCTGGTGGCAGCACTTCCACAGGCCCATCTGGAGATAACAATTTAACTAGTGAAAACACTGCCTCTAACCCATCTAACGGAAACTCTTCTACAAACTTATCAGAAAGTAATTCTTTCACTAACCCATCTGACGAAAGCGTGAGCAACAAATACGCAGACAAATGGAAGAGAGACGCAGACAGAAGGAAGAGAGACGCAGACAAATGGAAAAGAGACGCAGACAACAAACTAAAAGGCGAAGGCAGCAGCAGAAACGCAGACAACAGCGACAGAGGCGCAGAAAGGATAAGCAGCGATATAGACAACACAAAAGAAAGCGCAAACAACAGCAACGGAGACGTCGCCGTTTTGGATAAGTTTTTTCTTTTCTTCTTTGACCCTTTTTATTGTATGCATAGATTGCTCTTAACGGCAGCTTAGCCCGGAAACTGCAATTCACATATTTGCCTAGAACCAGAAAGTATAGGCCTTACACTATTGTCATATAATTAAAAAATATCACAAAAAAAAATGTTTCTGTCGTTAACTTTTAGAATTCAATCTGATCCACACGATTATATGGTGTCACCAAGACATTAGTCATCAATATTGAGAAAAAGGTTCGCAAAGACTTTTCCCTTTAAGAATATTAGTACAGATTAATAATTACAATGAAAAACCAGATGTTTTTCAACTTACAATTTTGTTTTAAAATCGGTTATAAGAACAAAGAGCTTATTGATCATCAGCCCCCCGAGTTTGATCACGTGTTGGGAATTTCAGGTTTATAACACGCACTTCGAACTTAAGTTATTACGATGCTAAGTCTGACATGTGACACATGTCTGCTATATATATTCGCCATTGTGATCTTGTTTACGAAAAACAATTAGAGCCTATTATAAAATGCCAATAAACATTTGTTTAGTATGGCATTTAAATTACATAAGTTACCTTCAAAGAAATTTTGGTATATATATACATATATATATAGATACTAACAGATATTTTTTTTGCATAACTTATTTTAAACTTTTCAGAGTCCAAAAATTAAATATTTTTCAAAAATATGTTTTTTAACTTAACATTCAAAATATGTGCTGCGAGTGAGCTTTTTCTTTCGCTGCAAATGTGCGAGAAGTCCTGTTGGACCAAATTTTACTGCAAACACATGATAACGATGATGACCTGTGATGGCTCGGCGATTTGAGCTTTTCTAAAGCTTCTATGAGCAGTGACATTACAAATCAGGATAACATTTTTCTCAACCACAATTTGAGCTTTTTGAATTTTAAAGCCAAAATTCCAAGCGCCATCTTTTAGCCAATTGTTCTTTACAGTGCCATCTGTTCATTATATTTATATAAACTTTGTTTTTTCGTAACAGAAACGCTTCTGGTTTAAATGTAGGGTGTACAAATAAAATTTTACGGTTTTTTAACGGTTTTTGAGTCACTTCCAACGTCTTATTTGCTGATTTATTAATTCTGATTTAGTAAGACTGGACATGCAACACATGCAATATCGACTGACTGTCGGATACCTTCATTCGCATTCACAAGGATTTCAAGTCCGATTCGACTTGGCGATGACTTTAGGTCTTCCCAGAAAACAAGGATTTTCATCACAATATTTGCATCTTTTGCACACCTAAGTCATTGTTGTTGCAACTCTCATTTGTGTGTATATTAAGCCAACAGTTGCTTTCTTACGTTTTCCTTATTAATAGAAATACGGAAACATGTTCTAAAACGCAGTCTCATATGATCACCAGAAAAATTTTTATCCTTTTTGGAATGCCAATCAAAAATTTTCACATATCAAATTTCCTGTATTAATATGTTAATGTTACATCTAATTTACTTATTGTCTTAAATACAGATTGTAAATAAAACAAAGGAAAAAATTTTAATTTATTGTACTTAATTTTCACAGAAGTACACAATTATTTGTTGTAACAAATATTTTTCTAGAATTAGCATCAGAATTAATATCACACTACAATTAACTACTTTAAAGCCAACTTAAAATAAATTTCAATACATGATTTTTGTGTTTTCAAGTGTTTTTTACTAATCATTTTAATAAATTGTTGGCAAGTTTCAGCAATGGCAAAAATCACCACCGTTCTGAAATCGTAATTGAGCACAAGCCAAATAACTCATGGGAAAAATTTGATGAAGTTTTAATCTGGAGGAAGACAATCTCTCTATCGCCACTTCAATTGAGATCAAAAGCGCGTATAACTTTTGCATAATCCATACTAATCGAGTTATAGCAGAAAGTCAAATACTACTTATCGACGTCATATGCAATGTGCTCGATAAGAATATGATTTTTTTTATTCAAAATCGAAATCCGTTAATCTAAATGTCAAACACGTGCCACATAAGGTACGATATGATTATTAATGTAAAGTGCGCGTGTGCGTGCAAAATTCAAATGATTAGTATGAAAACAAAAAATATATTAGAACATTCTAAGCAAACAAAATTTGGAAATAACAGAAAATCAAATAAAGAATAGCATAATATCTGTGTGGCTATTCTTAAATCAAACATGATAAAAAAATATGGAAACTACGTAAAAGCTTCGTATAAAGTTAAATACCTATCATTTGTAATCATAACTAAGTAGTAATGCGCACTTGCTTCGCAACACGTTTTTGTTTTCTATTCAAAAGCCAATTTTTGTGTTAGTTCTCTGAAATACACGCATAATTTATTCATCTTTCTAATAGTCATATGTAGATGAAGACTATAAACGTATGTTAGTTAACATCGTAATTAAGTATAACTCGATTTATAGCAACGTGCAGTGTTCTTCGCTTTTCTCCCCTCCTCCATTTTTAGTGCAACCCTTTTACGATCAAATTCTAAACTTGCTTCATGGTGCTTGTCTGTTTCTGAAACTCGTAATGCCCTTTTATTTCGTGCTTCAGATGTAGCTGGTCCAATCGCTGGTCATTTGGTCGGCATAATTTTGTTATGAGCGAAAATAATTCGTTGAGACAACTATTACACTTAAGAAATTACAAAGAAATCTTTTGTCTAATATTGATCACAAATTCAAATGACTATTTCCTTTGTCAATTCAAATCGGCATTGAAATATATACAGCTGATATAAAAAACCTTTAGAACCAATCGAAGCGAAAGAATTAGAGATCGCGACAGAACGCTGATCTATCGGTGTCCTCCACAGGGACACAACAACTCACCAACATTTTTTTTCAATCGGCTGATTGGCATAGTAACGCATAAAAGACAGACAAATAAACAAACATTTCTATTTATTTAGATTTTAATTACATTATTAAATGATAATAGTGTTAATTAGAAAAATATCAATAAAAAGAAAATTAAGCAAGAAGAAAATACAACAAATCAAATATTTGGTTTTATAACAGTATGAATTAGATGAATAAGTCTAGCACCGAAAGCAAAGCAAACTATGGAAAAAAAATGTTATTACGTCAAACGAATCGATAAGGGTTGGCATATAAAAAGGGGGGCCCTTTTAGCAGTAATTAGGATAAACAAAAACTAAAATAAAACTGCTCAATAATTTTTAAAATCATAAATACAACACTTTGCTTTCAAAGAAAAAATTTATATATTAACCGGTTTCCAATCACAGTGACAAATTAAAATTGTTTTCTACCAATTACATAACCATGGAATTATACATTAAGATGGGAAAAATTGTCATCTTCTTATAAGAATCCTTTTTTCTATTAAACATTCTAAGAACAGCAACATTCAAGTTTGTAAAGCTCATTGTCTGTATACTCAAATTATAGCTAGAATGAAAAACGACTTATGAAATTTGATTGTTGAAGATCCTTCGGGTTTCAATATAGGAAGATTTAAAAAAAATAAATTGGCTCTAAATTATTAAGCAAACATTGCAAGTTATTTCTGTGAACTAACAATCAAAACGATGTACAACCTTCAAGTTATTTTTATAAACTTAAGACCTCATTCCCCTTAAAATAAACTCTGGCTACGGATCTGTTTAAAAATAGAGCTTAATAACGAAAAATTCAAATATAGTAGTATTTCGGTAATCCAACTACCTGCCGGTTTACTTTCGTAGCATTGGCTATTCTGTAATCCAAATTAACTGCGATTCTTTAATTCAAATTGCATGACTTTCTTATACTTTCAATAGAGTTCAACGATGTAACGGAAATATAACGACGACATAATCTTTTTGATTGCGAAAAGCCAAAAGCAACAATAAACTAGAAAGGCAGGGGCTATAGTCGGACGCACCCGAATACCCTGTATCCAATCCAAAACTGAATATATTTTTTGTTGCTTTAATATTTGGTATTCATTATGAAAAGATATCTCAAAAAAACATTTTTTCTTAGTAAGTCATTTTTTGGCCGATCGTTCCTATGGCAGTTATATTCATATTCAGGAATATGATTGGATATTACATAAAACTATTAAATCCAAAATTTTGGTAACGATATCTTTATAAACAGTAAAGTTTTTCTTAGTAAGTGTTGTATTTCGGCCGATTGTTCCTATGGCAGCTATATGATATAGTAAACCGATATACATAATATTTAGATATGTGATTGAAAATTAGATAGAACTACACCCTATCTTTTTTTTGCACGGTAGATGCGTGTACACCCTATCCTCTTTTTACACGGTTTTTTTTTTAAGCGACTTTGAAATAACACGGTCCAAAAATTAGAAAAAAAAAATTTTTTTACACGAATTTTTCGCTTTTGCACGAATCTTAAAAAAACAAAATGCAAAGACTTGCAGAAAACTTAACGTAAATGTAAGTTTTGGAAACTCTGCCTTCTGCCTGCTACATACATTTGCACATCTTTAATATACCCTTTACCATTTTTTGGTACAGGGTATAAAAATGGGACTATACCAAAAAAATATAATCAAAATAAAAGTATTAGACGAGTTAAAAAGGAAAACTAGCTTAAAAATTTTAAGTTGGACGTTCCACTATCTCCGATATTAAAAAAAAAAAAAAACAACCTAATATTAACGTAATAAAAAAAAAAAAATTTTTAAGCAATACACTTCTAATTGATATAAGAACAGTAAAATAATCCGAATGTTTCGATATTCCGAACAGGGCCTCGGATCATCGAATTACTACTGTAATTTAATTGCTTCTTAATGAAATTTTCTGCCAAAGGTTTGATTCCATATTTGATTTGTCTAACATATGGCGTTTATTTACTGAGCTAAATAAAAACAAGGTATAAATGTTTTTTTTTTAAATAGTGCATGACGCGAAACTGTTTAGTTTAGATAAACATAAAATTTGGCATATAAATAGCAGTCACAATTAACTCAGAAGTTAGTTCTTGTGGTTTCGGAAACTAGCCAAGATCAAAATGAAATTCAAAATATTATTCGCGTTCCTCATCACCATTGGGTTAACCCAAATGGTTTTGTCGCAGGAACCAGAGGGAGGAGCGCCTGCAGGTGAAGCTCCTGCAGGTGGAGCGCCGGCAGGTGAAACTCCGGCAGGTGGAACTCCGGAAGGTGGAACTCCGGAAGGTGGAACTCCGGAAGGTGGAACTCCGGAAGGTGGAACTCCAGCAGGTGGAACTCCGGAAGGTGGAACTCCGGCAGGTGGAACTCCGGAAGGTGGAACTCCAGCAGGTGGAACTCCGGAAGGTGGAACTCCGGAAGGTGGAACTCCAGCAGGTGGAACTCCGGAAGGTGGAACTCCGGCAGGTGGAACTCCGGAAGGTGGAACTCCAGCAGGTGGAACTCCGGAAGGTGGAACTCCAGCAGGTGGAACTCCAGCAGGTGGAACTCCGGCAGGTGGAACTCCGGAAGGTGGAACTCCGGCAGAAGGTGGAGGTCCGTCAGCAGGTGAAGGTCCGTCAGCAGGTGGTGGTCCGCCAGCAGGTAATGGTCCGCCAGCAGGTAATGGTCCGCCAGCAGGTAATGGTCCGCCAGCAGGTAATGGTCCGCCAGCAGGTAATGGTCCGCCAGCAGGTAGTGGTTCGCCAGCAGGTGGGGGAACACCACCTGGAGGACCAAACCCTCCCTCTAATAGAAATCCTTCAAATCCAAGTTCTGGCAACAACAACCAAGCACAACAGCAGAGACGCAGGCAGCAGCAACAAAGACGCAGGCAGCAGCAGCGCAGGCAGAGACAACAAAGAAGGCAAAGGCAGCAAAGGAGGCAAAGACAACAAAGACGCAGGCAGCAAAGGCGTAGACAGCAGCAGAGACAAAGGCGGCAACAACAACAGAGACGTAACAATCGTCGTTCTGGCTAAATGTTTTAATGGTAATACGCAAATATATCGAAAATTTTGAAAAATTTAAATATGTTTTACGATATCTCCGAATAAATTATGTTGAAAATAAAATGCAGACAATTGTAAATTAATGGTTTGAAATCTTGTGCATTTAACTAAATCAGGTGCATAAACAAATCTGATCAGATTCAAATTTAAGAATTGATTATGCATTTATGATCCACTGTTATTTTTTCTTCTAAAGAACGAAACTTCTAACTTTTTTCCTAAAAATAGAACAAAATGTTTGAGGTTTCTTTTACAATATCCTTACACATCAGTAAGATATGTATAATTAATGAAAAAAAGTACAGTATAAAAGTCACAAAAACACAATACAACCTGTTAAAAAGACTTAATTGACAAAAAATGTATAGACAAAATCATTTGTTAATGATCGTTTTCTGGATATTTCCCAGTATATAATAATAAAAACAATGATTTTATACCCTGTATCAAAAAATGGTATAGGGTTTATTAAAGTGGTCCAAATGTATGTAACAGGCACAAAGAGGCGTGGCAGAACGCATAAATTATATATATTCTTGATCAGAATCGAAAGACGAGTCTATCTAGCCATGTCCGTCTGAATGTCTGTCTGTTCGTCTGTCCGTAAGAACAAACGAATCTCGGAAACGGTTAGACCCACAATCACCAAATTTGACACGAAGACTCTCCTAGTCCATAGACATAACGAGTTTATTTTGTTTTTTCGATATTCAAATTACACCCTATCCTTTTTTTACACGGTAGATACGTGTACTAGGTAACCGTGTAAAAAAAAAATCGTGTAAAAAAATACACGCGACATATGGAAAATTAGGGGATACGTCCCACAACTTTAAAAAATCGTGTAAGATGCGAAAACTCCAAATATTTTCCAAACAAACCGTGCAAAAAAAGTAATAATTCTATTCACATTACATAAAAAACATTTAAATTACTACAAATTTAGTCCATAAGTATTTATAACATAAATAAAATTCAATTTCGCAATTTTGAGCACTTAATTGGGCGATTAGAAAAAGCAAAGTCAAAACTAGAGATTTCAGTAAGTGCGACAGACGCAAATAGAGCTGATTATTTTCAAAGAGAAAGAGTGATATTACTAGTATTCTTTTGATTTAGTCAATTTCAGTGTTTCTTTGCTAATCACACCATATTAGAGTTGGCATAATTTCCATTTACGTTAAGTTTTCTGGAAGTCGTTGCATTTTTTTTTCTTGAGATTCGTGCAAAAGCGAAAAATTCGTGTAAAAAAATTTTTTTTTCTAATTTTTGGACCGTGTTATTTCAAAATCGTATAAAAAAAACCGTGTAAAAAAAAGATAGGGTGTATGAAATTAACAAATGAAGAAATGCCACGCAAACACGAAAAATATTTAATATGGATCCTATTTATTTTTTTTTTTTTTTTATAATTTGAGTACACGTTTGGATACATACTGTAATTGTCAAATAAAGCCTCACAAATTAATTTTTCGAATGATTTAATCAGCTTTCTTTTTATTGTTTATTTGTCATAGACCATGTAGTAGAATCATAAGTATGACTTTCAATTTCAAACAAATAAATTAGCCGGAGGCACGATTGTTACGTCTCTGTCTTCTCTGTTGTTGTTGCCTTTGTCTCTGCTGCTGATTGCGCCTTTGCTGCCTGAGTCTTTGTTGTCTTTGCCTTCTCTGCTGCCCTTGCCTTCTTTGTTGTCTCTGCCTGCGCTGCTGCTGCCTGCGTCTTTGTTGCTGCTGCCTGCGTCTCTGCTGTTGTGCTTGGTTGTTGTTGCCAGAACTTGGATTTGAAGGACTGCCACTACCATTACCGGAAGCAGGCGAATTGCCACCACTATTACCACCGGAAGGACTACCAGTGGATGGAGTATCATCGGATAGCGAATCATCAGAAGAAGTATAATCAGAAGAAGTGTCATCAGAAGGAGAATCATCATAAGCAATATCATCGGAAGAAGCGTCGTCGCCATCAACAGCATCCTCCGACAAAACCATTTGGGTTAACCCAATGGTAATAAATAACGCGAATAATATTTTGAATTTCATTTTGATCTTTACTTGTCTTCCGAAGATACAAGAACTAACTTCTCAGTATTTTGCTACAGCTATTTATATGCTAATATTTACAAAGAATACAACAAAAACTTTTAAATAACAATTTGCATATAGCACACTATTTATAATTTGTGATATTAATCAAATAAAAAGAATATGCTAAGCAAACAACACTAACGAGGACCATACACATTAATTTCTAACTTTCATCAGACTCGTAGATGTAGTCTTTTAGGAAAAATATTGAAGAAAAAGTTGAGAAGCATTATAAAGCTGCAACCGTTATGCTACAGAAATACCCACAACAAATAAGAGACTATTTGAGTTGATGAGCAATCCGATTGTAGACAACTGTATTGTTTGAAATAGTGGATAGGTTCGTCCCATTTTCCAGTTCAAACAACAGCAATAATTCAGTTTACTGCAATCTTAGTCTGTCTTGGGCTGTAACAACTTTTTTAAGTTTTTCCCATCTTCATGGTTTAATTGGAATTTTTCCAGAGTCCGGGTTTCTTAGATTTTAAGGAAATGAGATATTCCAAGAATTTGATCATCTTAATCAAAAGATCGAAATTTATTTTAAGAGTAAATAAAGTGTTCTCTGCGATCCTTGATAATCATAAAAATTAATCCTGGAGTTATTTTTATTATTTTTGTTTACTTTAGCTTGCTTTTTGACATTTCATCTGTGACCTTTCCAATACATGTTTTATTAATAATATTGAAAAAAAAAACTTCTGTGGGTATATCTGACAAAAGAACCTCTGCTATGTGCATATTCATATGGTTAAATTGACTAGTAAAAATATTTGCTCAGTTTGTTTTTGGAAATGTTTTAAAAACCTTTAACATTTGCACGATTGAAGTTTTTTTTTTATCTAAAACACATTAAAAATTTATAAATATCGTTTTAAAGTAAATACTTCAATAAACGTTACTGTTTTTAGTTCTTTTGACTTTAATTTTAAATTTTGCGAATGCGAAAATATTGTAGTTTATTAAAAATATTTTTTCAGTAAATAAAACTATTATGATGATGAGCAAATATAGAAGAAAGTAAAAAATTGAAGCCATACACAATATGTTGTTCTGTATTTGTTTTACTTTCAGATTATCATTACTTTGCTTTCTTACTACTCACCTGTGAAAAAGTAATATAATAAGCAATATAATGAATTGGAAGTGCCGAAGAACGTCATATTAAATGTGTTATGCAATAATTGAAAGATTCTTAATTTTGTAGAAGTTGCCTGCGTTATATAACATATGGTTAGAGAATTTAGCTTTTAAATAATTATTTTGCAAATATTTGCAAAAATATACTAATAAAGCGGCTCCATTCAAAAAAGCTTTTCGCTGAGTGGTTACGGTTGTGTGTAGCTTGTGTTCAATTTTGAAATGAACATTTCGTGTGTTTTTACTATGATTCGTGTGTTACAACTAAATTTTCAATTACGTGTTTTAGGCAACAAACTTAAAATTGTTGATCGCTATCTTTTGCGAATTTTAATTCTTTTCGCAGTTATTTTGTGTGCTTCTGTTGATTTGTATTGTTTTGTTGTTGACTATTTGACTATGTAATTGTAATTGTTACATAACGAGTGACTGTAGTAATTTTTTCTTTATAATTTGATCAACCTTTCGCTTTCTTTTTAATTACAGTGTAACCTCGGAAAAGTTAACCTTCAGAAAACTCAAGTTTTTATTTTATAAGAGAAATTTATGCTTATTGACATCACTAAATTTAGCCAGAGCGGCGATTATTACGTCTCCTCCTCTGCTGCCTTCGTCTCTGCTGCTGTCTACGCCTTTGCTGCCTGCGTCTTTGTTGCCTTTGCCTTCTCTGCTGCCTTTGCCTTCTTTGTTGTCTCTGCCTGCGTAGTTGCTGTCTGCGTCTTTGTTGCTGCTGTCTGCGTCTCTGCTGTTGTGCTTGGTTATTGTTGCCAGAACTTGGAGCTGGAGGATTACTTGGACCAGGTGTAGTTTCACTATCACTTGGCGGATTGCCAGTATCAGGTGCAGGAGTGGTACCACCGGCTGGAGTATCGCTAGGTGTAGTGACATCACCAGGAGTAGGGCCAACAGCGGGTGTAGTGCCATCAGCGGGTGTAGTGTCATCAGATGGAGGAACCTGCGACAAGACCGTTTGGGTTACTGCAAAGACGATGACAACTCCGAATAATAAATTTAATTTCATTTCACTGATCTAAACGTTTTCCGATTATAAAATAACTAATTTCTCTGCCTTTTGGTATTGCTATTTATATGTTAACATTTGAAGGCGAGGCAAGAAACAATGACTTTAATGAGTTCTATTTAAAAACTGTCCTAATACCTTGTTTTTTGTTAGCTTAGTAAAACAAATAAACACCTTATGCAGGAGAAATATAGCAAACATGGACCATATTCAATTAATTCTATCATTGTCTCTAATCAGAACCGTAGCGAAATTTTATTGTAGGGGGTCTGTGCTTCCAAGTTTATGTTAAGTTGCACCAGAAATAGTTTATAATTGCCAAATTTAATGAAACTTGATTTAATTATTGGTAAGTTTTTAATGTTGGAATTATGATTTTAATTGTTCATTCAAAATGAATACTGATGAACAAAAAGAATGAGTGTGGTAGAAAGTGTATATGAATTCAAATCGAACGATCGAATGTAAGTGAACGAATGATATGTAAAATTGTTATTACTAAAAGAATGTAAGAACATTGCCAGCTGCAGCGTCTAAGCCAACGAAAGAAGAAAGAAGTAATTTAAGATGTAATGAAAGTAAGAGAGGCTTATAAGAGAACAGAACTTGATTAACTTGAAACCATTTGTCCCATAACCAAACAGAGTCTTTCTCCAAATTAGAGTACTAGATCACAAAAGATACACCTTGTTGACAAACTTTTTAACATTGTCAAAAATAATCAGCACATTTGATAAGGGTGAACGTTGAGATTTTTGCACATTGATATAATTATAATTTGGTGGATAACCTTTCGGTAAAGTAACCCCCTTTTATAAATATAATAAAAATAATTGAAAGCATATTCTTTTAAAAGCAAATATTCAAATTTCAGTCATTCCCACTCAACTAATTCATTTTCTTTAAATTGTTGTTTGCATAAATTGTTTCTTTCTTTTATCACTTAATTAAATTTATTTATTATTATTTTTAACGTTCAAATTGGTATAATGACAAGACTTTTTATTTGGTTCGTCATTTTTATATACTGATTATCCGCAAATATAAAACAATTATAAAAAATATAACCACAAATGCAACATTTGCTGTAATTTTAAAATTTTATTTGCTTTGAATTTTATATTGAATTTTATTGGGCAATAAAATGGTTTGTATAATATTAAAATCGAATTATTTCGAAAAACTCTCATATACTTTTGTTACTGTTTATATTTTTGACTTACATATTAGAAATAGAATTGATTTCTTTTAACTACAATATTTGATTTGTTTTTGACTAGTCTTAGAGTTGAAGGATTTGGAGTCCACGGAGTGCCAGGGGGTGTTCCCTCTGGTGGTGGAGGTGTTCCTTCTGCAGGCGGTATTTCTTCTGCTGGGGGTGTTCCTTCTGCTGGGGGTGTTCCCCATGCAGGTGGTGTTTCGCCTGCAGGGGGTAGACCCTCCGACAAAACCATTTGGGTTAACCCATGATGATTATATATAAACAAATACTACATCCTATCCTCTTTTTACATGGTTTTTTTTTACGCGATTTTGAAATAACACGATCCAAAAATTAGAAAAAAAAATTTTTTTACACGAATTTTTCGCTTTTGCACGAATCTCAAAAAAAAAAAAATGCAACGACTTCCAGAAAACTTAACGTAAATGGAAATTATGCCAACTCTAATATGGTGTGATTAGCAAAGAAACACTGAAATTGACTATATCAAAAGAATACTAGTAATATCACTCTTTCTCTTTGAAAATAATCATCTCTATTTGCGTCTGTCGCACTTACTGAAATCTCTAGTTTTGACTTTGCTTTTTCTAATCGCCCAATTAAGTGCTCAAAATTGCGAAATTGAATACTTATGGACTAAAATTGTAGTAATTTAAATGTTTTTTATGTAATGTGAATAGAATTATTACTTTTTTTGCACGGTTTGTTTGGAAAATATTTGGAGTTTTCGCATCTTACACGATTTTTTAAAGTTGTGGAACGTATCCCCTAATTTTCCATATGTCGCGTGTATTTTTTTACACGATTTTTTTTTTACACGGTTACCTAGTACACGTATCTACCGTGTAAAAAAAGGATAGGGTGTATATATATTCTTGATCAGCATCGGGCCTTTGACAAGTCGATCTAGATATGTCCGTCTGTATAAACGCTTGGAAACGGTTAGACATAAAACCACTAAAATTGGCACAAAGACTATCCTTATCCATAGACATATCGAGTTTATTTTGCTTTTTCGATCAACCGAAAACCACATTATTTAACCCAAATGATTGTATGTTTAATTAATAAAATATTTAGTAATTCTATTCTCTTTCATGATTTTTTAGAAGAAAAGAACAACAGGCATTGCTACAAGACAATTACGTATTAAATAGTTTGGCAGTTTATCGACGTTATATTCTTTTTTGTATAAAAACAACAAAAGAAAACGAAATTATATTTTTTATTCATAAATCATTATTCTTTGCTTGAAAAAACTCATCACCTTTAAGGTGACGTTTTTTTTAGTAATATTAAATCTTTCCTTTCTGAAGAAATCTTTATGTAATTAATAGTTATGACCAAAAGAAATTCTAGTGTCGATTGCGAAATATTTTAATTTTACATTCTTGGCCTGACATCCAGTAATCCGGACAATGGCCGAAATTAAATTAAAATATTTGAATATTTTGACTTACTTATGAACGTAGTAAGTATAATTATAATAAATATTTCGACAATTTTGAAAAGGAAGTCCCTTGGAACATGTATAAATTAGAGTCAGAATCAGATAACGGCTAACGAGTCAACAACAACATATTACATTATGACGAAAATCAACCACCCCCTGGGGTAGCAGCAAAATGATGAAGCATTCAGTGTGATTGTTGAAATAATTCGGGCCATCGGGCAAATTGGATCGAGAGCTAGTGTGACCAATCGGAATGTTTACTTTTGCGGTCTGTTTTCAGACACAGTGCTGCGCAGCAAAGTCTCTGGTTAACTTTTAGCCACAATTTATACATGTTATTGGCAACATTCAGTAGCTTTCCAACACTCGCAAGAAATTTTTTATGAATTACGAAATCCGTAGCCCAACAACAAACAGAAACGCATTGTTCAGTACTGAATCAGTGTTGTTGAAGAGATTTTTCGTTGTTCACCACTGATTCAGTGGAATAGAGTTTGCAGAGCACGAAGCTGTTCTCTCTCTCTCTCGCGCTTAGTGCTGCTCTCTTCTGACTTGTACACGGCACTTCGGCACGGTAGTTGGCATACATGAAGTAGTATAATTCAGTGAATTTCATTTTAAAAAAATTTTATAACAGCAACAACATGAACGCAAACTCGAACGCCACGAAGGTGAGACACTGCTCGAGCAATGGTACTTTTTTTGCGCCTTATTGGGCTACGGAAATTGTTTTTGCGCGCGCTTTCAGTTTTTGCGGGAAAAACTGGCGGCTGTCAGCGCAACTCTCAGCGAACTGCGAGAAGTGTCAAAATGCGAAGCGTAGCTCCTTGGTCCCATGGAATTGTTATTTTACGGGTGTGGAGCGGGGTGTGCGGCCGTTTTGTTTTGAAAAATGCAAACAACAATTAGTGTACAATGTGATTAATGTTCGTGGTTTTTTCTTGTTTTTTGCATGCTCTGCTGCTAGGTTGGTGAGATTTTTACGGCAGCCGGCGAAGCGTTTACAACGCTTGGCGAATTAACGATGCAATTGCATCCGAATGCGGATAAACCAACGGGGTAAGTTTTAATCTCTATCGTTAAAAAAAAAATTTGATTTGCCGCTTGTTCTCTCGCTATATTAAAAAATGCTGATTCTACTGAATTTGAATTTTATATTTTGGAACATTGAAGCCGTACAAAAACCGTTATGTTTAACTCATTTTACCGTTAGTTTTTAACATAAAGTTCGGTCTTTAATGTTGCACTTTTTCTGTTGTACTTGCAGCAAATGGACTGATGAGGAAATTGACATGTTACACACGTCCATTGTGCGCTTCTCAGATGATCTGAGCCAAATAAGTCACAGCATTAGAAATCGCACAGTGTAAGTTAGCGTGTGCGCAGGGAGAGAACAAATGTTGCATAAATAAAGATAAACCGAAATACAAGTCAAAATGTAAATACTGTAACTAACAAGCCAACATTCTTTAACAGCACCCAGATACGTCAGGCGCTGAAGAAAAAAGCCTTCGAAGATGCTGGCATACCGGCCAAACAACTGCCTGTGCCTTCCGCAGTGACGCACGTGATGCCCATTGTGCCGACTCAGCCTCAGCAGCAACAAATAACGACGCAACAGATACAAATAACACCACAAATACAAACACATCCCGCAGTTTCAGTAACGACACAACCATCTCATAACCTGCATCAGCAACAGCCACATGCCACAGTCTTCAAAACGCAACTAATTGCAGCCGCCGCACCCCAAACAATAATACAACAGGCGCCGCAGCAAACATTGCAACAACAGCAGAATACGACAATTACAACAACCTCAGCAGCCACATTACAATCCTCACCTAAACAAATCATACTCCAACCACATACAACCGTTACGCTAAAGCAATTCCAACAGATGCAGCAGCAGCAAAAAGCCGCCTTAGCTGCTGCCCAGGCGGCTGCTGCGGCTGCGGCACAAGCCAATTCCCAACCTCAGATTACCGAAAATGTTATCATACAACAAGCGGCACAGCCAGCGCAAGTGGCAACAACGACTCCAGTTGCTGTAGTGTCAGCAACAACAGCTACAGGCATCAACTCTGTAGCAGCACAAGTGATAAACACGGCAACAGTATTGCCACAGCCGCATCAACAGCCAACTGTAACACAACATGTGGTGCTGCCGGCGCCGACTACCCAGACTCTGATTGCACAGCCAGGGAGTAGTCAAGGATCAACCACCGTGGTCATTGCTGACGGCAATAATGCATTGACCACAACATCAGCTGACGCAGTCAACTCCGGAGCAGTGACTACGGCAGCCACATCCGTGACTTCCACATCAGCATCGTCAGCACTCAAATGTGGGCCCGACGTTTCGATGACACTCAATCGCATTAATACGTTGCAAGAGACCGAGGTCGATGTCGAAGAGTGCCTGCCCGCGGGCGTAGTCAAATTGGATTTCAACTCAAGTGAAGAAGTCGCCGGGTGAAGTTCGGCGGTAGACGATTTCTATTTCTAAGTGCGTATTATCATTTATTTAACTTTTTGATTTTTTTTCGTGTATGCGTGCAGTGCACTTTAGGTAACCACCAAGCACCAAGCACTAGACTTCTAACCTGTCACCTCAGGCGCGGCTAAGTCTCATGGCTCTCGTTTACTATAACTCGTTAACATTTTACAGCAGCAGCACATTACTTCTCCGAGTACATTTAAGCTGAAAGTTTTATATAGTTGTATTATTATTTAATGGTTAAATCTCTAAAAGACATGGAAAATCATTTGAAAATCCCAATTAGCGAAGCAACTTGTACCACGTTACCTTAAGCAGAACTTGATAAGTTTTTAATGTAAAAATGAGAAACATTTTTAGTCGACAAAATACTAATGTAGTTGAGAAGACTCGTTGTACAAATTATGAAGAAATACAAAGTAAAAAATTAAACAAAAGACGAATTATAATAAAAATATAAATTAAACAGTTTTAAAAAAGGATTCCAACGGTCTTTACTATATTTCAAAGAACCCTGTCTAGTAGTCTTAACTTGACTGCATAATTCAAAAATCTTACGAAAATTAAGTAGGTATAGCATGATTATATCATTTTAATTTAACCAATATTACGAACCAACCATTTTACGCCGCATTTAGTTAAGGTTCTTCCGATGCATGGCCCTGATCTCTATGGTTGTGCTTGGTATAGTATTTGGTACAGATTTAGAGAGATTCAAAGTATTCCATTGGAATTTTTGAAATCGAATATATTTTGCAATCAGCGCTTGCGATTTAAATCGTATGTTCAAAAAAGTTCAAGCTGATTTAATATTTTTATTGATAATGGCCACGGAAAGCTATTGGGTCAGGCATTACTGGTTCAAACTTTAAAATACGACAATTAGAAAATCGCATGGGTACTCTGAATATTCATTTTTATATAATAACCTGCTGAAGTCAACTTTCACTTAGAAGGCACTTCAAATGTGTCAAATATTCTGTTGTAATAGAGGTGGAGTAACCAGCTGTACCGATAACCAGTGCAGTTTGAGACGTCATAATCAAATATGCTTTTTAACGCCAGCACACCTTACGGAAGCGCCCGACAATGGAAAAAAATAAATATGATTCGCAAACTTTTAGTTATTTTACTGTAGTAAATTACCGAATAAGTTGAGAAAAAAATATACCATCTGGCAACACGACATTGCAATTCATTTAACTTAACCCTTGAAGGGTTGCAACAGCCGGCTTTAACAGCTGATCTATTGAAAGTTGTGAAATACCGCGAAAAGAAAAAGTTCAACGTAAACAATTTAAATTTATTTTATTCTGATTAAACAAAAAGCAAACAACTAAAAGATTGCATTAAGCAATGGCAGGTCCAACAGATGTGAGCGCAGATGAATTAATACGTATTATGGTAGCCACAGATAATCACTTGGGTTATGCTGAAAAGGATGCGGTACGCGGCGCGGACAGTTTCACAGCCTTTGAAGAGATTCTGGAAATGGCATTGCAGGAGGATGTGGATATGATATTGCTCGGTGGTGATTTATTTCATGATGCAGTGCCAAGTCAAAACGCGTTGCACAAGTAAGTTACTAACATAGTTTACGGGAACTTAACCTAACAATTTTGCCTCTTACATAGATGCTCGCAACTCCTGCGGCGCTACACATTTGGTGATAAGCCCATCTCATTAGAGATGCTGAGTGATCAAAGCTTGAGCTTTCATAGTGCAGTCAATCAGTCGGTGAACTTCGAAGATCCGAATTTAAATATCTCCATACCAGTGTTTTCCATACATGGCAATCATGACGATCCCAGCGGCTTCGGGCGTTTAAGTTCACTTGATTTGTTAAGCACCACAGGCTTAGTAAACTATTTCGGCCGCTGGACAGATCTTTCAAAGGTCGACATTAAACCGATACTTTTGCGAAAGGGTGAAAACCACTTGGCATTATATGGTTTGAGTCACATACATGATGGCCGCTTGGCGCGTCTGTTTGCCGATTATAAAGTGAACATTGAGTGCCATGGTGCAACTGAAGACAGTGATTCGTGGTTTCATCTCATGGTTTTGCATCAGAATCGCGCCGATCGCGGCTTAAAGAATTATTTACCCGAGGAAGTTTTGCCAAGTTTTTTGAATTTGATCATTTGGGGCCATGAGCACGATTGTCGCATTGAGCCCGAATATAACACCAAGCGCGACTTCTATGTGTGCCAGCCAGGCTCGTCGGTGCCCACTTCGTTGGCCGAAGGCGAAGCGCTAAAGAAACATGTGGGCCTGTTGGAGATACACAAAAATAAGTTTTTCTTGAAACCGTTGCCCCTGCAGACGGTGCGTCCGTTCGTATTCGAATCGGTAGAGCTGTTGGATTATGTGGAGGAACTTAAGCTTGACGAGGGCGATGCTTCGAATAAAGTGCGGGATTTTGCGCAACAACGCGTTGAGGCTATGATTGAGCGTGCCAAGGCATTGGAAACAGGACATCCACGGCAACCCAAGTTGCCTTTGATTCGCTTACGTTTGATGTTTACCGACGAGTCATACATGTTCAACACTTTACGTTTTGGTGGGCTGTTTAGCGATCGCTTGGCCAATCCAGCAGATGTTGTGGTCTTTAAGAAAATAATCAAACGTCACAAAACTGAGGGGTCCGCATTAGATAAGGATGCTATGCATCGTGCATTCGCACAAATGGTGGGATAAACGTAGTTTATTACTAAAGCATGGGCTAATGTTTTTATTTTTACACTTATCAGGAGGTCGACAATGCAACACGCGTTGAGGAACTTGTCGATCGTTACTTTAATGAGGTGAAAGATCGCAAACCTTTGAAATTGCTCAACTCGAAATCACTTGCCGAGATGACCTATCGTATGGTGGAGCGACGTGATTACAATGCAGCGGACAATATGGTCAAGTAAGTCGTGTGTGTTCCATAACCGAACGTAATGTGAATTACACTAAACCATTAATGTTGCAGATACTTTAAAGATAAAGCCGTTGAATATCTTATGGAAAAGCTCCCAAACGATGAAGAAGTTGAAGAGCAGTTGCTTAGCTTTCAGCAAGGGTTCAATCTCGATGAGATGTTAAAAATGTTGGACGAAGGCAGTCTGCGTGCTATGCCTGCTGCTACGGCGAAAAATGTGAGTAATGCCAGCTTAATGGATGAGCCAAGTGATGATAACAGTGCCGTGAGCACAACGAGGACACGAGGACGCGGACGTGGTGGTGCTGGCACGGGCACTCGTGGGCGTGGCAGCAGTACCAATGCCAGCACAACCGCTCGCGGCACTGCACGACGTACAGCGGCAACAACGCACGCCATGCCCCAGTTGGATGTCACCGTGAGCAAGCCCACAGTGAGTAGCATTGTCGGCGTTCAACTTACTGTAAATTTGATGGGTTTTATAATTTTAGCGGGCGACCAGTCGTCAGCAGACTTTGCTGAATGCCATTGGCAACCAAACCACGAAGCCAGCCAGCAAAAAGAAAACCATCTATATTTCCGACTCGGATTCGGACTGATGCTGCCATTTTTGTATTAGCTATTAAGTATTTTTAAGGTAAGCGAAAGTGTTTTGTTTTGCAACTATGTGCTTTGCATTTGTATCTAAATGTTGGGCTGTGCTGCGTGCGTAGCGCATTAAATCATTCTAAGTATTAAAGATATTTTATTATGAAGTTAAGCGATATGCTGTAGTCACATATCTAACTAAACTAATGTTAAGCTCTACTTTTAAATTGTAAGAAACGTACGCCAAGTCGCCATGCGGCGGCCGCAGTGATCAAAAGTGTCTTTGGTCTTTTAGCTGTGTTGTTTAACTGCTTCTGCGTTAAGTTTGCGTTGTTGTTTGTTGCTACTGTAATTATTTCTCTTGTATACATATTACAAAACTATTTTATTAATAAAGTCGTGAATACCCGACTCATTGATGATACTCATAGTAGTAACGATATGGATCCACAGAGCCGCCAGCCGCAGCAGCGCCAGTGGCGCCGACGCCAACCCCAACGCCCGCATTAGGTTTCGAGACCGGGCGTATGACATATGTGCTGCGTCTGTAAGCATAAAGTTTTAGTATTACCGTTACCTACACAAACATCGTCCAAAACACCAAGATGGCCATTCGCACACACACACACACACACACACACACACGCATAGACTTACCTATTGTGGTCGCCCGAGTGCACTTGAAAACTGGTCTCTTCGCTGTGATCATGCGAGAAGAGTTTCTTCAGCGCTATGATGCCCGCGATGGTCAGTGCCACTTTGCTGATGACCAACGCCTTGCCAGCAATGGCGGCAAGCGCTTTTAAACCAATTGGTCCAGCAATACCCATGGCCGTCAGCAGTGCAGCAATCACATATTTTATGTGTCCGCCACCTTCCTTCTTTTTCTTCTTTTTGTGATCACCATGTCCACGACCAATGCTCATATCCAGCGTAAGCGCATGCGTGCGCAAAAGTTTATCCGCTTTGGTGAGCAGTGCACGATCAATGGGCGCCAAGCTGCTAAACTGGCGTGCATCTGTGAGCGCATCGATGATGCCATCCTTTTCGGTATGATTTTGTTTCTCTAGCACCAGGCCGTCAACGATTTTTATCGAATCCTGTTCAAGTGCGCGCACCAACGCATGCAACGCCTTCTGCTTCAGACAAGCGAGAAAATCATTTTTATCCTGGCAATCCTCGTAAATGCGACGCCCTAGCCAAGCGATCGATTGTGCTGCATTGCTGCTCTCTGTGCGTTGTGGTTGCTGCTGTGCCGGCAGCTGAAGCTGTTGCTGCTGCTGCTGCTGTATGTGCTGATGACGTTCCGTTGTGGCCGCCAGCGTGCTGCTGCCAATGCTAATGCTGGCTAAGCACGCTAACAGTAGCCAAGTATGGCGCATTGTGTCCACTTCAGCGTTTTGTGTGTACGTGTATATCCTGCGTGGCTTGCTCGCTCCTGCTGTCACTGCTGCTGTGCGTAATCCACTTGTGCCTCGTCTTCGACTGTGCGCAACTGCAGCGAAATCGCTGCGCGTTTCTTGCTTTTATAAATTGCTCGACGCACTCAAACGTGAAGACTTGGCGTGCGTCCACTGCAGATGATTACTCGTCTTCACAACATCATGAGCTGAATTGTATCTCGAACCTGGTCTGCAGTCGATTGGCGTTTACCGCAGTGTGTTTTGGCTGTAGGTTTTTCATTGTGGGGGTATTACTTTTGGGATGTTTTTTTTCTCTTCTTCTTTTGTTTTTTGGTAATCAGACTCTTTCAACGTGATGATCATGTTGCCAACAGCAGTTCTGACATGTTTTCATTACTCATTCATCCATTGTTGTGTTTTTTGTGCAACTTTGTTGTAATTTCATTAAAATCATTCATAAACTTTTATTGCAATTAGCAGCTGGCTAATGTAACGCTTGCACTTTTTCTCTTGCGGCGCAGATTGAAGTGCATCTGCAGCAATCACATGCATTTGTACATTTGCCATTTGGTACTGCTAAGGGGCGTGAAGCTCAACGTTTTCTAGACTTTCTTTTTGATCAATGTAAAATGAGGAATCATCTCGATAACTACGGGTTTTTGTCAGCTAACAAATTATCTCAAGACATCAGTTGCTAGTATAGAGACTAACCAAAGCGCTGTCCTTGAAATGTGTATGAGAACGAATGCTGCGTTTTAGGCGATTTTTATTTAAAATCTGATTTGCAACAATAAGTAAATTGTCTGGTTTTAGTGATTAGACTTCGGGAACTTGAGTTAGTCAAGAAAATATAAAGGGAGACCTTTTTGCTGTTTTATAGAAGGTTGGAATGTCACCAACGTCTAAAAAAGCATGATCTAATTGAAGATGGTTGTTTATCCCCAATTTTGTAAAACTTCGAGATTTTAACTGGATTTTTAACATAACACTGTCGGAGAGATATATTTAAAACCCTAGTACTTCATTTGCTATATTTTTAACCCCAGTAACTTCGTGTTGTTTGGCCACACCAAAGCTACTGCGGCACACAACTGTCTTAAATTAATCAATCAAATCGTTTGTCAGCGACGTATACTCGTATCAATAATAAGTGTAATAATATAATTGAATAATTGAACAAATGATAGAGCGTTAAAGAAAAGACGAGCGACGTTGCACATAATCCGTGCTTAAAACCTGTTATGGATGACAGTCTGCCAGTCTTGCCGCTTTGCAATGCCGCAAGTCAAGCGAAAAAATGATGATTTGTCTCGCCAACGGGTGGTGAGCTCCGTTGGCAATTTTGTGGGTGTCATTATCCTTTTTGTGTGGCTTTGTTATTCCTACATATGGCAACATTTGTAGGATAGCACAGAGAAAGAGCAAGAACAATATGGCACAGCTCATGATGATGCTGCAGTATGCGGCACGCGGACAGCGTTTTAATGCGACAAATTGCAAGTTGAATGCTAAGCGTCTTGCGGGTGTGGGAGATTGTGTGGCTAATCAAAAGCGAGTATGAGTATAATAAACAATTTCCTTGATTGCAGCTTAGGCAGCGTACGGTGGCTGCGAATTCAATTTACTAGCAATGTGGGTAGTTTTCATAGAATGATAAGAAAAAAAAAAAAAGTAATTAGAAGAAATAAAATTAAATAAAAGCGAAAAAAAGCGAGCATAAAATATAAATGAAAGTGCCTTTCACACCTTTACTGTGGCATATTTAGCGATTATTGTCAACGCATATGCATTTCAATTAAATTTCAAATGTTTGTGCACACATAACCATGCAAGCGTTGCTGTTAAAATAATTAGTAAACACAAAACAAAAAAACAAAACTGCAGAAGCAATGATAACTGCATTTAATTCAATTTCACCCACTGTGCCACTGTGCTAAATGCTCAGCAGTACACGACATGGAATCACTCACTCATTGCGTTTAGTTATCAACAACAACAATAACAAAGTCTTCATCAAGATCATCATCACGATTTGAGTGATCTTCATACATCGGCTTGCATTTTTATGATGATCAATTTTGCATCGTCCAAGTGCATTGGCGTCTGCATAAAGAAAATCGCGAAATCTTAATCACTTTTCAGCACGCATCATAAAAATGAAAGAAAAGCGTAGAAAAGACAAAACAACAACAGCCACAACAGCAGCAATAATAGCATTAAATGTAACATTTTGTTGTTGGAATTTTTACTGTTTTGCTTTTTAATTAGCTGTAAACCGCATTTGATTTATGGTTGGTAGGTAAGCACTCTTATTTAGTATGTGTAAGCTTTCGGTCATATTTTCATCAAAGATGTTAATAAACTTTTATTGTGCATATACTTAAGACACGGTCAGTTAAGTGCAGTTTAGTCATGAAATGTTTATCTTTGGGAAATCTTTAAATTTGGAAAACATACAAATGAGTTGAACAAACCCGATGCAAGTGGATTTTGCACAACTCGCTGTTAATCATTTACCATATAACAATTAGTCTGTTGCGAGATAAGAAAAGCATCCAAATAAGCAGACACCACAAGAAGCTGTCTGTAGTCTCTTTTGGTAGTGGTTAGTTAGTACGTAATTTTATATCGCGACAATGGATGACTCTCCATGTGAAAGCCGAGTTAAAGAAATTCACATATTGGAAAAAAAACTGCTAAATATTTAATGATGTTGTTTTAAATAGTAGTATTAAGGTATTATGTATTAGTATTAGGGACAATAAGACAAATAATAAATGATTTTTCAAAAATAAAAAAAAATGCTTAATAAGGATAAGGAGAGGTTTATATGACATTATTTATCGAAAATAAAAATCTATTAAAGTGAATCTTTATCTAGCAAACTTGTCATATTCAATTTAATCTTTAATGTTTCGACCACAGATTGTATTTTAAAAAATGAAACCACGCATACGAGGGATTTTTTGGCGAAGTTAAACCTTAAAATATTTAATTTTCTCTAAAACATTTCTTAGGTCCTTGGTAAGGCTTTGTTGTTCATACATATATAGAAAAGTGCCTAAGCTCAACAATCATATATTGACTCTATCTGCAGAAACCTCATTGGTACAAAATTTACAGATATTGGTAAATTGTAAAGAATCGCAAACTAAAAAACTGAGATGTTTGATAACTGAGTCTTTAACCGATTGTTTATTTAATTTTAACCCCAGAAATTGTGAAACAAATTAAAGACTTTAAAGGGCATACTGCTGTTTTGGCGTCGTTGTTAGGAACTCATAACTTATACAGCAGGCGCCTTATCGAGTCCTAATCTATAGCGGTGCATTTTAGTTGCAGGTATTTGGCTTTTATTAGACTAACTTAAAGCAAAAATATTTGCAATACAAAACGCTCTCACACCCAAAGCCCCATACAGCCACCGCAGTACTCGTGCTTCCACTTGAGCACCCACACACGAGAGCCTGCTCAAGAGGGTGTAAATAATTTAATACATCAAGAAAATTGGAAATGAAAGTTGTCTATACTTTGTTTTGCTTGTGCTCTGCGTTGACTTGGGGCATGTCCACTGGATAACTTTTAGTTTCGTTTCAGCAGAACTTATACACACACACGGGAAGCAAGGCATGGTCATAGTAGTGCTGCAGTGTGGGGAGGTGGTCCTTAGTAATTCTGCGATTTATTTGCACATTTAGTATGGCTGCCGACGTCGTTGCTGCTTTTGCGATGTTGTCTATGTGCTCTTATCGTCAATAATCATCATATGCTCAAATTTTTGGTCGCTTAATTGGAAAATTGTTATTTTGTTGTGTGTTGCAGTCCTGAAGTAGCGCATGTACTTGTATGCATAAATGAGTGAATGAATGATTAAATGTAGGAATGGGTGAGTGACTGAGTGGATGATTTGATTGTTGCTTCGGCTGAAGTATGTGAAAACAATTTGATTGATGTTGGCTTCGTTGTTGTCTGAAGTACTGCATGAGTTTTTGCGGCATTTTTGTAATAATATTTACAGTTAGTTGTTATAATATGGTCGTCCATCTATGTACGAGTATTCGAAGTAGCACAACAAGAGCTAAGAAGTTTTTGTCCCATTGCTGCTTAATATGCGCATGATTTTGCTTACACCCCCCAACGATGGCGAAGGGTTGCTTATGAATTCATATTGCCGCATATTTCATAATCAACAACGTACGTGCGTGGGTGGAGTCTATTGCACCCAACAAAATGGCGGCGTATGGCGTTTTTAAAGAGACTTGGGCTACGCCTGTCTGTCAAACGCATAAAAGCAGTAAGCAGAAAAAACAGAAAGCAAAACAATAAGAAAACAAGAAAAAAAAAGGAAAAAAAAAGAAAAATAGAAAACCTCACTTTGAAGTTCTTTGTAAATAAATGAAATAGGTATTTAATTTCCTTTATTATGTTTTCACCTGGAAAACTGCACGGGCTCGTTCGCAAACGTCTGCAAAAAGTTGTTGCCAACATTTCAACGTTTCATATCGAAAGAAGTCAAAACCACAAAGGAAATCTCGACGGTAGAAAATTTTTAGTACATCAAATTATCAAAACCTCCATGCGCCCGCATCTCAATTGTTGAGATACATGCGAGCAGATACCGACAAAGCCAACCAAGTTCCCTCTGCTAACGTTGCGTGGCTGAATCTTTGTGCTGTGTCTGTCAGCTAGTCTGTGTGTCTCTCTGTGCGTCTGTCTGGCTGGCTGTGGTGTGCATTCTTCAAACTGTAAAGTTTTCACATTTTATTTAAGTATTTTTATGTCGTGTTGTGTATTAGTGAAGTCGCTCACTCAGGTGGCAGTAGTTTGTGGTTTTTTTTTATTCTGATTTCCTTTACTACTTACATACTCGGATTTTTTGTTTTGACTTGCAAAGGTTTTCTCGTTGGTTGTGAACTTGTTTTGAGGTTGCCTTGCTTGGGTGTAGCCAATTTTCACTTAAAGAAAAGAATTGTATCACTTGGACATAAGGAGATACTACATAATTTTCCTAAAGTTGTTGAAAGCAGTAAGAATGCGTCATGGAATCTTCTTACACGTTATCAAGCAATTTCAAATGAATCACTTTTGGGGATTAAATATAGCAGGGCTTGGTAATGGACGATTAGACTTGATAAGAAATTTTGAAAACTATCCACATAATAAAATGATTTCAATTATGGATCATTGTATTTTGATCATCTAAACATTTTATTTTTATTATATTATTATCATCTAAACATTTGTATGTTTTGAATTTCTGAGGAAGATTTTGCACAGTGCAATTTGCAGCCACAAATTCAAGTGCAGCATATTTGTAGCGACACTATAAAAGAAGGGAAACTGAAGCTCATATTTGAAGTGGTTAGCTCGCAAAGCAATTACCAAATGTGGGCGCTACACTATGAAACACTAAACCACAGCTCCAGGAACTCGTGTATTTCATAATGGTGCATTACAATTATGCAGGAAGCAGAAGCAGGGAACTCAAAGTAACAAAATTCCTTATAATAAATCCTTCTTTATTTTGTTATTTGTTTTCTTTTTTTCGAATTTTTAAATAAACACGTTTGAGTGTCTGATAAAGGCAACGAAAAAGGACGAGTACTTGTATTTGACTAGCACAGCCACAAGTCGGCAAAAAAAAAAAAATGTGTATAGCTTATTTTTTTATTTTATTTATTTGTTTTTTTTTTTTTAGCTTATCTAAATTGATATTGTAAACTTGCAAACCCCAAATCTAGACGTCTTGCTGGTATTGCTACTTATTCTGCTGCGTTGTTGGTATTGTGCAGTACTCAACTGTTTTATTTGCCACCTTCGTACATCCTTTTCGTCTATGTTTGCATACGAAAAGCTGCGCGGTGAAAAGCGGCAGCTACGGTGAAGGAAAAAAAATGTGTTATGTTCTTTGGTTTGCTTATTTTTATACTTTCTGCCTTGGCTTTATCGCAGCGATTTTCGGTGGCTGCTTGGCATTTGCGTGTATTTATTGTCGAAAAATAAATTGTTGCAAATACAAACAGAAATATAATTTTTGTTGCTTTATACATATTTATGGCATGCCAACACGTACGCGATTTATATTGCATATCGAAAGCGTGCGGAGTGGGTGGCCGGGCGATAGGCGGTTTGCGCTGGGTGGCTGGCTGGTGACTGCTTTTTGCCAATACGTGTATAAGCGAGCATTTATTTAGTTTATAAAATTTCGTTTATCCACAGCCAGGCATATAAGACAACAACAATGATGACGGCGCTGACGACGCCATATTGAATGCGCCCTCAAGTGGGTGGCTGCGTGAGTTCCATCGTTCGCTCGTTCGTGGCTTGTCATAAACCGTGCAACGTTGTGTGCTTGGTTGTCGACGACGACGACGACGGTGACGACGATGACGACGATTTTTATGTTTGTTATGCTTGTCAAGCATTTCTTCCGTTGGCTTTATGCGAGGGTGGCTTTGGTTTCGGCTTTGGTGCTGGCTCTGGCACTGAAACTGACGCTGGCTGCGGCATTGGGGCTGTTGTTATTACGCTGGCATAAATGTCTAACGATATTTCGATTTTGATATCTTCGGGTGCCATCGTTTAATGTTTGTTTCTTGCATTGTTGTTGTGATTGGGAGGCATTACTGCGGCATTATACTGGCATGGCTTGCTTTGGCGTGGGTGTGGTTGTCGTTTTTTTCTCTTTTTTTCCGACTTATTTTTTGCTTATTGTATTTTCAAAGCAATACAATATGCGATGTTGATTATGGTTTCATTTTTGGTATTTACTTTTCATTTTATTTATTTTTATTTTTATCAGTTTCTTTTCGTTTTTTTTTTTTATTTTTTTTTCTGCGCCAATAAAAATGAAAGCAAATTTTTGTTAAAGTACGTCCTACAGATACGAAAGCGCTATAAACCTGAGTGCTTAGTAGACGAAGCAGAAAGTGGAATATAAAGAGTATGAGAAATAAAGCCAAACCAGCAACAAAATTGCAATTAAAAAATACTTCATACTAATTTATAAACAGTAAGAAAAACAGACATTGGTATACTCTCCTGAACTAAATATTTGCTGTTAATTCTTAACATTGTGTCAAGTAGTAAAAAAATCCGTCTAACAATTTTTGTTAGAGCCTTATCCAAGTTCAACCTTCAAATTTAATAAAAGCCACTTTCCAAAAATTATTTAAACTTGTGTTTAATAGCAATTCAAAATTTATAAAATTCTTCCAAAGAAATAAGCATTTGAAACTATACTTAAACTTAAGATAACTGGCAAAATTCCTGCTGATTATATATGTGTACAGTGCACATTAATTTATAAAATCTAAATTTGCAAAATTAAAATAAATAATGCAAGACATCGACCAAATGTCAACTTTCCGCATCAATCCTGACACATTTTGTCTAGACTATGAGTGCCACAGGCAAGCATAAATATAAGATCAAGTGCAATTATCTGCCGAAGTTTGCAGAATAACAAAACTTTAATTATGACAGTTGGCAAGCATAATTGTTGACTTTATGCCAAAGCAATAGCTACGGGATCAGCGTATGCCTTGTGCGCATCAGCTTGACCCTTGTCAAAACTGGCGCGCATAATTTCTTGTTTCCTTTTCACACGGGCAGGAAACATACGTAAATTATATTTTAAAATGTAAAATACGTTTACTGCGAATATACGAAAATGTTACCGAAAATTATGCGCTACACTTGACACATACAATTGGGCTAATTGGCATTTGGCACCAGTGGCTGGCATATGGAAAGCTGGCGATTAAAGAATAAAACTTATGTGTAGACAGCATTTTATTATATACATATCTACTACATATGTTTATGTATTAAAAAAATAAATATGCGAATAATCTTTTTATATATACATATATATATATATATTTTTTTTTTTTGATTTACTTAAAAATGAAATAAACAAGGGTTCAAGGCATTTCTTAATTTTACTCAACAAATATTTTAACTGGCAAATTGTACTTATCATATAAAATGTGTTTGGTTTCTCACTTGCACTAACAATTATTTACGAGTTAATGTGCACTAACTGGCAACTTGGCAATTGGAGTGTGGGGGATTTCATACACATCATCTGTAAAATATGTGAAAAAAGGTAAAATATTATGGTTGGCATATAAAAGTAAAACAAATTTTTGTTATTCACTTTAACGTCGTCATAACTGTGCATTTATCAACCGACATAAAAAGCGCAAAAAGCCTTTGCGCCTACATTTTAGGTAATTATAACTTTATGGTTTTATTTTTTGTTTCTTTTTTTAATATAAGATAAACAGCCAACCAATATGTTTCAGGTTTAGCAGCGCAAAACATAAAGCGCTTAAAATCGCACAACTCATGAGTGTTAAGCGATAACTCAGCTGCATAGCGGATTGCTTGCCTTTAAACTTGCACATAAACCGCGCCGCACTACGTTACGTTTTTTGTGATTTATAAGGCTTTTAGGATATTTTATTAAAATGCATATTCTTTGCTCGAGTGTCACTCGAGACAAAGTTTATGATTTTCATATGCGCATATAAGCAAAAAGAAAGGAGCAAAAATCAAAAGAAACAAAAAATACTATAATACAAACAAACTAAAGACCGACGGAACGTAAGTTCAGTTGTAGAGGCGAATAAGCTCTGCTGTTGCAAGTAAAGCTATATGGGGACCATGAGAATCATTGTTGGTATGCGCGAACAAGTGGCCGAAAGTTGATACGCTTAAAAGAGTGTCCAACGAGTTCCGAAAGCCGAACATGTAACGAGTGAGAATAACAGCCAGCAGCGCAGCGCTGTGTTCAATACTTTGCATTGTTGTAGATACGCGCGAATGAACGGCCGAAGAGGTGGGTACAGCCGAACCTGTAATGACTGAGAACGGCAGCGCGGCGGCGCAGCTTTGATGCAATGCTGAGTGGTAGGCATACGAATGCAGTGTAGGCAGAGTTTCTTATTGTGCTGTAGTCGCAGCATGTCGTGATTTTGTTGTTGTTGCGCCTTATTCTTCTGGCTGCGGCTGAAGTTGTATCTCATAAATTGTCAACTCAACATAATTGCCAGCAGCTTTTGGCGATCTTCACCAATGGAGAGTCAACACTAGCTGCGAATCTGCACAAAGCAGTAGTGTTTGCGGGGCTCCAATTGGTTTTCGCTGTCAGGTGTGAATATTGTAGCGTGTAGTCGAATACCGTTCTCATTGCTGTTGTTGTCGCTATTGTTATTGTTGTTTACGTAGCTTGTGCTTTAATTGGGTTTCTTAGTGGGCAGAATTTAATTAAATTGTGTTTGGCCTAAAGCATGGTACTTATTTGAATATATAAGGCACATCATGTGCGCCATAGCCATATTGCGACTTGGCTATAAGCAGCAGCAGCAGCAGCAGCATCAGCATCAGCAAATGAAATCCAGTTAAGACGCATCATAAGCAATAATGAGCCTCTGCTTGCCTGCCTGCTTGCATGTAAGTGTCTGCATGTAACGCGTTTATGTTAGTATATTTATTTTATTTTGCTTTTGTTGTTTTTTTTTTTTCTTCCTCTTGCATTGCTGCTGCTTATTGGCGTCTGCTGTTTATCGGGACTGATGCCGCCCTTATTTTTATGATGCCACTAAGCAGAAAATTGGATACGCTTGGAGCGGGTGTATGACTATACAGATGTACGGGTGTTTGCGTTCGAGTTTATGGCAACTCATATCTGAAAGATATAAAAGCGTATAAGCGTCAGCAGCGTCAAGTCAAGCAGAGACGCCATTTTGTGCGCGTCAATGTAAATATATGTATATGTAAATGAAAATCGACACACATGCAAGCGGGGAGGTGGAGGTGGGGGCGTGCGATAAAGTAAAGCAAAAAAATGATAATAAAATAACAAATATGGCAGAACGAATGTACGAATCACATGGCACATGGCACATGGCAAATGGCAAGATGATGCCACTGCCACTGCCACTGCCACTGACATGGTGTCTCGTTAGGCAAGGATTTGCGCGTTGTTGTTTTATATACGAGTATACATATGCCACATAAGCAGCTTAAGTGCCTATGTATGCGCATTTACATACACACGGATACATATACTTACATATGTATATATGCAGCAATATGTGTATTCATATCAAAACGAAAGGATCAGGCATAATGCCGCAGCATGTGCCATAATTTGCAGCAAAGTGCCACCCAATGCCGCCAACTGCCGACGGAGCTCAACCCCCATAACATATAAATGCCACCCACAGCCAAGTGAAGTCAAAGGCAACGTCAAAGCTACACAAGCAGGGGACGGGAGTGCGGTGGGGCAAATGCTGTAGCGTGGAAATTCCTTGGGAAGTGGTCGTTGTTTTTTTTTTTATTGTTGTTGTAACAAGGATAAGAACCGATTTTTCTTTTTGCTATTATTTTTTCTGTTTTTATTTCCTTTTTTTTTTTCTGCATGCCACATATTTTTCGCCATTTATTCGTTTGTTGTTCGTATGCATAAATGTAAATAATATTGGCTGCTATGTGGTGTGCCTGGTGTGTAAGAGTGTGTGCCCCATTGGATAGTGGGTGTGTTGGGTTGTGTTGAAAAATGCTTGCATGCCATAAAAACAATAGCGCACATAAATTTTGCACAAAAATATAAAGTATGCAAAAGAGAATGAATGAATGGATAAATGGTTGAATGCCTGGCAAAAGCAGGAAAAAAAGAAAACTCAAAAAAGCGAAGCATATAAAAGCTGTAAAAATGGTTCGTTACGAAAAATTGAAGGAATCAAAAAAGGCGCAAAAAAATGGCAAAAAAAAAAAAAAAAAAAATTAAATAAATAAATGAAAAAGAAAGAGTATGCCATTTTTCGCTGTGATTTCGCTGGAATGTTAACAATGCCCCTTACCAGCATCCGAGTAGGCCGGGCAACAACAATGGTGGATAAAATTATAGCAATGGGCGCTGTTCTCAGAGTTTAGGCATTGCCTATTGAGATTATGAGCATTTTGGTTGTTTGGAAAAGTTCATATCTTTTGACCATATACAATTTTTCATTATTATTTTCAAATCTGAAAAGAGTTTTTCATGTTTGGTATAGTTTGTTCGAGTTTGGAAGAAGTGTGGGTAACATTTTTTTATCTAAATAAAAGTGATTTAAGAACCGAACCCATTACTGCCTGGCTGAATTGCATAAATGTCTAGCACAAGTTCTTAAGGGTTTCCTTTGACATATGTTCATAAGTAATTAATTTCTAAACAAAGTCTTTTTTATTTGATTTGCCAACCATAAATAAATTTTCCCGCTCAACCACTAAAAATTAAATGTGAAACACTGCTGTCCGCGCAAGCCAATTATTTGAACTGTCGATTTAATTTATGCTCCGCTCAAAATTAAAAAAACCAAATCCCCCTGTCCAAATGTAAAATAAAACGAGAAAAAACCAAAAAGCAAAAATAGAAAAAGTAAAAAAAAGGCATACAAACCAAACCCCAAGTCTTATTTAAATTGGCTGCTGTTGTCTGCTATGCTGATATATTTTTTTTTTCGCTTAACTTTTGTTGTGTGATTTTTCATGCCAAGCACAATTGGTTTTCAATTCATGAACGCATGTAATCCCATTCGCTGTAGGATATTTCAAGGATTTATGTTGTTTTCCTGTGGCGTCTATTGTTTTTTATTTTGCTTTATTTTTTCTATTTTTGTTTTTTTTTTTTTCATTTGCCCGCCTTTTGCTAACATTTTTATTTAGTGCCTTAGACAGCTTAGAATTATTAGCAAAGCCACTGCGGCGGCGGTAGCTTTTCGTGTTTTCTTGTTTGTCTTTTTTCTTTTTTCTATTTTATTTATTTTGTTTTAACTTTTAATCAAATGCAGATAATTGCTGAAATAAATCAATCAATTTGCTGCGCTTGTAAGGCATTTAATGAAAACTGACAATCAGCGGAGGTGCATGGCCTGGACAGCCTTGTAGGCATAAGGCACATGGCACACGGCACAAGACTCACGGCTCAAGAAGTCGCATACATAAATTATTTTGGCTTTTGTTTGTCTTAGTTTTGCTGTTATCTGGCAGTCGTTTTGGGTAGCTACAGTACGACTTGGTGTGTGGGGGCATTAGCTGCGGCATTTAAGCATAATGTAATGATTTTTAATAAATAAATAAAATGTCTTTTGCCCTTAGCCTGACGAGTAAACCATTTTTATGCGCTGGTTTACGTGTCATTGCACATGTGCCCGCTGCTGCTCTGGCTCCGGCTCCGACTCCTGCTGTAGTTCTGCTTCTTTTGATTCCTCTGCTGCTATAATTCATGTACACAGATCTTAAGTTCTTAATGTCGTAGAGATACCGATCGCCGGCTTGCACTCGCCTGCACGTGGCAAAGATGTTCAACTGTGCTGTGCCTCAAATCCGTGCATTATGAAAATGATAAACGCCAAAAAGTTTTGTTGACGCTCATCTCCCTCTGGCAGATAGCGTGTAGATACAATTTTCACTCCTTTGGGTTCCGCTTGTGCTGACTTTTTGCTGCTACCCGTTGGCGTGTGCGTGTGGGATTAACATAAAAAGGATTAAGTCACTCTGATTTTGATTTTTTTTGTTGTTAATTTTTCTTTTCTCTCCTTACATGGCTACAATTGTGACGTGTGAACATGCAAGCTGTGCGTTGGTTCCATTTTGGTGTTGTTGTTGGAGCAAATGTATGTAGTTTTCGTTTGTCGAGTACAAAATAATTTTGTTGTCGTACATGGTAAGTTGAGCGGCGTCGTGTGTCCTAAGTCAACAGCGTGCAGCGTTCGTGTCGTTGTTCATCATTAATTGGAATTAGTTGAAATGTGAAACTTTGGTGCGTCATTCGGTGCGAACAGCGACAAGGCCTTATGCGATCTCTTTACGTATTGTAAAGGACGAATTAGAGAAATGGAAAGTTTTTAAAATCCTTTATTGCAAAAAATCGAAAATCAAACAGTTTTAGAAAATTCTCAATGTCATTGTGCATATGCCGTCTATAGCCAATATGTCTACTTGTATTGTATTCAGTATGGCAATAGGGAGATCAAAGTAGACGTAAAATATTTTAAATATTCTTTCGCTTATTTTGTCTTAAACTGACTATCCACATATGTTAATATCGTGTGCGTCTGTATTTAATACCAAATTCTATTAAATAATATATCCTTGTTCCTCGTTATGTTTTTATGAATTGACCGAACAATTAGGCAAGGCGAGTCTTTTGCTCATGATTGATATAGAAGGCAATTATTGATTGATATTGTATTAAACTCTGCTCTATATATATATATATATCCGATATATGCTGCAATTCGACAATGTTGATGTGGTCTTTTCGTGCTTCGTAAATTGTAAGAAAGTTTCTTCTCATTTCACTTCTGCTAATATTGCAATATATTCATTATTGATTTCGTATAAATCAAATTACGCTGTTCTATAAATTAAACATCTACACGTAATTAATCTCAAACATAACAGAAAAAAAGATAATGTGTAAAAGAAACAAAAGCCACTTCCTGTAGCATGTCCAGCATTAATTCAAAATATTTATGCGCAAGCGAAGTCAAGAAAGAAAATTGCGAAGCGTAGCAACAAAACGCAAATGTAAATGAGTCTCAAGCGACTAATAAATTCCCAATTACATAACACATAACTCGCATACGAAATCATATGAGGTAGGCATAAATAAACAACACGAGTGACCCCAAGACACACCCAAAACAGCCGTCGACTAACTACCGATGTTGGTAACGACGCAGAGGACGAGGAAGCGAGCAGAACATAGTTCAGGACAAAATGCAATAAACTAAAAAGCATAAATTTGAAAGCGACAAAGTCGTCCCTTTTTTCCGAAATATTTTCACGCAATTTTATTGACACGACATAAAATCGAAAATCGTTTGGAAAACACAAAAAGAAAATTACAATTATTTTTCAAGGGATGACCAGAAAAATTGAAAGAAAAAAGTAGCATGTCCAATCCAGCACAAATGCACGTCAAGGCGACGGCCACTTGAACTTTCGTGCAATTATTGTCGCTGGTGTCAACGATGATGAAAGTGAAAACATCTGTGACCCTGTATAATATGCGTGAAAGCACTTTGACAACCATGCACATGCATTTATGGGGTGACAAGTTTATGAACGTGAAATGATATTGTAAATATTGCAGGAAGTAAAACTTATATCAATAACGGGACTGTCAGCAAGACTAAGTTTAGTTTTAAAAGATTGGGTTAAGTTACATTGGCACCCTTCAAACTATTGTTATCTTCACGAATATGGAAATCAATTACTATTATTCTTCGAAGAATACTTATTCATACTTATTCATGTCTTGGCAGCTGCAGGTATTTAGTGGTGAGAGATGTATAGGTGTAGCACAGGTTTTTATCATTCTCCCAATTATCATTGGCCTGATAAAGAGGTTTTGATGAAAAGATAAGATATATATATATTTAAAATGTATGAAAATATACACAATTTACTGAAATCTTCAACTCAACGAGTGTGCAATACTTCCTATGGGTCCAATAATTAATTAACCTAATAGAGGTAATTTCAACTTTGAAGTAGGTAGAGTATCTGAGAACATTGTATTGTCTTATTTGATATTTTATTTTCATTAAAGCATCTTTCTGTGCGATTTGTACGTAATCAGTGTTCAAATCATGTTGAGAGTGCATTAACCCTATTGGCGAGACTAACTTTTAGCTTAACACACACCAGCCGTGTTACAGTCCATGATGCCAAGGTCATGACTCGTGACCGTCGGTCTGATCTAAGTACACTTCTCAGCAATGCTTATTATAACTTGGAACATCTCAACTTCGCACAGCATCGCAGTACAAACAAACCGTAACGCCCCAAGTCATTAACCCACAGCTTTGTTAGCAAAATAAAAACGCGCTCGCGGCATTTCTAATGGCCAAGTATCCCCAGAGACTGTGCATCGGAAATATGACAAAGGCAGCGAACTCGTGCTTGCCCTTAGAAAATTTTCCTTCTTTTTTTCTTGTTTAAAAAATGACAACTTAATAACACAAAAAAGAAAAACACAAGAGAAAAGTAAAATCAAAACAAGTGAAAAAAGCAAGAAAATCACAACTGATGGATTTCCCGTGGGTATTTTTTATTATGGCATTACATTTGACAGGACACGCTTACACAGGACGATTATTGCGCACTTGTTTGTGTCAGTGCTGAAGTGACAGATGCCACTTGTAAAGCACTTGTAACGGCACCATACCCCCTACACCCCATCACGCGGATGGTCACGGTTTTGACTTGTTTGCACATATTATTTATTAAATGTTGCGATTTATATGCGCATGTCATTGCAATAATTACTGTACAGTGCAGCATGGCATGGCATGGCTCACACGACACATGTTGACATGCATGCATGCATGCATGTATACGAGCCTCATGCATATCCTGCCAGGCAAATGCTTTCCGGCTTTAATGAGACGCCACAGCGCGTCGTGAGTGTGTTGAGATTTTTTATTTTTTTGTTGTTTTGCCATTATTGCAAATTTTTTTCCGCGTTTGTCAACGAGTCATGGTAATTTTGTAGCCACACTGACGTCGGGGTGTCAAAGTGATTTCTTCCTGTGGCGCAGACAGGACACTTGTTTAACGGAAATCATTACAAACGACATGCGAAAGGACATGCAATCAAAAGTGCACTTAATTAAAAACAACAAAAGCAAAAAAAGAAAACAAAAAATAAAAAAGGAAAAGTATAACAAAATAAGACACAAAAAACAAAATGTTAATCGAAAAAAAAAAAAAAATATGCAAAACATGATAAGGGCCGGACAAGAAAACTTTCATATGAGGTGACTGGGGCGATGAGTCCTGTTCAGACTGTTGGGAGAGTGTCAAGAAGAAGCGTTAAGTAAGCACGCTTAAGTTCAAGTGACATAAACAATACGCAAGTGATTTTCATTATAATTTACAATTTTGATTATTTTCGTTTATATTTTATTTTTTTGTTTTTTTTTTTTATTTTCTTGTATATATGTTTACAAATCACAGTGTGCATTGCACCCTCACAGGCCTAGTGCTTTAGTGTCAATCGAAAACTCATCCCTCGCTGCTTCTGCTATTTGTTTAGTTTACATTTTCGCACTCAGGAGAGCCCTTGCGCCTCACCCATCCCTTGCCATTAGCATTACCTCAGCATTCTGCACCATTTGAGCTTCTCAGGTTTCGCTGTTTTGCCTACATTAAATGTTTGTTTTCATTTCCCTTTCACTTCTCGTTTTTTATTTATCGACTGTTTTGAAAAATTTGTACTTTCCTTATACATTTGTTTTATTTTTAAAATTCAATTGTGGATTGTCTCATCATTTCACCCCTTTCTTTTTGTAAATTTAAAAAAAGGAATGAAAAACAGCCCTCCCGTTGGCTAATAATCATTAGTGTTGTTGTTGCTTTTGTTTGTACTGTGCCGCTTCCTGTTGTGAACTGACGTTTTCCTACTTGCGTTTGGCAAATTATGGTTTAAAATTTTGACACCAATTTGCTGGTTAAAATTGCACAGCGGGTTGCCTCAGCGGCAACTTTTTTTTTGTTGTATTGGCGTGCTATTATTTTTCGTGGCGTGTGTGCAAATGTAGAAGCTTTGGCGATTTCGTTTTGTTTTTGAGATAATTTTTATTAGCTTTACTTTATTGGAGAGAGTATGGGTTTTATGCATTTCATATTTGATTTTTAGAGGAGAATTTGTCTCATGTTTTGATATATTATCCGGTCAAGGGGAGTTGGAGTATCTCATTGATTACTGATCAGTGTCCAGATTCAAAAAGAAGAAGAAGTTTATGTTAAAAAATAGAAAGTGAACAATGTAAATAGTTCAATGTGACATACAATAATCAGAATCCCTAAGTTATGCAAAGAAAGTATTTCTTCAGTGCACTCTGTCAAAGGGACATCTTAGGCAGCAAGATCATAGGAGCTTTCCCATTCCCTGAAGAATATTCTCAGCATTTTTGGCATTAAAATTTCACGCCGTTTAGATATTTGCATTATTTTACCATGGGTGAAGCGATGTAATTTGCATATCAGCATTACACGATCCTAAGCTTAAGCATGACTTATCAGATATCCTGCTAGCTGCGGCTTAGTTAAACGAAACCAGCCTTGACATTAGTGACTTGGCACATTCTGATGTCATGGTAATGCGTGACAGGCAACATATACACAGGCGTATCATGTTTTAGCTGATTAGGTGGCACGTGTTCAAATTTTAACAAAAAAAAAAAAAAAAGAAACTGACACGCAACGCATGAGAATTATGAATGCAAAAGAGTTGTTAGCGGCTTATGTACGTGTTAATGGGCTTCGCATAGCGCAGGCGAACAACATGCGAGGGGTGTCGCATTATGCATTCCCATATGCCCCGCACACTGTTGTCGCTATAGAAGACACGGCATGCGTCTTTGCGTAATACGAGCTGAGTCGCACTCAAGCGGCGCGTGCTCACATTTAGCGCAAGTCTAATTATGAAATTAACAAAACGTATTAAAAATATTTTGTAAATGAATTTTTTTTTTTGTTTTTTATTTTCACAATTTAATTCTATCAAAATATGTCGTAATAAAATACTCGGCAAGTGTCGCGCTTTGAAGTGTCTGCTTGTGCTTGCGAGTGCACTCGAGTTTCGGCGCGCAAGTGTTCAATTCATTATAGAAATACAACAGCGCAAAGGGTGTCTGACGGTTTCGTCAACAAAGCGCCAAAAATACAAAACGTTGCGATTCAATACGCGCAGGTTCACAGGCAGCAGTCGACAAGCAGACAAAAACAACATATACAATGCCAGCTTAGCTGCTTATCGTTCATCTTCATCAGCTTTATCATCATCATCAATGGCACCAGCAGAAACATCATCGTCTGTAGCAGAAGCAGCATCCTTATCGACATCATCGTCGTCATAGTCATGTCATGCTGCACACCATTCGCTGATCGATTTAATAATGTTACTCACCCCCCTTGGCAGAGAGCGGATATTTATTATGTACCTTCCGCCTGCTCTTTAAAATTTTTGCACAATTTTTTCTTATCACCCTATTATCCTTTGGCACAGAGGAGGCGAGAGCCAAACATATTATTCAATATTTGAAAAGTTTTTGCTGGCTGGCTTTTACGCTGGAGTTGATCGATGTTGCTCGAGTGGCAAATCGTTTGCATTGCAGTGGGTGGTTGTGTGGCTGCCTTCGGCATTGGTTTGCTGTTTTAGTGGGTAGCGGGTAGCATCGCCCACTTGGCATGATAAATTTAATTCCGCTTCTATTTTGATGGCACTTGTCAATTCAAATGCGTCTGTCAGTTTTTCTTCTCTTTGTTTTCTTGTTAGCTGTGCGAAAGTTCACAGGATTTTGACGCATTAGCAGAGCATAAATGAAGCCAAATAAATGGCCTGCTTTGAACTTTTGTTAAAGGTGTTTGCTCATTGAGTTATATATTTTGCTTAGATTTAAGAAGCGGGATAATATTTGGTTATAATATTTACTTTAAGTTTTCAGAACTTCACTTATATATACGTCTTTTACTTTTTTCAAAGTTTCTGTTAAAAGAATAAGCTGATATAGATTTAGCGCAAATATATGTAAATTAACAATGATAAGAAAAAACTCACGTAAGCTACTAAAAATGACAACAATAAAGCAAAATTCAATAACAAAGGAAACGGAAGAGCAAAGTAGACACAAAACCAAAAACAAAAAAACAATTGGAAACTGAAATCGTTTTTGAAAAATTGCATCTATAGTATGGATGATATTTTTCAAGTGACTTTCAGTTATACTCCTATACAGAAACTCGTATGCATATTTGTTTGTTGTTGTTATTTTGTGCCTACAACAGCGTGAATTTAGCATCAACGGCGTACAGATAAAAAGGTAACAACATGGCATTTGCATCGTGGCAATTGTTACGTGTCAATAACTGCAACAACAGCCAAAACAAAATGCAACTAAAAAAATTCCCGATTTGAAAAACTGCAATCAATGTTGCTTTTCAATTTTGAATGTAATGGGCACCGAAAAAAGGAAAAATTGCCCGAACGTTGGTCACATGATTTTTATTTTCTGCCATATATGCCTCCTGCAGGCTATGCGAAGTATTTTGACAGCACAGTAGCGCAAATAGCAAGCAGACATTCGCATTTTTCTTCTTTAGTTATTTTTTATGCAATTTACTTTTTGATTGCTATTCGGTATTAAATTAAACTATTTCGCAAATTGACTGTTAGATGACCAATTTCAATTTTTTTATGTTATGATTGATCGGATTGATTTGATAAAATTAATTAATTCGAGACTTACTAGTGAGAATATATGATTTCATAATAAAAAACCAAAATAATTGCTTTAACACTAGAATATTGTAATTTTTTTATGTATTTTCTAGAAGTTCCTTAATTAGTTATGTAAGGTGTAAAAAATTTATTACTAATTTAATTTAGAAATTTTAAATGTATATCACACTATTACATGGTACCTATCGTATTGAAGTGATTCAAAAAAATTATAATTAGCATCGGTCACTTTTTTTTTTTTTTTTTTTTTTTGTTTTTTTATATAACTACTAGTAAAATCATAAGCACTTTTTTCTGTGAGTATAATTACAACAATTTAGCGCAATTTCTCTTGTTGTTGTGTTATGAAATGTATAAGCAGTGTTTACAGCCGTATTAATTAACCGATTACGGTTGAATTTACTAACAGATTTTAATAAAAACTATCATACCTCTTAAATTGGAACCAACCTTCCACATCCCATTTTATAGATTAACAATATTCGAAATGAATGAACTAAAATATGAAATAAATTAATACAACAATTTGAAACGTGGTCATTTTAACAGATGTTTTTTATCCAAAAATTTGAAGCAAAAACTTACAAAGAAATTTAATATTACATATAAATATTAAACAATATTTACCTGCTAAAGTAACTTTTTTGACTCTTACACAACACGATACCGGTTTCAACTAGTGACTGCTTAGTTTTCAATGTATTGCAGAAAAGAAATCATTAAAGAAGGAAACGCTTATTTCGTTTTTATTACATAAAAAATTTTTACCAAGGGTATCGGCATTAACTTTTAGTATGGAATCGATTGAAGTAGTTTGTATTAATATTTTTTTAAATTTTAATGATTTTGCCATTTATATATTTCACGTGTTTTAAATATTGTAGCTTTCTTTTTAGCCTCAAATGAACTAAGCAATGAGGAGTAGTCTGAGTTTTAAATGCTCAAAAATTTTTATTGAATCATAGTAATAATATCTTTATATACTTTAACTAGGAAGCGACCCTCTGCGTTGCATAGTCGGTCCTTCCGCAGACCAAAAATAAAAAAATTAATGTTTAAATATTCAACATAGTCCAAACTATTCCCTTATTATATAAAATTCACCCGCTGAGCGCTGGCGGTCCATCTGTGCCAGGATGACCAATACTGAAATTTGATTACAGGATTGATGAGCAAAAATAAATATTAAAAATATGTTTAAGACTTACCAGGGAGATATAGAAAATAAATGTTCATTTTGAAATATAAAAATTAACTGTTTTATTTTGTACGGAAGTAATCTCATTTTATATATGTACAATTGGTGGCACTAGTATATGTATGAGTAAAATACTTATATATGATTGTAAAATTGATTTTGTCTCACTTAAGAAGCGTGAAATCTTGTCTTTTGTCTCAGCATTTCCATTTATGGATTAGTGCTGCATGATATATTGGTGTCAACAATATCTAGCCATAACAACCGAACGTACTTTTTATACACCCGAATATACAGGTGTGTTAGTTAATTTGCTTAGCCAGATCTGACTATGCCAATGAGCTGCTGAAATAGTGAAGCATACTTTTCGGATACAAATAATTTATGTTAAAGAGCACAGATAGAGCAAGCTACAGCTATAACAGAGGCTATCACACTATTACATGGTACCTATCGTATTGAAGTGATTCAAAAGAATTATAATTAGCATCGGTCACTTTTCTTGTTTTTTTTTGTTTTTTTATATAACAACTAGTAAACCCGGGCAGACATTGTTTTGCCATATATCGCCTACTATTTTTCAAATTATTAATAATAAACAAATATTTTTTTTTTGTCAGTATTTTTTTTATTTAATATCTGTCCCATTTTTTTTCATATTAATTATAGAAACATTACGTTTTTACAGCATAATCTTAGTAATAAATGAAATTAAAATTTAATGTAGTGCGATTTGGTGAATATTTTTTGTCAATCCTTCTTTTTGCCAATTTGATCATGGCGACACTGATCATGATTTCATCTCTGAGCGCAATCAATGCGCAAGAAAAAATCATAAGCACTTTTTTCTGTGAGTATAATTACAACAATTTAGCGCGATTTCTCTTGTTGTTGTGTTATGAAATGTATAAGCAGTGTTTACAGCCGTATTAATTAACCGATTACGGTTGAATTTACTAACAGATTTTAATAAAAACTATCATACCTCTTAAATTGGAACCAACCTTCCACATCCCATTTTATAGATTAACAATATTCGAAATGAATGAACTAAAATATGAAATAAATTAATACAACAATTTGAAACGTGGTCATTTTAACAGATGTTTTTTATCCAAAAATTTGAAGCAAAAACTTACAAAGAAATTTAATATTACATATAAATATTAAACAATATTTACCTGCTAAAGTAACTTTTTTGACTCTTACACAACACGATACCGGTTTCAACTAGTGACTGCTTAGTTTTCAATGTGTTGCAGAAAAGAAATCATTAAAGAAGGAAACGCTTATTTCGTTTTTATTACATAAAAAATTTTTACCAAGTGTATCGGCATTAACTTTTAGTATGGAATCGATTGAAGTAGTTTGTATTAATATTTTTTTAAATTTTAATATTTTTGCCATTTATATATTTCACGTGTTCTAAATATTGTAGCTTTTTTTTAGCCTCAAATGAACTAAGCAATCAGGAGTAGTCTCAGTTTTAAATGCTCAAAAATTTTTATTGAATCATAGTAATAATATCTTTATATACTTTAACCAGGACCTCTACGTTGCATAGTCGGTCCTTCCGCAGACCAAAAATAAAAAAATTAATGTTTAAATATTCAACATAGTCCAAACTATTCCTTCCTTGGCAAAAATACACCCGCTGAGCGCTGGCGGTCCATCTGTGCCAGGATGACCAATACTGAAATTTGATTACAGGATTGATGAGCAAAAATAAATATTAAAAATATGTTTAAGACTTGCCAGGGAAATATAGAAAATAAATGTTCATTTTGAAATATAAAAATCAACTGTTTTATTTTGTACGGAAGTAATCTCATTTTATATACAATTGGTGGCACTAATATATGTATGAGTAAAATACTTATATATGATTGTAAAATTGATTTTGTCTCACTTAAGAAGCGTGAAATCTTGTCTTTTGTCTCAGCATTTCCATTTATGGATTAGTGCTGCATGATATATTGATGTCAACACCATCTAGCCATAACAACCGAACGTACTTTTTATACACCCGAATATACAGGTGTGTTAGTTAATTTGCTTAGCCAGATCTGACTATGCCAATGAGCTGCTGAAATAGTGAAGCATACTTTTCGGATACAAATAATTTATGTTAAAGAGCACAGATAGAGCAAGCTACAGCTATAACAGAGGCTCTGTATTGCGTAATTCTTATTGGAATAATTCCAAATAAATCGAAATGATTTCTTTTTTTGTTTCCTTTCAGTAGAAGGCGGCTTTTAGAAACGCCTGCGTTTATTAAATTTTATGATCTTGTCTCAAGGCTTTATCACAGAACGTGGATTTTGTTTAGCTTTATGGGTGGCAATTGTTACGTGTCAATAACTGCAACAACAGCCAAAACAAAATGCAACTAAAAAAATTCCCGATTTGAAAAACTGCAATCAATGTTGCTTTTCAATTTTGAATGTAATGGGTACCAAAAAAAGGAAAAATTGCCCGAACGCTGGTCACATGATTTTTATTTTCTGCCATATATGCATCCTGCAGGCTAGGCGAAGTATTTTGACAGCACAGTAGCGCAAATAGCAAGCAGACATTCGCATTTTTCTTCTTTAGTTATTTTTTATGCAATTTACTTTTTGATTGCTATTCGGTATTAAATTAAACTATTTCGCAAATTGACTGTTAGATGACCAATTTCACTTTTTACTTTTTTCCTGTTCGTTGGTGAAAATTTATTTTGCAATATATCGTATATTTTTTTAATTGAATTAGATATGAAAAAACCGGTTTTTGTCGTGTATGCAGTTTTCAATCGCTTAATTACTTGCGAAAATAAAAAATGGGTACACATAAATGTTGCTGCAATAAAGCTTAAATTATTGCCTACTTTTAGGATGATGTTGAAAATTTTCCAAAGTCAAAGATGAAAATTTAATTATGAAAACACTTTAATGGTAATTTGCAGTTCGTTGTTTATCAGATTTAAATTATATTTTTATAAAAGTTGTAGGAAAAATTGGAATATCAGTGATATTTATAAGTTATTGGCTTTAACGAATTAAGGCTGATGTATGAAAACAGCAACCTAATTAAAAAATTGCTGACTTTTACGGCAATGTTTGTATACGCTGGCCTTGCCTAACCTAAGCTATAAACTTCTCAGATATGGCAGGTTCCACTTTACAATGAAACAACATTTTCTGCCACAAGTTTACTCGAGAATAAAGAAGAGTTCAGAAGCATGGCTGCCTATTAGTGAATAATAAATAGCACTTCGCCATTAGGTAGCATGTGCGTGGCCTGCTTTTTAAAAAAGATCTTCTTTTAATATTGCATTACATATTTCATGTCTTTGTTCTTAACCGTCCGTTCTTGCTGGCAATTTAGCACACTTTTAACTCAAATCAAGGTAATCTCCAAAAGATCTCGTCAATTGCGACCCCGTCATCACTTGGCCAAGCTATTTAAATGCCGGCTAGCTGCTATTAATTTTTGTATTTACTTTCAGTTTTGCTTTATTGTGGCAACCCAGGGTGACTCTACAAGCAGTTCGTAAATACAATAAATGAAGTAAAATAAAAATGTGCTGCGTTCCATTTTCTCATTTGTTTTTGCATCATACGCTTGCACCAAACTATTGTCACGCTTGTAACAATTTGTCATAAAAAAATAAAAGGAAAGAAAAAAAGATGTTACGAGATGACATGTGTGCAAACACGTACAAGAGACAATAGCAACCGAATTGACAAAAATTGACAATAGTCGTGACCGTATCGCACAAAGGCAGTCAATGCAGCAACTAACGGCGCAACACGATCAAAAGGGGTGCATTGTATAGCTGCTTCCTCGTGTTTTGCTTTCACATTTTTTTCTGTGTTTGCAACCCTTCTCATTGAAGCGCATTTAATAACATTTTTGTTTGTTTTTAATTTTGTAGAGCACAACTAACAAAAACCAAAACCCCAAAAAAAAAAAAAATAAAATAAAAAAAACAAACAAAAAATAAATTGCATGTTTTTTAAAAACAGATTTTCATCGTTTTTCATAAGTCAAGCGTTGCGAAAAATTTGCCGGCTGTCTTTCATGTGCATGTCATATTGACAGCTTGTACAGAAAATTGCGAATAAGAAAAAATTAAATCAACTGCCAATTGCAATAAATATGCATATCGTTTCGAAATTTATTTATTTATTTTTTTAATTTCATTTAATTTTTGTTGTATTTTATCTTTAATTAAATACACATCACACAGTGATCAATCACAATTACTGCAATTCAGCAACATTGCGCAGGCAGCGTGAAAATCTCGCATTGCTGTTTTTCTGTTAATTAAAATTTTATTTAATTAGCTTCTTTGCTTCATTGGGATATATGCATTTTTTATTTCCTATAAGACTTTTGACTATCAGTGGCGCAGAACTTTGTAGTATTTAAGTGGACTTGGTGTACGAATGAAAATCTTTTTTTTTGATTTTTTTTTTGTAAATCTTCAATATATTTTAATTCAACAAATAACTGGCCATAATTGCGTTAGAAAGCCATAAGACTTCAGCATACCCCAATTGCAAGTTTCTGTTAAAATTTATCAAACAACAAAACTCTATACCTGGCGTCTGTAACCCCCTTTAAAAGCTTTTAAACTTTTTCCGCTTACATAAATGAAGAATTTTAAAAAAACATTTTTTAGGTGTTAGTGTTATCGCATTATAATGTGGCATAGAAACTTTTATATAACATACTAAAGATTTTACAATAAACTGTAAAAATATTTTAGCAACTGCAAATCCAGCATATAAAATGGATTCGCAATGTAAAAGTTGGTGCGATTTTGCAAATGGACCATCCATTTTTAGTATAATTAACAATTAAAAATTAAAAAAAAAAAAAAAAAACAACAACCAAATGGTCACGCATTGGTCATATAAACATGACATAAAACAATGTAAATGTAATAAAGTTTCTTAGTTGAAAATTTATTTTAACATTTCAAAATGAACGGAACAACTCTCTGTCTCTCTGGTAAGTGTTCAATTAATGGGATTCACAACAAAAAAAAAAAAAAAGATCATAATGGTACTCGTTTATTTCAGTGGTGACAACTCTGGCTATGCTTTCCGTGACAGAAAATTTCATACCGCGTTTAAGATGGGGTTGAAGTAAATCTTAGTTATGTAATAGATTTTTGAAATGTCATTTTCCAATCAATAAATCCCAACTAAAATTCTAAGTCAATTACAATATCTTGGGAGTTCTATTTTAGAATATATTATTCTAATACGTATTTTACATACAATCATATTGTCTTCCCACTTATTATAATGGAAAATCCTTAAAGGGTTTGTATTAACTTCAATAAAATTTAAGTTTCTGTTTATCATTTTGAAATAAGTGATCAAATTTAAAGGAAAAATTCTATTTATTCGATGCCTAATCATGAATGATAGTTTTTATAATTTTTGTATGAGCGTCTGAATGTTTGTTTTGAATAGGCTCTGAAACGGGATTAAAACAGGATTTTAAACTTTTATTGAAAGTTCATTTCGATATCCTCAAGAGTTCAGAAGATAAATATTTATAAATCTAATTATGTCCCACAAACGTGTGCATGCCTACGAAGGTTTCCGATGAAAAAAGTGGGCGGGGTGATACTACATCATAGAAATCATGTATATAGGAAATTTTTTGAAGGTTTACATTAGTTTCAGCTACAATGTATTAGGTGATTTTTAAGGCATTTCTTTAAAATTAAGTCAGCTGGTTACATCATATAATTCAAATTTCCATAACTAATTTATTATTTTTTACGGCTTTTATTATTAGTGAATGAATGTGCCCGAAACATATAAAAGAAACTATTGTTTATTTACTTATGCTTGTTTTTCGAAGCTTCATGATGAAGGCAGTTATTCTCTTTCTCACTGGTAAGTCTCGAATTGTTTACCTTTCAGAACAGTCAATACCTAATAAAAAGCTCAGTAATTTTGGCAGTCGCAATGGCAAAACAATCAGAGATTCCACCTTGGAGGTTCAAAGGAAAAAAATAAGGGTTAATTCAACAGTTCTTGACTTTGTAATTACCAGAACAGAAACATTTAAACATCAAAATGCTTATTTTTCTTGGAGCTATTTAATAATTTTTGATAATTTACTTAGTGCTGCTGACGAATAAATTTGATTTGAAAATTTTCAGTTTTGTCTGTTAATCAACATTTATTATGCTTTTTTACACTGTTGCGTTTTTTGAAAGAATATGTGATGGTTGCAATTATTGTGAATCTGACTTTTTATTTTCTGCATATAATTAGATCAATGCTCAATTATCAAACTCGTAATTAAGAGACCCACTGCAAGGGACAGTTATATTCTTATAAAGTCTGAATGCTTCTTACGAAATGCATTAATCAGTTTACAGTTTACGATTTATGAAAACATTGAACACAAATTTTATTATATGCATTTTAAAGAACTTGTCGCAGAGAAGCTACAATAAAGAATTTAATTTTGCATTTGAAAATAGCAGAATTCCAGTTATTTGACTCATTAGGAAGATTGTTAAATTTTTTTCAAAAAAATAAAGATGGGTTTCATTGAATGAAAAAAGAATATTGGAACCCACAAGCCATTGATACTAAGTAAAAAGTAACAATAATTTTTTTTTTTAGTCAAAGTCACTTTTCATACATAACTGTATACCTTTGTTCTGTTGCCTTAGCTAAAGCTCACTAAAAGTAATTTCCTTAAAAAGTTCCCAAGTACAATTATTTCACCTCAAAGCGAAAACAATTCAATATGTACTTGCAATCAATTTCAGTTTGTAATTTTGCTATTAACTTTTTGCAAAAAGCTGTCAACAACAAAATATGCGCCCCAGGCAAATGAGCTGCACATGCGTCACTTAACACTCAGACGCGAACTTGGGCTCTGTCGCATATAATGCACCCCTGCTTTGCTTCATTACGTATTAAATAAGTTGACGGCAGTGCACGATATTTGTAAAAAATCTACAATTGACTGTCACAAACAATGGCAACTACAAATACCAAAATAACAACAACATGTATGAAGGCGTATAGAATTTTTATTGAAGAATTATAATTGAATGACAACAGACACCTGAGACCCGCAGGCAGGCAAGTGCAATGCACACGCCGCCGTTAACTGCCAGTTAGGCAATGAAATTGACAAACGCGAATTCGCTAAAAATAAACTCAGTTGGCATAAATTGAATTTGACACACGAGTGCCATATTAAATATTGGCCTCACAGAGTGAATGTAAGTGGGTTGTTGGCGTTGGGTCGTCTGCCACGTGGGGTGTGGCAACACGCAAATTCAATCAGCGCGCAACTCTTGTCAGTCACTGTTTGCATGTAATTGACAAATAACCGAAAATTAAATGCAAGACACTCAGGAGCAAAATAATTGCATAATTATGTTCAACTGCCAGTCATTATGAAAAGAAAATCCAGCAAAGCAGTAGCACATTTATAATTAGCACACAGCATTCCTGCGTCTAATTTGGCTTGGCCGGCATTTTTTGGTCCGCTTCGTACGTGTTGGCCACAAAACCAAATCAAAGCCAAATGCTAAGACACCAAAATTAGCCAAACCAAAAATACATTAGATCTAATGAGTCAGATAGCGTGCATGAAGCAGCAGCATCAAGAAAAAAATAAAAAAAAAAAAATTGACCAAAAGAAAGCCATCATCAGCAGCTATGCCACTTGTGCCTTCTGCTGATTTTTCTTATCTAATTTCTTTTTTTCCATTTTTTTCGTTTTTGCTTTCTTTGCACGTGCTCGAAAAAAACCAAAAGAGGAATTCTTATTGGCCAAAATTTATATGAATACAGCGCACACGTTCCGTACATAATTTGTGCATTACTTCAGTTTCCGCCCACACTGCGTATACTCGACTTCGACTACTTCCATAATTCGGTAAACGCCCACGGCATGTCTGCCATGAGCAGCTACGAGCAAATTTTCCAAATGAATGAAATTTTTTCGTTTCGTTTGCTTTTCGCTTCTGTTTCGTTTGCCTTTGCTCCGTTCAAGCGAAAGACAAAAGAATTTTCCAGTCAAGCATTTTTCTGCTCCTGCCTTTGCCTTCAAGAATTATTGCAGTAGCTGGCTAATTCTTATGCTCCGGCTTGCTCTTGTTCTTGCTCTCGGTCTAAGTCTGCACATCACATAGTTGCTGACCTCGCTAAAAATTAAGAAATTAAACAAAAAATTGCCGAGTTCAGCTGACTTGGCGATTTTTCATCTTGGGCTTCGGTGTTTTGTTTGTCTGCAGTTACTGTAAGTGATTTACTTCTTTGTAGTGAACGCATTGCTTGGTTGGTTTCGAAAACAAACTAATCTTTATTAAAATGATTAAGAAGCTCCCTTGATGAAACGACTATAATAGTTATTAACTAAGGCCAGCAAGTAATACAAAGTAGGAGAAGCTGGGAAGGCAAATTGAAAATGGGTTATAAAAATTTATTGCCAAATTTTAAAATTCTATGATTCAGTGGTGATTTTTTGTTGCTGGACATACTGGGCAATTGAAATTTTTATTAATTTTATTTATCCATCAGCAAAATCATATTTTAAGTTATGCGATTGAAAACTCATCTGCCTTATAATTATTAACCACCACACAACAGAGTCTGCATATAATCAGTCAATATTGACCAAACGTCAAGCGAAAGGTTGTTTACCTAAAAATAACAGCCAAATAATGTCATAGTGCAGGCACGGAACATGCCAGACCCACATTAAATTAAATGCAGACAATTACGCTCATTGGCGAATTATAAATCGAAAATCAACAAAATTTATTGATAGAAGCGATAAACCAATAACAAAAACATCAACAACGTATATCGATTTTACTCGTTCTAAGCAAACGTGCCTAATAAAAAAATAAAAAGGGTTTTATGTAATTTAAACTTTCCACATTAGCTAACAAACAATAGGCCATAGGAAAAGAAAAAAAAAAAAATAAACCAAAATAAAACAAGTGCATCAGATACATAAACGACCAGGACATGCAAGATAGGCAGGACGAGTCAACTTTAACCCATAATTAGCGTAAGCACTCAACGGTTAAGCAAATCGTGTACACGTATGCGTGAGGCGGTGGGTACAATCTGTTGGCACTGATCATTAAATAATAATCAAACATTGCACGAGTAACCGCGTGAGGGCGTGAGGGTGGCGCAGGATATGCACGTTTGAGTTGATTAAGTAAGGCACCAGGCACAGTTTAAAGGCAATTTGTTACGCCTAAGCGTGGCCACGCGTGTATTACTTTAATCTTAACGGCGACTCTACTCTTTTCTTTCTTTAATGTATATTTTTTTTTTAAATTAAATTGCTAGAGACATAAAAGAATAGGCAGAATAACAAACTACAAACCGCATACACGCGAACCACACGAGCTTGCAACGTTTCGTGACTTTGTTTATGGCTTACGTGCGCGCACAAATCCTGCCACCTAGCCGCTGATGACTTGGGCCACCCTTGTTTGCATATTACTTAACAGCGCTTCCACTTGAAGGGTGCCAGAAATTACCTGTGCGCTGATAATTAACTTTATAACTCATTTCTGTAAACTATGTCTGCGGTTATGTACTGCTGCCTAGTTGGCCTGCGTACCTCAACGAGGGGTTGTTTTGCTGTTGCTGCCAACACTCACAAGGCGCTTATTGCCACCCAGCATATTTAAGCAAACCAAAAACAAGGATAAACAAAAAAGTTGAACGCTGCGCCTTAGCATTCGTAAATTTGGTGCTGCAAGACCTAGGGCCGGCACTTCAAAGCGCCAATACTGCGTGCCTGGCATATCAACGGACTTCGTCTTGACTTGGTATCAAATTTAATTGCCGAATTTTCTCAAGACAATCTTTGTATGGTCGAATTATTTGATTTGCGGTCATGCTCTGCTTTCAGCTTTCACTTTCACTTTTAAGAAAGTTTTAAATGCGCTCCTCTACGTGGGCAGTGGGTTAGACTTTTGGCTATGCTATGGTATTGGCATATGTCGCGATTTGTAGCTGCCCTACTCCACACCTTGGCATATGTTAATTCAAGTGGAATTAATTGTTTCCGGTGTTTAAGTTTTTCCGCAAGCAAATTTTCCACATTTCGTGTCTACTTCAATGCTTGTGGTTATGCCAGAATAAAAACAAAAACAACAACAACAACGATAGCAACAAAAATCTATTGACTTAGTTTCCATTGAAAAGATTACTGCCGCCTTGTTCATATTCTCTCTCTTTCTCTTCATGCCCTTGTTCTTGTGCCTAAGTTACATTTGCATGACTGGATTGAACTTTCTCGACTTTTGCTCCCGCTCCTGCGCCTGCCACATTTATTTTTAAACATTTTTTGACTTTTCAGCTTATTTTGATTTGAATTGTTTGGCTGTGCTTACTTTGCTTCGTTGTTGTGGTCGCCGGCTTCACTGCTTCTATTTAATAAGGTTAGTCGTTTTTAGGAAATTAATTTGAATTTTCTTGCTTTTTTTTTATTTGTTCTCAACAGTGCAATTGTTAAAATTCTCTTTACTTCCATCCCAATAAATGTTTCCTGAACTGAACTGATTGCTTGCGAAACATCTTTACTAAATGATTTATGCTTTAAATCTCAAATTTCTTATGATATACATACATTTTGTAAGTGCATAGGTTCAATTTGTATCTTTCCAGTCAAAACGATTTTAATTGCTGTGGGTTGCAATATATTAAAAAAAAAAAAACAAAAAACAAAAAGTACCAAATAATATTGGTCTATGGTAAATTATGTTTTTTTGTCCATGACTAAAAGAATTAAATATAAATAGATACAAATTCTGTTTCAAATATATATGTAAGTATTTTGGTTTAATTGTTTTTTTTGTTTTGTGACTAATTTAAAAACAATGCCATAAATATCGTCATTATCTTTTCTCTTTTTGAAATGTTCAGAATGCCTGATTTGAAATGAAAAAATACTGGAATGTACATAACGGATTGATTTGATAAACTAAATTAATTCGAGATTTACTAGTGAGAAAGAGGAAAGCTGATTTCATTATTAAGAACCAGAACAATTGGTTTAAACTTAGAATATTGTCATTTTTGCATGCATTTTCTGGAAATTCCTTCATTAGTTATGTAAGGCGTAAAAAATTTATTACTAATTTAATTTAGAAATTTTAAAAGTAGATCACACTACTATATGGTACCTATAGAAGAGAAGTAATTTAAAAAAAGTATAATGAGAGTGACCGCACTTTCTTGTTTTTTTTTTTGTTTTTTTATATAACATCTAGTATACCCGACATTGTTCTGCCACGACCGACTACTATTTTTCAAATTATTAATATTAAACATATTTGTTTTTACAGTTTTCTTTTATTTAATATCTGTCCCAATGTACAACAATCATTAAATTGTTTAATTTTACTTATATTATTTAGAGAACATTTACATTTTTACAGCATAATTGTAGTAATAAATTGAAATAAATTGAAATCGGTTCGGCGGCTTCAGAGATTAGCGTAAGGGACAATAAAATTTTATAGATTACGAATATTCGAAATGAATTAACTAAAAAATATTTTCAAAATATTGGAAAACACATATGCACTTTTTGTTCCTGTCTAACAAGAACGAAATCACCAGTTAAGAAATTAATACCATTTGAAACGTGGTATTTTTAAAAGATGTTTCTATTAAAAAATTTGAAGCAAAACTTAAAAAGAAATTTACTCAACAATATTTACCTGCTTAAGTAACTTGTATGACTCTTACACAACACAATACCGGTTTCAACTAGTGACTGCTTAGTTTTCAATGTATTGCAGAACAAAAATTATTTAAGAAGGAAACGGTTATTTCATTTATATTACATAAAAAATCTTTACCAAGGGTATCGCCATTAATTTTCAATATGGAATACGAGAAGTAGTTTGTATTAGTATTTTTTTAAAATATTAATATTCTTGCCATTAAAATATTTCACATGTCTTAAATATTGTAGCTTTCTTTTTCGCCTCAAACGAACTAAGCAATGAGGAGTAGTCTGAGTTTTTAATGCTCAAAAGTTTTTATTGAATCATAATATTTTTTAAAAAATTTTTAACATGGTAATCATGTCTATATTTTAACCAGGTAGCGACCCTCTGCGTTGCGCAGCCAGGATGACCAATGCTGAAATTTAATTCCAGGATTAATGAGCAAAAATAAATTATAAAAATATGTTTGACTTGCCTGGGAGAAAAAGAATATAAATGTTCATTTTGAAATGTAAAATTCGACTGTTTTATTTTGTAACAAAGTAATCTCATTTTATATACATTTGGTGGCACTTATATAAGTATGAATATAATACTTATATATGACTGTAAAATTGATTTTGTCTCACTTAAGAAGCGTGAAATCTTGTCTTTTGTCTCAGCATTTCCAATTATGGATTAGTGCTGCATGATATGTTGGTGTCAACACCATCTGGCCATAACAACCGAACGTACTTTTTATATAACCCAATATACAGGTGTGTTAGTTAATTTGCTTAGCCAGATCTGACTATGCCAATGAGCTGCTGAAATAGTGAAGCATACTTTTCGGATACAAATAATTTATGTTAAAGAGCACAGATAGAATAAGCTACAGCTATAACAAAGGCTCTGTATTGCGTAATTCTTATTGGAATAATTCCAAATAAATCGAAATGATTTCTTTTTTTGTTTCCTTTCAGTAGTAGGCGGCTTTTACAAACGCCTGCGTTTATTAAATCATTGAAAGTCGATTTTGTTTAACTTTGTGGGTTTACGTTCCACTTTAAGAAATCCACCAGTGATTGCAAGTTTATATGATATGTTGTTGAAATTTTTGGCCGTTAACGGCGTAAACACTGAAGGTGACAATTCTCGTGAGATCAGCTTACGCTTGTGAATGTGCGTGCTTTTGTGTATAATGACCTTATAGGTAGAATCAATGATGTATCGGCAAAATAGTAAAGCGTCAAAAAGCGCGAAATAAATTCCAATGCAGAGACAAAATTGTGCAACGAGTCAAAAAAAGCGACAAGCTCAAAAAAAAAAAAAAAAAAAGAAAACAACAATAACAGCACAATAATACAATGATCATAAATATTATTCAATTTTGATATTCTTTTAACGGCAGCGTTGAGACATCGTGCAACACTGCCACATTTGCAATATGAAAACGAAGTGCAAAAACAAAAGCCATAGCAAATATTTTACAGCTTGCGATGAGCCGCCGACAAAAATGCCAAAAAAGGGTTTTTCATTTTTCGCACAGATGCAGATGTGTATTGTGAGCCAAAAGCAAAGCGACGGCCGGCCGACCACAAGCAGTCAGTTGATAACAAGCATGGCCAGTGAAAAAAAAACAAAACTGAAGTATATATGCAGCATACATACTCTTGTGTATGTATGTACATAAACATAAATATATAATAAAAATCCAGCAAAAAGGTGTCGAAGATATTGTTAAACAATGATATGAGCCAAAACTGTGCAGCAAGAGAAGAGTAAGAAAAAACAACAATAAAAAACTACAAAATCACATATAACAGATATAACAACAATAACAAACACATAAGCAACAACAATAACAAAAAACAAGAGAAGACAACTGTTGCATAAATGAAATGGCAAAATGTGCAAAATATTTCGTATGCCGACGCAGTCATACCCGCCAGAGACACACATAAAGCGACAGAGACACGCTGTCTGGCAATGCGGCTGCCATGTCGCCTGACAAAAACCCTGCCTTGCCATAAGTCTATACCAACGTGCATGCTCGTCCGTCCGCTAGTCCGTCCGTATTGCTCCATTATACTTGCACGCTTTGCGTCACTGGGGAGCAGATTTTAGGCATACAGCGGCCACAGACGCACAGCAGTGCCTATTAGCATTGGCCTTGTCTTGCCTTGCCATGTCTTGCCTTGCCATTTCTTGCCTTGCGTTGCCTTGCGCTGCTGCCAAGTGTTAGGTGTCGCATTGTCTTTTATTACACTTAGCGACGTCGCTTGCCCTCGGCTGGCTGATGTTTTCGCTGTGTTGTATTATTAGCAAAAATGTTTGTTAAAACAACACTTGCAGCATTTGAATTTGGTTTCTTCTGCCGCATCTTGGCGATTATCGCGCACACTGTTGAAATATTAAAATAGATCTCTGATCTGCAGACGCTGTGCCTGCATTCGATCGCTTGTAATACATTTCAAGCATTTTATGCAAAATATGATCGAAATCTTGCAGATTGCATTGCTTCAGCCTGTGAGTTGCTATGTGCTTGGCATCCAATGGCTTGCATAGCAATCATTTGTGTTTGTGCTTTGTATATTGCTGTGGCCACTGTGAGCGAGCGAGTGTACATAGGAGTTCATGCGCACAGTGGTGCAACTTGCCTAATTTGCGTGGAGCTTGAAAAATCTGATAATCATGTTTTTGAAGTAGACATGCTAAGGCAAAGCGTTTACCTCACGTTGATCCAAGGTTATGGCTGATGATATGATGATGAAATGATACTCAATTTTAATCCCCCTGTATTTCAATAAGGATTGTCTGCATATACATATGTCCTAAGCATGCAAATTTAGGTGCTCAATCGAAAACTGCTTTGAGGGTGTATGTTCTGGTATTTTTCGAATATTCTGGAGTCCTAATTCAGTTTATGATTTCTATTGTTATTGCAATATACTTTCGCCTGGACTGTGGTGTAGGCTTTTGTCTTTGAAACACATGACATAAGTACTTCTTAGGTTTCCTTTGACATATCGAATCGAATTGTAAAAAGGATATCACTTAAACTACCCAGCTCAGCGTCAGAAACATCAATGCATAAAAGCACCACTGTGCCTGACTTGGCCGCAACATTTACACTAGCCTATAAGCGGAAAAATATGATTGCTGTTGTGTACGTACACAATGCGCTGCGGCAGAAACCCTGAGAAAACAACAACAACACGAATCGCTCGTATAACGCCTGACGAACATTCCACAATATGTTAACTGCTTCGCCGTCAGTCTGTTTATGTTTTGTCACCGAACACTGTCCAGCGTTCACTGTTCAACAGTTGACTGTAGCGGCTGGCTGCTACTGATCTTGTTACCGATTTCAATTTTTTTGATGCCGATTTTGACTGTTCGATGCGTTGACAATTCCCTTGAAAAGCGCGCAAAGCAACAAAAACACATAAATTCAGATGCCAGGCCAGCACAAATACAGCAACGGCAACAGAATCAGAGCCAATGATGCTTAAGCTGAAATCGAAGCTAAAGCAACGGAATCGTACAGGGTCGGGTCAGAAATCAGATCGCGCAATTGAGACGATCATATGACGATCATATGCGAGTTTGCGCGCATTAAGCGTGAGAGAGCGATGATGGGTAGAAGGGATGGCCAGTATTTGTACGAAGTGAGTTGAAGTGAGAGTCGACGCGCATAGCCATTGTCACTGCATGCCTCGATACTTTATTCATTTATTCCAATAATAATAATGCAATGCAAACATTGATTGTCATCGATTGTCATTGCGCGAGACACAAGCGCACAAGAACGCATGAAGAGGAACCGCAGTCGCAGTCGCAGCTACAGACAGACAAAGCCGGAGCTCGGCTGACCAGCCCGCCCCAGCTACCCTTACGCGCAGCATACCCACGAAGGTTCCACTGACATGCATACATCCCAGAAATGGATTGAGATCAAGTGGCGGAGTGTGCATTCGGTCGGCGGCGCACGCGCATGCATACGTTTGCTTGCGCATATTTATCACACATCATCATCACACAGCCGCGCTCAGCATATGAAACATGCAACACTGCTGCTGCCTTCGCTGCTGTTGCTGTTGCTGTTGCTGTTGCTGTTGCTGCTGCTGATGCTGATGCTGCTGTAGCTGATCTGGTGACGTTGCTGCTGATAGTTGTTGGGTACGCGGCTAAGCAGTTCGTGGGACGACGCATTGCTGGCATGCACGAGTTATGCCCTTTTAGGGCATTTTTGATAGGTGACAGATTTAGTTCTCCTCCGTCGCGTTGCCTTTATGTACGATTTGTTGTGGAAATTTATGAGTTGTTGCGACTGTTGTCGTTTTCCATATTTACATTTAATTTTTGCTGCTTTTTATTGATGCCTTTTTTTCTTTATTATTATTTATGCTCTACGCTGTGTTGTGGCAATGTATGTATTCATATGTGACATTGCTCTGGTCCTTGGCATTCTTGTTCGTCATTGTGATGTGTGCATGAGTCAACCGACTTTGCCTTTTCTTTAGCTTTGGCATTATTGTGATGTTTGAATGGAAATATAATTTTTCTAAGATTAGTTACTGAAGTTTTAAAGAGCACAACAAAGTTTGTCAAAGCTCAACACTGACTTTATTCGTTGACTCTCTATTGTCGAGTCATCTGATTTTCGCATTTTTTTTTTATTTACATCTTTAGTGGCGCATTTTATCAATATCCGAACCTTATTCATAGAATCGATTGTGAAATAGGTTTTTTATAAAAATAAATCACATCAATTTCATATGATTCCTTAATTCTTTTCAGATCACTTTTCTATATTTTATATTTAGTTATGCAAATGCTATGCACATAAATTTTTAATATCATTGCAGTAAATATTTTCAGTTTTCCAATAAATGTTTGGTACTGCAATATTTACGCATATGTACACTTGTGTTTCTCATCACCGTGATATTCTTCATAAAAAATGCACGAGATTTTTTTGCCTTTCGCCTTTCAACATTGAATCCAATGTAATTGCTTTTTTGCGACATTGGCAGCCTTTTTGCAAATTTAAATAAATTCAATATTGCATTTTCACGCCAAAATGCACCCAAAAACAGATTTTTCATTTACACTTTCTGAATGGTTAAATCCGGATTACGTAACCCACGGGCAAAGCATTGATTCAGTTGCGTTCGATGAGCAGCCAAAGAAATGAATCAAAAAATAAATGCGAAAAAAATAAAAATAAAAACAAAATACTTAAAACAAGAAAAAAGCACAAAGGGAAAAAACTTTGCCTTTGCCGTTTTAACTGCAACGTCATTAGCAATCGCACTGGCAACAGCAGCCTTCATCATCATCGTCGTCATCATCGTCATCAGCAGCAGCAGCTGCCACCGCCTACACAGCATCCCCCCTGCCCTATGCACTGCCATTCGGCGCGTTCAGGGTTTTATCATTGCTTGAAGCCTTTTCGGTCAAACGCATTGACTTTGACGGTCTTTTTACTTGGAACACGGCTTGCACGGTGCCTGGGTACACGGTGTACGTTCATTTTTGAAAGGCTTCCATTTGGCATTCTCTCTGTGCACCGCTTTTGGGCAAAAAATACTGCGTGGAGGGGCGCTTGGGCTACCTTTTCGCACTCTTCTCGATGTAACTGCAAAATTTGTTGAATTGTACGACTATGAAATTAAAGGAAAATTCAATTACTTTACTTCAGTTTCATGCCGTTGCAGACAGGTGTGTAGCATGCATCGAACGATCGAGCGATATGCAATTGAATTTTTGTGTACTTCTAAAAAATGCATAAAGCAGACAAACAGAGAAGACACTCGCAAAAAGCTTACTGTGCTTGCTGTATAAGGTTTTTGTTAAGCTCTGCAAGATTTCATTGAAACACTAAACGTTTTTGCGCCATATGTGTTTTTTATACTAACATCATCATAATCAATTTAAAGTATGTAGTTTTTATTTCCCTGACTTAATAAAGTTATGATATGTTTTTGGGGTAAAAATTTCATAAAGAATTGTTGAATATTATTTCTCTGAATTTTCAAAATTTAGGAAAAGTATTCTGTTTTTCACGAGAAAACAATTTACATTATACATATATCTGATGTTCAGGCAAGAACACCAAGATGGCTAAATAAAAAAGTTCTTAAAATGATCGATTAAAGTGACACACGATTTATTGAAGTTGGTTTAATGTAGATATGAGATAACTATTGTACATAATTGGATTCGTTTATGAATAAGCCTAGCATATAGCATTGGACTTGGGTTAAAAATGAAAATGGCCTTTATTACAATATAGGTTTTCTAAATAGATTGGCAATATAAAGCGTGTGCACAAACGGTACGCATTGAAGCAAGTTCTGGATTAGTTCCAAATTGACCATCAATATTTAATTGTCACAGTGGCAAACTCGTAATGGTCTTGTTTTTCAATACCAGCCATTTAAGCACTGACTACCCTTGACAACTATGGCAACATTTCCGTGTTATTTTAATATATGATAGCTATGCTTTTATTTACTTATTTATATACCTTTATCGCATATTCTGTAACGCATGCATGATTGTACCCGGATAACAAAAACAAAAAAAGAAAAAATGAATGAAAATGAAGCAATCCGAAAATCAAAGGCTACAAATCAGCAATGGAGGAGGCACATTATACAGTAGCGTGTTAAATTTATTTATTGCTAACCGAAATTATGGGGTTTTCTACCTTCAATGACGAATGATCTACATTTTTGATGTCACAGCGACGTTCGCCTCGTTACTGTTTTTCTCTTATTCCCCTCCGTGTTTCTTTGTGCTTTGCTTGCTGTCAGCTAAGGCATGAGTTTTTAATGTACTCCGCAGCTTGTAGTGGTCAATTTTTTTTTCATTTTAATGTGCATTGAATTTTAATTTCGAAACAGCAAACAAAAGAAACAAATTTTATCAAAAAATGTTTGTCAAAATTTTAAAGTTTTTATTTTACTTTTATTGGATTTTACTTTTGCGCAGAATATTTATGCCAATTTTGCCATAAAATACAACGTTGCGAATGCCCGAAAAGCAAAATAAATAAATTGTTGTTGTTGTTATGTTTTTGTTTTTTGGTTTGGTCTGTGTGTTTGTTGTTGCTGAGGCGTAAAAATGATCTGATTTATATTTGACACAATGGGTTTAACGATAAATGTGCGTATGGCATGAACTGATACATAAAACATAAGCAAAACAAAAACAAAAATATCAAATTTATTTAAATCTTGTTTTTATTGTTTTATATTTTGTGTTTTTTTATACTTTGCTTTATTTTTTTAACCTTCACATATAAGTTTGTTGAGTGTAACGTGTTGCTTATGACGGCCATTATTATTTTTCGTTTAATGTAGCTGAAAGCGTTGCTATAAAATGTTATGGGTGTTGACAAATAATGGCAACGCCTTGGCATGGCTGTACACATTATAATTAGATCATATGCAAAATGTGTTTTAATTGAATTTATTTTTCTTTTTGTAGTTTGCTATTTACAAATTATTGAGCTCAACTTTCGCATGACATAGGTGCAACATTTTTTCTAAAAATGTTGGAAACTTATTTTCCTTAGACTTTCAAAGTCTATCATATTTGTCTGTTTCCTTAACCTTTTTTTTAATATTTTGTATTTGATTTATCTTCAGTTCCAGCATTACTTCTAAAAATGGTAATGTCTAGAAAACTAGTTTATAGATAATTAATTATATCTAATTGTTTTTTGTGGCGAAAAGCCTTATACAAAATCTAGTCTCTGTGGTCCAAATTGTTTCATATGTAATAACTATAGAATGATATCTGGAACAGTTAACTTTCGCATTACGTGTTGCCTGTGCTCAAATGTGAGAAAAAAATGCTTAAATGCCAACATAAGCCACATCCAGTCACATTTTTTCGCTAACATGTTTTCAAAAAGGGATTTCGCATATGCGTGTTGAATTTTGTCAAAACCCGATTTCACAAAACTCACTCGCCGCACGCATGGGAAAGTTCAGCGAGCGTAGATGGCAGCGTTGATGAAGTTGCATAAAATAAGAAACACGTTAACAAACTTTGGCTTTAATGAGCTGATTTCTGTGAATGATATACAACTTAGCTTGGCATATAAGCGTATGTGCATAAACAACGATTGAAAACTTATTTTAAATATGTTGATTTATTGAATTTTCAAAATCTTTCTTTTTGTTATCCAAATCAGTTGGGCAGTTTCATGAAACTATGGAATAAACAATGTATAGGCCTCAAAATATTTTTGTTTTTTTACAATAATCAATTAAAGTTACGGCGGCATTATCATTTTTACTGTTTTCTAATTTCGTTCCGTCGATGATATTTTATTCTGACCAATCAAAAATTCTTAAATGCAGGTACTTCCATATTCGCCAGCACCTTATCGTTGGAAGATTAATTCAGTTCAAGATGCACTTGGCGACATTTGCGCTAATTTTAAAAATTCGTTAGAGAGTCTGTGATGCAGAGCGTCTGTAAGAAAAAACTCTAAAAGAGGATAGTAAACAGACAAGATTGTTGTATAGTCTGTCAATATTCTTAAAGAGGCAATTCAATATACGCTTGAAGAAACTGCATAGCACATGATCTACCTCGTACCTCGAGCATAGAAAGGAGGAGTATCAGTTGATTCAGTCTTTGGAACTCTTTTTTTTTTTTTTAGATATAATTCATGCAGGCGTATTAATAAATTTTTATTACCTCGCCTGCAAAAGTGTCGCATTTTCGAGTGCGTTTCTAATTAATGTTGCGCCCTGAAAGGTGTTAAAATGACAAACAAACCATAAAACTTGGCTAAGCCACAGCAGCAGCAGCAGCAGCGGCGTGCCCCATGGCCTCTTTGCTGCATATGCATAATGTGAATGCACCCACTAAAGAAAGAAACGGAACAGGTGCTTGACGCAGCGTGGAACTACACTTAATGTCTATGCAGTGCCAGTTGTGTAGGTTATCCTGTGGCGCAATGTGCGCTGATGCGCGTTTATCAAGTTGTCATTGATAACGTGCGTCGCAACAATTCATATGCCGATGGACATGGGCATGCGAATGGTTGGGAAATGGCACTGGGATGGTTATAAATTAAAGTTTAAGAAATGAAATGTTACCCTTTCGTTTCTGGCATATAAGTTGGCTGTCTGTCTGTGTCTGTGTCTGTCCGCCTGTCTGTTAGTTGTTTTGTTGCTTGTTTGTGTGTTTGTGGAATTTTAATGCGCAGTCGCAACGCCAATTAATTCGACAAAGGATAAGCATTAAATACAGTCGAATGTCCTGCGTGCGACTGTGCATGTAACTGCTTCAAAAAACTGAATGCTACGTGGGTAGTTTGTTAAGTGCATTTCAAGGGTGAATATACATAAACATTTTACGAGACAACGTTTTGTTTGTTTTTTTTTAATAATGTGGAGCTTTCACTAAAAAAAATCATTCATTCCAACAAAATGTGTTATTCATCAACAATTAGGCGCTGGGCTGGAATCAAAGCCTGCCTTGGTTTATCTACTCATATTAGATCTTGCTATTCAGAGCATGTAAAAGTATATATGATCTAGAGGAAGATATGAGAGGATGAAAAGGCAAAGAATTGTGTAGACTTGGTGAGTCTGTTTTTCGAAAAGTGGCTTCAAACTGCCCACCCCAGGCACAGTGCCAACTACAAAGGGACTTAAGGAAATGAGAAATGCTGGCTTGCACATGCACACGCCTAATTAATTTGTGCCTCGTTTGCGCTAAGGACATAGGCAGCAAACGCGTACAACTCACACATATATGCGTTTGTAAAAACTGCAAGTAAGGATAACGAATACGTACATGCGCGCTTTTATCGCCTGCACTTCCTTGACTACCGGGCATAAATGCGAATAACATAAATTTATAACGTGAGCCAGCAATTTTTGGCTTTTAGTTTTTTAAGCATGTTGTACGGTGTCATGTTCACAGTCAGCAGTGAATTATTTAGCATGCGTTCTGCGTTCGCCTTAACGGCCAACGTGCAGATCCTGCGGGCAGCAGTTGCCTGCACTTGGTGGGCGCTGCGCGATGCTTATCGCGTCTTTTGCAGTTTCGCGCGCTTGTTCCTCGCCTGCTCATATCAAAAACATGTTGTGCATATTTTTATTAGGTTTTTATTATTGAAGAACATTTTGTTTTGCTACTGGCATTGCATGTCCTGAACTATTGTGCTGTGCAAGCATTTGGCAGGTGTTTCTACGCTGGCCAATGTGTAAGTTAAGTGCAGCATTGGGCCAACATCCGTTGTGTGTGGTCCATTAGCAATGGGGATTTATTAAATTAGCCTCAGATTGCATTCAACTGCAATCTCAAATGCAATGCCAGCGCCAACGTCAACGCCAACGCCACAACAGAAGTGCCGCCAACGCCAACTGAAGTATTATGCGCCAGATAGCACAGCAAAGTAGAAACCTGAAGGCGGCTCATGCACACACATACCCGACCAGGGCCGTTGTCCTCGCATTGCGGCACAAATTTTTATGAAGATAAATCTCGACTAACTACCATTGATGGCATCATATTTAAAGCAAAGAAACACACACACACACACACATATATACATACATGCAGACTCACAACACACACCTAGCGCAGCACGCATGCGCTTCAACTTCAATTTCGGCTTCGACTTCGACTTCGTCGGCAAGCATTTCGCGTAGATACGTTTTGGATAACAAGCAGCAAATGGCCAATGGCCAATGGTCAACTCGATGCTGCTGGCTTGTGGCTTGAAGCTGTTAGCCATAGTCTCCAGGCAATTGACTGCCGCCTGCCGCTGTTTGTGGTTGCTGCTGCTGTTGTTGTTGTTGTGGTTGTAGTTGTTGCTGTTGATACTCGTTGACTATGCTATGCGTTTGGCTTTTGGTGACCATAATTTGAAGTTGGCTATCAACGCGTTCATAAATCAAGCCTCTAATTAATGGTATAACTTTCGTGCTGCACTCGATAAAGCGTGAAAATTAGAACTCATTCGTGTTTATCACAATTATATTTTTATTTTATTTTTTTTATTTGTCTTTGTATTTTTCTGTTTTTCCTTTTTTTTCACTTAATTTGTGTATCTTTGCTTTGGCAGGTAATCTGCATGAGTTATTTTCTTGGCAATGGTTTATCTACAATTTTGAGCCACATTAATCTGAATGTTTCGCTACTAAATTCAGTTAAGATTCTGCAGCGGGTTAAGTAGAGCTCAAGATGAAAGTCATGTGAGCGTCTTATTGTTGCTTTTTAGAAAATGCTTTCTTTAAGTATGTTAATAAGTATTATGAAAAAATGTATTAACATCAGAATAAACGCTACAAGTTACAATAAAGTCCATAAAGTTTTTTTAATGATTTATTTTTTGGAAGGATGCAAGGTACAAAAAATAAAGTTGGAAGAACTTTTTATGCTTTCATCATCGGGTATCTGTCCACTAAAATATAATAATGAATGTTATAATTAGAAATTCAGTCTTCTTAATTTTGAAGCCGGTCCTTTCTTCACAGCTTCCAATCCATTGCATTATCCATTAAAAAATCCATTTTTTATCAGGTGAAATTCTATTTATATTTTGTTTTGAAAGCGAATGTCAGGCATGTGTAGAAATTATGGCACGAGGCAAGTTAACAACAACTCAAAGCGGTGTTAAAATTTGTGGCTTATGCGAATTTAAATGAATTGCATAAATATTTCAATATTTTAAACATTTTTCAGTTAAACGCTTTTAAGATGCCGTAAAATTGTTTAATATACATAAATATGTATTAACTAATGCACATTAACAAATAAATTATATAATGAAGATAAAAAGTATAAAGATTTTTAATAAAATATGCGCATATTGACTCACACAGCCAACGCTAAAATGTTTTTAATAAAAACGAAATAAAGTATAAAAAGAAATTGAATTACTCAAATAAAAAAAGAAGTTAATGCCGATAAAATTGATGGAATCAAATTATAAAATAAGCACTTTGTATGAATAAAACGTGCGCATATGTTTTTTTCCGTTTGTGGTTCTTATTAAGTTTGCTGCTGTTGTTGTTGTTTTTATTTAACATATATTTATTTAAATGCATTTACATCGCGTTGTTGTCATTTTTTATCTGTGGCTGTCGGCTTTATATGAAAGTATGAATCGTTATGGCGCCGTAATTAAATTATTTTCCTTTTATTTTTGATAGATTTTTTTATTTTTTTTATCAAGTGTGAACATCTTTACAGTGTAACCTGGATTTTCACAACTAATAGATAACAAAATGACATTTCAACAGAAGTTTTTAAGATCGCACAAGAAATAATAGTTAAATGAGAATATGTGACTGAAATTTAAAGGGGCAGTGATGAGGTTCGTAAGCAAAAAATAAACTATTACTATTTATTAGCGAGTTGCTTACAGATCTAGTCTGCAGAAAGGTTGTTGAGAAGGTCAGAATTGTACTTTAGCTGCGACTAAAAAATGTTTGACGCTGTAAACAAAATATTGTCGCTATTGTTTGAATCAATAAGTTGCAAGAATTGAGGTCACACTGTATACAAACATTTATTTTTAACATGCTACGTGAGGCCCTTGCGTAATTTCATTAATTAAAATCGCTTTTAATGCGCATAACAGATTATGACATCAAAATGAAATTTTCCAAGCGTTGTTTGTAATTTTGTGCAGTTTTATTTATTTCATTTGTTTTTTTTTTTTTTTTTTGCTTATTATGCGGTTTTCGTTAAAAAATATAGCAAAAAAAATTTTAATTGGTTTTTTTGTTGTTTAATCCGTCAATCAATTAAAACACAACTGCGATTTAATTAATTAAATCAACAGAATCGCAGAAAAAGGAATGCATATTCCTATAATAAAAAAAATTAAACAAAAGCAATAATAAAGCAAAAATAAATCGTTTTAATGCCGCCAACAAAACAAAATTTATTTAAATAAATTTTCATTAAATGAACATGAAAAATGTGGGCGAACTTCACAACTAACGGCACCCACTTGCTCTGCTGGCCGCCATTGCTATTGGCTGCCATTAGAAATTTGAACGAAAATATCGTATGCAATTCTTTTTAACTACTTTTCCATATTTTACTGGTGGACATTTGTTTCGTAGACGTTTACGTTAAACTCTTTAAAATGATAAACTGAACTCATTGTTGTTGGTTTTGGTTTTTCCTTTCGTTATTCTGGCTTTCTTTTTCTAGTAGGCTCAGGCGCTTTATGGTCTACGTGTGTTGCACGCAGCGGTGATTATGCAAATCTGGGTTTGTTCAGTTCGCTTTGAGGAGTAACTTTGAGTGACTGCGTTTGGTTTAGTTTTCATGATTTCAATTTTTTTGTTTTATTTTTGGATTGTGTCTTGGTTTTTTGAGTTAGTGTGTGCATTGCACAAGTTTTTCTTATGCATAGCAGTAGACTGTATTGCGCTTGCCCTTTTTAAACTTGTGCAGTCAATGTGGTAGGAAAAAATGGCCTCTAGTTTTTTGTGTATTAAAGGCAAAAGAAATGCAAAGAAATTCACTTCCTTTGATACAAAGGTGTAAATCTGTGCAGAAGCTCTTTCTGTGTACATTTTCTTTTCTTGGCAACATTTTTAAAACGCAGTGAAATAAAAAAATCACAAACTTTAAATAAACTGCGTCAATTCAAATTGGCTTTGTTATACTGAAAGGCAGTTATAATAAGAAAAAAAAATGTTGCGGTTATAATAAATGCACAATAGTTGCTAAATCAAACTCAATCTGAAGATCAATCGCGAGTTGGTAAGCAAGTTGGCCAAACAATGGATCGAAACTAGTTCGTAGCACACAACAATTGCCAAAAGGCGCACACAAAAATAAATCACTTGTTTTTAATTAAGGCAAATAAATTGCAATAAAATGACATGGGAAACACGAAATGGCAAACATGGAAAAAAGCAGAAATGCAAAACAGAAATAATTTCATTAAAATTCGCTTTTGGCAAAAATCATAAACATTTAAATATAGATTTAATTAATAAAATAAAGCAAAGAATTCAGCAGACAGCTAAAAACAGAAAGCACAACGCAAAAGCGCAAAAAAAAAAAAATTTAAAAATATTATGCATAGCAAATGCCACAAACGATTTGAATAAATGTTTTCCCACGACACAAGCCAAAGCCAAAGCCAAAATTAAACTAATGCCAACAATAATCCACACTAAATCAACAACCAAAGCGAAAACCAATCGAAGATCGTATGATTGCGTTGGACAAAAGCAATTCGCACAATAATAATGATAACATTTTGTTAAGTGTCTCATTTCGGATTCATAATTTCTTGTTTTAACGGCAATTTCGTTGTTAACAACGTTCCGCATGTGGTTTTCAGTTAATTTGCGCTTTGACAACTAAGCAACGCTGTGACGTGTCAACTCGGGAATGTTAGACGGCTCTCAGATGGCGTTGTCCATATACTCAAACGTACCGATGAGTCAGCGCCAGCCGCTACACGTGCTTGGTTTGAAATGGTTTTGATATGGCCAACTGAATTAAAATGGTTATCGAATTTGGTCAACACTAATTTTATATAGAATTAAAGTCATGGGCAGATAATTAATTTTGAAGAAAACAGAACAAATATGCATAGAAATATTTTTGGATTTATTTTATACAGTTTTTCGTAACGTTTCAGTTATGTTTTAATGTCTAATTGTTTCAACGCATAATCCTTTACCTTTGGCAGTATTTTAGCCAAACTTTTAGGTCTGTATGGCATTGCTAATAAATGCCTTAGCTAAACTATGAAGTTTTGCATCAACTTGTGGAAAATTACCTAAAAAATACAAGCGACAAGTTTTTGGAATTAATAACAGCATTACATTGGTAAAATTTTCATACCTCGACTCCATGCAGTAGACGGCTAAGGCAACAGTAACAGGCGCAGCGGCAGTGGCAGAGGCAATGGCAGCGGCAGCAGAAGAAGAAGTTGTCAATAAATCTGCCGTTTTGGCCTTGTTCTGCATTTCCGCTGCCAGTAGAGCGACGGCAGGGCAGCACACAGCACACAAGCGACTGCACGAGTGTACGCGTACAGAGACCACGCATGCAACGTGCCAGAAGCGAACGCACAGGTATGACAGGCGAACGAACAAACTGGCAGCAGCAAGGCAGGCAGACCTGTACAGTGTACACACAGTAGCCCCATGTCAAAACGAGGTGATTTAGAATTGTCGAATTTTATTTAAATTGGATGCAAACATGCAAAATTTATTGTAGAAAATCAATAAATAAGAAAATCACAAAACCAAGAATGAAGTCGAACGACATGCGCAGCGCAGCAGAACTGGCTCACAGCGCAAATCCAACGTCGAGCGAGAGGAAGTCGCAAGCAGCGCGTAAAGGAGTCGCATGCGTTGCTGCTGACTCTGCTGCATGGCTCGGCTACACTTTGCGTGGCTTCGCTTGGCCTACAACGCAGTGAGAAGACACACGCTTCGGCACGAAATGTGCCTGTTGATAATTTCTGTTCTTTAGTTTTTTATTTTTATTTCCTTGATATTTTATGCTTATTTTATTCTTGCTTTATTTATTTATTTTTTTTTTTTTGTATTTATATGTTATTTTATTTTTATACTTATTTCATTACGAAATTGTTACCGCTTTGCATGGAGTTCATTAAAATTTCGTTTTCGACTAATAAATATAAATTCAAGCGTGTCTGCGCTCGTCTGTGGCGTTGGTGTTGCTGCTGTTGTTGTTGCTGCTGTTGCAGTTGCGCACAGGACATTCGCTATATGCAAAATCGATCGTAGCGATAGAGTACGTATGTGTGCTTCAGCTTTTGCTTATACGAGCTATTTAAGGTTTATGTTTTGCATACTTTTCAGTTCGATTCATTTTTGGTTGCGGTTTGAGTTTTTGGATTTTGGTCTTATCGCTGATTGGTGTTTTAATATATGTTTTAATTAAATTTAATTAAATTTTGCATGCTTTTTTCCCCCCATTCGTGCAACATATTGTAACACCAGTAGTTCCGTCTTTCAAAAATGACTCATTAAAAATGTACATTAAAAAATTATTTAAAAGTTATAAGTTGCTTCCTATGAGCTATCTAAATATATTTTATATAGTATTATTGGTATATTCATATTCACATCTTTAAAATACGCTGTGTTAAAATGCTTCCCATTTTTTATTGTATTTTATTTTTTTTTGATTTCTCTACTAGCAATTATTACATAAATATCACAACTTGTGAGGTCACACTTATTAAATATTCCAAAGCGTATACGTAGTTACAATAATAATAAACAAACAGAAAAAAAAAGTTATATAAATAAAACAGCAAATGTGAGGTGCGCTTCATTTGGTATGCCACCAACTAGGCAGCACCACTGCTGCGCAGCACAAATCACAGCAATGTCATATATGGAGGCTGTATGGTTGCCGCCGCCGTCAAAGCGAAGCGCAGCCAAGCAAAGTAAAGCGCAACCGTTGATCACCAGCATAGCACAGTAGCAACAATAGCAGCGGCAGCAGCAGCGACAACAACAACACTAATAGCATAGCATAAACATAAAAACATAAATTGCTAAAAGTTTAATAATTCACTTTGTCGTATCGTAGTACGAGGCAGGCCACGAGGAAGGCAGTCGGCCAGCGGCACGTTGCGCTTGCGACAGAGTCATACAAATCACAATTATGATTATTGCCGTGATTAAAAACTGTCGCCCATGATGATGTTGCTGTTGCTGTTGCTGCTGCCAGTGGCACTGCTGCTGATACAGTTGTTGTTGTTGTTGCTGCTGTCGCTGGCGCTGGCGGTTTTACTACCAACTGCGACTGCTGCTCAGTTGTTGCTTCCGCTGGTGGTCACAACGGCAGTGGCACTCAATGTGTGTCAATGTTGCAACGATTGCGCGCACGTCTCCTTCCCAGCTCGTCGTCTTGGCCGCCGTCAGCGTCGCCGTTGTCAAAGTTGCCATAAATATCATCTTTTTCCAAATCTCCAGCTGTGCCGCGCAACTTGGCTGTGCCTCTCCATTGCCAATGCGTTTCGCATATGCGTAGCTGTTGCTGTTGCAGTTGCAGTTGCAAGTTTTTCCATTGCTTTGTGAGTTTTTCCTCAGTCGGTGATTAATTAAACTCAAACTCGTACGAGTGCTCAAGCTCCATCAGCTCAAAGTCGGAGTCGGAGTCAGAGTCGGATTCGTAGTCGCAGTCGCAGTCGTAGTCAGACGCATGATTTATAATGACGAATTTATTTAAGCTCAGTTTGCTTTTGATGATTGCCACGACGATATAAGGACTGTCGGCGCGTTTCAAAAGCGCCGTTGGATTTTGTGTTATGTTTTTTGTTCATTCCTGCCACCGTGCTTTGTGCCTTAATGTTAGCTAGCGTTTACTTTTTTTTTGTTTTTTTTTTTTTTTTATTGGATTGGCATGCACATCTATGATTCTCAATGTGCGCTTTGTATGCGTTTGCGTGACTGTAGACAGTTTGAAAAAATTGATCTCAATTATGAAAAGTGCACCATTCACTTATTCATGCTGGTGTTGTTGTTGTTGCTGTTGTGAAAAAGTTTTGACAATGTCGCAAGTTGCGTGAGAAAAATCACAAAAAAAAAGGCTAATGTAAAAAAAAAAAAACACAACCGCCACAATTGATTTGTTTGACTTATGTGTGTTTTGTCAATAATGAGTTTTCATGTTGTATATGGCCTTGACATGGGCTTGCATTATTTATTGCCACATTTACTATGCCATGCTTATGCATTTTTTGCTCATACACTGCACATACGTATGTGTGAGGTACATGGCAGGGCAGTTCAGTGGTTCATAAAATAAACATTGTGGGAGTTTGTGAGCTTGCTTAGCTGTATATGTACATACTTATACTACTATATGGCTAACCTAAAGAGACTCTTATTTAATGACAGACTTATAATTTTTTCAACAGGAGTTCCTGTAAGATCGATTGTTCTCCTTTTTAGTCGTCTGGTTTATGTTAGCTCCTTAGTCGGAAATTTGTGTCGATTTCATTATTGTACTTAGTTTGTCATTCATCGTGCATATGGAAACATCACGATGGAAATCGTCATTTCAAATGCATTGGCATTCTAAGTCAAGTAGAAAACCGAGGTGATTCTAAAGTCGTGTTTGAATGTAAACTATTTACATTAAATTCATTTTACTGATGAGGACAATTGACTATGATTAGTTTCAGGATCGCTGAAGCTATTGCAATGGGTTATACTCATAATCATTAACTATTGAGAGAAATGTATTCAAAAAAAAACTAAACTAAAGTCGAGTACAATTTTAATAAATTATGACCTGTTGAGTCGAAGTTTTTTTTCCTTAATGTATTTTTATTTTTAGGTAAATGACAAACTTTGCCAATCTACATGCTTTCAAATTTGAATTTAAATATCTCACAAAATAAAAACAAAAGCATATATCTCCCATCAAATCGAATCTTGTTGCCATATGTTTGCTAAGTAGAAAAATTCTTTTACCTGTGCAGTATACACAATCGCTGTCGCCATACAATCCATACAGCCTTTGCTACCTGTTCCGCCCCGAACGTGCACACAGCACCCACATAACAGAATATCTGTTCCCTGGCATGGTTTTGTTGTCGTATGCAAAATAACTGAGAATCGTCTACTATGTGAAAATCTGCCAGAAAACATGCAAAACAATTTCTTTCATTCTTTTGGTTACTTTTTTATTGTTTATTTTATTTTATTTGTTTGTAGTTTTGCATTTTATTTTATTATAAAACTAAAATACATTTGTTTATGCTAAAATCATCCAATTAGTAAGATTGTTATTTTTTGTGTATTTCGCTGATGCAGCTTAACTGATATTGTACACACATGTCTGGAGGCTGCGCTGCCCTGCTCTGCGCAGCTTTGTGTAGTCGCCATAGACGGTTCTTGTTCTTCTGTTGGTTTTGCATACGCCTTGGATGAATGCTTACCTGTGTGCTGTGGGTTTGCATGGAGCACATGGAGTCTGCAGCCGTCGTATTTATGCATTCAAAGCAATATCAATTGTAATGAATTTTGAATATCGTTAAGGACTAAGGAAAATAAGGGGCGACATTGTTGAATGTCTGCGTCTTGTGTGTGTACGAGTATGTTGATGCAAAGCGATATGGATATGGTTCCCATGCTTTGAGTTTAGCCATGTATGCGCAACAGTTGGCCACAAAAAATACCTTACTAAAATAAAAAAAATACAAAATAAAAATAATGAATTAAAAAAATTAAAAATGGCGTTTCCGGTTGACTCAAATGCAGAAATTATAATAAAAGAAAAAACAAAAAAAAAAATTAAATACATATTTTGAATATGCAAAAGTGGCTGGCAAATTAATTTCATTTTATTTCTTCGCTGACTTGTGCATGTCTAAAACTCAAACAAATGTTGCACTTCCTTGTTGTGAACTCGTACCCACATACAATAAATGCATGGCTACATAAAAAGAGACAGACAGACGCATACTATGTATGTATATATATTACTTTAATTCAAGTGGTTGATGTTGTTGTTGCTGTTATAATATTATAGCGGTAGTAACGCCGTTTCTCTTGAACGATCACGCTTCTGACAGGCATGAGAGTATTAAATCGTCATCAACACGATCATCATCAACATGCAGATCATGATGTTCATCATTCACGCCGCCGCATCATGATAATCGCGTTGCTTGACTCAGTTCGGAACATTCATTCAAACAGCCGTCAGTCCAATCACCCAGCCATACTGCCATAAAACCATCCATCCATCTATCCGTCCATCCATGCATACGTCGTCCAGGCAGCCTACATCGTCCACCATGATTCGTTCGTCGGTTCGCTGCTTGGTTGGCTGTTTGCTTGGTTGGTTGTTTCCATCACCGCCAATTTTCCAACACGATCATCGTTTTGTATGTCATCGTTTGATTTGTCATTATCGTCATTCACTGGCGCACATTTCGTGGCATTTCGTTATTTTCATTGTCTCCCCTCTCTGGTCGCCTCTATTGCTCGTGTCTTGACTTGTCTCATCACATTATCAGTCAGTTTGGCATCCCTAGGTCTTTTCGATTTAGAGTTTTGTTATTATCATCGTTGTTGTTGTTGCTGTTGTTGGCCACGTTCATTTGTGAAATAGCAACAACATGAAAATTACAATGAATGTTCCGCGTGAATATCAGTTATTATAGGTTTCATTATGTGGTGGGGTGCCTCAACTGACTTGTAGATACCTCTACTAACCGCGAGTTATACACACTGTAGTTAGTGACTGCTACGATTACTGATTACCCGGCTATTTATATGCTGCTTTTGAATTTTATTTATATGTATTAAATAGCACATATAGATGAACGTTGAGGAGAATGAAGCAGTAGTATAAGTTCTTTAGAGGTGCTAAAATGCCTAATTTATTTATTTTGATTTTCTTATTATTTTTTTTATTTCAAAAACACTTCCGGGCTTGTTGCCGTACATTTCTTAAACTCACTTCCGGATCGAATTAAATATTATTCTCATAACAGATGCAATACATGTTACAGAATGTGTTTTTCATCGATATTATTTACTAGACATTGGTAGTCAGTTTTAAAATTGTATAAGAATTTTCGCCCACTGAATAGATATATATATATAACTCTGGCAAATAATATATGTCATAAAACTTTAATCACCCTTTATGTCAACTTGTGCATTGATATTGCCAATATACTTTCACTTTGCAATGTTCAGCATGAGGACTTCTCGAAAAGAAAGCGAGAAACAAGTGCCCTTTCGTTGCATATCCTTTAGCCACGTCAAAGCATTGTGCACAATAATTGCAGCTCTTTGCATGCCTTGTAACCGATTACTCAAAGTTGTGCAGGCACTAAAGAAATAAATATGCCAGCAAAGCTAAACTTTATCTGCCTTTGAAGTAGATGTTGTGGCTTTTGCTGGAAAGCCATAGCAAAAAGCAAAGGCTGAAGAACAATGCAAGCATTTGGCTTAGTGTAGCATGTCAAGCCAAAATGAGAGTAATTTTCATAACATATAAGAAACCTAAGCAAAAATAACAACAACAACAATAACAGCACGTAGAAGAAGAATGATTATAATAAGCAAAAAGGCCAACAACAACGTGGACCATAACAGGTTCGCCAACAGCAGCCTGTGGAGGCAGCGCATGGGGCAAACAGCATAAAGCAAATCAAGTTAAAAGCTAAGCAACGCACAAGAAGAGGAAGAAGCGACGGTGCAGAAGAGGCAAACAATTTTTTAATATGGACGAAACTTGACATTTAAATTATGGGAACAAGCATCATTTTTATGGCATTTGCATGGGCTGCAAAAACCCGAAGCCAGCCAAAGGCATAGCAATGAAGCGAAACGAGCAGCAAGCGGGCGAAGCTGTACGTTGGGGCAGGGGATGTGTGAAAATGACTGCAAAAGAATTCCATTGTGAAATTTGCTGTTTAACAAGTAACGCATAAAAGTTTCGACTGCTTAATTAATTAATTTGAAAAAACATTGAAAATAATTAAACAAACAATAAATGCAATAAATTTGCCGTTGATAATATTTATAATGGCTTTTCAAATAAACAAACAAACAAAAAAAAAAAACCATTTACGTAAAAAACTACCCAAAATCAAAAAAAAAAATATACATTATAAAAAAAAAGTTCTGCTCGTTTGGCCTTTTCACCATTGTGGCATGTAAGAGTTCCGTTGAAAAAATAATAATAACACATTAAAGCGCCACAACAATAATATTTACGCTAATTAAGCAGCTTATCAAAATAATATTAAAAAGATTTATAAACTGTTTCCGTTGCCACTGCCGTGACGGCCTATGAGGCTCAAGTTCGTTGGCGTCAATTTGTCGAACAATACAAACAACAAAAGCAACAGCAGCAAGAAAACAACAACGAATGGAAAAGGGGAAACTACTCACACCACAGCACAGAACGTAAATGAATTATGAAATTATCACCATTTCATGGACCGCATGTCGTGCATTGAGGAAGTGCAAATGCATCCACGCGCACGCGACGTCATTTCGTTAGCGCTGCACAGCGAAACACGCCTCCTCCGCCTTGGCATATGCAGAGCGGCGCCTGTGAGTGCCATTGCGGCCGTTTGTACCTCAACAGTTGTCTGCATGCGTTTGCCCAGACGTCCACGCTGACTGGCCGCTGCCTAAGGCTTTGCGCAATGCTGCGCCGCTTGCTGCTGCTGCCGACGTTGACGATGCCGGCAAGTGTACGGTGGCCAACGCCTACGGCGCAACCCGCCTGCTGTGATAATCGCCTTATTAAACATGTTTTAATCGCTTATTACGCTTGCTGTGCGCACGCGTTCGCTCCAGCATTGTGCGGTGGCTAACTTGTATGACATTGCTTTTGTAGCATGGAAAATTAAACAAGAAAGCATATATTGTAACATAAATAATTAGAAGCTGACTGCCGTCAACTGTTAAGGATGCATCTTAGGTAGCATATATTTTCTTCATAACGATGCTCTCTGGGTAGACGATGTACCGCATTCAAAGAAGGTTTTCAACGAAAATGGAATAAGAAGTATTACTTTTATTATGTGATGTTTGCTGAAGTAACTTTTTGTAGCGGCTTTGTTTTTAACTAATACGTTCCTAAAATAACTAAATGTATTAGTATTAAAGACTAATTAGAGAGTTGAGAATTTAAAGCCCTGATGAGATATGTAAAGAAGTGATAACTTCAAATAAGGATCAGAGGACTGTAATATGTATGGCGCATTAACAAAAACTTAATAACTCCGAACTAACTTAAAATGCTTGTTACGAATATAGCAATAAAAGTCTTTATAAGCAAGCTAAGAAGCTGAGTTTGCCATAACAAACCTAAATATGCCAACGGCTAATGCGGCAACCGTTATGTATATATATGAACGTCAACGCATCCGCATACTACATCACGCAGCATATCGCAGCTCATTTGCATACAGTCATGCTAAAAGTCTGCGCTTCACATACGCAGACACAATTCCTGCAGCCGCCGTCCAAGCGACGAACACGACGGGGACGAGGTGGACAACAGTCGCTGGCGATATCTCATGTCGGTGCAGGCAACATCCAATGTGCAGGCATAACAAATGAATTATTGACATTTTTAAGCAATATTCGCCAATATTCATTCAAGAGATATCAAAAATTGTCAACGTAGGTTTTCATTTTCTTAATTTAAGCTGCCTGCCTGCCTGCGTGTCTGTCTGTCTGACTGTCTGTGTATCTGTCTGCCGTGGATTGAAATGATGCTGCGGAGTGTTGCGTGGCTTTGCTTTATTCTTATTGTGATTTTGTTTATTTGTGCTTATTCTCTTATATTTTATTTTTTTATGTATATACATATATAAATTTATATTTTTTTTTATTTTTTTGTTTATAGTTTAAGTTGGACGTAGCTCATTTGTTTTAACGAGGCATAAGACAAAATTCGTTTCATATGCAGTCGAGGCTGGAGTCTGTGCTGTATGATGAGCGATCGTAAAGTGTTGCAGGTAAATTCTCATATGTAAATTTATTTTATTTTATTTATTTTTTTTTTTTAATTTTCTCATTTGCTCGCTTCTCTTTTTGTTTTTGTTTTTGCATTTGTCGCTACGTTCATTTGTGCTTGAAAGGTCTCTGCAGCTCTGGATATGTTGAAAAGAAAGAGTTTTGCTCATTAATGAATTTAAATGGTCTCCTTAATAATATTTAACGGCTTCTTTGCAGCGTTTTATGATGACAATATTTTTTCATTCGCTCTTGTTTTGTCTGTTGTGTGTTTTTTCTTTTGTTGTTATTGGTGTTGGTGTTAATTTTTTTATTTTTTTTATTTTTTTTTGTACTACCCGCTTACCTGTGTGCCAGGGCGTATAGACACTTATATGAGTTTCTTAATGGCTCTGAATCAACTTTTGACAGTTGACAAGTTCGTTTCTGTTTGCTTTTTTCCATGGCGGCATGGCATTAGTTAGCCTGTGCGCGGCTTGGTGTGGGTAGCAACGCATCCGCAACGCATAAAGACTCAAAGCTTATGTGCGTGTTGCTTCATCTCTGCTGCTGCAGTCGCTTATTAATAATTCCCTTTTAACTTGGTCAATTCCAATGCTGCTGCAATTAAGCTCAGCATAAATTCCATTTGAAGTGTGCAGCATCAGCAACAACAGCAGCAGACAACATGCCATGACGTCACAGTACATAAGCGCAAATCTCAATCGAACTTTTCGCATGTTACAAATCGATTTTTGATTGAGTTCATTAGAAAACTCGGCAGCAGATATTATCGCCAATCTAATGCACCATACGTCTGCGTACTTACGTACATACACATATGGCCAGTGGAAAACTTTTGCCGTGCAGAAGCTAATGCCTCCCAGGAGTATTGCTGTCCAGCAGCAACAGCAGCAGAAGTGGCTACAGCAGCCGCACTATGCGGGGGCGTCGGCTGTGTTACATGAAAAAATAATTTTTTGTTATTAGCGCAAATCGCGTTGAGTGATTTACTTTTGTCTTACAGACCAGCCCCTGTCGATGTTTGATGCATCCTGTGCTGCTTGTGGTGGCCGTGATATGCTGTGCTCTGCCAGCTTCGCCTGCTGCTGGTGGTGGGAGTATGTCATTGTCGTTATTATCTTTGCGTTTGCAGGCATTCGCTTCTTGTATCATTTACTTTCACGTTGTCTAAGTAATTTTTTTCCGTTTTTGTTTTTTTTTTTTTGTTGATGTGTTGTTCTTTTTGGCTAAATCCTTGCGCAAAACCTAATTGGATTTATGTGTACTACTTACTTTGATTTCTAGTTGGCAGGAATTATTGCTTATGCTCTGCTACTTTCTCTTTTAATTGGTACATCAGCTTTAATTGTCTTTCGGGGCATTGAGTGATGTGTGTTTGGTTTTATGCACGCCAAAGGAGATCGTCTTAAGTGGCACACATGTGTCTGTCTCTATGGCTGAGAGAAAAAGATAAATATGGAAAGTATTGGGACATGGTGCTTCGAGACTTTGATGTAAATACAGGGGACTTGGATATGTTTTTATTTCTGCAATCTATGAATTTATATATTTTTTGTGCAATTGAAGTTTACACATAAAATATGAACTTTGCAGATAATCACTCTTCTTTAACCAAGGGGTTCCGTCACTAACTGTCTGTTATCCAAGTGTAACTTTTAAAAAACATGATTTTTTTTGATATATCTATATTAAATGTCTGATTTATCAACGACTCCACTTTTTTTTTTTAATTTCGCTAAAGTGGTATCCATTATAAGAACATTAATCACAGAACGTCGTTTCGTTTTTGGAGTATAATCTTGCCATGTCCTTTGGCAGTTTTAATAAACTTCTTCCGGTGTCAACTTACACAAACATTAACCAGTTTAAGCTTAAAGATCTGCAGATTAATTGTGGACAGGATTAAGCCATACCAAGACAACATACGCAATTTTAATGAGCAAACAAGGAAAACCAGACAAAGGCAAGGACAGCATTAATTTTAATTATGAATTTAATTAGTACAAAGAAATGACTTAGCATCGATAAAGCGGGCAAACAACCTACCAACGAAGTCATGAGCGTATGCAAAGCAACGAATCCCAAGCAGAAATTTGTTTTTCAGCATCATTAAAATATCTAGATCGTATACCTGAGATACAAACGCGCTGCGTAGCACCAGAAGATGCAGTTTAGCACCTCAGAGTTAAAACTGGCTACAAATGTAGCCTCAAGTAAATATAAACATATCACTGCTGTTTCTTTTTTTTCTTCTTTTTTTTTTGGGACTTTCATAATTTTATCAGGCTTAATGCTGAATAAATTGTGGAAAGCAATCGCAAGACAGTGATCTAGCATGCAAGGCCTGTGAACAAATGCACAAAAAAAAAAAAAAAAAACAAAAATAATATAAAAAAAGAAAACACGTGAAAAATAGTTGAACTCTGCATTTCGTTGTTTCAGTTTTTTTAATTTAGATTTTTTTTTATATAACGATTTATGTTACGAGTGGCAGGAATGTGCGCCGTGCGCTGAGTAGCATCAAATTTTAATATATTTTTATTGATCTTTGTGTGCCATAATGAGCGGTAAGCGCTGAACGTGTGCGAGCAGCCACTCACTGAAAAAACAAAAGGAAGCGATAAATTACACTCTATGAATCAAACAAAGCGTGCATAGTAGAAATATCAAAAAAAAAAAAATATCTGATTTCTTGTTGCTGATAATATATTGTATATATGTATAGTATGTATGTATATGTACGAGTATCTACGCTTATGTGTATTTTTTTTAAGGCATAACTCTCGTTGATCCGCTAGAATTTTTTCTCATTTGCTTGTTTTCGATTTTTATTGTATCTGCTGTGACTTTTTTCGTTGGTTGGTATTTTTGTGTTTAGATACATTTGTATCTGTTGCTTCACCTTTGCCTTGCCTTGGCAGACATTTGGTCTCTTGTGCCTTTAGACCTTTGGGAGACAAAAAACTTGTTGATGATTGCTTACATAAAAGGCTTCGGTGATCTTCGATGATATCATGTCATAAATATCTATCAAAAACTTATTAGTTGGTATTTTGTTGCATTTCGTTTGGACGTTTGTTGCTTTTGGTTTTTTTTTATTTTTCTATAAAGAAAATATTAAGTGAAATTCTACGAAGTGGTCCTGAGTTGGCTGGGAATTTTGTGTTCTTTAGTTTGTAGCAGACATTTTTTTTTTTTTTGTTAACTTGTTTAATGAAATATATTCGGTATGTTTAACTGTTATTGGTATTTTGTTATTTATTTTTTATATTCTGGTTATTCTTAAGAGCTTAAATAAAGATTGGTCAAATGCGATTCTTCGTGGTTTATCTTATACGACCTAATGCATATATTTTTCAAATATTTTATTTTACCGATACACATACCTACATACGGTTTTAATTGTTGACGTATAATAGATAATGGTCTGCCATTGTAAAAGATAATCAGGCAACTGAAGGACTAACTCTTTTTATATAATACACTTAAAATTTTCGTTTGAGCGAATGATTTTTATGTTAAAGTGTTTTTAGGAGATAATAAAAATTGTAAACTCAGTATTTATAATTTGAATAAAAATATATTCATCCGACAATTACTTTGAAAGAGTTGAAACACCTGAAGAAGTAATTGGTTAATCTTGCAAAATGCTTGTAACGATGGGATGCGTATGTCAGCTTTAAAGCATATATCAACTTAAATTCCAAATTAAACTCTTTTTCATAAAGACCCTAAGTGTTTTAGCCATATGCATGTTTGGTTATTGTTTTTTTTCCAGTATAATTCGAGGTTATTCTAGGTTACTTACATACATATATGCCGCTAATGCTTTGGCCAATATCAATTTCAGCATTACCTATCATTTTTCATTTTTACACTTCACGTGTCCTATAGCGTTGAGGTCCCTTAACAAAAACAATAAGCTGTCATTTTAAGAAGAAATTCATCATTAATTTTCCACATTATGTAAACATAACATAATGCATGCAATTCCAGCGCCAGGGGGAAATCGCTCAAATGAAAATCATACATGAGCGTTGTGTTGAAAACCAACTGACATTTTGATTTCCGTAATAAAATAATTAATGATCTTGCAACTTGCGTCCAAGAAGCGACGGTGCGCAATTCAAGTCGAGTTGCGTCGACATGGAAATTATAGTCAAGTAAAGGCAGCAGGCAGCTCCGGCTGGCATTAGCAGGAATCAAAGATAGTGTGGCGCTAAGAGAGAGTGAAGTAGAGATAGAAAAAAAAAGAGACAGAGAGTGTGGGTATGTAATAATGACATTTGAATGACTAATTTTGCAGTCGTCAAGCGCCGGCTGACATTTCATATGTCACTCTGACATTTGTATACTGCCGCAGTGTAAGTATGCGCACTGAAACATTTAATTAAGCCATAGATGTTGTTGTTGTTGCTGTTCTGCTTGTCGCACCAAGTGTAAAGGGTTTAATTTAGCCATTTTATGATTTCATTTAGTTTAAATTAAAAAAAGAAAGAAATTATCGCACCCTGGCGTATACTTTGTGCCATTGGCAAAATCATTTGTCATTGTGCTGCTGCACAGTTGGCGGCGTGATTATTTTGACATAATGTTTATTAATGAAAAAAATAAAAAAAAAAAAAAACAGAATAGCAAAAAAGAAAACAGATAAAAAACAAACCAAACCAAGGCAAGCCAAGCAAAACAAACAACATAATGAAAGTTGACTTTTGCATTAGGTACGATTCTGACATGCCTTGTGCCACTCAGTCAGTGCGTCAATCAGTCAGTCAGTCAATCAAATTGACTTATGCCGCCGTCGTCTGCTTGGTCTGCTTGGCCGAACCTAGTGACCGATAAAACGCACCCAACTAGACAGCCGAGCAGACTCGAGCGTTTAACATTGCTCAACTGCCATTTTTGCTGCATTTCTCCTGAGGCCATGACTTTTAATCAAATATTCAAAATTCATATTCTTTTGCAATGTTGTGCGCAGAATAAATTAGAAACAAATAAAGAATAAACGAAATAAAATAAAATTAATATGCTGCATGTTCTAAACTGAGGCATGCGACATTGTACAAAACATATCTGGACTTTATTTTTCTCTTTCTGTGTTTGCTTTCTTAACCATGCAAGTGACATTTATGTGCTAAACGTAAAAGTATGAATGACTTTTTGGTGTTGTTGCTTTGCTTATGTGGTTTTTAATTTTTTCTTCTGTAGAATTTTTTATTTTACTTTTTATTTATTTTTTGCTGTGAGAACTTTGCTTGCGGCATTTAGGCGCCATCAATTGACTTTGGCATGCTGAGGTATGCGCATAAAAACCGAAAACTCTGCTTTCAAATCGATTGATAGGCGCCACTGAAGTCGTTCTGTGGCGCATGCCTACACGGTAATTATTTATTGATGGTTTCAAATTTGATTGGGTTCACGAAAGACACTGTGCAAGCATTTGTGGCTTCAACTGTAAGCGCTTAATTACTGTGCCGAGAAGTCCTTGTTTAACGAATAGGATCTTTGATTTGAGATTTCATATACTTTCATTGCTTTCGACCCACTATGTTTTTGTCGTCCGGTTTAGTATGGTAACCAACATAATGTTAAGATTTTGTAATATTTTCTTTATTTTATTTAGTCCGATTATATACTTTACTCATTATATTTACTGTTTTGCTTATTGTGAGCAATCCTAATTAATTTTTATATTCAAGGTTACTGAACATCTCAGTTGGTGGAATCCATTTCCTTTTCTAACAAATTAATTATTATAAATAATATAATGCCAAACTCCGAAGGTATCATATTTTCGCTCAGTGCACGTTTACCTGCACATTTCCCAATTCGTCAATGAAATTTTGTACTAATTAAAAATGCGAAATTTCAAATATGATTTACGTCCTGCATGGACCAGCAATAAATACGCGGAGAAAAACAAACTGATGCCGACCACAAAATAGCTGCCCAAACATGTTCGCGACATATTTGGCCCAAGCGAAATTATTTCAATTAAAAAATCACTAAAATTGTTTTTTAAACGAATTAATTAAAATGAAGCTTTTTGTATAAGTGATTTTCTGGTGGTCTGCATTAAAATATAAATTAAATTAAAATTAAAACAAAAAAAGAAAATAAAACAGTATATTAACATAAAAAGCAGTCATCCGGCCATCATACTCGAAAACCGAAGTGCGCTTATCAGAGACAAGTAAAGCAGCAGGATTCGAACCTATCACACGTGAAATATCAAACGATTTGTAGTACAACAAATTATCCGACAACTTTGGCATAAGCTCCAAGCTGGCAGCGCGCCTTCTCTTTCACACACCTCAGCTCCACTTGGAACAATTTACAATAACAAAAACAACAACAACGTACGCTTTGTGCACTCGTCTATGCAACGCGACGTCGTGCCGTGCACATATCTGTGTACGTATGTAAGTATGTTCGATTGATCGGTTATTTGCCCTTCGGTTTGCCTAACTCTTCGTCGTTGTCGTCGCCGTTTTGTCTCTGCTGCACACGACACACTTAGACTCGGCTTTGCGGCTTCGCGATTCAAATGAGTGTGCCTACGTAGCAATCGTGTGGGTTGCCCTAACCGCGCTCACTGCGCTGCCATTTGGTAGCAGTCGTAGCGTTTACTTCTAGTCTTGATCGTAGATAACCAAACGACTCTTGAATGCCGTCTGCTGACGACGACGTTATGGCTGACGCTGTCGCTGACGCTAACGTTGACGTTGACGCTGACGCTGACGACGTTCGTTCATTCGTTCGTTCGCTTGGTCGCTTGCGGTGTGGTGCGCAGCCTGCATTTTTGCATTGTTATAAGTTTTGTGTTTTGTATTTGTTTAATATTTTGTTTATTATATTTTGTTACTGCATTGACATGCACTCATTGTTGTGTTGCTTTTTTCTCTCGCATATTTATGCATATTTTATATTCATAACTTGTCGCTTTTTGTTGTTTGTCGTTTGCTATACCCCGTCTACGCCTGCATTCTATGCAATTCTTTTCCCCCTTATCGGACAGCAATCGATTGTGTGCTTAGCGCGGTTTAGCTAGGCCAAGCGTGCATGACAGTGCATGCGCGCCAATAAATTCTCAGCACACACCTTGACAATGTGCTGAGTTACTCAACGTGGTCAAAGTTATGACAATTATATGTGAACATTTGTTTTCATCGTAAGTATTGCAAATGAATTCGCGTTTAAATGCAAAAATATTATCAGATAAAATGCATATTTATTTTTACATGCTACGTTCAGACACACAGACCGACATACATGCATACATATGTATGTGTAATACTTAACTCGAAGACTTGCCGTGCATTTTTGATTCGCTTATTTGCCTGGTTTCTATGTCAAGTTGGCAGCAGCTCAGACGACTAAGTGGACTTTGTATGCGATATTTTTTATACATATTATGTGAAACATGTGTGCTGCATTTGCAGTATTAATGAGAAAGTGAACTTTCGTCTGCCGTTCGATATTACTAATATAAGCATTTATTATTGAAAATTGGCCTGAATCATTTTTATACTATCATCTAAAGTAATATTATTGAAATTCCACATCAATATTTTTAACTACTGTAAATAAGCGACTTCTTTTATTTATATTCATATTAACAAGTAAACTTTGTCATCTTAACCTGAAGCACAATAAAATTTTTTCAGTTATTTTAAGAAGCTTTTCATCTACATATATTTGCACTTTACATATGAGTTTTCTTCCTTTTCGTTGATCAAATTGAAATCTTTTATTAGATGCAACTCGAGAAAGCAAGTATAATTAAATTAGCCAGCACAAAATAGAAGACAGATAAATTCTGTCTATGACTGAAAATTAATATCAATGGTTGGTTCTACAGTTCCATAGTTTTATATAGGACATGCAATTAGTTAAAATATCAAATGATGAATCCAGTTTCTACTTTGTGTTTCGACAAACCTGCAAGCAGCCAGAGAATTCGTAGAAAACTCAAATGCACAGCTTAACATCTACATCAGTTTGATCGTAGACTTAAAAAAAAAAAACAAAAACAACAACAAAGGCATCAAGCAAACTTTGTAAAAATCATATTCAAAACGAATGCAAAACAGCCAACGAAAATCCTATAAAATTATGCAAAATAAGCAAAGTTCAAACCCGAAAAGCTGCGCCAAACCAAAAATCGCACACAATCAGAATGAATGCCAAAGAAACAACAACAACCACAACAACAGCAAAAACAATAAGGAAATCGGCAACAGTCGGGAAGCTGCGTGGGTCGAATAGCCAGTCAGCCACGCTGCGCTGGGCGTGCAGGTAAAACACCAACAACAACGAACAGCGAGAAGCAAAGAGGGAACAGTGAGGAGCGAACAGTGAACAGAGAACAGACTCCAGGCGCAAAGATGTAAATTTATTTGTTGCATGAGTTATGACCAAATACGCGACAAATGCGACACAACAGCGACGAACGTGTTTCCGCTGCGTACATGTTGTTGTTGTTATTGTTGTTGTTGTTGTACAAATGTGTTGTTGTTCGCTTTTATGCTCGTGTTGTTAGCCGCAAACCTTGGCGCAAACTGTATGCGGAGCTGCCATATTTTTATGCCATTTGCACATGTACGCGCGCGTATGCTAAAGTGTCGAAATATTTATGTTCAGCTGAGAATTAGCAAATGCAACAACAACATCAACATTAACATCAACTTGAACAACAACAAAAACAAAAACGTAACTAAGCTTAGCGCGCGGAAAAATAAGCGACAACAGCAACAACAAACACTAAAATATTTGTATATTTTATTGAATGAAATGGCGAAACTGGCGTTGATTCATAAATGTGTTTGCCTTATGCAAATGCTACAGCAAACATTGTGACCATGCCATAGGGTGGACGGGGCGGTGGTGCAGTGCGGCGCACGATGTTGTGCGAGGGTCGGCTTATATCGGCCTACGCACACTTTTTAAAACTGTTGAATAAAATAAGATTTGTTGCTTGGGCATGAGGTGCAAATGAACGTTGCCAACTACAGTACAGCAACATACAGCCATAGCAACAACAACAATAACAGGGCTTAATATTACAACAACAGCAATAACGGCAACAACAACAACAACAAAATGCTGCAAAAGCCACCAGAGTCGTCGTTGGCTATCAGATTTCACATGTTAAATTTATACTGCACATGAGAATTACAAATCAATGAAGTCTCATTCGCGCACGCGAAGATCGGTTAAAGTTGAAAAAAATAAAAATTCTGATTTCAGCACTCAATGAGATATGTCTGGCACATATGTATGTTTGTACGTAAGTATTTACTAGTTTATGTATGTTTTTATGTACTTGCATATGAATGAATATACGCCTGCATGAACATTTTGCGGATTTGGGGTAGATATTCTGAAGCGATTAACTACATCAGACTATTAATAGAAACCAAGAGAGATAGTAACAGATGAATGCTGAAAAGAATTTCGCAAATAAATATATATAAAACGGGGACTCCCCGACTCAGTATGAAATGTGTTAAATGGAATGTTTTCAGTCATTTTATCGTTCTATATATTTTAAAAGGATGAACAAATTTAGATTAATAAGCAGTTATAAATATTCTTCCTTTTTAATATTTCTATGATAATCCGGATTAACTTATAGTCTAGATTGACCACAGTTTTAATTTGTTCGGATTAGCGAATTCCTACTGTATTTGCCAGGTATGCGTTAAGAAGGTGGGGTCGCCATCAATCCGTCAACTACCGTTAAAAGTCTTCAATAAAGAGTTTAGATGAACGTTCTCTTAACTGCTGCCAACTGACAAAAAAAAAAATCATTACATAATAAATCCAAAACTTAAACATAATACGAGTATGTGCAATTTGCATGTCCCACATGCAAAATCTAACTGCAAAAGCTAGCAGTAAAATGCAAAAATCACATTCACACATTGACTTCATAAGAAGAGATAGAAACGGAAAAAAAAGCAGGAAATATACAGGCAACAAGAAAAGGCTTTTATGACTGTAACGAATTTGAACATTACCTTGCGAATGTTTTTAATGTCTTTGAGAAACTAATTTGTTCCAAATCAACAACTTTTCATAAACGAAATAAATCGCATTCACAATGGGTTTTTATATTTTTTGCCCGAGCTGCAGCGGCACAAATGGCCAACAATAACCGGCGACTGGACAAGAGACGACTGACACTGCACTCCAGCGGCAATCAGTAGTCGCAGGTCGTGGCAGCGGCATTGCGTTGGCTGTAATAACTTCTTGCATACGTGCTTAAAAATTGGTTAATTACCCAAGAACGGCACTCTAGGGCATACTGCAACTGTCTGTCCGTCTGCTGCAGCTGTAGATGACCGTCTGTCTGTCTCTCCAAGGCAATACATGCCTGCCTTGAGGAAGTGCACACCATCATTGTTGCCAGAGAGACTCGCAGAGTCCACGCGTGCGGGTAGGCAAGGTTGGGAGCATACCCACCAGCAGCAAATATGCATGAAAAAATGCAACAGAAAAGTTCACACCTCATCGCAACTGTTTAGCTTTGGGTATGTGGGTATGGGTATGTGTATGAGCATGGTTATGCATATCTTGCGAGTTGACTGCCAGTCTCAAATCGACTTCTGTGCCAAAATGCGATCGTTAAGTTGAGCTCTTTTACGAGTGTCAGATGTAAAGTCTAGTTATGAGTTATTAAATCTTCATTTAAACCGTTTAGGTATGCTTGAAGTTAACTTGGTAAACTGCAGTGTCAGAGCAGCGATCGTGTAGAAAGATTGGAAGCTTTTGTTAAGAATGATTTCACATAAATCTATTAAAACAGACTCATGCATATTCTTTTTTACTATAGTAAACCAAGGACGTTAACCGGTATCTCTTGCCTACTTTTCATTGTATTATTATTTATTTCAATTTTTATTATTTTCGAAATCAGTGAACTCTGTTCAAACGATGTTAGTTACTTAGACAGATTAGGCAAGACATGCAGGCAACTCTAAATAGTGCTTAAGTAGATTTTTTCCCTGTTAGTGACGTTTGCATTGTCCCAAAGGAGGTTGCTTAGTAAGTCATCAAATCTAAATAAAGCAAAAAAGTAATTCATCATTCCCGACTAAAAAGCGGAAATTGTTGTAATTGTGCGTGCCTGTAGGCAACACTAAAAAATTATATAAATTTGTTTTTATTGCTTATTGTTTCTTCTCTTTTTGTTTTTTATTTTCACCATTAAAAAAACACGAACCGCAAATCGTATGCAAACGGTAGCTCAGTTGTTCACACGATATTTTTCGCCAGATTACGCGTGCAGGCCAGCACACCTCCCTGCTGCCGACCTAAGCAACTCTACAAGCGCTTGCAGTGCTTTCATTTATTGCGATTAAGTTAATTTCGTCAAAACTTCATTCAATCTGCGATTAGAAACGGTTTTCGCTTTTATAGCCACAACGTGTGCGCACAAGCTGTTAAACTCAACGCGAGTGGCTGCAAAGAAATAAAACCGAATGAAATTTAAATAATAATTATAATGCCATTTGCGGGTAATGAATTTCGTGCATTACTTCAACACGAATAAGTCTGCAAATTTTATTGAAAAATATCTTGGGAAAATGCTATAAGCGAACAAAAATAAAAAAAATAGCAATCCAAAAAAATATTTCCAACAAAAAGTTGAAGAAATAAAACTAAAAAAAATTGCTAAGTTTCCCAACAACATTTTTGTTTTTGTAATGTAAAAGGCCCAGAATTTCAATAAAATATATTTTTTTTTATACATACATACTAAAGATTACTTAGTATGGAAAAAGCAGTTAGTCAATAAAACATTCTTCTTTTGAATATTGTTAATAAAGTTTCATTCCGTGTTTAATATTATATTTTATGTAATATATTTTAAATATTTTTGTATGTTTCTAGATAAGGATTAATGCAAATTCCCATTACGTTTCCTCGATGTATGCATATTATAATCTTTGAGATCGGCTAAATAATTTATAAAGATGCCCTAATGTACTTACTAATGCTGGCATAGCATAAGTAATTAGTAATGTTATATATGCTGCATTGTCTATTTAAATTATATTCAAATAAGTATAGGTTTTAGCAGCCTAGGTTAAACTGCTTTTTTTATATTTGTATTTTATTTATTTATGTATTTTTCTTATCTTTTTTTCATTTTGATTATTAACATTTTCTTTGCACGAATTTAGGGTAATTTAAACGTGTAATTGTGGCATGCCAGCATTAGAATAAATAACTGCATGCAGCTCAATAAAATTTACACGAATACGTTGATAGAAACACACACGTAATGTAGTTGTTGTTTTGTTTTATTGATATTTTAATTGTTATGCAAAACGCGCCTTTGTTGATTATTGTCAACTATAAAGAAATAAAACGAATTTAACACACCACAAGCCAACTTACAGCTTTTTGTTGTACTACGACGATAATCAAAAGTATAACGACGCACACCGTAGACTCGACTATGCCTTTCGCCAGAAACATTTATTTGGAAATTACACTAACAAATCTAAAAGAAATAAAATAAATGAAAAAAAAAAAAAAAACAACGTACCAAACTGGCATGCGAACTTTTTACTTGTATGCAAATTTTTCCCACAATATTTCGTGAATTTCTTTCGACACGTGCGACTCTAATGGACTAAATATTTCGCTAATAAACTTACGCGTAAAAATGAAGAGGAATTTTCATTCGATTTTCTTCTTCTTTTAGGCTTAGGATTTTGCAAAGTAAGCGCTTCAACAAAATGGTATATTTTAAAAAATATGTGTATATCTGCCCACATGCTAGCTTATTTTTCGGCTTCGATCTAAGTCGGAACTAATTGTAAGATAAAATCTGTCAGTTCGCATCATATTGTTGTTAGAGGGTTGTGTGATTCGGTTGTCTTGCTGTCTTGTATTACATGCGAGGATCTCTGCTATTTATGTCAATTTCCTTACGAAGTGTTAAGAACTGCGATTTTTAATACTGCATTATTAAAATAAAATTATTTGCATTTAATATTGAGTTTTATGGAATCAAGCAAACAAAAAAATCAAGAAATGTGATCATCAAAAACCCTTCTTTTTTTATATTTTTATCTTACCCCCTGCAAGACTCTGATATTTTTAAATGTCAATATAGGCTTACAGAATGCCCCTTAAAAAGATATTGTATTCCGAATTCATTTTAATTTGTTTTTGCTTATAAGTGTTTGAACATTTAGATTTAATTATAATGTGGAACAAATTTAATATAAATGTAATGCGTTATACTCTTAATCCTAAAATCAATCTGCATTCACTACCTCTTGCCTCATATAATAAGTAAACACCTTAGGATATATTGAACATGTATCGTATTTTGATATATGTATATTGTATTTATAGAATTGTGCAAACAGCTATAAAGATGCCTTCTTACAATTGACTTTCAATAGAAACGTACAGAAACCAAAAAATAAAAATTAAATAAAACGAAAAATGCTTTGCAAGTTTTTTAATATAATTGAAATTCTTGAGCATTGATTAATGCCAACAACAACAATAGCAGCAGAGGCAACAAAAATAATTCAAATAAATTAAAATGCAATTAAATAAATCGAATGAAATAAAGTATACAACGAAATGAAATCAAATTAAACAGAAAAAAGAACAGACAATGAAAAAAAATCAAAACAAAAACCGTAATCGAGTATAAAAAAATGGCAATATTTTTTATGTGTGCTGATTAAAAAACATTCCTTGGATATTGGCCAAAATATGCGCAACAACTTACGGCCGAAAGCAGCGAAAAATCTTTTTTGTTCACTTTTTTTCTTGCATTTTACATTTACAGAAATCTGTCAATTGCAAGCGAATAACTGTAACTGTGTGTCTGCCGATTGTGTATATGTGTGTATATGAGAGTGTTAGTGTATCTGTGTATCTATAGCTGATAAATTGCAGCTACCAAAGGCAGCTGATTGGTGTGCTTTTGTTGTTTTTGTTTTTTAATTGTAATGACAGCTCATTGGTTTCTTTGAACAGCAATAAGCGAAAATAACGAAAAAATAAATGAAAAGAAAAATAAAGCAAAATCGTAATATAAGAAGAAAAACTGATGCTGCAATTAAGAGTTAAAAATATAATTATTGCAATTGCAATAAAAACTACAATAATAAGAACAACAAGCACAGCAGTGCAGCAACAGCAGCATGACAATTGCTAAAGGAGACATACTCGTACATGCAATACAGCTCAGGGACGTGTCTCATGCCGTTGCAGCTGTCACCGCAGCGCAGCAGAGATTTCGCGCAGCGAGTAAGTAGGCATGAATGGTTAAAGTGCTGCATGGACGAATGGATGACTGACTGACTATGGCTATGGCTATGAATGGCTCGCTTGCTTGGATCGATGCGAGCATGGTTACATTACATTATAAAAGCATACATCCGAAAATAAAAAATAAATAAATGCAGGCGCGTAGTGAGTACATTTTTTAGCATAAATCACTTTTAAGTGCAAGTGACAAATGTCAGCCGCATGCTAAAGAACACTTTTCGATTTTCACTTAATGCTTATTGCAAAATGTTCTCTTTTTCTTCTAGATTAAATTGTGCATCTTATGCCATTATAAATTTTCTATTTTATTTTTAGCATATAAAAATGTGGAATGAATAAAACAAACGAATGAAAATCGCAAATGAAACCGCAACCAAAGCAATTTGTTTTGATTTCTCTTGATTTTTGTTTAATTTTTCGATTTTATTTTATTTTTTTGATGTTCTTTTTTTTTAAATGCCAATTATTTATATCTTACTTATATCGCTCGCATAGATCAATCGCCAATAGCTAAAGACGAGATGTTTATCCTAAATATTTCAAAAATCAAATGTTCTTTATTGCAACTTTCATTGACGTTTGACATTTTCGTTTCGGTTTTTAATCGATTTAAGTTTTTTCTGCATTGTTTTATTGAAATGTATTTATTTTTATTGCCGTCGCCGCTACTAATTTCTGGCTTTATTTTGCATTTTGTTTTCTGTGCTTGCGTTTGTGATTCGCTGAATTTTATCTAGAAGCATCTAGTCATGGTTGCAATATAAATTTTATATGCCACTTATTTCCATTGTCATGATTCACATTTGGCGTGATTTTATTTAAAGAAATAAAAACAATAAACATATTTATTAGCATTGACGTAAGTTAATGAAATCTTTCACGCTTAATTTCCGGTTTATTCAAACCTCACTGTGTACTAAATTATTTGGTCACTAAGTATAGTAAAGTTAAAAGAGAAGCTAATATACCATAATATTGCTGCATAATTCGTTTCCCTCCAGCAGTCATATCTACGAGATTGCTTTATAGAATATCCTAGTAAATTCGAATGAGAGTTCATTTGGATCTCATGAATAACTTTTTGAATTTACTGAAAGCAAAGTATTTGCTAGAAAGCTGTGTTCGGGATTATAAACATATTTTCTAACTTTAATTGAATCACAAAAGACTAAATCAGGAAGAATAATAGAATTATTGGACAGAGGAAATTAAAGAGCCCACCTATACCAATTGTAGTCTTAGATTAATATTGTTGAGTGGCTGTCTAAAAGTCGCAAGAACTAAATTTTACTTTAAAATTCAGTAACAACAAGCAGTTTCCTTATATTTTTGCTTCAAAACTGCCAATTAATTTATCAAACTCTAAACCGATTTGAAACTGCATCCCTAAAGGCAAACCATATGCGATACAAATCGAAACCATAAAATCACTTAAACTAAAAGCCTCGAACAAGCATAAATTGCTCAATTTATAATTCATATGAAATCATTTTACAGCCTTAAGTTGCTTCTAACGCAGAAATAGAAAAGCCACATACGCCACATATCCCAACGCCCTTCTGCAAAAGTAGTAACATCAGAAGGATATGCGCATTCGCGCGAATAGATATCAAAGTGAATGCTCTTTTTTCCATTGGCGAGTATTTTCAAAGCGGAATTCAATATTTTTGGCAGGCAGCCTCACGTACGCGTGTATTATGGCAATAAATTTGCTCAAGGATAAACTCACTTTACCCATATTATAGCACTGAAATTTTCATTTTCTACTTTTCTTATATATTTTTTTTTTTTTTTTGTTTTTCTGTAAAAATTGATGAAGAAATATGCTTAGCAAAGGCAAACTATGAAAGGATTTTTTGCCACATTTGCCGTTGAAATTGATTTCAAAGCATAAACATAAATAAAATATCAGTCGGAATTGAGGGAGAGGAGGATGTTTGGCTTATAACAAATTTCTAGCCATTGGCGTGTGCCATGTTTACTCTGCAAATATTTTCGCAATATTTTCGTTTTGGCCAACTTCCACACAAGTTGCTGTCCAAGAGTTCACTCGCAAATGTACACAGAAAATGCCACAAAAAGGCAATAAAACAAATTTTGCCTTGTAGAAGTCAAATAAAAATTTATATAAATACTTTTTTGTTTGTACACATATCATAAGTTCGGCTACGTTTCCTTTCGTATCGTATCGTGCGAGTGTCTGCCTGCGTGTATCTTATCCTGCAGATAAGCAATAATCCTTGATGGACACTGCACGCGGCGCTTACTCGTCCTCTTCGTACGTTTGCCAGCACTTCAACTTTTGTCTGCCACACTCAACTTTTTCCTAATTTCTTCTTTTTTCGTGTGCTCTCGTTTCTGGCAAATAAATTGTGTTGAAACACGTACGCTTAATATAAACAAGGATATGAACTGAATTCGTGACTGAAAAGTTTACTCCAGCACTCGTCAACGTGTTGTTTGTAGATTTTTTGTTTTTATTGTTGTACTTTATTTGAACTTGCTGCAACGTTGCCGAGCTTAGCTGATTATTGTTGGCTGTGTGATAAAATTTTGTTATTTATAGCTTAAAGCAAACGTATTTAAAATGCAGTTCTATTTTTCAAAAATTTTATCGCATAAATGCTCGAATAAACTAACCAAGTCAAGGGTACACTCGGCATTTGATGCGTTGAAGGCGTTTTCGCGGTAAGAATTCGACATAGTAAATAATATTATAGAAATAATATACTTCACGAACCCATTTGTTGCCACTAAATATTAAAAAGCATTTTATCTTTTTATAAATTAAACTTGTTTAATGAAGCGTCTGAGTGATTTTAATTTATATTAATTTGGGTTCTCTTATTATCTACGAAATTTCTACACAGCAATTCATTTTGGTTTATGCCCGTGTAAATTTAATTGTGATGCGCTTATATAGAAATTGTACTCTTATTTTTTAATTAATAAGTTACGAATTTTCATTTAATTTGTATGGGGAAATAGAATAACGAAAACATTATGAATAAATGCGTTAAAATATTAAATTATTTTATACAAGCTCTAAATAAAAGGCTGACAAAAAGTTATCAAAAGGAAAACCCCTTCTGCATTTGACGATTATTGGAGCCAAGTTTGAGTTGTCCCATTAAATAAATATTTGAATATGTACAGTATGTCAACTAAATATAAATCATTTAATGTATGTATGTGGAAATAAATTAACCGAAAGGTGATAAAATTTATTCTTTCTAATAAAGACTGCAAGTAATCATGCTTTAAAAAGAAAGAAGCAGTTAAAGGTTGCAGCATAAAAAGGTTGTAGGCAAGCCAAAATCGAGTAAAAGAACTTTCCAAGAATTTCATGTAGCAGCAATTAAAAGAGGGAACCTCAAACCAAAATAATACCGCGAACATCGATAAAAATTAATTAAAAACCAAATGAAGACGATTTCAACGCCATAGCAGAAAAAGTTCAAAGCGTTACATGAACCACAGAAAATCAAATCAAATTGTCAGTCAGTTAAATCGGTTCTTTTTCTTTTATTTTAGATACTTAGTTTGTTTTGTTTTTGGACTGCAAAGCTCACACGAACGTACATGAATGAAATAAGTTAATCAATCTTAAATTTTAATTACAAAGTAACAACTTCCTTTAGTAATTTCAAGCACGATGAACTCCGAAAACTTAGCATAGCAGAACTGAGCCCGAGACTTCAACTTAAACGCAAATTCAAAGTGGCAAATGCGCACTCACCGAAGTGTTGAGACCCACAGTAGGAATTTACATAAAAATGAAGCCGACTGTTAGCGGCCAATGGCTGGGTTATATGCGAGTGAGTTGTAAGCGCGAAGAAAAGAAAAAAAAAAAAAACAACAGTATATACATATGTATGCATGTACATATATACATGTAACTACACACTCATACATAAGTTACACGGCGGCCTGTAACATATTTTACGTAATTTGTCTTTGTTTTCATGTAATAAAATTAAAATAAAAGTCAAGAGGAAAATTTGTGCATTGCATTTGTCTGCATAATCTTTTATTTTGACACGAAAAAGATACGCGTGCACACGTACCCAGCCAGTGTCGGGCCAAGTGAAGCCAACTCAAGCCAAGCCAAGCCATGCCATGGCAAGCCAAGACAGAGCAAGCCAAGCGAATGTGTTAAACACCTTTTTAGCATGTAGTTTGTGTTTAGGTTTGCGTTAACATTTCCCTATGCGCACCCCCATCATTTTGATAATGCAATAAAATGAAAAATTATAACGCATTCAGGCCGTGGCATGTAAACCAGCAAACAAACGGCGAAAAGGCTTAAATAAGTTGGGAATTTATTTGAATTTTATGCGCAGACGCAAACGCAAACGCAGACACAATTACAGCTTGCCATGCGCTCAGCTGTGCGCCTACGGGCAGAGCACGACGGCTGCAAAGGCGGACAGCAGCAAGGAAGGCTGGCAGCCACGCAGTCAGAGGCTACTTGTAATCCTTTTGTTGGCAGCAACGCGCCTCTGCGCAGGTGACAGCCGCAGGCTATTGAAATCGATTAATGCGATACAGTAAGCCTGCATGTGAATGATTAATCAACTGGCCAACAGTTATGAGTGACTCGCATGTTGTTGTTGCCAGGAATTGTTAAAGTAAGGAACTTAGGGATAGAACTGTAAACATTTACAGACAAGCCAAGAAAAGTAGACTAAAATGCAAAGTACATCAAGCTTCTGAAGTCCTTGTGAATAAAATTTTTCTGCTAAGACAAAAGTCCCATATTATATAATTATGAAATCTTGGAATGTATATTTTCGAGAGAAATATTTCTGTCAGAAAATGAAATTCATAAAATAGCTTCAATGGAAGCGAACTTCTCAAAATAGCACAGGAGTTAGGAACAACTTTATGTACTATGCTGCGTCGAGTCCCCTTTGTACATATGTACAAAAACATGTGACTTAAATTCATAAAAGAGATATAGATCATAGGAGGAGTATTATAACAACTGGAGACTAGCTTTTACTACAAATATTTCAAGTTAATTACATTACTCGGCGCTGCTCTCTTCAAGTAAACAACTGAGTAGATGTTAGTCCTTTTGCCGACTTGCATGTAAGTTGTCTTGCAAATGACACAGCTAAGCCCAAATGTCATATCAACATATTTCACACAAAAGCAAACAAACAAACAACAACAAAAGCAGCGCCTGGCAAAGCATACAAAGCTCAGTGAACCGCCACAGGATGCATGCTTCAGTGCGCGAGACGAGCGTCAACTGTAGCAGCTTTTGACAAGTTTATTAACTTTTATGGCGTGCACAAACAACACGCACCGCGCGTGATATATTTATGAATGCCATACAGTGCTACTCAACTGACATAACCCAACCCATCCCAAACCAACCCAACTCGATAGAACCCGACCCAACCCGATTCAGACCCCAACCACATTGTGGACCAAGCCACTGGGAGTAGGACTTACATATTTTCGGTTAAGCAGTGTATAAATATTTTTGGTTAAACTTTTACGCGATTTGATAGCACGACACGACGCAGCATAGCAAAGCACAGTACGGCACGGCACGGCACGGCAAGTCAAAAGTTTATGTCAACAATAACTGCCGGCGGATGATGGTGTGGGCTGCGTTGGCTTGCAGGAGCCAACCCTTTTACGTGCACACTAAATTCCCCTGAGGCTTAGCAAAAGGCTGCAAAGTCGAGTGAAGGACTTCTGCCTTGCCTTGCCTTGCGTTGCGTTGCTTTGCGTTGAGTACGTGATCGACTGCTTGGCTTTGGCGATGCGCCACATAAACTTACCTTCAAGCTTGCGTACGGCGTTGTGGCGACGGCTTTGGCGTTTCCTTTGGCGTTGTGGCAGTGACGACGCCGCTGGTGGTTGGCATGTTTTGTGGTTAGAATTTTGATGGAGTTTTCGGCGACTTTTTGTTTGCCTGTGTAAAAGGATTCATGCGCCACAAAATCTGCGTTAACTTTGGTTGGTCGCTCGTCGGGTTACTTCATGCGTGCGTTTGGCTTAAATCTTATTTGCTTATGAAATAAGATATTATACTCAGAGCTAAGTTGGCTTTGGAGGCAAGATGACTGTTGCTGCTGCTCTGGTGGCGTATTTATTTGGTTTTTATTTTTTTTCATTTTTGAGTTTATGCTTTTTATATGCTGTTTATGCGTTTGACTGACGTCTACGTTGATTCTTATAATTTTCAGTAAAGGGTTAGAAAAGTTATTTCGAGATTTTATGCGCAAATATGTTTTTGTAATCAAAACATTTTTTAGAAATAATAAACTTAAATTTCTTGACTTTTCGCGACTGCGTCTTGTGCTTACGTTAATTTCAATCGTTGCATTCATGGTACTTAAGTTCAACTATTTAAAGCCGATCTGTGCTTCTGAAAGATTTAATTTCAGTTAAACACTTCTATATTTCCCTGCTATGATGACAAATGACATGTGCTTATTCAAAATATCTTCTCGAAGTCACAACCCTCATGGAGTTATTACAGTTAAAACAAGGCACTTATTGTTATCCATGAGCACTTCTATGTTGCTTCTTTTTTTATAGTATGCCTTTCGGAGGAGTACTCGCAGTTCTTCTTAATTTGACAGAAATGCTGGCTTTCAATTAGTTGGTAGTTTTTATTTATTTATCTAAGATGGGCAGCTTAGTCCTGTATATAATCACATTTTTCTATATAAGCTTATGGATTGTTCCCATGTAACGGACACTCATCAATCTATTTGAAATCTTAACTTCCTGGTCAGCAGTAACTAAAAAGAAAAACAAAATTAAAAATGAAATCAAATAAAATTTTTGCAACCGATAGTAAAATTCGTCGCGCATTGTGCTGCTAAATGAAAATACTCAATCAAGAAATACTTTCCATCATTAAATCTGTAATTTGTGCACTGCGCACGGTACTGCTGCCTGGATTTTAAACATTTTTGTTAGTTTTTCGGTAATTCTTTTATTTTTTTTTTTTTAAGGCAGAAATGCGAACAATTGCACTAATTTGGAATTAAATTTCTTATAAGCCGGCATGGCAAATGTCAGTGAAACAATGCACCCAGGAGCTGTGTGTGCCACAACCCCAAAATCAAACTCAATTCCAGTAGCAATGACCGTTGGTCAAATGGGATGAAGCAGCCGCACCCGCACATGCCAACCACTGCCACATCAAAAGATACTAAGACAGAAGGGCAGGCAGACAGACAGACAGAGACAGATAGAATGAGAAACGCAAACACAAAAGACAAGCGTCAAAAATTAACGAAAAATGTTCACGCTTAAGTCCACAATCAATTGAAAAACGACAGAAGATGCTACAAAAATCAAATCAAATGAAATATCCTAAGCGGATTTTTAACGCCCACAACAATTTGTAATGGTCAAACAAACGGCAGCACACGTGCCTCGCTGCGCCGTCGACTGTGTAAGCGTATGTAGGTGCCAGCGTGCAGCGTCCAGGGTCTGGTTTCGGTATCCTTGATTGCATTTAAGCCTCAGCATGCAGCCGTGACCAGCGAAGGGCTTAGCACGCGCGCAACTCACGCATGTCGCTATATTTTGTAGCTTCTATATTTTTGTTCTTCTTTCGGTTTATTGTTGTTGTGTTATTGTTATTGTTTTGTTATCTTCTATAAACATTTTTATTGGCTTGCATTTGGCATTGGCAGCCAACAGCAGTGGCAACAGCAGCAGCAGCAGAAGGCAAGGTGTTACTTTTGTTGTGTTCGTCGTTTTTCATTAGTTTTGTTTGTGCACGATGACTGAGTTGAAAGTCATTCACTCGCCATTCGATTCATTCATGTGACCTATCTGTCTACGCGAGTATGCTGCCCTTTTCGCTATTGTTAACATTTTGGCTGTGATTTTATCGGAAGATAAACAAAACAAAAAAAAAAATATATATGTAACAAAAACAAATAAGAAAAGTGAAAATCTATCGGCATCAACATGCGTGCCAAAGGGGCAACAGTTGCTGTCGCTGTCAATGGCGCTTGGCTATCGCAGACGTTGCAGTCTCGGCTGGAGTGTCCAGCATTAATTTAGACATCGATTGCCTACAAGCTCGCTTTTGTTCTCATTTTTATGATCTGAATTGGTTTTTGTATACTCGTATTTTACCGTTATAATCACTCAATCGGTTATTGTTGTCGGTTATGCGATTAGTGAAGGTTGCATATAGAAGAGGTTGCAAATATGTTGAGGCACTGACTTTTTTTTATCATGGTATTTGCAAACATTATCCTTAAATTCGATTTTATTCAGTCGCGATGCAGAAACGTTTCCAGAAAAGTGCTTCATGCAGGATGCGAGTTCGTCTTTCTGATCAAGCACGTAGCGAAGGCTCCTGTTTTCTCAAAGGTTTGCTCACCAACATAAATACATGAATAATTGAAAGTCGGCATGCAATGCAGCCTTCCTTTTAGCTACTGCATTTTTGGCAACTTCACATAAGTACAATGAAAATTTTAGCATATTGTTTTTATAAGCATTGTTTGTAAGTCATATAAACATTGACATGGGATGTGAACCCTTTGCCTAAAAAGGCGCAGCCACTTATTAACACCTGAAGGTGCTACTGCTCAAGTATCAATTAAATCTGCAGTCTTCGTGCAACAAGCGGCTACTTAAAACCAAGTTAAGCTTCAAAGCCCATATAAAGATATTCTAAGAAGTTGTCTTTAACACTATCTACATGACAGCGCGCATGAGAAGCCATTTACCAAATGATCGAATGTGCGCAAGCGAGCCAAGTTCACTTACCTTAGTTACTCACACAAGTTGATAAAGTTTACATAATGCATGTGTGCGCTATCGCAGCCGCCACATAATGTAAAATTATCAGCGCACCATTTATGGTGTGACCAACATCGACTGCTCCAAATCGTAAGAAAAACCCTTTGCGCCTGACTTTGCCTTCGCAATGAAGCGCTTAACGAGTAAGCTTTAAGCCAGCTAAGTATTTATTGTGGCATTTTATTTTTTTTTTGTTTCTATTTTTTATTTGCGTTTTTCTTTTTTCTTTGTGTGTATTGTATAAAAATTTATTTACTCGAAGTTCGATTATTGTTACATCAAATGCGAGTCACGTCGCCATAGACAATTGTGCAGATACACGCAGTTACGAGTTTGTTCATATACATATGTATGTGTGTGTATATTTACGCATGCGACTGCCTCGCTTTAATATATATGCGTGTGTGTGTATATGTCCATATACTCGTATATACTTTGTATGTAGTTCAACTGTGACTACGGGTATTTTTATTCTTTTTTTTTACATACGAGTTTACATACTCGTAACAACGAAAAACTAAGGCAAAAAATAAATTAAAACAATTGAAATTTACATTAGCATTTTCTATAAGCACACGGTGCGGTTTGGTTTGGTTTTGACTTTATTTAAGTTTGTTTTTATTTTATTTGTTTTTAATTTATTTTTTGTTTTTTTGTTTTTATTTTTTCTACTGGCACTCGCACTTATACTTGCTGTCGTGCATAATTTTCTCATGTTGCGCGCTTTGCCCCTTCATGGTGATATTCATTTCGGGTTTGTATTTGTTTTTGTTTTTGAATTTATTTCTATGCACTTACCTATTTAAATTTTATTTTTATATTTATTATATGCTTTCTTTAAGTTGCCTCTAAATGTGCCACATTTATGTTAAATATAAAATAAATTGTATTTTTAATTTGTTTGCGTGTTGCTTTCGTTCGTGCTCATGGCCATCTACAGAGGCGTCAGGCAAGGTTTATGTTTCAATTTTAGGCAACTCGCATGGGTAAAGTTTCCAACTTGCTAATGGCGCAAAGCTGAACTGTGATATTTAAATTGATTAAGGTAAAGTTGAGTTACAGAACATAACTAAAACCTTTGTTCAGTAAGGAAATTTTTTTTGATTGTGCTATTTCTATGGTATTTTAAATAGTTTCAATGTGGTTTGTCGATTTTTTTTTCTAAAATTCTATAAAATATGATGCTCTAATCAAATAGAGCACATGTAGAATATATTTCTAATTCAATGCAAAATAATAAATTTAAAGCCTTAACGCAATAATTTTAGCATGTAATTCGAATGCAAAAATAACAACCACAAAAACAAACAGGAGTAATATTGAAACATAAAAAAATCATACCAGGATGCATTTGAAACTTTTTTATCGCTGACCAATAAAATCAACATTCTGGTTAGCAAAACACACACAAAGCTTAATGCTAAATAAACATTTTCACGCCGAAACCTGATGAATGCATAAAACTGCCCTACAAAAAAAGCCAAACTGAACAGAAACTACAATAAGTGTGCTTTAAAAAACCAAAAACACAGTGCCTGCAAACAATGGCGTTGAGTGTTGCAAACAGGCGTCCAAACGGGGCGTGACACTAGCGCCATAACAAAAACACTACTCGCCATGTGTGTGTGCACTTGTTTATTAAAAAAAAAAGAGAAAAAAAGAAAAAACTAAAAAAAAAGCAAATAAAAAATAAATGGAAAAAAATCGAAAATTTGTTAAACATTTTTGTTGGCAACCGCAAAAATCAATTGACAACTGATGCCGTGCATAAGAGTGGCGCCTGCAGTGCGTCCACTTATACAGGGTGCTTTGCGTGCTGCATGCAATTAAAATGTGACACCCGATATTCCTCTTATTTTTTAACAAACGCATAGTTTGCCTTTTTTTTTCTTCTCAATTTGTTATTTTTTGCAGTTGCATCATTTTGATTGAGCTATCAAGTATGAAATTTGTATTGAAAGTGAGTCATTTTTTATTTATAACCGCAAAAATAAATTGAAATAATTTAGCTAATAAATGAGAGGCAAACATAGTTTAGCAAAAGTGTACATTACATTTTTATATATAATGTGAGTATATCGAAGTACAGTTTACATTGGGTTCACCAGGTACGGCGTGATATCGTCAATCTGTTGTCCTATGAAGACTATCTTTAGAAAGCTTGAATGTTAAAATTGCCTCTTGCAAAAAATACTTTGCATAAACCTTTCAAATCCGCAAGGCTGTGAAAAAGATGTCAGATCTAATACTGTCTGACCCCAAACGAATGAGGAGAATAAAACCAACCTTACAGCTTCTGGAACCCACTAGATGCACTCGCAGTCAATTGGGTGCTTTGTAGGTTCCCGATAAAGTTCTTTGATGTGTGTCAATCAAACATAATAAATATCCAAAAAGCAACTTTCAAAAAAAAACTATAACGTTTTCATCAAATCTCACAAAAAGGAAGAAAAAAAGAAAGGAAAAACTACAAATTTTCCAATTTCCCATTTGACAACTCAATTTCGGCTGCTGCTGCTCGGCGTGTGCAGCCGCTCGCGCTGAACTCCAGCAGCGTTTTCGGCGGCTGCAGGCGTCGCATTTATCACTTAATGCATTAAACGGCGGAGGCGGATTCGTAGGGGTAGCGGCGTAGCGTGCAATGCGCTGATAACAGTAGGGGGTGTCCAGAACAGTCCAGTCCCGTCCACTTCGGTGCGATTAACCTTGAACAATTAATTTATTTGTGAATAAAGTGAGTCGTGTCGTGTCGAGTTGTGCGTGTGAGAAGTGTCATTTTAAAATCGCCATTAACACGCTATTGTTTGGCTTTTATTGTAGGCCAAAATGCCGTTAAGAGCAACTTTTGAGGGTTGATTAATGATACACATAATTTTTCTGTATTTTTCCATTTTTTTTTTTTTTGTTTTTGGTTGAGATATGTATTGCGATAATTCTTGTGGTGTATAATTTTACGATTAGTCAAGTTAGTAAAGAATGTACAATTTATATGAGAATTCCAGACTTTAGAATTTAGTTTTAAGCCGGAAGAAGTTTCTGACCAAAATCATACAGACAGTTCTTCTTATTTAATCTATTTTGAAACTTTCTCATAGTTAAGACAATAGATTTTTATTCGATCATAGGGCTGCAAGACAAAACGTGTACAATATGAAATCCAATGCAATATCATGAAACAGCTTTTTAGTTGGTGAATCAAAGGATGTCTGCTGTAGATATGTGATATTTACTAATATCAGATAATTATGTTTGAAATTTTCGATATCTCAACGACCGAAGATCTAACAAATTTCCTCTTTTTCCTCCTTTAACCATCAGCTCTTTTTTTTTATGTTTGTCCATTGACAGACTGGAAAATAGATAAAACTTTTAATGTCTTTCTTAAAACTGTTGCTGTCAGTCCTTCGGCTAAATTTTATGCTCAACCCCATAACTTTAACATTTGGTACAGACTTCTTCTTGCCACGCCCTAATGCTGCAATTCATTGGAAAGGGTCGACCATGGCACACGCCATAAATAAAGACTTATTTAACCAAAAATAAATACATAAATTGATCAGCTATTTTAAGCATAAATAACATACATGATTTTAAAGAACTTCTACAGCTTTGGCAATTGCCACTGCAATGCGCTTAAAAAACCAAAACAAACTGCAACCAAGGCAAATTTCATAAGGCAGTCATGAAGTTTTTTTAAAAGCAAATTAAAAGATCTTGAAAAAACGAAAATTGAAACAGAATTCGATGAAAAATGTTTTTGGTTTACCATTAATCCGCTGCCATGATCCAGAGCGACAGATCATTATGCACGCGCGCTTGGCACAAAACAGAACCGCCCCAGGCAGAACCCACATGAAAACTCCCCAAAACCAATGAAAAACGAAAAAAAAATTTATTAATAAAAACTATAGACAAACGCATGTGTGCCGATGGCAAACTAACAACAAATAAATGAGTACGCGCATCATAGAGCAGATACATATGTCTGTTCAAATGTAGATACTTTTGGTGTATTGTTTTTCTAATTTATAATGGAAGAATCTAAATGACATGCTAACTAATAGTATCATCATAATTTATAAAAACAAATGCAAATGCGTGCATAATTTATTTGTGTAGCCACCCTACGCCAGTCGGCTGACAGGCAAAGGTCATAACACCCGCCGAAATCGAGGTTAATGAGCTGCATTTGACCCCGACGTGTGAGTGCACATCATCGAGTAATGAGAGATGCTCACTTCCAGGTAGTTTTTAGGCATTTTCCGCATTTTGCGTAATTTGATGCAATATTTGCATAGAATTGCCTACGCGTGCCGCAAGGGTGACCCTCCTCGGAAATTTTAAAAATATTTGCTTAGCATATCGACAATTTATGAACGCACATAATGAGATACTTTGTCATGGCACATTTGTTTATGTGGCAGTTTGAGTATTTGGGGAAGTTTTCCACGCACTATGTGTATTTTTGATTGGCAAAGCATTGTCAAATCTCAATTCAAGACACAACTGGTTCATAAAATATATGGGTAATGTGCGGCATTGCAGAAATGGAAAGCGAGAATGTTTTTGTTTTAAACAAGACATTATTACAAAATTCTATTCCTTTTCAGAAATGTTTAGGGCACATTTCAAATTAAACCTATATTGAGAAGTTGTTTACTGAAATAGATATGTCTTTTGAATGATCTGAACTCTGAAAATATCAAACAGTGAAATAAAATTTCTTTAGTTTGCTGGAAACAGTTTGGTGGGCTGGGAAGATGATTCAAAATCAAAAACGGTTACTGGAACGTCAAACTGCTTAGATACTATGCAAACCGATCATTAATAAGAAGATATGCCTAATAGAAACGCGAAGATCAACAGTTTCTAATCCAAGTCAGCCACATACAAGTTCATAAAGGCGGATAAGTTTAATTTAAGTATTTTTGTGTTCAGTCTAAATTCTTCGCAACTTAATACATTTCAAAATGCGTCTTTACAGTGAATAAATAAAAGTTTCATTCAAATCTAACTTAGCAAGTTTGTCTGCATCAGATAACCCCTAATGTTTTCTATTTGCAATCTTATCAGCATAAATCAAACGTCATTTGTATGCCATAAAAAATCAGTTTTGCTTACAGAAGCCAGGCTGCCTTCATCATGCCTCTCTTTCTCTCTCCAGCTAAAGTAGTCAGCATAATTTTAATGTTTGGTTTTGTTTTTTTTATAGTTACAATTTTTTATTTGAATAACTTTGAAGTTGCATTTTAAAGTTTTACTCTCGCACTACTTTAGCAACTATTTAAAAACCATAAATTTTTTTATGGCCATACCTCAGAGCATTAAAAATGTGAGAGACCGTGGAACTACTCGCAGAGGTCGCCTGTCAACAAGTCTCAGCCACAAATGTAAATTAAATGCAATTTTAAAGCACATAATCCACATTTTTTTTTTTATGATATGGTTGGCGTGTGGCGTGCATTGCTGCATGCTGATTGCATTTCTTTTTTCCCCAGTTTTTTTATTTTCGTACAGAACTTTGTTGTTTTGTGGCGTGCCAACACAATTTAGGCGTAAAATTGTTTTGTCACCTGTTGTAAACATTTTTTAACAACCTTAAATACGCGCGTGTGGCACAAAAGTAAAAGTTTCATAAATTCTGTCATTATTGGCAGCCGTGTTCTTTGCTTCCCCCCTGTTTGACTGTACCTGCGTCCCGTATAATAACGACGCCCTTTGCGTAACTTCCCCAAGTGCAACTGCAGTCGCGGCTTGTTTTCTTTTGCCTTCATTTAGTTTCTTCGTGTACATTTTCCTGCTCGTAAGGGAAATAAAATTCTTTCTTCATTAGAAAAACATTGTCAACATTTTTACGTCTCATTTTTATATAAACGAACATATATGCATATACATACATATATTTTTTTTTTGGTTTTTCTGCTGTGTCATTTTTATTTTTAGTGCTTAAAAAAATGTGTAGTGTTTTGTTTATTTTTTTTTTTTTTGTCATTTGTTTTTTTTTTTCATGACACAGTTGTTGTAGAAATTATGAATATAAATCAATGTTTTCATTTTGAATTACGTTGGCGTGCTTCGCTTTTATCTTTTCGACGTTTTAAGTTAAAAGTTTTGAACATTGAACTTAGATTATTTTTTTCTACTTTGCTGCTTACCTTCTTCAGTATGTCTGCTGAGGCAATTCATTTGTTAATGTGCTGTTGTAGGTGATTGATCAACTTCATCTATTTGAACTTTGTTGCTTGTTCATAGTGGGAGAGTTACCATGCTTCAAATCTTGTAATTTTGAGTAGCAACAACATGCACATTAAAATTTGTTGATAAGTTTCAAGCAGCGGTGGCATCTTCCAGCTTGAATAGCGCTACTACGTGGTAAATGCATCAACCAAAAAGTCAGACTGATTGTCAGTATGTTATAAAAAACAAACTCTAGTAACAAATTCATTTGAACACTACTTTTTAGTATACTAAATAATTATTAATCTACCAGGCCAATTGATTCTTTATTATTATTGTCTAATTATAAATATTTTAATTGTTAAAATATAGATCTCATGCTCAGCCATAGGATGAACCATACTTATGAGAATTTGTTACGTTTCCCTTGTCTGGTTCAAGTAGACAGTCTAACGAGTCTTCAGAGCTGCTGTGTGTTGTTACAAGTACAATTTTAATATCTGGCTGACTGGCGGAATAAAAATCATGTAAAACAATATTAGTTTGCCCTAAAAGGCTTGTATTTATTTTTCTTATTTTTAAAACTGTATATTTTACTAAAAATGTGTTTGAAATTATCGTGTTTAGCGCTAAATGAAACCAAAACCCATTAGATAATATGCCAACTTAACCAACTGCGCTCTATATGTCACCTATTCATTTTGGAAAGTTTTAAATTCCGATTCATGATTAATGCCAGCCAATTCGTCTGTGAAATAACTCAAAAACTAAATCCAATACTTTCGCCTAAACCATGCCATAAACCATAATAAATGCCGTCATTAATTTTTTTTGTTTTTTTGTGTTTGTTTTTTTCTTAAAAGCATAATTTAATTACTGCAAATTAACACCTAACGAATGCTGCCACTGGCAGATACGCCACAAATATGCTCATTTGTCAGTTTAAATAATTTTCACAGTTCACGCCATAAGACATTTTGCTCGAAGACCAGACACCATACACTATATACCACACACCACACACCGTGCTCCGCACACCCAACACCCACACAGTGTCGAAGCTGCGTTTGTTTACTAAACATTTTGATTTATCAACTCTTTTTAAATTCCCAGCATATATGAATTTATCACAAATTTGTTGGCTTTATTTCGGTTTCGTTCACAAATTTTGAACAATTAGACGCAAATAGCAACAAATGCACTCAACAGCATAGCAGGCCTCGTGTTTCCTTGTAACGCAGTCGGCGTAAATAAATTAGTAAAAATGATGGAAAATTGAAAACAAAATGGAAAATATAAAAAGTGGAAAAAAAGAGGAGAACAAGCAACAAGACATTAAAGTCAAATGAGAAAGCGCGGTGCAGAGGTGAACAGCTTGAGTCATGGAGTTAATCCCAGCCAAGAGAAACATGTATGATGTCGATTCGTTTATGTTACAACTCGTACGTGTGTGACCCCACCCACTTCGCCAGCAAAGTAAGGCAAGGAAAGGCAGGGCAGGGCGAGTGGCGTGCTGTGCTGCATAGTGTAGTGAAGTGCTATCGTGAAGTTGAGTTAAGTTGAGTTGAACATATGTTCGAAGCCTATTAAAAAATTGTTTATGAAAACAAACATTTACAAAACGATTAATCATCTCATCTCACATCCCATCGCATGGCATCGCATCGCTCCCGCCGTGTGTGCATTGGGGCAACCCTTGCCACGATCAACACAAACGATCATCAGTCAGTCGTGCAATCTCATGTACGCTTTAATGTTATTAGCTCCATGATTTCTTTGGATATAACACGCGCCGCTGTCAACAGCAGCAGCAGCAGCAGCAACGTCTTACGTTGCTGTCGATGATGAGCAGCAAAAGACAAAAAAAAAAATAAAATAAAAAAATCAAATCTTTGTCACAGAGATAAAGTGTTGCGGCGTTGTGTCGCTGGCAAAGTAGCGTCAACATTTGGCAGTGACTGATAAAACCGTGTCTGTATGTGTCTGTGTGAGAGTGTGTGTGATGTTTATTTCTTGCTGCTCTTGTTGTTGTGCGTGAAAAGTGTTAAATGTCCGCCAATTAGTAATGCTAAATTGTTTCAATTTGTTTATGACTTTTTACGAATTATGAGTCAGTTAGCCATTTTATTAATGATTTCTTGGTATGGCAACATCTTGACATGAACAATTTTGATTTTGGACAAATTATAGCATGATCTTTATCAGCAAACCTTCTTCGCTGCAGCCGAATGTATTAAGAATGGTTTTTTTATTGCTGCAAAGTTGGCTTTTACTGAATTGACTGTTGTCGTCTACTGCCACATGATAGCAACAAATTCACAGCGGTGCTGTAAAGATTTTTGTCTACAGATGATGACGCATAACGGACCAAAGTCTGTATCATAACTGAGACATCATGTCATGCACGCAATAATTACGTTTTGTGATTTTAATTTAAAGCGTGCATATTTTTACTTTCAGGGCAAGAACCAATCCAAATAACTTTTCCTTGTTGTTAATAATTCATATCTATAAATTTGTTGCCGTCATGGCATTGAGTTGATGTGTTGATCTCTATGGCAATCCCTAAAAAACCTGACTTTAGTAGAAACTAACCTTCGGATTCAGACGCCGCTATTAACATTTGCCGAGCGAACTCCATGCTGCTTATTGAGTAATACCTTATATTATATATACACGTATGTGCTGATCAGAAAGATGATAATTAGTTACTAAAACTAGTCAGAATTTTTAACATTTACATAAAATGTAAATCACTTCAAGACAAAAATTTTCTTTGAAACATGAACGATTACACAACTTTGGTTGTCCACACTGCTTCAAGGCCACTTATGCAATTAACCTTCAGCACATGCGTCATGACGCACACGACAGGTATGCGTTAGGCAAAAAGCAAACAAAAATAAAAATTTATGAAATGCATAAAATGAGTTTATGAACCTCATAATGTTGCAATTTATGAGGTCATATGCGGCATTGTTATGAACAAAAACTAACACAAAGGAAAAACAGTCATTAATAATAATTTTATTGTTTGACTCCTGCAGTTTAAGTTGAACAGGTTTATGAAAGAATGCAACTAAAAAGGACAGCTGTGCAAAAGTCAAAAAGAAAATACAAAAAAAAGAGATCGATGAATTTGTAGTTAGAGCGTGGATTGGAAACAGGTTTACTGTCTCTTGCCCATGCGATTTCGCTTAATGCCGCACCAGCCTAATGCAAGCCTGAGCTGACCTTAGCTTACCTTTCACCAATGCGCGTGCAGCTTAACAGGCGCCACTCGTATATAATTTAATTTCGGCATCTTATTAAGTCATTGCCGCAGAGGCCCCACCCACTAGTCAGATATCGTGTAAGCCATTGAATTGGCGGAGATGGCTTTTCTTTTCTTTTCTTTTTCTGGGTTTTTGTTAGCTTTCGTGTTGCACAGGCGCCGACAGTGCCGCATTCTAAGCAATGCGAGTTGAGACTCTGGCTGCAGAAGTAAGCACAAAAATTAAAGAAATTTTCATTTGTTGTAGTTGCATGTTGTTGTTCGCGTTCTGATTCTTCGTGTAGTTGTTTTTGTTGTTAGTGTTATACAAATGCCATAGCAAACACACAATATTCGTATAATCTAAAGTCACGATTTTCTGTTCGAGTGTTCTTATCTTAGGTTCTTTATGCATTTGTAATGAAATGAAATTTTCGCAATGAGTGCAAAAGGCTCCAAGCAATTTCCAAACAGCCGATGTAAGCGCAAAACGGACAGACAAACAGCAATACAGACAGTGAAGCAAGTAACCATTTTGATGCTCAAACTCAAACTCATACGAAACAGACACAGATGCGCGACTGCCTGCTGCTGCCTCTCCACAAACGATGTCCGCTTTCCGCTGTCCGCTGTCCGAGCCAATTGTCAAAGCCTGCGCTGCGTGCGGGCGGGCAGTCGTGCGGTGCAGTGCGTTCAAGTGCCGCTGCTGAAGGTAGAGGCAGAACAAATACAAAAAAAAAAAAATAAAAAAAAGTCCAGCCGCCGACAAGACAGTCTCTGCTGCCACGTTGCTCTACAAGTACAAATTTTTATTTTTATGCAAAAAGCTTGAAAAATCATTACGCGATGCGATGCAATGAGATGGACTGGGTTGTGATGCGGCGACGGTGCGCTATGCGCTATGCTGTGCTGTGATGCTGGGTTGCTCCTTTGTTGCATTTTCTGCTGATTTTCATTAAGAACAACTGAAGTTTCTGTAGTATTTAATTTAAATCCCTAAATTGGTTACAATCTCCAAGCTTAATGAGTTGAAGTCGCAGCGAAAACGAAAACGCGAGCGCGAACGCAGATGAAAATGTTGCAGACGACGAAGCAGACAGACAAAGAGGCAGACAAGCAATTGGCATTGAAGTTATAAGCAAGTCTAAGTGTATGCCAGGTAAAGTGTTTAAGTTACAAAAAAAAAAAACAAAAAAAAAAAAAAACAAAATTAAATAAATAAATATAAATTACAATAAGACAAAAAGAAAAAAAATAAATTTTAAGCAAAAAGTTGCAATCATTTATGTCGCATGATGAAATCATTTAATGGAATTATATACGTTGTCTATAAAAGAGAATGGCTATTGTGTATAAACTGCCAGCACTATCCCACTAATTAAAGATTTGAGTAACGGGCCTTGGGATTGAGTAACCACAATATTGGATCAGACGATAAGTCGTTGCGCTTTTTTTTGCGGGTTCTTATTCTCTTTTCCAAGAGGAGAGCAAAGAAACAGAACGTCTACGCGCATATCTCAATAGTATTCCATACTTGGCTCTCCTTTGTAAATGATGTTTAACCCTTTTTTCAAAGCTATATGAACTGCTGATCCTAAATGACCTTTGAATGAGTGAAAAAAAATTTCCCACTGCCTGCTGCTAGGCACGCGTCAAATTTTCTACCGACGCCTACAGTTGCTGGCGCATTAGAGCATTTTTCCAAGAGCAAGGAAGTCAACTTAGCACAGCAAGCCGAACGCCTGGACGCGCGGTTACTCATGTCCTGTCGTGGCAAGTATCAAGTTTCACTGCACTCTTGCAAACAGAAATAGTCCTAAGGAAACTCCGTAAATGGCACATTAATTTTCATTTGAAATTGAAATATGTTTGGCATACTTGCTCACACTGAAGCTCGTTTACGCTGGCTTCAGGTCCTGCGTGTACATTCACATGCGGCTCATCTGTCAATGGTTCAAATTTATATTGATTTCACAGTTTCATGAAATGAAACTTCTACTTTTCCTTTATGTTCCTTTTTTTTTTTTTTTGTGGAAAATGCATTTCAAATAGCACAATAAAAATGTGTAATATTTCAATTCCATACAATCCAGCTGACGAAGGCGACATGACACAATTTAAACTATTGTCAAGCAGGACCTACTGGGTATTGCGTTTGACCTTTGGTCAAGCATTGTCATGCGTATGTGTTTGTCGCTTGCTATGCTGTTCACCCCACAAGTAATGTGTGGGGTGTGTGCTTAGACACTGTACCTTGTTGCTGTTGTTGTTGTTATAGTTATATGTCCTTTGCATTGATTATCCTGCATGTCCGGTTTTAATGTTATTGTTATTATTTTGTGCGAAACTGTCGAAACAGGGCAATGGACTGCACACAGGAAATATTTGTTTTCGCTCTTGTCTCTGCATTTCTATGGTTTGACCCATTGAACCATGACACGCGTCGCAAATGCTTCAGCCTGCGGCTAATGCACAAAAGGAAGTGAAAAATTTTAAAATGCGCGCTCGCACTCATCTACTCCCTTTGGCACACCCCCGCATATTGTCTGGCTGCCTGGCTGTCGCAGCCACTCATAAAATCAAACATAATGCTAAGAATCCTCGCGAATGATGCAAGTATCCTTTATGTGCAAACTCAATATAAAAAAAACCCAATAAATGTCATCAAATTTATTGCTACTGGTTGGAAATTCTTTTATTTGGTTTTTGCATTTTACAATAAATGAAAATGACTGGCCAACAAAAGGTCAAAGGACAATACGCAGGATGACATTAGTGTGGCAGTTGCTTTTATTGTTACTATGCGGCCCAGCATTAACCAAGAGCCACTCCTCTAACAGCCCTATCGGAGAGGAGAGTAGCGTGTTTTCGGTTTCACTTCTTGAATATTGTTTTTCCTTAGTTTTCCATTCTTTATCTTATTAAGTCTTCGTCCTTGACATAACCTCAAAATTTTATCATACATATTTTTATATATCAGGTTTTTTTTTCAACGTTTAACGTATTCAATCGCTACTCAACACACATGCCAACACCGCAGGCAGACAAAACACTGCGGCGTCATATTGTCAACAGTTCATCATCATGTCGTCATAAAACATTGCTCGCGCATATCCTGCGTGTAGGTTTGCTCTGCTGTCAACGCATCATCAGTTTCGGTTATTTTTTGTTTTTTTTTTTTTCTAAATTTTTATTTCAATTGTTTTGCGTCGCTTCCGTTTGGGTCTGTTTTTGTTTTTTTATATTTCAGTTTTTTTTTTTTTTTTTTTCATGCGCGTGCAATATTTCAGTATTTTTTATTTATGCTTTTAATGCCGCTGCTGTTGTTGTTGTATTTTTTATGTTCTTGTTTATGTTTATGCATTGACAATTTGTTGTTTTTGTTTTGAGTTCGCTTGTAAAATAGCTACAAATTTATGTGCATGTTTCTATGTCAATATAAATCAATTTTAAATGCATAACATATTTTTTTTATGTTTTCTTTTGGTTAAACAAATGACGATTTCCATTAGGTCGTCTTTTTTAATGTAGTCTAGGGGAGGTTAGGCTTTATGTTTTTATGTGTAAATACTTGAAGCAAATTTTGGTGCTATTCTATAGAAGGTTCACTTATATGGTACACATGCGAATGTGAGCAAAAATTTGTTTTTTTCCAACTGGGAGTTCAGCCTAAATAACGAAAGTTTTATTTGCTTGATGTAAATTGTAGGTCTCATAAATGATTACTATTCATTCTAAGAATACCATATTGTTTAGAAGGTATCATTAACGTACAGTCTTAAATCTAAAGGGTACATAAAACCGTCTCGTACGGGTGCGTATATACATATAATAGAATTATATATATATTATATAGGCGATCAAGAGTATCTTGAAGACAACCCTATTCTTTATGTGCTACTGTCTTTCTGCTTTATTGCTAAATGCACCATTATATTCAACACCATATTCATTGTTCTATATGCATACATAATTGTACCTCAAATTATCCAACAAACTCACAAGGCAAGAAAGCAACGCAAACCAAAGTTCAAGCCCGCCTAAAAAATTATGCCACTCAAAAAAAATTCAACGCAGGTCTTGAATATTTTTAATTAGAGCATTAAAACAAAATCAAAAATGCGAGGAAATTAATTTAATTTCATTACATTTTGAAATGCAATAAATTCCCGTAAATACGAATGAATACGGGTACGAATACGCGTCATGTGTTCATTAGAAATGCAAAACGTGTGTCAAAGTTGAGGCCCAATCAAAATCCAAAGTATACAAAAAAAAAAATTAAATAAACAAACGCAAGGCTTATAAGAAAATTTTAAATAAAAAGAAAATGTTAAATATTTATAAAATATGCGAAACACATACGCAGCTGCTCGTGGTTCATGTATAAAAAATAAAACTGTAGTGTATAAAAAATAATGAAAATAAATAGAGTTAATGGTGTGAACCAAAACATCAACTAATTCACATTTCTTCAACTTCATAACAGTGCCGGCGTGTGACAAAAATCGAGCAGCAGAGGTAAGCATTTTTATTTAGTTTTTTATTTTATTTTATTGTTTTTTCACTCAACTGAAAAATAATTATAAATGAATTTCATATTAAATATTGGAAAAACGTTTACATAAGCAATCGTTAAGCGCGCGCTTGCGGCTTTGATCTATGCGACGTCTTTGCAATTCCAGGAATTATTTTAATTGAATTTTATAGAATTTGTACAACGGCGCATTTATAAGCATTTTCCCATTAAGAGAACATAAGAAGTTGTGTACAAATTTATTATGCATATTAAATTTCGCGTTAAAAGCACACAAGCCGCGCATAAAGCTATTTGCTCATATGCGGCACACAAGGCAGCAGCAGAGGCCGCCAAGCCACCCAGAGCAAGGCAGAAGAGGTTGCGCATTACGCAAATGAATTTCGCGTTTCCACACCATTCCACATGCGCGAATTAGCTGCAAAACTCTGCACAGCACAGCACACCATCATGCCAGGCCTCGTATATGTAAAGAGTGCAAAAGACACAGCCTAAGTCTGCTGCTTAGTGTATAACATCCCTTACACCACCCCCACACACATACACACACCTACGCCGCCCATGAGCTCAAAACGATATGCTGCGCTACGCTTATGTCAAAGTTTATTGTTCGTAATTGCGATATGGGGGTTTTAGCCGCCTTTTTTTTATTGTTGTTTTTTTTTTTTTTTTATTATTCGTAAGCTTTAGACAGCGGGTGTGGGTGTGCGTGTGCGTGGCGCGGGTGTGCGACGCGCGCAAAGAGCTTTTGTCACCATGAACATATGCATAATTATTTAATTGAATTAAACAATTTTGTAAAATGGTAAATGATGCGACAATATGGCGGCTGTACAATTCTCCCGTCTGTCCCATGTCGACTCGTTTCGCTTCGGTTCGGTTCAATTCGGCTTAATAGCAAATTTACATAAATACATAATTATTTGCATACGCGAGGGTGTCTATGCACGCGCACACACACACACATACATCAGCACACGTACTCGTACATGAGAGTTGTAAAATTTCGTTGCGTGGGTTAAGTGAATTGGGAAAATGATGATTTTATTCATACTCCACGCCATACAATTGAAGTTAACATGCTATAGATTAATACATATAAGTTTTAATTTTTATATTAAAGTTTATGCAAATGCGCACAAGAAGCTTGGTAGACATTCGGACATGAAGCAAAATTAGATTTTAATTGAATACTTGTTTTTACTTTCTTATAATTGTTTTAGAACATTCGGACACTCTTTGACAAAGTGGTGTGTTGCCTTTACTTGATTAAATATTTCTTCGAAAGTTTCACAGTATAAATTTATTAGAAACAAGGAAGAATTTTAGCTAACTCGTTGTAGTAGAACTCTTAATATTCTGAAATACTACGTACAAAAGAAAAAGAATATAATAATTAAATCATTATGAATATTTGTTAAAAGTGGATATACTCCACATGACTTTTGAACTAACTATTTATCGTTTCACTAACCACATTTCGGGATCTACAATTCACATAAGAGGAATGCGCTAAACTAACTTTTAGTTAGATGAAATAAATATCGCACATTTTAATTAAAATTAAATATTTAAACCAACAATTTTAACCGCCATAACCGCAGCTGTTAATATCGGAAAAGGGCTCAATAAATACCGAATAACACACGGCCGTTCCCTGTGTTCGCTGTTAAAGAGCTGGCAGCCCACGTCAATCGAATCGTTTTTAAAAATATGTGTCTGTGTATGTGTGTGTGTGCAATGAAGCCAAAGCCGAAGCCGAAGCCAATGAGCGTATATCAACGTTTTATCAAATTTTGATAAAAAGCCAATAAATTAAATGTATAAATTTCATTTACGTCATTTCATTGTTTCAAACGAAACGCAAAGCGACGCAACGATGAAATGAAGCGAAGCCAGCGACGAGACGCAAGGAGAAGCATTGCAACTGGCTAAGTACGGGACGAGGTGTGTAGGGGAAGAAGTAAAATTCATTGCGCGCACTTTTCGTGCAGAAATAAATTAATAAAAATCGACGCGGTCTACACATTTTTGTTGTTCTTTTTATTTCCCTTTTTTTATTTTTGTAAAATTTTACGCCATATGACCGCACATTACATGAAAACGCATATCATGTGTGGGTGTGCAGCCGAACAAATGAACGATCGATCGATGGATCGCTGGCATGAGCAAATGAGCGTCTGTCTGTGAGCGCCTGTACGTCTGCCTGACTGACTGGCTAAGTGAGTGAGTGTGCGAGTGTGGGGAGTGCGCATCAAATTAATATTAAAAAACCATCAGCATGTCAATATGTTTGTACGTAATTTGTGTCGTTGACGTGGTCAACGTCATCATCGTCTGCGCTGGCAAGAGCCACAGCCACAACAAGAGCAAAGGCAACGGCAACGGCAACGTCGCATATGAAAACCGTAAATGAACAATAAAATAAAAATTAAATATCAATAAAGCGTTACAAATTAAGGCAGACGCATAATAATTACGAGCAAGTTCCAATACGACTGCCAGCGAATAGTTCCTAGGCACAGATGCTAACTGGCAGCTTGGTCGTCGTCAGCAACCAGAGGTTGGTTAGACTTTAATTAGTTTGGTGTGTATTCCGCAGAAAATATAGTATTTAAAATGCTTTTGTCAACAGAGTTTCTAACCCCCCTTCATCTTAACTCCTTCATCTGAATTCTTCCTGTAAGTTAATGTAAATATCCCTCAATATTAAAGGAAATTGTTTTATTTTTCTTATTCCATATTAGTTTTTCTAACCTGATCTTTCTTTGCTCCTTTGCTCCCTGGTCGTATATTAAATTTTTATTAAATAAACTGAATCAATATACAAGTAGATTCAAAATATATATTAAATAAACCTAATTTAATCGGACACACATTTCTTCAAACTTCCCTTAGTTTTTTAATAAATAACTGAATGGATAATCCAAATACATTGGACACAATATATTTCATTGCTATGTGAGAGGCTGTACAATTATTGAAACAAAGTATTGCAAGAGCTTAGTCAACTTTCTCAAGAGTAAACTATTAAACTTCAAGTCCTTCGGCTCTTCAAACAACTTTATTAATGACAATCGCTTTGTACACAACCTAATAATGAAAACCCAAATTGATTTAAGAAACACCAAATGCACTTAAAAAGATTTTTTATCTTTTATTTTGGCCGCTATTAAACATTTTTCCAAAGCTAATGTTTCTCTTCTCATTGAATTCTGCTTTGACAAATTGTCTGCATTATTATTATTGTATTAAAGAATCTTACACAATGGTTATTATTATCATTATTATTATGTGCATTTAAAAAAAAAATAAAAAAAGAAAGAAACGATACAGTAGTCAAAACATTTTTGAAAAGCGAAAAGTTATGTAGAAGTGTCCCATCACAAACAAAGCCAAGGAACAAATTGTAAGGGATCCTCCGAGCTCACACACGCATATGCATCTCTTCCATAGATGAAACGAACTCAAATCGTGTGCAATCAACCGCAATTTCTTTGCATTTAAAGACAGAAGACAGCAGAAAAATCGAGCCGAAGAAAAGCAGTAAGCAGCAGATCGTACCGTTGTAATGCCCTTAGCTAGGATCGCTTAATGCACGGGGCGCTCCCTGCTAAGTTTCCTACACGAGCGTCGGCACACAAACAGAATTTGTCAACTGAGGTAGACAATCATTAAGCCGGCATTTAATACCAATCTGTCATGGCATTCTCGTTCTTGGCTGGCTTGGCATTAAGGACGAGGCAAGCTCGGTCTTTGTTGTTCTTGCGAGTGCGCTTCCTTTTGATGATGGTAAAATTATTAAGGATTTATTATGATTATTATATTAAATGCACAGCATGTGTGCGGACGCTCTCGCTTTCTCTTCGTCTCTCAAATACTTCACTGTCTCCATCTTACTTTTGCCTCCTTTCATATCTTATTTGTTGTCCGCTAGACAATGCCGCAAATCAAAACAGTCACAGGCCCTTACGGCTACGGCTTCTTTTCTTATAATTGAATTTCATTTTTTTTTTTTTTGCCTTTTTTCGTTAAGAAATTGTCAACCATGCAGAATAAATATCATTAGAATTTTTGTGATGAAATATTATTTTACATATCAATTATTTCATTGTTCCCGCGTATTTAATTTCTGCTTCTGCTCGTACTTTGTTTTGTCAAAGCGAAAACTGAAAATTGCATTTGTTGACATGTTTTCTTTATGTCATTTTGCTTCTTGTTGTTGCTTACACAGTTTAAATATAGAAAAAAAGATGTCTTTGTGGTTTTTGAGCGTAATTATTGTTGGGAAATTTGATATTTAGTTTATCTAGATTTATGCGGGAAAACTGTTGAACGCTTGCATGTAAGAAAAACTGTCAGAGATGCACTAAGCGGGCCATTGAGCAAGGAACGCCATAGAATAAAGAATTTTATTTCCATGGCGCTAATATTCTATGAGATAACCATAATGCTTAAGCCGCAATACTGGCAATGAGTCTCAATTTATTTGTGTTTATGAACTTCGCAATTAGTTTTCTACAGTTGATCTACAGTTTGTAATATATGTTACATATACATATAAGAGAAAGGTATAAAATTCGTTGCTTTATTAAAATTTGATATTGAAATATCAAATAAAATTTAATAATGAATAAAAAATTATCTACATTGTGCAGTCACGGCCCACGATGTTGACCAATGAAGAATTTTTTAAAAACTAATTTTTTTTAAATTTCTTTATTTGAGTCTTCGTTTGTAACTAACTTCGGTTATTACAAACCATTTTGTCCGGTCTCTTGAAGTTCGTTATTAATGAAAAATACAGTATAAATTTCTTGAATTTTCTTGTTTTTAATTTCAAACACTGCATGATCGCTTCGCGTAACATTTGATCTGAATATTTTTGTGTTAATTTCTCTAAAAACATTTTGTAAGCCGCTTAAAAATTGCGAAAAACTGAGGAGAAATGTGCTACAAAAGCAATTTCTTTGTTTTTGTGTTCTTTTTTAATTGAAACTAATACAAGAAATTGCAATTAAAACAGTTGTTCCAACCACAACAACAATAAAGAATATCAATAACAAAAACTCACAAATAAAACGAGTACGGAAAATGTTAAAAAAAAAAAGAAAAAGGAAAACACCGGCCGTGTTGCATCTTTATGGCTTCGAGTGGCTTAAACCAAGGAATGCCTTTTTAAAAAGTAATTTTTTCCACGCCTTGCATTGAGTACTAAAAACAGCAACAACAATGTAAAGACTATTAACAACAAATACGATTAAATTACAATGTTTTTCTTCTACGTTGTTTTTCTTTTTTTCTTTTTAATTTTTTTTTATTGCAGACAGCACATAAAACACGTAAAAATTTTCATTGTCTGCAGTTAAAAAGCTTAAATAAGAAAATTAAAAATCAATAATATTGCGCTCATTGACGTTGGATGGTCGCTGTGTGGGCGTGTCTCACACTGCCATTGGCGCTGGCAGCTTAGAAACATACAATGTTGTATATAAAATGAAATAAATTAAATAGAAAAAAATATATGCTAGCTGTTATACGATGAGCTATATTGTAGAAAATGTGCAAAGCGAAATAATTCTAAAAAAAAACAACCCGAAAAACAAAAACAAGTAAAAAAAGTAAAATAAAATGTAAGAACTTAATCGTATTAAATTGGATTTTCAGTAAAGCTGCATTTATATGTACAAAATAGAATTTTCTTCTTGTGTCTGTTTTTATTTAGTAATTTCTTTTAATACGCATAAAAAAAGCAAATTTACTGCTTTTTTCTGTGAATGAAAATTTTTGTTTATTTTACTTTTATTTATTTATTGTTTTCCCTTTTTGCAAAAGTATCGATTTTACATAATTTAATTAGCGAAATTTATTTATAGATTACATATTCGAGATTATTCTTAGAACGGTTTCGTAGAAAGGGGTGCCATAACATTATTAGTTCTCGGAAAATCAAAAGTTTATTTTAACATACATTAAAGTGTTTTTTAACAATTTTCCGTTTAAGTAACCTTAGACTAAATAGGAAAAAGTAGACCCTTCCACACTTCAGATAACAATTTGAAATCAATTGTTACCAAAAACTTTCATCAATTTTACTTTACGATTTTACAATAATATATATTTTACATAATTTCTTTTTTTATCTTTAAAATATACTCTGCTTATTTATTCAATATACGCATATCAAACTCAATACACAATAATTTAAAAAAAGTCAACGCACGTATTTAAATTAGCGACTGCAGGGAAACTAACTAAAAACTATTAAATTGGCCGCCTTTAGCACATGTCAGCCAACAATTGTTGCATTTAAAGGCATTTAAGCAAAGGATTCGCCTCAGACGATTCGTAGCATATACGCAACTGTCTGACCATTTAAAACTGTGAAAATCGATACCAGCCGAAATAGAAACGCCAAACACTTGACTATATACTTGCGTGTTTACATACACGGCTATGTGCTCTCTATGTGTGTCTCTGAGTGTGTGTGCGTGTGTGTGTGTGTGTGTAGTAAATGCATGTTAAACGTACATTTGTGTCTGCGACGCAGTTGGCAACTTAAACGAAATATTAGCCAGCTTCCGTGCAAGCCGCCGACCTCACTGCCAATTCGAGGCTTCCTTTGCTTTGTTGCTCTAACATATATTTTTTTTCGCTTATTTTCTTGCTGTGAATGTTACACATTTTCACGAGCAGAGAAAGTTCTGCTACGTAAACTCGTACAGTGTCGTATTCGAAGTTACTCGTTGTCTATTTGTTGTTGTTGTTGTTTTTTTAAGTTGTTTTTGTTGTGGTCTTAAATAGAGTAACGGTAGCCGCCAACGCCGCCAACAGCAACAACAGCAGCTTGCTGCTAGACTCTCTATGTACCCTTACACTATCTATGTAATACATTTAGTCAGTGACATTTCCGGCGTTGCCTTTGGCTGCCAGACGGACACATACGCAGACACATATAGACGACATAGACCCCCAAAAAAGTGGAAGAAGCAAAAGCAGAAGCAGCAGAGTTAAAAAAACACAAAAACGACAACAAGCGTCGCAGCGTCTGTTCTGACTGCTCTGGTACGCTTTAGTATCGCATAGCGTAGCCAAATGTCGCAAGGATAGTCCGTCCGCCCGCTAGCCCGTTTCGTCTAACCGGCGGCTTTTTTTTCGCTTTTTTTTTATATTCAAATTTTCATTGCTTTGTCGTATACAAGCCGGGCGTTATGTACTATGCGTTATGTACATGCACGAGTATATACAATGATATGTGTGTTTCTCGTTAAAGCTTAAATAATTCATTTGTAACTGGGAAAAACAGAACAGCAACAACAACAGCAACAAATTGTGAGTAAAGCAACAGAAAACAACAAATTGAAACAGAAAACTGCGGGCATTTTATGTTAATCAGGTCAATGGCATGTCGCCGTCAACACCACGAATTCGTATTTGGGGTAAATAGTAAACCAAAAACAACAAAATTAAAAAAAGGAAATAAATAAAGGAAAAAAGGAAAACATGCACATGCCAGTACATGCATATATGTATATACATATAGAGGCCGGTATATGGCAACAGTTAAACTGACTATACAGATTTCCAGGCTGCACACAAATTTTTGCCGCTTAAAATTTAATTAGTGCAGTACAACTGCCTTTCAGTTGCTTTAGAATCAAACTCAATTTAATATGCGAACACTTAAAGAAATATTTTATGCCAGATGAATGCGTTTTGTGCGCTGATTAATCCAGGGTACAGTGCAACAAGTTGGGCTTGGATGGATGTAAGGCATACCTAAAGGGATAATTCTTCTTAAAACAGACACAAATATCCAGTTCATAACAAAAAATCTCATCTGGATTTTTTTAAGTTGTAGATTAACTCACGAAAAATCACTTGTGGGAAATTGTCAGTTACGTTTAACTACAGCTGAGCATTTCAGCATTAGTCCAGACGAAATACATCATTTTCATTTTGTAATTTTTACATTTATTAAATAAAATTACACACTGCTTCACTGTGCGTCAGATTAATCATCAACCTAAGGACACGCAGTCAACTGAAAAATCATAATGAATTAAAAATGGTTTCATAAGCAGACATAAAAAAAATTAAATAAAAATAAAAAAAATCCAAACTTGTTTTTTCACATTGCAGGACGCAGACGTCGACGGCTAAGCGTGCGAAACGTGTACAGTGATCATAATCAAAGCAATGGCCGACGCTGATCCTTTAGCAAGTACGTATACAATTTTAATTTTTTTATTCGCATAACTTATTTCTTTTTTTTGCTTATTTGTTTGCCAACACACCCTAACTTCAATGCAATGTGACCATAGTTCTTTAATCGAGGGGCGGCAAACAAGGAAATTGTCAACGCACCCATGATCTGCAAGGACAACCGGCAGTACAATGTTGCACAGTCGATTGTACAATTAGCACTCGAGCGATAATATTTGTTTAGGTGACACAAACAAACAAGCGACAAGCAGCCGTGGGCAAAGGACATGTTTTAATATTTCATATATGCATGCACGATATGTGCAAGGACCTCTGCCGCAGCACGGCTGCATTTGCCATTGTGGACGTGATCTCATGCCGGTGCCTGATGATAGTTTTCTTCTGCGTGTTTTTCTTTCATTATGTATTGCGATTGCTGCTTGTGCTGCTGCTGCGGCGGCTGCTGTAATGCACGCAAGGATTATTTGGGATTTTACATGTTAGTTTTTGTTATTAACACAAAATAATAAAACGATAAAGATACTTACATATGAGTATGCGCAAATATTTGCTCTACTGTGGGAATCACAAGTCTTTCACTTGCGGTGACATATGTCGGGACATTCTCGGTTTGCTTAGTGTGGGTTTAGATGTTGGCTTGAGCGACTGCTGCTAGAAATTATGCCGTTGGCACTGTGCTGTGTTAAAGGGTAATTCACAGGCAGCAGTGTGGCTCAACATGTTTATTGCAGTTGGCTTTACATTTCTAAGGCTGTGTACTTTCATTCACGCAGCAATGATATTGTCAGATTATGCATAAAAGCGAACTTTTTATTTTTACATTTATAGCTAAAAATCACACGAACAAATTTCATCAATATAAATATTGTTTATGTTTCAGTTCTATAAATGCATATCCGATAAAGGCATTTCAAATTTGGCATATCTTGAGTTTCGTTTCGAGCTTTTCATAATTAGTTTATAAAGCAAACTCTTCCGATATTTGTTTTTTATTTTTATTTTTTGTCAATCTTAATTTTATTTCAGTTCAAATTCAAATTGAACAAGCCGATGTCAGTTCTTAGAATAAAATATGAAAATAATCAACTTACAAAAAAAGTTTTCTTCGAAATTGAAATTACAAATTACATCACAATTAAATTTTTTTTATTCACTTAGAAGCACTTTAACTTCTGCAACAAAATTCAATGCTTATAAGCGAATTGTGCTGTAGTGGAAATTGTTTTTGCTACCGAATTTTAACTGAGGCCAGATGTGTTAAATTATCATGTACATAATTTAAATTCTGCCGCTTGATGCTGAGCCAAGCACGCGTATCCGCAGCAGACATGAAATATTATCAAAAATTTACAAACCACATGCCACGACGCCACATAAATCGCAGACGGACTGTGACCAAGCCTAAGGCGCTAATTAGGCAGCATTTCTGGCAGTCAAAAGAGAAGTAATCGAAAGAATTACTTTTCATTTAAAATAAATAAAAATCAATAACTGCGATGAGCTTATTTTCGATACAAATGTGGTTTAAATTTACTGGGGCCAAAGACATGCACCAAAAAGTATCTAAAAGATACAAGAACGCTGTTTCACAGTTATCCATGTAAAACTGTTGATTATACATAGAACACAGTATCGGAGCACATATACTAGTGTGCTTGCAGTTGTAAAAACAAAATGTGTGCATATTTTAGTCAAATGTTTAAGCGACATCCTGCGTTGTCCTGATGCTATTCCTTTATACATATTTTGTGTCAGTGCTGCATTTTTAAATACTTTAACTTAATTTACAAGTTGCTTTTTTGCTGCTTGCAGAGGCAAGGCCAAAAATATATATTTTGCATCTTTTTCGTTTATATACATAAAATAAAAACAATTAGGAAAAACAACAACAAAACCCAACCAGAACAACAACAAGTAGAAGTAGTAGTCATAGCAGCAGCATAGAAGACATTTGCACAGCACAGAGGCAGGCAAGTGGAGGTGGCATTTGTTGCTGAATTTGTTTATTTGTTGTTATTGTTATTTTTGTTGTTGCCGTTGCTGTTGCTGGTGTGCACGAGTGCGAGTCGCCTGCTACAGGCACGAGTAGCCGCGTGTATGTGTGACTCTAAGTCTGTGTGTGTGCCGTTCGTCCGTTCGCCTGTTCACCAGCTCGTTCACTCGCACAGTGGCAGTAAATAAATGGGCTGTTGACATTGGTTTCGAATTTACAAAGAAATCGATTAAATTTAATCGAGTAAAATGCTTTCGCACAAAAACTGATACAAGGTCAGACGGACTCAAGAAGTCGGAAGTGGCAATGCCAGGCAGGCGTCGACGTCGGCAACAGCATCGGCATCGGCAACGGCGAACGCCAATGGAGCTGGTGTCTGCGTCGGCATTGGCATTGCCTTTCCCGCTGCCGCTGCCGCCGCCGCTGCACGTTTCAATTCGTTTCGTTGCTTCAAATTTAAGTTTTCTTAAGTTTACTACAAAATTTGAAATTTAAACGAGTTTTGGGGAATTTAATTAAGCAACATTGAACATATGCGAAAATGTGGCTATGCATTTGTCATTGTGTGTGTGCGTTTGTGCGTGTGTGTTTACTTATGTTTTGTATATATATACACTATACATCCGTAAAGAATAAATTTAAAAATGTACTTTTTCGGCACTTTGCTACAAAATCCATGTAATTTATTTATATTACCTCAAAGTATTTAAAACATTTTCTGCCTGCCATGTCATCTTTACTTCCAAATGCTTTGAACTTATGAACTAATGCGGCTTTGGCTTATTATCCTAGTTCGGATTCAAGTGACTTCATTTATGCAAAATTCGTTCATTTTATTTAAAAACCTGCAAAACTATATAATATAATAATAAAGATGAACTAAAATAAGCAAGCGCACTTAAACACAAATTATGTGCTGTTGTATTTTTCAAAAGGTTAAACATTTACAACTCGATTCGATTTTTGTTCGAAGTGCTAAGCTGCTTAGTCACATTATCCAAGCGTTGATTGCGCACACAAATTTCTCTATTATCTTTTGATTTAGCACCTAAGCCCATTTCCATTACAAATTCATCACATTCACGACAGTCAATCAGTCTGTAGCTGGGCTGTTCTGATGGATTCGGTTCGGTTCTGTTGTGTTCCAATGTGCAGACACATTAGTTTTTCCCTTATATAAGTTATTTAAGCTCTCGCTTGAGACTTCATCGGTCCCGTCGGTGTGGAAGGAATCTTTCATTTTTCCACTCTATAAAAAAGGGAGTAAAATCGATATATCTAATTATCGAGGTATTGCTAAATTATGCGCAATACCAAAACTCTTGGAACATATAATTACTGATCAACTTCAGCATTATATTGTTCCAAATTTAAGTACTTCTCAACATGGTTTTTCAAAAAAACGGTCCACTGTTACAAATCTCTTAGAGTTTACATCTTTTGTTTTTCGTGGTTTTGCCTTAGGTCGGCAAACAGATGTAATCTACACTGACTTTAGTAAAGCTTTTGATAGTGTTTGCCATTCATTACTCCTAGGAAAACTTACCAAGTTTGGCCTTTCCCCCAGGCTTGTACTATGGATTGACAGCTATTTAAACTGTAGGACCCAAAAAGTTAAGTTTAATGGCTGTGTCTCAAAAAATATTTTTGTTCACTCTGGTGTTCCTCAAGGTAGCCATTTAGGTCCTTTGCTCTTTAACATTTTCATAAATGATCTTCCATCAGTTATTAAGCATTCTCATGTGCTTATGTTCGCTGATGATGTAAAACTATGTTTTACTCTTGATTCTTTTCATCATCAGAGTCTGCTTCAAGAAGACCTCGATCAGCTTTCTAAATGGTGCAATGATAATTTTCTTTTCCTAAATTGTGGAAAATGTAAAGTGATGTCTTTTAATCGTAGCAAACCCTTGTTATATACCTACTCTGTAAATGGTTCTTCTTTAACACGTGTTTACGAATTTAATGACTTAGGTGTTTTAATGAGCCCGAGACTTAACTTTAGTTCTCACATTCTCATGATTACTAATAAAGCTAGAGGTGTTCTTGGCTTTATTAAGAGATGGGCTAAAGAGTTTAATGATCCTTATACCACCAAGCAGCTTTTCACTTCTTTAGTTCGTCCGATTTTAGAATATGCTTCATGTACTTGGAATCCCCAACTCATAACATATTCTGACCGTATTGAATCTGTTCAAAAACAATTTTTGCTCTTTGCAGTTGCGAGGATTAAACTGGAATTCGGCAATTCGTCTTCCCTCATACCATTGCCGCCTTAAATTGATTAATCTTCCTACATTAGCTAGTCGGAGGTCCGTTTTGGGAATTCTTTTTCTTCATAACCTTATAAACGGTAACGTTCCTTCTCCTCTTCTGCTTGCGAAAATTAATTTTAACGTGCCCTCGCGTACAACCAGATATTATTTACCTATTAGACTAAACACTGCACGATCATCTTTCTTACTGCATGATCCCTTTTATGTTGTGTGTTTGGCTTATAACTCTAACTATCATTTATTTTCTAACATAGCCTCTTCTTATACTTTGAAATCTCTTCTTACTCGTAGATTTAATGAAATTAGAAATTAGATAGAATTTTAATCTTACTTTAATGTTACCTTTAATGTATGTTTAATTTTCATTTAGTTCTTTAATTTTATTAATTAGTTTTTGTAATCTTTTAGTACTAATAAAATTTGCTAAGTAGATAAAGCAGCTGTTGACCATTATCGGTCGTAGCTGTGGAACAGACACTAGGTGTGGTTTCGTAAGTCCTCTTGCTTGGTAGTGCGCTATCATTTGAATGCGTCAGTGCACGTGTACATGCGACACTTTTATGCCACGCTTAGTGTCCACTTACATTAAGTTTATTAGGCAAACTACTAAATGAAAACTTAAAACCTCAACGCAGCTAAAGATTTATGCCAACGGCATGAGATTGATTTCGGGCGGCTTGCGATGCATTCCAATTCGACAACAAAAATAAAATAAAAACGAAAAATTAAAGAATCAAAAACATAAATCAGCTACACAAATGTCTATTTAAATCGAAATTGTAAAATAATACTAAAAGACCCAAAAAATTATATATATAAAAAAAGAGAACCAAAACAATTTAAATGAAAATAAAACCCACACGCATGCCACATTTAAGCTTCTATAGATAATTATGCCCAATGGTCATTGCACGGAGTACTTTATTTTTACTGCAACTAAAATAAAAAGAACCGAAATCTCTTCTTTTTTTATTGTATACTAATTCCCTGTTGTTTTTTATTTATTTACTTTAATTATTTGAAATCAATTTGAAAACGTTGCTTGCATGCATTTCTCTATAAAATAAATTCAAAAAACCAAAAGGAAAAAAAGCAAACCGACTATGAAAAAAAGGAGGAAGACACACATGAGAACCGACTCGTTATATAAAGTATGCCGCACGAGTACTGACCTCACCGAATGTGTCTCAGCGCGTATCACGTTTCTTATCTGAGATACGCGCATACGCATGTTTGTGTCGGTCTGCTGTGTGCCGCATGCGTGTAATAATTTATTCAAATTCAAATGTTTAAATGTGCTTCATTATTTTTTATAACAGTTTTTTTTTTTTTTCTTTTTTTTTATGCATTTACGTTGCACACGCGGGCGGCAAATATGAGTGAAAAATCTTTTTCTTATATCAAGCTTCTTTTCCAATTTTTTTCTTAATTTTTGGTTTTTTTTTTTATAAATGTTTAAATGGAGACAAATCGGCGTCATCAAATGCGGTAACCAAAAATGCATATGGCTTTTTAGTATCTAGAAATAAAAATATCTATAACCTTCTTTTTATGTTTCTTTTTTAGACGCGGTGTCGTTGTTTATTTGTATTGTGTTTTTTTTTTTATTTTTTTTTTCGTTCTGTGTTGAGAGTTTTAATAATTTTCATTGCTGTAGACTTAGAAGTTATAAGCGCAAAAGGGGTTCTTTTCTATTCTATTTTTATTAGACCAGTGTAGGCTTTTTTAGGGGTTCGCCGTTGTAACATTGTTTTTTTTTATATTATCAGTTATGCTGTTGTTATTGTTGTTGCTGTTGAAGTGCTTCCATTTTGAATTTGTTGTCAATTTTTTTAAATGCTTTTCAAATTCATAAGCTGTGCGCTCATCAATGTTGGTATTGTTGTTGTTGTTAGTGTTGGTAATGTTGATGTTGTTGATGATATGCACGATGCGCAGATGTTTTTTAAAATGTTGTGACATTTTGTATGTTGTTGTTGTTGTTATAAACATGGCAGCAAACGGGGTAAGCATTCATGTAAGTATGAACATATGCACACATAATAAGTACACACACGCAGTTATAGCAGTAACAACTAAAGTTAAGCTAAGCTAAGCTAAATTCGATGCAAAAAATTAATGTGATTTTATTTTTCAATAAAAATACTTTCTTCTTTATCGTTATTGGGCTCAATTAATAAGGCTTTATACTCGACTAAGACCAAAATTGAAGCATTTATTTTCCTACTAAATAAAATCATAAATTCAACATATTTTAATATATGTAAATGGAAAATCAGCACTTAGAAAGCAGTCATGCAAACAAATCGAAATCAAAGCCGTCGGTAAAATATCCCGAAACTGCGCCACGTCCAAAGAGAAAATCAACAGCCAAGGCACGCTGAAAACATCGATAACAGGCAAACATACACAAAAATCCTTATATTGCAATTCTCCAAGAAGTAAGGAAAACCCAGCAAAAAAAAACTATTCACTTGCCGTCGGCAACGCAAAAATAAAATAATAATAACAACAACAATAACGCACAAACACAAGAAACACACGCAAAGCAAAGCTAAAGGATGCGCATAATAAGAAAAAAACAACAACACGGAAAGCATATAAGATAAACATGCACGCACATACATATATAAAAGAAATATGATTGAGCGCAAATACAAAAAGCAAAAACACGACAAACAACAACAACAATAGCAGCCGAAACTACTCAAACAAAGCCAGAAACAAAAGCAAAGCAACGCAAAAAAATGACGTCGTTTGCTCCGCCTAAAGTTGTCATAATTTGTTGCTAGCTGCCTTTATTTATTAACAGCTGCATGCAGACACACGTTAATACATACAATACTTCTTTTTACTTTGTTTTTGGGCTTTGCGAAGACGCGTCTCTTAAATATTGTTTTTGTTTTTTTTTTGGGTATTTTTCTGACGCTCGATTTTATGGCGACTTATGAGCATTCGATGCGCGCTTGAGTTGTACTCAACAACGCCGTCAGCTTGACTGCAGCGCTGACTGTTGATAAAATAACAAGAGCAGCAAATAAAATCACTCAAAACTTACACACGCACACTTACCCCATGCTGCTTGATTTACTACACGTAGTGGTATGCCTTTTTGGCTGCTTTGTGCTGCGCGCTCATGACACATGAGTTAGAGCAGTATCACTAGCTCCTGCGCTGTTAATTACGCTGCTTTGCTGTGTGGTTAATCGCACTGTTATTTGCAGCTAAAAGTCTTATACGTCTTTAGTTAACAGTCGGTGAAGATAGCATATGTTCGAATGTACATAACAGACACCGCAGATATTGGCTGGCAATGTTAATGCTGCTGTTAACATGCCACTGTTGAGGGTGCGTTTCCGTTGCACTTCCTCTCTCGAGTCGACACCAAGGTGTTCTTATGTTGACGAGAGAGCGAGTTCACACAAATTTCCTCTTTCCTCGCATGAGAGAATGACTTTTTTGATGAGAGAGCAAGTTGCTTAAGAAACACGTTTAATCATATTGCGAGAGTGCGTCGCTATGCAATTCGCCAACTGCCGTCAGTGGTCAGAGGAGGTTCTCGCGACATGCGCATTGCTGCGCACTTCAGTATGCGCTCAATGTGTTCTTTTTTTTCGTTTGGTTTTTATGAATCTTTTTTTTTTTTGAATGTTTTTTTGTTTTTGCAGCGCAGTTTTCGCTCGAAGAGCCGTTTGCCAAATGTGCAGAGAGCACACCAACAGGGAACCACTGTTTTTTTTTTTTGTTTTCATTGTGGGGTTTTTATTTTTTTTATTGTTGTTGTTGTTGTTGTGGCTGCTGGTGCGCTCTTCGCACTGCGTCGTGTTATCGTCGTCGTTGTTGTCTCTGCTGCGCTGCATTGGAAACCATTTCGAATGAATCTTGGCGCATTTCGCAGCGACAGGACGAACTCTTTCGCACACAGGCAGCGAACGATGAGCATGTCTTCTTGCTGTAGCTGCTTCTGGCTTCTGGCTACTGGCTACTGACGCAAAAGTATTTGTTGAGCACTTGTATAATTGTATAAGCACATAAAGGACACTCGGAGCAACGCTCTCTGACGTCGGTTGATCCTGCCTGGTCGTCGTTGTTGTCGTTGCCGTTGTCGTCGTCATCGACATCGTCATTGTCGTCGTTCTCGTTATTGCCGCTGTCGACGCCAGCAAAAGGCAAAGCCAGTGAAGAAATCCAAAAGTCGCTGCAGCCACTCACTCAGTCACTCAGACAGTTTAACTACAATTGTTTCAAGTTCTGTTGGCCTGCCAGCTTGCTAGCCAGCCAGCCACTCAGTCAGCCTGCCGTTTGCTACCGGACTAATTACAATAATAATACACAAAAAAAAATATAAAAAAATTCAACAAAAAATCCAAATGAAAAAACAAAAATAACAATAAATAATATTGCAGCAAAAAATATAAATAAATAATGAAATAAACAAATAATTAACGCAGTCTTGCAGGCAACGTAAAAAAATTGCATTAAAATAAAAAATAATTCCAATAATTGCAATAACAAAACGAATATAAACAGTTGAAGTGCATCTTGACTACATCGAAAATATTTTATTTATGACTTGGTTTTTTGTTCTCGTTATCCGCCATACCGACATCGCCGTGTCATAAACTCGTGCATGCCGTTGCCGTTGCCGTTGCCGTTGCTGCTGCTGCTGCAGTCGCTGCTGCGCTGCTCAGCGTCGTCGTAGTCGTCGTCGCGTTTGACAAGTGCGTAAATGCTGCGTGTGTGCGTGTGCTGTTGTTGTTCTTCTTCTTATTGCCGTTATCGTTGTTATTGTTGTCATTTTCGTTGTTGTTGTTGTTGTTGTTGCTGTTGTCAACGTTGACGCATCGATGACGATGATGATGCTGCCGCTGCCTCCGGCGACAATGTCGTTATTGTTGTTGTTGCTGTAGTTATCATTGTGCATGTCGCCGCTGCTGCTTCTGCCTCCGCCAACTCCGACGCTTCTCGAAGTGGCCGTTGCTGCCTTTGCCGCTGCTGACGCTGCTGCGACTGCTGTGTGTGCGCGCACTTGAAATTATTTAAACAATTTCTGCGAGTGTTTATGACATAAAAACAATAACAACAAAAACCATAACAACAACAACATAAATGTATTGCATTTATGCGCGTTTATTATTGAGTGAGCAAACACAAGAAACTAGCAAAGAAATGCTTTAGGAAAAATAAAACTAAACTAAAGTATTAGTGACAATTAAATAAAGTTAGCAACAAAAAATGTGCAATAAACAATTAACATATTAGAATTTCGCAACGTCTGCAGAAGTAACGCGTTCACGGTTCTGGTAAAACAAAACTCTCCAATCGCGCTGCCGTCGGCAATTTCTGTATTGCGTTTGGCTTCGTCTTCAGTTTTCGCCATGCATTTCATTTTGGATAGCTGATTTTTCGGATGTGGCCTATGCTGCGCAATCTATGTGGGTGAGTGTGGCAATTGTTGTGCTTATTAAACATCCCTTTGAGAACTATCTTAACATTTAGCGTTATATCTGCAAAAAAAAAAAAAAAAAGCAAAATACAATTAAAAATACCAAAAAAGAGTGTGTGTGGAACTCTGCAGTTGAATATAATTTTTAAACCTCTATTTAGTGCTTGAAAGTTTTGATATAATGCCTTTTTTACGTCCCTGTGATATAAGCTAGATTTTAGATATTTTCATGTCAACAATAATATCTAACAAACCGTCAAATTTGCTTTGGAACCCCAAATTCTTTTTGTGTGAATCCTTATTCTGTATATTGGTTTGCTTCGCAATGTGTCACGCTGGGGGACGGCAAAGTTATTGTGCAGGACAAAGCCTTTTATGAGTTAAAACATGTCATAGACTTTTCGATCAATATTTCAATAAGTCAAGCCTTTGCTTCACTTATGCTTCCATTCATTCAGATGCTATAACAGTTTTAAAGCATAAACTTTTTGTCGTTTCATTTAAGAAATACGTCCCATACTTCGACTATAAACATGTTAAATTGAGACCTGATTGGCATTGTAAAATAATTTTTTTCCGTACTCTTGTGTGACGAAGTAAAAAACCAAACAACTAAATTAAATGTTTTCTTTTAAAGTACATATGATGGTAGAGTATGTTATTAAAACTGCTAGAAACAAATTCAAACAATTATGTCAGAATCAAAATCTTATGTGTTTCAACAAATTATGAAACAAATATATTATCAAAATGTTTGTTGTTGTTATCCTAGGGAAAGATATTTAATCCGCATAGTGATCTTTAAAATAGTTACCTATCCAAAATAAAAAATAGTTTTTATACATTTTTTTTTCGTTGAGAAAGCTTTCTCTCAATTTTTGTCCGCTTAAGAGAGATGTCCTTCTCAGAAGGAGAAGTAATTTTATTTTTATAAATGATTTCTTAATTTTTGTTGAAGTTTATGATTTCATTTATCCCTTTAATTCTAATGTTTGCAGGTCAACTGAATCAAATTTTCGCTTAGTTCACGAACATGAAAACACGTCACATACATGGGAGGTGCCCCATTTTGTATTTAGTATGCTTCCTGAATGACTGTTTCAACTTTTCTTCTTTTTGTTTGTTATTTAACTTTTTCAATGTTTTACTCTACTATTATTTATTTTTGTAATCGCATTTTAAAGAAAAAGTTTTAAAATCTTTAGGAAGTTGTTTTTAAAATGTTTTGGGTTTTTTATTAATATTTTGACAGTTAATATGACTAAAATGGTTTTCATCCAATTATCTGAAATTAGTATTTAAACTTCTTTTTCAATTATATATTTCTTCTTTCCAACTTATCTGGTACATAACTTGTACACTTTTAAACTGCCATGAATCCTGAAAAAAACACTGAAAAAATTGGCAAAATCGAAATCGAATTAATCAAAACATATTGGTAAAATGAATATGTAGGTAGAACTGTTGATTGCGGGAGCTGACTTTATCCATTTTGCAGCACAACGAAGTTTTTAATTTAATAAAAAATAAAAATGTGTATATTGTTGTTAACTTTCACTTTTACATTCACTGGTAGGTAATGAATACAAAGAAGAATAAAAAAAATAATGCGACTCGACCTTCGTGCATAACATGAAAATATTTAACTTTGACACTTTAACTGTACAGGAGACGAACCATGAGAAGGTGAAATGCATAAAAGAAGGCTGCGACACAAAATCTCACATTGGGCGAAGTTGAGGTGTGCGTTGCGATGTAGAATTTACATGTCGAGCTTATGTCAAAGTTAACATAAATGCCATGTATTTTATGCGTCAAATAAGCAAAAGCCTCAACGATGACGACAACAACAACAACAACAACAACAGTGTACACAACGAAAGAAAAGCTGCAACAGTTTTGTGGGTTAAGTATGGCGGCGTGGCTGCTAATGATGCTCTGCGCATGTTAATGAACACTCCAGAAAAAACAAAAAGTCACACACTCGCATTCACACATTCACTCACACATACGAGCTGCTTGTCAATTCGAGAGCTGTAGGATAAGACTTGAGTGAAGTGCATGTTATGCAACTGCGACAACAACACTACAACAACATAAGCAATAACTATAAGAGCAACATGCTAACATACCGAACGCCTGCATGTCAAAAAATCAAATCAGCTACTCATGGATAGCCAAAAACCAGATAAGAAAGGAAAAGAAGTCTTCCAATTGGTATAATTCTCGTATATGCTGCTAAGGTCGTCAGTGGCAACATAAAGATGACAGGTGTCAAGTTGTACAAATGAGAACGACACAGCAACATGCCCGACGTGACTGTGAGTGGCTAACTGCAAACTATATTGGAAAGAACAGAACATCTTTTAAAAATCGAAAAGAAATGCTTAGCTGAAAAAATAGAAAACGCAAAGGAAAACAAATTTCAACAATGCTGGGCTGACAAGAAAATGTCAAACGCAAATATGAATGCGAAAATATATAATAAACCACATAGAAATAAATTTCAAGATTATTTTTCAATAAACTTGACGCATTATGTAGACAAAGATTCATTGTATATAAGTATCTACATTGTACATACTTAAGGTATGTTTGCAGCTGAAAAAAAAAATACATACATATGTCATGAGACAGAAAAAGAAAAAAAAATGACCACATAAGTAAAACAACACATAATACACTCATAAATAATTAAAAGTGAAAATATATATTTGTTGTTAGCGTTGTTGTTGTTGATGTTGTCCTCACTTGCTTAGCTGCTCCAAAACGCACTTTAAGATACAATAGCAGCTAGACAGGCATTTGCCATTGTTTTAATTAATTTATGACTGCGCGAATCGCTTGGCGTTGTGTGTCTGCAGCTGCGTCAACGTTGGCAGTGACAGTGTCGCTGTTGTACAATTTGTATCTAGATATCCGCATATGCATACACAAATGTACATATTTATAAACATACATAAATGTATCTAGTCAAATGCAGAGTGCGTTGTACTTTAAGGCTGACGTTCAGTTTGGCTATTTAGTCGACTAGACCGCCTGACTGTGCAACCGACAACGCGGCCCTGCTGCTCCCCGCTCGCACAGCCAAGAACCCCTTGCGGCCGCTGCCTTCCTGCCGCCCATGTCATCATTTGTTTTTAGTTTTTGGCGCTAGCATGAAATCATTTTCATTTTCCCTTCAATTCTTAAATACGAAAATGTATTTCATCTTTTTGTCGCCGCTGTCGTTAAATTTATTTCTTTATTTATTTAATCTTTTTTTTCGTATTATTTTTTTTTTTTTGTTTTTGTGTTTATTTGCACGTATTTTAATAAATATGTACATACACAACGCGTCACATATGCTGCGTGTATTTGTCAAGCTTTTTTCCGTATTTATTTATATTTTTCTTTTTGGTTTTTTGTTATGACAGCAATGCGCGCTATGAAAATGAAAATTTTGCGCTAGAATTTTTCTTTTTCATTCCGAATTTTATTTTTATTTAGATAGTTTTTTATTTTTTGCTGCTTTCTAGCAATTTTTCATTTTTTCATCTATGTCTGATAGTCATAGACAGCAATCGTCGTTTATCTTTTTTTTATTTTGTTTTATATGTGTGTTTAAAAATTTTCGCAAATATTTTATTATTTTGTAATGTGGCACATCGAATTTTTATTTTCATTTTTATTTTATATTTATTTATTTAATTCTTGTACTTACTTGATTTTTTTGTTGCTGTTGAATTCATTTACTTTGTTACAATTTTCATGCTAGATTTTTGCAGATTTTGATTTCTGTAAAATATTTTCGGCATTTCACATAAATAAAATGTATAACTTTTTCTTTTCTAAAAATACTGCAAACATACCGAAAGCCTCTTAATATGTTTTAGATACGTTACTTGGGCTGTTTAAATGTTGTTACTTTAACGTGAGCATGGGAATGTTTTGTATAATATGATGATAAATAATCTTGTGACGAAAACTAAAGTGTGTCAGTTTGTGTTTGCTACTAAACTAAGTAATTGCATCGAAAATACTTACAAACCTTTGTTGTAACAGTTGACAACTTTCACACATACTCTAGGAAAGTAAGATCTAAATTAAGAGTTTTATGATTACACACTTGAAGTGTTTCTTGTAATAACATCGGGAATACTGTCAAACACTGGATACTCTTGTCCAGAAAGTTAGCTGGCAGAAGATTCGTAATGTAGCTATAATTTCTTCTCCATCTCTTCAGTTGTTAATAATGTTATAGTCATCATGATAATCATTATAAAATATAGTAAATATTTCTATCGCAATTTTCATTATAAAACTTTATTATTTTACCTTTTTTTTTATCATATATTTATGTATTAATAGCAATTTTTATTACGATCATCTGCATTAAAACAATCTGCCTGAGTTAAGTATTTTCGATTAATCATTAAATCAAGTTTTTATCGAAATCATCAGTACATCCTTCACAGCTTCAATTACTAGCGAAACAATCATCAATATTATAAAGTTCATTATCAAGACAGTCAGTATCATCATTTGTGCTGCAGGTCCTCTATCTGAGGGTCTATCTTCGCCTCTGGCGACTGCAATATGATTTTTTCATTTTTTTTCTTATAGTTAGAAAAACTAGAAGTAATGCTTTTCTTTGACTAATAACCGTTGCTGGGTTATCGAAAAATATTCAAATCGATTTGTTCCGCATAATGCAAATGATGTTATTCATTTATTGTTGAGGACTTAATAAGTTAGCAGCAGCATAGTATGACAGGAAATATTAAAAACAATAACAATACCGTCAACAACAACAAAAACATTTGAACGCATGCAAACTACACAACTTTCTTGCAGTTTTGATTGTTGTTGTTGCAGTAGTAGTTTTTTTTTATGGGTAATTAAAACAAAAAGCAAAAGCAAAATGTATGCAAACAAGTGAATATAGAAAAAGACTTAAAAAAGCAAAAACAAAAACAAAGCGACTTTGTGTGCTTTGATGCTTGTTTGCATGTATGTGTGTGTGCTTGTCAGCCTGTTTGTTATACATATGTGTATGTGTGTGTGTTTGTGTGTGTGTGTCTGTGTCTGCCTTTGCAAGTATTTTGCATAGATTGTCCACTTTAGATTAAGCCATGAATAATTTATGTGCGTCTTTTATGATTTTAATTGTTTGCAATGGCAACTTAACAATTCCTTCAACCGCCAGCCGCCACACCGCCGCACACCCTGCCAGTGTCCCTCAACTTCTTGGCTGATACTCTGCCAACAATGTGCGAGACTACCCTACGGGCCGGGCGAACTAGCGACTTTGACTGCTTTTCAAATGCAGGCCACACGCTCTCTCTGACACACACTCCTTCCCTCACACACACACACTATCTCCTTCTCTCTCTTTAGCATAGGTTTGTGCACCATCTACGTATAAAAAAGAAAAAGAAAGAAATAAGGAGTATCAGTAAAGGAAAAAAACCGTATAGCGCCCTAAGAAAAACATTAACAAAGCTTAGAGCGACGCTGCCTTGCATGCTAAGGTCCCCCGCACTGCCCCTTACTGCACAGCAACGTACCATGTACGTTCATTCATTTCTTGTCTGCTCTTGTCTATATGCATAATTTTTTTGGTTTTTTTTTTATTTTTATTTTATATTTTTTTTACGACTAAGCCTACTTGCCGCGACTTTGTGATGCCTTCGCTGGTTTCGCTTTTTTGGCGTCCATTTGTCCATTTTGCTAAGCGACGGCGCTTACGTTCTTAACCCGTTACATACGCTTACCGCCGTCCGTCGCCATCAGTAACAGCACCAGCAACACCGCCAACAACAACAGTAACGACAACAACAACACCAAGTATAACAATCATGACTTTTGTCCGCCTGTCGTTGGTCAGACGCAATTCTGCCATTCTTTCTTGCCTTGTTTCGCTTCATTTCGGCTGCACTTTATTTTCTTTTTTTTCTCCGTTTATTTTTTCTCCCGTTTCGTTTTGTTTTCGAAAAATTATATGAAAATTATACCAATTCAACTCATAAAATTTTTTTGCTTAATAAATTTACGCCGACATTTTGCTGTAAGACCCTTGAATGCTTTGTTGCCTTGACTGGTCTGGTCTGGTCTGGGCTGGCCTGGCCAACTGATGTGGCGGACTGCTTGGCTGCTTGGATGGTTGGCTGACTGGCTAACTGGCTAACTGGCTCACTGGTCCCATAGCTGTAGCACCCAAGCCACGTCTCAGCGTTCTGGCACATTGTGTGTGTTCTGTTTTCGTGTGTAAATAAATTTGCTTACTTTGTCCATACGGAATTCGGTTATGCTTTACTTGTGCATGTTGCGAAAAATGGTGAGCCCAACTTCATTTAACTTACTTCCATACTTACTCCTCCTTGCTCGTACTCATGCTCGCACCGGTACTCATGCTCAGACTTAGACTCCTGCTGGCTGTTGCCACTTTTTTTTCTCTCCTTGTTTTTGCGTTTGTGCATATTTAAACGTGGCACATAAATTTAAGCGTACACAGCGGCAAAATTAAGGTTTCAGTCTGTTCTTTTTTTTTATTACTATTCTCATTGTTTCTGCTGTTGTTGTTATAATTGTTGTAGTTAATATAAGATATAAAAAGAATTTAACTAATGCGCCGATAAAGACATTTCTCGTTAGCCATGTGCTGTGTTCATAAACTATGGTCTTGTCCGTGAGAATTGCAGGCTTTAATGTCTTAAGGCTTTAAAGAGAAAGTTCGCAATTAGTCCATTAATGTACTTACTAAATGTAGTGTATTGTCTGCTATTAACTTCCCAAGCTTCATATCAAGTATATTTTTAATAAAACATCTATATGGTGGCCTTCTGTTCGAAATCAACTTAAAGTACCAGGTTTCTACTATTTTTATCCATATACGAACGATTGCAGATAGATCCCAATAATCCATATGGTGAGAACCAGCGAAATAACGTTTATTATTGATCTTTAAAGAAATATTTATTCGCATATGAGTCTAACACAGCTGCTCCGTCGTACTTCGAACGTCCAACAGAAAGCAGCACAAAGAACGCCAGATCTGGTTGATTAGCAACTCATATGCCTTGCATGTTTACTCACTCGCGATAATTGATGGCGAATTCAATCAGACATCAAACTTTTTCACGCATTGCCACATTGCCACACAGAACGCCAGGTCCAGGTCCACTCATTCATTTATTCATTCATGAAAAGCGCTGCTCAGCTCATGCAATAGATGCTGCAGATACTATTTAAAGAATAATAAATCTTATTCATTTAAAATCAAATCGAGAAATCCGCTACGAGGAAGTTTGCTTAGCGCAGCAAATAAAAATGCTGAAAAAGAGCAGCAATTAGACTAAACGTGTAAATAATGAAAATAAAGCGATGAAACTCACGTGAGCAAGCTGGCAAACACGATGTAGATATAGATATAGATGTTGTTGTTGTTGTTGTTATTGTTATAGTTGTAGACATAGAAGTTTCATCAATCAATCAAATAAATTGCATAGATTTTTGATCAATATCCGCAATTGACTTTGCTGTAGCGCAGGAAAAGATCCACAACACGAAACACACACGCCAATATATACGAGTATATCAACAACAACAACAACAATAACAAAAACAACAACAGCAATTAGACTAGCAACAAATTCACGTATAAATATGTTTATATGAGCATAATTTACGATTTGAACCAATGATTGACTCTTTGTTGCACTTTATTCAAATATTTATCCATAAGCACGCAAAGGAAAGCGAGCGAGCAGCGAACTCAAGTATCCGAAGATTTAAAGTTCCTTTCAAGTTGTTTGGCACACGTACGAACTGCCTGCGCCATGGACCATGGACCACCTGCTGACAGGAAACTTTTTGATGCACGTTTCGATTCGATTGTTTTCCCCCAATCGCGTATATTTGCTTTACAAGTGGAAAGTGGAAACGCGTCTAGTTTTTCTTTTTTCCTCTTTTTCATTTTTTCACTGCTCTTTTGGAATTGCATTAATAAGCAGCAAACGCAGCACCAACAGCAGCCACCAGCCACCAGCCACCCATGCAGGCAGGTACGAGCTGCGTTGACTTCTAGATGGGATTTTAAGGCAAAGGCAGAGCAGGCGTGTGCGGAAGTCTGCAGGAGAAGCGTACATTGCTTGAGCGTATTTCGAGTGTAATAAGTTGCGGCATTTATGGCTTCATCGTGCAGCGGCCAAAATTGTAACACAACACAAGTGACTGCTAACCAACTGACGACTGACGATTGACTTGGTTAATACAAATTTCGGTTGGCCACGCGCTCACCCAGGCTGGCAGGCAGACCTGACGCCAGTGAACTCGTCGTGAATATTGCATGACTCGGCAGCTGCACGTGTGCCGGCTTGTTGTTGCTGGCAGGCCCGGAAACTTCAAGAGCGCCACACACGCTTCCCCTTTGCCGCTACGCCGCCCATCCCACCCACTGCCACTGCGGCAGACGCGTCTTGCATTAGACAAATTGATTTCTGCTGCTCCTGCTGCTCGATATAACATATCCGTGAGCTCAAGCATCTAAGCATCTTCGTGTGGCATTTTCATGTATGCATGTGCAGCTCATAGACGTTTACTTTGGCCAATAAATTGACCTAATTGGGTGGAAATAATCATAAAGCAAGTGAAGCAACAATTTGCCTTTTGCCGCTTGTCTTTTGCATTTTGTTTATCATATTTAAGCTACGCACATTTTCAAAATGGCAACAAGCAAACAACGACAACAACAACAACAACAATGAACAAACAAACAACAGGTTTGCAGGTTTATCAGTTAGCAGCCATAAATGAAACCGGTCATTGGTCTCCATTTGTGATGCCTTAGGCGCAGTCAAATGCAGCAGCAGACCTTATTGCGAGATGCGCGTGTAGGCGTAGCTCGGCCTGCGCTGCTTGCGCTTAGTCGCGCACGCATAATTAATGCGCCGCCAAAGGCTTTGCCAGCGCTGCGGCACTCTTCCTGCTACTGACTGTACTTCACTTGTGCTATATGGCATGCTGCTGCTTCGGTGCTTTGCTGCTCTGCTGCACTTAGCTGGGTTTATTGTACTCTAATGCAACTAGTTCAACGATTACAATGAAAAGAATAAAATAAATTAAAATCAAATAGAAATAGAAGTATTCAGAAATGAAAATTATAAGCAAACCTTTCGAAATTGAAGTGAGTTTTGAAATCATGACCCATAGTTTTGGAAAACATTTATGCGTTAATAAATTTATTTATATATGCCGTTTAACGAATAACAGATTCGAGAACTTTTATCCTGTTCTAGGCCAAAAAGACGCAATTGCAGGGTGACCAGCGCGGTTCAAATCTTGATTGTGGGTCAATTTGAGTCAAATACAAAATAGTTATCAATATTTCAAATATTGTTAGTAACATGTTCTGTATAATCTTTAGAAAAAAAATGTTACTTAATTTTGTTTTAATAAGATAATACTTCTACTCGTTGCTGTGAATTAGTTTCTGTTTAAGGGGTCTACAAAGAGCTAACAAAAAAAAAATCCTAAAAATTCGAAATTCTTCAAGAAACGGGAAACCTATCCGAATTCATTCCATGATTTACTGTACCGTAGACCCAATATGTTCGAATGCTATTTTAAGCTGTTAGAATTTCTGAAGCATTAATCGCTTTCGTTGTTATAAGTCTAGCTACGAAATATTACATAATATTTTTATTATATATTATTTTTGATGTGGATAATTAACCACTCCTAACCGTAGTTCACTACGAGAAAATGCACATGTATTGCGTTTGGTTGATTATATTATATGTATACTAGTGATAAAATTAAGTACATAATGGCAAGAAATTAATTTAAACAAAGAATAAATGCAATCTCAAATGATACCATTATACAATAAACTGCAAAAATCCATTGGAATGTTTCATTAGGGAAAGTTGTCATTACCTGCATCTTCTTCACAGATGCTATTTGTGCAGTTTCTATATTCTATATATCAACTTGCCATCCTAGAAGGCATAGAAAGTTGTTGTGAAAGTTTGTGATAGAAAGAAGATTGTTGCCAAGGCATTTAATGTCTCTAATCCTTGCCTAGATGCTGCAGTATAAACATCAGAAGGGACCTAGGTGGTCAATTGAAGTGATATTGGCGCAGGTCAGTTTTGTGCAAGTGCAAGTGCACTTCATAGTCAAATGATTTGGTCACTCTGATGCTGATTTTGCACGCAACAGGCAAAATGAAATATAATTCGAGTGCGAATATGTTGAGTTATTCCAAGTAATATATCAATAAATTACTTACTGCCAGCTGCAGCCGTTTTATCGGCATAATCAAGAAAAACGCGGATTAATGCCCCGTGGCACCATTTAGGTGCATCGTGGCCATAATCAAAGTACAAGTAATAAAAATATGTAAATCTCCTAGAAAATGGCGATTACTGGGCGACTGCGACGGCAACGGCAACGGCAACGACTGCCAGTGGCCGCTCAACGGTTTAATGACCATTGCTCGAAATGAAGCCAAATATACGAAAATTAATTTATACACGTATAATAAAATGCAATCTAAACATTTATGCATAGCCACAAATTTAGCGCCACGCTATTCATATATTCAAAAATTTATCATAACGGGCTGCGCGTACACGTACACGTACACGAACCGATATTATTCCTGATTCTTATTGTGAAAGAGATTATATGACCGAGCGCAGCGCAGTGTTACATATTTCAGTTGAGCAGTTTTCCAGTTGGTCCGGAAAAGTTTATAAATAATTGAGCAAAGCACTTATATAATTTGTTTTTTGTTTATGCGTGTTCACGTGGTCTTGCATATTGATTTGACACCTTTCCGTATCTTCCGATTGCATTTTAGATAACGCAGCACGCCGACTTGGTCGATTCGATTTTGGATGCGCATACGGCTACGCGCGGCTAGAGGATAATGTGTTCAATATTTCATAATCGCATCAACTACCGTGGACCGCGTAGCAGCTCGAACGGCAGCAGTAATGCCGAGGATGACGACGGTGCTGTGAGTGTCTTGGCGGCCAAGGAACTGGATGCCGATCGGAATAACAATGGCGGTGGCAATGCCGAAGAGCAGACGCTGCTGGAGCATGAGCCATTGGAGAGCGAGTCGAAGCGGGAGTCCAGAGAGCGGCGCAGTAGAACACCGACATCATGTCTCTCGAGTAACGGTGAACGTGTGCGGGGGGTTAAGGAGGAGCACGGCGAAGACGAGGGTGCGCAAGATGGCGATGAGGAGTTGGCGGAGAATAGCAATGAGGCATTGGACTTGTCGGTGATCTCTGGCAGATTGCCGCATAGCGGGCATGTCGCATTAGAAGCTTTACAACATACCAAAGTAGCGGTGGCACAGTTTGCGGCTACGGCGCTGGCGAACAGTCAGTATTACGGTGAGAATCGGCCGGGTGCCAGTGATCTGGCAATGGTGCAATCGACGATATTCAATGTGCAGCGGCAGCATATAATGCAGCTGCAACTGATACAACATCTACAAAGTCAATTGAAGCGTGCGGGCAGTGGTTTGCACAGAGAAGCGGATGAACACGAGCCGGAGACGGAGGAGGATGAGAGCGAGCGGCAGCGCGATGAGCCTCAGCTTAGCGATTCGAGGCAGGAATGTGCTGATAGCGTAGCTAATGTACAAGTCAAAAGTGAATTGAGCATGACGAAGCCGCAGGCCGAGCCCACGCGACGCAATAGTAAGGAAGATACCGCAGAAGCAGTTGTTGCTGTTGAGAGGCAGAACCTAAAGACTGAAACAAGCCGTGCAGATCTGGATGAGGCGACGAAAAGCGGCACAATACAGGAATCAAGCTATCAGCCACTCATGTGTGACATTAGCTCATCGCTAGCGTCGAGCATCATCACGAACCACGATCCCATACCGCCGCCCAATGAGCCAAATTGCCTGGAGATGCTGCAGCGACGCACTGAGGAGGTGCTCGACTCGGCCACGCAGAGTTTGCACGCCTCTCAGATGCAGGATGAATACGAGTACACGCAGAAGGACGCGCAGGGCCGCGGCGAGATCTTCAAGCATCGCTGCAAATATTGTGGCAAGATCTTCGGTTCGTATTCGGCGCTGCAGATACATCTGCGTTCGCATACCGGCGAGCGACCGTTTCAGTGCAACGTCTGCGGCAGCAAGTTCACGACTAAGGGCAACCTAAAGGTTCACTATCAACGACACACGCAGATCTTTCCGCCTATGCTGATGCCACCAGGTGCCAATGGCCCCGGCGCAGAAGGCTATGCAGCCTATGCGGGTGGCGGCGGTGGTCCGGCTGTTGGTGGTGTGCCCACTCTACCAGCAATGCGTTTGCCATTCGAGCCACCAACGGGCGCTTTGTTGAAAGAACCCGCGGCCGTTGAAGCGCCAACCGTACCCACACCAACCCCAACTCCAACGCCTACACCAACACCGGAAGCTCCAAAAGAAACGGAACCATTGGAAGAGAGCAATCAAGCAGAGGATCTAAGTAAACCTCTGGAAAGCAAACCAGCGCCAGCCATAAGCGAAAGCACGCCCGAAAGGAACGCAAAGTCGCCCAAGCAAACTCCTAAGCAAACTCCCATGCCACCTGCTGCCAAGACGGACACACCTGAAAAACACGAGAAACCCATGAGCTCACCTGCACCCAAACGCAACGGCAGCATGCGCAAACGTCACTCGAGCAGTGGCTCGCCACCCACGGACATGAAGAAGCCAGCACAAGCAGCCGCTGGCGAGGAGCGTGAACAGGCCGAGCACATTTCCAAACTGTTGCGCCGTGCATCGGGGAGTCGCAGTGCACACAGTCTGAGCGGCAGCTATGAGCACATACCCTCGGAGTATTCGTTGGCGCAGATGGAGCGCATCATCGATAAGAGCTGGGAGGATCTCATCGAGATCGACAAGACCTCGGAGACGTCGAAGCTGCAGCAACTTGTCGATAATATTGAGAACAAGCTAACCGATCCGAATCAGTGCATCTTCTGTCAGAAGGTCATGTCTTGCCGCAGCTCCTTGCAGATGCACATACGCACGCACACCGGCGAGCGGCCTTTCCGCTGCAAGATCTGTGGACGCGCTTTCGCAACGAAGGGCAACCTCAAGGCACACATGAGCATACACAAGATCAAGCCGCCCATGCGTAGTCAGTTCAAGTGCCCGGTGTGCCATCAGAAGTTCTCCAATGGCATCATACTGCAGCAGCACATACGCATACACACCGTAGACGACGGCGGCGCACTGACTATGGCGTCGACAGCTAGTGGCAATGAGAGCGCTTCGGAGCATAGTCTGCGCATGAAGTCGGCACATCTGGAACTTGGCATTGATGATCAAAACTCAAATAAGTCGCTAGGCACCTCTGACACGTTGGACTTCTCCACGGTCTCTGATAATTCGGGTCAGCGCTCGGAGTCTTCGCAAGGGGATTTCGATGAGTTCATGACCATGGACAGCACAGACGACTCACGGGATAATTCAAGCACGGCGACACCTTTGGATAAACGTGTCACGCACGATTACGACGATAAGTCCGAATTGGATTGTGGTCGAGAGAGTGTCGAACTACCAAGCGTCATGGATCTGTCAGCGGCGCGTAACTTCGCCATGAATGGCGCGGGCCCTGGCGGCTTGCCAAAGCCGCCTTTGGATCGTCTCCCAATGCTGGCCGGCATGCCGCCCAACTTTCTGCTAATGGCTGCTGCCAGGGAAGAGCTTCAAGCGTTGGGCGCACATGCCAAGTTTCCGCTGCTGCCATTTGGACCGCTCGGATTTATGGGTAAGTCGAAATTTCTTTTTACTTATGCACCCCTTTTCTTGATTGCCTCCGTTCTTACTTCTCCACCTCCTCCACGGTTTGTGCTTTCTGTATACACAGTCACTTGGGAGTTTATTTACGACGCAAGCACTACAGGGCCTCACATCCGCAACTGTCGTGAAGATGACAAAGCTTCTTTGTTGTCCACCTTTGACCCTGGCAACGTTTAGCATGAGGCTGCCACTCGCACACGCTTGCGATCGTGCCGCCCATAAGTGTAGACTCTCGGTCGGTTCAATCGGCTCGACTGGGAGCGTCTACTCCGAGGCGAAGACGACATAACTCAATTGGACCCAAACAAAGAATTCATTTCGCTGGCATACCAAAAATTTTGCACCCATTTATTTTTAAACGTTTGCGCATTTCTCGTATCGCCGATACATTTCGGTGTGAGCAGTTGTAGATGCGCGTACAAGGCATTGGATCTATGTGTCTTTCTGTCTTTCTGCGTGCGCGTTGCGTTTCGCGCCGCGACATCGATGAATTACGCGATTTCGGTGCGTGTTGGATTTACATTTGCGCGTCATTATGTCACAACATTTTATTTTGATTGAAATTTATTATATCGGTAGTCGGATTTTATGTTTTTCCTTTGCTGCCTGCAGTGCCATTGTGCGTTCGCATAATTAAATCCACATATGTGCAAATGAAGTAATTGTCGACATCAGATTCACTATCCGGCTTTCGAAAGACCATAAACTACATTCTTGCTCTAAAAAAAAACTGACAACTGCCTTATGACCTTGAATAGGCCTTAAGAGGAAAGAGAGATACATCACAAGTTCCCTGTCAAGTTTAGAAAGTCAAACCTTTAAGCCATCGTTTGTCTAAAGCTCATTGCCTGAATGGACGTTTTCTTACGTGATATTACTTAGTAAATATTAACCACTTTTTTCTTGCCTCCCAAATAGGTCTTCATCCACCTCCACATATCTGCAATTTGTGCTTTAAAATTCTACCAAATCCAGTTGCGCTGGAGAATCATCTGCAAACTGAACATACCAAAGACGCGACCAATGCGGCAAATCGTGGCATCTGTGATGCGACGTCACCTTACAGCGCGAAGGTAAGCCAGACCCATTTACACCCATACAGTCCCCCGTGTATGCAGACTGACGCCGAGTGGCAGTCAGGAATATATTTCATACTAATTGCCGCATGTTGTACTTAATCCGAGTGTGCTCCATACGCAATTTCTATGCGAATATTAACAAATGGCAGCTGACATCAAGTCGGCCTAACGTCATTATTTCCAAAAGAGAGAATCACCCAACGAACATTTGAACGAACCAACGAATGAACGAACTTTGAGTCAATACGCAGTTGCAGGGACTATGGTAGACTTTGTCTCGCTGCAAATGATTAATTAAAATGTTCGCAAAGCGCAAAGACGCGCAACTGGCAACCGGCAATTGGCAACTGGCAGGGGCAATGCAGGCAGCCAAATAAGGATGTTTGCGGTGTTTCGCTGGCACATTTGATGGCTTCGCCGGAATGGCAAATACTCGCATCGCAGCGCTGGCTTTGGCGTTGCCTTAAAAGGCATCCCATACAAATTATGAGTGGTTTATTAATTGCGCGCAGTTATTGCCAATGTGCTCGCTGTGGCCAACTTTGGCATCATTATGAAAGATTGCTGGCTCTGGCTCTGGCTCCAGCTGTCGCTGTTGCTGTTGCTGTTGCTCTGGCTGTGGCAGTAGCAACATTATTAGCCACGTTAGTTCATAATAATTTATTACGTTACGCATTTCTGCGTATGAACGGTTGACTGGCGGCTGCGTTTTAGGCTTACACTCGAGGAATGTGTTGAAGAATGTTTCGGTTTCAGTTATATTGAATTTATGCGTAACTTTTCGTTGACTAAAGCACTTTAAGTATTATAACGACGATTTTTAAAGTCATTTTCAGTTGATTCTCTGATCATTGCTTGGCGCCTGCCTGCTGCAAATCATTGCGACAACAATGCGACAGCTGGCCAGTCTAGACCCAAGTTAGACCTGATATTATCGGCCAAAAATTAAAAGCGTATGCAAAAATAAATTATGGCATTTTATTAAATGACAACAAGAACAACAATAACTACAACAGCAGCAGCAGCAGCAGCCGCGGAAGCAGTCAGCATTTGGCAAAGACCCCAGTACTCGCACATGCATGTGCAAAACTCGCATTGTCTCTATGACTAATGACGTCGTTCATTATAATTTACATTGTTGGAGGATTTCCAAAACGGCAAATCAGGCAGATTTTTTTGCAGGTGCGGCATGGCCCAAAGATTGCCGACAATAGGCGACACTCTGTTGTTGTTGCAGTGGCAACAATAAGTGAAATCCTCCTCCTGATTAGTTATTCTGAATAATTTTAATTCTTAATACAGTCGAGTATGAAATTAAGGAGTAAGGCGATGACACTTACGGTGTGATATACGATGTTAAATGAATTTGATTTGAAATTTTTGAATCCAAGTAAAGTAGGATGCACTTTTTACGCTCAAATGACTCTGAGGACAAATTGCTCAACCAGGATGCCACAGCAGATACATTTAAACATTGGAACAGACACGGGGATTTCTTTATCAGTCATAGACTGTAGTCTGTCGATAATCTTTTACAAAATTATAGAAAATGTTGAAAAACCGCTGCAACAAAATGATGGAACTTAGGACCTAGTAGCCGGTCAAGACCAGGTTTCTGGTTGCGTTGAAATTAAATTCAAAAAGCTAAACGCATAAAACCAACTGCCACAAACCAGATGCCATTTAACCGTTTAGCGATTAACCAAACCGCTCCTGTGCTTTAGCGTGCATCTTGGCCCAAATGCGTTTGCTGTGTAAATGTCATAACAATTTCAAACATGATTCGGCGGCCGACCAAAAGGCAACAAGTAACGTGCAATCTTGCTCTGTGAGACAATTGTTGAAATATCTTTTCTTTTTGTAATGCTTTGTTTTATTTAATCTTCTGCTTATTGTGGTTTTTGTTGTACGATTTAATACGTTCAATTTGAAAAATTCGTTTTGGTCTCTTAACATATTGTGGATGATCTACAACGCAGACGGAAGGCCTCATCATCAGCAACATCATTGCCATCGTCGTCGTCATCGCCATAGTCATCAGCATTGCAAGCTTGAGATTTCGAAATGAGTCAAAAATCTTAAGTAATTACGAAAATGCATTATGATGATGCGAAGTTTACGAGTTGGTCGTTGGTCGAACCACTGCAGACATTGAAGACAAAAGGCACAGGCCCACTAAGTAAACTCACATACACACACACACACACACACACACACACACACACACACAATGTGCAATCAGTCCAGATTCACTGATGTGGGGTAAGACGCAGCCGTGTCGCATGCTAAGTGCTGCTGGTGTGTGCGATGGGGTAGCACCCAGAGCAGCCGTTGGAGCACACTTGTCTTGCCTAGATCTGCGTATAAATGTGAATGCATATGGGGATTATTTCAGATTTATAATGTTTTGCAATTTTCATGCATTCAAAGCAAATAAATTATGCTACGCTTTATGCAAAATTATTTAATCTTTTGTTCTAAGCGTTACAGGGTGCTGCGTTTGTTTTTGAGTTTCATGATGTTGAGCAAATATATGAATTCCCTATAGAATAAACATTAGCTGATTTAGGTATATATATATATTTTTTTTTATATCTTACAAATATTTATGCGTATATCTAATAATTAGCCTGAGAACTTTTTAACACGTCAGCGATTTTAATGTCCATATACAATTGTTTTCTTCATTAGCTGTGCATACGTCATTTATTGCACCCTGTATTTGCCACAGAGCAATTGTTTTACCATAAAACTAACACAGATTGGCGCAGAGTTTTCTTTTTGTTGTCTGTTGTCGACTGATGTCGCATTTTTGAATTCCACGCGAGATAATTAGAAAAAAATTGTAAATTATGTCGCCTTTTGACGACTCGACGCAATAAAATTATTAAAAGCCATCTCATCTATATATACTCGTGCATATGCATACTCCTTCCCTCAGGGTAACGGCGGCGCATATTAACGCCACATTAAATTGGATATGCGCAGAAATTAGCGCCCATTGTCCCATGGGCAAAGAGACAGACTGCGACACTGACACTTGCACATCAACTGTGGCAGACTGCCGCATTTGGCAGACGCATCATTTTTCTCAGCAGGTTTTATAAAAATAATTTTCGCATTTTAGCTAACACTGAATCCGAATCTGTTCCCGAAAAAGCCATGTGAGGATGATGCCAATCAACAACAAAATATCGAAAGCGATGCAGGCGAGAATTATGAGCCACGCACATGCGATGAGCAGGAAACGGATGAGCTTGAGGCCGCAGCTTTGAAGCCGCAAATCAAAGATGAGCAACACGACGATGCAGAGCCAACGGATGCCTCGGTCATGTGTCGAAGCGAGGAGTCGACAGCAGCAGCCACAGCGGCAGCGGGTAACAACAACTTTCCGACACCTTTGCATGATGGCGATGCCGAGCAATCGCTTATGAAGATGCAGCTACGTAAGTGGTACAGTGTAATACAGAGTTCCAAAGCTAATGGCATGCCATGTGCTGCTGCAGATGCGCATCGTTTTCCCGCAAGCCCCTTGGACTTCCAGCAGGCGCTCATGTCCGCCGGTCCGCCCACATCGAGTCTCGATCCGCCAGCTAATAATAAACATTTTTGCCATGTCTGCCGACGTAACTTCAGTTCGAGCTCCGCACTGCAGATACACATGCGCACGCACACCGGCGACAAGCCGTTCCAGTGCAATGTCTGCCAGAAGGCCTTCACGACCAAGGGCAATCTGAAGGTGTGCAGCAAATGTTGCAAGTTGTTGATTCGCTCGGACGCTATATAGACTTTGGCTTTTGCAGGTACACATGGGCACGCATATGTGGACGAACCCCACGTCGCGGCGTGGACGTCGCATGTCACTGGAGTTGCCCATGCACGCGAGTCGGCCGAGTGAAGCGGATTTCATGCCGCGACCCAGACCCGAACTGTTCTTTCCCTATTTACCGCCGTTTTTTAATGGGTTGCCGCCGAAGGTAGGTTGCCTTTTCCATCTTCCGTTTTAGGTTGTGCTTTTTATTATTAAATCGATTATTGTTAATAAAATCGTGCACACACCCACTTAGCCGGGTGAACTGAGTCCTGGCAGCGCCTTTGCCAACATACCGCCACCACATTTTCCCAATGGCACTGCACCAAAGTATCCGCCCGGATTTCTGGGCTTTCCCGGTTTTCTGGGCCCGCACTACATGCCGCACATGGAGCGCCATCGCAGCAGCAGCAAGTCACCCACGCCCGCGCACGATGATGCGCATGCACGTGCTCAAAACACAAGTCCCACGTCGGATGGCGCCGCCGGCTGGCCGTGCAACACGAGTCCTCTGGTGCGTATCAAGACGGAAAACAATCAAAACGAGAGTAACCAATCGTGCGATCTACCGCAAACGCATCTCCATCATCATCACCACCATCAGCACCGTCTTCGGCATCATGAGCGGCCGGCACTTACATCTGATGCGGATGATGATAGCAAGTAGCGCCTGCCGCATGCGTGGTAAGTAGTGGGCTGAGATCAAAGAGTACGGGGCAGTGGGCAGAAGGCAATGCGGATGCGCGTAAACATGGTTTTTGTGGAGTACATATCTTAAAGCATTAATGACTAATCTAAACGCTAAGCTTGAACTATGTTTAATTGACGATTTATGAATACTATCAATGTCTAGAATTTCACGAAGGAATATCTATTATTAATAAACATTATTATGACGCATTTAAATGCATTAAGTCTAGCTTAGATCGTATGTGTAAGTTGTGTAAAAATTAAACGGAGAAGTGAGTGGCAAGAGTTGACTTATTTTAACAGTCTGTTATGCAAATTTTTGCGCAGATGCACTTAAAAAAAAAAGAAGAGTAATCTTTGACACTTCAAAAAAAAAAAAAAAAAAAATAAAACTTTAATTTAATGGCTATAAATATATGATATATGATAATATAAACTGTGGTAGTTGCAAATAAATTAAATAAATAAAAATTAAAAAGTAAATTTAAAATATATAAATAAAAAACATCATATAAATCGACCGAATCTCAAGATATACTTTTGTGTTTATTTCAAGACAGGAAGCGACAGGCGGAAACAGATTGATAAACGCATTGTGCTGGTAGGTACACTGTAAAAAATCATTAGGTTAGCATGCAAAAATTTAACTGCACAATGCTTGAGAATGATTGAGTTTATTGAAATATTTATAGAGCTGTTTTATACAAGTGAGTTCCAAAGTAAACAGGACTTTTTGAATCTAGCGCCCTCTAGTGGCGCCATCTATATGTCAACTGGTGCGTTAGAATCTGCTATCGTTTATCGACTTCCAGTAAAAATTTCATGACATTTCATCTATTGGAAGTGAGGTTATTGCGTTTTAAGTGTCAGTATGTTTTTGTCATCGGTGCGAGAAGATGGAAGTTGGCGTTTGTTGCACGATAATGCGCCGTCTCATCGATCGACGCTTGTGTCCGACTATTTGACCAAAAATCACATTTTAACCATCAACCACTCCCCGTATTCACCTGATATGGCACCGTGCGACTTCTACCTTTTCGGAAAAATGCATTTGCCGATGAAAGGAAAGCGTTATGCAGACGTAGAGGCCATTCAAAAGGCTTGCACCGATGACAAAAACATACTGACACTTAAAACGCAATAACCTCACTTCCAATAGATGAAATGTCATGAAATTTTTACTGGAAGTCGATAAACGATAGCAGATTCTAACGCACCAGTTGACATATAGATGGCGCCACTAGAGGGCGCTAGATTCAAAAAGTCCTGTTTACTTTGGAACTCACCTTGTATACAGTAATTTAATACAATATAAAAGAAATTTAAAAGAAAATTACTAATTGACATGAGATAAGTTTAAATACATTTTTTGTAACTTAACTAGTCATTATTAATATCAAACTTGTGTGGATTATTCAAGTTGCCAAAGATATATTTTTCTCTACTTTCCATCTTCTTAGCTATTAACAAAAAACCAATAGTTTCGAAATAGTCAATTTAGTGATAATCCAAACGTAGTCAATATACAGCAGTTTTTCGCTCAGTGTCACAGAGGGAAAGTCCACATACCAATAGCCAAAAATGCTTGCGCGTTCAATAAATTTATGAAAATTGGCACGCGTCACAATGGTAAGTAGCTACACCAAGAGCCAAGTGTCAAGCCGCCCAGCAGTCCCGCATCTTCCGCACAGTGCAGCAGGAATTCCAGCACAGCTGTTCGTTCGCAGCGCGCCGTGGCAATAAATATGCCAAGACAATTGTACGTATGCCATGTCGGCGCATTAAATGCTGCAATCAGTTAGCCGTGCACACACTGTATATCATCTTTCTTTGTGGCGCACTTGGCAACTGATCGAGCACCAGTGCATGGCACTCGTCGGCTGTGGTTCTGCTGTTGCGCCCATTATTGTGCTTATTTAGCGTATTTGTTAAATATTTTACGCATACGCCACCCGAAAATGAAGCGCAGAGCACACTCCACCAACGCCCCTCGGAAAATGTCGACAGTCCTAAGTTGAGGCAGCGCGTGGCTGCTGCACATGTGGGCGCAAGGCGCGCAGCGTACGGATTGATGCAGACGCAGACACAGTAAAGCATTCGCAGTCGCGCTGCTCTTGCTTGGCTCTGTTGAGCAGATGTTTTCTTTTACTTTTGCAGTTGATATTTTTTCTCATATTTGTTTCGACTCAGTTTTTCTCTGTTTTTTTTTATACCCTGTACCAAAAAATGGTAAAGGGTATATTAAAGTTGTGCAAATGTATGTAACAGGCAGAAGGAGGCGTGGCAGACCCCATAAAGTATATATATTCTTGATCAGCATCGAAAGGCGAGTCGATATAGCCATGTCCGTCTGTCCGTCTGTCCGTCTGTCTGTCCGTCTGTATGAACAAACGGATCTCGGAAACGGTAAGACCTACAACCATCAAATTTTGCAAGGAGACTCTCCCAATCCATAGGCATAACGAGTTTATTTTTTTTTTTCGATATTCGATCTATAATATATAGCTGCCATAGGAACGATCGGGTGAAAAACAACATTTAGTAACAAAAACCCTTTTGTTTTTTAAGATATCTCCACCAAATTTTGGATTTAACAGTTTTAGCTAATGCCCAATTACATATCTTAATATATTATATATCGGTTTACTATATCATATAGCTGTTATAGGAACGATCGGCCGAAGAACAACATTTACTGCGAAAAACTTTTTTGTTTATTAAGATATCGTTACCAAATTTTGGATTTAAATGTTTTAAGTAATATCCAATCATATTCCCGAATATAATAAATATCGGTTTACTATATCATATAGCTGTCATAGGAACGATCGGCCGAAAAACAACATTTACTGAGAAAAACTTTTTTGTTTATTAAGATATCGTTTCCAAATGTTGAATTTAATTGTTTTAAGTAATATCCAATAATATTCTTGAATATAATAAATATCGGTTTACTATAACATATAGCTGCCATAGGAACGATATGCCGAAAATGGGTTTTTGAAAAAAAAAAAATTTTTTTCCTGAGATATCCTTACAAAATTAATATAAAATATTAATGCACCAAAAAATATATATTCAGTTTTGGATTGGGTACAGGGTTTTCTATAGTCGGTTACGCCCGACTATAGCCCTGCCTTTCTAGTTTTCTCTGTTTTACTTTCGCTTGTCTAAATCTTACGAATTTTATTTATGCGAATTTTTAATTATTTTGCGTTTTTTAATTTATTATAAATGTCTTCTTTTGTTTGGTGGCTGTCACACATTATAATAACTAGACCGAAACAGCTTCATGCAGGTCCATAAATCTTACATGTTTTGTTTCGTTCCTTCTTTCATTTGTTTGTTTCAGTATATGACAAGTAAACGTGTCTAGAAAATGAAATGCGTTAAGTGCAGTTGGCACGTTTCATAAAACATATCATTTTAAATGTTTGTGTCAAGAGTTTAACAGTTGGACTGGCTTTCATCAAAATTCGGGATTGTGCAAAAGTATTTTCAAGGCAATTTTTGCTGTTTTTAATATATTCTAAATATGTTCCTAGTACTGTGTCACCCAGAAATATATTCGCAATGGCTTCTTGTTTTGAATGTTTATACATATACATATTTAAACATTTCATTTAATTAAAATTAAATAATATATAATTTGATATTAGTCATATATTTTTTTCCTTTTTTTTTTTATTGATGATGGGTTAGGTAACAGCTTATCAAAGTAAAGCTATTGTATACCATTAAATAAAAAAGAGAGAGTCCGAGTGCAGCAGTATAAGCCTTGTTGTGGCGTACTAACTAAATAAATCATAAGCTACAATCTGTATAATAAATCTAATACAAGGCTCCATATAAATGCCAGCCAACTCATTGCCTGTCATAGCTGTATAACAGAACATTTAAAAAGACAAAAATCAGTAGCCAGTCGCACTGTCAGACATACGCAATGTCGTACGAAATTTCGCCTTGCAACATATGTTGCATGATCATTTTCGATTTTCCACAATGTTGCGTTTTTCCCGAGAAATGTAATTTATATAAACATCATATTTCATATGCATCAGATATTCTGTGCACCAACTGCAGACTGTCGTGCAGTGCGATGCAGTGCGCGCAGCTCAGGCCTTGGGCGACAGTGTCAGCATCTAATAATTGCCAAGGGGGCGTCTATTAGCGAGTTAGGGTGTAGTGTGTCTATGCGCAAAGATTTTGCCTCCTGCATTGAAATGAGTAATGTGAAATTATGCCATGTCTCGAATTTTATAGGACGGACCGATGGACGGATGTATTCTGTGTGTCTGCTGTCTGGCAGACAAAATCTTGCACAACTTTCAATGTTTTTCTTTTGGTTTTTTCCTTTTTCACTTTTTCATAATTCAACTTAATAACCTTGTTTGCTGGCTGCTGTCTAATGCCAGACCGCCAAGAATCTGCCACTTGTGGCACAAATGCGAACGCGTGTATTTATGTTGCATGCAATCTGTTTGATCTTGCTGCGTAATTAACATACGTCTGTGTCTGCAAAATTATGAAAAACAGAAAAACTCAGATCAGCACAGACGGTCTAACAAATTTTCGCATTGCAGACGCCGACATGAAATTATGAATTATGCCGCTTTGATGGCGACAATGAGGATCAGCGCGTGCCACATTCCATAAGCGAATTGCGGCGATGATAGATGAGCGTGCCAAAAACGCCTTTGAAGTGTGCCTAATTGCTTGGCAAGTGCTGTCTGGTTAGTGTTGTTGTTGCCTTTGGCGCTGACTTGCCTGGAACCAATGAAAAACTTTGTCAACTCGTCGTAGACTTTGCGTTTTTATCACCCACATTTTCGGCACTCGCTGAAAATGGGCGCAGTCTCATGTTGTTGTTATTTTTTGTTTTGTTTTTCGATTTGATTTTCGTTTTTGCTTTTATTTTTGTGCGAACGTTGAGACTTTTATTGCGCACACAAATTCCGTGCTAATTGTTTTATTGCGAACAGGTTTAGCCGTCTAAGCCAGTCTTGGCGTAGCACATGGGAGCACATATCGCGGCTGATCAGCGCTACTTGCCCACTTGGCGTTGTTGACTCGTTTTGCCAACGTTTGCCACAATTTTGCCTCAATTATTTCGCTTGTTTGTTTATGGTGGAATCTTTAATCTTTCGTCCCGTAAAACGCGCAGCGTCCTCTGAGTGAATCGACGGGTCGGCCATTCGACAGTTCGACAGTTCACTTGGGCTGGCAGTCAAGGCTTCGCCCAGCCTTGACTTTCGACGGCATTGCTGCTGCTTTTCTAGCTGTTGTTGTCATTTTTGCTGGTTGTTTGCTGTAGCGCATGCGTGGCTACGATCTAGACAACACCTACGAGTACACACACACGTACATACATGTGCACTCGCTTGCACAGGCGCAGATCGGCAAATGTCGTTCCTTGATTTCATCTGAGTGTCTCTCTGTTTTAGCTTTTCTTATTGTTTTTGCATTTGGCTTACAAGTGTTTTGGAAAAATGGATTATTCATGTTGTCCTTGTAAAGAATTTCATGTTGATGTCGGTTTCTTGTCCACTGCACAAAATATGAACCAGTTAGTACAGCACATAGTGCTAACATGCGACCATAAGTGTATCATTTAAAATAAGATAAAATAAAATTAAATAAAATAAAAATGGTTTCTTGCTTGAAATTATGTGGGTAAGTCGATAAAGTTTAAATAGCTGCACTATTTCACTACTGCTTTCAAAGTAATAAAAAAGTATTTAATATGCATGAAAAATTATCATCCTTATTTTCAGAGTAAAATTCAATATTTTTTTTTAAATTTTTAAGATACGTTTTTTTTGCGATAGGTATTGCATTTTAAATTTTTGTTGCGCCATTCTACGAATTAAATATGTTATTCCTCTTTCTTTTCTTTAGTTATAAGCCACATATTGATTTAAATTTATTCTAGCTTTTGTATTTATGGCAAATTTGCTTTAATTAAGATTTCGAATTAAGATTTAATACGATGTCAAGTTCAATATTTTTAATCAATAGCCCACAGTTCCGGTTTTAAAACTTAGCGAAATCATTTTATTCCTTGATAATACTTTGCTTGCTGCTCATGCCTATGACAAGCGTTTGAAGCATTTGACTCTAGTACAATGACCTGCACAGCTGGTCTAACATTTTTCGCAGACAAGATATTCTCCAATATACACTCCACAGTCGAAACAAGTTGTACAGGTTGTCTTTATGGGCAACCAGGGATATGCATAAATTTCTGCAAATTTAACTTCTCTCTTTACTATCTTTTTCGGTGAAATAAAGTTGTCAGCCAACATCATAAAATCAACTCCCAACAGTGGCCCAACCACAACCCGCCACTAACATTCACTCGACTATCGACACGGTCAGCATAAAACAAAAATCCAACATTTAATATTGGCAAACGACACGCCAATTTGTTGTAGCTACACGGCACGCCGCAAGCAGCACGAAGGCAGCTCGAAACTACCCTACGAAGACACCAGCTACCAGCTAAGCTAGAAATTATTGAATATACGCCACTTCGGTAAAAGTTATTCCCTGGCGTAAAAAATGTGCAAAAATATAACTTTACAGCAAAATACACGCAACGTACTCCAAGTGCTTACCCACATTGCCAAAACGTAGACATAAAAGTTATTGGACACATCGACGCTCCCCGACCAAGCCAAGGCTGGCATGGCAGTAAGCAGGCGAAATTATTATTGCCACATAAAAATTGCTTGCGCTGCATGGGCATGGCATAAATATCGGCAGGATTTGCTGGCCAGTTGGCTTTATGTGCACGGCTGATTGGAATGTATTATCAAAATTGGGATTTACTTGTGTCTCAACGCTTTATGGCACTTCTTTTATATCCATTTATTTATATATGTATCTATTATTGATTTCCTTTTTTTTTTCTCATTTATTTATTTATTTGTGCATCGCATATGATTATCTGCGCTTGTCTTAAGCTACCTTAAAATGTGTTTGGGCCAGGTATTGATTTTTGCCAGCCTTTGCTGCACTCGACTTAATAATTTATTAACTGACTTTGTTTTGCGCGCTGCACTGTCGTACTTCGGCGCAGACTAATGAAGACTTTGCCAATGTTACTCGCAAGCGTTGCGGCATAGAGACATGCCTTAATTTGTTAGACGTTATCGCTTCCGCTCTGCTGCTGCCTACGACGTCAGCAGGCGCACCAAACCAAATGCACTTGGCCAGTGTCTGAGCCAGTGACTTGTGTGTCGCATGTAGGCTCTCGTACGTTGCAACTCGTTTGCCATGCAGCTGTGTGCTGCGCAGCGTCGTTGCCGAAGTCGCTTCGGTGGTGTAGCTTTGTGTGTAGTGTGTAGTGTGCAGTGCATCACGTGCAGCGCGCAATAAACGAAACTTATTCGCATGTCGCGCTTATCGGTAGCTGCGTGGCCTTGCGCTATGTCGGCTTAGATTATGAGGCTAAATGGCGACTCTTTGCTGCTTGTCGGCCTTTTGCGCTGGCTTTTGTATGCCATGGAGCAGCTTAACGCTTAAGTGGCGTAGGCTTTGCGAAACAAAAGGCGGTTTGAGCCATATGAAGGCATTTGATGTATGTTTTTATAGTGCGACTTTGGGAGCCATGCTGCCAGAAGAAGCTTCTACATTTTATAAACATAACCAAAATGTAGAAGCGTTTTTAGCTGAGAGACTTTAATGAAATTCACTTGATGTTGGTCTCGTATTAATAAGGACAAGTGTCCATGACTAACTTTTTACTTAAAATCGACATTCGCTTTTTTAATTGCTGTTGAACCCTCTTCCCATCTTTCAACGCTTTGCAGCAGAACGCTTCTAATAAATTGAGTAAAAGTTGTACTAATTATCCAATAAATTTTTCAAAAGATTTCGTTCTAATAGTCTACTTCGGTTATAGTTCTCAAGATATTGGTTATGCTAACTTTCATAAAAATAAATTAATTAAGAGGTTCTTTCCTACATGGTTCCATTTTATTAACGAGAGATTTAAGTAAGCCCCAGTAACTTTGTGTTTACGATTATTGTATATCTAAGCAAAGCTTTAATCAAACTTAAAATTTGAGAATGAATAGTTATTTCGTATGATGTATCAGCATATTTATGCACTGTAATCTTAGTCAAACGCGTTAGCAACTTCATTTAAATTTTCCCACACACAGATCTACACGTAAATTCAGTTTGTGTTAATTACTTGTGGCAAAGCTCAAAGTACGTACTCTATTATTAAAACATAAACAATAATAATGACAACAACAACATACAAAAATAATAACAATCATAATAAGTGGCATCAGATTCAACACTTTGCCAGCGTATCATCTGTCTGCTGAGCCCCGCAGATACGCCTTCACCTGCAACTGCAACTGCAACAGCTCAGGCAGCCGTCTTTGCGTCTATGCAAATGTCTGCTGCTCACAACTCCGCCGACTGTCTGCCCATTTTGTCTGGCAGCATTCATCATCAGAACAGCGCGAGGGGCTTACCGCAGTCGCTCACAATCGTCGCAGCAGCAGTTTAGACAACGCTCCAGACCATTTTGACAGCTTATCAAAATGAATATGCCAGGCAAAGAGTTTGTCTGCTCGCACGTCCGTCTGCCTGACTGACTCACTGACTGACTGACAAACGTCTGCAGCAGCTCATTATGAAAACGTTGGCTGTTTGATTGCTTGGCTAGCTATCCGTCTGTCTGTCTGTCTGTCTGTCTGCCTGCCTGCCTGTCTGTATCGCTGCCTGTCGACCTGCCTGCCTCGTTGCCTGACTCTTGCTGTCATAATTGTTGCAACGCCACGAGTGCCACACACACACACACACACACACACAAGCACACACCCGTGCAGGCAACAGACACCGCAACGCAGCACTCGCGAGCTGCTAAGCGGCAGACGACAAGTGTATTTATGTTATGATTTTGATGCCGCTAATGACAAGTGCTGCGGTTGCTCTGACGGTGGCTGTGGCGATAGTGTGGGCTATGGCGGCTGAGTTGCATGTGGCTGTTGTTGTTGTTGTTGTTATTGTGGCTCTTGCTCTTTTCTTGGCTGTTGCTTTGCTGTGTTGCCTGAATTACTTTTGGGTGGCATATGGTGGCTGCATACGCGTCGACTTTGCCTCTGCCGCTGGCACTGGGACTGGCACATTTCAACGCCTTCATTATACCATACGTCGGCCAAGTTCGTTGTAGGTATTTTCACACCTTCGCGAACTCCATCAGCTACGTCATCATTTATAATCGCCTGCAACTGAGCTTGCTCTAATTTCGTTCTTGTTGATGTTTGTGCATTTGAATTGTAACATTATTAATTGCTGCCGATTCATGCTTGTGCGGCGTGCGTCCCGTCTGCGTTGCGTCGATAGATTCCTTGCGTAGTAGCCCAAGTCTGGAGCGTACATGTGAATGCAAATGCGGCGTCTACGGTTGCAGTCGGTTGTCATGTCGATGCAGCCGCCAAACGTATGCGCAAATGTCGACAGGCAACAACGCGAAAATTACGACGTCGCGATAAGATCGGACTTAATAAATTTATTAGTGAAAATATTTCGCGCTAAACGAGTCTTATATACATGTACACACATATGTATGTGTGTATATGCGAGTATACAGTCTGGCAATTGGGGTTGGAGTCGACGCTGGGAGTTTGCTGCGATAGCGCATGCCAGACAAAGAATTATGAAGACGGAAGTCGTTCGCTTTTATAGGCAATGAATGCTATTTGCGATGAAGTTGTCTTTGGGTGCATATCATCATCATCAACATCAACGGTGAGTTGTAGTTGGCTTTACCATATACGACTATTAATTTATTATATACAAATTGTTGGTAGGGGTTGACATAGGTTGGTTTCTATATATTAATCTCCTTTTTTTATTTTAAGTTTTATTTTAATTTTTATTGGAATTTGTGGAAATTCTTATGCAATCTTAATATGAGTTTCTTTTGAGAAGAAGCTTTGAGTCTTATTTTGAGCAAGAGCGAAATTTCCAATTTTTCTTATGATGTGTTTCTCAGGGAGTATTAAATATATGCGAGTATCTGAAGACATCATTTTACTAGCAAATGGTGAAGTTCTTACCAATATATGTGGCCTGGTCAAGTTAGTTTATAAAAAGGCATCGGTGACATTTTGGTAACTCAAGCCAGTTTAAGTTAACACAGAAGACACCCACTGCACATTACCATATACGCAAAACCATGACCGGTCCAACACTCAGAGGCTGGCTGCGCCCGTTCGTCGCCCCAGTGTACGTACGCACATGTGCCGCGACATGCCCAAATGGCCATTAGTACGCCATCGGTCGACCAAATAAAGATGTCTACCGAATGAATTATGAAATATATCACGCTTGGCGGCCCAAATTTGGCTCGCTGCTCTAAAACACAAAAAATCTTAAGGAAAAACTGAAAACATAAAAAAGAACCCAAACGACGTTGCAAAGCCGGCAAGCGAACAATGCCAAGAGTTGCACACTGCACACATGCCGTGCAATGAGCAAAGCGCCAGCAGCAGACGCAAACAATAGTTGCATATGTATTACGTTTGTTGTCCTTAGTGTGGCAACAATACAAATAACAATAACAACAACAACAACAATAACAACAGCAAGAGCAACAATAGCTACAACAACAAGATGGCAACCAAGTGGCAACAATATGCCAATTGCAACTGCAGCATTGTGTCGTCGCATTGGATATCTTCATACGCCGCCAGCAGCCAGGAAGCGTAGCCAAACCAAAGCAAGCCAAGCCAAGTCAGGCCAAGCCAAGCGAAGCCAAGCCAGGCTAAGCCAAACCGAGGCAAGTCTCAGGTTAAGCCGGCGACCCAGCGATCGGCAAGCATTTAGTTGCATTTATTTGTTGCTATTAACTCGCTCGCTGACGCTTATCTGCGACGGCTGGATGCAATGATCTGTGCGCCGAACGCGTCGGCGGACTTAGACTCGGCGAGAACAATTGCTGGCAGTGTACTCGCATTTGCTTATTGCATTGTCGCTTGTTTGTTGCTGCTGCCATACGTTTTCTTTTTTTTATTTTTTTTCTGTTTTTTTTCTTGTTTGTTTTTGGCTACGAGGCGCTTCGGCACAGCTGATGATGATATGCAGCCTGCACTGGGCTGGCATGTGTCTAGCCTGGCCCGGCATAGAACCTTACTCCGCCTGATCGTGGCATTGTTATCGTAAGCCGAGCAGACATTCCTATGCTGTATGCATTTCCAAAGATTCCTCTGCCAGTTGCAGTCAGCAGTCGGCAGTCGGAAGAGTTTCATATGCTTTTAGGTTTTGCATTTGTTGTATTTGTTGTTTGTATATGTTGTTCATATCTGCTACACGTTTGCCTGCTCTGCAGCATACAGCTTCCTAGCTCCCCAGCTACTGGCTACTGGCTGCTGGCTACTGTAACGCCAGCAAACTTTGTCGCATAAGGCTGCTCGCTGGCAGGCAGCAACGATTCACCCCAGCCCACTGCAGCCCGCTCAGTTGCTTAATGTGTTTAATGCTCATCGTAATTTTTCCACATTGATGCTGTTAGCTTTCATTTTTTCGTTCGCTCGCATATACAACTGCGGCCCTGCAGCCTTTTAATCTGCATATCTTCATTTGACTTGGCTTAAATGCTGCCACAGCGACAGCCAAAGCCACATCCACAGCCATTGCAGCAGCAGCCGCCGCCACAGGAGCCACAGTCAGTGGGTACAGCAGCCGCAGTCGCAGTCACAGTCGCAGCCTTTTTAGCGAAATAATGAGAATCATGATTTCTGCATTTTGTGGTTAAGCGCTTTTTTAGTTTTTACGCCATTTTTTGTTTTGTGTACAAATTGATATGCAAATTTTCGTTCGTTTTGAATAGTCAACTTTTGCGGTTCATTTATCGTCCATGCCCTCGGCTTATTCTTGTTCTTTTTGCTGCCTGCCTGCTGCTGCTGCCGCCTGTCGCCTGCTACTGGCTGCTGTTGCTCTTCTTGCAGTTGGGGGCGCACACGTTAATTAGCGCCAAGTGTTGGTTCACAAGTTCGACGTTGGTCTGCTAAGCGATCCCTGGCTATGGAAATTTCAAGCCATGCTGCTGCTACAAATGATATCGACAAATCTTATGTTGCCACATAAAAATATTCCTCCATAAATTTGTTTCTCACAGTTGCAAAAGATTGCACCGCATAAGTTAAGGAGTAGAGACGACGCTAAGGACATTCTTTTGCCTAGAACTGTTGGCATCTTCTGCACTTTTAATGATTGCAGAGTAAAATCTGGTAGCCAAGCTGAAGAGTTTGCTTTAAGGTTTTTATATCACTTCAATCCACTCTGATTCTTTAAAGGTTGTCCTGAAATCTATTAATTGCTACTTGGAAAGTTTCCATCTAACCTTAATTGGCGACATCAACAGAAAGATTTTACGATATTGTTTCAGTTTTTTTTTTTGTTATATGGATATAGTTTTGACTTTTAAAATTAAGGTCATCGAAAAATTAACGAAAAAAAGCTATTGAAGCTTGAAGTAAATGTAGAGCAGTTCTGTTGGTACATTTATGTATATGCCATGTATTGAGATGATCTTTTACGATAAATAAAATATTATTATTTGAGGCGACCATCAAGATTCCCATCAGAGTAACGAAATCATAATAAAGACTCTTATGAAGTTGTTGATTAAAAATAAATATAACTAGAAAGGCAGGGCTATAGTCGGGTGTAACCGACTATAGAAAACCCTGTACCCAATCCAAAACAAACTGTCAAGTCCGAAATTTGGTAACGATATCTTAATAAACAAAAAGGTTTTTCTCAGTAAATGTTGTTTTTCGGCCGATCGTTCCTATGGCAGCTATATGATATAGTGAACCGATATACCTGATATTTAGAAATGTGATTACACATTGGCTAAAACTTTTCAATTTAAAATTTGGTGAAGATATCTTGAAAAACAAAAGGGTTTTAGTTACTAAATGTGGGTTTTCATCCGATCGTTCCTATGGCAGCTATATGTTATAAGACGAATATCGAAAAAAAAAAATAAACTTGTTATGCCTATTGATTGAGAGAGTCTTCGTGCAAAATTTGGTGGTTGTGGGTCTTACCGTTTCCGAGATCCTTTTGTTCATACGGACGGACAGACAGACAGACAGACAGACGGACATGGCTAAATCGACTCGCCTTTCGATGCTGATCAAGAATATATATGCTTTGTGGGGTCTGCCACGCCTCCTTCCGCCTGTTACATACATTTGCACAACTTTAATATACCCTTTACCATTTTTTGGTACAGGGTATAAAAACAAATATTTCGAAAACAAAACAGAAAAAATAATATACAAGTATAATAGGGAAGTATAGTAATAAATATAATAATTATTATTATATACGCACATTTGCTGGTGATGAGACAATGATAATCAAACACAAGTCCTGCGCAACATTATTTGGCGAAACGAAGTTGATCATCAAGATCTTGTTAGTTTAAGCATTCAAAGTTTTCGAACCTTATTGCTACGAGGTTTGCTTTATGTTTCCTGATGTTTCCTTGACTACCTTGCAAGATTAAGGTGAAGAAGACCTTTTCAGGTTGATTTTATGTAGAAATTACGATATAAAACATTAAACTTAATTTCGAATAGTTTCCCTACCAGGACGTAAACTCGAAGCTTATAACTTATTACTGCAAAACATTAAATTCCTTCATCAATAAGTAAAGTGCACACTCCGTAGTTTCCACTGAAATCCGAAGCCATTAGCCAGCGTTAGGGAAACTCGCATGCGTGGCGCATCGCACCGAGCAACGTTTGCCATTAGAAATTTATGAGGAAACAAAACTCAAATGCGAAATGTTCCTCAACGAACGACATTGACGCGAAGGATGAGTGCATGCTGCGATGCATGTCCGCCTTCAACTTGTTACGTTGAAGTCTGCGCTTGGATTTCGGAGTATGGCTGAATATAAAAACCACCGATGCCGATACCGCCAACACCGACACCAAGAGCAACACGAACACCAGCGCCAATGCTGGACACTGGACGCTGACGTAGCTTTGCATGCATGCATGGTCAGACGAGGCGAGTGGACGTGCACTCGTACCTTCGTTTGGTTCGCATGCAACTGACCAGGGCCAAGTGCACAAAACCCGAATCGAAATGCATGCAGCTACGCACGCATTGACGCAAATGAATGAGAAGCAAGCCAGAAGTGGGATGCTATTGGATGCAATGGGATGGGATAGCATGGGATGGGATGGGATGGTATGACAGTTGGCAGGGCTTCTGTATATGCGAGAAGGCAAAGCAGCTCAAGTTGAACACAGAAATTACTGTGCAGCATAGACAGCAACAGCAGAACATCTACGCCAGCAAGCGAGCGACGAAAGGAAAGGTGCGTTGGGATGCCTTAAAATGTAGATGAGATGTGGTGAGGTGGGGCTGAGTTGCGGCAAGACGCAACGAGTTGAAACGAGTCGCATCACATGCGTGGACATATCGCATGCATTATGATTATGTCGCTCTGTGCCAAATGGAAACATGCCAGCAAACGAGGATTATGGCTGCAACCAAACCAGACGGCAAGTGAGCAACTGAGTGAGTGAGTGAGTGAGTGAGTGAGCGAGCGAGCAGGCGAACGTACAACGGACGATGTGGCACATTGCATGGGCAACTTATGTGCAGCATACAACATTTCATATGCTAAGCCAGGCCAGCCAATGCTGAGCGAGTTAACCCCAGACGCGAACGCGTGCAGAAGGTTGAGGATGATGATGTCCACAACAGCAACAACAACAACAACAACAGCAAAGACGACGACAAAGTTGATGATGATGACGATGATGGCGATGATGACGATGACTGAGGCGTGTGTTGCCGTACGTTGGTCGTTTTGCGTTGCCGTGAACTACACTGCAGCAATGCGCACAGGCAGTTGCCAATGGTTGCCTGGACACGGCATCGGCATCGGCATTGGCATCGCCATAGCATGGCATGGCATGGCACGGTTTGGCTTAGGAGAAGCAGCACGGCAGGGTATGGCAACGACTGACATGAGCAATTTGCATTTTCAACATTATCCGGGATTGGTTATTAGCGAGATTTATGGATATCATATTTGTAAATGTATATGTGCAATAGTTGTACTTGCTCTTGTGTTTGTTGTTTGCTGGTAATATTATTACTCTTGTTGTTGTTGTTGTTGTTGTTGTTACTATTGCTGTTCTTACTCTTGCGCTGGGCTGTCTTTTCGCTGCTGCTATTGCTGCTGGTGCTGCTTGTCCACAGGCGATTCAGGCCGAGGCTGCAATTGCAACTGCGAGCAACAAACTTGCCGGTCGTCAACTCAGAAGTTATTGTTCGTGTTACTTTGCCTTAGTGGTTGTTGTTGTTATTGTTGTTTGTGCTGTTGTTGGTATTATTGTTACTATTAGTGTTGTTGCATTGGCTGATGTTGGTGTTGTTGGTATGGTTGCTCTTATGTCGCAAAGTTAGGTTCAGTCATCGTCGTTTCGGCCACCACTCAGAAGCCTTTTTGTTGAGATTGTGTATGGATTGAAAAGATATTAAAATGAATATTTTGCGGATAACATGAAATTGAAATTGCGTTCGTACGTTCATATGTTCACTTTGACTGCTGCCTACTGTCTGCTGCTGGCTGCCTTCGTTTCAACGTGCTCTCATGCCATACTCCATCTTTTGTGATGGCGGCGGCAGACGTTTATTTAACTCATAGCCGCTGCAAGGAGTAAGCTCAGCTCACAACAGTTGCCGGTTGCTGCTGCTGCTGCTGCTGCTTATGGTGCAGCACACAGATAACAATGACTGCAACGGCGACGATTGAACGTCGTTGCTGATGATGATCATAATGACGGCGATGCAAGCGACGATGGCGACGATGGCGACGATGGCGACGGCGACGACGACGACGACGACGATTGCCATGACCATGACGATGACGATGAGAATGACTATGACGCTGATGTTGCCTGTTCGTCGCCTTCATGTTTGCTGTGTTCGCTTTGATGCTTTTGTTTTTGTTTGTGCTTCTTGTTTTTGTGTTTGTTTTGTTTTCTGTTTTATTTGTTTTTTCTGTTCTTAACTTTTTCACATTTGCCGATATCTTGTAATGTTTAGCTTCAAATTTAAAATGCTCGCGGTTGCTGTTGTTACCAACACGATATGCGGCAAGTTATGCCCCGCCAAAAAGGCCCAAAAGCCCAACAGGAGCAGACATTGTACGCCAGTACATATACATATATGTGTATATGTCTACTGGCTGGCCTGCCTGCGTTTCTGTGTTCTTCGCCGCAGATTTCCATATTAATAAATGGTGGCAAGCCGCCGCTTTTGCCTTGCACTGGGCTCAACTGCTGCCGCTTGCATTGGACGGCAGTGGACTGGAGTGGACCGGACTGGACTGTCGCTGCCACAGCTCGCCTTTATTTATTGACAGGCGTGTTCTCAATAAAATTATGGTTCATGCTGATTATTTTAGTGCAGAAGCTTGTTTTGATGGCGTCGCAGACAGATACGTGCATGTATATAATGGATGCATGTAAGGGACGCATAATTCGTGGCTTGGCCAGTTGATTTTGCAAATGGCGTATGCGCTTATTTACATAAGTGGTGCTGGACAGTTTCACCGTGGTGGGCTTTTGATAAGTCGTCATTTTAGTTACACAGAGTGTTCCTTTTTTACTTAAGTAAATATAAAGTAAGTATATATATATTTTTTTATCTATATAATATTTGTTCATATTAACGCTGTAAATACATATATGAGTTAAAAAAAAAATTTTATTAGTATTTTAAATTAAATTGCGCATATATTCCGGAGATTTTTTTTTGTTTTTTTTTTTTACTTTTCATTTACAGTCTGTCAATTTTAATTACAATGATTAAGTGACAACAAGCAAATTTAAGTACAATGATATTTTTAATTAAAATAACAGAAATACTTGCACTCCACTGAGACTGCAAATTATTTTCTTTCTTCGAAAATTTTGTGCATACTAATAAATATAAATTCATGTCTATTTACTTGTATGGCCTTCGATGAAGCTTCAGGTCGAAAAGCTGGTTCACCGTACAGGAAAGTTTTAATATATAATACCAGAACAAGGGGCTTTGGTCCAAATATTTTGAAGGCAACGTGTCCATAGTGAATAAGACAGTTTGATTTTAGAATCGGAGAGACTATATCGATATGAAATAAATTACGTATCTGGGATACTCCCTGTTAATTATTTAATTTATGCCATAGAGTGGCTTCGTTCTGCTGCCCACGCTGCGTGTATGTGCACAATAACTGACTTGATTTATTTGCAATGTTATCGTAGTAATGTGTTTAATATATTATTGTCATTAATTTGAAAATTTTACAACTAAATACACATAGCAATAAAAACAACAATAATTATTATGGTATATATATACATATTGTATATTTAGATGTATATTATACTAACAACAAGCAAAGTTGAGAAAACATAGCAAATTGTTAACCATTAATGAAACTAACACAGAAAACTAACAATTTATTAAAATGACCATTTACTTTGTCAAATTAGAATATTATTTATTTAAAATGTAAATATGAACACTCGACCACAGACTGTAAATTGAGGCACACACACTCACCTACACACACATGCATTCCATACACACGTATACACTTATACACGCAATGCAAACACTCAGAGAAACGCATTACCAGGCTGTCGTTTTTGGCAAAGTGTTTCGGAAACAATGACACCATGTGACTCATTCGCGTTGACCCCCAACGGGCTGGCACAGCGCAGCATCATTAATATTTCAGCTATTTGGTGTGTGTGCGTGTGTCTGTGCATGCGTGTATGTGAGCGTGTGTTATTCTGTATCTATGTGACAAATAGAAATTTAGTTGCATTAGGAATGTAATTATTATTTTAATTGGACTGCATATGGCACTCAATAATGTTTAGTTTGGTAGCACCTCGTCGGCTTCGTGGCCCGCACAGTCGTGCAGTCATGCCATGCTAGTCGACTAATGGTCGCTTGGCTCCATATACGCATTTGGCTGACGTATTTACGCATGCCGGTTAACCGCACTTCTGTAAATATGAATTTTCCAGTTTTTGGCGGCCAAACCAAATTTTTGTTGACAGCCGAATTGGCAGCGTGGTCACGGCAGCAGCTGTGAGTAATTGCTGAAAATCATTGAAATCATTTATGAAGTCGATTTTTGTGCAGTTTGACAAAATCATTATGCCAGTCTGCCAATCAGTGTTCGAAACAGAATTGTTTTTTTTTTTTTTTCATTTGATTTTATATTGAGAAATACAAACCTTAACCGCCAATTGCACCTTAGCCATTTTTATTGCAGCATAACTCGGGTGTTTACAAAAGCATAGTTTCCCATATATGAGCACTACAAGGTCCTTTTTTATTCTTTATCTGCTGAAAATGTTTCAAAGTCATAAATGCAGCGGTGGCTCACATTCCGAACCTTGAGGAATTTCGAGGTTGATGGGTTAAAAGAGTTTTTATCATAGGTACATGGGTGTCACTTAAGTCAAGGCAATATATTATTTTCAATTCCAGATTGAAGCTCCTTTTAGCATATAAATGCGCCCATGTTGACATTGCCATGCTTATATCTTCAAATGGCGACTGCTGCCAATTGCTGCCAACTGCTGCATGCAACTGTAAATGCAATAATTCTCAATTTATTTTATTATTGTTGCTGGTAACACATAATGATGATTTTCTGCGCATTTTTCCTAACTGCCAATTTGGTTTTTATTGCCATGCAGCAGCTTATGCTGATTGCAAGTAAAAGTTTGCTTTAATAGAAAATTTATGTCAACTATTTACGAGTTTTCTTTAAAAATGTTGAAAATTTATGAGAATTTATATTTTGCTGCTTGGTGACGCTTGTTTTCAGCTTTCCCCTAAATCTAAAGAGTTGGTCAGAAAAAAAAAAATAAACTAAGAAACAATTTTTTTCATATACAATTAAAAGAAGTAGTCAGGTGGAAAAAAAAAAGAAAAAAAAGAAAATATTTTCAAGATTCCTGCATGACCACCTGCAACTGTTGGCAAAAACTGCCAGCAGCAAACTCAACAAAGTTATAAATAAAAAGGCAACAACATACGAATGACTGCCATTTGCTGGCGACTAACTAACTGAGACTGCTGCGGCAGCGTCTCCCCCAATTGCGGCGTCCCAAACCCAAACCCGCGCCGAAACGCAGCGAAACATAAACGCCAACAAAATGATTTGTATGGAGTTTGATAAGCGGATGAGAATGTCGCCAGCATCATCGTCATCGTCATCGCATCACATCGCATCGCATCGCAGCGCAGCGCAGCGCATCGCATCGCACAATGCATCGTCGGCGATGTCGTCAGCAATAAGTAAATGACTTTTGTTTCAATCCTACCAACGAACGAGCGAATCAAATTGCAATGTGCGAGTAGCTCAACTGGCGGCTAACGGACGGACATGCTGTGAAGCTAAACTGAGCTAAGCTTCAGCGTACTCATACTCATTCCAATTTCAATTTCCATTCCCAACCCCATCTCCAGTCCCATCTTCATCAACATCGACATCAGCAGCAGCAGCAACATCATCCTTGCAGCGATTGATCCACTTCGGCACATGCACGGCGCAATCAATACTTTGTTAACAGCAACATGTTGCAATGCTGTTGTTGTAGCTATTATTTTTTCCTCTCGGTTATTTTCGTTTTTTGTTGTGTTTTTGTTTTTGTCAACGACATTGGTATGCAAAAAGGCAACTTTTGTTATCGTCATGACAATCATTGCTTCAGCCAAGCGGTTGTTGTTGGTTTTGTTGTTGCTGATGATGATTATTGTGGTTCAATATTTTTCTTATGGCAATTTTTCTGCTACCGTTTGTTGTCGTCTATACTTGTTTTTATTGTTGTTGTTGTTGTTGTTGATGCTGTTGCTGTTGTTGCTGCTGTCAGCTGCATTCACATCAAATTAAATTGTATTTTGCAAAATAAATGAAATTAAAAGGAACAACTCAAACTGTAGGAACAACATCAGTTGACAATGCGCAGTCGAAGCGAAGTTTGTCTTCAATTTTTTTCTGTTTGTTTTTTTTTATTTCATTTAATTTTATTTTTTCATGCAATTGTATTTTTTCTACATGTGCATATGGCATTTTTTTAAGTTAACTGCGGGGCTATTGGTGGGGGGACTGCCGCTCTCGCATGCAATGCTCGTTTGCCATTTATGGCGAAGACTCCTTTTTCCAGTTTCCGGTTTGAATTTATCGCTTTTCATTGAATTTGTCTTCGAATTGAGCTGTACACATTTTCAGTTTTGCGCAGTTTTAGTGTTAGTAATTGCTAAGTTGATAGACGCACGCGAAATTGCTAAAGAATTTTCCAATTTATTATTGGTGTAACTCCGCAAGTCTAAGCTAACATATGTACAGACATGTCCACATACATACAAACATACGTAGATAGTCAGAATGCAACTGTGAGCTTTAAAAATAAACGATCGAAAGTTTATTTGATGTGTGCAGTGAAATTCTTTGAATTTTTATCACTTTTGCTTAAAGTTATGGCTACTGTCAGATTATCTGCTATATAGCTAAGATTCCTGTTGGCTTTTACCGAACTTAGTTCCAGCGTCGAAATATTGAAACTTATTACGCAAGTCGGTAATTTATCTAAGAATTAATTATTTTTTTTACTTCTTATAACTCTAGAGACTAACTTATCCTTCATATCTAGGACTGATTATATTATTAGAGATTTGTATAGAATTTCAGAATTTACCCATTCAATATTTGACTTAATATTAATATATATTACTAAAAAGACATGAGTTTTTTAAACTTTACAATATGTGGAAGTTTTCTTTATAAACGTACCTTATAAAAAACACACTTTTCAAAATATATTCTTTTAAAATTAAACATGATCTAAGCTAGACATTCCTTAAGCGCTGATTTTATGGTATATGTATATGATATGGAAAGTTTCGAAAAATTGAAAGTTTCCATATCGGGTCACATAATAAAATTTGACTTATCAACCACAAGTCATATAGTGATAAGAAATACTGCTTTTTCAATATATGTATATAAACAACCAAGTTAGCAAAGTCAGCATATTTTTTATTAGAGCATTAACTGAAACGCCTTAAATTAATCACACGATAAAACCAGCGGCACATAACCACTTAGCTTAACGCCCTAACATAATTCGTTGGCTTATCGCAGCACTACATCTAATAAACAACATTCATTATAAATGAAAATGTGGAACTGTCGCCAAAAGTCAGCGTCGCATGCTGCATGCGCTGAAAAATTACCATTGAATAAATAAAAATTAAAGACAACTTCATAAATTCAGTGAGCAGTCAAAACAGCAACTTGGACACTTTCACACAGCCAACACGGCAGCGCAGACAAGCCAAGGCGAGCGCTTAAAAGCGACAGACAAGGCAACCAAGCCAACCAAGCCAACCAAGGCAGGCAGCCCACAGCGACAACTAGCGTGCAGTGGCTCTAAAGTGTCGACCGAGATTACCAAAAAAATGAAACAAAAAATGGAATATAATTTTTTTAGTATTAAATGCATTTATAATGTGTGCTTATCGTGCTGAGATCAACTTTATCACCTAATTCAACGCGATTTCAAATTATCATTATTATGTGCACACTATGTGCAAACTCTTTGTGCAGACTCGTAGCAGCGCTCAGCTATGGGGGAGGGAGTGTGAAATTGCAGAGCGGCAGAGAGATGTCGGATAGTACGTACATGCAAGCTGCACGTACTACCCAAGGCGAAACAAGTTCCAACAAATATGCATGCGAACACTGCCCGCCGGCCTGCCCACCTGCGTGTCTGCCTACCTGCCTGCATGCCTGGGCGCTTGGCCGCTTGGCCGCCTTAGATGCTATACAGGATTATGCGATAAATGCGACTTCAGAGTGTGGTTAGTTGTCATCGTCAACGTCGTCATGTGCAGCGCCTCGCGGCTAGATAGCAACAACAACAAAAACAACAACTACGACGACATACAACGACCAAAAACTTTGTCAGCTCGTGTGTTAAAAGGCAAATAAAAATCACTTAAATTGCGCACGAATAATAAAAATATTTTTAATAACATATTTTTTTCAAGCACTGCTCAGCTCAGCACAGCGCACTACATTACACTGCAGCACACCACGTCACATCACAAGGTATGTACAAGCCACAGGCCACATGCAATCCGATGCGATCGCAGCGATCTCGAGCATTGGCCAAGTGCCGCGCATGGCGCACGGTCTATTCAGGGGCCTGCTGCAAATAGGAAGTCTTTGCTTTTGGTTAATGTGCAAGTTAATAGCTGCAGTTGAGATAAGCGACTGACGACGACAACGACGACGACGACAACAATAATAACAAGCATAGCAACAACAACAACGGCAACAGCAAACACATTTGTCGTTTTATGTATCTGCAACGTATTAATTTCGCCACAATTCGTGCAGCAGGTTTTCTTCCTTGCTGCAGGCCACCGTGGACATGTTTTTGGGTTCTTTTTTTCTCTTGGTGTATTTGTGAGGTGATTGGGTTATGAGTTCGCGTAATTTGACGTCAATTTCACAGCGATAAGCAATATCAACTGACAAATTATGAACTTTGTTGCCTCGTTAGCGCTGTTTTGTGTTATGTATGCAAATATTTCATCGTGATATCATCTTTGGCTCTCACGTTTTGCGCAACACGTTTAAGTTCTATGCACATTATAGAAAGTTGAGTTGCGCTGGCATGCATATTCGGAAATTGGAAAAGTGCAAGATGAGCTAGCATGAGTTTCAGTTGTCTCTTTGTTTTTCATTCAAAGCGAAAGCTGAAAAAGTTATTTTCATATTTATTTTTTTTACCTATTAATATTATGGCAGAGTATACAAAGTTGGACACTAGGCGAAAAAATATTTTCATCTTTTATTTATACTCTGTTAGGCTAAAACTCTTTATTATTCCAGCTAGACCTATAAAAAGAATAACGAAAATTTGCTTCCCGTTTATGACTCGTGGCAGTCAAATGAAGATTGACTTTATTCTTTCATATAAGTATGTATCATATGTTAGATGTATATTTCGGAATAAGGCAACATCTTGATTTTACATTAAGTAAATAAAAATCATTTTAACGATGAATGTACCCAATATTTTTTTATTTTGTTATTTGAGATATCTAACAATAATATAACTTATACCATTAAAATAAACAAAAGATAGACAATAGAAAATAATTTAACCGATATAAACAAAAGGTATTCTCAAGAGCCATAAAAAAATTTACTACTATTGGCAACTTTATAAAAGAATACATGCATTAAGAAAATAAAAACAAAAAAGGAGAGAAGACAGTAGAAGAAGAAAGCAAAATCTGTGGCAGTGTTGTCTGTCGCGTGTGACACAAAGATGAATAGGTATGCTTGGAAATTGTGGCACATGATATCCATAAATACGTCACAATGTGAAAGTCAGCAATGACATGCAAACGAACAGCCAACAAACAAAACAACAACAAAAGATGCTGCTGAATTTTGCTATTTATGCTGTGTCAAAGATGAAGATGACGACGACGACGACGACGACGTCAACGTTGTCGGCAGCCAGAAGCAACTGAGGCATGAGAACCGAATGACATTGATGCAGCAGCCTTAGAAGACATGACAACAACAAAAACATGCTGCACGCCTCAAAGTGACACCGACCGAAGGAACAAGCGAACGAGCGAACAGCCAGCGACCGCTGCAATTTTGCATATGCGGCAAGTGCCAAGCGAAAAGCAAGTGAAGCGACGAAGAGAAGCGTCAAAGTCAAGTCAAGCCAACCGAACTAAACTAAACTAAACTGAACTCAACTCGAACTCGAACTCAGCGCGAGTCAATGCGAGTCAACTTGAGACAAGTCAAGTCAAGTCGAGTCGAACAGCTACTGAAAGTGCATGCGATGTATTTTCTTATGAAATGGATTTTGTCATTTATTTATCGGTTTTTCACGTACAAATGAAATCTGTGATTGAATTGTGTTCAGCAGCAGCTCCGATGACTGTGCCGACTGTGGGGCGACTGTTCAGCCCGGTATGGCAATTCTATAAGCACTTGGACTGTGCGGCAAAATTATTACACGCTGCGACAATGTAAAAAATAAATGCACTGGGCAAGCATGTGTGCCAGTGGCTCGAGCGTTTGGACCTTTGCATACTCGTTTTTGGCATGTTGTTGAAGCTTCATTTAACTGCAAAGTAACCAACATCAATTTGGCCAATTATGTTGACACTTTCGCTCGCCTGGTCACACCAAAGCAAAGCCAGCCCAAACAAACCAAATGAGTTGATGCGCAATGCGGCGAGTCTTGGCTAGTGCAGCAACAATCGCATCAATCGCCAAAACGCCCGATTGCCACAACAGTTTTTCTATGGAACAATGTCAGACAATTGTGAGCTGCCAAAGTGTGCAACACTTGAGAAATTGGCATATCTACGCTTGACAATCGAATCGACAATGCGAGCGCTAAGCTGTGCTCTGCTGCAGCTGTGCGGCTTCAAGCCAATGCCAATGCCAATGCCAATGCCAATGCCAATGCCAATGCCAATGTTAGCCAACCAGCTTCAGCTGCAGCAACACCAACACCAACACGAAGAATCAGCGTATCGCTTCGCATATTGCGCATCAATTGGCAATCGCCGCCATAGCCAGGCCGCTGCTGAGCTCTGCTATGTTTCGATGATGTCGCGATGATCGTTGGCTGCGAAAAATGCGCCGAAAAAGCCACAAATGCGGCACAATCTCAATCTTTCAGAGATTAGTCGCAACGCCGCCTCAAGCAAGAGGCATACAAAAATTTAAAAAAAAAAAAGAAGAAAATTCAGGTTAAACACAAAAAACGACCAACCAGAAACACAATGATGCAGAGGGCCAGCCTAGAGCAGAATAACCAGAGCCTAGTCCAGTCGAGTCTCTCTGCCATGTACGTCGTCTATGCCGTCCTCTACACGTCGTCATCATCGCCGTCGTGACACAAGTGCAAGAAAAAGTACCACAAAGTGCCGCACTGCACTGCGCTCACTCAATCTCTCACTCACTCACTCACTCAGTCATTCAGTTATGTACCTCGCTCAGTCACTCAGTCACTTAGTCATGCGCTCCTTTGGCCCCCTGAGTGTTGCCGACAGTTTTTCAACACTCAGCAGCACGCTTCGTGCCTTTGCACTCACAGTCGCACTCCCATCTGTACCGTTCCGATCTCTTGCGGCGCAGTCGGCCGCGATAGGCTCCGCAGTTGATATTGAAAATTGTGCTAGAATCTGTAACTGGAACATTTTCTGCGTTGCCGCAAATTTGTTGCAAGTGACATTTACTTTATGTTTGCTGTTTTCGGTTTCTACTTAAGCAACGCCTGGACATCGGTTCGCATTTTACAGATATTGATCGTGAGAAATGGCATACAGCGGACTCGGCTGCGTTCCTTTCTGCCGTTTTGGCGTTAATTATTGTTACATGAAAAGCGTTTTTGGCTTGAAAATGATTTTGCGTTTAATTAAAATGTCAACTTGTTGAGGAAGCCGTTAAGTAAATGGACTATATAGCGCATTCAGCTTTCGTATCAACCATTCTGAGTGCAGCTGATTTTTGCAGATAAGTCCAAGCAATTTCGGTTTGCACTGCCTCAAATGTTAATTGTTTGCATTGCTTTTAGTCAAAAGCTTGATCTGGTATGTGATCAGAAATCTGCGTTGCAGTAACTTAATGTAAAATTACCTTTACAAATTTCTTAATCTCTTAATAGTCTTTTATTACTAAAAAAAAGAAACAACTAAATCAATATATGAATATAAGTCTGATAGATTGATAGACCATAACACATGCAACTTGCATATTTTTTCATGTATAATAGAAAGTGTAATGCAATCTAGCTGGTCCTTAGAAGGATTCTCACAGCACATGCTGCCTGACTGCAGGTTTTAGGAGTTGGGAATAATATCTTAACGAAACTTAAAATAAATTTTACTTATTAGAACAATTCCGCAACTGTCTTTCCTGTTAAGAAATTGAAACAGCATCTATAAGCTTTATAAGCTGTGGTCCTTAATTAAAACTTGTAGACTCAGAATGTTCAGAAAAGATAATTATTTGAAGAGCTTGAAATCAAGAATCTTCTCTCTTACCATTCTGCAGTCTAACTCAAGTTATTAGTTTCACAAAGGGAACTTAGAAGCTTTTGTTTTTTAACATATGCATATTAAAAATTAATCAGAAAAATTAATCAGCGAAATTTTCTTAAATCAAATTTGCGACCGCCCACGTATCTGCAGTGAACGAACTCTGCAGATTTGTGTCATTTTTTTTGTTTGTTTATTAAATTTTATTACTAAAATGAACAACAAGAAAGAGCAACATAAAAAGTTAAATTCGAAATTTACGATCGCAATAAATGAAAAAGAATTAAAGATTTATTGAATTCTTTACAACACTCAATAAAAATTTAATAAGTGCCAAAAATTCACAAAGAAATTGGCATTAACCATTGCCAACATGATCTGCGCGATCATCATTAATGCCCTCATTGTCATCGGACTTGGCGTCAACGTTAAACTTCAATAACAAGACAAAACAATATAAATAAAATCAACAGTAAAACAAGTCAGCGGAGACTATTTGCCGCAAAAAGAGAGAAAATCAAAAAACAGTTTTAATTAATTATTGGAAACACATTATGCAAAACGAGTCACTCGCAACAACACTTGATCCTTCCTGCTTGCATGTCAGCCTGCACTTGGCCCCACGACTCAGAGGGCTGAGGGACACAAGCGCAAATCGACGATGTGCATTGTTGTGTTTTGATTCCTTAGAATGAAAACTGCACCGCTTGGATGGATGTGTATTGTATCTGCTGGCGCTGTCGCTGCTGTTTTTGTTGCTGCTGTTGCTGGCTTGTAATAAAAATTTTATTGGCTTCCTTTGCTGTTGCTTTTTCATTTATTTTTTTCTCATCGATTTTTATACATTGACAACACGCAGACGAACAGACGGACACACTGCCAACAACGTTTATATTGTATTTGCGTCGTGCCATGTGCAGAACTGCTCATTTGAGTTATCTCAGCTGGACTGAGTTAAATTTTTTTTAAGCATTTTTAATTAATTTAATTATAAGCGAGCCCACCCTCAGGCTTTGCTTATCGTCTTGTATTATGTAAGCAAACTTTCAAAGAGTTTGTCGATGCGAATCTTAATTGCAAAATTTGATTTTTAGCTTCAACAGTTTTATTACTATGATTTATGTTAATTGATAGATTTTATGTGATCAACAAAGTCGGTTTTTTTATCTCAATTATTATTCACAATAGCTCCTGATAAACATTTATCTTGAACAAAAACTAGCTTTTTCATAGTACCTGGTTTTAGTTTCCGCTGAGCTGACTTTGCATTGACTACGAAGGGAATCCTTTTTATCATTTAAATTTTTATGAGCCAGCAAGAATTAATTTTGGCAAAGAAGCAACAGTGGGGTGAAATAATTTGTTTTTCTAATCAATAAATTTATTGGAGGGCGGCAATACGTATACGTAATGGAAAGGTCACTGTTGAGAATATGAATTGGAAGTAAATAATAATGTTGAAGATTAAAGACAGCGTAATTGAGTTAAATTTCGCTTTCTCATCTTTCGCTTCTTGATTATTTAACAATTCTTTATTTTACAAACATGTAGAGCCTTTGAAATCTTTTATGAAATACGCTTATGCGTTGATAATAGCTTTTTGTATGTTTTCATAATTTTACAGTGAGGACCGGCCAAGGTCAATAACAATGGAAAATTTTCTTTTGACGGTAAACATTACATATTACAATTTTTTTAATTTTTTTTAGTTAAACTTATATTAAGTTTTATTGATATGCCAATAAGTCATTAGAACTTAAAATGCAGCCACGAAACTAAAGCCAACCTTAGTTGTTCATCGGCTCAATGCCTTTGCCCTAAACCAAAAGCATAACTTTCTAATGTACTTCTAAGAACTTTGCCGCGAGCATGTAAAACGCTCGTAAGCAGCATGAGCAGACAGACACATCAACCATACACACACACACATATATTTATCAATGCTCGTGGAGCGACTGACGAGTATTCATGTTCACTGCCACACAGTACACACACTGCACACAGCTAAGCACACTCTAATGCGGTATGCCTTTCGCTGGCTTCAACTTCAGCTTCAGCTTCAGCTTCGGTTTTGGCTTTGGTTTTTGTTTGTGTTTTGTCGCACGGCGAACAAACGTAGGAATTGAATTATTGCAAATTGTCATTTTTGCAACACATTTAACTCTTTAACACTCGTTCGCGATCGATCGTACACGGCAACAGCACTGTGCCACGTCGTCGTCCGTCGTCTGTCGTCTGATGTGTGTTGTTCCGTGTTTGTCGCCCGGTGTTTGCCGTCCGTGCCGTCGTTGAGGCAATAAGGCAATGTGGCAAGCGACAAGTCACACCAAGTGACCAAATGCAACTATGCAACTGTCTGTCGTTTTGTCATTTCAAATTGCTTATAATCTGATTTGCAACAGCGGCGCATGAGTCGTGTAGAATGCGCAGCGCTGTGTGCCACCGCAAAGGGCTTTCAATTAGACTCCAATGTGCGGCCAATAAGATGCAAAAGCGTCAGCCTGACTGCGGCTGCTCATACGTTTGCATGTTTTGTCCAAATTTGCACAGCTCAGAATAAAGTACCGACACACAATATTCGAAAATAAAAAGGAACGCCGCCGCTGCTGCTATCTAATGTCGTTGTCCCTGTTCCCTTTTCCCTGTCCCCATCCGCACTGTTTATGTATTGCTGTTGGTCATTCGCAGTAAGTCCCTGGCGTATATTATTTCGATATAAATCAAAACTTTGCTTTCACTTAACACGCTCATTTGTTTCAATGTGTGGCAGCAGAGTTCTACGCTACATCCCCCCAACCCCGACCCCAGGCACTCATGCCAAGCCACATGGTGCATGCGCCATAACGCAGACATATCGCTTACGTACTCAAAATGTGATAAAAATCTATTATTTGCTCATATCATATTTATTTTAGTATCGCCCCACTTACATTTCTCTTCTTTTCTCTATTTTTCTTTTTTTTTTTCTTTGTGTATTTTTTTTCTCTTTTCTTTTTGTGACAAAATTATGAAAAAGCTTTTTTATAGCCAAGCGCCATTTTTTACGATGATGATGTTGATAATGACGTTGGCGGTAATAATGATGAGCTCGGACGTAGAACGCACACTGCCCGGGCACTAGTTGACCATAAACTCTTCGCGTGCGTACATTGTAAGTGCCTTGCAACATGAAGCAACGCTATGTCCTTCTGCGTCGTCATCATCGTCGTCGTCGTCGTCGTCGTCATCGTCATCGTCGTCGTCGTCAGGCGTCAGGCGTCAGGCGTCGTCCATTTGTGCGACCGTAAGTCACCATTGGGCTGTAAGTAACATATTAAATTTAATGGAAATTGATGAGCGCTTATTATGATATGAGATTGTGTGTGCCACAGTGGCCAGCTACGTATCGCTGTCGCTTTGGCTTCTGGGAGGGTGGTCAGTCAGCGTGGCATGGCTTTTTTCTTACAATTTGCTTTTTTGTGTTTGGATTTCCTTGGCGCGTATCTTTTTTATCATAAAAGTAATTTTTGCTGATGGTCGCACTAAATTCGTTGTTGCTGCTTACTGAGACTGCTTCCTCGGTCCTTCGTCCTCCTTCTTCTTCTGTGGCTGCTGTTGCTATTTGGTCAAGTGTAATAAATATGCTTCTAATATTTCAATATTTGTCTGGACTCAAATAGATTTTTATTCTAAGCTTTAGTAGCATACGTAAATTTATGCCTTGCGTCGTAAACTTGAAATAAGTCTTAGCCCAGGGTTGATTTTTGATTTGGCACATAAGCCACAGTTTTGGATGCGCTTTGTTGATGTAGATCAAGTTTAGCTTCCGTATTACAAATGTAATTTTTTATATGAGCTTTGTTTTTTGTTTATGAGATAACTGATAAACTATCAAAAACTTTACTACAGATTTATCCTTTACATAATTCTCACAACGAAAAAAAAAAACAGACGCATATTAAAGGTCAGAAGAGGAAGAAAATTGAAAATTTAATTTATTGTATTGGCTTTTCAGGCTTTATCAGAGGTATATTTAAATTATAGACAGAAATCTGTTTTTTATGCCTTTGTTCCGGCATCCTCAATTTTAGAGGGCAGAGCCTAAATGGTTACTTCGTGAGCAAGTTTTTTAGTATTTTTTGGGCTCAAAACGTATTTACAAAAATAAAAAAGCAAAACAACAAAAAAAATAAAAATTAACGACAAGGATTCTGTAGTATTCTTATATACTCTTGCACACATCTCATACCTCGCTGTCTCGCTCTAAATAAAAATAAACACCAAGTATGCTCATTAACTTGGAACTTGGGACACGCTTGTCTACTGCATGCAACAATAACAACAACAACAAAAACACAGCCAAATCGCAGACAGGAATCGTCATGTAGCAACTGGTATTTCAGCCATATTTAAAATATGGATAACATAAGCAAACATTTCTGAGGCGAACATGAGCAAAATCAAAAATTCCAACAAGTTACAAAAATAACTTCGTAGCCATTTAAAAGCAACAGAAACAGCAACAACAACAATAACAATAACAACAGCAGCAACAACGTTTCTAGACAGACAGCAAGAGTTGGAATTCGCGCTCATTGGTACTACGACAACGATGACTGTAGCAACAGCAACAACGGCAACGACAACAACAACAACAACAACAAGAGTAACAACAGCAACATGTTTAGAACAAGAGAATAAAATATCCTTCGGTTACATTCACTGAGACAAATGAAGCTAACAACATCAACGGCGTCTGGCAGTCGTCGGCATTACGATTGGTTTTTGACTTTAACCACAACTAGCAACAACAACAACAACCACAAATACAACTGCCACAGCAAGAACAACAACAACAACAACGACAAGCTTACAACGACAATTATAAAATGATGACAATAACAACAACATGCGATGATGGCCAAAACGGCGACCATAAGCAAGCAGAAGCCCACAAGCTCCAGCACAGAAACTCTCACGATCGCACAACGTCTGCCCTGTGAGCGGCGAAGGCTTTTTTCCTTTTTTTCTCAGTGGTTTTGTTTTTTTCTTTGTTTTTGGTGCTGGGGCGGGGTGTTGGCCCTTAGCTTGCTGTAATGCTGAGAATTCTACAACATACGTGCGGCAGTAGACATTGTTCTTGCTGTTGTTGTTGCTGCTGCTGTTACTACTGCAACGGACTACTGGGCCATGATCAAAATTACAACGACAAATACGTTTTCGATTGTTGTCGACGTCGACGTCGCCTTCATCTTCATCTCCATCTTCGTCTTCGTCCTCAACTCCGACTGGAGTCTATGGCGGCGTCACATGCATTTCTACGAATGTTACGCCGACATGTTGGCGGCAATAATGTTCATAGCAAGCATAACAGCAACAGCAACAACATTAGCAACATCAGCAACAACAATGACACCAACAATCGCCTAAAACGTCAATAACGACAATTTTTAGTTTTCTAGACCAACCCGAAGCAAAGCGCGCAACGTTTTCACCATTCCACACACCTTTCGCAAACGTTCCAGCAATGCGAAGAAGAGCCACAGCCACAGTCACCGCCGCAGCAGCAGAAGCAGCAGCAGCAGCTGCAGCAGCGATAATGCCAACAACAATGAAAACGACAAAGGCAACGGCTGCGGCTGCGGCTGCGGTTGCGGTTGCGGTTGCTTCACTTGTTGCGATTAATCGCTAGATCAACGCTTTAGTTAATTTTTCGTTCCCAAGCGAAGCGCCTCCGCAAGCGCATATAGCCAGCAACATCTTGTCGCTTACCTGCCTGCCTACCTGGCAGTAGCCTCTAACTGCGTCGCTGTGTGTATGTGGGTGGGTTTACGCTGCGACGTGGTGGGTTCTGCCATGCTTGCTCTTCATAGCCTTTGCCTGATCTCGTTTTCCTTTTTAGTTTTCTTTTTTTTTTGTTTTTGTTTTTTTTTTTTGTTAATTGCCCACAACTTTTATGAGTCAAAATGAAATTGGGTGGCGCTACTGCATTTGCATATTTGCGACACGGTTTTATGCCAATGCGACGGGAATTTATTCGCGATATGCCACGGCGCTTGGCGCTTGCCATTTGTTTTTATTCATGTTGCTTTTGTTGTTGCTGTTGTCGCTGTTGCTTTTGCTGTTGCTGCTTTTGTGACTCCTGTTGGCGTCTGCATGGCGTGCTTATAATTGGATAGTTTGTTATTGGCAGATATTAGTTAGTGCATTTGCGCATGAAACGAATGCGGGCTGTGTGCAGATGGTGCCCGTACCATGTGCGCAGATCATCTGATATAAATTATGTATGGGCGTAATGAAAACTTAGCATACGCGGATGAGCTTAGATAAGCAGCAAATTCCGAATACGGTTCAAGCCAATTGATAATGCGATTTCTATGAAAATGTTATCAAAGATTGTTTAGAGTTAAGTTTGATTAACTCTTAGCTAAAATAACCTTTCCCAAGTTTATAATTTTTAAACTATTTTTGAAGGAAACTTACCTCCCACTGCATTCTTATGTAGCTTATAGAGAAATGTTATTAAAAAGAGATTGCGTTAGACTCAGACAAACGATACTTAGTATCGTGCATTGATTCATAAATTCGTTAAATCGATAAACCAAAGTGAAAATCCTGAGCTCTACATATGCCATTAAGATTTGAAAATTTACCTTGCGACACGTTCTTAACTAAAATGACGTCTGCTTAACATGTCACCAATATATATACCAAATACATGCTGATTTTGTTTAGAAACGTTCATCTGCTGCAATATTCCAGGCGCCTGATGGAACTCGCGGCAACCTTGATGAATTGTAAGTATCGCACTATAATAAGTGCGCCCAAAACAAAAAACTATTTTTTCGAATTGATTCAAATTGAAATCTTAAAAAAAAGTATTGTATACTTTCAAGTTGAGTCTTACCGCTAAAATCGGATATGATGCATTTAACATTTTTGAAAAGGAATGAAAAATCTGATTATATGTATATAAAAGCATATTTCTGTCATCGCTCGCAACAATCCAGTCCATGCGATCTATCATATACGAAGTTACGCAGAAATGCCAACTTATGTGCGCTGTCCTCTCCGATATGAGCGGGCGGCGACGATGCAAAACGGAAGGGGCAATGGCAATGTCGACGATGTCCGATGTTATGTTGTCACGATATCAAAGCATTTTAATTGGCCGATTTATAGATTTAATTACGTATTCATGCGAAACATCGAAACCGTGATTCGTAAAAACACACACCACGCTGCTACAGACACAGACACAGCCAGAGCCAGTGCCAGAGGCAGAGCCACAGCCAGATTCACAGTCACAGTCACAGTCGAAGCCACACGGGGCAGCAGGCACTGCCTGGCTGAATCACCGCGACAAAGATCTGCGGCTGATTTCCGAAGCAGCAACGCAAGATCTTTTTGCGATTTCATATTGCCTTGCGTTGCGAATGCAAAACTGTTGCAGGAGCTGACTAAGCTGCCCCATAGAGGCAGGAGTCGCAATATGCGAATAAAAATAAAATTTACGCTTAAGACGCAAAAGAGCTGCCAAGAAAAAATGTTTCAAATCAAAAGCAATAATTAAGTGAAAATGTTTATAAACATATGCGGGCGTATGGAATAATTTTTGCATAAATTTTAATTGGCTTACAGAAATTAGTATGCCATACATTTTTTTGGAAAAGCCCGGCACAGCTATGCCGCCCGAGCACTCTGCCTTAAAGGCTGTTGGACTGTTTAATTGCCTCAGTAATTATTTGTCTTGGCTTGCGGCACTTGCCTTTAAAACTACAAAAAAAGAAAAAAAAAGAAAGACAAACTTTAAGTCGTGTCGCGTCGCAGCGTTTATTTTTTTTAATAACCCATTTTCGGGGGCATATTTTATGCGGCGTTTTAATATCTTTATTGGTCATCATTGTCGTCGTTAAAAATTTTTCAACAAAGAAATCATCATAACAAAATCATAAAAGCCGAGTAAACAAAAAACTAAAAACACAAAAAAAAAAAACAAAAAAAAATCATCAACAACAACATGTTGTGCAAAAACGAAATTATTAAATTCATGCCTGATATGAATTTTAAATTTAACAAAATGGTTTTGGTTTTTATAATTTTTTGTTGGATATTTGACGTTGACAAGTTGTGTACAACCTTTCTGCGGTTGACTATTACTCGCTCATTTTGCACTTAATTAGAATGAGTTCAGCTACCAAGTCAGCGGTGAAGAGGTGAGCAACTCTCTTGGCGCGCGTCTGTCGCCACGTCTTATGCGATAATTAGTTATAATAAATTATGCATGCCGAGTCTTATGCCATACACTGACCGCGCATATGTCCTCTTGTCGGTAGACGCCGGTCCATAAAGCGTTCAAAATTATTCAATATGACATGCGTGCCTGGCAGTTGCCACAGCCAAACAAAAGAAAAGTAAATTATTTAAAAACAACAAAAGTACAATTTCATCATAAATGTCAAAATTGTACTGATTCGACTGTAGATCTTATCCGTGTCCAGTACAGTGCGGCCGAGTAGCTGCGAAATACCTACTTACGCATTGCGTATGCTTAACCGTTATTGCGTTGCCCTCCATGTGCTGTTTGAGGCCTGCAGATCGGCCGGCGTCTCTTGCGAGCAACACGTAGTTGGTTGGTAGGTTGGCAGGTTTGTTGGTTGGTCGGTTGATTGTTTGTGGAGCATGGTTTACGTTATTGTTGTTGTTATTGTTGTTGGTGTGCCATTAAATGGCACATAAAAATAATAAAAATTACTTATTTATTTCACTAAGCGTGTAATTAATTTATATTTTTTAGTGTGGGAAGATTTTGCGCAGAGCAGGTTTAAACATGTGACATTTTGATGAATTTTTATGAAATAAATTTTATTATGTGATTGCTGTTTCGATTTAATCTGCCAGTTTGGCCTGAATTATTTATGAACTCTAATCGCGCAACGCTATGCCACTATTCCGACTTGGATATAGAGAAACGAAGACTTGTTTGCAAAACTGTGCTCAAGCTGTTGCGCAACGTAGATCTAACTTAATCAAAGACATATTCTTTATTTGGCTTTAACTTTTAACGCAAATTAGTTCACTGCGTTAACGGATTTTTTAATGTCGGTGCTTTGTCTTGCAAGAATATTTATTTGAAGCACCGAATATTAATTTATTATTTATTATTGCTACTCAGCAAAACATACAAAGCTTCAAACTTACGAAGTTATACAGCACTGGCTGCTGGGAAGGTCCCTAGCGTGGCAATAATTTTCAGAATAAGTCCCAATTGGTTTGTGGTAATTTTTCTGCCAAGAATGCCACATAAAAATATAAGTTCCGCATAGTGCAAACATTAGCTGACCTAACAACATGCGCATGGCAAAAATGTGACAAATCTTAATTTAAAAAGTTTTTAATAACTTTTTAGCTTGGTACATGCCATGTCTTTTAGTCAGCAAGCACCACCAGCTGTTTCATATGAAATTCCAAACGTGACACACATGACTTTTTGATGTTTTTACAACTGTCATTTTAGTGCGAAATACAAAAGAATTCTTGGCTATAAGAGCCAAAAGCTACTTAAACAATGGGCCGAGCTGCGTTTTTAATGTTCGCAGCAAAGTTCTTAACTCTGCACTGCCTGCTCACTAAAAGCGACGATTTATGACCGCACAGCAGGTTTATGAATATTTTGCAAGCGCCGTCGTGGCTTATTAGCCAAGGCACCGACCGCCTTTGGGCAAAGTTGAAGACCTTAACCAAGCGGCTTCACCCACTAGAGATCCCCGCGTCCCACGCGCTGCTCTCTACTGCTCATAATTTGTGCACGCTTGGCTCGGTTGGCTTTAATAACTTTAAGCAGCGACATCGTCAACATAGCAATGTCTTCAAGTGCAGTGTTGACATATCGGATTACGCACTAATTATCCTGCTAATTAACCCTTCTTTGCTTTGCCTTTATTTGCTTCACCTTTTTTCTGTCTTTTTTCCAATTTCTTCTTGCTTATGTAAGTGTAATTCTTACTTACTTGCCTTTTTGTTTCGTTTATGCCACTTAGATGGGATTTTTACTCAACCATGACCTTTCTACGTTCAGTTCGTTGTTTTTGCTGCTCTTTTTGTGCTTTTCGTTTTTTGCTTTTCCCTTCTGTACATTTAAGCTTATTAGATTTTCATAATTAACTTGTTCGTTGTTTGAGTCTATGGCATATTACTTTTCAAACTCATTTCAGAGTTTTGCGCCTAGACAAAACGTATCAATTTCGCTGCAAATTAGTCGCCCAACCGAGCGTTAAATATGCCAACTGTCTGGGTTAATTTGGATTAACCGTACCTTTGCACTCTTTGTCACAGGTTAGCTAACTTGTCCAACAACAGTAATTCGGTTTCTTGAAGTTGGCTTGAGTCTAACTAGATGGGAAGGAGTAGCATTTAAAAGAAACTAGTCATATCGTTCAGGGTATTTGATAAGTCGCAACTCTTTAATTAAGCAAATAGTAACCTTAACATAGAGGAAACACGTTTTGAACTACCATCATTATCCACCAATGCGTATATGGTCGCTCCTTGGCTGTGAGTTCTGTGCCTTAACGCCACCGAACAATGCGACTGCTGCCACTATTAAAACAAAATGTTAAAGTATTTACAATATATAATTTATCTTTCTTACCAACTACCAAAAGGACAAGAGATGCTTTCATTGTGATGCTTTAGAAAAAACTGATATTAAAATTTATTTGATTGACTTTTTATACCCTCACTGCATGTCAATCTGATTTGTTATGCCTTACGTGCATATTGGATTCGATAAGCTTTATATAAGCGTTCCAATCAGTTAATCTGTGAAATATTTCTACAATTATGTATTTGGAAGGGGGAAATACCCCAAACTCCTACAAGTTCAATTCTAAAAGACCACGTATTTGATTTGAAAAAATGCCAAAGTGTTCAATTTAGAAATTTTGACAGTTTATGCATCTGCACAATTTTTGAAATCGACTAAATCGAATTATTTATAATACTAGCGGACCCGGCAGATGTTAACCTGCCAATTGTTATAATGTATCCTATATTCCAGATATCCTCTGCAAATGTCTAATCGTCATCAATCTACATCAAAAAGTTTAAGAAATAAGACGATTTTAGATTCACTCTTACATATGGGGGCGTGACACCGCCCACTTTCAATTTAATTCTTGTTTCCTCCGGTGCCCTTGCCTATTTTCCAAATTTCATCAACCTGTATCAAATAGTTTTGGAAATATGATGAATTTTTTTTCTCCTATATATGGAGACGACGAATCGCCCGGTTCCCCTTGCCTTAATTCCAAATTTCATCAATGTCCATCAAATAGTTGGAGATGATTAACTTTGATTTTCTTTTATATATTTCTTCTAGAATCCTTTACATATGAACCAAATTTAATCCTCCTAATTCTAATACTTCAAGAGATATAGCAATTTTAGTTTCCCGCTTATATGAAGGAAGCGTGATCCCGAACATAGATATGCATATATAGATATAAATAAAAGATATCATCCGAAGTACTATAAATCAGATTAGAGTTTTTTTGGGTATCTAAGATCTAATAGTCCCAATATTATATGCAGTTAGATTTGCTGTTCGTCCAAAATCTTTTTGTTAATGATCAGTTTGCGTTACTCGCATTACAGCTACTCCTGACAGCTGTACTCATTTTCAATGGTCAGCGCATATTCGTACTTCAACTGCTTCATCCGGGGCTCGGAACACGAGCAATTTTTTTAGATTCGTCTGTTGTTACACAGTACAACAAATTTATTTTTTAAATTACTATAATTTTTGACAATTTATGAGCGATAAATATGCCAACTGTCTAGGTTAATTCGGATTAACCGTACCTTTGCACTCTTTGGCATAGGTTTGACAAAGTCCTAACCAGGTGGCAAATGTTAAACTCAGCAGATTGACTAACAATTAGCTTGAGCCTAAGTAGATGGGAAGGAGTAGCAGTTAAAAGAAACTAGTCATATCGTTCAGGGTATTTGATAAGTCGCAACTCTTTAATTAAGCAAATAGTAACCTTAACATAGAGGAAACACGTTTTGAACTACCATCATTATCCACCAATGCGTATATGGTCGCTCCTTGGCCGTGAGTTCTGTGCCTTAACGCCACCGAACAATGCGACTGCTGCCACTATTAAAACAAAATGTTAAAGTATTCACAATATATAAATTTTTCTTTCTTACCAACTACCAAAAGGACAAGAGATGCTTTCATTGTGATGCTTTAGAAAAAACTGATATTAAAATTTTTTTGATTGACTTTTTATACCCTCACTGCATGTCAATCTGATTTGTTATGCCTTACGTGCATATTGGATTCGATAAGCTTTATATAAGCGTTCCAATCAGTTGAACTGTGAAATATTTCTACAATTATGTATTTGGAAGGGGGAAATACCCCAAACTCCTACAAGTTCAATTCTAAAAACCACGTATTTGATTTGAAAAAATGCCAAAGTGTTCAATTTAGAAATTTTGACAGTTTATGCATCTGCACAATTTTTGAAATCGTCTAAATCGAATTATTTATAATACTAGCGGACCCGGAAGAGGTTACCCTGCCAATTGTTATAATGTATCCTATATTCCAGATATCCTCTGCAAATGTCTAATCGTCATCAATCTACATCAAATAGTTTGGGAAATATGACGAATTTAGATTCACTCTTACATATGGGGGCGTGACACCGCCCACTTTCAATTTACTTCTTGTTTCCTCCGGTGTCCTTGCCTATTTTCCAAATTTCATCAACCTGCATCAAATAGTTTTGGAAATATGATGAATTTTTTTTTCTCCTATATATGGAGACGAGGCATCGCCCGGTTCCCCTTGCCTTAGTTCCAAATTTCATCAATGACCATCAAATAGTTGGAGATGATTAACTTTGATTTTCTTTTATATATTTCTTCTGGAATCCTTTCATATGAACCAAATTTAATCCTCCTAATTCTAATACTTCAAGAGATATAGCTATTTTAGTTTCCCGCTTATATGGAAGGAAGCGTGATCCCGAACTATAGATATAGCATATATAGATATAAATTAAAGATATCATCCGAAGTACTATAAATCAGATTAGAATTTTTTTGGGTAACTAAGATCTAATAGTCCCAATATTATATGCAGTTAGATTTGCTGTTCGTCCAAAATCTTTTTGTTAATGATCAGTTTGCGTTACTCGCATTACAGCTACTCCTGACAGCTGTACTCATTTTCAATGGTCAGCGCATATTCGTACTTCAACTGCTTCTTCCGGGGCTCGGAACACGAGCAATTTTTTTAGATTCGTCTGTTGTTACAGAGTGCAACAAATTTCTCTTTTAAATTACTATAATTTTTGACAATTTCTGAGCGATAAATATGCCAACTGTCTAGGTTAATTCGGATTAACCGTACCTTTGCACTCTTTGGCATAGGTTTGACAAATTCCTAACCAGGTGGCAAATGTTAAACTCAGCAGATTGACTAACAATTAGCTTGAGCCTAAGTAGATGGGAAGGAGTAGCAGTTAAAAGAAACTAGTCATATCGTTCAATGCATTAGATAAATCGCAACTCTTTAATTTAACAAATAGTAAATTTAACAGAGAGCAAAATTGTTTTGAAGTTCCACCATTATTAACCAACGTGTATACGGTCGCTCCTTGGCCTGGCCTCCTTTGCCTTAACGCCGCCGAACAATGCGACTGCTGCAACTATTAAAACAAAATGTTCAAATATTCACATGATACAATTTTTCTCTCTTACCAACTACCAAAAGGACAAGAGATGCTTTCATTGTGATGCTTTAGAAAAAACTGATATTAAAATTTATTTGATTGACTTTTTATACCCTCACTGCATGTCAATCTGATTTTTTATGCCTTACGTGCATATTGGATTCGATAAGCTTTATATAAGCGTTCCAATCAGTTAAACTGTGAAATATTTCTATAATTGTGTATTTGGAAGAGGGAAACAACCCAAACTATTACAAGCTCAGTTCTAAAAGACCACGTATTTGATTTGAAAAAATGCCAAAGTGGTAAATTTGGAAATTTTGACAGTTTACACATCAGAAAATTTGTGAAATCGACGTAAGCGAACTTTTCACGAGATAAAATTATAAACAATATTAAAGATGTCATCCGAAGTTCAATAAATTAAATGTGAAATTTTTACAAATCGAATAACAAATTTTTCTTTTCAATTTCTATAAATTTTGACAATTTTTTTTCTTTTAATTTTATATATGCTCGATCCATTATACAACTTATATTCGCTATATATAATATTGAGGTATATGATTAGAAATTAGTTAGAACTTTTCAATTGAAATTTTGGTAACGATATCTTGAAAATCAAAAGGGGTTTTTGATAGTAAATAATTCTAAGGCAGCTAAATGTTATAAGTTGAATATCGAAATACAAAATATTTTAATTTTGCCTTTAGATTAGGAGAGTCTTCGTGCCAAATTTGAAGGTTGTAAGTCATACCGTTTCCGAGATCCTTTTAATCATACAGAGGGATAGACAGACGGACAGTTGGACATGGCTAGATTGACTCGCCTTTCAAAGCTAAACAAGAATAGACTTTGTGAGGTCTACCAAGTCTCTTTCTGCCTGTTACATACATATGCACAACTATACTCTTAAGAATTTTTTGGTACAGGAGCAAAATCAAATTTGCTTTCATTTGGATTTTGTTTAATTAAATTTAATGCACTAGGTCTTTCTTAAAGGGTACCGACAATTTGCATAGAGATAATCTACACTGGTTAATATAATAAGACTATCTTCCTTTACTAAATTTCTTATTTCAACTGAACTGAATAGCCAACTGAACACCATTAAGTGGCAGGTTTATCTTTTGTTTTTTGAATGGGTATGCGTTTAGTAAGATAACTCATAAAAGGATTTGGTTACCACTTTTCTACTGTTTACCTATTATAAGTTCATAAGGCGTCACATTTCTATTAATGATGACGTGCAAAATACCCTTTTTAGGGACAATTTCTCCTTGTCCATTATTTGATAAAAATGAAATCGACCAAACATAGTTTTATATGCTGATTATTTTATTTATATGTATATGTGTATGGAATAATTTATACATTGGCGGCAAACATGCCACCCCTCGGCCTGGGCTCCTCTGCCTTAACGCCGCCGAACAATGCGACTGCTGCAACTATTAAAACAAAATGTTAAAATATTCACAAAATACAATTTTTCTTTCTTACCAACTACCAAGAGGACAAGAGATGCTTTCATTGTGATGCTTTAGAAAAAACTGATATTAAAATTTATTTGATTGACTTTTTATACCCTCACTGCATGTCAACCTGATTTGTTATGTCTTACGTGTATATTGGATTCGATAAGCCTTATATAAGCGTTTCAATCAATTAAACTGTAAAATATTGTAAAAATTATGCATTTGGAAAAGTTATTTGTGCGTGAAAGCAGGGGGAAACACCCCAAACTCCAACAAGTTCAGTTCTAAAAGACACGTATTTGTTATGAAAAAATGCCAAAGTGGGCAATTTAGAAATTCGGGAAGGTTACACATATGCATACTTTTTACAGCATAAAATTATTTACAATATTAAAGATGTCATCTGAAGTACTATAAATCAGATTAGATTTTTTTTAGGACGATCCGATAGTCTCAATATCATATGCAAATTGATTTGGTCGTAAATCCTTTGTATTCATGATCGGTCTTCGTTACTCGCATGACAATTGCTCTTGTCAACTGTACTAATTTTCCATGGTCAGTGCTGGACAAAGCAAATCAGCCGTTTGCTGCACATATCATGGCTACTCGCAATTATTCAGCTATTGATTATTATATCAAAGCGACATTAAAATAAATAATGTCAACTGCAATTGCTATGTGCATTGCCTACGCCCCTACGCAGTTAAATAAACATAAATCGCAAATATATGTGCAACAACAACAACAAACAAATATCAACAAATGCAAATGTTACTAATTTACACACATTTGCACAAGCCAAGCAAACAGAATCGAAATGCATGACTGTAGTATAAATCCCCCCTGCCCTGCCACCATCACAATGGGCAACAGATTCGTCAATTCAACTATGAGAATGCCAGCACAGTTTGAATATGCCTACAAATAATAATAATCATGTGTGCATGTGTGTGTGTGTGTGTGTATGTGTGAGTATAGAAGCATGTACATTCGTGTACCTCGTAACTAATGTTGTTGTATGTCAAAGTATGTAGTTCTTGTTGTTTGTGTTGTTGTTATTATTGCTAAATAATCAAATGGTATGCGAGCCAGAGTTGCAGCAATCAAGCAATGATACGTGTAGCAATTGCAACAATTGCAACAATTGCAGCTAAGTGGTAAGTGCGAAACTTATATTTATGAGAAAAGGCGCACACGCACTCCTGCGTGTGTGAGAGTGAGTGTGGCTGGGTGTGTCTCTGCGTGCTCCTTGTGCATTGGGTATCTGTGTGTGCGTTGGCATATCTGTCTTATGAGTGAGCAAATTAGTTTATGTAGCTTTGCGTCTTCGGCCTGTGTGTGCGTTCATTTGTGTCTGTGTCAATAAATTTTACTTATATGCATGCTGACTAAATGACTCAAGGAAAGTCAAGACGTCGCAATCGTAGCCATTGCAATGGGGCACAACAACAGCAACAACGACAACAATAATAATAATTGCAAGTTGCTTGTACGCCTTTGCAGTGGCAAACGTCTGAACTTTGCCTGAGCATTGTTTGCTGTTGACGTTGATTAAACAAACACAAAACACAAAACACAAAACATAAAGCCAGCGACTAACAAACAAATGTCATATGACATTTAACAATATGTGTCTGTACCATGTCTGTCCATGTGTGTGTGTGCATGTGCGTGCATATGTTATGCGTGTATATATTTACATATTGCAGTTCGCTTACTCACATGTGTTTCATGTAATTACCATGCAGGCGAAATTGATAGCATGAAATCAAAGACATTGATTTCCGCTGAGAATTGTTGCACACCGCCTACCCCCATCAGGCCCTACCTGACACACAACCTCGCTACGCTGCACAAGCGACAAGACAGTTAACCCTTGACCTCGCACTCTGCATTGACTGTCGCTTGAGCGTTTTATGAATTCACATTCGCATACGACTTTATTTCTCATATTTAGTTACAAGCGACTTCCAGCGCTGACTTCCTCTACTTCAGTTTGGTTCGCTTCGGCTCGGTTTGGTTTGCATTCATTTTTGAAATTAATGTGCACACTGATTTACCTACGATAAATGCACTGCACCCATATATATGTTAATTTGCAATAACAACAAATGACAATAACAACAACAACAACAAATAATTATGCAAAACAAAAGGTATTCATGCAACAATTGCATTCATATCCGCACTAAAATTAAAAAAAAAAAGCAAACGAAATGATAAAAAGAACCAACAAGTAAACAATGCTGACCGCCGACCGCTGACCGCCAACTTAGTCAAAGAGCAACCGGATGTGCCTGAAATCGATCGTCATGGTGAGAACTTTGCCGCTCGCACATTTTCAATTAAAGCATATCGCTGAGAGCATTCGTTTACATATTCTACCATAAACATATATTTATTATATTGATGTGCACCCTTGCATTTTATTAATTTTCATTTTTAATGGTTTCTTTACACATTTGTTGTGATTTTTTCAGACTTTTGCTTTCAGGCATATAAATATCATAATTATGTGCTCTTGCGGTCGATTTACTTAAATGCTTTAAACGCATCACAACCACAAATTGTGCGAGTTCGCCAGCGAGTAAAGCCGACTTGGCCCAAAACAAAATGCGAAGATTATTGCACACAGTTATCCGATACTCTTGGGTGCCAGAGGGTGCCCACACTGCAAGTGAAGACTATGCGAAGCAACGCAAAACCAAACGTGAAGTGATGAGCTACTGAGGTTAAGTGTTTGCCAGTAGGCACAACAGTAGGCGCCATTGGATTAGGTCAATATTTTGCATTAATTATTGTTATTGTTTCCTGGCGTACATATTTACTAAATAACTACAGTCGTTCATAACTTGAAATGTGGTTTGATAATTCTCTTGAAACTTCTCCAACTTTGTTTGTCAAATCAAAAATTTGATTCTATTGGCTAGGATAATGACAGAAAGAGCGTCAGTTTGGCTGCTGGCAAATACGATCATTCATTTGAACCTTCATATCTATGCAAAGACTAGAGGGGTACTTATGTGTAAATTAATTCGGTAAAGAGCTGAATAAAATCACGCAGTGCTCTTGAAATAAAGGTAAATTAGCATCTGTCAGATAAATGTCACACAATATCTTTGATATGTAGGAAAGGTAGCCTCAGTTGGAATGATTACAACTATTGCCTCACTAGATAAAATTGACCGAACAAACAAGAACGACAGCAACAAACAATATACTACTTCAATGTCAATGAAACGTAACTAAAAACTAATTTCAAAAAATTAAAAGAAATATAATGAAACCAAATAGAGTTTGGCCAGAGTACGCAGCTCCACTGAGTAGTCACAAAAATTAGAGAAATAAATTAACAAAATAAACGCAAATCAAAGGCCAAACAAGCGCTCAATGTTGGAATACGCAATAACAACAGAAAAAACAACAACAACAAAACAACAAAAACAACAAACTCAACGCCAATGGTACTAAGGTACTAATAACACGTAAAGGAACAAGTAACCAAACAACGAACAGAAAACTTCGGCTACTGTTTGGCAATCGATTTGATCTTCGGCCGCCGTGAGGTTTGCCATTGCGAGAACCTTAGCTTGCCTTACCTTCTACGCAGGCCATGTGGGCTGACGAAGTCGGGGGGACATGGCCACTGGCACGGGCGGGGGCAGGGGCACTGGCGCAGGTACTGGCAAGTCACTTGTTGTTGCAGTTGTTGTAATTGTCGCATGTATACGCTTAGGTCAACAGGTTGCCAGCCACTGTGGCCACTTTGGCGGCAGCACAATTGCAATTCATTGTCAGCCCTACACGACTCGTGAAAATTCTCAACATGTACATGGGCAGACAAAGTCGACTGCGAGCCAGCAAATGTTGTTTCATTTAAACTTAAACGGCTCTTTTTCATTATTGTTTTTTGCTAAGTTGTTGCTACTGTTTGTGGTTTTTGTTTTTGTTGTTTTTGTTGTTTTTGTTGTTGTTGTGCTTGTATTGCATTTTTATTGTCGGAGATTTTTCACAAATTTTCTTTTTGGCTGCTAATCGATTGTAAGCTTTGCTTGTCGTGTATGTACTCGCATATGTTCGGATTTCGTTTAAGCGCCATCGCAGCGGTTCAAAGGTGATGCCACAATTTGGGGCGTGTGACTCTCTTGCCCAGTTGTCCCTGCTTAGCCAAAGGAGGATTACGAAATCAATGTGGCCACACGAAATTATTAAAAACTCACACGTTCTCCGTGATGTACATTTCGACAACAAACAAATCGCTGACGAAAAGAAGAGAGTTGCCACTGCGTTAATGCTAAGACTGACGATCATTAACAGCCGACATAGTAGCAAAAACAATTGCCAACTCCAAGCACAACAACAGCGACAAAAACAAAAACAATGAGAACGCTGACGACGGCAATGACGACGAAGTAGAAAAAGTTGCCCGTTGCCAGTGTACAAATGTAACAGAATACATGTCGAGAATTTCATTTGTACACAACAACTACAAGACAATCGACGGAGACGACAACAACTACATGCAAGCATGCAAGTACGCGTATCATCCACAACAACAACAACAACAACAACAATAATAACAACGCACGCCTGGCGACGGTAATAACAACTGCGTCTGCTGCTGCTGCTGCCGTTGTGTTGTTGTTGTTGTTGTTGTTGTTGTTGTTGTTGTTGTGTTAGTATTATACCTTGTGCACCTTGGCTTGAGTCTTTGCCTGTGCAAGCTGTCGCTGAAAATAAACCCAAATGCGTTGCCTAAAAAAGAAAAGATTAAAATAAGTACAAAGTCAACAAAAACAAAAACAAAAACAAAGCTCAGCAAAGCAAAGCACAGTCAAGTGAAGTTTAGTTGATTCTGCTCTCGCATTTTGCTTTTCTTGTTGCTTGATAATCACCAACTGCCAACTGTGCAGTCGGCTCAGCACTTTAGCGACAATTATTGTCACAACATTGACGATTGTTGCCAACTACAAGTTGCCAACTTGTTGGCTTTAAGCAATTTTCATGCCAATGTGCAACAGTTGGCAGCGTCATGTTTTTTGTTTCCTTTTTTTACTGCACTGTCGCTGTGTTGTCTTCAGTTGGGTTGTGTGTTGTCTGCTTGTTGTCGTGTTAAGCGTGCGGGTAAAAATTATATCGGGATTATGCATATTAAATTATACAAAATGAAGACGGCAGCTTGGCAGAATTTAAAGGGAAATTGCTTATACTCAAAGGATTGAAGCTAAAAGAAAATGGAAAATATAATTTGGTTTATCGAAAATTTTTTTAATAACGGTAATGCAACCTTTGATACTTTTGTTCATATTATCCCTGTTTAACTTCTTCTTAATCCCATCTGAGTAATGTCAGTATTTCAGTGTCGAGCTGAAGATTATTTATTTAAGACAAATTCCTGTCTATCTTAGTTTTAGTGTATTTAGAAGTCGCGAATATTCTTCTATTGGAGGATTCACTACTATTGACTTCACATTGTTATATTCTAAGGAATTCAGTCGCATCACCGTCTGTTATATTAGCTATACGATATATGTTGGGTAAAGCAGATTTTCAAATACTCAAGCACAAACGCTGATTATTTAGTTCGAGCAAAGTATATAGTAAACACAGTCGACTCTTGGTTAACGAACATTTCGGATAACGAACAAGATTCTGAAACGATTTGTACGACTTCGTAAGATTATAAGAATAAGGATTTTTTATTTACTTTCTTTATCATATACTAGACTTGCTATGACTTATGCACGTATAACCCAAAATATGGGTGCCACTTTTAACGACTGCACCTGCGACTTGATCAATTTATATGCTTTCATTAGTTAATTAACCGACTGTCGGCGTTTAAATGAAAGAAACTAAAATGAACAATATATGTATGTATATGTGTATGCGCATAAATTTTAACAAGTAAATGAATGAATGAACCGAGTGGCATAAGCTAGCAAAGATACGAATGTTATGCCGAGGTGTCGGCTATGATGTGCTAAGCGAACGATCGCAACTTCCGTTTGCAAGTGGCACACTCTGAGATGTCCAAATGCTGATTAGCACGCACTTAACAGCGTTAATAATAATTTTAAAAAGAAATAAATACAAGCAAAAAAACATTAACACAAAAAAGGCAAGAGGGGGGAAAAAAAGAAAGAAAGAAAACGAACAACGCGCACAACATCAAAATTTCAGTGGCTGTTGTTGATAAAACATATTCGATAGGGTCAGTGAAAATGACATAAAACAAAAATGATAATAATAATAAAAAACAACAACAAGAAGTAACCAAAGCCAACTACAACAACAAGTCAAAGAGCTCATTACAAGCGTCAAAACAAATTTATGCAAATAACATAACGAAAAAAAATAAAACAAAGAAGTAGGCTGAAGGCAGGAGGCAAGAGGAAGAGAGCACGAAGAAGTTTACAAAATCCAGTGCTCAGTTGTCGGCCAAGCTTTGGCCAAGCTAAGAGCGGTAGCTGACAGCTACGAAAGCCGCAGTTGTGCTGCGACGCCGTCAAACAGACGGCGAAAGGTTGCGGCGGGGCGGTGCAGTAGCGAGCGACAAACAATTAACATTTCGCCGTGCGTTGCGCATTAATCATTTTAATCGCAATTTACTCGTATATGTCGTCGCCATCGTCAATGTCAACGTCCAGCCACTCAGCCACACAGCCACACATCCAAGTCAATGCTAGCTGCACGCTCGCTCATGCGGCTGCGGCTGCGACTCTGACTGCGACTGCGACTGTGGCTGAGGCTGCCGCATAAATGCGCTGTGGCCCATGTAGGTAGGCAGGCTGGCAGTTGCGCATGCGTGGCTTTATTTGCGCCATAACTGAGCGCTAAACGCACGCTTTACGCCAACGTGAGCTCGGCGGCACTGGAGGGCCAACGTCGTTGACGATCTGCGCAGCCACCAGCAGCACAGCGCACAGTCGACCAAAGTAATGAAAGAAAGCCTCTCGCATTATGTCAGCTTTTTTTTGCCACCTATTTGATTTGTTTGAATTTCAGCTTTTTTCTTTCTTGTGTTTATTTAAGTTTTGTGGTTTTTGTCAGTTTATCGCTTTTTAGCTTGTTTTTGTTTTTTGTGCTGCTGTTGCTCAATTTCGACACTTTTTTCTGTGCGGCATATCAAAAAGTAGCCGCAATTGGTTTTGTGACGATTCTTGCCGTCAACAAACTTCATCATCACAAATGGCTTTCTTTTTTTCTGCGCAAATTATGTTTCATAAATGCTTGAATTTATTGTGACAATGATTTGTTACAGTTTCAGCAGTTATTTCACTTTTTTCTACACACACTTTGGCAGTTTGCTCCACTCCGTACCAGGCATCTACGGATCAGTCTCGAACTCGGACTCGGACTTGGTCTCATTGCAGTTGATTGGCGGTTTTGTCTTGTTGGCCAGCAATGTTAGTGATGCCAAATTGCTGCCATCTTGCCATTAACACTTTAATGTTTTTCAACGTTTTGTTGCACATTAAAAACAACTTCAAATTGTGCTTTAAAATTTTTAATACACGTATTTATTTGTGGGAACGCAGCATTGGCAAAAACAATCTTCAAGCGGATGATGATTGAAGATGCATTGTAAGACATGTTGTTATTGTTGTTGTTGTTATTAGTGTTGTATGCATTAAATACAAGGCTATTGTAATTTCGCATAGCTTTGAATTTGGTTTTAGTATTTATTTTGTTTTTCAATTTTTCTTTTCTGATGAATTGCCTCCTTTCGCTTCAGTTATGTTATACATTATAATTGCATCTACTCTTATGTTTTACAAATGTTGCTCGCTTCTTTGTCGGGCATACGTGCCTTCTAATGATTATTCTGATTGTTTAATGAATATTCCGTTTCATTTTGTCTCTAGAGGCTTATAATTAAACCTTTGTTAGACTGCTGCCAAAGTATGTGTAGAAAAATCGAACTATTAAAGACTCATAAAATCATAATAAGCAACATTGGCCTAACGGTTTTGGCAAACCTACGTCAAAGTCGTGTATTCATTATACATTAAATAGTACAATGATACACAAGTTACTTTTGCTTATAACAAAATTTAAATTTAAATTAAAAGTCTATCATATGCCCAAATCATACTATTTTTTCTGCCCTATATTATACGGTACATAACTGCAATCCATTTTTAATTTAATATTGTACAAAATCGTTTTTTCTAATAAAGTATGCCCCAATCGAAATCGAATTAACTGAGCACACGCACCTAGACCCAGCACCCAGCACCCAGCAACCAGAGAGATAAATCAAAGGAGTGTTCATTATTTTTGTTTACTAAAATCTTTTTCAAAATAATTACAATGTAAATCAATCAATTTTGGTTGTGCTTTTTTCGTTTTTTTCCTTTTTTTTTTGTATTTTATATTCTGTTGTTTTGCATTTTTTATTTAATTTAGTATTTCCGTTATTAAAAACATTTAAAATCACCTGCACAATAATTTAAAAGCTGCACCTAAAATGTGATTATTGTTGTTGTTGCTGCTGTTGCTAATGATATTTGTTGTTATTGCAGTAGCATTTTCCGCTTCTTGTCTTGCCTTTCAATTTTAAACAAACACAAAAATACAAAAATTTATAATCACAATAACAGCAAAATGAACAATAATATTTGTTAACGCTCCACTAGAGACGCGCCCAATAATTTTATTGCAATGATTTTACATAGAATGCGATTATACGAGTACGTACCTACACATTAAAAAAATAAAATAGAAAAACCAACAAATTTTTCAACGGATACGTATAACTTTTAAACGAACGAACCCGAAACCCCTAATCGAAATCGAAATAAATGCGAAACGGTAGCGACAAGCATGAAAATTTATATAAGCCGTTGATTGGCTTGGGCGGCAGGCGGAAAAAAAAAAAAACAATAGTATCACAATAAAAAAACGCTTTTCAATTTTCCAAATGAATTTGATTTTCATAAGCTAAATTTACACACACACACACAAACACATGTGTATTCAGATATTGCTTTTTTCGGTTTCTCTACATCTATACAGATACAGATATCTGTATCAATACATTTTGTATCGCCGGAAATGCGCAGACAAAGGTATTCGTGGGGATTTCATGCGATAACGAAAAAATATGCCGGATGCCAAGCGCAGATGCGCTATTTTAGCTAATATTTGTGCTTGGCAAATTGTATATTGATCGTATTGTAGGCTTCGTTTTTTTTTTCTTTTTATTATTTTTTTTTTTATTTTTGTTAAATTTATTTTATTTAAATTCATTGAAAATTCTCGTGAAAACGTATTGTTGATAAAAAGTTGTCAGAGACTCGTATGCCGTAAATAAACAAATAAATTCGCAGTTCATAATTTCAAACTGCTTACACACACACACACGCACACACACACATTTATAGTCACAGCACACCTGTGGCTACATAGACACATGCACACTAGCAGCATTTTGATTTTCATTGAGCTGCCGGTACGTATACGCGCTCATTGACTGCTTGACTGCCTGCCTGCCTGCCTGGCGGGCTTTAGGCCGTATGCTGTCTTATGTGGCGTGTTACACTGCTACACACTTGGCGTATTTGTCGGTCTGATTGTCTGTCTGACTGTCTGTCTGCCTGTTGGTCACTTGCTTGCTTATTTGTTTGCTTGCCTGTTAGTTAGTTAGTTAGTACAATATGTGCTTTGCATGTTGGCTGCTGTGACGTCAGCATACATATACATACATACATATAAACATACATATGTGCTGCATGTCGGAGCATTATTTAGCAGATATGTACATGCCAAATGCGCGCATAGATCATTTGCTGCTCAATCGCTGCGATCGTTTTGTTTATTTGTTTATTGTTGATCTCTTTATGAATGAATGACTAATTGCCGTCGTGCCTGTTTTTCAATTTGATCGATTAATGCCTTTGAAGCCCCTTTGAAGCAACAGATACTCGTGCTTTTAGTATACACCTGTAACAGCAGTTGTGGCCTTTTTTTATTTTTTTTTTTTTTTTGTATTTTTTATTGCTTTGTTTTTTTTTTTCGTATTTCATACATACATATGTGCTAGCCCATGTATACTCGTAATTTAATTTGTTATTGAACTCATCACGAAATTTATTTATACTACGGCTTTTCCTAAGTGTTCGTCTATAGAATTGTATCTAAATTCATGCGCAATCATTTGAAAATTTATTACAACAAATGTGCCATTGTCCAGTGTTGTGCGCTTGCAATGCCAAGAGTCATAAACATAAATTTCGACGGCGTTCCTTTGCAGTATTAATATTCAATAAAGTCATAAAAATACGCATTCAGTTACATTTTGATGGTCATTACTGTGGGGCTTATGTGCAATATGTCAGGTTTCTGATTTATGAGGACTCCTCGATACGTGTTCCATGTTATTTATATTATTAGTTCTTAGCTGCAAGTAATTGGCAAAGTTTTTCTTTCTTATTTATGAGTTAATGTATCTGAATGTATCTATCCGTATTTTCAAGATATTGTGATATGGAATATAAGATATTTTGATGACTTTTCAATAAAATTAAATTAAACTTAAAATTTCAATGCTGTACATTTCATAGCATCTATACAAGAGGTCAGGTCTGTCTATACAAGTTTTAAATATATTGTTCGGGTTGAGAGGTGATTACATTTGCATATCCCCAGCATTAAGATACGTTAATACTCGAGTGGGGCATTCGTATACGTAACATATAAGATTATGCATAGTACGTTGTCACATATCTAGTTTAAAATGGCCAGCTTTTGAGCCTTTAAGCATTGAACTTTTGGTAGGTTTTCATAGTCCGCCACCCAAGCAATTGGCAAGTTTTGAAGAAATGCGGATATGCGGCAATGTTAATATTCCGAATATCATATTCCATTGTACATACGTACCATTTGACATTTCAATTTATGCGATATGCCATAAATAAAGCAATCGAACCCTTTTTCTGATGTCAATGAAAGACATACACACATAAATGTAAGGAGAGAAGAAATGCTTAGGTTAGACTGTTGAACCACCCAGTCCATTAATTATACGCCCACGATACAAAAGCGCACAACAACAACAATAACAAAGAAAGTCAAAATATTGACAGCTAAAAACTTTGAGTACACAAACGCACATGCACAGACTCACACACACACACACACACACACACAAGTTCAGTTACATTACAATTGTTGTAAACGCTTTGCTAAACTGCCCCAACTCAGTCCGTGCTCCGTCAAAGCGCAGACCAACTCTTGATGGCATTCTTTTCTTCTGCTGTTGCTGGCACTCGAAGCGGCGTTTGTAATGGTCTCAAGCCCTTTGAAATGGTATTGCCTTTTATTCTATGCGTATATTTACGTATGTGTGTGTAAGTATGTGATTTCAATACGACGTGCAATTACTCAATATACATCAGCAGCAACAACAACAACAACAACGACAACAATAACAGCAACATCAACAATACTAGCAGCAATAACAAGTAGAGCACAAGTTGTGCACAATCACAAAAGCAATAACAATCGGACGAAGCAAAATACGAAATACGAAATGCGAAATACGAAAAAATATCCTTTATTCATATCCGTTTATCATTTTTGACCTTCTGCACACAATGCCAGCGCAAGCGAGCCACATAAGAAAAGACTCACTCGTACACGGCACTGTAGCATACAGCAAGAACACAACAACAACATCGAACAACAAAGGCAACAACAATACAACAAACAGTAGTGGCAGCAGCAGTAAGACTTCATAACAATTTATTGCAGGATTTCTGCAGCAGTCGCATGCGTATGCCTGGTGGCCTTTTCGCTCTGCCCAACTTGTGGGTGGCATGGGTGACGTCTGCCAGGGCGAGGCAGTGACGGGGGCGCATAAATATTGATGAGTTTTGTGCACAAAGCGAGTCACTGGCTCGTGCCTATATGGGCCCATACTTTACCCTTTTCTGAGTGTGTGTGTGTGTATGTGAATGAGACGGCAGCCCTTCCATTGCTATGTAGAAGGAGTAAGAAGTGCGCTGCAGCGTAGTTGTGTTATTGTTTTCTGCAGGGCATTTATGATTTCATGTCTAATGAATTATTATGTGCCTCCGAGCACTGATTGCTAAGCTACTTCGCCCAACTTGCCCGTTATGGTTTATTGCGAAAAATTATCAAATGACTTGGAATGAATGATTTAATGACCGACAATGCGGGACGCGCAACAATTAACGGACAGACGCACGGCTGAGGCGTGAGTGAGAAAGGGTTGTGAGTCAGTCCGAGCTCAGTCACCGCGTCATGTAATTACATTAAGGCATTGCGTCTCTAGCGTCTATGCACTTTCGCAGAAGTCATTTCATATTTGCGCTTTTGTGTTACGATGTCTGCTCAGTGCTTGGCGATGAATTTGCAGCAGTCACGAAATCCGCATAACCATTCGAATGCATTTCGCTGCTAGTCAAAGTGGCTAAAACGGATTTCTCGACACTCAAATGCTATGTGATGGCGACAAAGTTATTGTGCTGGCTGTTGTTGTTGTTGCTGGCATTCATAAACTCATATGCTACAAAAAATGTTAACATTGTTTCGTCGCTGTCCTGAGTCTGCTTTTACTCGTATGCGGCACAATGCCAGTTGGTCTATGTAAGCTCTCCTGGGAGAAATCACAATCAAATCGTTATGTCCTTTGCTTTTCGTATTTGTCAGTTGTGTGTCTGGCTCGAGGTGTGCCAGCAAATCGCCACTCAAATGGAAATATTATTCTTCTGCATATAAAGAAAATTGCATTTATGGGGTTCTGTTTTTCTCAACCTTCTTGACTATATGAAGAAACATTTTGTTTTTTTTTTTTGTTAGCAGACACGTTTTGGTCTTTTGATTTTGTTATTACGCAGCAACACGAGTCCATTACTTGAATGAGTTTATGATGTACAAATGCTGTGATGGCAGTTTCTTGTATCGAGTTCATAGCTGAATTAAAGAGACTTTCAAAATAAAAATAAAAAACTCTATTTGTCTAGGTTGGAAAATGTATAGAAACCCCATTTTGTGACTATTATATCATAGATTTGCCAAGACAAAGTGTTGGCAGAGGTTCGTTCAGCTGAAGACCTTCAAGAACATAAAATTTAAAGTGCACTATGACATCCCGAACGCAAGACTTCTTTAGAAGAATGCAAAAGTTATCCACATTACAATTTGTCTAAGCGAATCTCCTTTTATAGGCAGCAAGAAACAGCCTTGACCCAAGTGCGTATTTGTATGCTTCAAGGTTGCCATCATCGACGGATACTAATTCAAAATGTGGGAATTGCGAATATAAAACTTTATACAGTTCTCTCATAGCTCCCATTTACCCACTGCTTCAATAAAAATCATTTAATTGTGCCACGCATAATCAAAATTAATTAAGATCGCATGAAAACGCGTGAACCTGTAAGTGATACCGAAAACTAAGTAAAATCTTTGAACACTTTGCAGTAGCTGGGAAAAACTGTATTTGCCACATAAGTGCTCAATAGCTGCCGGCTACTCATCAGCTAATTCGCTTTGCATATTAAACCCAACGAGCCACGTCTGCTGGCATGCAAGGGAACGCAAGGCAGCCAGTCGGCACAAAGGCCGCCGCAGTACGCCAGCTGTCCGAGAGCTGAGCTGCTGCATGATTTCATGATTTTCTAAAAACTTTTATTTTATATTAAAATTTAACGAAGCTGCCATAAATCTTCACTAAAAAGCGCGCAGACCATTCAAATTTGAGCAAAACGAGCAAAAAACGCAGCAGCCAATGCGCAACAAGCAATCCGCGACTGCTGCAGGCCAAGCGGGCGACGACGCGTGCAGCTGTTGGCAGGCAGGCAGTTGGCAACGATGTTGGACTGAAATTGATCCAGTTGCAGCAAAAATGCTTCACATCGTTGAAAACGTTTCATCAGACTAAGGCAACATTGCCAGGCAGGCAGTCAGCCATTGAGCTAACCAGGCAGCCAGCTAAAGCTTGAGTGCAATAATTCTTGCAGCAACGGGTTAAGGCCGTTGACATGGCGGACGGGAGAAGCGTAAGCAAATAACCAAACGAGCTGCGGACATACGCGCATACACTTGGACATCAGCAAATGTGCGTCGCATAAGGCTCGAACAGCACAGCGTAGCACAGCACAGCAAAGTCTACTGAGCCAGAGCAGGTCAGGCCGGGACAGGACAGGCGAGGAGGCGGCAAGAGTGCTGCGTTGTGCGACATGCGCCGACAATAGGCGAAATATCATCGAAAACCATAAAAAACTGACAGCACAAAAAGAGGTGTTGACACATTGATTTATCTCGCATGCTACTGTGGATACATTAACTCGTATGAAATGCTGAAAGGCTCGCCATGTGAGCCAAAGGACGGATGTGCGTCGCAACGACGATTCATTTAGGCCAAAGTGTCTCAGCAGCAGCAACAACAGCAGCCACAGCAACAACAAGGGGGCAACAATATCATAACCATAAGCGAGACAATGCTCAAACCGCAAATCAAAAACCTAAACGAGCTCAAGACTTTGTTGTTGGCCAAAAAGAGGGATACGCGCACACGACGGCAAAGCGACACCAATCAAGCTGAGGTCCGTGCAAAGATTTCAATATGCGAATGCTCTGCGCATGCGCTGCTGCACAGAAGCCAGCCACGGCTTCCAACTGTGCTCGCCTCTGCAAGCGTCTAACTAAGCCAGCAACCAACCAACCAACCAACCGACTGACTGACTGACTGGCTAACTGACAGAGTGGATGACTGTGTGGCTGACTGCGTGACTGACTGCGTGGCCATCCAGCCGGCCAGGTCAAGTGCAAGCGCAGCTGTTGTGCCATTTGATGCCGGGCAGCGGCGATGGCAGCAGAGGTGGCGGCGGCGGTGGAGGCGGCCTGGCATCATTATGATGTGATATGTTTGTGCTTTTGGGCGCGCGTTCGACTCCATTTAAGCCACTTAAGTTTAGCCAAAAAACAAAACAAGCCAAAACGCAAAAAACTGCCTCAACAATATACATACATGAAAAAAAAAATCGCAGCAGATCTGATCCGATTTTTGGTGGATTTTTGTTCAAATGTTTGGCATCCCTTTTGGCTTTTTTTTTTCTTTTTGTTTTTACCTTTGGCTATTCAGTTTAAGTTTTGTTTATTTTTCGGTTTCTGTTGCAGTTTTTGGGTTTGCTTGTTTTTTGCTTATTGCATGTCTGACTGTCTTTGTCGTTTGTATCCATCTGATCTGTTGTTTACGTATTTCATTATATTCTTACGAAAAAACCGAACTTCTTACCAATTTAAAAATTCCAAATAAAATATAAATTGACCAAATTAATATCGAAGACAGAACAATTCTGGGAGAACAATTTTGAGTCGCGCACGTATATCGTTGTACTGACATGAGGCTTGGGAACTTTACAGAAATTCATTTCATGTGTGTTCGCTGCATTTTCTTAGAGTATTCACGTTTCATTTGCTTAAATGCTTTTATTTTTGTAGAGGGTAATGTACATTACAATAGCTCTTAAAAAAGCTTCAGATTCCTTAGCCAACTCGGTACAAACATTGACCTCAACAGCCCGGATATGTTCTGCATTGCGAATTAAATTCATAAAAAGCTTAATCGAAAAATTTTCGAATTAAAGAAGTAAATCGAATCGTGTGGAAAATCATTTATATATCACATGGGTAACAATGGAGGTAAGGCTGTCTTTTTTTCCTCTGGGTTTGCAATAAAACTCTCACCGACTCACTGCACATTGGCAGAATTAAAATAATATATAATCCGAATGCCAAAAGGCAGCATTATGTCAATTGACTTATACACATGGAACTGGTCACCATCAAAACAGAAACTGAAATAATTGAGCAGAATTCATGCATAATAGATAATAAGAATTCCCGGTAATGATATTTCAGTTATGATGTGTGAAAATTATACAACGTTGGCTTTGGCGATGATGGCATTTTACTTGTTAATGCAAATTATAAATTCATACAAGGTCCAAAGTGAATAATAATCATATAAGCACAATAACAATTATTATGTAAATAACGAATGAATGCAATATGCCCTACAAAAGGCAAATAGATGGTACACAAACAATTTGTTCCTTGGCTGGGAGGGTGTGCGGGGTGGACAGCAATCGACTTAGTCGAACAATGGCATTGGCAATGCTCTCACATGTGCGGTGAAATCAGCATTTAGAAGCGTTACTTATTTTGCATAATAATTACAACAACAACAACAACTAACAATAACAACAGATATGCACATAACAATATTTGATATCACAATAAAAATGCACGTAAAAAAAAAGGAAAAAATTTTAAAAAAAAAAACTAAAATTGTGCTTTATTATTGCCAACAATATTTGCCACTAATATGCGACGAGATACTAGCCAACAATGGAACGCATTGGCTTAAATGCATATTTATGAAGTTGCCAACATGCGCACAAACGCATCAGCCCCCCGCCCGCAACGGCAACACTTGACCATCATGCTGCAATATACTCTGAGCGCTTGCGTCGCATGCAAATTTTTTTCGCTTTTATTTTTTTTTACCTTTTGGACGGTAGAGCCGAGTCAACGAGTCAACTAGCCTAGACACAATTCCTCATAATTCGCGCGACCGAGGAGGCAAATGTTTGTGCGATTGCATGAATGAACGACTGACTGACTGTATGCAGTTGCAGCACGTAGCAGTAAAAACACCGACAACAACAACAACCATAACACAAGTAGCAACAACAAAGAAAGCAAAATATATGCAAAACATTATCACAAAGTGAAATCAATTTTTCCAATATGAATATGAAAAGAAGCGAGACAACAAAAAACTACTTTGCACTTTAGAAAGTTTTTTTGCCTTTGAAAGTTGTGAAAATATTGTAAATGCATTTTGTTATTTTTTTGTTTTCTGGTTCTGCTTTTTCTTTTTTATGAAATATAATTTCAATATTATATTAACACACCTACTTTTGTTACAGGTGCGTCAAACATTGCCCCTACTGGCTGGCATACATTGAATAATTTTTTTATTTTATTTTATTTTCATGTTCTACTGAAACTCATGACTTCATAAATAAACCATCTCAAGAGTAAAGTTTCAAAGCATGACGCTGAACATTTATAGCCAAATTTATATATAATAAAGCGTTTATTATTTCATCTCACGTCATTTCTGACGCACGCTGTTCATGTACAAGCTGAGCATGTTGGCAACATTGCTTAGTTGCAGCATAAAACCCCACAGTAATGCCCTACACAATCCAAAGACTGACGCATGAAGTGGTCAATTAAGTATTTTTCGAAATATTGGACTTCTTGCTGGATTTTTCCTTTTCAAACCACACGATGCATTTTCGAGATTGAATATTGTTTGTGATCAAGTGAATCTATTACAATATGTTCCTGTTTTTCAGGGATCTTTGGTTGTCACTAAGAAGGTTTATATGTAGTGATCGTTTGAAATTTATTTGTTACTAAGAACTCACTGAGTTGCTGATAACATTCTGGTTAAAATAAATCTGAGGGCATAGACGATGTGGTGATTATTATGACTACTTTTTAGTGTCTCTTTTTTTTTTTAATCATAAATTCCAGATATCATATTGGTTTAATTTTTGATTTGTGTGTCAGAAGTTTGTAATATATTCGAGATTATGAAATTATATTTATCACAAATTACTAAGCATAATGTAAGTACCATGCACATTACTGCCAAATGTAGGGTGCAGAAGCTGTTGAAAACTATTTTACTGCAGCTGACAGTGCGCAAAGTACAAACTCCATGGCAAGCCAGCAGACTTCTGGTCAGCCGGTCGGACTGTGGCAAGTACCTTCAGTCAGTCGGCCGCTCGTCCGCGTAGTCGGCGTTTGCTGGCATACTCGCAGTAATCATAATCACGCACTTAAATCATAAATTCAGTTATTCAAGGCAGGCGTGCGCCGCTTCGTGGCTCACAGCCATATGTTATGCTCGAACAAGAAATCATAACAGTTTGACATCTGAACATTTTCAATTTTGCGCACACGCTTTGCATGCCCAATCAGGCGATTCATAATTCATTTGTAATTTGCGAAAATGATGCGCCTGGCTATTGGCTACTGGCTACTGTTTGGCCGCGATGAAAGTTTACGGAACTGCGCAGACACTCGCTAAGCGAACAGTGAGTACAGGTATACGTGTGCGTTGGCTCGTTATGCAGGCCGTAAAAGTTCTGCGCACGTACGTATTTTTGCCTATAAAAGTAATAAATTTATTAGGAAGTTCCCACGCGAATTCCAGCACACAGAGAACATATCGTCATAATGCTGATTTCTTATGATTTGATAATGCTAATGGAATTTGGCAAGTGTCGTGTTTGGTTGCTATACATTTAGCACAATGTATTTGAATAAGGTCAAGGTCACTTCAAGGCAATACAAAGCTGAAGTGATTTTACTTTGGATTCGCATTTACAACTTCTTCGGATAAATTGGGCTAGGTTAGATAAGCTGGGCGGTGTTAGCCATAGCAAGGCATTCTATCTCAAGTATATAAAGTGGCAGCTGTAGAGTATATGCTTCAGTGATTCCCTTGGATCCACCATTGGTGGTTAGTAGACCCATAAGCGATTTTCATTTATTTTGTGAAATTAGTTCGGTGTAGCAGAAACTAAATGATCTTTATCTAGAAGTTTTCACAAACACCTCAAGTAGAGTTTTGGGAATATTTCTTATCACACATATCGCCTTGAAAATGCTGTAAATTTTTAAAGTTTTATATTTGAGCATTTTCCAATTGACTCTCTTTTTCTAAAAAATGTCGCTTAAGCTGATTTTTCTTTCTTATTCTTTTATTAGCTTCGCCATCAAATGCGCCTGTAAAAAGTTTCAAACTGTCAGTTAGCGCTCAGGCAAATCAGTCGTCGGCAGTTTTCCGTTCAGGCTAATGCTCAAGAAAACTCCAAAGTGTTTATTCACTGATAAATCAACCGCATGCACAAAAATTTATAACGCCAACTTTTCTCATTAAATTTCACAAAAGGCGGCATATTTTAAACTTTTCTTCTTATTTTTTTTTTTTTTTTTGCTTTGCCAGCCCACATCGCAGGCAACAAGAACAGCCACAATAATGACATTATCACACCTGCAGCCGCAATGGCATGTAGGTAGCGCATTCAGCTGAGCGCAGAGGAATAGTTGGTGAAAAATGTTCACAAAGAGGCGCTCAAGCAAAAAGCCAGAAAACTTAATTTTCCATTCATTTGCTAAAATTTGGTGGCTGCGTAAGGTTACGGAAATGAAACTTTTCGATAACGGTAAACAGGCAGAAATTAAGAAGAAGTCTCAAGCCGAAAATAAGAAAGAAGAAAAACTATAAGTAGCGTACAAAGAAAAATGAAAGAAACTAATGCGATTTGTCTCTATATGACTGCGAGTATTAAGAGTTAGCAAGAGCGACAGAGAAAGAGATAGAGAGACGGACTGACATAGAGACAGTCAGACATACCTAAGTATGTATGCACTCGTACAGTCGAATGTGTCTATGCACCTGCAGTATTGTCTAAGTATCTGAGCTCTTCTATCTCGAATGTGCATATGTCGTTTGTTTGCTCGCATTTTGCAGTCGGAAAAATAGTTTTCCAATTAAACTTTATCCTTTTGCTTTAATTTACCGGTTTCATGGCTTGTCGCCTCTTTTAACCGCAGCACATAAAACCGTATTTTAAAGTTTTGCGTTTTCATTATTTGCAATTTTTATTTGCCTCTTTTTATTGACGATCTTTGCTGCTGCTTCTTTCAGCTGCTTCTGCCTTGTCGAGTGTGTAGAAAGTTTGCAGCGCATATCTTTAAATATTATACAACTTAAGTGTTTTGTGGGCTTTTGTTAGTGGGCGGAGCGGGGGTGGGGTGTGCGCGTGCAAACATTGCTGGCATCAGTTGCAAACTCAATTTGAACTTTCAACTGTTGAAGTTTCACTCAATGAAAATTTATGATGAATACATTAAGATACGCATGCAAATCATATTTGCAGCAGAAGCCGTTAAAGTTTTCTTATAAAGTGTATCTGCAGGTTATGCAAATATCTGCATAAAAGTTGCTACATGCATAATTGCACATGATAAAAATGAATTGCGTGGGATTGAGTCATTGCGTGGTCAGGTTGTTTCGTATGCTATGCACACACAAACCGTTATGCTGGACTAAAGCGTTTGCATTGTAGGTGGCTAGTTGACGAATTGTACTTGGAGTGGCTTATATTCTTACTAAATTCAACGAAAACCGTTCAGTATTTAAAGTAAAATCTTTCACCGAATTGTCACTACTGTAGAACTAACTAAATATAAATTGAAACTAGTATCCTCAGGTGCTTAAAAAAATAAATTGAAAATATGTCACCTGGGACCTATCCTTAGCAGTAAATGACAGAAAAATATCATTAATGCCATCCAACTCTTTTTTAATTATATGGTTTGTTCAGTCATTGCTCAAAAACAGTAATTTATGCGTTAATTGGCAGATAAAAAATTTTGCCTAAGATAATGCAGCACATAAAGACAAAACAATCTGATTTTATGATTACTCAATGCAGCACATACATAAATTCAATACTTTGTACTTGAGTTATGCTCAGCAGATAAACTACTTTGAATCATGTATGCACATGATCTGTAAACACAGCCAAGCAAACAAATAAAATACAAAAATAAAAACATAAATCAGCAGATTAATATTTTATGAGGAGTGTGAGTAGCTGCAATACCCATGTAGCTCATTTGCAGGTACCCAGTGCCTAGCACAGCACAGCTCAGCTCAGCATTACACCATATTACAGTACACTACACTACTCTACACTACAAACGACTTCCCTTTGTTTACTATTAATTCGTTAATAGATGCTGCCGCGTGTAAACAAATCACTTAAACAATTTCCAATTGACGCTGACATGATTTTTTTTATTTTCCACTTCATATGCTCGCGCGCCTGTGATACGTTATAATAAACTTTCTTGCTGCTGCCTCTGTTACTATTGCACTCGCTGTTGTTGTTGTTGTTGTTGTTTGTGCAGTGCTTGTTGTTGTTGAAGTACGAAAAAATGAATAAAAAAAGTATCCCAGTTTGTTAATCGACTTGTTACATAGAAAATCTCTTGTTGTGCCAACACGCGTCGTTGGCTAGTGAAAACTGGTCGCAGCCTGTCGAAGGCAATCAAAAGCTGAAATGCGAATAAAAACTACAAAAAGAAAAAAAAGAGAAAAGTGACAAAAAAGAAAAACCAGAAAATATGGCAAAGAAGCGTCACGAGGAAATCCAACTCACAACATGCGCAATTAGCAAGCGTCCATAAGCGCAAGGCATCCAGTCCGAGGTGAGGATTGTGTCCACGAATGTCGACACTTGGATACGTTTGTGTGCATGTGCGAGCCAGTGCAGATAGACAAGTGCGACGTTGCTGTCGAGGAATGCATGTCAACACAATCTTTCAAATTGTTGCAAATTTGATAAAATGACATATGTACACGTTCATATGTACAGAGCGTATACTCGTATGCCAGCAAGGGGCGTGGCGCTGCGTTGCCGGTGTTATTTTTGCATTTTATGCTGCTCAATTAATTGATGCTGATTGCTTTTATTTTTTTGTTTTCTCTAACTTTAATTGATAATAGTTTTTCCACTCTTCTTCACAACTCTTTATCAGGCTGAGTTGCTGCTTAACTCATTGACAGCCGTCTGCCAAAGAGCTACGCTATTTTTTTCTTATGCCACAGTCGGCCGTTGCCTGCCAACTTTTTGCTTAGCCTATTCATTTGCACCTGCAATTGTTACATTAAACATTTACAACATGCCGGCCAATGTTGTATCGCAGCGCATCTCTGCATATGCAACATTTCGACTGCCAGACGTCACAGCACACGCCTGCAACCCACTCCTGCCCGAATGTGCTCATGTCACTGTCAGCATGAAAGATGAAAATGAATTGCGCTCTTCATGAAGTTGTATTTTTTTCAAATTTTGTTGTTCTCATTGTTGTTGTTTTTATTTTTTATTTTAGTGATGTTTCGTTTTCATGGTTCATGCTTATTCCTGCTGTCAGTATTTTGTTTTTTTTATTTGTAAACAATAATTTTTTATATTATCAAAATCTTAGCCCAGTCAAACGTAACCAAGTGAAGTAATTTATATCTATGTATCTACAAAATACATTACTTTGACTGCACACGTTTTGTTTGGATTATTAAATTTTTCAGCAATTGTTCTAAAGTAAAAGTAAATATCATAAATTCTTTGAAAACTGTATTGAATTACTTTGTTTTTTTTTTACATCATTAAATAAACCGACAGCTCACGTGTAGTGCAGTGTAAACCTAAAAATTTTCGTCTTTTCGTTTTTTAAGGCGTGTGCTGAGAAAATTATGGCAGTGTTAATATTTTTATGAAAATTTAATTGACTCGCCAGGTTTGTTGGTACTCGCACAAGTGCTGATTGTTCTGAGTACCCAAGAATATATGAGCTGAGTACCCGATGCGTTCAGTTTAAGCAGGAAATATGTGTGCAATGTGAATCGAACGCAAACCGGTAGCAATAACCTAACAAACCTGTGAACGCATAATGTTTGTGATGGCACACAAACCGCTCCCAGTATTTCTCTGCCATTGGCTCCCTGAACACAATCACATTTATGTTGGTGAAAACTCCAGCTCAACTATGCATGAGCGCACATCTTAATAACCAATTGAAATAATATTAAAAATGTATATTTTTCCGAATTTTAATGTTTGGGAAAACTTCAAATACTTTCATGAAGTAACAATTAAATATAAATGTAATTTTAAATCTATATTTGAAGAATCGGTTAAAAATATATATATATATAAATATATAAATTATCAATAAAAGTATATTCGAGCATTTAAATAAACCAACATTGATGTTTGATGAATTTATATTGTAATTGGGAATTTTTTTGTGTTTATGCTCGATCTGAAGTGAAACTGCTTATCATGCATTTAGTTTAGTAGGGGTGCAAGACGACATCAGGACTCTCCTTTTTTTTCTAAGTACATTTTATACAAGTGTCTGCGAGTTCAGCAATTAACTCACTTACATATGTAATAACATTTCTTATATAGAAGTGACTTTGTCGTAGGCAAATGGCAAGCTCTCGGATCGAGTCAAGTCACGAATGCGTCAATCCTATCGTTCAAATGTTACTCAACGATTGCACACGTCAATTAAACAATTTTCTATTCAATAAACAAAAATCGTACAATTTGATCTCACGATAAAAATAATTAACACATCATTTTTTAACATACGACTACACGGCTCTTCAATGCTTGCGATTGACAAGCGAACAGTGACAACAACAACAACAAGAACAACACGATAAATCATGACAACAAGAATACATCAACAGTACATACGATAAAAACAATTACTTTGGCAATTGCGAACGAATTGTAATAAGCACATACAATATTTTATAAATGGCTCTTAAAATTCAAAAGGCATAAAACTGCAAAAATAATTCCCATGACAAAACTCATGTAACTTCCCCCGAAAAATTAAAAAAAAAATATTCTTTAAAATAAAGGAAAAAATATATTTAAAAACTAGAAAGGCAGGGCTATAGTCGGGCGTAACCGACTATAGAAAACCCTGTACCGAAGCCAAAACTTAATGTTTTTGTTGCTTTAATATTTTGTATTCATATTTGTAAGGATATCTCAAGAAAAAAAATTTTTCGGCCGATCGTTCCTATGGCATCTATATGTTATAGTGCACCGATATTTATCATATTTAGGAATATGATTTGAGTTTACTTAGAATCAATAAATCCAAAATTTGGTAACGATATCTTAATAAACAAAAAAGTTTTTCTCAGTAAATGTTGTTTTTCGACCGATCCTTCCTATGACAGCTATATGTTATAGTAAACGGATATTTATAATATTCGGGAATATTATTGGATATTACTTAGAATTGGTAAATCCAAAATTTGATAACGATTGCTTAATATACAAAAAAGTTTTTCTCAGTAAATGTTGTTTTTTGGCCGATCGTTCCTATGGCAGCTATATGATATAGTGAACCGATATACATAGTTTTTAGATATGTGATTGGGCATTAGGTAAAACAAATAAATCCCAAATTTTGTAAACATATCTTAAAAAATAAAGCGGTTTTTGTTACTAAATATGGCTTTTCGGCCGATCATTCCTATGGCAGCTATATGTTATAGATCGAATATCGAAAAAAAAAATAAACTCGTTATGCCTATGGATTGGCAGAGTCTTCGTGCCAAATTTGGTGGTTGTAGGTCTTACCGTTTCCGAGATCCGTGCGTTCATACGGACAGACGGACAGACGGACAGACGGACAGACGGACATGGCTATATCGACTCGCCTTTCGATGCTGATCAAGAATATATATACTTTGTGGGGTCTGCCACGCCTCCTTCTGCCTGTTACATACATTTGCACAACTTTAATATACCCTTTACCATTTTTTGGTACAGGGTATAAAAACGCGTAGACAAGTCGGCAAATGTAAACTTTTCCCAGCACGTTCAGCGCAGGCGCAAAACCATTAATTAAATCAATTGGCGCAAAGGTATGTCGCCTGTGCGCTACTATGAGTTCTTAGATTTTTTTTCTGTTTTATTTTTGTATTAATTTGGCAAACTAAACAAATGGCAGTCAAATCTGCGAGCATGTTTCGCGTGTTTTGCTATTTTTATTTTTTTTTTATTTTGGTTTTAATTTGCATACAATTTTTGAAGCAATTAAGCAAATTTATAATTTTCAAACGTTTTGCGCTAAAAACCAAAACGCATGCGAAATAAAAATTTAATGGAAAAATTATAAAAAAAAAAAACAAAAAAAAAAATACATATTGGCGACATAAACAAATTAAAATTACAGCCAAGTGCTGCAACAATGGCAGCAAATAACGGGCACAAGCACAGCAGATATATAAATAAATAAATAAATAAAGGTACAATTTTCCATCATAAAAATGATTAGGAACGTGCTCAAAATCATTAAGAGCCACTAGAACTGCTACAAAGCAGAAGTCAGCTTAAGAACCATTGCAGAGCCGCAAGCGACCTGAAGGCAAAGTGTAGAAGCGTGCAGCGCCACAACAAAATCAAGACGCGGCCGCAGCAACTCACATATCGCACTCACAGTACACGATGTCGAATATTTTACTCATTGCAGGCGCGCAGTCACGGCAGCCAAGACAGCCCAAGGCCCGACAAGGCAAGGCGAGACGCGCGCAGGCTCGTCCTTAGCTTAGTGCCGGCGAGCAAACGCATGGCTGACTGCGATTGCAAGTACGACCCGAGTGGAGGCACTCTGCTGCTGTTGCCATGCAATTGTGTTGTCGCTTTGTAGCTTTTGACACTTTGAGCAATAATAATTGTCAAAGCACTGACTTGCAGTGACTTATGTGTGTGCGCAGCCAGGCCACTGCCTCCTGCCGCTGCTTTCGCTGACACCACAGTCACAAAACGAGAAACCAAAAAGAGAAAAAAAAGAAAATACCCGGCAACACCTTTGACGCCACTCTGCACTCAATTAAATTGTCAAATTGGCCGCCACGTCGCAATGTTGGCGCTGGCGCCAGTAGTCGGCAGCAGTCGGCAGCAGTCGGCGGTAGTCGGCAGCAGTCGGCAGGTCTTCAATATTAATTAGCGATTATGAGCTGTAATATGCGGCGTAAGCGGCTTGCGTTACCTGCACAGTGTTGCCTTAGAACTCATAAAGTTTGTAATAGACGCCACATGCTTTGCATACTTGTGTCAATTATACAAAATGCAATGCTTCGATGTTTTCGGTGCTTTTGGGGCTTTTGGGGTTTCGCGGTCTTCGGGGGCTCTGGCGCCTACTTGCACACGTTTTCATGTAATTAAAAGTCACATTTTATGCCATTCGGCGTCATAAAAATGTTAACAGCTTATGCATGCTTTTAATATTTATGACGCTGTGAGATTTTGTTGCACATTTTCTATTGAGAGCTACGAGTATCTCAAGAGGAAGTTGGCCAGTTGGAAACTAAAGTGATCAGTAGCAGTCATTAGCGAATTATCAGTTGACCCATGCATACCAATGCAGCAATTATAAATTAGTTTCTGTTCCTAAAACATTCCGCAAATGGCTTTTAATTGAAAAAGTGCCGTTTAATGCCAAGCTTAAGTAATTGGCATGTGCGCTTGAGGGCCATGGTGCCATTAAGAAGAGCTTTCGTAGTTCGATCACGTTGTATGAAAAAACATGTTAATAAACCTAAAAAAATTAAAATAAAAAAAAACAAATCGAACAAGAAAACAATTAAAAAAAAAAAAGAAATTAAAATAAAAATAAAAAAAAAAAAAAAACAAAAATAAAAAATCCAGAAAGTTCTTATATATACATATATGAATATAAAATTTTAGAAAGCCAATTAAGTTAAATTGTTTCTATTTTTAAAGTTTTTGCTGTAAGAGTTGTTCTGTTTAGCCCTCGTACGATATATGATGCAACAACACACGTAATGAAATAGAACGCAGGACACCAGCGCATAAAATTTCATATGCACGAATACTTTGGCTTGTTCATTTTTATGTCTACTTTAATGCCCAGGAACAAAGGATACCAACCACATGCGCACTTCCAGCTAAACTTCGCCTCCACAGTAAACGTTTAGCGCTGCACTTGGCCAGCCAATCGCCCACCGCCAGCAGTCCAACCGTTCAACCAGCAGCAGAGCAACACTTGCTGCCATTGTACAATTTTTCATAATGATAAATCATTTTTGAGCGCTAAAGCCGCCGCCTAATGCCTGAGCAACAATAGCATCGTTGGCAATACCGCATATTTCACAGCAGGATATTGGCCTTAAATTGCCCCGCAAATATTACACAAGCGTCGGTTGACACACACTCACACACACAACTGCAACTTTGCTACTTTTGGTTTTTCTCCTTATTTTATTTTTATTTTTTTTTTATGATCTTCAATTATGTATCTGAAAGCAACGCAGAAAAGTTGTTTGCACATATGTCGTATCTCATCATTTTATTTGTCAAAGCGCATACGCATGCAGAGCGCATCCTTTTGTGTCCTGGCAAACTTTTAACGACAAATTGTATCTGCTTCAAGAGGGTTCGCAACAGAAACCCGTTTTATTTTGCAAACAAACACACAGACTCAAGCACACATGCACACACACACACACACACACACACACACATACTCATATCAAGAGATACAAATACACATACACACATACGCATCGTAGATACAATTCAATTAATTGTGACAAATAATTTATGAATCTCGGCATCCGACTGCGTTTGCGATTCTCTGCATGTGTGTCTGAGCCATGAGCCGGTATACGAGAATGTCAGCGTCTGCACGCAAAAGCATAAAAATGAAATATCCATGTATCAAAGTAGATAAATGAAGGATATGACAAGCATTTCCAATTTGAAGGTGATATGCGATTTTCAATCTCTTATTTTTTTTATCTTACTTGTTTGCCTTGCTGCTGGGGTTGTTCAGCTGGTGACAACTTTTACGCTGGCTTATGTGCATCGTCCTGGCTGTCATACACTATGCGCTTGTCTGTGTAGCTGTCCATGGGTCTGTCTGTCTGTCTGTTTTGTTCGCTTGTATGCTTGATAAGTCTGTTTAACCCCTTTTATGGCAAAATGTCCGAAAAATTTGATGAGTGGCATATGAGCTTGTTCCGCAGTTGGCTGACTGTCAGCTGATGTTATTATCGAGATTTCTACATTGACATCCCATCATCCCACCATTGTCAGGTTGTGTAGAAGTTTATGGGTTCGCCAACCCATGTGCAAAGTGTGACTTCTGAAGTTTTTTTGATAGTGTATCAAAGGAAGTGGAAATTGTGGTTGCTTATATTTTACTTAAAAATTAATGAAAGTTCATTGTAGACAGCATCTTTAAACATCGCTAGCTATATTTGAACGGTCACTTGGCTTAGTCCATGGAGAGAAAGAGAGAAAATTTGGCAACTATAAAAGTAAACTTTTTTGTTTGATTCTTTTCTGATTTTTTAAACTAAAATACTCACTGAACGCATTGACTCTCTAAAATCTTAGTTATCACAATGTGAGTGTCTTAATTCCCTCATTCCTATGTTACCAAGCTATAAAGAACGTGTTAAAGGAATCTAGTTGCAAGATTTACATCTCCTAGTTATGTATAGAAGTTACCATCTGCCCTAGGATACCCAAGATAATTTTACTTCGGTAATGCTAAGTTTGGATTGTTAATTGGTAAGTATTTTTGTATATAAGAGTATACCTTTATATTATTAGAATGGATTCAAGCTTTTTGATGAGGGGGTACATCGGGTAATAGTTTCCCAAAACTATGCTTGTTAACATAAAAAGTAAAATAATTCTCGCAGGCTTAATGTGCTCAAAAAGTCTCATCTATAGAAAAATTTGTTTACAGTAAAGATTTTGACAAAAACTCTGCCAAACATAAACGCCATATTACGATTCTCCCACACGTCCACTCAACTTAACCTATACTTTAAATAAGTCTGTGCAACCGGTTTGCCGAATTCTCCTTCCGCGCATTATTCCTTTAAATCTATTCCACTCGACAGGTAGTCACCATTCACTTATCGAAAACCGTCTACAGGGTAGACTTACAGTTCCAGCTGAATGATGTCTGCAAAGCAGTAAATAAATTTTCGTGCAACCAACAAACTGGTACAGGGTGTCACCCAGTTTGTGTACACACCAACCCAACTCAATGAAACCTGTCCATCTATTTGTCAGTGTGCACCTCCCCTAAGCAACATGTAGACTACATTTTGGTAAATCTCTTTATGACATATTTTGATATTTATTTATTATCTTGTCACAACGATTTACAACAACTGCGCCGCAAGACACGGCACAACAGAAACGGCGAAAGCGGGCAGACGGTGGCAGACCTAACCCAATGCCACAACACCACCCCATGCCAGCCCATGTCGGCGCATACAGGCAACCCAGGGTGGCGGCGCAAGCAACACTCAAACGCACAAATTTGTCCACTTGTCGAGTGTTGCGCTCGAGTGCAGGCAAAGTACATATTCAAGTAGACAAAAAAGCTGTCAACAAGTGCGCCACTCGGGCCGAGCAATGAAAGCGCATTTTAAAGAAATTTATTTACCAAAATAATCAAATCGAGAAAACGAGCCAGCAGCAGCAGTGGCACACACACACACACACACACACACACAAACACAATGAAGCGTTGCAGACAAGTGGATTTGCAATATTTATAAATGCTGCTAAGCCAGTCAGTCGCCTCGACACGTCTCGCTGCACGCAAATATTTGACCAGATGCGTCCCTTCTGCGATACTAAGCCATGCCGCATTAGCTACGAGATAGACTTTAGTCCTTCGAAATCTCGCATTCTCTCTCTCTCTCTCTCTGTCTCTCTCTCACTCACCATCCTGTGCCAGTCAATGATTTTTTACGGCATCAGTTAATTTTTTTTTATGACATTCATATGGGCATCAAGTGAGATTGGAAACTTCGATTGTTGGCATGCAATTTGCCAAAGTCGAAGCAAAAAGCTGCAGGAAGGAGCAACTAAAAGCATCTTATAGATGCTATCGCCGCCGAAATTCTTTGAAATAGCAAATTCTCTGCTTACTCTGCGCATGCTGCATACTGACAATGGCTTATATTGATAATTTATGGCCTTGAGGCGCTCAAGTGTTGCCGGCAAAGGGTGGCTCAAGACTTGCTCCAAAAACTTGCTGCTGCTGCTGATGCTGCTGCTGTTGCCTCTGATGCTGCTTTAAGCTTAAAGGTAGCGTAGATTTATGAAATCCAATACGCTTTATCATAAAACATAGCCAGTGAATATTTTTTTGTTAGCTTAGCATAGTTTGTGCTTCGTTTGCCGCCCCTGCCCCTGCCTCTGGCCCTGTCCCTGTCCGTGGTCCTGGCCCTGGCCTATTGCGGCAACTAATGAGCAGCCTCTGCTCAATTAGTAAAAGTAGCAAAATGCCTAATGGCAATTAGGAAAATTGCTTTATATTTTATCCCAAATGTTTGCCCCACAGCAGCTCATCCACAGCCGCAGTATTAAGAGCATTTATGAGTGGCAGCTTAAGTAGCTTTCATTTGGCTACCGTTGGCCAACTTTAACTACATTTCACTCTGCCGCCTTTGCGCATCTTCTTCTAATTGAATTTTGGCATTTAAGGTATGCATCGTATAACTTGCGCCTCATTAGGCCTGCACAAAAACAAAAAAGGAGCAAAAACGAAAAAGGGAAAACAGGAACGGAAAGGAAAGGAAAGGAAGGCGGATGGCAGCAAAGTAATACACAAGTAAAACGATACTTAATATAAATCGTTATCCTTTTTCATGTCTGCGTGCGCGCGTGTTTTTTGATTAATTTTCGTGCAAAACGGAAATTGTTTTTTGCTGAGTGAATGTTCCCGTTTTTTTCCATTTTTTTTTTTTCTTTTTGCCACGTCTGCATATCCTGTGCATTGAGTCCTTGCGCAATTGCAACATTTGATGCATTGTTCTGCATTTTTTCGCGGCAATTTTCAAATTGCTGTCATATATTTACAATTATTCGCAACGAGCCCAAAAGCAAAACGAGAAAAAATCAAGGATACAAATTTGCAACGTTGAAAAACCAATAAAGTGTGTGTAAACTGCATCGACTGCAATTTTCGCTTTCCATTGTGGGTGCCACGAGTTTCCATGTACTCTTTTTGCACAATTAATCTTTGCTGTTCCCATTCAAATGTGCATCGGCATACTGCAGCATAGTAAGGCATGTCCTTTAGCGTTGCCGTTTGTGATTTTTTTCTTTAAAGTAGTTGAAATTCGCGACGCCATCTAAGTTGTCATTGCTTTTTAAGCAAGCAGAAATCCGCTCAGACTTTCTCTTTTTTGAGCACAGCAGACATGCATGCATGGAATGTCCTTTTGCCTGACTACCTGACTCTCTAACTAACTCATTTCGTTTGGACGTTTCATTTGGTCCGACTGCAGACACGCCAGCGTATGCGGACACTAAGCATGCATCATCTTTGGCCACACGAAGGCAACACGCCTTCAGTCAACTCCACTGCACACCCGAGGCAAGCGATGTGAGGCAAAATGAGAGATGAGCTGCAACGTGAGTTGTGCTGTGCAGTGCAGTGTAGTGTAGTGTAGAGTGTAGCTTGGGTGCTGCTTGTATTGGCGGCGTACCTTCTGTCCAACGGCACGGCGTTGAGTTTGGGTTAGGATCGACTCGCTGCCTGTGCTGCTGTCCGTGCGTTTGTCTGTCAGCTTATCAATATTTCCCGTCAAGTAATTTATTTCTTCTGCTATATGTCACAGCACAGCCATGTCTATACTGGCGCACATACGCCGACTGTCGTAAACAACGGCAACAACCATAAGTATCCTGTCTGTCTCGCTCCAGTGTGTGTACACAGTGTGCAGCAAGTGCGCAGCATAGCCACGAGCAAAGGTGCGCCGTGTATCCTGTTGCAGTGCAACAACTCGACGTCCGTCTGCTGTTTGCTTTCTGTTTGGACATTTACGTTTGCCTAGCGCCTTTCGTCTCGTCTTTTGGCGTGGCCAACGCTGCCTTTGCTTTATATCTTGTCACATTTTTATGGCTGCGCTGCCCTTATGGCATCGATTTTTTATTTGTTTTACTCGTACAGAATTAAATTTTTTCCTATTTTATTATTATTGCGCAGATGACGAGAGGCAAAAGACTACGAAGACGGCAACGACAACAACAGCATCGACGTCAACAACAACAATGACTGCGACTAGTTTGATATGTAGATGCGACATTTGGATAAATTGGATTTATGCACTCTTGGCTTGGTTTTCATTTGATTTAATGCATTTTTGAAGAACCACAAATATTTAATAGACTCTCGCGACTGCCAGCGAACAAAGGAAACTAAAATAAGAAAACGTCGCAGTACTCATGCAAACAACACTAAAACAAAAGAAAACCAACGAAATAGGCAAAGCCGCAGCGACACACTTTTAACGAGTTAATGCCGACCCATGTATCGTCGCCATGGCCAAAGTGTTAATGTTACCAAACTTTTTCACGTTTTCTTCTTTTTTTTATATAGAAAATTATTTTATTTTTTATTTTTTTTTTATTTTTAGTTGTAGTCATAAAAAATCATTCATTTGCATTGTTTTTCATTAAGAAAGTTAATTATTTGATTATCATCGAAATTAATTGCATTCAGCTTGGCTTAATGAACACTTTTCAAAGATATACTCATAACATACTCATACGTTTACTATTCATATCATGGATTAAGTTTCTATTCATTTTAATGGCCTAAATGCGTGCAATGCAGGAAACGATCCATGAATCAATTCAGTAATCAATGCAGCATTAAACTAGTTTGTACTAGAACTTGGCTTAATGGTGTCACATCGCATGGCCTTTATGCTGTTGGGGTCTAATTTTTTATTTCTCCACTATTTTCTACATTTACTTATTTAATTTAATCCTTGTTATAACTTCCTTTTCAATGTGTCTCCTTGAAAACTGTAGTTACCTTCAAATTTAATGTTTTGTATATGCATTAGCTCGAGCTTATAATCAAATGGGGATAAAAAAGTTTTTGGCTTTTATAATTGGACGATAGACCATTTCCTTTTTTTTTAATATTGCATTATCTGATATACTCTTCAATTTACTGCCACCTAATTCTGATAACTTAGGAGTCGTTATTGGACTTTCTATTCCCTTTAGCTTAATGTCTCAAGAGTCTATCTTATCTATGATTCACTATAAGAATAAACATATTAGAAAATAGTCGCAAAGAGATTACAAAATCATGTTAAATTGCAACTGATTCGATAATTTCGCTCACCACTGTACGTGTTAGCGTTTAATATTAACTATGTCCGGGAATGAGATTTTATTCTAAGCCACTAAAATTCTGTTTATTCACTGACAGTTGAGCTTTTGATAAAACTAATGGCAAAATAAATTCTTCTGCTTATCAATCGCGGACAAGAAAATTGATTATATCTGCTGCAAATAAAAAGTCATTTTACATTTGCAAGCAACGCCCTTCATAATTCACAAGTAAAAACTCACAATGCCGTACTCCCCTCGCACTCCCTTTTAAAATGTTGTGCTCCTGCGCATTTGAATTCATATTACAAAATGCAAAGCAAGCATAAATTTATGTCATGCGCCATTAAAACGCCAGCAGACATACGGATTGGGTGGCTAACTCGCATAGCCGAGCAACAACCCGCCGCCAGCAGCAGTCGTCGCTTAAAGTTGTCGTCTCCTGGCATCCCCTGACGTCGCCTGACGTCTCCTGACGTAGCCTGACGTCTGGTGAAATGGCGTCTGTAATGGCGCCCAATCGCAGCTTGACATTAGCATAAAAATCGCGCGCAATCGCTGCGTGACTTTGCAATCGGCTTACAGGGCTGCATGTCCTTCTGTTACGCTGCTGCTGTTGCTGCTGTTGTTGTTGCTGTTGTTGCTGCTGCTGTGGCTGCCTATGCGTTCTCGCATGTGTCTCTTTAATATTCTTGTCATACCGGCTGACAGTCATTTTCAACGTTTCATCGTTTTATTGTCGTTGCGACGTCTTCGCTGTTGTTGCTGTTTTTGCTTTTGTTGTTGTATTTGATTTTAATACGAATTACACAATTTCACATTTTTACAATCAAATTAATTGGTCACGCTGCCGCAGCCTCACTGCGCCTGTATCGCATCCTTGCGCCTTGAAGTCGCCTTCTTCGTGTCTGCTTGCGTTTTACTCCTGCGCTGTTCCTGTTCCTGTTGCTGCTGCTACTGCTGCTGCCGTCAGGATAAACAAATACAACATTCAATAAGGGATGCATTTGCATGCGATGCGCTGCCCTAGCCCTGGCATAGGGGCACAGTGCGTACTGGCTGGGTTAACTTATTGTCTGCATTTGACGCTCGGTCGCTTGCGCACGTGAGTTGTTCGAAGCGTTGCTAATTTATGCAAATATTGCCAGAGATGAGCAAACACTGGCAGCAGCATAACAACGACACAGCGACACAGGGACACAGCTAGGCAGCGACTGTGCACTAAGCGCAGCCGGGCGCTGTCAGGGCTGTTAAATTAGTTCCGCGATATTTGTTATTTTGTTAGAATTTTGAATATTTAATTTTCGTTGGTGCTGGTTTTGCGCCGGCTTGGTTACACATTTAAATGCGAAATTTCATGGAGCTCAGCCACTGAGCTGCTAAATTAATTTGTAATTCGTTTGTAATTTCCGAGATGAATTATTGACGATAAATGGATTCGCCAGGCCTGTCACTGCTAAATGCACGATTTATGTGCGAATTAACGCCAAAGGCTTAGCTCGCTTCAGCCTCTATGTGAAAATTATACAAATAAGCAGGCAACATCTCACTCAAGCAGCCAACTGTGGCTAAATCCGCAAAAACACACAAAAGAACTGCGTCAAACTCAGCCACTCTGCAGATGGAAGCCTAATTGTGCGATCGTTTGTATGCTGAAATTCAGATCGCCTATCTGTTGATCCATCGGTGCTTGAGCACACACGAAACGTTTGTCATGCCGCTTGCTGCGTGCCAACTGAAACATCGGCGTACAATGCCCTGGCCGCCAATAGATCAAACAGCGTATAAAAACTCAGGTCTATGCGTGAACGTAGGCCGCATAAGTAATTGTTATTTATTAATAAACAAAACTGACAATGCACGGTTTAACACAAATTTATTAGGCCTAAGTAAAAAGCCAATTTTGTTTATCCCATTTGACAGTATTTCCTAGCTAAGGCTTGCCTAAGTGTGTGCCATGTCAGCACTAACGAAATCAATTTCTATATTTAAGTATTCTTCAGTTTATCTATATATATGTTATATTTCTATTATATATTATATAAATTCAATATCACATCTCACTTTTGATGTACTAAAATTTAATTCAATTGACAAGGACAAACTTTAAAAAAAAAGATATGCACGCAATATCTATAAACATATGTTTATGCTGCTTCTGCACACATTATTCTCATAAAAACTTTAACTTAAAATTTTCCAACTCAGCCGTGGCGAATGTGTTACATGCATTACTCTCAGTGCCAATCTACTTTAGCAATTTAACAAAAATCGTATTTCCTCATTTTATTTGAAGCTGCAGCAATGGTTTTCTTTTTATTTTTTATTTTTTTGTTTTATTTTTTTCTTCTCTAATAACGCCAAGAAAGCATATTACGTATTATTTGCACGTAACTTGGTGCAGATACACAAGCGAAAATGCACAGCACACATGCATGCTTCTGTGTGCATATGTACACACACATACACATGCGCAAGCAGGGCACATAAAAGTTACATTATGTATAGCAACTTTGATATGCTCGCAAGGATAACTTTTTAGCTGCAATCGCATTATGAAACTCATACGTTGCTTATTTCCTTCTTTTTCTCTGTTGCTACTTTTGTTTTTTCTGCTTAAACATGTTTTGCTTTTCTTTTTTAATGCTTTCACCATTTCTCAAATGGGCCAAAAGCAACAACAACAACAACAACAGCCACAACAAGTGCATGAAGCCAAGATGTGCTGCGTCGAGGAACGCGTTGAAGTTTCAGTTTCCTATTCGGCAGAAGCAGGAGCAGTAGCAGAAACAGCAGCGGCAGCGCTGCAGCAGCAAAGCAGATCCTCATCGTCGTCTTGCTTCACACGCCATGCACACACACGCGGTGTATGCACTCACACATACACACACACACACACACGCTCATCAGCACACTGACTTGCTCGTATGCGACGTAAAGTTTTATGGCATAAACGAAATGCTTGCACAGCAACCTGCGCGCTGCATTGGCACAAGGACGCAGGACGAATTATTGCGCGCCATGCAAGGCATGAAGGTTAAAAGTTTCTCGTTGCCAGTTAAAGTTTTTATGCAGTTCGTTCATGTTGTTGTTAGTGTTTTTCTTCTTCCACTATTTTTGTTGTTGTTGCTGTAATAAGTTCGTGTTAACGCCAGAGAATGTGCGCACAACTGTCATAAGACTAGAGACGCCGATTTACGCTGCTGCTAATTTTATTTTCGTCTAAGGACGTCAGCCTCGTTTTGTGGAATCACATGAGCTTCTAAGCATAGCTGAAGAGGCATAGAAGACAGCGAATTTTCTGATTTCAGCTTTTATTCACCAAAGTCAAAGTAATGGAATTCAAAGATGTTCACTGAGTAAATTTGGTTCTAATCATATGTTTCTTCTTAGATTCCAAGAGCTATGGATTTGGTTAGAAAAGATCACTGAGCCCATTAATAAAACAATTAGATGTCAAAGCGTTTATCTGCACCATATTTTGTAACCTTTAAGGTTTCTGTGGTATTCTGTACTTTTGGAAAGATAAAAGTCCAATCCCGGTAATGGCTGCAGTCATCCTGCCAACAAACCTACACACGCGACACTGCAGTGTGCCTTCGAAGATACGCTCTTGCACATAACAAGGACTACGTTAAGTGCAGGACTCGCATGAAAAGTTGCGCATGACGTTGCCTGCCACACGCCGCCTGCACACATTCAGCTGCAACCATTGCCACACCCATTGCAGCAGCACCCACACACACACGCACGCACACACATATACGAGTCTCAAAACAGAAATACCGAAAACAAAATAAAATAAAATAATATGGAGAAGGTAGTTTTCATATTTTTGGTGATAACACACACGTATCCTTCGCAGCCAGTCATGTGTGGCTGCGTGTGTGTTGCCTTGCTGAAATGCACTTAGCTGACGCTACCCTTTGCCACCTTTGCAGTCAGTATGCTATTTCGCTCGCTCTCTCTCCCTATCTCTCTCTCTCTCTTTCACTCTACCAATTGGCTTGGCAAGTACGCTGCTGCAAAGTTTTTTGGGTTGCTTGTGCTCCACATTGGCAGGCAGCTGTGGGGGCGGCCAGAGGCAGCGCATAAAAGCGAAACGTAGCAAATGGCAAAGCATAAATTTATGTAAAAAGATCTCTGATTTATAACAGCAACGAGCCAAACTTTTATTTCGCACGACGTTTAATTTATGGAATTTTAGTTTTAACATTGTCGACAGCGACAGCGACCGCGTCGTGAGCGCCGCTGCCAGCGCCGGCAGCAGCGTTGAAGGCTGAAGCGGATGCGAAAACGTTGGCGGGCATGGCTTCGCTTCGTTGTTTTTCGGTTATGTATTCGGTTATGTAGTGCCCTTTGTGTGGGCGCCCTTTTGGGGGCGTGCTTTCAGTGTAGCTGCGCCGCGAACAAACGTGGAAGTTATTTGCACATAAATCAAATGCATTTTGTACATTTCCTTTTTTTTCCACGTTTTACTTTTTCGCCATGTGGCACGGAAGTCAGCTACACAGGTAAGCAGGTGAGTAAGCAAGTAAGTTAGTCCATGCCGGTAGTTGAAGCAGTCAAAATTGTGGTGAGTTATTTGTGGCTAAAGTTTGCGTAAGCCTGCAGGCGTGCAAAGATTGTGCACTCGCCTCTGGGTTGTATCGTTTTGTAGTAAAGATAGAGAAACTTTCTAAGTTGTGTACACTAACGATTGGATAATAAGTATTAGGGTTGGAAGTTATTTGCCAAATGTCGTATATAAACATAGCTTCACTATATAGTCAGTAAACTAAAGCCTGTGTCTACGATGCATGGACACAATTATGAGATCTAGCTCAAATGCCGAGGATTTCTTTTTTGCCTTAAGCGATTAAGCTGTAAATAATCTTAAATTTCCTAATTACTGGAAAAGCAAACTTTTAGATTCTTGAGTATCCAAATGCATTGATTGTGTAAGTAAGCACATAAGGGCAATGTTATTCAACACTGGAAGATCTCGACACTAATGAGGTACGCCTTCCAACCTTAGTATAACAAAAGCGTAATATTTATTGCTGCCAACATATGCAGCCTTGTGTCTGCTGCTAAGACGATGTACTGCCTCAGCAATAATTCTTACAATGCCGAAAGCTCATTAATGAAAATATTCGCTAACACCATATTAAACAATAAATACTCGGGTTTTGCCAGAGCAAATATTTATTTCGATGCGAAATGAGCGCCACGCACGCCAATCGTCGATTTTATTGGTAAGACAGAACGAAATGCTCTGCCCTGAATGCGCGGAGGAGGGGCAGGCGACTTACAACGCAGCGAATTTCTCGTACAATAATAAAAACAAACAAAATTTCATTCACGCATCCATAAGAACGAAATGCATTGCAGCGCAATAAAAAATTCCAAATCAGAATCGAAATACGAAATAAAATTAGAATCAAAACGAAAAACAAAACGCAGTGAGTTGAAATTATTTTTTGTGGCTGCGAATGCAAAAATTTTGTAATCGATTAAAATTCGAAATTAAAATAACTTCGGCACGTTGAGAAAAGGCAACTTTATTGGCGTGTAGCGCAAGCGTGTGCATAGCATTTGTATCTAGATACATCTGGAAGCCAGTCGCAATGCATTGTTAGTTTATGAATGAAGTGGAAAATTTTCGCATCACAATTTTTCTACACAAGCGGCTAGCAGCTTCCATTTTGTCTGCGTTTTGTTTGCATTTTTCTAATGTATTTATTTATTTTCGTTGTTTATTTTGTATATGTTTTTTTTTATGTTTTGTCAAACTTTTGCTTATTTCATAGTCCGTATGTTGAACTTTTCGCCATGAGCTCGCGTCTATGACACTTGCTGTATGGCATTAAGATGAAAATTGTGCCAGCGCTGTGTGCCCATGTGATGAATATGCTAATGCAACGTGTTCGCTTCGTGTGCAGTTCGTATGCCTTTACATGTTTTTTTCGTATGACGCCTTGGCTTGTTGTTGTTGCTGTTGTTGTTTCTAATGTCCAGCATTTAAGCACATTTTTATAAATGCAATGCACTGTTTTTCTTTTTTCTTGTCTGTGCTGCTAACTTGGCGCTGTGTTTTAGTTACCCAGGCTTGGGTTTCCATTTGACTTTTGTTTTTCTTTTGTTATGTCAAAACCACAACGTAATGCATGCAAGCCACCCCCGCAGGCTGCGCTGCTTATTTGCAGCACATTTGGGTCTTCCGATTTATTGAACTCGCGTACCTTTAATTTTATGCCTTTTTCATACAAATGATTTTGGCCATTGTTGTTGTTGTTGTTATTGTAGCTATTGCTTTGGTTCACAATTTGATTTTACTTTGTTGCTTTTCTCTATTATTTTGTCTTGTTTTTTGGTTTTTTTTTGTTGCTGTTGGAAAATTGGATATGCTGACGCCAGTTCGCTGCGATAACAAATCGTAGATACATAATTAAATTACAGCGTTTTAATTTCTGTAATTAGTCACGATTTTGTGCAGCGCTTAAGCAGCGCAAAGCATTTTGCTAAACACTCACCCGCGCTGCCAAGCTGCAGCACCCAAGGGTCTTATTTTTCTTTTTTGATTTGGTCTTTGTCAATACTCTACATAAAAACTTTCATCAAGGCTTCGCGTCTCGTGCAACTAATTTGCATGGCAACAACTTTAACCGGATTTCGTTTGTCCTTATGAAAAAGTCACAGCGCACATGATGCAGACTGGCGACATTATCACACATCATTTTGATCTATTTCACGCAAACGCAAAACATAAATTTTAAAAACCCCTAAACAAAAAACATACAAAAACACACTGAAAAAATGGATAAAAAATTTACTTGGTTCATGCAAAATGTATTTTGACGCGTATTTATTAAGCTTGGCAGTCACTTCGCATGTTGTTGTCGACTTGGTACTGAACCGAGTTGAGTTGTGCTGCTTTGGAGTTGCTGCTGGCGTCGCATCTGCGCCGTGCGTTGTACTCGTGTGTACATGTTGTGCGATCGAAATGCGCGTGCGCATTCACATATAAATTAAATAAACGTCGCGTATTTCACACACGCTATCAACTTGATTCATTAAATAAGCACAGCCAAAAAAACAAAAAAAAAAAAAAAAACACAAAATAAAAAATAAAACAAATGCAAAAATAAATTATATTAACTCATTTAGAGATATTTGAATACCAGTCGTGCTAGCGGCAGCCAACGCAGACGCGCATGTGTAACTTGTGACGTTTTAACGATAAAGAAACCAAATCAAAATATTATCATGGCTAGCAAAAGCTTTGCAATACACTTTTTTCTTCTTGTATGATTTGTATGCAAAGAATCACATGGCAAAAATTAAAAAAAAAAATATTTAAAAAAAATGGGAAAAAAAGAAATAGCAAAGCAGTTGCTTATCGCTTAATTGACGATGACAGCTGCCGGTGTTTAGCAAATCTGCAGAAGAATGTCAACTGTTTGTCGCGAGTGCAGCCAGTCCGGCGGTGAAGTCGCATTTATTGGCAATTGATTATATGCGCGCGAAAATGTTTATTGCCCGACCACAGGCATGCACCGAAGAGTTAGAAGAACTGTTCACTTGGGCCAAGTACTGCACTCGGCAGGCAATGCAATGAAGAGATTTTCATTCTATGCGATTTTCGCTTGAACTTCAAACATTTACAAATCAGCCAATTGTCTAAAATTGTTCCTTAAGCGATTTAGAGTAAGACATTAAATCACCGGACTTGCATCAATTAACGCCTTTAATTGTTATGAGGAACTTTTTTTTTTTCTTCGCACACTTTTTTGTAAAATGCCTACTTCCTGCTGTGTGTAGCAATACTTAGGGCAAGTCAAAAGCTTAAGGAATGTTTACTTTTTGCTATACGACAAACAGTTGACTTTTTTCTTCTTCTTTGCTTAATTGAAAACGTAGTTTCCGGTATTAAGCACATTTTTTGCATAACGCTGTTCATTTTCACAAATTGCTTTAAAGACAAATAGTTCCTCTTTACACTCTACAAAAATTTAAGGCCGGTACCGATTGATTTCAAGCTGCACACGCTGCCACATGCCGAGACATGACATTTAGACCAAACTTCGTTGGCTGTTGGGCATTTGAAAATGAAGATGATGCATTTTTAAGCGATGAAATTATGGATCATTTAGGCTGGAAATGGTTTATTCGGTAATGCAACAAACTGCCCCTTGCCCACCTGGCGTGATTCAAGTCTTTGGCTCTGCCTAATGCTTATTTGACAATGCAAATCCCTTCCATTAAAATACAATCAATAAGTTTATTTGCTTGAAACGTCGTTCCTGATATGACAATTAAATGGGTTCCTAATAATAACAATCAATAGCCACACTCAAGAAATCCTCAAAGCCAATGGTAATGATGCCATTTTGTGCTGTATCGCGTTGCCTGAAGGCTTCCGTAAAACGTTGAATCTGTACGCACAACACAATGAACTGATCGATGGAGATGCCCATTCCTCGATTCTGTGCATCACATTTCTTGACTAGAAACTCTATGAAGGCCGGTGTGAAGCGGAAACCCATTTGGGTCATAGCTTGCTTTAATTCTTCCTCGTCAATGTGCCCGGAGCCATCACGATCATATGTCTTGAACACCTCCATCCACTGATTGATGTAGTTGAAGAGCTTCTCAAACTCATAAATGTCAATGGTGCCACTCCCATCGTTGTCGAACATGCTTATCATCAACTTGCAGGCATTATCCGAGAACTGCTCGCCACGACCGTTGATCAAGGCTGCCTGTAGTTCCATTGCATTGATCTTACCTGAGTAGTCGCAGTCGACCATCGAGAACCATTGCTGCGCTTGTGCTGAGACTGCGCCACTGTGCGCCATTGATGCAACATCATTAGGATTAGGATTAGGGTTCTGGTCATAAGACATTATTAACAGGCGTCTCCTTTACAAAACTTTCTCTTTGTCTAAAGTTAAATTTTAAAATTCAAAATTTCAAATTTTATATAAGCTTCAAACAAACTTGACATTTAAGTCAAGCCAAATAAGCAAGTTAATTGATTGTAGGAAAATCTGGAAAAATGGTTTAATTTCTGTAAACGATTAAACGACCGATCTTCATTTTTGGTATTATTTGAACAAGTTGTCAAAATCAATATACTTTCTTTATTCTGGAAACAAATGTTAGTTTTTTTCTCTCAGTTCAGTAGGAATTTTTTTTTCCGCGCGGAAAAAACACACATGTTAACCTTCTGACATTTTTTTGAAGCATTTAAACGACTTCACATAGTCTTATTTTTATTATATTATCTTATATTCTTCGGTTCTTTCATAATATTCACTTCACAAATTTGTATCGTTATATCCAATATATCAAACTGGATAAGAGATTATTTTGAAAAATCAAGATGAGTCAAAAATCGGAAGAATGCTTTACTATGTTGTAATAACAACTTATTGACCAACTCTAGCTTAAATTTAACTGAAAATTGATTTTATTATTAGTTGCGTTAAAAAAACATTCCATTGCTAATGAAGTACGCATCAAGCAACATAAAAAATGCTTGTTAGAACAAATTGAAACTAAATAAAGAAAAAAAAAACGCCAAAGATATGGCATCTAATGCTAGCTAAGTAATACATTAGAAGCGTTAAAAATACTGTAAGCATTTTGTACTTCGCGCTTGCCAAGTCAACGAGCCAACAAGCCAACAAGCAATCGCAGGCAGGCAAGCCGGCAGACCGGCAGGCAGGCCAAGCACAAGCGAACCAATGAGCACACGAACTCGAGCGATTGTTGGCACCTGTGCGCTTCGGTGGCTTTTGGTGCGCTTATTAACTTTTAATTTTCGTGCCTTGTAAACACAAACCAAACACAGACGAACCGACAAACAAGCGAAAAAATAAATTCAAACAAAAACCAAAAACATAAAAACAAACGAAAAAACTAGAAACAAGCTGCAGCAGAGTTGACTTTGTGCTTAAAGCTAGCAAAAATGTTCGAACAAAAGCCACCGCGATGTTTTTTTTTTCCGAATCATTTTTATTACATTTTTCTTTTTTTTTTTTTTGTGTTTTTAAATTCATTTTGTGTCGTTGTGTATCGACAAAATGTTTGTAACTGTTGATTTTGTGGTTATTTCCGTCCACGGCTAAACTATTATTAAATTGCTCTTTTTTGTTGTTGTTTATCTCAGACAAGCGCCACATGCAGCCGACACATGTGACGACACGCCCCTAACGACATGTGACAAACAACGCACACGGGGCTCTAACGGGTTATTGAAGTCGGCTTTGGTGTGAGTCGGGTAGATGTATGCATGTAGCAACAAAGACAAGGTTAAATGAGTAACTAAAATTGTTTACATTTGAAAGGTAGCCAACACAAAATTATAAAAAATTTATCATACAAGTATAGCCGATTTACTCTTATATACATTCCAATCCAGCGTTCTAAAAAGAGATGTAGGCCTGAATAAAATTTTTTTGTCAGAAGTCCCAATTTCTTTCTTCTCTAAATGGCTCCATTCGTTTTTTCTTCGTGTGATGTTTTTTTTTTTTATTTTTATTTGTTTGTTTTTACATAAGCGGATTTTTCTTTCACTATATCTGTTTTGTTTGGATTTTGTGTAAGCTGGCTTGAAGTCTTCTGTATCGCCATAGCCTTTAGATTCTCAGCATTTAATTCAGTAAAATTAATACCCTTACATTGTTTCTAATGTGTATTTCTACATCAGCTGCTGCTTTGGATTCATATAATAGCTTATACTCCTCGAAACTCCCTACTTATAACACCTACTTAAACCGTTACTCAACGGCAGACAAATCGTTGCTCAATTGAATGCACCGCAAATGTTTTCCATAAATTTTACCACATTCAAATCATTTCAACAAAAAAAAAGTGTAATCATTGCCAGAAGTTTCAACTTGCGGACGCATCAAAACATGGTCTGGCAAACAATTTTTTAGCACAGTTTTGGTTGGATTTTGTTGCTGCTGCTGCTTTTTTTGTTGCTTATTTGTACTCTTTCAGTCACTTGAACAATTTGAGTTTCGGCTGTACAACAATTTATAACTTGAACCGCTACCACCCACAGGGCGGTTGTTAACTGCGAAGCACTCGAAACGATAATCAAGCGCCCAAGTGTTGTGCAGTGGAGTGGTGTGGAGTGCGGCTGAAGTGAAATGAAATGAAGTGAAGTGCGGCGAAGTGGTGTGTAGCCGAGTTAACTACGGCCAATACAGCGCAACATAACACAGCCCAGCTCGACACAGCTCAGCTCAGCTCAATTCGACACAGGCGACTTCAAGCCAAGTCAAGTCAAGTCATAGAAAATTGCAGCAATTTTATGTTTACAGCAATTGTGCGAAAATAAGCAAAAAAAAAAAGAAAAAAGAACAAAACAAAAAAAAAAAAACAAAGAAAAATGAAAAATAAACGCTGCATCAACATGAACTTAAAAATACATAATTGTAGATATTTCACTACCATACTTATGTGCATATGTATCTGAATTTGTCTGCATGGCATATGCAACATACAATATAAAACGTGCGACGTCAGACGAACTGCCAAACGAAACATTCATACGCCATGTTGCACAGTGGTATGTCATGCCAGCAAAGAGCAACTATATTATGCGAAAATGCTCAAATTCTTATTTGAGTAACCCTAAAATAAAATTTTAATTGCCAAAACAAAACGGGCACAATATAATTCACAGCAAATCATATATTTATATATATATTATTATTATAGAATAAGTTGAATGCAATACAATATTAACAGAACTTTCGGACATCATTTCTGAGATTCAATGCCCATCATCAATATTTCGAATTTTATACAATTATACAATTAAAAGTTGCAATTTGTGAGCGATTTCTGAACTATAATAATATAATAATTCAATTTGAATTTGCTATAGTTCAATCCTTATATTGTAGCAATTTTCTTCAAAACATTAAAATTTTTGGATTACATGCCTAAGAAACTGTTATCAACATCGTACAGGAGACCCACTGTATGACGGCATAAACCGTTGGCTTTGTTTAAGCAGAAGGCGGACCACTAACTGGAAATTCAAATTATAAAAAAAGAAAAAAAAAAATTGAAATAGAAATAACACAAAAAAGAAGGAAAATAAGCGCAAGGCAGAAATACATGAACACTTTACACTTTTTTGTCAGGGAAGCCAACCAATTTTTGCTTTTTTTTGCAATAACAGCAACAACAACAGTAAAATCTGCTGAACACAAAAAAAAGGTAAAAAAAAAAATTGAGGCAAATTTCATGACAGACGAAGTAATTTCGTTGTGATTTTTTGATTTGACCCAAACGTTCGCCCCGGAAAAAAATTGCAAACAAAAAGTACAAAAAAAAAAAGAAGCAAAGAAAAAAGAAACCAAATGTAAAACGTAGATTTTGTTTTTGGCAATTTGTTTTGTTTTTATTTTTGCTGGTTTGTACATTATACACCCACACCATCACCGCCCGCCCCCGCCCTCACCCGCTTCTCAGCCGACCGATACGGGAACAAACAAAACGGCAATTATGCCGCGTTCGAAGCAGGAAAAATATATTTCGTATCGCTTAGATTTAGCATTAAAACCCGAAATAAATGCGAGACCCAATGCATGGCGAATAGACGCTTAGACGGAACGACAGTTGCACAGATAGACGACGCCGGTGGACGGCCGGATAGTGGGTGGGTTAGCTTATGGCAAATGCTCAGACAGTTAGATGTGTATGTAGATACTCGCAGTTAGATCGATGGGTGGTGGACGGGTGAATTGGTGGATTGGTGGATTGGTGGGTGGGTGACGGAATGGGTTCAACTGCAATGACGACGTATGTATGTGTGCATGCTGTTGTGGCAGTTGTTGTTGCTGTGTAAGCATGAGCTGACGTTGGCACAGGCAAGGGTCAAACTCGTACCGAGTTGGCAGTTGATTTACAATGAAACACAAAACGATGAATCGATGATTTCAACATGAGAAATTAGATCGACTCAGCAATGAACATACTCATCATCAGCAGCAGCAGCAGCAGCAGCAGCAGCAGCAACAGCAACAGTGGCAGCATTGGCAGCAGTAAGAGCACAAGCATCAGCAATACCAACAACAACAACAACAACAACAACAACAAACAACGAACAGCAACAGCGACAGCGAAGTCAAAGCGCAACAAACAAATCACTGAGTGCTGCAATGGGATTGAAATTTTCGAAAATTGCTATTGGGATTGGGACTGAGCGAGTTGCGCTGTTCGCTTGTTCGCTTGTTCGCATGTTCGTTCGCTCGTTGTTCGCTTTTCGCTGTTTGCCATTTGCCAAGCTATGCACTCTGCTCTGTGTCTCTGTGCATGCCCGCGTGCGAGTATTGTGCAAAGTGTAGTAATTTTCTACTTTTGCTGGAACGAGCAGAAATAAAAACAAAAAACACCAAATCAGCAAAAAAAAAAAAACAACAAAAAAGAAATAAAGCGAAATGAAGGAAAACGCAAAAATTGCTTGAAAGTTGACTCCTTTTGCAGCATTTTTCATGTAATCACAAATGCATGCGTACAGTGTACAGTGGTGCACAGTGAGCAGTTGGTATGGGGTACAGTGGGCAGTGGGCAGTGGGCAGCGGGGAGGTGGGCTATGGGCAGTGGATAGTGTGCGATTTGGGGCGGCCAACCAAGCAGTAAATCGCGCTGACTTGACACGGACTCACACGACCCATCGCTGTTGCTCATTTTTAACAGCAACGACAGACATTAAGTATCTACGGCACCAGACGCTCCTGGCCACCGCTGCTGTGCCTCCTAATCACCTTACTGCTGCATATACAGCTCAACTTGAGGCTGCCTGTGCTGCTGCTGCTGCTGCTGACGCTTCGAATGTGCCATCATTTTTGTCTGCCCGCTCGCTTGGATTCTCCATTTTGCCTGGATTTGATTTTTTTCTTATTTTCTTTTTGATTTTTTGTTTTTTCGTTTTTTCATTCTCTGACGAACACGCCCACGGGGCAGCGCCTTGGCGCTTCGATTAATGCTTCATCATTTGCACCAAGCAGAACATTTGAAATTTCTGATTTGATGTGTTCCTTCCTGCACGCGATCGTCCAACCTCGACGCACATACACACTTGCGAAGGCTAGTCTACATACACATGAGATCTTCTAAGCCTTGCCAGTGTTTGCTGTGGCACATTTTATGTGGTCGATTATGTATAATACATTGAGATTAACTCATTTTCTTGGTGACTCATCATCATATACTCTTATACTCATATAACAATCGTGCACTCAGAGAATTTTTTATTTTAATTATATTTAATACTACAACTAGTTACAACAACAATTCAACTATCAAGCAGTTTTTTTTTTTAATTGATTTAAATAATGAAAATGCTTTTAAGTTCAGCATGAGCCTTTTGAGCCTAGCCATCTGGGCTAGCTCAGAGAATTTGGCAATGAAAATGTTTCGCTGTTTAAATTATTATTTATTACACGTGAGTGTTTGTGATGTAACTAACTTAAAAATATATAAATTTTAAATTCTGAAACTTTTTTTCTAAATTTCTCTTTTTCGTGGTTCTTATTATTTTATTTTTATAAACTCTCCGCAAACAATAAGATTTCAAATACAGTATTTTGTAGACATAATTTAAAAAAAAAAAAATTCAGAAAACCATCTGCATTTCTGGTTATTTTTATAACTGATTGCTTATTTTTTCCTGTGCATTCCAGAATCAGTTAAAAACAAGTGAAAGCAATTTCAAAAGCCAAACATTTAATCAGAAGCTTCCTTCTTTTTTTTAGATTTTATTTTGTATAGATGTTTTAAAATAAAATTCGATGCAATAAGACAAAATTGTGACAGTATTTAAAAATTGTCAATTGGCTCAAATTATTTTTACGAGATGAACTATAATCACTACTAAGGTAGGCAGTTTACTTTAAAAGTACAATAATTATATAATAATATAATTATTTGTATAAATTCGCAGTAATGAATTAAAAACGATTAAAAAGTTTATAAATACTTACTTGAAGGGCTGTAAAACATATAGAATTTATGAGTTATGCAAAGATTTTGGGTTCGATTTCAACAAAAAAGAGAAGCAATTATGTTTATTAATACAAACAAAACCCGCATATGCACCGTCGCCCGGGCCTACAGCAATGTCGGCAATAAAATCCAAAGACTTCATTGGCGATTAATTTTCTTGCATTGTGTCTTTGCCTGGCAGACACTTCGAGATGGAAAATTGACACACAGTCGATAGGAAATGGCTTAATGACAACTGCTAAATAATAACTACAAGAAACGGAAACGTTTAACATATTTCATCTCAATTGACGTGCGTCGCTCAGCGCAGTACAATGTACAAGCTGAACCGATACGAGTCGACTCGAGCTGAGTTCAGTTGGGTCGACAGAAGTGAAGTGGAGTTTATTAGGGCGCATGCCTGGCATGCCTGCATAGCATCAGCTGATGCACGGCCAGCTTGCCTGCATATGCAACTGTTTATGCGGCAAGTGAGTGCATGCCGTGTGCATGTGTGTGTGTGTGTGCATGTGAATAACCGTCTGTCAACGGCAGCTCAGCGTCAGCGCATAATTTATACTCGCTTGCGCGCATGCGCTGTCAACAAACGCTTCCGAGACATGCGCCTTAACATGCAGAAGTCGGCGATGTTGCCGCTGAAAGGATTATGACACACATCGGCACCCCATGGCTATGCCTTCAGTATGTTATTGCGCTGCATCGCATGTCTGTTGACTTCCTTGTCGTCCTTTTGTCATAATTAATACGCGCATCGTTTTAAATGCTGGCGCAAACACGCCTGCGAGGGTTACATTTAATATTTGTTTTTTTCTTTGTTTTTTTTTTCGTATTTTGTATTTCAACTGTTGGCATATTTGCTTGCTATTGTGCATGTTTACATGCTCTTTAGTGGCTGCATGCATGTGATAATTAAACAATTTTAACAAGAAGTTCGCCTGCTGTTATCAAAGTTATGCCTTGCGGTAGCGTCGCGGAGTCGCTACTGTTGCGAAGTGCTTAATTAAGTGCAGACTGGCAGCGGCGCAGACTACGTAACAAGTGCATAGAATAAATTATATGAACCAAGTAATTTTGCATTTTTTTAGTAATTTCTATTATGAACCAATCGCAGTCGCATGCTTTGTTCTCGCATAGAAATTGCATTTGCAAATTTCACTAATGCCGCGCTTCAGCGCCAAATAAAATTGTTGGCATATATAAAATGAGCATTAACATACAACTTTATAAGCTGCTCAATTGTTGTTGCTGTTGTTATTACTTCGGCTAGGTACATTAAACAACAACAAATCGTAGCGCAAGCAAAC